>OY728123.1:1144965637-1146337637 GCA_963277665.1 Viscum album | reverse complement strand
CTCTTCGTGTTGATCAGTCCGATGCCGTCCCCGCTGGACGTTAAACTCGCGGAATACCCCGTGTTAAACATGGGAAGCTGAGGAAAACCTCAGGGGACATAGTTCCCCGCACCCAGTGCGGGATGCCTCAGGCCATTACGCCTTCGAGAAGCCCTATTAGGGACGGAAGACAGACGTGCAGAGCCGCAGTGTTACGACACGCCCCCAGCACCCAAAGCCACTCGGCCTCCTCACCGCAGGTTGCTGACCTCGACCGGACTCCTTGGAACGTCCGGGCGGAAGCAGCGTAATTAACCGGTGTCCATGAAGATATGGCGCCGGGAACGAGATTCACGAACATTCTTAAGTCTATGAGGGAGACCCGGATTAGGCGACGAGTTCTGAGGAGACGTCCAAGGAAGGAAGAGCCGACATCCCATCATCCCGGTTTCGATCAAGGAGCAGACGCCCCCTAAATAAGGGACGGATGCCGCCCGCCCTTAGAAAGCGGGACTGCGGGACCACAAGCCGCGCGCCCATCCCCTCGGGTCGACGGGGTGCACGCGCGAACGCGTCCTGGCGGAACAGCGTAACCCGACGCACATCCGCACCGAAACAAGTATGTCCTACTCACCGAGTCCTACTAGGACCCACATTGTACTAGGCCTCTAAATAAACCATCATAGCATCCATCAGTACCACCCCCTTAGCACCTCTGTCGAAACGTCAATCGTCTACACCAGATACAACACATGTAGGAGAATCCCATACAGGGGTGAGTATAACAATACTCAGTAGGGACCCCATGACCCCCGAAGGTCTCTTGGTAATTCACAAAGAAAAAAACACAAATAAAATACCCCACAGGTAAAACCACCATGCAATACCTCAACCACATAGCACAATGTAAAAGACGCAGCTCATACAAGGTATAACTGAAGTACTAATGTAAAGATGCTTATTCATAAAACTAGATCATCTTATTTTTTTGAGAGGATATGATGCTGACCGATACATGGTCACTATATCCTGACTCACAAAGGATCACTCGGTGATGACCCATAAAGGATTTCTAGGTGCTGACCCACAAAGGATTGCGAGGTGATGACTCACTCAGAGGATCGCTAGGTGCTCACCCACTTAGAGGACTGCTATGAGCTGACCCACTCTGAGGGGACACTATGTTCTGACCCACTCAAATTAATGTTTGGTGCTAAAACAAAAAGGATCTATAGGTATCGACCCATAGAGGATCACTAGGTGTTGACCCACTCAGATGATCACTATTCTTTCTTCACGTCACAACCCGCCACTGGATTCCTGCACTTAGCACGCTTGATTTCCGGAGGATCCACTTTACTAGCCATAGGTCACCTCTCAACCACAAAATAAGCCCCATATAGAGGTAACTCATAGGACCATCTTGTCATAAGGGTTCCAACACAATAGACAACGCGTCGATCAGATGCGCATTCTATAAGTTATTAACTTTTTAGTAAAAAGGAATTGGTTGGATTCATGTCCGATTGAACCCAGATATACTCCAACTTCTTCAAAAATACAAGTAGAGTTTCGTAAAAGGACCGCCCTGTCACGTGGTTCCCAATCCCATTGTAACTGCATCAATATGATGCCCGATTTGGGAGATACATGCATTTTAGAAAAAAGGGGTCGGGGGGTTCGGGTCCTGTCCGACCTGGTCAGACTGACCCGACCCAAAGCAGTATGGGGTCTGGCATGGGTACAATATGGGGTTGAAATAGGTCCGGTCCAGCTAGTCCATTGAGCCCACATGTTCATCCCAATAGAAATGGTCTTCCCTGGTGGTAGGTCCGACCCGGTGAGCTGCGGGTCCGGCCCACAGTGTGGTTCTGACCTGCTCGGCGGGGACATGATAGAGAGCCATGTCCGGCCTCCATCCCACCCCACGGTCTATGCGGGATGATCTCATGGACACAAACAAGAAACCATGGCAACTTCAAACATATGGCCATTCTGGCTGGCCATTTCACACACACTCAAGTGGCCCAAGCGGACCGCTCCTCCATGTGGCACCGATGGGAACCGTGCCACCTCACCACCTCGCCACCACAGAAGGTCAGTCATGGCCCCACCTGCCTCCTTGGCATGCCGACAGGTGCACCACTGAACCCAACCAACGGCTGACCAGCGACCCTCGGTCCTCATCTGGCATGCGATTGGTGTCACCATGTGCCGCCAACATCGTTGTCGGTGTCGCTGCCAGCACGGTGTAAAAACATTCGGTGGACCACTTGATGCGCTCTGGTGCTCCGTTCTCCACATCACTTGCGTCTATAGTATTGCTATGTCGTCACCTTCATTGTGACAACCCAAAACTCACTTCGCCTCCATTTTGAGAAATCATCCACAATGAACACATAATAAACAACAATGGTGGAGGGTTTGATCCATGTTCGTGTTAGCCTGCATCCTCCACATTAGTGTTTAAGCATGGGGGAAGTTCGAGGATTGATGTTCAATACATTCATGCAAGGTTTGAATCATGAATTTTAAATCCCCAAGAAAATTCACTCTCCTACATAGACGCATAAATCACATATCATCATTTTCATGGGTTGATTCATGTTCGTAGTTTCTTGAAAAAGAAGAGTGGGGACAAAATTTTAAAATTAAAAAACCCCCTACCTCATTGGAATTCGGTGCTGAAGCGTTCATCCTTGAGGTTTCAAGATGTCAGTGTTTCTTCAAACATTGTTCTTCGAGGCACCCCAAAGCTGATGATGATCTGCCAGTGCATTGTTCCTCATTCTTCTTTGGAGACTGATTTTTCTAGTGGTTCATCAGAGATTTCCCCATATTATATTTTTCCCAAACACCAACATATTGGATTAATAAAAAGAAAATAAAATCTTAGTGACGTTGTGTCAATTATTGATTCTCATTAAATTATTGATATTTAATGAGCAACATTTAATGAGTCATTAAGATAAACCATTATGGTTTCAATGAGCCATTATTGACCCTCCATTAATGTTCCTCGTTTCCACCTCATCACTACCCTGTAGCACTTTCGTTGACCACTCAAAGGTGAGAAAGAAATAAAATAATTCTTTTATATTATTTTATTATTTTTCTTGAAAATTCCGAATATAACTTTTCCACTCGACCCATTAAGGTTGATGTTATGTCATTTCTATGTGAATCCCGTTTTTCCACGTTGAACGGTGCCCTCCGATATTTGATCTAAGAACTTGTTAAAAATATAAAAAATCCTACTCGCACGTTCATTTAAATAAACCTTAAAAAAGTTCACAAATTAACTTTCATCTTCAACCTGAGGCAGCCGAGGATAGGCTCTGACTTAGGGGAACACGCCCAAATGAGCTCAATGGTACTATTGAATTTACGATTTGAGTTACCAATTAGGAGTTATATGGATATGACAATAAAATAATTGTTACTTAATTATTTTATTTACGACCAAAAGCTAACTTCCACGGTTGGCCAAAGTCGGCCAATGTTAGGGTCTAACAAAGGAATGAATACCCTCACGAGCTCAGCATTAGTCTTAGAGTTTTAATCAGAGTCACCATTTTTGAGTTATAAATACGTGAAAAATAAAATAATTTTATTTAATTATTTTATTTATGGTTATGCATTTTTTTTGGATTTTCTCACTGGAGGCCAGTACCGACTAAAATTATGTTGCGCCTAGCGTAAACGCGGCATACTAAATGCAAAGGTGTCTTCAGATTTCTGATCTGGTCACCCATTTAATATTTATTCCACTTTTTTCAGAAAACTGCTCTTGAGGTGCAATTTAAAGCTTAACATTTTTTGACTGCTCATTTCAGGAACTCTGGGCCTCAAAATTTCATGTTGTCTCAGCTCCAGGTCTTGAAATAATTCCATAGAAAAAACATTTATACAGAAATTATAGGAAATTACATCTAGAACTATGTATGGGTTGATTCCCATCCCTATATGATATGTAGGAATTTCTAGACATTTTGTCACCGGGTCCATCTCCAGGCTTCAAAAACCGTCTCTTTCATTCGTAACCTTGGATTGAGATTCCTCTTGGGATTACGTGATGTGACATGAGCCCTTTTGGTCTTCATTCATGATGGTTTTACAATAGCCACACCATATACCCCCTCTTTAAGTATTTTCACTTTCACCATCATCTTCACCGCATGACATTAAACTGAATAGAACTTTAAAAACTAAATATGGATTGATTCCCATCCTTATGGGATATGTAGGAATGCCTAGAAATATCATCTTTGGTTCCAACCCTAGGTTCATCAACCTTTCTGGCCTTTACGGCCCAACTCATGGTCCAAGCTCCATGGCCTTAAACAATGATCCTGCCCATCCCACACGATGATAAACTATTTCGTCTTACCTACAAGACATTAAAATACATTGAATTTATGGTAATTTTTATATGAACCTTAATGGAAAAGTTCCCATATCTCATTCATGATGTTAAAACCATACGACACATCACCCAATTCCCTCTCGTTCTGCATCTCGACCTGGTTCCCCTCTTGAGGGTGCATGGTACGACGTGGACTTCTTTCATCCTCATTCACAATAGGTTATTCTGCCATTCCAAACACATTTTTCTCTTGAGAAAACTCTTCCCAAACATGCTTACCATTTGATATTAAACTACACGACACTTCATGAACTATGCGTGGCTTGATTCCCATCCTTATGGTATAAATATGAATTCCCAGACACATTACCTTCGTGCCCTGCCCTGTAAAGCCTTGAACCATCAATTCCAGGTTGAGAACATATAAATTCTATTTATTTTTTTTAAAATACAAATGAATAAATACACAACATTTAATACATTATAGGATATTTTACGATCTAGTTTTTTGAGGATTAGGTAAACTATACATAACTTTTACATAATAAAACATAAAAATTTATTTAATTCCTTCTTCTTTAGATTCTTATTGCCCCTTGAATACTCCTATGTACAAGTAGTCACCTGAGGATATACATCAAAAAGGGGTGAGATAAAATCCTAGAAAGAGGATAGATAAGAACATAAAACAATATAACATGGGATGATAATATTAATTATCATCATAACATATTCATAAGATTGTAATCATAATAGTAAACATTAAAAAATTACTTGGAATGTGGCAATGCATAAAAAATAAAACATCGCATCTTAGTGGTTAACCACCACACATAGTTGTGAACAAAACTAGAATCATGTTCACACATAATTTCACTTTAACTAGTGAGATTAATCACTTTAGCCAATTAAATGGAGAACTATATAATTTTGGGTGCACCTATCACATTCAAACATTCATATTGGGCTATATAATTTCGGGCACACTTGTCTCATCATAACATTTACATTATCCTGCAAGCCGCCTTAAAAATATGTCAAAATTGAACATAAATTAACCCATGAAAATAAATGGATTTTAAATCATAAAGCATACATTCATAAACATATGGTTCCCAAAATAAAGAAGGAATATAATTATTGAGATAGAACAATCAAAAATGAGTGAAGTAGAAACAATCTTAGAGAAGTGATAAGAGGGTGTTTATTTGTAAGAAGAGCTCATTTGGAAGAACATTGGGTTTTTTCATAAATTCAATTAGAACACATGTATATCTCAGAATAGTTAATATTAGGATAAATAAATTATTGTTAAGGAATATCCATACTGAAAATGGGTTGAAATATGGAAGACCCAATGTCTGAGAGTTGGGTTCAAGAATTTCCCCTTACGTTGTATCTGAACTCTTTATTCACTTTAATGTCCTATATAACCACATTAGATTCATTAATTAAGAATTATAGAAACTTTTATATATTAATAATATTTATTAAGGTTTTATTAATTTCATTTATGAGATTTTGGATGAGTTATAGAGTTTAAATTCATTGTTCAGGAATGTTAATATTTGTAGATTTCTTGAACAAATCACTGTATTCATGAATGGAAGTTCATTTAAAACATAAATAAATATCCATAATTTTAATTTTATGATATTTATGAAGTTACAGAACTTTAATTGATATTATAAATAAATTTTTTATATACCATGATAATAAATCATTAAATAAGAATTTAATGATGATCATTTGGGTTAATTCGGTCGGTTTTTCAAACACAACGAACTTGTTTTGTTTAATAATTTATTAATATGTACATAATTTAGTTACAAAACATTAAATAGGATGTAATACATATAAAATATTATGGTTCAATAATAAAAATGTTTCCAGGTCCAGATCTGAAGGTGGTAAAGTAAAATGAAAACAAGTCATTCTTGAAGGTGATAAACTAACACCTCACAGACAACATTTTCCTTTCTAAAATAACCAGAAGAGGAGAAGGGGGTTTATTGATATATTATACAATTAGTGTCATAACATTACATTATATTCTGGATAATAGAGTTACCATACCATGTGGATGAGGATAGGTAGAGAGAGATTAAAGAAAGAACATGCAATTTAAAGGAAATTAATGGAAAAGAGGGAGAGGAATTACCTCTTGAATCCTCCTTAAAGCACCTTGGATTGGACTTTAGATGAGACCTGAAGCTCTTCGAAATGGGGGAGGGGATATGGAAGATGTTTATGTAGAGTTTATATGAGTATTGAATCTTGAGATGTGTGAGGAAATTGGGGTTTGAAGGGTGGTATTTATAATGGTTGGGAGAGGGGTTTTCTCAATATTATATTCATTAATTTATTATTTCCCCACAAGACAAGTAATAGTGATGATTGCATGAACAAGAATAGTAATAAGTTCATTGGAGTATGAAACGACCAGGATTACATTAGTAAAACATCATACATGACTCTATAATTAGTGTATTTATCATATTTTGTAAATTATAGTATTTCACTATTCATCAAAAATTTATGTATTTTAAAAAAATCCCTAAAATTTACCCAAACTATTATTTGATGTGTAGAATCAAAAAATGAACTCTGTCTTTTAAAAATATCTTTCTAAATATTATTAATTACATTTTTAATTAAAATTTTAATTTTCTTGAAACATTCAGATTTTAAAATTAAAACTGATTTCATAATGCATTGAAATATTACATAAGGTCCTATAAAATTATTTTAAAACCAAAAGACATGGAATTTTTAATTTGTGAAAACATTTTAGGCAATTAAATTTTCTTTTAAATTAATTAATGATTTATAATTAATTATTTTTGACTTACAAAAATACCAATAATTTTTCTATAGTCATATGATCACTTATAAGATGCCTAAATTTTATTTGTACATTCATGGGTGAGGTTACAATTCTTTTAGAGGATTTTCTATTCATAAGGTTCATATTAATATTTGTAGGTCTGAGTGGATCACTCGGGGGGGGGGGGGGGGGGTTAATTGATTATCAATATTTTTTTTTGTTAAAATTGGTTCTTTAAAATATTATTCCCCAATTAAAATATTTTCAATGTTAGTTTGTAGTGAATTTATAAAATTCATGAATGTTCAATTAATTTCTCAGAAGATTGATTAGTTCATAGATTTATAAATTAAAAGATTATTGAAACATTAGAAACTAATCTAATGATTCAAAAAAATATAAACACTTGAAAATCTAACTATCAAAGTTCAATTTATCTTAATATGAAATGAATTAAACACAGATCAGATTAAAACAAAAGACAAACTACACAGCGAATAAAAATAAGAGGTTTAATATCAAGTTGAGACATAGTCCTATTCACTTGGTGATCACCTTCCACCAAGAATTTTATATTTCTAAACTTTTGATCCACACCTTGAATCAGGGTTCAAAATAGTTCATAGGGATTTTCAGATCACAGTTGACCTCTACCACAGTTATTCATGGGAAAACTAACAAACAGATCACCCATGATCTATTCCAATATTCTTTGTGGGGTATAAATTTAAAAATAGATTGAGTGTAAGGATATTTTTGTATCCTATAGTTATTCTTAGGAGACAGTGTGTATGAAACAAATAGATGCACACACTCTGCTAAAAATTTAATCAAAAGATCACAAGAGAGTTATAAAAGAAGAATAGAGGATAAAAATCTCTCGGTGTTGTGCAGTAAAGAAATGGACTCAATGGATGTAGAGAAGATGATATTTGAGTCTTCTTCTGGATGTTGGCTTCATAACAGAGTATCACAGTCTCTAAAATCTAGCTTCCAGGTGTGAAAAGTTTCAACTCTTCGATGTTAGGATGTTTAGTGAGCTTCAGTAGGATGTGGCTTGTAATATTAAAATTCTTGTGTACTCAAGGTTTGAGTTCATCTATTTTCAATATCTTGCACATTCACACAGTCTACATATCTTTTTTCTCGCAGGTTCAGAGAGAGATAATTTAAGGTTGAGCTTATAATCTGTTTATACTTCAAGGTCCAGTTGGCATGTAGATCTCCCCACGTTCATGTACCTCATACTATCTACAGATAGTCCTACAGAAAATATTAAATAATGTCAGAAACATTAACTTGTCTATATATGACCATTAGAAATAAATTTTAATTAATAAACTGGATACAATTATTTATGACTATCGGTGTGCCATATGTATTGGTGAGTCTTTTGCATCAGTCTATCATCAGCATTCTATCAACATCAGTCTGTTAGCATCGGTCTGTGAGCATCAGTCTATTAGCATCAGTCTAACGGCATTAGTGTTTCAGCATTGGTCTTTTAGCATCAGTCTGTTGAACTTTAGTGTGTCAGCATTGGTGTTTAAATCCACAGTCTGTTGAACATCGGTGTTTCGAACATAGGTGTGTCGAACATTGGGGGTTTGAACATGAGTGTGTAGGACATCAGGGAGGCGAACATCAGTGTGGCGAACATCAGTGTGGAAAACAGTGGTGTGGCGAACATCGGTGTTCCGAACATCAGTGTGTCAAACATTGGTGTGTCCAACATCGGTGTGTCGAACATCAATGTGTCAAGGGCTCTGAGAAACTTGTGAAGTGTCTTTCTTACATAGAACATTACTAGATTCAGTGATATCCAAAAATACATGTAAATATACAATTTTAAACATATTGAAGCATTTGAAAAATAGTTTATTGACTTAGTGTAATATATTGTACATAATTGATTTAATTTGAGATATTTGTTGGCATTAAATAATAGAATTTGTAGAATGAAATTATTTGTGATTAAGAAAACTACAACAATATATGGGGTCAAGTCCCCGGGTTTGCGATTTACATGTAATTTATTCCAAGTGTGTGTGCCGGTTTCGCGGTTGTACCCCAATTTTTAAAGGGTCCGACAATCTACCCCTTTTTTATAATAAAAAATTATGGAATACATGTAACGTTAAGGAATAAAAATTACTTGACTTAGCATACTTCACTAAATGTGATTATTCAATATAAATAAATCTTTTCGTTGTTTGAGTTTTAAATCAATGCTCCCCATCAATTACTAGATTAGATAAAATATATGTATATAGATTATGTTGAGTACAAGCCTTGTGTCCTATGACAGAATTTCTCCCCCTAAAATTAATAATATATGCCTTTTCTCACCTTGTAGGATTAGAAAAAAAATAGAAAAGGAGAAATAAAGAAGAGAAAACCCATAATAAATAAGATAGGCAGAGAGAAGAAAAAAAATAATTCCATTAAGAAGCAAAATAGTATAGTAAAAAAAGATACAAATCCCTATCAAATATAAAATCCACCCATAAGGGTTTGGATTCTATGGGGATTTTAATTTATTTTAAGGATCTGAAGTAGAATGATAAGGTTTGGAAGTGGCAGAGGGAAGAGGTGGTCTAAAGATAACATCAGGAAAGGAAACACTAGTAGGAACATTTGCTGCAAGGATATGTATTATTTCTAAAGACACATGATTGGGATATTTCTCTGTAATGACTGGTCGAATCTGGGAAAGATCCTGAGAGGTAGTCATTGGATCATGAGGCGGAGAGGCGGTACCAATGGATGCAACGGGAGGAACCGCAATTTCTTCAGCATGAACATATAGATATGGCTTAAGTTGGTTGATGAAATTATTGATTATTTCACCACCATATTTCATGGATTTCTCGATGTTATCCTTATTCTCCATGAATTTATTCTGTAGAGGGTTAAACACCTTCAATTGAGTCACTTTCTTCTTGAAGGATTTGGTTACTTGAGGAATTTTGAGATTTTCTGCTAAAAACATGAAGCTATTGATGAGGTCCTACTTGGTGTAGATATTAATAAATTACATATCCACTTTCTCTCTAATCTCTATTTGAGTAGCAGAGGATTAATTTTTGAACTGCCTTATCATATTGTACATAAGGTCTATATTTCTATGTACCTTTTCATGTGTTTATTTGTTTAAAACACTCTGATGATTTTTGAGTTCCTATCTCATCACATCCATGAGAGATTCCAAATTAGAAACATCACCTTTCACACTCCTAGAACTGGATGGTCCAATAATAATTTTTCCAAGCTCGTCTTTCAAATTTTTCAAATCTACACTTTGAAGATGAGTCACCAAGTTCTTGAGAACATCCAGTACACCATTAAAGGAGGTATTGAAATCAGAGGTTATATAATTAAACTCACTGCTCATCTTCCTTACTTTTTCTCCTAGAAAGGTATTATGTCTAATGATGGTTTCAGCTATTGTAATGATATTTGGTTGAATATCCTAGATCACCATCCTTTCAATCATTGCTGCATCTACATCCACAATACCTATTGAAGTGGAGGTTCCACTTATGGATCTAACTGAGTCTCTCACTGAATAACATAGATCATTTTTGAAACACTCCAAATAATCATTTGTGACATAGTCACTAGGCACCGTCTGTGCTACTGGATCTACTACTAGAGGTGCAACATGTGGAACAAGTGAAACTGGTTCTACTTTAGCTCGGGCATGTGGAACAAGAGGAAAAGGAACCCTCTCCTAGTCAGAGTCATATTCCATCCCAAATATAATATATCCTAGATCATTTTCCACTCTCATTTATAGGTCTAGTATCTTGGATCAATAGTTTCAATCCCGACCCTTCTTCATTGAGGCTCAGGAACAAGTTCATCTTCATCTAGTTCCCCATCTTGTCCTATAGAAATATTAACATTTCTGGGCATATGTACCAAGTGAGCTTGAGGTTCTGCATGTTCTCCAACCACATCAACTACTTGAGGAACTTACTTAATTTGAGGCACCTGATACTCATCTTCTTCCTCATGGCCACTAGACATTGGTTTATTCAAATACTAAATGATTTCTTGATTTTTAGCATTAAGATGGGGAGATCTATCCTCATGAACAGAACCTCCATGATCAACAACCTCCTATTCAACATGATCAACACCATCACCTGCTCTATGTATAGATTCCTCATTTTATTGGTCAACTACATGTTTTCCCACTTTTATCAAATCACTTACATGCTCATAATTTCCTCCTACTTCATCATTATCATCATCATCCAACTCATCATCTGATTTACTCACATAGCCATCAACTCTAGTAACCATTGTCTCTTCATTGTCCTCATCCCCTAAAAAAGGTTCCCATTGGGTAAATCAAAAGGTGGAGTAGCAGGTCCATAGGAAATGTTTTTGGGACTTTCAGCAGCATCAAGATCACTCCTGTCATCAAAAGGAAATCCTTATTCTCTTGGAAACTCACCCTCAGCTTCCTCATCAGAATAAACAGGCTCCTCTCCTGGTTTGAGGCCTAGATCAACTTGATCTTGTGGTCTGGTAGGATGGTCAATCATATTGAATTCTTTATACAGCCTTTCCTCATCTCGTACCTAGAATTTTTTACATGGATTCTAGAAAATCTTCATACTTTTTCAAATATCTTTTTGAAGGTAGAAGCCACTGCAAGAACTTGTCACTTCATATCAATCTTCCACACATCCCATCTTATTTAACATGGTAGATATAATCCTAGGATAGTACAATCATGTTCCCTTCATGGATGAATTTATCATATTAGAAACAACCACCATTAGATATCTACACAGTTTCACCTTTATCCCATTTTTCAATAGATAGACCAGGAATACATCTTGATACTTCACAGCAGTGAAATATACCTTCCTTAGGTAGATTTGATATTGTATAAACATAAAAATTAACCTTGCCTCTCCTTTGAATTAAATGGAAATAGTCCTTCTAGATTCTCTAATTTCAATCAGCTTCGTCGAAGCATCTTCATAGAAAAACGAATCAGAGGATGGAGGAATATTACCCTGATAATCATCATAGAAAACATTATGAGGAATCTCCAAGAACTCAGTCCATTCTTTAGACAAAAAGTTATCTTATTTACCTTTACAACTAACTTCATCATTGCTTCTTCAGCTTCATCTAGGGATATCACTAAATGTTGATAAAAATAAGGTATTAACTTGGGACAATAAAGCCTTTCATTATTTGAGAACCAACTTAGCAACCCTTGAGATTCCAGTACACTGAACAAAAATGACCTGCTTCATAGAAGCCACTCAGTAGACACTTCTTTCTCTGCTTTAACCACTCGGCTCTTCCATCACACGCTTGGTCCTTTCCATTTCTGAAGACTCAGATTACAAAGGGGTTGAGAGGTCGATGGTCGAGCAATAGAGTGGAAAAGGGTTGAAGGTTTTACGGCAGAGGTAAGGTGAAAGTTCGAAGTCTATTGAATTTTATTTATCATTTAGGGATTGTAAAATCATAAAGCATAAAATTTAAATGTGAAAAAAATAACACAAAACCACGTCATTTTATTTAAAACAAACATAATTACAAAAGAGTTCTTAAATACATCGGTGTCATAGAATCCATTTTACATGATCAATTTCAAGTGATCGATTCCAAAGATATCAGTTTCATGGATCAGTTTCAAGAGATCAGTTTCACGGATCTATTTCAATAGATTAGTTTAACGGATCAATTTCAAGTGATTAGTTTCATGGATTAGTTTCTAGAGATTGGTTTTAGGGATCAGTTTCAAGATATCAGTTTCATGGATCGGTTTCAAGAGATCGGTTTGAAAGGACTTCAAAGATTTATCATTAATAGTTTATGTATAATTTATATCATTCTCTCAGAGTTTAAGGGTTTATTGAATATATCAGTAAGATAATGCTCAGTACCAATAAAATTAGGAGTTATATCACCTTTTTGATAATGATATCTCAAAAAGTGATGTCGTACATCAATAATCTTTGTTCTAGAATGATAAATTGGATTAATATATATGTTAATATCACCAGTGTTTTCATAGTTTATTGGGGTTATGTCTAAATTGAAATCCATTGTCTAATAAGGTTCACTTCATCCACAAAATTAGTTCACAATAACTACCTGAAACAATGTATTGTACTTAAACAGTTGATAATGCAACTGAATTTTTATTTTTTACTACTCCATGATATTAGAGAATTTCCCAAAAAGTGACATGCTCCAAAGGTACTCTTTAAATCTAACTTACATCCACCAAATTTTTCATCTAAATAACTAACTAAATCAAAAGAATGTCCTTTAGGATTAAACAATCCAAAATTAGTCGTATACTTGAGGTATTTGAAAATTCTTTTAACAACATTTAAATGTGACTTTTTGGGTTTGTATGAAATATTGTATACATACCCACAATAAACATAATATCTGGCCTACTAGTAGTTAAGTATATAAAACTCTTAATCATTCATCTGTAAGAATTTTGATCAACTGATTTTCCATTTTCATCAAGATCTAACTTACATGTAGAGCTCATAGGGGTTTCACTAGTCTTAATGCTATCAAAGCCATATCTTTTCAAAAGATCATTTGTATAATTACTTTGATTTAAAATAATACCTTGTTTATTTTGATATATTTTAAATCCATGAAAATATATAAGTTTGCCCATTAAACACTTTTCAAACTTGCTTTGCATTATTCTTGAAAAATCACTATATAATGAATTTTTAGAAGATCCAAAGATAATATCAGCTACATATATATGAGTTATTAAAAATTATTTTTTAATTGTTTTTATAAATAAATTAGGATATGAAAGTCCTTTTGTAATGCCTTTAGAAATAAGAAAATTACTCATCCTTTCATAGAAAGTTCTTGGAGCTTGTTTCAAACTGTATAAATCGTTAGATTGTTTGAACAGTTGATTTGGAAAATGGGGACATATAAAACATGGGGGTTTCTGAAAAAAGACATCCTAAATTATATAACCATTTAAGAATGCACTTTTGACATCCATTTTATAATGTTTAAAATCCAATTGTGGTGCATAAGAATGTAAGATCATATTTCTTCAAGTCTAGAAACTAGTGAAAAGGTATCTTTATAATAAATTCCCTCTTCTTGATTATATCTTTGTGCAATAAATCTAGCCTTGTTTTTAACTATATTTTCAGATTCATCCACTTTATTTCTAAACACCCATTTGGTTCCTATAGTCAAAGCATCTTTTGTTCTATCTACAAGTTTCCAAAGATTATTTCATTTAAACTAATTAAGTTCTTATTGCATGTCCATTACCTAAAATTCATCATTGGTTGCATAATTGATATTTTTAGGTTCATATTGTGACAACAAGGCATGATGTTCAACCTGGTTTCTCAAGGAAGCTATAGTTTTTGTTCCTTTATCCAGATCCCCAACAACAACATCTAGGGGATGATTTTTAAGGGTTCTAGTTGGTCTAGAAAATGTAGGACTTGATATTTCAGTTTTTCCAAGTTGATCTGGTTCATTACATTTAAGATCTGAAGAATTTATAGAATGGGAAGTTTTCACAAATTCCATCACATGATGATTTGAGATTTTATCATTACTGTCTAGATTGGACATATCCTTTTCAATATTTTCTAGTGATGTCTTGGGCTCATGTGGATCTTCTTCATCAAACATGATATGTACAGATTCCTCCACACATTTGGTTTTCAAATTAAAGACCATATAGACTCTGCTTGATGTAGAATATCCAAGAAACCTTCCTTCATCACTTTTGGAGGAAAATTAACTAACTTATCTTTAGTGTTTAGAATATAGACATTACATCCAAACAATTTAAAATAACTTACATTGAGTTTCCTATTATTTCACAACTCATAAGGAGTTTCCTTTAAGACAGGTCTGATTAAGACGCTATTTATTATGTAAAAAGTTGTATTAACAGCTTCAGCCTAGAAATAAATGGGTAGGTTATATTCACTGAGCACAATTCATGAAATTTCTTGTAGGTTTATATTTATTATTTCTACCACACCATTCTGTTGCAGTGCCCAAGTAGTAGAGAAATTATGAATATAGCCATTTTGTGAGAAAAATGATTCAAAATCTTGATTCTCAAAATCAGAGTCATGATCAATTCTTAAGGATGTAATCTTATGTCCACTATGATTTTATACAGTCCTAGAATACAAGGTAAAGTGTGAACAATATTCACTCTTATGACCTAGGAAAAAGGTCCAGGTGTACCTAGAGACATCATCTATTAGAATATACACATAGTGATTTCCATTAAGACTCAAAACTCTAGATGGTCCAAAAAATCTATGTGAACGAACTCTAGAGGTTGAGAAGTAGTTATTTCATTCTTTGGTTTGAAATAGATTTTATGCTGATTTCCTTTTTAACAAGTATTACACACCTTATTGTCTGAAAACTCTAATTTGGGTAGGTCTTTAACTAAAGATTTTCTAGTTTACATCTCAAGAGATTGTATATTGCAATGTCGTAGTCTTATATACTAGATCCAAGATTATTTGGCAATGGAATTTAGATAAGAGACATTCTGCAAGTCTAGTGTGTCTAGATTTATAGAATATACATTATCGTATCAAAAATAAGTAAATACTAAGTTATTAATGGCATCAAAAACATGTAATGAATAATTTTTGAATTTCACATTTAATCTATCATCACAAAATTGAGATATGCTGAGCAATTTATACTTTAAACCATAAACATATAGTATATTACACATTGAAATAGAGTTAGGGTTACCAATATTGCCTAGGGCGATGTTTTTTCCACTACCATTGTCACCAAATGTGACATGACCTCCATCAATCATGATAAGACTTTTAAATCTTGAATAATCCATTTTAATATGTCTTAAACATCCATTGTCAAAGCATCACTTCTTTTTACAGAAAATCTTTCGTTAGTTTACCTATAAAACATTTCATCCAAGAAACAACTATGATACACACATTTTTTTAGGTCCACATATAGTAGTGATGCAAGAATTATGAACCCACAATTGTCTTATGGGATTCCTATATTCAGAATATAGAGTGTTTGAAAAATAAACTCTATTTGGTCCTAAATAATTAGATGTAGTAAAATAATTCTTGGAACTGGAAGTTTCTATAAAATTATGGTTTTTGAAAGAGGTAGCATATTTTCAAGATTTGGTTAAAAAAAGTGGTTTATATAAATTCTGTTGACCTGTTTGATATCCTATCCTAGAATTATACTTAGTAGCTATTTGTTTACCATGAATTTTTGTAAGATTATTTTTCCCATTAGTAAACTTTTATAAGTCATTATTCAATTGCACATTAGACATTTTTAACTCATTGTTCTCCCTGACTAGTTGAGCATTTTTATCGTTTTCAATTGTAAGTTCAGATTTAACAATCATTGTAAGAGCAAAACGTTTCATCAAAGATTAATACTTATCTTTCAACTCATTACATGTTTATTCTAGCATGTTCCAATATTCATATAATTCATCATTGGTCATATTCTTAGACTCACTTTAAAAATAATAATAATAATATACAGGAGATCCTGAGGCTACCACATTTGTGTTTTTCATCAGACACATATTAGCCATATCATATTTCCCATTCTGAGATGAGGCAGATTCACTAGAGCTGTCCTTGGTGGCAATCATGGTGGCCTTTATTACATTCTTATAATTTCTATCCATATTTTTATACATTTCCTTGCATTTCCTCTTTGGACAGCCATCCATGAGATGTCCTTTCCTTTTACATTCATAGAAAATTATCTCTTCTGATTTATCATTTCTCTTACATTCCTTTTTTGAATTGCCCTTATTATCATACATTCCTTTGTAATTGGGCATTCAGAAAAAATTGTGTTTCCTATAAAAATTCTTGAATCTTATAGCCAACTAGGTCATTTCATCATCACTATCTGAAGCTGATTCTTCACTACTAGAGCTTTCAAAAATAGGTTGAACATTCTCCTTATCATTAATTTTACATGCTGTAGTTTTGAAGGCTACAAACATTCATTTTAGTTCATCCTATTCTTTATTTTCCTTTAATTCCTCTTCATACATCATTAAGTTTCCAATCAATTCCTTCACTGGAATCTTATCGATGTCACATGATTCTCTAATAGATACAGATTCCCCACACCATATTTTTGGTAAGCATTGCAGAATCATAAAAATATGCTCTTTTGTTATTACTTCTCTTCCTAATGAAATAACGGTATTCACTATTTCATTAAACCTATTATACATATTATAAATAGACTCATTATGCTTTATTCTAAAGTTGTCATATTTGAAAGTATAAGTATTTAATCTCATTTCTTTAACATTAGATGTTCCCGCTTGAGAAACAGACAGAGTGTCCCAAATCTCATGTGCAGTTTTACAAGCACAGATACGGTTAAACTCTTCAACTCTTAGTGAACAATACAAAGAATTCATTACTTTATAGTTATTGTTATAGTTAGTCTTGGTAGGTTCATCTCAAGTGTTTCTAGCAGTTTCAGGAATTGCATATTAACTTTCAATAACGGTCCATATTTCAAATCACATGCTTTCTAGATGTATTTTCATTTTATGATTCCACTGAGCATAATTAGTTCCATTAAAGAAAGGTGGTCTATTCGTATCATCCACTTCTAATTTATTATCCACAATACAGATTTTAAAAGAAATTCAAAGTGAAAAAAATTTAGAAATAACACATATTTTGAGATCATTGAAAAACAACTCTAATCACAGTTAACATGATTTGACAAACTAACAATAATTTTTAATTCATTTGATACCATATGTTGGTCAGAGTAGATCACTCAAGAGTGGGGAGGGTGCGGGCTGAATTGAGTATCTATAAAAATTTATGTAAAAATTGGTTCTTTAAAAGAATATCCCCCAATTAAAATATAAACAATGTTAGTTTTTAGTGAACTTATAAATGTTCCGAATGTTCAATTAATTTATCAAAAGATTGATTAGTTCTCATCATTACCATTCCAAAGATTAATAATACTTTTGAAACTAATATACTGATTAAAAATAGATATAAACACGTTCTAAACTAACTATCAATGTTAAATTAATCTTAATATGAAATGAATTAAACAAAGATCAGATTAAAAAAAAAGACAAACTACACAGAGGATAAAAACAAGAGGTTCAGTCTCAATTTGAGACTTAATCCTCTCCACCTAGTGATCACCTAACACCATGTAGTTTATATTAATAAAATTTTTATCCACACCCTGGATCGGGGTTCACAACAGAACATAGGGCTGTCTAGTTCATAGTTGACCTCTACCACAGTTATTTGTCGGAAAACTAACAAACAGATCACACATGATCTCTTCCACTGTTCTATATGGGGTACAAGAGTAAAAAGAGATCGAGTCTATAGATATTTTAGTATCCTCCAGTTATGCTCAGAATAAAGTGTGTTTGAAACAAACAGATGGACACACTCTACTCAAAAAGGATACACAATATCTAAAAAGAGTTATAAAAGAATAATAGAGTTTCGAAATCTATGTGTGTTGTGCAGTAAATATCTAGACTAAATGAATATAGATAAAATGTTATTTGATTCATATTCTAGAAGATGGATTCAGAACAAAGTATCATAGTCTATGTAATATAGCTTCCAGGTGTGAAAAGGTTCATCCCTTCGATGTTAGAATGTTCATTGATTTCTAGCAGGTTTTTGATTCTAATATTAAACTTCTTGTGTACTCAGGATTTGAGTTATTCTATTTGTAATATCTTGAACATTCACACAGTCTACCTATCATTTTTCTCACGGGTTCTGAGAAATATAATTTAAGGTTTAACTTGTAATCCTTTTATACTTCAAGGTCCAGTTGGCATGCAAATATCATCATGTGAATGTACCTCATACTTTCTACCGATAGTCCTACAGACAACATTAAATAATGTCCGAAATATTAATTTGTCTAAATATGAATGTTTGAAATAAATTTTAAATAATTAGTTTTGACTATCGGAGAGTCATAAGTATCAATGAGTCATTTTCATCATTTTGTCATCATCAGTCTATTAGAATCAGTCTATCAGCATCAGTCTGTGAGAATCAGTCTGTCAGCATCGGTCTGGGAGCATTAATATGTCATCATTGGTGTGTCAGGATCGACGTGTCATCATCGGTGTGTCAGCATCGGTCTTTCAAACATCAGTGTGTCATCATCGGTGTGTCGAACGTCCGTCTTTCAAACATTGGTGTGTCGAACATCAGTGCGTCAAACATCAGTGTGTCGAACATCAGTGTGTCGAATATCAGCATGTGAACATCATTGTGTCAGACATCGGTGTGGCGATCATTGGTGTGGCGATCATTGGTATAGAGAAAATCAGTTTTCCGAACATTGGTGTGTCGAACATCAGTGTTCTGAACATCGGGGTGTCGAACATCGGTGTGTCTAACATCGATGTGTCGAACATCGGTGTGTTGAACATCGGTGTGTCGAGAACTTTGAGAAACTTATAAAGTGTCTGCCTTACATAGAATATTACCAGATTAAGTGATATCCAAAAATATAAGTAAATATACACTTGTAAACATATTAGATCAATTAGAAAAATCTATTTTTGGCTTATTGAAATATATTGTTCATAATTTATTTACATAGAGATATTAGATGGAATTAAATAATAGATTTTGTAGAATGACATTATTTGCGATTATGAAAACTATTATAGCATAGAGGGTCCAACACTATTTATATGGGTAGGTAACTACTCATAAGTGTTGGTTACTATCTACCAAAAATTATGTTTTCCCAATAGGACTCCAAACATCTTACTGATTTCAACCATGTACATCTATTTTTTTGAAATTCGAATCATAGAATCAATAAAATTAAGTTTAAAGGCTAGGTTTTAAATGTCACTTTGAATTTAGTAGTTTATTTGATCATTATGTGGCATTGTGTTTTCATTTAAAATATCAGTATATTACAAGCGCCAGGTTCATCGACCTATTTTTGCCTTTTCCCCAACTCATATCCTCGATTTGTACACTCTTAACAGACCCCAAACATTGTTATGCCTCACCAACGTGCTCAGATGCACTAAGGTTTAGAAATTATAGTCTTGGATTCTTCATGGACAAGCTTTCATTCAATTTCCATGCTTTATGAGTCCCATTATTTGGGTTTCCATCATACCTCTCATCCGGCCCAAGATATATGGATGCTAATCCTTATGTCTCATCAACCACTTTGGGCCAACATCTATGTGGATTTTAAATGAAACTTTTTGATAGGTTTTATGTTTCGAATACGGTCAGTGGCCAACCATCAGATGTTTGTTCTTTCTTGAAGTCACATGATGTGGATGAAGTGATTCGAATACGGTGAACAACTATCCCCCATTTTTATTACAACCCCATTATTCCATAAGTATTGGTCTCATGATTCATAGCCATTTCTACTCCATCATGTTTAGAAGGAACTTCGACACTCTCGGTGTTATCCCTCCATGCGCCTTTGCGTGTTAAGAGGAAGAACCAATGTCATGCGTCACCCTTAACTCGGCATTGTCGTTCCCCTATCATGTTCATCCTAATGTTGTAAATATCTTCTCTTCCCTTGTTTCCCACACTGATCATAGCTCACTTGGGCTTAGGTATTTATGTAAGGGTTGTACCCACATTTATTAACCACACTTCCTTTTGGTCCGAACCCAATGATCTTAAACTGGGAGTTCACGTTTTAAACTAGGTGACCAAGTCTTAACATCACGACATTAAACTATGTGTATGTGTCCTCTTGGTAATTTGTGATGTGATTTAGAACTCCTTGGTCCTTATTCACATTGGATTGCTTTATGGAACCGTGTTACATATTTCTACCTTGAATGTCTCACCTTATGTTACGAGCTCAATTACCATAAACTGAAATCTATTAAATCTTTATAGTATGATGTTGAACTACGCCTTTTACATCTTGGTTGTGTGATGATAACTTCCCAGCCATATGATATCTTTATTTGAGAAGATGTTTCCCCTCTGGAATTGGCCCTCTACCATGCTACAGTCTATAACTACGTATGGATTGATTATCCCCATCATTGGAAATGTTGTGATGCACGGGCAGTTTGCCTCCGGGTCTAGCAATATAATTATGAACCTTTCCCACCTTTTTGTGGGTTAGGGTTCTTCTTCTCTAAAGGGTGAAATTTTGAATAGACTACTACTTTCCACACTCATGTTGGGTTCTCATCAATGGAACTATGCCAAACCTCTCCTTCCCTTATCATCCAAACTCTATGAACTTCAAACTAAGACTTACAATGTCTAGTTCTCATGTCATTAAACTACGCAACGACTATGATTTTTTTCACCTATGTGGATATATCCCACATTGGGTATTGGACATATTCCAGTCAATATTCAATAACAATGTGTGGATTTATTCCCATATTTATGGGATATATAGTGGCACCAAGACTTTCTTTCTGCGGTCCAGCCACCCCCACCCCCACCCCTTCACCTCTCGGGCCTCTTGGTCTGGGTTCTCCTAGGACTGTATTCATTGATGTGGACTTCCTTAGTACTCGTTCACATCAAGTGTATGGTCAACCCTACCATGTACCTCTCTTTAGAGTATCCCTTTATACATTTATCCATGCCACATGACAATAAACTGCATGGGTAGGTCCACACTCAACATTTCACTTTATTTGGGGTTTCTATTATCATTCACATCTGAAGGGATCCCTCTAATGGAATGGATGCTCGGCATTATGGATCACTTACTGTTTTGGGCCAATGTATCCAAGGTCTTTAAAAGACATTTTGAGAAAAGGTCCCATGTTGTGAATATGGTTAACAGTCGGCCACCATTTGATTTTTCCCATCTCAGATCACAGGATACAAATGTTATGTTTCAAATTTGGTTAATAGTTTTCCCCTATCATCAAGTCACCTTCACTACATCCAAAATATCAGGCGTTATGGCTCTCATATTTATTCCCCATTTTTCATTGTGGATTATTAACATCCCTAATGTGTATCTATGCAACCTTGTGTGTTGAGTATGACTGTTGGCATGGTTTGGATTTTCCTACCTGGCGTTCTCCCTTTCACTGTTGTACACTCTTTTGTGATGAGGAAAGCCCAACCTCACTCCTTGTTTCCCACACCCAATATGGCTCATGTGGTCTTTGTGGTCTTGGTAGGTGATAAACAAATATAGAACTATTCAACCCTATGGTCCAAGATCTATGAACGTAAACTATGATAACTTTTTTCCATGTGATATGATGCTAAATTGTGTTTCCTTGTCCCACATGACATTAAACTATCACATCCTTACCATATGATGTTAAATTTCTTGGGATGGTCCTTTTATATTACCTTAAACTAAAACATCATCATCCTAGTAACATAATGAAAATGACACAAAATTTTAGTGTTATCACAAGAGAGAACATCACTTTTGCTACTAGTTATCATCCATTCCACTTGTTAGGGCTACATACGACTTGATTCTCACAATGACCACTAACTTTTTATCCCAGTCTGGTCACTTAAAAAAAGTGTGACAAACAAAAGAACAAGCAAGATACATCAAAGGCCTCTTCTCTCTATGTATGAGTTGAGATTGAATGGTGGAACCACTCAAGAACTACACATGGATTAATTCTCATCCTTATGAGATATGTAGTGACACACAAAAAATTAATCCTAGGTATATACGTAGTATTATTGTTGGCGCCAAAATTATTATTGAAGAAAAGGCCTCAAGACGACCCCACGGACTGCCTCGCGAAGCCCCTTAGTGGAGTCCCCAAGCTCTGCGGCCGATGGGAAGCAAAAAAGGCGGAAGGCTCTGCGAACACACTTGACATTTGCGAACCAGCCGCGAAGTGAAGGAGGTGTGAGGTTCCGCGAATGGATTTGATGTTCGTGGCCCGGATGCGAAGCCCAAGAGGTGGGACGCTCTGCGACCCCAGTTGACATATGTGAGCTCACTGCGAAGCTCCATCACCCCTCTTCACGTCGCGTGAGCTCCGCTCCGCGGTGACTCTTGCCTATAATTATCGGGCTCTCCCTGATCTCTCCAGATGGACAATCCGACCTTTCAGCTTCTCATATCTCAAATCACGAAGCACTCTTCTGCTCGGTGAATCATGAGCTTTGCGAGGTAATTCTAATTTGCGAAGTGCCTCCCCATTGTCTCGTTTTGATCCCCTCTTCCAAGAGGGATTCCTTTCTCGAAGCCTAAGGGATTTTGCGAAGGAAGGGGATCCCCAAGGGGACATGGGTCATTGCAGAGCATTTATGCTTCACGAAACACCCTTCATGTACATATGATCCACATGCCAAGGAAGGTTCCATGTACTTTGCGAAGCACATTGCTTCCCGACACCTTTCTTTGTGAGGCACCTTTGCTCCGTGAGGCGGTTCTCCGCGAATGCCCTTCCACTTCGGGAAGCACCTCCCATTTGCACCTCCACCCAATTCTAAGGCTAAGGCATCCCATTTCCTGAAGCACACCCCTTCATAAGTTCCCTCCGCCACACAGAGAAACAGAGCTCCACAAGGCCCCTGCCTATGGACCCCTCTTCTTGGAAAATCCTTTTCCCATTCGACCCTCCAGGTTTTCCTGATGTGATTTCAAAGTCCCATGGATGATACCATCCGTAGAATTGATGCGCCTAATGATTCTTCACATAGGCACGCTAATGGATATTTCTTCTTTGCATAGCCATGCTATCATGGAACCATCTATGGTTCTATCCATGACACCCCCTCAGTATGGCCTTGCCGATGCCTTCCCTCCCACAAGGAGAAGAGGGTACTGGTTATGTAAGTCCTAGGGGGTGAGGAGCACACCCACCTCGTTCGAGCTACAGGACGTTAAACTTCCAAGTGACATCGTACTCAGCACATGGCATTAAACTATGACATGGCCTCGTGCCTCTCATGCGGGGTGCCCCCACCTTGGACATTCTCCATGCCCCTGGTCTCCACAGGGTATGATATCTCTCTCCTAGGAGTGGCGTTTTTTCACGGGGAAGGGCATCCACCTTGGTGTCAACCACTATCTTTTCTTGCAGGAGGCACCACCCCTACCCCTCCTCACATCCTAGGTGCCAAAGCCAGCAGAGGGTGTGATAGGGAACAAGGCTCCTCCTTTCTTCGTTACCAAGTCCCACTCCCTCTGTGCATTGTTGATCATGAGCATCTATCCTGGAGTAAGTCCCGACACCTTGGTCCACCTTAGAGTGTAAGCACCACACCTATTCACATCTCATGGACGCACCTTTCATGAAGTGATCATCGGGTCTTCACAACCTCTTGTTTCTCACACTGAGCACGACTCACATGGGCTTAGAGTAAGCATCGACCATGACCCAATCCCCATCCTGCATTACGTTAAACTGCATTCCAATCCAATAGTAAGTTATTTTGACATCACCTAAACTACGTGGACTTTGATCCATGTCATGGCATGGTACAAAGGAGGCCTCCATGAGGTTAAATCCCACCACCCACCTGGACCAAGGTCCTCATTCACGTCGGTTCACCGACACCAACTCCATCTCGCATGACGCTAAACTGTATCCTGTCCCGCATGACGTTAAACTATACACCCTGAACTACGTGGTCTTTGATACATGTCAAGGAATGGTACATAAAAAGCCTCTATGAGGTTCATCCCCACAATCCAGTTCTTCTAACACCCCTTCCTATCGGTTCAACATCCACTTTTCACCTGAACTGTGAGGACTTTGATACATGTCAAGGAGTGGTACGTAGGAAGCCTCCCTGAGGTTCAACCCCAACATCCACCTGGACCAAGGTCCTTCTCCACATCGGTTCTATGACACACCATCCAAAACTATGAGGACTTTGATCTATGCCAAGGCATGATACGTAGGAAGCCTCCCTGAGGTTCAAGCCCAACAGCCATCGGCCCCCCGGTCTATCTTCACGTCTGTTCGCCGACACACCCCATCCTGAACTATGAGGACTTTGATCCATGTCATGGTATGGTACGTAGGTAGCCTCCACGAGGTTCAATCCCACCAACCGTTGGTCACTCCAACCCCTTTTTTGTCGGTTCACCAACACCTTGGGTAGCCTAGGGTGTAAGCTCCACACTACCCTGAACTACGCGGACTTTGATTCCTTGCCACGAGGAGACATAGGAAGTCTCTCCGAGGTTGAAGCCCAAAACCATCATCCATCCTGATTTTTACCCAGGCCGCCACATCCCAGTGAGATCATGCCACCTAATTCCTCTCCATAGCATTAGAGAAGCTGCCCACATGTTGGCCCCAATATCTGTATTCACTCAAGGGGGTTCCCCGATCTGATTCACTCTAATCAGTGTTCTGATCAGTCCAATCCATCACCATTTGTTGTTAAACATGCAGCATACCCCGTGTTAAACACAACAAGCTAAGGAAAACCTTAGATACATGCATATGGAATATGATTCCCCATGTTTGATGTGGGATTCCTTGGGTTTCTGTGCCCTTGAGAAGCCCTATAATAAAGGACATAAGAGAGACACACCAATCCCCAACGTCCAGACCTGCCAGTGATGCCCAGCATGACTACTCCCATGACCGAAGTTTGCTGCCCCGACTGGACCCCATGGAATGTCCTAACATAAGCAACATAATAATATGGTGTCCATGAAAATATGGCACCGGGAAGAGTTTTACAAAAAAACATATTAAAACTATGAGGGAGACCCGAACTAGGTGACGAGTTCTGAGGAGGAATCCACGGAAGGAGGAACTGACATCCCACCATCCCATTTCAATCACAGAGCAAAACCCTTGAACAAGGAGCAAATGCACCTCTCGAAAGTGGGAATACAGGGAAAAAAAGCCTCGCCTGTCGCACCCAAGAAGACGGATGCGCGCACCCCGGTTAAAGTTTCAAAAAGAGAAATGGTGAGCCCGATGTGAAGTTCTTCTCCTAAATATGGAGATTAGTAAAGACCGGGGCACCCATGGATTGACATGTCACCAGATCCAGCTATCCGGAAACATGTACTGCCAATCAAATAGCGGTCCAGGCATGAAACTCACCAGAAGTTGTGGTAGTAGAATGTTGGAAATTCCGTTCTTTGATGTTGTCAGCATGGATCCCTCTTACCGATCATAGGAGACGGGATGGAATTGGGGAATTGGTCATCAATTCCTTTTCTTTCAGCATTAACGAGTTCATCTCTCTTCTTTCCAGGAATCAGGTTTCTGCCATAAGAACACGATCACCTCCTGCCCACTTATGCAGGGTCAGGGGAAACGCCAGCACTGCCACTCCGCATGGCTCTACTGTTGCTGCAATGACATCTGCGTCCACGTTTGTGGGGCACCCATTCCCCCTCTCCCCATTCAAAGTCATCCAATGAGTGGTTATTAACAACCTCGTATGTCGTTACAAGGAGGGCATAATATTGACCTGGCATATGGCCTGCCTGGACCTGGAGGCATCCAGGCCCCGCCGTCAATGCCTCCCCCGAGGGCCACGTAAGGAGCCACTACTCCCCACCCAACATTCAATCATTTTAGGAGCATCTCCCTGGAGCGCTTTGATGACTCCCTTCCTTATGCTGACGAGGTGGGTGACGTCCGACCCAGCCTGATCAGAGTCCCAATCTAGGGGCTCCCAGCAAGGGCTCCCACCCGGCCGCGTTAGCGCCGCCTTCTGGCTTTCCCAAAGGAGAATGTAAGCCTTGCACATGCACCACCAGCCCCGGCTCTCCTGACCTGACGCCAGCGTCGAGCACGCATTGAGGAGAACGCCTACCGATGGGCGTCAACATCGGCGAATATTGTGGCCCGAGCCACTCGTGCAGGCTGGGTCAACTCTCTGGGTCGCAGGCACGGGCGGTGGTCACCGCGAACCAACCCGCGATGATGCCACCCCGTATGATGGTCCTCCCCGTACCACCACCACTGAGAGCATGGGTCTAACCCGCTCCGAGGCTCGACATGGAGGTTTGGCCCATGCTACCCCAACCTGAATAAAGGTCTTCCACGCGGTAGTGATGCTCAGCACGGAAGCCTCTCTCATGCCCGTCACACCGGGTATGGAGCCATTTCTCTTGCACTTGATCGTTGATGTGGAGACATTACCCTTCCGGTCGCTTTCTAATGTGGGGATCTTCCCTACGTCCTCTCTGAAGCAGGAAAAGTTTCTCCTTTCTCATACAACCGGAAGGGTGAAAGCAAGACTCACTCCACTCACACCAAGCATGGAGGTCCTCCCCAAGCTCCTGTTGGTTCCATCGGAGGTTTTTCATGCTTTGGCTCTGTACATGGAGGTCCTTCCCATGTCCACTTCGACATTTTCCCGGGTGATCCTCATACCTATGTTGTTTCAGGAGGAGACCCTCTCTACCCCAGCACTAGTGCGGCTAAAGGAACCCATATCGGGAATCATCCCTGTCCCGAGGAGCCACCCAGAGGCAGGAAGGCATGTTGTCGTCATCACAAGAAGAATCCTGGGAAGGTACGGATAGAGATCAAACTGTTCCACTTCTCAGACTCTGAAGAAGAGTGTGACTCATCTCAGGAACCCTCCCCTCAGTCATCTGAGTCAAGGGCTGAGGCAAGGATGAGGCACATAAACCTAGTACTCCCATAATGTGAGGTCCACAGAATTCTCGCCTCCCTCCGTGGGTTTATCCAGGAGGATGAAAACCCGACGACTCCATAGGTTACGGTCGTTCAATCACCACAATCATCACCGGAAGCACTTTTACCTCCACAAGAGATCATGAAGAGCTATTCTATGGACCAATGGTGGGAGAACAACAATGTGATCCACCACCAGTAGCCCTGGCCCTTGAGATATGAATGACAGCTATCAGTCCATCCTACCACGACGTAGCGACCATGTTGCTCCACTCTTCGGAGGATAGCCTGATAGTCAGTGGCCAGTTAGATAGTTAGTTGTATTCCCCGTTGGAAAGCCTGTCGTCCCAGTGATCTGCCTCAGTACCGCTTCCAGTTCCCCAACCACCCCTAGTTGGCGAGTGGGGAAATCAACGGCCAGACCCTAAATTTGAGTCGAAGTGCTTTTGGATCATTCTTGCAGCGGACCACTTCCTCGAGGAGTTCTGGCCCATGGCAGTGTAGAATTTATACGTACCTGAGTCTCTTACCTCAGAAGAAGTTGAGTATCTCCTCTACTCCCTCTGGTCAACTCATTTGGGTCTCTGTCATCAGTGCATGGTGTATCCAAGGATCCATGTGCATTTCAATGAAATCAGCGGGTAGTGCCGTCTATTCGATCTGGCACACTCCCTATGGCCCAGCGCCCCGAGTCACCAGGTCACCGTGAGGCTCTCCAGTATCAATATGTTCAGAGTATTAAGGTACTCCGCAGAATTATCAGGGAGGCCACCCCCATGTGAATGTCCATGGCTTGGGATGGTATGCCACCCTCCTCTTCAGTCCTATGTGACGCCAGCCCGACTCGCTATGAGATATTGAGGACATGCCCCCGGGAAGGGTCGCGGTCTATATGGCTGATGTCATGGACAAGGAGGACGAGCTGGAGTTTCTTGATAGATAATTACCCCCTGAGAGTGTTCCACCACTGTTGGACCCATCGAGGAGTATTACTCGTCACCAGAGGAACCACCTAGGTCTCCATGCGCCCACCGAGTCATTGGTACTCAACCAGAATGCTGGTAGGGGAAAATACCATGTCAGAGCTATCAAGCACTCTAACCCATCTGCCTTACTATAGAAGATGAAGGAGGACCCCGAGAAGGCCGCGTTGCATCAACATCTTGCTGATAAAAAGATTTTGTTCGATGAACTCAGGTATGAACGCACTGTAGAGCGACAACCCGGCTATGGTAATCATAGGCCAGGGCTGTAGGGGCAGGAACAACGTCTCCCCAGTGAGATGCCTCCAGGAAACCCTGATCATACCACTCCTACTGACAGGGCCAAAGCTGGAACTCATGGTAAGTGGGCGCGACACATCTCACCAAATCCTCCCAAGTGGCGCGACAATCCAAGGAATCTCGCTCGGGGTCCCCCAGCTGCCCCACAGGCCGTCCCACCAGTCACTCCATGAGCCATTGAATCCTTAAATCATGTCGAAGAACCCGACAATTCACTCGTGGTTAGGGATCCCCGTCAATACAAGGACACCCACCCGGATGATCCTATGGCGGCACTCATCGCCCACCTCGACGCTTTGGAGACACGAAAGGTGGATATCCCACCTGATGGAAAGCCATACCCAGCGTGGATGAATGATATTACGGTGCCTCTGGGTTTCTTGAATCCCAGCTTTTCCCCCTTTAATAGGATGGGGGACCTGCCACGACATCTGGCCCACTTCAAGTCATGGTTTGGGCCCATATTGGATACTCTGGGACCGAAGGAGGTCGCTAAGATCCACTGTTTTGTTCAGACGTTGGAGGGGCCGACATTCATCTGGTACAACAAACTCTCCGTCAGATCCATGAGCAGTTTGTAGGACCTTTGCTGGCAGTTCCTATACCAGTTCAGCTCTACCAACCGGAAGACCATCATCATAGACCTCTTCATGTGCAAGCAAAGGCCTAATGAGCGAGTCACAGACTTTATCACCCGGTGTAAGGGGCTCACATACTTCCTTAACATCCCACTGAATCAGTATCAATTTCTGATGATGTGTGTAGGAAATGTCAAGAGGGAACTGGTTCCCACTCTCATTACTCAGAACTATCCTAAAGGGTTTCGAGACTTTCTTGGATAAGGCCCAGTGCCTCAAAGAAGCCCTGCAATAGGCCAGGCAGGAAGGTTCGTTTCCCCCTGCAATCCCAGCAAGGAGAGTTTCCAGAGCCAATCCAACCATGGTGGCCCAGATAGAGGCCCCTAGGAAGCTATAGATTCTACCATTAGCAACGTCCCTGATGCCTCGCCGAGGCCCTCCACCCAAGGCATAGCCTTCGCCTCTGCAACGTACTCAGAATCGGCATGTGCCTCCGCGTAATGAACCGCCGCCATCCACGAGGGACAATCAGTGTCCATCTCCTCGACAGACCCCTCTGGCTCCTCATCAAGGAAAGACTCCAAGGGCTCCCTATCCAGAAAGAAGACACTAGACATACTCGTTCATCAAGAATCATGTCCCCAGTTACTTCTGTAGTGCCATAGAGCAGGGGATTGTACGCTTACCAGAGTGTAGAAGGCAGGCAGAGGCGAATCTCACCTATCTCCCTAACTACTGCCCCTATCATCGAATTCTGGGGCACACCCTCAAGAAGTGCTATGTGTATAAGGAATGGATCAAAGACCAGGACGATAACAAGATAGTCAGGATGGGCCCAGCCTCGGTACGAGTGGAAGGTGTCTTCGTGAGGTCAGAAAGTAGTATCGACGGCGAAGGCGAGTGGAAGCAGGTCCCTAGCCATAGGTCCCAAAATTATAATGACTGGATGGCTCGCAAGATGTTCACCCATGCCCATGGAATCATTTGTGCACACCTGAATCAGCCAGAGCCTTCCGAATCTATGGCTTGCACTTATGCATCATCATCTCAGTCGACCTCTTCCCAAAAGAGCAAGCATTGACGGCGCAAGAAGAAGCAACGTGCTCCACCAATTTCATCGCTGTCTCACACTCTCGAAGACTTCATGCCCCCTGAGATAGGGATCCCTCCTATAATCCACCTAGTGGTGGATGATTCTTCAAGTGATAGTAAAGGGTACACTTCGGTTAACACCATCGAGTTGGTAAACCCGACATGATTCCTGACGAGGGGGAATGCCAGGAAAATCTCCCCAGTGTCCCCAGATGATTCCAACGTCGGCGGAGCTGTGACTATATGGGGTATAGAGGTGTATCAGTTGGAACCTCCAGCTAGGCTGTGCGTGCCTCTAAGACCAGACAACATGCCCAGCACAGAGCTCTGCACACGCAACCTCTTCATCCAGCATTCTCAAGATCGCCTCCATCGCCGTTTGAGCTACTGGACCATGAAGAACCACTTCGGCTGTACCAAGACCAGCTTCACCTCGCTACAGGCTGACCCCAGCCATCCATACCTCATCTGACAACAACTCTTCTGGCTTTAACTAGTGAACAACTGAACATGCCTAGGACCAGCCAACCGCCGCTCCAACCAACAGGGCCCTCCATGCCTTTAATCGCAAAGCGACCTCTTATAAGCAGAATTTTGTGCCTGGCACAGAAGTATGATATAATCAAGAAACTTTCCAGCATCCATACGAGGCTTTCCATCGTTGAATCCCTCTTCTTGTAGCTAGATATGCTCGAGGACCTTGCTGAGGCTTTAAGAAGCACCCTTCAGTTTGAGACGGAGGTAGCAGCTGCAGAAGCCTTCCATGCTGATGTAGTTGAGGATATCGAATGTCAAGCCATCATTTAGTTCTCTAGAGAGGATGAAGGCCCTCCCATATAGGGGAAAATCCACACACTGTACATTACTGACCAATTCAATGGTGAGGTGGTTTGCCATTGTCTCGTTGACACCAGCTCCGTGATCAACCTAATCCCGACGCAGACACTACAGAAGCTAGGGTTACCTGAGGATGACCTGAATCCCTCCGATTTAAGGATTCAAGGATATGATAGGACAGAACAAACCCTGGTTGACGAGATACGTTTGAAGACCCAGTTTGGTGGCCTAGTTTCCAACAATTAATTTATGGTTGTCTCCTAGGACATCGTGTACAATGCATTGATGGGTAGGCCATGGCTACATCTTCAGGCAGTGGTCCCCTTGTCGTATCACCAATGCCTCATATACTCCCTTAATGGTCGAGTAGGACAACTCCAAGGTGATTCATCTCCTTTAATCTCTTGTAAATCCCATTATCTGGACGCTTACTATTACAAGGGAAAGGATAAGAAGATTCTGGCAAATGAGGTTGTGCCCGCCCCTTTCACAACTGACCCCTGGGCAGGTCTAGATGACGCCTAAGTTTTCCCAATCCATCGATTGGAGGCCACGACCCCCGACATGGGGGAATGAATTTTTGTTTCAGGTACAAGTGGAAGGTGTATTCCTAAGTCCATGTGATGATGGAAGTTCACTTCGTACTCCTAGACAAACCATTCTCTGGTGATCCCAGAACCTCCTACCCCCATACGGTACTGGGATGTCCGCCCCATGGTGATGGCAGTACGTCACACGTGTCTATTTCGCCGGGTTGTATTTAACTAGATCAAGATGATGCGCCACTAATACTTTGACATCATCAATCATGGACCCTTGGGATAGAGTCCAGATGAGATTGGATCATCTTCCTTCATCACTATGGTCTCAGTGGCACGTGAATCTCCTGACGCACAATCCATCGCTGCCCAGGCTGGTACCAGCCTCCCGTCAGGTTCCTCCAACAAAGGGGAAGCACCACATGCTATGAATCCCTCCTCCTCAAGAGAAGAAGAGGATCTGGAGGATGCTCCCCATGCCTTTGAATAAGGCGTTTCTACCATAGTTGATGAACTGGTACAGGTGAAACTTGGTAGCGAGGAAGATCCGAGAACCACATTGATCTGTGCCGCCATATCCCTCGAGGAGTAGCGGAGGTACGTGGACTTTCTTAAACAACACCGTAACGTGTTTTACTGGAGTTACGATGAGTTTCCAAGACTAGATCCCCATGTAGCCGTCCACCACCTCGGCCTCCCGACAAACCATCGTGAGTTCAAGCAGCCTCCCAGAAAGATGAATCCTTCTCACAGTGCCATGGTTGAGGCCGAAGTTGACAATATCATCAAAGAAAACTTCATCAAAGAGGTCCATTACCCCAAGTGGCTAGCCAACATTGTGCCAGTCAGAAAGAAGAACATACATATAAGAGTCTGTATCAACCTACGAGATCTCAACCGTCACTTTTTGAAGGATGATTTTCCCCTTCCAGTGACAGAATTGTTGATCAACACTATGAACGGGTTCCAAGCCCTCTCTTTCATGGATGGTTACTATGGATATAATCAAATACTGATGGCCCCTGAGGATGAAGAGTATACAGATTTCAGGGCACCTCAAGGTACTTTCTGTTACAAGGTTATGCCCTTCGGCCTGAAGGATACAGGTGCCACCTATCAGCGGGCCATGCATCGCATATTCAAGTCAATCCTCGAGTCATTAGAAGAGTGCTTTGTAGATGATTTCGTAGTCAAATCTCACCAGCATCAGGACCATCTCAAGGACCATGATAAAGTGTTCAACTTCCTTCATTCTATCAACTTGAAGATGAACCCGTTGAAGTGTGCCTTTGGGGTCACTTCCAGGAAGTTCCTTGGATTCTTCGTCAGGTATCGGGGCATCAAGATCAACCTAGAGAAGATCAAGGAAATCAGACAGATGCCTCCCCCGAGTAATATTTTGGAGCTTAATGGTCTCCAAGGCCACATAGCCTATATACGCCGATTCATTGCGAATCTGTCTGTCATGTGTAATCACTTTTCTCGTCTAATGAAGAAAGGATCTGCCTACTAATGGGACGAAGTGTGCCAGACTGCCTTTGATGAAATCATGTAGTATCTGCTCCAGCCTCCGGTCATGATGCCACCTGTCTCTAGAAATCTACTGATTCTCTTTGTCACTGTCGTAGATCGATCTATCTGTAGCCTTCTCGCCCGGATGAACAATTAGGGGACATAGAATAGCCTCTACTACCTCAGTAGAATGCTCCTTGATACAGAGAATAGATACTCCACTATCGAGAAGAGATGCCTTGCACTCATATTTGCTGTACAGAAGTTGTGACATTACTTGCAGCACCATGAGGTACAAATGGTCTCTCAGGTAGATCCACTAAAGTACATTCTGAATCGCCCTATCTTGACTGGTCGACTAGCGCGGTGGGAAGTAATCCTCCAGTAGTTCGATATTAGGTTCGTGCCTCAGAAGGCTATCAAGGGGAAAACATTGGCAGACTTTATAGCTTCCAATCCAACCCTCGCGGACTAGTCCCTGGACCTGGACTTTCCCGATGAAGAAAAACTCTTGGTAGACCATGTCATCCCATGTAGGAAATTGCACTTCAATGGTGCCTCCCGGAGTCCCACCGGTAGGAGGCTCATTGATCCCAGGCTCAATAGAGTGGGCCTGGGTATCATCTTTATTACCGCGGTGAAGGCCATTCTATTGTACTCATTCCTATTGTCAAAATTCTACACCAACAACGAGGCATAATATCAGGCCCTCATCACTAGCCTCGAGCTGGCCCTCAAAATCGATGTGCCCCATTTACACGTGAAAGGGGATTCGAGCTAGTCATCATGCATGTCAACGATGACTATATTGTCAGAAATCCAGAGCTCGTACCATTATTGGAATGAACCCTCCATCAAATTGAACAGTTACATTCTTGACTGGAGGTTACCCATGTCCCTCGGTCACAAAATGGTTGAGCAGAAACTTTGGCTGGATTAGCTACATCACTTGCTAAGACCAAGAAGGATGATCTGATTATCCACGTGGTGCACTGGAGAGTCATTGCGCTCGTCACCCTAGAGTATGACACGGCCCGTGGATAATCCATCTTACCACCGGAGCTCCTGCGTCAGGAGTCCCAGGTTCTTTAGATGTAGTGGTTGAAATGACTCCTAACTAGAGAGCCCCTTTTGTCGAGTACCTCAAAAATGGTTACCTCCCGGCTGATCAGGCTGACCGCGAGCGAATCCGACGCCGCGCGCTGTAGTTAACCCTCTAGAGTGGTCCCAGTCTTGAGAAGATCCTCTATAAGCGCGGTTTTGACGGTGTTCTCCTCCGTTTCATCCAAGGATTTGATATTTCTCAGGTCCTGCAAGAGGTTCATGCCTGTTCATGTGGTTCCCACCATTCTGAGCCAAATCTATCCCATCACGTCCGAAGACTGGGGTACTTTTGGCCCCCTTTGATCCATGATTCTATCAAGTTTTCCAAGAGATGCCACACATTCCATGATCATGCTAACTTCCTGCATCAGCCTTCAGAACCTCCCCACTCCACCAAGTACTCCTGGCTATTTTCGGTGTGGGGACTCGATGTCGTGGGACCATACCCACTGGCGATAGCTCACCAATGCAGGTTCATATTGACCGCCACATATTTCTTTTCGAAGTGGGTAGAGGAAGTTCCACTCAGGGAGGTCAAGGCCCGTTCCATCATTGACTTCATGAGCTCCAATATAATCCACCGATTTGGAGTCCCTCACGTTGTCCTCACCGATAACGGCACCGACATCCGAGCAACCAAGATGAAGAAATTGTACGCCAAGTACAATATCTGTTCGAACCATACCTCCCACTATCACGAAGAAGATAAGGGAAAGATTGAGGCGTTCCATAAAACCCTCTCTAACTTTCTGAAAAAATGGTTGTACATAGTATGAAGAGTTGTCTGGACAAGCTCCCCAACGCCCTCTGGGCATATCGAACGACGACTCACAATTCCACCCAGGTGAACCCATATTCCCTAGTGTACGGAACTGGGGATATCCTTCCCATTAAGATTCTATTTCCCTCATTGCACACAGCGGTGTACGACTAACAAACACTAGATAAGGTGGCTGAAATCCGTCTTGCTGAATTGGAAGCATTGGACGAGAACACTCTTTGTGCCCGGTACAATCTAGAAAGGCCTCAAAGGAGGATGGATCGAGCCTTCAACCAGAAGGTTCACCTCTGCTCTTTTCTCCATGGTGACCTGGTATTGGCCATCCAGTTACCAATGATCCCCGGCAGGAAACCACCCAGGTTGGAGCCCAAATGGGAAGGACCTTTCGTTGTTCATAAAGTTTATCCCAATGGAAAATACTCCCTGATGACTATGGATGGTGAGAATATAACTCCTCCCACCTATTCCGAGTTCCTCAAGCAATACTTTGCCTGAGCCCCATGGTCCCACACGACCTTAGACTGGATGGTCCCACATGACCCTAAACTACACAATGGTCCTGCACAACCTTAAACTGGATGGTCCCGCATGACCCTAAACTGCACAATGGTCCTGTAAGACCTTAAACATGATGGTCCCGCATGACCCTAAACTACACGATGGTCCAGCATGACCTTAAAATGGATGGTCCTGCATGACCCTAAACTGCACGATGGTCCTGCACGACCTTAAACTGGACGATCTTTCATGAACATAAACTATCCAGTCCAGCATGACTTCAAACTACGCATTCTCTTGAATGACATTAAAATGTATCTTGAGAACTATGTATGGCTTGATTCCCATCCTTATGGAATATATAGGAATGCTAAGACGCTTCATTTTGAGCCCAGCCCCAAAATCTTCTCTTCAACTATCCCCCCTGGGTATAGTTCTCTCGGAGGGTCCTTTCATGATATGGGCTTCCTCAGCGCGTTCGTACAAAGGTTATAACAGTCGCACCATGTTCCCACTCCTGTTCTTCTATCCTCCCACTTCCTCACCACAAGAGGTTAAAACCGCATGGCCTTCAAGACCTACATATCGCTTTATTCCCATCCTCATGGGATATGTTGGAATGCCTAGACATTTTGTCTATTGGCCCAGAACAAGCGCCAAAATCTTCTCCTCGGGTCATGACATATGGTGGGGTGCATAATTTCCCCCCAATTCACATCTAGCTAGCCTTGATCTGGCCATACGTCCCTCTCCCTGTAGACGTTCACCTCTTTAATAGATGGGTAAAACTATGCTTCACCCACTCCATGACTGGGATTCCACTACCTTCCTCGTCCGGAAGGGCGCTCTAAATGGTATGGATCCTAGGAATAAGGGACCTCCTACCATGTCGGGCCAACGCCCTTGAGGATATCGAGCAACAAATTGATACAAGTCCCGTGTTGCGAATATGGTCAGCGGTCGATGCTCGTTTGTTGCTCCCATTTTAGGTTACTATAGGGATGTTGTGTATCGAACATGGTCAAAAGTTTCCTAGATAATTTAGACCACCACAAGATGTCCCAAACATCGAGTATAGTGGTTCATTCTGCCCCATTATATCTATGTGATGGACTCCCTTCTGAAGATGTCAGCTATCAGGCCCCGTTGGACGGAAATAGCTGAGACCGGCTCCTTGTTTCCCACACCAAGCACCGCTCACGTGGGATTAGGAGCTATGATGAGGAAGTAACCGTACAAGAAGGCGTATGGCCTTCCATCCGGCCCAGGTTCTCACTTGTAGTATTGTACATAGTGGTGTGGGATTATGTCCTCATTCACGTCGGGTTTATCACTGTGTCGTACACATCCCTGGATGAGAACTTCCCCGACCCCTGTCCTCATTACAAGATGTTAAACTACAGACTGGTAAGGCCTTCCTTACAGAGGCCCAGTCTCAGGCCCCTCGGCCATATCAGGCCCCCGACCCCCGTCCTCACTGCAAGATGATAAACTACAAACTGGTCATGCCTTCTTGACCGAGGCCCAGCCTCAGGCCCCTTGGCCTTCTCAGGCCCCGTCCACCTATCCTCACTACGAGACGTTAAACTACAGACTGGTCCAGCCTTCCTGATCGAGGCCCAGCCTCAAGACCCTTGGCCTTCTCGGGCCCCGAGACCCCCTTACTCACTGTAAGATTTTAAACTACAGACGGGTCCGGCCTTCCTGACCGAGGCCCAACCTAAGGACCCTTTTCCTTCTCAGGCCCCGAACCTCGTCCTCACTGCAAGACGTTAAACTACAGACTGGTTAGGCCTTTTTAACCGAGGCCCAGCCTCAAGCCCCTTGATGGTCATGGCCCCCCAGCCCCCTATACTCACTACAAGATGTTAAACTACAGACTGGTCGAGTCTTCATGACTGAGGCCTTGCGTCAGGGCCCTTGGCATTCTCAGGCCCCCATCCCCTGTCATCATTGCAAGACATTAAACTACAGACTAGTCTGACCTTCCTGAATGAGGACCAGCCTCAGGCCCCATGGCCTTCTCTGGCCCCCGGCCCCCATCCTCACAGCAAGACATTAATCTATAGACTGGTGCTGCCTTCATGACCAAGGCCTAGACTCAGGTCCCTTGGCCTTCTCAGGCCCCCGACCCCCATCCTCACTGCAAGACGTTAAACTAAAGACTGGTCATGCCTTCCTGACCGAGGCCCAGCCTCAGGACCCTTGGCCTTATTGTCCCCCAGCCCCATCCTAACTGAAAGATGTTAAACTACAGATAGGTCTGACATTTCTGACTGAGACCCAACCTCATGCCCCTTGGCCTTATGGGGACCCTGCCCCCATCCTCACTGTAAGACGTTAAACTACAGACTGGTCAGGCCATCCTCACTGAGGCCCAGCCTCAGGCCCCTTGGCCTTCTTGGGCCCCCCAGCCCCCCTCCTCATTATAAGATGTTAAACTACAGACTGGTCAGGCTTTCCTGACCGAGTCCCAACCTCAGGCCCCTTGGCCTTCTTGGACAGCAGCCCAAGTTCTTCTCGAAGTGTACGGTGTGATGCAGGGTTATGTCCTCATTCGTCAGATTGTTCGTTATGCCATGCACCCCCTTTCTGATAGGGTTTCATACCCCCCAGTTGGCTTCAAGAACAATGCGTGGCTTGATTCACATCCTTATGGGATACATAGGACCTCCAGATCATTTTGATTTTGGGTCAAGCCCCATTTCTTAGAGATCTCCCAATCTCTCGGTCACCTAGGCCCCTTGACCTATCCCTCTCCACAGGGGGGGGGGATATATAAGTGTGGTACAGAACTATTACCTCCTTCTCATTGGGTTTCTGGCACCATTCCTCCCTTATCCTTGGAATACGCCATCTCTTGGAGGCCCTCAAGTTGAGTCCCTAGACCCCTTGCACTGGTTCACCAATGTGTTAAGGGTACTTTGGTCTAGGACCAAGAGTTTCAGATTCTACTTAGGCAAGTTCCTTCCACTTGTAAAGCTTCGTTTTCCCCTTCATTTGGGCATCCGTTATTTGTCACACCCGAAGGGACCCCCAAAAACGGAATGGATACTACGCCTAATGGCTCTCCTACCATCACAGGCCAACTCTCCCGAGTGTTTCAGACAACAAATTGATACAAATATCACGTTGCGAATATGGTCAGTGGTGGATGAAAATTTTTTATCCCCATTTCATGCTAATGGAACAGGATTCTGTGTTGTGAACATGGTCAACAGTAATCCTATGTCGTCACGCCAGCCCCTGTAGGCCTTAAAAATTGGATACATGATTCACATTATGTTCCACCCCATTATGTCCAGGTGGGATCTTGACACTCGTGGAACTATCCCACAGTGAACCTCTACATGTTAGGGGGACAAAGCTACCATACGACATCCTTCGGGGCTCCCACGGTCCGAGCTCTAAGACCATAAACTAAGATCTTCATTAAGGGATATGTGCGGCTCGATCCTCATCCTTATGAGATACGTGGAATCACCTGGAAATCATGCTTCTAGGTCTGCCTCATTTGGGAGCTAGTTTCTCCTCACCCCTTTCCCCTTTTACCTCTATGTAGGCCCCTCGTCCTGAGGTCCCCCTCTCGGAATTGCTTACGGTGTGATACATGACCATGTACCCATTCACGTCGGGGATGTTCTATTTCACCCTATACCTTCCCAGCATAGCATTGTATCTACTACGTCTATGATGCATGGTGTTAAAATGCATGCCTGGTCCTATCACATGACCCTAAACTGTGATATTATCAACTTGGCCACATGACGAAAAACGGAACTGCATCGTGATGTCCTCACCCAAGGGGACACCATGTTTGGTATTGGTCACACGACATAAAATTTGTCAATGCCTACTACGGCCTGATTCTTGTGACGATGCCAATGCCTGATACCCTAGGCATGTCGCTTCACAAAAAAAACCACTCACCATAAAGGAAAAACATGATTTATCAAATACCGCTTGTTTTGGTGCGAGGGCCACTCCCGCACACCCCTTTTATCCCTAGCACTGGTACCTCACCGTGACCCCCCTCAAGAACTACGTGCAGATTGATCCCCATACTCATGGGGTACATATGAATGCCTGTTCACTTTTCCACAGGCCCAACTAAAGCCTTAGTTTTCGGTCCATTGACCCAAATCCTTTCCAAGGAACACGTGGTGGTCGGAATCCCCAGTTCCCATTAACGTTGGGTTTTTGTAATTACTCTCCATGAGTCTCTCGTGCTTCTTACCACCTATTGTCAGAGTTCTACGACCCTAAAATAAGTTCTCCCTATTGGAAGGGACTCAGATCCCTCTATCGTACACGTCTCGTTGCCATATTTAGATGTGTTTTGACAGAGATCCCAAAGTATGGAATTTTCATGGGGACATTCCCCTCGTTCCATGTCCAAGATTTGTGAGCTCGGTATTTGGATACTCATCCTCTTCCACATCCAAAATGACCCTTGGATGACATTGATGCTAGGACTAAGGGTTGTCCATGTATGTTAGTCCAAAGGGCTCTCCTACCGTTTTGGGATAACATCCCTAAAGATCTTAGACAACATTTGCAACATGTCCAGTGTCTCGAACATGGTCAACAATCGACCCTCATTTTTCTGTCCCCAATCTAGGATAACTCGATGTGGATGCTGCGTTTCCGCCACAGTAAACAGTTATCCTCCATCTCCATGCCACCATCATTGTGATCCAGATTCCGTGCATCATTATTCACACATTTCCACTTCCTCATGTTCAAGTGGAATTCCGACATATTCAGCTTTACCTCTTCACGCGTCTAAGTATGCTACATGGACGGATTAGCTGAAGGACCCCGGGACACCCTGAAAGGGGAGGGGTGAATCAGGGTGATTTTTTTTATTTTAATGTGATGAATCTTGTTCCCACGTTGGTAGGAACATGTTGAACCTGTATGATGAATATGATCAGAAATCAAACATTCACATGCACAGAGAGGACACAAAACATTTTACTTGGTTCATCACTAAGGGCTACCTCCAAGGAGCATAAGCCGACAAGCTTTTGGTCATTCCAAATTCCACTAATATTCACTAGTTATTGATTACAATGGTTTGGGCACAATCACTCTGTCCTAGGATCACTACCTTTTCAAAGGTTCATGGATAGATCACTGCTTCCCTCGAGTCACTCCCATTGACTCCTCCTGGCTCACTGCCCTTAGTGAAGTCACACTCAGTTTATAGATGTGAAGGTCACATCATCATTTTATAAGAATTCATCCTCTGTTTTAGGTAGATGTATGTTGAAATACAAATCTCACCTGAAGATGAATCTCACTTTACGCTGAGGGTACTAGATGATCCTCTAGCTTTCGTGCATCTTAAAAAGGACGGATGTACTTTAACAACCTTGGTGCACTTCTCCAAGCTCTGGCGCGAATGTTTCTGGAATGGCATGCAAGTCACATGTGCAGTACAAACTCGGCACGCATGTGACTCCAAACAACTTTCACGACACTACCTCTTTGAACTCCAAAATTGCGCGACTCAGCGCCTGTAAATCCCAAACCACTTTGGACGCGCAGCCAAAAGCCGGCGCGCAGCCTCTACTTGCGCAACCCAACAACCGCTTGCATGACTCAACCACTTGTGCAATGACAGATCCAAAAATTTCTAAGTCTTGAACTTCATTAAAAATGAGGAGGGGGGTCCTCTAATTATAGGAAAACTGGACTCCCTGCGTGCGGCGCGCAAGTCTTCCCTCGGCGCACATGTTCCGACGCGCAGCTCATCCTCCCTATCCTCTGTCGCAATAATCACTTGCACGACCTTCTTTCCTTTGCCATATTTTGAAGTTATGATCTTGAAAAACTATAGGTGCCCATGTTTCCAGTCCTCATAGGCATTGGTGCACAAGTCTCTTCACGGTGCGTAGGTCACTTGCGCGACCATCCCAAAACATGCGCGGACCATATCCCTTTGCCATTTTCCTATGTTCTAATCTTGAAAAACATATCGCATGCAAGTTTCCTCTTCATCACGTAAACGACACGCAAGTCTCTTTGAAAAAAATACTTTTCTCCATTTGTCAATTTTCAGGCCCAAAAATTTGGTAAACACTGGGAAACGGCGCCACCTTCAATACTGTTGTCTACTTGAACTATATGATCTCTTTGCTGTTACACATTCTGATCTTCCACTGAGGATTGGCAACAAACACAAATAATACTCCAAATCATGCATAGAAGACCATAGTTCATACATTAGCATCATTGGACCAATATTCACTGAGAGTCCCTCTGCCTTGACATGCCATTTCCTGTGTTTGGAAAGTCTCCCATTACTTCTTGTTTCCCACATTGAGAATGACTCATGTGGGATTAGTATTTTAGGTGGGGTGTGTACCGGTGCAACCAGGATTATCCTCGTCCCGCATGATGCTAAAATGTGCTTCTAGAAATATGTATGGCATGATTCCCATCCTCATGGGATATGTAGATACAACCCGGTATTTCACCTAGGGTCCATCCACAAGAATCATAAGTCATGTGCCTACTCATTTCCGGTCCATCGTCTGACCCCTCGCGAAGAACCGTGTAACTGAAATTGTACCCCGAACAAGTTTGGGATGTCCCAAAATGACATTGGGAAGCAGCGCCCCCTCACCAGAGATGCCTTGTTTGAAAGAAAGAATGATCCATGATCATACCGACGCACCCATCCAGTGTGCTCCCACCATGGTGGCATAATTTAAAGTGTTGGATTCTGTTCAAATGAAACATCACTCCACGTACCATGCTTTTCTTACCCCTCATTCGGACCCTCATCCTCTTTCATGTCTGGATGAACCCCATAACTATATGGATGCTCGGGCTATGGCATGCCTACTATCCAGGGCCAACGTTCTGGAAGACTAATGGATGGAATTTGTGACAGGTCCCATGTTTCAAACATGGTCAATGGTTGACCCTCATTTGTTATCCCCACTATGGGATAATTCAATAAGAATGTTGTGTTTCAAATCCAGTCAACCGCCATTCTTTATTGTCATGCCAACCCCACAATGATCCGAATTCTGGGTATCATGATTCACACTTCCCATTCCCATCTGTTCGGATCGATTTCAGCACCCCTGGCGTTACACCATTTGTGCACAAGAGCACGCTAGGAGAACGGTAATTCAGCTGTTCTGAGAATTCCATTCTCCAGCCTAGTCTCTCCCATTTCCTTGAAATCTGTACCGGTTGTCCAAACCCTCGATGCTTGAAGCTTGGTTTTCACTTTTATGTTTGTATGGGGCGATGAGGTGATGTCCCTTGTTTCTCACATCGGGCTTGACCCACATGAGCTTAGGGAATGGTCGTTGGACACTCTGTAGACATCATAAGGGTAAAATAAACTAATGTAAAAAACGGAACTCATGCATTCAATGACATTCAGACAATCAAAGCATTAAAATAAATTCAAACGGTTTGTAATAATTATAGTACCCAAGGGTTGACTCCCCCCATAGACAGATTGACATCGTTTAAGGAAGGTTACAACTCTCCCATCCTCTGGCTGGTGGCTTCTAGGAGCTGCTGCCACTTGTTCACCTCCCGCTCCTCCTTGGTGGTGAGAGGGCACAATTTGTTAGATGAAATATGGGCCCACTACACGTCGTCCCGAATGGAGATCATCTCCCCAGAATCACGCCTTAGGCCCTCTTCGGCTTCTTCCAGCTGGGCCTTCAGTTGCGATATCAGCTCAGATTGTGCATTGAGGGACATAAAGTGCTCATCCGCCTGATTTTGCCTCCGCTGGACCTCGTCTTCGGCCTTCTGGAGCCTCTTGAGGTTTATCACCTTCATCCACTACCAACCCATGACAAGGCCACGGTCATACTCCCGAATCATTTCCTCCATAAGATCTCAGATGAGCATGTGAGGACATTGGGCATCCACTCCTCTAGTGCACAGTTCACACAGTCATGAGCCTAGTCTATCCATCTCATTCAACCATAGAACTTGGGGGGTGTCATTGATGAAACACGTGATCAACTTCAATGATTGGAGATAGACTATTTTGCTGTTCTCCTTGTCAGAGTTCATCTCCTCCCAGTCGGCGTGATTGGTGAGCTCATATGCAGGGAATGCCCCACAGAAACTCCTCGGTCGGGTCCACGTCTGGAATCAGATCAGGAATGGTGTGACCTGAATCATCTGGATGATCCTCATCATCAGATCACACCTCAATGATCTCAGGTGTATTCCCACTGAAACTGCCACCAACGATCAGTACTTTCGCAGTTCGGTCAGGCCGAATGTCCACCTCCACGACCATTGGAATGCCCTGAGGAAAGGTGCTACCAGAAGCCCTGAAAAACGTCACCGCAATAGCCCAAGCCAATTAAAGGACTGTACACACCAGGAAGGGAACATGAATGTCAGTTAATGTGGTCAGGGGACGACAGTTGTGAATTTGGTGGAGGAGAATTACATAGGTCAAATCCTTGGTCTCGCTCTTGGGTTGATTTCTTTGGAACCCCATGATACGGCCCCCCGTATATGGTTGGAAAATATGAAGACTCCTGGGGAGCCGCCTTGACTGTCCCAACCCTGCCAGACACGAAAGTTGATGCATCCACGAGCGCAGATCCAGAAGGTCCTGCTTCAGCACCCACTGAGGGGTGAGAACGAGGTCTATGTACAAGGTCCTCCTGCATAGTAAAAACGCTGGTAAGGAATCTAGAGTAACCTAAGGGCAGACTCTGAAGAAGGAACATGGGATTTCACCTCGAGGGACTCCGCAAAATCTTCAAGATCTGAGGATTGCTTTCCGACTTCACCATCCTCTATTGGACTCCCTATACCAGCCTCATATCCCCAGGAGGACTCATCCAATTCTTCTGAAAGGGGGAAGTGCTCCCTCAGGTCAGCGTCTGACAGCTGCCGAGGGACCGTACAACCCAACGACCCCTTGAACTGGTCTTCCATCCGATGTAGGGCGCCCTGGGAGTGGATGAAGTCTTCTAGCTCGGCTATTTATTTCTCCACCTCTGCCTGTGATACTGCAAAACCGGCCCTAATGTGACCAATTCCTAGCAAGTCCATTCCGAAGCGATTAAGGTTCTTCCATAATTCAGATGGGCCAATAAATTTCCAGTTGACTTCCCAGATGTCCCATGCCTCCAGAAAGACAGAATTTTCTCGCATGTCAATGTGGCGTAGCCGTTTCCCCGGGGCCTGTGTAGAAATCTTGTGGAACCCTCTCAGTGGCTGCCCCTCTAGATGACTCTGTTCCCTTAGGACCACCGGCTCTACTACCGCTGCCGGATCCGCCACCGCGGCTCCCTCCCCAACTGGTGCGGGAGCCACTGCTACAGCAGCCCTGCCCCTACGGGATGCCCCTATCGCCTTCCAGCCTCATCCCCGAGATCGAGGACGCTCACCCTCACCGACCAAGACGGTTGGCCGCTTCAGCATCTCTCCTAGATAGACCACCTCCCAACTCTGGGCATATTTTTGATCAGCCCAAGAACAATGGTCAGTGGAGGTGGTACATTCTACATATTCCCATCTTCTCGTGTGAACATGATCCACATATTCTTCATCACACACGGGTGCTCCTCATAGAGAACCCCCAGATAGACCTACGGGGTAAGTCGTAGCAGGCACCAGAATTTCCTAGTGAACATGTGTGGGGTGTACGACTCACAGAGATGCTTTCGGTCCACCTTGGCCACAAGGATTCCACCTAAAAAGGCCAGGAGGTAGGCTCGGTTCTCTTCTATTCCCTGGCTGTCATCTATGAAGGCCCCTGTCAGCAATGGGAATGGGTGGAGGTTGACTTCCTCCAACCTCCACACCCGGTTTAGAACTGAGGGTGCGGTCAGCTTGTTCAGAAATATCTCTGCGGCGTTCAAGATTGGGGGATTAAATTTACACCCTGGAGGTGAGATGGCGTTCAGATACTCGTATATCCCCCTGATGTGAACCACCATCCACCCGTACAAGAGGTGGAACGTCCTGCATATCCTATGTGGCATCTTCCCCTCGCTGATATGCCACATCATTTTGTACAACTTGGAGAGCATCGGTATCCTCAGGTTGACCCACCCTCTGGTCGTCAAGGTGGACGCCATGATAAAAGTGCTTGGCCACACTCCCATGTTTGTATCCCTCAGCGGTAGGATCCAACCGTAGATTTGAGATATGATGAATTCCGCCAACATGACTATCGGCCGTTGTTCAGTGCTGACACTGAACCCCCATGTCTTCCACTAGCTTTCCTCCATCAGCCTCCAGTATGAGGTTTCCCTACCCCGGGCACCTTTCGGGCAAGTCCGAGGCCTCACTGAGAACATCTTGTTTTCTAGGAAGTACAATAACTTCTTGAACCAGTTCTTGAAATGGACATCTCTCACGACCTCCTTGTCCTCCCCTGGAACGAGCACCATTAGTGCCATCGCCAGACATGGAATCTGCTTTAGATCCTCCCACGCACCCATGGCCTACAGGAATTATTCATACATTTCCCCAGTATCGGGACCCCCGAGATCTGATTCATGTCCCAAAGGCTGAGGTCGGCCTCCCCGTGATGCAGGTGGAATGTATTGGTCCCCGATGACCGTCAGCTCAACTGCTCCGGCATCAACTACTTCACCTGGTAGATATGGAATTGGGAAGCCCAAGCTACCTCATACAGGCCCACTCTTCTCAACTCCACCCTGAACTCCCCACACGGGGCACCTACCCATTAGGCCCAAGCCCAATCATCTTTGAAGTTGCCGCCCTGGAGCAGGTCCCATTTATCAGACCAACCCTTCTTTGGGTTCCCCAGCACCGCCTTAAGGATGGTTCGGTACAGGGGAGGGGACGTCATTGGCTGCAATGCCCTCCCGTCGATGTTGTTCAGATGATTGTATAGATAATCGGTGACGACAAGCATGAAATCCTCCCAGGCATGACCATCGAGTGCCCTGAACCATCGGTGTTGGCAAGGCGTACTCCAGAACCAGTGAGTTGGCTCGTCCCTACCTTCCGTAGGGATAAATATGTCATCCCTCAGACCGAATCCATATAGGGGCAACATCCATCCCAGTGGGTAATTCTTCTGGCTCTCCAATAGCAGCTCCACCAGAGAACTATGGTCCGAGTGGCTCCGGACTAGCTCCCCCATCCCAGATTATTCGCCATTTTGTCCCTTCGGGCGGCTTCTGCATGGACCCAATGGGAAGCTTCATGGTGGGCCATTCAGTTCAGAAACTTGGAATTTTTTCTGGATGGTTGGCGGAGATCGTTTGTGAAGTGAGTTCACGAAGTCTACTCATGAAGGCTGTTTACGGTAAAGCTTCCTCAGCATTAAAAGTTGGATCATGGAGCGCAAACCCAGAGTCCAGGAATCGTTGTGCACCGCGAAGCCCCTATTTGAAGAGATCACTCGCGGTGCACGTAGAGCGTCAAAAATAGAGAGATCAAGAAGACAAGATCGCGTAGAATGGAAAGGACAAAAAATATGGAAAGCCCCCTATTTATCGGCGACGACTTCCAGAGCTTCACGGCGTGTCCAGCTCGCATGGAGATCCATGGCGTGCCCAGCCCGCGTGACCCTTGTCAACCTCGCAATCCCTCGTTGTGAGTCAGCACCGCAAACAGCCGAAGATTTGGGTGATTTCCCTCATAATTCGATCCTTGATCCCTCCGCAGCTCGAAGTCTGAGGGGGATCATTTGTTGGCACCAAAATTTGGAATGAAGAAAAGGCCCCAAGATGGCCCCACAGACTCCCTCTTGAAGCCCCTTCATAGAGTCCCCAATCTCTATGGCCTCCGTGAATCAAAGAAGGTGGAAGGCTCCACAAATGCACATGACATTCGTGAGACCACTGAGAAGCGAAGGAGGCAGGAGGCTCCGTGAATGGATTTGATGTTCATGGCCCCGCCGCGAAGACAAGGATATGGGACGCTCTACGACCCAATTTGACGTTCGCGAGCCCACTGCGAAGCTCAATCACCCCTTTTAACGCCGCATGAGCTCTGCTCTGCGGTGCCTCTTTCCTATAAATACTGGGCTCCCCCTGAGCTCTCCAGACGGACAATCTAACCTTTTATCTTCTCATCTCTCGAATCACGAAGCACTCTTCTGCTCGGTGAACCATGAGCTACACAATGTACTTCTACTTCACGAAGTGCCTCCCCATTATCTCATTTTGATCCCCTTTTCTAAGAGGGATTCCTTTCATGACGCCTGAGGGCTTTGACGAAGGAAGGGGATCCCCAAGGGGACCCAGGTCATCGCAGAGCATTTATGCATTGCGAAACACCCTACATGTACACATGATCCACATGCCAAGGCAAGGTCACTGTACTTCGCGAAGCACATTGCTTCCTAACACCTTGATTCACGAGGCACCTTTTCTCCACGAGGCGGTGCTCCCCAAATTCCCTTCCACTACACAATGCACCGCCCATTTTCACCTCCACACCATGCTAAGGATAAGGCACACCACTTCGCAGAGAAAACCCCTTCACAGGTGCCCCCACCACGTAGAGCAATAGAACTCCACAAGGAACTTGCCTATGGACCCCTCTGCTTCTAAAATCCTTTTCTCGTGCAACCCTCCATGTTTGCACGATGTGATTTCAAAGTCCCTTGGATGATACCGCCCATAGCGTTGTTGCACCTAATTCTTGTTCGCATAGGCCCACTAATAGATATTTCTTCTATGCATAGCCATGCTAACGTGGACCCCTTGATGGTTCACTCCAAGATACCCCCTCAGTATGGCCTGTTGATACGTTCCCTCCCACAAGGAGCAGAGTGTACCGATTATGTAAGATCTAGGCGGTGCAAAGAAAACCCACCTCATCTGAGCTGCAGGACGTTAAATATCCAAGTTCCATCGTCCTCAGCACATGACGTTAAACTGTGACCTAACCCCGTGCCTCTGATGTGGGGTACCCCCACCTTGGAAATTCTCAACGCCCCATGGTCTCCATAGGGGATGATATCTTCCTTCTGGGAGTGTAATTTGTTTGTGGCGAAGGGAAGCCACCTTTTTGTAAGACCCTAGCTTTTCTTACAGGAGGCAGCACCCCTTCCCCTCCTCACTTCCTCAATGCCAAGGCCTGCGGGGGTCATGATAGGGAATGAGGCTCATCCTTTCTTCGGTCCCAAGGCCCTCTCCTTCTACGCTTTCTGGACCACGGGCCTCCATCCTGGAGTTAGTTCTAGCACTTTGGGCCACCTCAGAGCATTAGCCCCACACCCCTCCACATCCCACGAATGCACCTTTCATGACGTGATCATCAGGTCTCTGCTATCTCTTGTTTCTCACACTGAGCACGACTCACGTGGGCTTAGAGTAAGAATCGACCATGACAACATCCTCGTCCCGCATGATGTTAAAATGCATTTTAATCCAGCGGTAAGCCGTTGTGACATCACCTGAACTATTTGGACTTTGATCCATGTCAATACATGGTACGTAGGAGGACTCCACGAGGTTCAATCCCACCACCCACATGGACCATGGTCCTCATTCATGTCGGTTCACTGACACCATCTTCATCCCGCATGATGCTAAACTGTATCTCATCCCGCATGACGTAAAACTGTACACATCGAACTACATGGTCTTTAATCCATTTCAAGGCATGGTACGTAGGAAGCCTCTATGAGGTTCATTCCCACCATCCACTTGTTCTGACACCCCTTCATGTTAGTTCAATAACCCCTTTTCACACGAACTATGAGAAATTTGATCCATGTCATGGCCTGGTATGTAGGAAGCCTCCCGGAGGTTCAACCCCAACATCCACATGGACCAAGGTCCTTATTCACATCAGTTCTCCGACACACCATCCCGAACTACAAGGACTTTGATACATGGCAAGGCATGGTATGTAGGAAGCCTCCTTGAGGTTCAAGACCATCACCCATCGGACCCCCAGTCCATCTTCACATCGGTTCGCTGACACACACCATCCTGATCTACGATGACTTTGATCAATGTCAAGGCATGGTACGTAGGAAGCCTCCACAGGGTTCAAGACCACCACCCATTGGTTACTCCAACCCCCTTTACGTTGGTTCACCAACACCTTGGCCAGCCTAGGGTGTAAGCCCCACACTACCCTAAACTAAGCAGAATTTGATTCCCTGCCATAGGGATATGTAGGAAGTCTCTCCGAGGCTCAAGCCCAAAACCATCGTCCATCTTGATTCTTACCCGGGCTGCCACATCCCGGTGAGAACATTCCACCTCATTCCTCTCCACAACATTTGGGAATCCACCCACATTTTGTACCCAATATTCGTGTTCCCTCAAGGGGGTTCCTCGATCTGATCCACTCTAATTAGTGTTCTGATCAGTCCAATCCATCTTGGCATGATGTTAATCTTGCGGCATACCCCATGTCAAACAAATAAAGCCGAGGAACATCTCATATACATTCCTATGGAATATGATTCCCCTCATTCGATGTGGGATGCCTCGGGTTTCCACGCCCTCAAGAAGTCCTATAATAACGAACAAAATAGAGACACACCAATCCCTAGCATCCAGACACACCAGTGATGCCTAGCGTGACTACTCCCATGACCGATGGTTTCTTCCCTAACCAGAACGCTTGGAATGTCCTGAAAGAAGCATCGTAATTAACGGGTGTCCATGAAAATATGGTGTTGGGAAGAGTTTCATGAACAATGTTTTAAATCTATGTTGGAGACCCGAACTAGGTGATGAGTTCTGAGGAGGAATCCACGTAAGGAAGAACCGACATCCAATCATCCCATTTCGATCAAAGAGCAAACACCCCTAAACATGGAGCGAATTCTGCCCGCCATTAGAAAGTGGGAATGCGGGGGAAAAAATCCGCACCCATCGCACCCATGAATACTGACGCACGCACCCCAGTGAAAGCATTGGAAACAATTATTTTCCATTTATCATGTCAAATCACCTTCACCCTCACCACATGATGTTAAACAACACAGAATTCAAAGAACTATGTATGGATTGATTCCTATATTTATGGGATACATAGTGACTCCCAACCATTTTGTATTTGGGCTCAAACCCATATTCATTAAACCTTTAGGCTCTTTTCCCATAATCATGGTCCAAAATCGATGACATTAAACATGGAGTCCGCATTTCACGTGATATCACTTTAAAATATCATCCGTGCTCAAAGTAGTATGACCTTAATGTTTGTGCAACATCCTGTTCATATAACGCTACACTATTTAATGCATCGTCCTTACTATATTATTCTAAAATACATGCTTATCATCCTCATTTATTATTATGTAAAACTACAATACATTCTAGGTCCTCACCAGAGAGGTCCTATTTGGAAGTAGGTATGATCTTGATTCAAACCTATACACCCATCCAATGTGCTTTCTTAATGGTGGCATAGTTTCAAGAGTATTGGAAACACATCGAACATAACTTCACTCCACTCCACACTTTGCATGTCCTTTATTTGGATCGTCATTCTCTTTCACGTTTGAGGTAACCCCCTAATGGTCTAGTCCCATACCATTTCGACTCATCTACCATCCTAGTCCAACATTCTGTAAGGCATCAGACGATACTTCAATTTTGGACCTAGGTTTTCAAATACAGTAAGTGGTTGGCCCTCATTTTTTGTCTCTATTTCAAGATAGGGTTATAGGTGTTCCATCTTAAATAAGGTAAAATACTATCTTATATTGGATCACCATCATCACTGTGTTCCAAATTTTGGGTATCATGACTCAGACCTCCCATCACCCTTTGTTTAGATGGATCTTAATTCCACTAGAATTACCCCACAAGTGAACTTGATCATGTTGATAAATAAAACATTCTATTTTTTGAAGCTTACCCTTTAGTCACAACCTCTCTCCAACCAAATACATTGAGAAATAAGTTAACAATTAGAAACCCCGTGTATTTAATGTTTAGTTGTCACTCTCATACACAAAATGGATGATTATGCAGTCTTACCTTTTTTCTCACATCAGGTATGACCAACATGATTGAGATCAATTAATTAAAATAGTACGAAAAATTATAGGCTTGAACATAGTTTGGGATAATTAAATAGAGAGGGAAATATGTTTCATGAGTTCGACCAAAAAAAGACCCCTATGGATTATCCCCTTAAATGGTCTACTTCAGTATTTCCGCATTTTGAATTGTATCCTCTAGAGCTTATTCCAACTCCCTAATATCCATTTATTCATTTTCATCCATGGAGTGAAGCTCATTATCCATGGTTTTCATTCATTCCCACTCGGCTTGGAGTTCAGCAATTTGACGGCCCGCTTACACCGGCTACTCCTAGGCCTCTTCTAGCAAGTCTTTCAATCGTTCAATTTGATTGGATTAGATTGAAATAAACACAACCTGTTCATTTTCATACTTATCAATTTTGTAGACCTCTTTCTCGACCTCAGGGAACCTTTGGATATTCTTGGATTTCATCTGGCAACAAGATGCAATGGAGTGCTAGCTACTCTCCCACATCTTATCACCCAAATAATTACAGATCATATTATGAAGATGAAATTCATCCACACCTTCAGCATAGAGAAAGTGTAGCCACATAATATGTTACCCCATATTACTCTTCCATTCTACATATGGTTGATCGAGGAAGCATTTTACACATTTCCATGCCTTGTGCAGTATCATATGACTCTCATCAGAAGCATCAAGGTTAGAATAATCCAACTACTCAATATCTGTAGGTTTGTACTCAGGGAAAATAACTAGGAGTTAAGAAAATGGGTACTTGGAAAGAATCCATTTTTCTTTGGTGACCATTCCTCCATGAGCTTCAATCTCAACCCTGAAAATGGTACCACTTGTGAACAAAACTTCTTGATAGCCTGGTGTCAGGGCTGGACCAATGTGAATTACCGGTTCCTCACAAACATGAATGGTCACTGGTGGATCTACCACATATGTTCTAGAATAAATTTTTTTTTGAGCCTCCAATCTTATGATATTTTCATAGAGAATTCGTACATTGATTAGCCTACTTCTCTGATAACATATGTGGGTCTATAAAGGTGTAGTCTTATAAGAGCTAAGCGCAGACAGGTCTAGGGCTGGAGTCACTACAGGAGCCACCACCACAGGAGATCCCTTAGTGCTTGTTAATTCAATGATAGGGACATTATACTTATAGACTGGGGAACAACCTGAGGTTCTAAGGTCTCCAAATTATCCCCTCATTTTGGCTCACCACTGACCACTTCAGCCATGGTCGGTCCTCTGCCCTGCTCAGTCCAAGATGTTGGCCCAGGGAGATTCCCTTCCACATCCATCGGTGCATTTTCATGCCATGTAGGGGGAACTCCCTAATAGTGACTACTAATAAAATCCTGAATATGATTGATTTTGGTTAGTTGATCCAAGATATGAAAAGATAAAGGGCTAGGAATGATAAAAGTTGAGATTTACCTTGAGTTGTTCGGCTAGTTCTGCATCAGAGCCTGCGATTTCACCACTCTCATGTGGGATCCTCTAATGGGCCATTATTCCCTGAAGCTCCTCGCCTCTATCCCCATCACCATCTGAATCCTTATATTCCTCTTCCACTCCATCTTCAACTTCTTCCACCTCCTCCACCTCCACCTCATCTTCCTCCTCTTATAATTTTTATTCTTCATTATTATTATCATCATCCCCAAATGTCAGTTTTTTCAAGTTGTAATCTTGGCTGAGAATCACTTTTACCAAGAGATGTGGCTCTTCATGTAACACCCCAAGCTTCCTCGGTACTTTTCCCTTCGAAAAATGCAATGGCGTGCATTGTACGCAACTTCAAGATTTTAACACACCACAACCAATCAAACTAGCCATTATGAATAGTAATACCTACTTTTTGAAATTTTATAAATTCTATATCTCAAAATGGACTTCATTTTTGGATTCGGAATATCGAAATTAGCCTAGGGTGAAATTTTGGTACTTTTTGGATAACTTTCATATTTTGATGAGTAGTGAAAATTTCTAAATTTTAATTAAAAACAACTTTTTTAATCAAAATAATTAATAGTGATAAATTATGAATTTGAGTGGTTTTAAAGTATATTTAGAATATAATTTTACCATGTTATACAATTTGGGTCATTGAACATAATTTCACATTTAAACCAGACATAAACAAGTGCCAATCTTTTGATAGTTATTATCTCTTAAAAACACGCTTTTTGTTTTAACAACGGGAATTAATTTGGAATTAATTTCTGCCACTTCTGTGTTTTGAATTTAGAAAAATGGATTCCATATTTGGAATCAGGATTTTAAAATTGTGTAAATAGGTAACTTTTATTTTTAGGCATTTTGGATAATTACTTCGGTAAATATTTTATTTACCATGGTTAAAGGGTAAATCCGGTAAACAAGGGTTAAAAATAATATTATAATAATACTAAATTACCCTAAAACGTGTCTTAACCCTATTGGATAATACATGGTCTACCCTGGGTATCATTGGGTCGATTTTGGGACCCCATGGATCCACTTGTAAGTGATAATGACACTTTATTTTAATTAAGTTAAAATAAATACAAAAATGACACAAGCATATATCTTTTAGAAACAAAATTGTTACATAGGGTTATATATGTTGTATTTTAGACTATAAATATTCATTAGAAATATAAAAAGATTTCATACATAAGCATATTTTATTTATAATGTTTAGACATTAAATAAGTTAATTTATGTATGACACAATGGTGATGCAGTAATTACCATAATAGTGAAAAATTAGAATAATTGATATTATAAATACCCAAATAAATATAATTTGAGACTTTTGTTGATTTACACTAATTTTATAGGTTACTATGACATATTAGGATTGATTTAAATAATTTTTTTTCGAAGTAATCATTTTTTATGTGTTTCAAAAAAATCAACTATTGAATAGTGTCAAAATTGACATAAAAGAGTTTTTTAAAAAAATATTATATTATTAATTGATATAAAATTCTTAAAAATATAAGGTTCGGCCAAGATACTTATATCATGATATTTATATCCTTAATTGACCACTTGGGGGTCGCATAGATGTATATAGTATGTTTATTAACAATATAATATAAAAATACAAAGTGACATGGTAAATGTCAAACTAATTAACTAAGAGTTAAAACTAAAAGATAAGGTTAATATAGTGACCCAAACCTGTCTAAATTCTATTGGATGAATTTTTTTCGACCTATCCCCACCTTAAACTTTGAATAATCAACTTTGGAGCCATTAGAAACCGAATATGAATTTATTATAAATTAATATTTCTAGCTTTTCCAAAGGTGCCCCTCACCCCTCTTATAAAAGGGCACTCATCCTTCTCATTTATTCAAACCATCAAAGCCTATTGGTTCGGCCAAAACCTGCCCAAATACTCTCTCAACTTCACTCACTACAAACTAGAGGCCTTAGTTTGATCAGAAAGCTATCCTATGGATCCCATTTGATCAAATCAAAGGGAAGAACCCAAAGAAGAGGTAATGTTTTCACCACCCCTTTTCAAGTTCCTTTCTTCTTCCACTTCTTCTTTCTTTGTTATTACCATTATAAAATAATAACTACAGTATAATATATATAATTTGATGTTATTATAAATATGGTACAACCATATTCTGTATTCTATCCATCCATTGAATAACATGTCACCATACGTGCGTACGTACGGCTTACCGTCTTCACGCTGTGGTGTAATTGTTATTCAATTTATTATTATTTGGATGGGTATAATAATGATGTGTAACTCATGTAAATAATAAATATAACATGATAATTATTCTTTATATATGATATACCATCCAATTATATATTATTTTAATATCAAAAGAATGATATTGTCGCTCGTGCGTACGTACGGACTACCGTCTCCACGAACGCGATGAGATTCATTCTCCATCATATCCATTCAAGTATAATTATAATTTTATGACATAAAAATAGTATCTAAGGACTTGATATCATTATGGATATGAATAATATACATCCCATTAATAATGAATATGGCTCACATAACAAAGAATATAAAGTAAAATGAACCCGTTAACACTTGAAATGACGATAATTCTAAGATATTATTAACAAATCAATGTTAAAAGATCATATATGATATCATATTAATGTAAATGATTATTTTATAATTCAATAAAAATTATTTTACCATTTTACAGGAGGTTAACATACCGTCAACCAAGGAAAAAGTACAAAGTAAGGGATTTTCTTATCTCAGATTCAATTCCGTGAGATTTCCATTGTTCGCCACTAAATTATTGAAAGTGGTGTATTGTGTACTGAAATTTGATATATATTATCATTATTCTCTTTATATTCATTTTATTCTGTAAATAATTTGGTGGTTATTAACTTTTGTCCATACGACTCAGTTGATTAACCCGGTAAGGAGTTTCTTATCCCACTCTTAATTTCGTGAGAATTCCATTATTGACCACTTATTTATTGCTTGTGGTGTGTGTGCTGCCCATGTTTGTATTCATTGTGTAATATAATTTAATTCATGTATATTTACATCATCATTGTGTTATACTTCTTTCATGGGTTCATGTTTCATAAGTTACCAAATCGATAAGGGAATTTGAAATTCCAATTTCCATTTATTCGGATTTACGCAAACTCCATTGATTATTTTACTTCGAGATTATGTGTGGAATCTCTATTCATTTGCTTATGTCATAATTTCCACTCCCCTTTTCTGTGGATATAATTTTGATACACATAATCACTCCATTGATAATTTCTCAAGTCATCGATATGAATTTGATAAGAGTAATTTTAACTCATTCTCCATTTGTTGAGTTAAACATCCAATTAATTTGTGTTGTTTTTACAAGTTTATGTGTGAATGTCCTTTGATTGTTTTACACTGAATATCCAATCATATTTAGTGTATTTATATTTTTCACACATAACTATGTCATTGATTTATCCTTATCCTAAGGGTACGGCCTTTATGAGAGATTTCATCTCAATTTACATTCCATTGAGACTTCGTTGTTGATATACACCAAATCGCTTTTATGTGGTGTATATAGTGTACTTTGACATAGTATATCATTAATCCCTTTATTCTCATGATATTACAATGTTTCTATTACCTCAATTATTTGTATTCAAGTGTCTCTCTTTTGGTTATAAACTCTAACTAAAATACCATTTTGAAATGTTTTAAATACTTATTCTTCTAAATCTTGCTCATTAATGTCCATGTTTTAAAAAAATGGTTTTAAGGATTTATTTATATGGACATTAAAGTTTTAAAATTAAAACCCCTTTTAAAAAGTTTCAAAGTTGTATGGGAAACTTTGATTATAAAATCTATTTTTAAATGGATTCTTGACAAATAATGTGACTTTTAAATGATTTCAAGAAAAAAGGGGATATTTCTCTCAAATAGTTTTGATGATTATTTTCATCTATGTCAACATCCTTCATTATTATTGATTGAGGTTAATGTGATACAATACAATCTTCCATATTGTATCGAATGAGTTATGTTTGACTGTGGATGTGGTATTTTTATACCATTCATGGTTTGTGGTAAAAGTATTGACATTTCGTATGCTAGTTTTAATACGAATGTTTATGTTATGTTTAAACCTGTTCATAAGAGGAATGCATTGGACTTAATAAGTAACGGGTGGAGCCCTCTATAGCTCCTCGATGCATCGGTAGGTCTCATGAGACAAAATAGTGTCTTGGCACAAGGCCTTGGAAAAATCTTATTTGTAGTCTTGGCACGAGGCCTTGGCTATGTGGTTATGATAGTCTGACATTATGCATTGCATCATTATGAAAGTTCTTATTGATATTGAATGTGATTATTAGATTAGTAGAATATCAATGTGAATAAGTAAATGGCATTATTTCATTTTATTTTTGCCATACTATGTTTAAGTTCAAGTTTAAAAGGATTTTGTTTTAGTTATACATTGCCTTAAATGTTTATTCTTATTTATAAAAGTTTCCTCTATATTGTTATCCTTACTGGGAATTTGAGCTCACCCCTTTTATATGTTTTATTTTTCCTAGGAAGTGAAGAAATAAATTATGAATGACCTATAGGAATATTATGAGTGGATAATTGTGTGGATTATGGAGACAATATGTTGTTGTAGTAGTTTTTCACTTCATGATGTAATGTAAAACTTTATGAATATATCTAGTGCTTCCATGGATACTAAACCAATCAGTCATTCTAGATTTGATCTTTCTTGTGATCATGCCAATGTTAAGTAATAATGCACCGACTCTGGGTAACTGGGGTCAGGGCGTTACAGTTGGTATCAGAGGAAGTTTAGTACAGACCTTGGAAGCTAGATTTAGATAAACTCTGATTAGAGCACGTATACCTAAGATGAACATTGAGGATTAGTATAGAAGAACTTCCTAGAATTTTGGTATTGTAGAGATTTTTAGTTTTCTGAGCAATACATCCCTGTCTGGATACAAGGAGGTAGAGGCGGCTCTGGCACAGATGTACCTAGGGGTAAAACCCGAAAACACCGCTTTGAGCTAGACTCAAACGGGAACTGGTGCACGACAACGGGCCTTGTTGCACTCTTGGTTACAACACTCCTGGGGGATATGCTTAGGATAATTTAAATTTTCTTTACAAACCAATTTAAGTAATATATATATATAAGATGAGAGTAAATGACCTTGGTTAATCCTAATTTGTTTCAAATTGAGAATATGGTGACATGTTAATATCTAAATGATTTTACGACTATTATTACTCACAGAATGCTTTCTGGTTTTAGTCAATGGCTGGATTCCAAGTAAGTCATAGTGACATTGAGAATGACGTACAAGGTGGGAATGGTGGTGGCAATGAGCAAAAAAATGGAATGTTGATAGGCGTAAAAGATATCGTCTTTATGCCAAATCAGTTTTCCAAAAATATGATCAGCAACATATATATTAACCAAATCCCAGACACAACAAGGAAGAGAAAGGTGATGAATGATAAGAGCTCCAGCAATGGAGACCATGGAGAAAAGAACCCTCAATTTTCATCATGCAGGAAATGTAGAAGGAGACACCCAGGAAAGTGTCTCAATGGGACAACAAAATTCTTTACGTGCGGGATGGAAGGACATAAAGTGAAGAATTGCCGAAGAAAAATGGAGAGTACTATGGAAGAAGATAAAAATGGTCCTAAGAGTCCATTTACAGTCATTTTCCGTAAATGTAGGGGACCTGGACATTACCCGAGTGAATGTCATATTCTATAGGATATTTTCTTGGTCAAAGAAGAAGCTATGTGGAAATAAATGGTTAGAGAAATGTTTAAAAAGTATTAGCCCTCCTTGTTGATGGGTTTACTTTGGAATAATTTTCTCTTGTTTTTGTAACCCCGCAGTTTTCCATGTGATAATGATATTTGAGGAAGAATTGTCTCTTCTCTTGTGGATATAGGTATAAATAACCATTTGGTTTCATATGATCATTGGGGTTTGATTGAATTATAAGTTATTATAACTTGGGATGAAAATGCAATGTACGATATAACATTTGTGGTTAAATTATGTTATTTTGAAGAATTTATCTCATTTTGGTAATATTATAAAATATAGTTTTTTAAAAAGGACAACACGTAGACCGTGTGACAACCCGTCGTGTCAGACAAAGCTGTGGGAATCGAACCCACAACCAATGTGCGATTGGAATTTATCACCTACCACTGGACTACGTGAAGTCCCTAGTTAGTGTGACTATTTTTTTTAGTTAAATGATTTTATTGATCAATAATAAGTTGATTTGGCTTCTTATGTCTTATCAAATGAATACCCTTGGTATAGGAAAATGATTTGGTGATTAAGTGATAAATGTTATTTTGGAAGATGTTCGCTTTGTTGGGAACACTATATGCCCAAGGAAAATAGAATACAATGGGGTTTCATTTGTAGAGTAATGGTAGATTTTTATCTACGTTTTTTATTATGGATTTATAGTGATTTGGGTTATTTATGGAAATGATTAACCTATAACAGAGAATATGTGATGATGTTAATTAATTTTAAGTATGTGACTTTAAGTGTATTCGATGTCATTTGGAGATACAATTTAACATGGGAGACTACATAATAAAATTTTTCTATGTTTTGGGTTTCAATATTAGTTTGGATTATATTGAAGGATTTTAAGGACAATTGATTATTGAATGGTATTTATTTAACTTTGGGGTATTGTTGGTTTAATTTTAGAAATTATGATTAGTGCATATTTATCTCAAGGAATATCCTTTTGGGGGATCATTAGATCTTTCACTAACCATTTTGGTTTTGATTAATCTTCAAAGACAATGTAAATATATAGTTGATCCTGCATGGATCATGTGATTCTATAGAAGTTAATTCTAGCTCTTCCAGTGTGACCAAGTCTTCTTGAATACTCATCGTTTAAAAAAAATTGAGTTAGTGGTGGAAATTTATTAAATAATTAAACTCTACTTAAAAACTATGTATACCTCTTAATGTTCTTATTCAATATCATAAATGAATTCCTCGTCCTTATGTAATGTAACTTAAAAAAAATGTTGTCCGTTTACTTTCCTACTTGGAGACTAATAGTCATTTGTCCCAACACAAGTTTGTGGTTTTCTTGTTGTTAACTTTCTCTTGAACATGATTTATATCCCTCTCCATCAGAACTTGACACTTATTTTATCATCCATAACCATGTTTTCCTACATGGAATCCGAGTATGGGTTATCTTGGATAACCTTTATACCTCTCTTTCTTTCTTTTAAAGTGATAGTTTTATTGACTCTTTTTCCGATGTGGGACCTTCCATTATATTCCCAAGCACAATTTTAAAAATTGCGAGGAAGCAATTTATTTAAGGAGTGGAGAATGTAACACCCCAAGCATCAATGGTACGTTTTCCTTCGAATAATGCAATGGCGTGCATTGTACGCAACTTCGAGATTTTAACACACCACAACCAATCAAACTAGCCGTTATGAATAGTAATACCTACTTTTTGAAATTTTATAAATTCTATCTCTCAAAATGGACTTCATTTTTTGATTCAGAATATCGAAACTATCCTAAGGTGAAATTTTGGTACTTTTCGGATAAATTTCATATTTTGATGAATAGTGAAAATTTCTAAATTTTAATTAAAAAAAATTATTCAAAATAATGAATAGTGATAAATTATGAATTTGAGTGGTTTTAAAGTATATTTAGAATATAATTTTACGATGTTATACAATTTGGGTCATTGAACATAATTTCACATTTAAACCAGACATAAACAAGTGCCTATCTTTTGATAGTTATTATCTCTTAAAAACACGCTTTTTGTTTTAACAACGGGAATTAATTTTAAATTAATTTCTGCCACTTCTGTGTTTTGAATTTAAAAAAATGGATTCCATATTTGGAATCAGGATTTTCAAATTGTGTAAATAGGTAACTTTTATTTTTAGACATTTTGGATAATTATTTCGGTAAATATTTTATTTACCATGGTTAAAGGTTAAATCCGGTAAACAAGGGTTAAAAATAATATTATAATAATATTAAATTACCCTAAAACGTGTCTTAACCCTATTGGTTATACATGGTCGACCATGGGTATCTTTGGGTCGATTTTGGGACCCCATGGTTCCACTTGTAAGTGATAATGACACATTATTTTAATTATGTTAAAATAAATACAAAAATGACACAAGCATATTTCTTTTAGAAAAACAATTGTTAAATAGGGTTATATATGTTGGATTTTGGACTATAAATATTCATTAGAAATATAAAACTATTACCTACATAAGGATATTTTATTTATAATTTTTAGACATTAAATAAGTTAATTTATGTATGACACATTGGTGATGCAGTAATTACCATAATAGTGAAAAATTAGAATAATTAATATTATAAATACCTAAATAAATATAATTTGAGACTTTTGTTGAATTACACTAATTTTATAGCTTACTATTACATATTAGGATTGATGTAATTAACTTTTTTTCGAATTAATCATTCTGATATGTGTTTCACAAAAATCAACTATTGAATAGTGTCAAAATTGACATAAAGGGTTTTTAAAACAAATATTATATTATTAATTGATATTAAATTCCTAAAAATCTAAGGTTCGGCCAAGAGACTTATGTCATGATATTTATATCATTAATGGACCACTTAGGGGTCTATTGGATGTATATAGTAAGTTTATTAACAATATGATATAAAAATACAAAGTGACATGTTAAATGTCAAACTAATTAACTAAGAGTTAAAACTAAATGATAAGGTTAATATAGTGACCCAAACCTGTCTAAATTCTATTGGATGAATGGTTTTCGACCTATCCCCACCTTAACCTCTGAAGAATCAACTTTGGAGCCATTAGAAACCGAATATGAATTTATTATAAATTAATATTTCTAGCTTTTCCAAAGGTTCCCCTCACCCCTCTTACAAAAGGGCACTCCTCCTTCTCATTTCTTCACATATTCAAAGCCTTTTGGTTCGGCCAAAACCTGCCCGAATACTCTCTCAACATCCATCACTACAACCTAGAGGCCTTAGTTTGATCATAAAGACAACCTAAGGATCCCTTTTGATCAAATCAAAAGGAAGAACCCGAAGAAGAGGTAATGTTTTCACCACCCCTTTTCAAGTTCCTTTCTTCTTCCACTTCTTTTTTCTTTGTTATTACCATTATAAAATAATAACACTAGTATCATATATATACTGTGATGTTATTATAAATATGGTACAACCATATTCAGTATTCTATCCATCCATTGAATAACATGTCACCATACGTGCGTACGTACGGCTTACCGTCTCCACGTCGTGGTGTAATTGTTATTCAATTTATTATTATTTGGATGGGTATGATAATGATGTGTAACTCATGTAAATAATAAATATAACATGATAATTATTCTTTATATAAGATATACCATCCAATTATATATTATTTTTATATCAAAATAATGATATTGTCGCTCGTGCGTACGGACGAACTACCTTCTCCACGAACACGATTAGATTCATTCTCCATCATATCCATTCAAGTATAATTATAATTTGATGACTTAAAAATAGTATCTAAGGACTTGATATCATTCTATATATGAATAATATACATCCCATTAATAATGAATATGGCTCACAAAACAAAGAATATAAAGTAAAATGAACCCGTTAACACCCGAAATGACGATAATTCTAAGATATTATTAACAAATCAATGTTAAAAGATCATATATGATATCATATTAATGTAAATGATTCTTGTATAATTAAATAATAATTATTTCACCATTTTACAGGAGGTTAACCTACCGTCGACCAAGGAAAAAGTACTAAGTAAGGGATTTTCTTATCTCACTTTCAATTCCGTGAGATTTCCATTGTTCGCCACTAAATTATTGAAATTGGTGTATTGTGTACTGCCATTTGATATATATTATCATGATTATCTTTATATTCATGTTATTCTGTAAATAATTTTGTGGTTATTAAATTTTGTCTATATGACTCAGTTGATTAACGTGGTAAGGAGTTTCTTATCTCACTCTTAATTTCGTGAGAATTCAATTATTCACCACTTATTTATTGCATGTGGTGTGTGTGCTGCCCATGTTTGTATTCATTGTGTAATATACTTTAATTCATGTATATTTACATCATCATTGTGTTATCCTTATTTCATGGGTTCATGTTTCATATGTTACCAAATCGATAAGGGAATTTGAAATTCCAATTTCCATTTATTCGGATTTATGCAAACTCCATTGATTATTTTACTCCAACATTATGTGTGGAATCTCTATTCATTTTCTTATGTCATAATTTCCACTCCCCTTTTCTGTGGATATACTTTTGATACACATAATCACTCCATTGATAATTTCTCAAGTCATTGATATGAATTTGATAAGAGTAATTTTAACTCATTCTCGATTTGTTGAGTTAAACATCCAATTAATTGGTGTTGTTTTTACAAGATTATGTGTGAATGTCCTTTGATTGTTTTACACTGAATATCCAATCATATTTAGTGTATTTATATTTTTCACACATAACAATGTGGTTTATTTATCCTTATCCTAAGGGTACGGCCTTTATGAGAGATTTCATCTCAATTTACATTCCATTGAGACTTCTTCGTTGATACACACCAAATCGATTTTATGTGGTGTATATAATGTACTTTGACATAGTATATCATGAATCACTTTATTCTCATGATATTAAAATGTTTTGATTACCTCAATTATTTGTATTCAAGTGTCTCTCTTTTGGTTAGAAACTCTATCTAAAATACCATTTTTAAATGTTTTAAAGACTTATTCTTCTAAATATTGCTCATTAATGTCCATGTTTTAAAAAATGGTTTTAAGGATTTATTTATATGGACATTAAAGTTTTAAAATTAAAAATCCTTTTAAAAAGTTTCAAAGTGGTATGGGACACTTTGATTCAAAAATCTATTTTTAAATGGATTCGTGACAAATAATGTGACTTTTAAATGATTTCAAGAAAAAGGGGGATATTTCTCTCAAATAGTTTTGATGATTATTTCCATCTATGTCAACATCCTTCATTATTATTGATTGAGGATAATGTGATACAATATAATCTTCCATATTTTATTGAATGAGTTACGTTTGACTGTGGATGTGCTATTTTTATACCATTCATGGTTTGTGGTAAAGGTATTGACATTTTGTATGCTAGTTTTAATACAAATGTTTATGTTATGTTTAAAACTGTTCATATGAGGAATGCATTGGACTTAATAAGTGACGGGTGGAGCCCTCTATAGCTCCTTCATGCATCGGTAGGTCTCATGAGACAAAATAGTGTCTTGGCACATGGCCTTGGAAAAATCTTATTTGTAGTCTTGGCACGAGGCCTTGGCTATGTGGTTATGATAGTCTGACATTATGCATTCCATCATTATGAAAGTGGTTATTGATAATGCATGTGATTATTCGATTAGTAGAATATCCATGTGAATAAGTAAGTGGAATTATTTCATTTTATTTTTTCCATACTATGTTGAAGTTCAAGTTTAAAAGGCTTTTGTTTTAGTCATACATTTCCTTAAATGTTTATTCTTATTTATAAAAGTTTCTGCTATATTGTTATCCTTACTGGGAATTTGAGCTCACCCCTTTTCTATGTTTTATTTTTCCTAGGAAGTGAAGAAGTAAATTATGAATGACCTACAGGGATATTATGAGGGGAAAATAGTGTGGATTATGGAGACGATATGTTGTTGTAGTAGTTTTTCACTTCATGATGTAATGTAAAACTTTATGAATATATCTAGTGCTTCCAAGGCTACTAAACCAATCGGTCTTTCGAGATTTGATCTTTCCTGTGATCATGCCAATGTTAAGTAATAATTCACCGACTCTAGGTAACTGGGGTCAGGGCATTATAGTTGGTATCAGAGGAAGTTTAGTACAAACCTTGGAAGCTAGATTTAGATAAACTCTTATTAGAGCATGTAGACCTAAGATGAACTTTGAGGATTAGTATAGAAGAACTTCCTAGAATTTTGGTATTTTAGAGATTTTGTGAGTTTTCCGAGCAATACATCCCTGTCTGGATACGAGCAGGTAGAGGCGGCTCTGGCACAGATGTACCTAGGGGTAAAACCCAGAAACACTACTTTGAGCTAGACTCAAACGGGAACTGGTGCACGACAATGGGCCTTGCTGCACTCTTGGTTACGACACTCCTGGGGGATATTCTTAGTATAATTTACATTATATTTACAAACCGATTTAATTAATATATATATAATATGAGAGTAAATGACCTTGGTTAATCATAATATGTTTCAAATTGAGAATATGGTGACATGTTAATCTCTAAATTATTTTACGACTATTGATACTCACACAATGCTTTCTAGTTTTAGTCAATGGATGGATTCCAAGGAAGTCATAGTGACTTTGAGAATGATGTACAAGGTGGGAATGGTGGTGGAAATGAGCAACAAAATGGAATGTTGATAGGCGTAAAAGATATCGTCTTTATGCCAAATCAGTTTTCCAAAAATATGGTCAACAACATATATATTAACCAAATACCAGACTCAATAAGGAAGAGAAATGTGATGAATGATAAGAGCTCCAGCAATGGAGACCATGGAGAAAAGAACCCTCAATTTTCATCATGCAGGAAATGTGGAAGGAGACACCCAGGAATGTGTCTCAATGGGACAACGAAATGCTTTACGTGCAGGAAGGAAGGACAAAAAGTGATGAATTTCTGAAGAAAAATGAAGAGTACTATGGAAGAAGATAAAAATGGTCCCAAGAGTCCATTTACAGTCATTTCCCGTAAATGTTGGGGACCTGGACATTACCAGAGTGAATGTCCTATTCTATAGGATATTTTCTTGGTCAAAGAAGAAGCTATGTGGAAATAAATGGTTGGAGAAATGTTTAAAAAGTATTAGCGCTCCTTGTTGATGGGTTTACTTTGGAATAATTTTCTCTTGTATTTGTAACCCCGCAGTTTGCCATGTGAGAATGATATTTGAGGAAGAATTGTCTCTTCTCTTGTGGATATGGGTATAAATAACCATTTGGTTTTATATGATCATTATGGTTTGATTGAATTATAAGTTATTATAATTTGGGATTAAAATGCAAGGTATGATATAACATTTGTGGTTAAACTATGTTATTTTAAAGAATTTATCTCATTTTGGTAATATTATAAAATTTATTTTTTTAAAAAGGACAACACGAAGACCGTGTGACACCCCATCGCGTCGGACAAAGCTGTGGGAATTGAACCCACAACCAAAGTGCGATTGGGATTTATCGCCTACCACTGGACTTTGTGAAGTCCCTCGTTAGTGTGACTATTTTTTTAGTTAAATGATTTTATTGATCATTAATAAGTTGATTTGGCTTCTTATGTATTATCAAATGAATACCCTTGGTATAGGAAAATGATTTGGTGATTAAGTGATAAAAGTTATTTTGGAAGATGTTCGCTTTGTTGGGAACACTATATGCCCAAGGAAAATAGAATACAATGGGGTTTCATTTGTAGATTAATGGTAGATTTTTATCTATGTTTTTTATTTTGGATTTATAGTGATTTGGGATATTTATGGAAATGATTAACCTATAACAGAGAATATGTTATGATGTTAATTACTTTTAATTATGTGACTTTAAGAGTATTTGATGTCATTTGGAGATACAATTTAACATGAGAGAATACATAATCAAGTTCTTCTATGTTTTGGGTTTCAATATTAGTTTGGATTATATTGAAGGATTTTAAGGACAATTGATTATTGAATGGTATTTATTTAACATTGGGGTATTGTTGGTTTAATTTTAGAAATTAAGATTAGTGCATATTTATCTGATGGAATATCCTTTTGTGGGATCATTAGATATTTCACTAACCATTTTTGGTTTGATTAATCTTCAAAGACAATGTAAATATATAGTTTATCCTGCATGGATCATGTGATTCTATAGAAGTTTATTCTTGCTCTTCGAGTGTGACCAAGTCTTCTTGAATACTCATCGTTTAAAAAAAAATTGAGTTAGTGGTGGAAATTTATTAAATAATGAAACTCTACTTAAAAAGTATGTATATCTCTTAATGTTCTTAGTCAATATCATAAATGAATTCCTCGTCCTTATGTAATGTAACTTAAAACAAAAAAATGTTGTCTATTTAATTTCCTACTAGGAGACTAATGTTCATTTGTACCAACACAGGTTCATGGTTTTTTTATTGTTAACTTTCTCCTGATCATAATTTCTATCCCTCTCCATTAGAACTTGACACATAGTTTATCATCCATATCCATGTTATCCTACATGGAATCCGAGTATGGGTTATCTTGGATGACCTTTATACCTCTATTTCTTTCTTTTAAAGTGATAGTTTTATTGACTCTTTTTCCGATGTGGGACTTTCCATTATATTCCCAAGCAAAATTTTTAAAATTGTGAGGATGCAATTTATTGAAGGAGGGGATAATGTAACACCCCAAGCTTCCACGGTACGTTTCCCTTCGAATAATGCAATGACGTGCATTGTACACAACTTCAAGATTTTAACACACCACAACCAATCAAACTAGCCTTTATGCATAGTAATACCTACTTTTTGAAATTTTATAAATTATATATCTCAAAATGGACTTCATTTTTGGATTCGGAATATCAAAATTAGCCTAGGGTGAAATTTTGGTACTTTTCGGATAACTTTCATATTTTGATGAATAGTGAAAATTTCTAAATTTTAATTATAAACAACTTTTTTAATCAAAATAATTAATAGTGATAAATAATGAATATGAGTGGTTTTAATGTATATTTAGAATAAAATTTTACCATGTAATAAAATTTGGGTCATTGAACATAATTTCACATTTAAACCAGACATAAATAAGTGCCAATCTTTTGATAGTTATTATCTCTTAAAAACACGCTTTTTGTTTTAACAACAGGAATTAATTTTAAATTAATTTCTGCCACTTCTGTGTTTTGAATTTTGAAAAATTGATTCCATATTTGGAATCAGGATTTTCAAATTGTGTAAATAGGTAACTTTTATTTTTAGAAATTTTGGATAATTACTTTGGTAAATATTTTATTTACCATGGTTAAAGGGTAAATCCGGTAAACAAGGGTTAAAAAATAATATTATAATAATACTAAATTACCCTAAAACGTGTCTTAACCCTATTGGTTAATACATGGTCGACCTTGGGTATCTTTGGGTCGATTTTGGGACCCCATGGATCCACTTGTAAGTGATAATGACACATTATTTTAATTAAGTAAAAATAAATACAAAAATGACACAAGCATATATGTTTTAGAAAAACAATTGTTACATAGGGTTATATATGTTGGATTTTAGACTATAAATATTAATTAGAAATCTAAAACGATTTCCTACATAATGATAGTTTATTTATAATTTTTAGACATTAAATATGTTAATTTATTTATGACACAATGGTGATGCAGTAATTATCAGAAAAGTGAAAAATTAGAATAATTGATATTATAAATACCAAAATAAATATAATTTGAGACTTTTGTTGAATTAAACTAATTTTCAAGGTTACTATGACATATTAGGATTTATGTAATTAACTTTTTTTCGAAGTAATCATTCTATTATGTGTTTCACAAAAATCAACTATTGAATAGTGTCAAAATTGACATAAAAGAGTTTTTAAAACAAATATTATATTATCAAATTATATTAAATTCCTAAAAATATAAGGTTCGGCCAAGATACTTATATCATGATATTTATATCATTAATGGACCACTTGGGGGTCTCTTGTATGTATATAGTATGTTTATTAACTATATAATATAAAAATACAAAGTGACATGGTAAATGTCAAACTAATTAACTAAGAGATAAAACTAAACGATAAGGTTACTATAGTGACCCAAACCTGTCTAAATTCTATTGTCTGAATGGTTTTCGACCTATCCCCACCTTAACCTTTGAATAATCAACTTTGGATCCATTAGAAACCAAATATGATTTTATTATAAATTAATATTTCTAGCTTTTCCAAAGGTGCCCCTCACCCCTCTAATAAAAGGGCACTCCTCCTTCTCATTTCTTCACACCTTAAAAGCCTTTTGGTTCGGCCAAACCCTGACCAAATACTCTCTCAACTTCCCTCACTACAACCTTGAGGAATTATTTTGATCAGAAAGCCAACCTAAGGATCCCTATTGATCAAATCAAAAGTAAGAACCCGAAGAAGAGGTAATGTTTTCACCACCCCTTTTCATGTTTCTTTCTTCTTCCACTTCTTCTTTCTTTGTTATTACCATTGTAAAATAGTAACTCCAGTATCATATATATACAGTGATGTTATTATAAATATGGTACAACCATATTCAGTATTCTATCCATCCATTGAATAACATGTCACCATACGTGCGTACGTACAGCTTACCGTCTCCACGTCGTGGTGTAATTGTTATTCAATTTATTATTATTTGGATGGGTATAATAATGATGTGTAACTAACGTAAATAATAAATATAACATGATAATGATTCTGTATATATGATATAACATCCAATTATATATTATTATAATATCAAAAGAATGATATTGTCGCTCGTGCGTACAGACGGACTACCGTCTCCACGAACGCGATGAGATTCATTATCCATCATATCCATTAAAGTATAATTATAATTTGATGACATAAGAATAGTATCTATGGACTTGATATAATTCTGGATATGAATAATATACATCCCATTAATGATGAATATGGCTCACATAACAAAGAATATAAAGTAAAATGAACCCGTTAACAACCGAAATGACGATAATTCTAAGATATTATTAACAAATCAATGTTAAAAGATCATATATGATTTCATAATAAAGTAAATGATTCTTGTATAATTCAATAAAAATTATTTCACCATTATAAAGGAGTTTAACCTACCTTCGTCCAAGGAAAAAGTACAAAGTAAGGGATTTTCTTATCTCACTTTCAATCCTGTGAGATTTCCATTGTTCGCCACTAAATTATTGAAAGTGGTGTATTGTGTACTGCCATTTGATATATATTATCATGATTTTCTTTATATTCATGTTATTCTTTAAATAATTTGGTGGTTATTAACTTTTTTCCATACGACTCAGTTGATTAACGTGGTAAGGAGTTTCTTATCTCACTCTTAATTTCGTGAGAATTCCATTATTCACCACTTATTTATTGCATGTGGTGTGTGTGCTGCCCATGTTTGTATTCATTGTATAATATACTTTAATTCATGTATATTTACATCATCATTGTGTTATCCTTCTTTCATGGGTTCATTTTTCATAAGTTACTAAATCGATAAGGGAATTTGAAATTCCAATTTCCATTTATTCGGCTTTACGCAAACTCCATTGATTATTTTACTCGAAGATTATGTGTGGAATCTCTATTCATTTGCTTATGTCATATTTTCCACTCCCCCTTTCTAAGGATATACTTTTGATACACATAATCACTCCATTGATAATTTCTCAAGTCATCGATATGAATTTGATAAGAGTAATTTTAACTCATTCTCCATTTGTTGAGTTGAACATCCAATTCATTGGTGTTGTTTTTACAAGATTATGTGTGAATGTCCTTTGATTGTTTTACACTGAATATCTAATCATATTAAGTGTATTTATATTTTTCACACATAACTATGTTGTTGATTTATCCTTATCCTAAGGGTACGACCTTTATGAGAGATTTCATCTCAATTTACATTCCATTGAGACTTCTTTGTTGAAATACACAAAATCGCTTTTATGTGGTGTATATAATGTACTTTGACATAGTATATCATGAATCCCTTTATTGTCATGATATTACAATGTTTTGATTACCTCAATTATTTGTATTAAAGTGTCTATCTTTTGGTTAGAAACACTAACTAAAATACCATTTTTAAATGTTTTAAAGACTTATTCTTCTAAATATTTCTCATTAATGTCCATGTTTTAAAAAAATGGTTTTAAGGATTTATTTATATGGACATTAATGTTTTAATATTAAAACTCCTTTTAAAAAGTTTCAAAGTGGTATTGGAAACTTTGATTCAAAAATCTATTTTTAAATGGATTCTTGACAAATAATGTGACTTTTAAATGATTTCAAGAAAAAGGGGGATATTTCTCTCAAATAGTTTTGATGATTATTTTCATCTATGTCAAAATCCTTCATTATTCGTGATTGAGGTTAATGTGATACAATACAATCTTCCATATTGTATCGAATGAGTTATGCTTGACTGTGGATGTGCTATTTTTATACCATTCATGGTTTGTGGTAAAAGTATTGACATTTCGTATGCTAGTTTTAATACAAGTGTTTATGTTATGCTTAAACCTGTTCATATGAGGAATGAATTGGACTTAATAAGTGACGGGTGGAGCCCGTTATAGCTCCTCGATGCATCGGTAGGTCTCATGAGACAAACTAGTGTCTTGGCACAAGGCCTTGGCAAAATCTTATTTGTAGTCTTGGCACGAGGCCTTGGCTATGTGGTTATGATAGTCTAGAATTATGCATTCCATCATTATGAAAGTGGTTATTGATATTGCATGTGATTATTCGATTAGTAGAATATACATTTGAATAAGTAAATGGAATTATTTCATTTTATTTTTTCCATACTATGTTGAAGTTCAAGTTTAAATGGATTTTGTTTTAGTTAAACATTGCCTTAAATGTTTATCCTTATTTATAAAAGTTTCCGCTATATTGTTATCCTTACTGGGCATTTGAGCTCACCCCTTTTCTATGTTTTATTTTTCACAGGAAGTGAATAAGTAAATTACGAATGACCTGTAGGGATATTATGAGGGGATAATAGTGTGGATTATGGAGACAATATGTTATTGTAGTAGTTTTTCACTTCATGATGTAATGTAAAACTTTATGAATATATCTAGTGCTTCGAGGGCTACTAAACCAATCGGTCTTTCGAGATTTGATCTTTCTTGTGATCAAGTCAATGTTAAGTAATAATGCACTGACTCTGGGTAACTGGGGTCGGGGCGTTACACTTCATACCACCCCTATTTGCATGAGTAAACATCCATATACGTCAGATATATATATCACCTGTGAAATTTCACTTTTTCAGTAACCTATATGAGCCCAATTTCTTGTAGATGGATCCTATCTCGCGTCAATTTGTTCCATAAGTCATCAGAAATAATTGACTGGTACAAGGGTTTCTAGGCCGACCAAAGTGCAGGGAAAATTGTTTCTACGATAGTTTAGACTGGGTACCTTATATGCTTCCCAGGGAGTTCCGTAATTGGTCCATGAGGTCACCCATGGGGCCACATCTATTTAGAGGGTGGTGTCATGATCGTACCTTGTGAAGTTATTGACATTAAGGTTCTAGCTTGTGTTGTCCCAGCTGCCTGGATTACTCCCTGTCTCGCTCCCCTAGCAAAACCTCTCCTACACCATTGTTTCATATAATCTATACTTGATTCCTCGATTTGTTTAATGCTTTTCCACATAATCACCTTCGGATATGCTGCCACCCAATGCTCATAATACACCATTTATAGTCCATCATTGTCATCAGTATGAGAGAAAGTAATTAATTCGCAAAATACTGATAGTTGTAAAAATGATCCCCAATTGGTGAAGGATGTAGTGATGCTGCTCCTTCCTAACTTCGGTGGGTAATTTATTAGGCATACGCTGCATGCACCTGAACTGCCTAGTGAACTGTGAAGGATCATAGGATTTTCAAACGATCTTCCCATCGAGCTGGGATACCCGTAAACCTCCCCTAATACTTTGCATGCATTCCCTATATTCTAATGGGCCTCTCTCCTAATCCACCATCTAGAGTGTCGGGGTTCAAAAGGGGAGGAATTTAATGTTTTTGTGGTTGCCGATCTTGAGTTTGATCTCCTACTCATTGAGCATCAATGTATGAATTCTAGAAATATTAACTAGAGAAGGTTTCATGCCATCACCTAGAGGATAGATGGCATTCAAGAAGTCATATCTACTGTAGTGAGATAAAACCTAGAAATGAAGAATCAGAAATTTTCTGCATAATCTAATGGGCGTACATCCTCTTGAAATGCATCCCAAAATATTATAGGTCCCAGCCAATACTGACACTCCAATACTAACCATGATCTTGGCTACCATGATCCTGACAATCACCAATGTACCTAGGAGGTTCCCCATTATTTTTTCCCTTACTTGAAGAAGCCACACGCTTAGTAATACAACAAGGAACACAAAATATCATACATTCAGGACTCCGTTATCATTTATGTTGAATCCCTACGATTGGTACTCTTCTACCTCCAAAACATCTAGTATGACCATTCATTACCCCTATGTGACATGTTCAAGCACTACTTCCCTCGGACTTGAATCTTAAATGACTTGTACTACTTTAGAAAGAGGATTAACCAACCCAGGTAGGATATATCCTTCAGTATGTACTTCATTCAAAGCTTCTCCATAGCCATATACAGCAGCTGCTATGTCAGAATGGGGGCACACATCCTATATCCCCAGACGTATCTGTTGGAAGGAGCTCGTCATATTTACACCAATCTAGTGGAATTCCCCCAATAAAGTGGAGGTCCCAAAGGCTTATATAGAACACTCCATGGTTGAGGTGGAATGTATTTGTGTAAGGGGACCACTAGCTAAACAACTCCGACACCAAGTCTTGATGACGGTAGAAGTGGAACAACGATGTCCACACAGCCTAAGAAAACCCAACATGTAGAAGCTTCACCCAAAACGTCTCACATGTCTAGAATACCTAGTACACCCATTCCCATTCATTCGTGATGTTTTACCCAATATTAAAGTCTCATTTCATCCAGCCCTTGGTCTCACTAGTGATACTGCTCCAGATAGTGATTTCATAGTGGGAAAGGGTGTCTTTAGCGACTCGTTCACCACCCCTAACTATCCTAGTTTTCAGGTTTAGGATGTAAAAATCTATTTCTTGGGTTTCCTGAATAGGGTGATCAATTTTTTATTGTTAAACTGTGGAATTCTATTTTGATGTGTCACCCATGAACATAGAGTATTACGTTCGAAACCTAGAATCAAAACCTCTTCAAGAAGTCAAATGTTCTATAGTGTGAGGATATTAATCAAAACATAATCTTTTTATCCTACGTTAAAACACCAAATAGAATCTAATTATGAGATACAACACTTATCACATAAATAATCTAAGGGTTCACGATCATCTTAGCCCTGTAGGTAAATATGGGTAGCCTCCCACTAAAAATCATTTTGTCCACCGACTATTTAGTTTATGCCTAAAATTATGAAAGAGGTTTTCAACAAAGAATGGAGTTAAATCTTGAATGATAGGTGATTTCACACAATATGGGCATCATTCTCCCAAAAAACCTACAATGGTAGTAGCACGTATGATATTTAAGTGGCACGAAAGAACCAGAGGTTGCACGTAAGGCACCAAATTATTTCAATATCTTTTTCATAGAATATGGAATCTTTTTTGAATGATAGAAAATTTATTATCAATGGGAAAGTCAAGGTATGGAGCTTGGTCCCCCTCCCATTTATTTATTGGTGCGGATTGGGTCTTCTGTGTACATTTAAGAGTTTCACATGACAAATCACTTTTTTGCGTGCACTTATGGAAGTGTGTTATTCTCTTCGATGTTTCCCTAGAAACCCAACCTTATGGTTCCCTTTCTGCTCATATTCCAAGGGGGGGGGATTTGATGACACTAATTTTTTTTAGGCCATAAATGTGCATATTTGAGCAATCCTAAGGCATATTTTGAATCAGCAGACAATCTCGAGCAGCGAAAGGGAGTTGCATGGAAGATTTGATGCCTGTGAGAAAGATTGAAATCTATTCAAAAGATTCTTGCACACCCAATGTGATGTCAAATGGGTTATTTCGTACCATGATCCCCAAAAATGGAAAAGTCAGGCACACTGAAGAATTTTGGTTAACACACAAGGAAATGAACTAGCATGAAGGATTCTTGCGCGCCAAATGCGACATCAAATCCCATATTCCTTGGAGACCTCCTTACGTGACGCTACCAAGGGTTTTTTCAATAAATAGAAGTGTTCCCCCTTACATTATAGTACCATTCCAAAAGTCGAACTATCACTCCCTTGTGCGTAAGGCAACTGCTTCCTCAACCTCATGAAAGAAATGGTTTCAAGGTATTGGATCTTGTGTGACAGGTCCCCTATGGGTCCCCCTTTGGGTGGGACCAGTAAGGATTGACCCTCACCCATTTCCTTTTACTCTAAGGTAATTTTCTAAAAAAGATCCTTCTATCATGCAATATTTACCATGTGTTAAGAAAATATTTCACATAGGCTTCCATCATGTGTGCAAGCCTTTAATCTTGTGTGCACTCCTCCCTATGGCCCCCATTTTTTATCCTTACCCTAAGGCACCATTTCCAACCTCCTATTTCATGAAACACCCCTATCTTGTATGTAGCCCCTCTGTGAAGCCCACCAGACATGCACACAATGATTTCCTAGTCCCTTGGGGGTGTTTCATGTTGTTTTGCCTTACCGAATCCTTCCTCGCAGAGGTATTATAAAATCTATGGATTCTTCGCATAACTACACTAACATGAACCCCTATATCGACTACAACTCCACTCTATTAACACATGGAATTTATTGTGCCTTCCCTTCCACATGTGTGGCTTGGTATAAGTTATGTAAGTCTAGGGGGTGAGGATCGAGTCCTCATCATCTGAGCTGTAGGACATTAAACATCCATGAACCAACATCCTCAACACACGATGTTAAACTATTACCTCCACATAAGTTACAGAACCAAGAGATCAATTAAGGGAATGGGAACCAGAAGCCTCTCAATCCTCCTCCCCCACTGTGTTTTATCGCCATGCACATCTCAGGAAATCTCTACGTATGCCCTGTCCCAGCTTGATACGGTGCTCCTTGTATGATGACCATATTCTTCTCATACATTTAGACATACTCCATGAGCTTCCCCAGAGGTGTAAGTCCAAATATTCCTTAACATAGGCTACTAACAACTCATTATCCCCAATCCACTCCCCACTAATGAATCTTTCATGATGCTATTGTCACATCTATTGCTGCCTCTTGTTTCTCACACCAAGCATGACTCACGTGCGATTAGAGTAAGCATCGACCATTACATCATCTATTGGACGCATTAGTTTTTAGCCCCATGACCCCCTTTACTTAACTATGTGGACTCTGATTACCCGCCACAAGTATAAATAAGAATCCTCTCCGAGGATCAAGCCACCACCTATCTATCTCATTCATTCACACTGGTTCACTATTTATCCTGAATGATGTTAAACAGTATCTTCCAACTATGCTAGTTTTGATCCCTTTTGGGTACATAGGAAGCCTCTTTCTAGTCAACACCAACCAATGATAAAATATGGTCCTCCCTCCTAGGGATGTACCCTCCTGATGTGACATATTCTCTTTTTGGGGGCACAACATTCAGATCTACCTCCCTATGGTGTTTTGATCCATTCATTTGGGTCAGTAACCATGCCTATGCACCAACATGTTGAAGAGTTGTTGTCCTTTGTGTAAAACCCATCCACATGTCCCCTTTTCCGAGATTCTAACCACGCATAATACTCTAAAATATCTCTGGGTCTCTCTCCCTTATACACACCCCAGTTTTATGCCTCATTACCTAAACTGCGGGGAATTTGATTCCCTTCCATGTGGATATGTATGAAACCTCCATGAGGTTAATGCCCATCACTCATGTCCTATCATGGTCTCTCCCTCAAGACTTTGTGTCTTGGGAGGACCATGCCTCAACCCAAGGTTCCACTTCCTTTGAGTACCCCTATCCATGCATCCACTCTCACGAGCCACCTCTTTATGTGTATCATCTTCCTATTCTAGAACTACGCGAGCTTTGATTCCCAGCTACTAGGATATGTATGAAACCTCTCTAAGGATCAATCCCAACACTATCTTGTTCACAACGATTCCATCCCATTCATTTTCATCCATAGACACTTCCTTCATCATCCATAATAATTCTTACATGGGCTTCCACAACCTGGTGAGGTCTTGTCAACCACTTCTTCACTACTCTTATTAGAACATGGGCATCTAACCATGTGTAATCCCAGACCACCCATTCCAAATATGGGTGTTTTGATCCATGTATTATACATAGGGTATATAGGAATCCTCCACGAGGTTCAATCTCATCCAATGATAAACCTTGGTGTCCCCCATTGGGGAACACCATCCTATGATTGACCATTTTGGTGTCAATATAACCCGCATGGAGTGCCATAATCCTTTTTTGGGGCACACCACCTTTAATCCTCTCTTTTTGGGTGTTCTGATCCATCCAATCGGTAAACCTTCCAGGTGCTCTCTCTTAGGGGAGTACCCATATGATCAACTCTTATCAGTGTTCTGATCATTCCAATCTGTCTCCATTGGACATTAGACTGATGGAATAACCCATGTTAAAAATGGGAAGATGAGGGAAACCTTGGAGACATTCTTACGGTGTAAGATGCCCTGTAGTCAATCTGGGATGCCCCAGGATTCAGAGCCCTCGAGAAACCCTGTTAAAGGGAAACCCAGTGTTCCATTGTTTCAGCATCCATACATTCCATCAATGCCCAAAGTGACAAATCTCGTGACCGAAGGTCACTGCTATGTCAAGACCCCTAGGAACTTCTAGATAGAAGAAGTGTAATTAGTCGTCATCCACAATGATATGGCACCAATAATATGGGAAAAATAGGTTTTTGCGACTGTCTATTTGCGAAAGGAGTTAATCTCATCACAAACAGTCATTTGAAGAGGTTATTTGCGACGGGGGATTCTACCCGTCACATATAATTGGTTATTTGTGATGGTAATTAATCCTGGCGCAAATATTCCATCACAGAGGTTATTTGTGATGGGGGATTCTTCCCGTTGCAAATACTTGGTTATTTGCGATGGGATTTGGGGTCTCGTCGCAAAAGGCTTGGTGCGGTATGCATGGAAAACCATGGGAAGGTTATTTGGGATGGGGATATTCCCCCATCACAAATAATGAGTCAATACATGGGTATTTGCGATGGGACCCATCGCAAATTCCAAATTACAGTAAATAGGTTTTTGCGATGGGACCCGTCACAAATACCCGGTAACGGTAAATAGGTTTTTACGACAAGATGTTCTCCCGTCGCAAATAGTGTTTCAGCATGTAGCTTTTGCGATGGGTCCCATCGTAAATACTCTTTTAACCGCTGACTGTAATTAATACACGTGATGTTTTTTGCGATGAGTCCCATCGCAAACAATTCTATTTGCGATGGGTCTCATCGCAAACAATTCTATTTGCGACGGGAATCTCATCACAAATAGTCCCGACGCAACTAATCAAACTTATATATACCCCCATATGTTTTTCAAAATCCACCACTCATTTCTCACTCCCTCTGTCTCTCTCTAAACTCAATTTTCAGAGAGAAATTTTGGGTGAGTTAGTTTTTTTTTCACAAAAAAGTTGTGAAGCCATCTACATCAATTAGAGATCATGTTTAAAGGTATTTATATTTTCCTTAATTTAGTATTTATTTCATTTTTTGTTGTTAATTTTAATTATTTTTGATTAGTTGTAATTAAATTAAATTTAAATTATTTTGTTATTAGTATATATTTGTAATAATTAATTGAATTTATTTGTACTAATTTTTAATAATTAGTAATAAATATTAATAATTAGGAATAAATAGGAATAATTAGATAAATAGGAACAATTAGATAAATATGAATAATTAGTAATAAATAGAAATAATTATCAATAAATAAAAATAATTAGCAATAAATAGGAATAATTAGCATTAAATAGGAATAATTAGCAATAAGTAGGAACAATTAGCAATAAATAGGAATAATTAGTAATAAATAGGAATAATTAGTAATAAATAGGAATAATTAGTCATAAATAGTAATAATTAAGAATAAATAGTAATAATTAGTAAAAAATAGGATTACTTAGGAATAAATAGGAATAAAAAGCAATAAATAGGAATAAATGGCAATAATTTGGAATACAGAGCAATAATTAGGGATAAATAGAAATAATTAAGAAAAAATAGTAATAAATAAGAATAGATAGTAATAAATAGGAATAAATAGTAATAAATAGGAATAAATAGGAATAAATAGGAATAAATAGTAATAAATAGGAATAAATAGGAATAAATAGTAATAAATAGGAATAATTAGTAATAAATAGGAATAATTAGTAATTAATAGGAAAAATTAGTAATAAATAGGAATGATTAGAAATAATTTGTAATAATTAGGATTAATTAGGAAAAATATTAATAATTAGAAATAAATAGCAATAAGTAGTAATAAATACCAATAATTAGCATTAATTAGCAGTAATTAACAATAAGTAGCATTAAATAGCAATAATTACTAATAAATAGAAATAATTAGTAATAAATAGAAATAATTAGTAATGATTAACAATAATTAGTAATAATAAGAAATAATTAGTAATAATTTGGAATAATTAGTAATAATTAGAAATAATTACTAATAAATAGCAATAATTTTTAATAAATAAGAATAATTAGCCATAAATAAAAATAATTAGTAAAAAATTAAATTAATTAGTAATAAATTATAATAAATAGAAATAATTAGTAATAAATAAGAATAAATACGAATAATTAGTAATAATTAGCAATAATTTTGAATAGGAATAATTAGAAATAAATATGAATAAATAGGAATAATAGGGAATAAATAGGATTATATGGGAATGAATTTAAATAAATATCAGTAAATAAAAAAAAATAGGAATAAATATGAATAATTAGGAATAATTATGAATAAATAGAAATAAATAGAAATAAATAGTAATAATTAGGAATAATTAATAATAATTAGTAATAATTAGTAATAATCAGGATTAATATTAGTTGTAATAATTTTCAATAACATATAATAAATTGGCATAATTTCCAGGGGATTGAAGGAACTCCTTTTGCTCGATGACTCTTCTTCTTCCAACTTTCACCGACTCAAAAAATTATGAAACGTTTTATTCTACATATGAATATCTAATCTCGTATGCATGAGTATGAATATGTGTTCATATGACCACATTTCTCGTAATCGTTTCAGGTGGTGATAGTTGCAAGAAGATGATTCATCAACAAAAGGGGGGTTATTTTGTCCGACAACTCATTTACTTGCATCTTTCTCACACTAAAATAACAATGAAGAATCTGCTCTGAGGTATGGTTATACATTCTCGTATGCATGAGAATAAATATGCGTACCTCTGAGCAGATTCTTCATTGTGATTTCAGTGAAAGAAATTTTCATGTAAATGACCTTTCAGACAAAAGAGTATCCATCAATCCACTGGAAATTGTGTCACCCAAAATTAATGGTAATTATAAAGAAGTAGTTGTAACTATTTATCTTCTTTTTTCAGATAGTGTTTATATAATTTCAAAAAATTCAAAAATAGTGATGATTGTATATTTTGTTGAAAAATATGGATTAAGGAAATTGATATCATTCATTATTAGATGATCGTGATTAGATAAATTTGTGTGGCAATAAAAATGGTTTTGGTTTAAATCCTTCATATTTTGAGGGTGTTGAAGTTATCTTATCATTTGCATCATTAGAACTAGAATCTATTTTTGAAGGAAGAATTAAGTGTCCTTTTAGAAAATGTGCTCTGAGAATTTTTGACACATTTGACATGGATGGGGGACATCTCTAACAGTATGGTTATCAACGAGATTCTATTTTTTGGTATCATCACGGTGAAATCAGTTCTAGAGAAGATACTAACTACTTGATTCCAGATCCATCACAATTTAAAAATTTAGTACATGATGTTGCAAGTATATATGTTCAACAAAATGGAACTCAAGATGATATTGATTTCACTCCTGAGTTGGCACCATCTGAATTTTATGAGTTGTTGTGGTCTATTGAGGATGAATTATATCCTGGTTTCAAGATATGAAAAATAGAAGCGGTTGCAAAATTTATGTATTTTAAATTAGATAATGCAATTTCAATCAATTGTGTTGATGAGATATTTTCTTTGGATAAAACACTATTACGTGAAGGAAATGTGTTTCTTGCAAATTACTATGAGAGCAAGAGGTTGGTTCATAATCTATGCCTTAGTTATCAGAAGATTAATGCATTTGAAAATGATTGTATCTTATATCTTGGTGAAAATGAGTCATTGGGTAGTTGTCCCACATGTGGACAATCTAGGTATAAAAAATCTCAACCAGGGAAGTCTAGATCGATTCCTATAAAATTGTTGAGATATTTTCCCCTTACATCCATGATGCAACATTTATTTATGTCTCAAAACATAGTGTGAATAATATCATGGCACAAAACCAATATTTCAACTAATTAAAGCGTGAATCATCCATATGATGGTGATTCATGGAAACATTTTGACCTTCTACATCCTTTTTTGCTTTAGAAGACTGAAACACGTGATTGGTCTTTCTACTGATAGTTTCGGTCCGTTTGGTTCTTATGGTAGTTAGTATTTTTGTTGGTCTGTCTTTATAACTCCATACAATTTACCTCCATGGATGTTGATGAAGCATTTATATATCATTTGACATTATTAATCCCAGGACATCTGAGAAAGAATATTGATGTTTATTTGAAACCAGTGATTGATGAGTTAAATGCATTGTGGAGTAATGGTGTTAGTACATATGATGTTTTTGCAAAACAAAACATCATATTAAAAGTTGTGTTGATGTGGACGATTAATGACTTTCTAATATATGGAATGTAATTGGGTTGGGGTACACATGGTCCAAAATAATTTCCTTACTGTATGAAAGACATCAAATCCTTTATTCTCATCAATGGAAATAAACCTTTCTATTTTGACTGTCATCATAGATTTCTTCCAACCGATATTCCATTTCAAAGGAACAAATATCATTTCAACAAATGCATAATTTAAAGGGATGAATCTCCAAAAATGATATCAAGTATAGAGTTAAAATCAGTTGTATATTCATTACCTCCCATCACATTTGTGCCAATAGTAAACCTACAGAAAATTTAGGGCTTTGTAAAAAAACATAATTAGATAAAACAGAGCATTTTTTAGGATCGTCAATATTGGTCTAATTTTTTGGTCCACCACATGTTGGATGTCATGTATATGGAGAAGAACTATTTTGATAATTTATTTCATGCAGTTTTGGATACACCAGGTAAGACTAATGACACTGTAAAAGAATGATTAGAACTTTCCCAAATTTTTAGGTGACCAGAACTTGAACAGTTTGAAAATGTCAGATCAAGGAGGTTAATGAAGCCAATACGAGCTTATACCTTGTCCAAAGAGAGTCTCTTATTATTTTTTCAGTGGATTGAAGATTTGAGACATCCCGATGGCTATGATTCCAATTTGGGAATATGTGTTATTAATGGTCATATTACCAGATTAAAATGTCGTGATTGTCATGGTATAATGGAAAGAACGATTCCTATTTGATTTAGAGGTTTTTTGAACCTTTGATTTGGGATCCGATAATAGACATATCATATTTTTTTGAGATATTTGTGTAGTGACAAAAGACTACAATGCACTTAGAAAACTAGAAGAATATGTTGTTGTAATTATATCTAAACTAGAAAAAATATATCTGCCAACTTTCTTTGACTCAATGGAACATCTGATATTACATTTTCCACATGAAGATAAATGTGGAAGTCCAATATAGTTTCAATTAATTCACCCATTTGAGAGATGCATGCAAAAATTCATGAAAAAGTACACAACAAAGCATCAGATTAAGGCTCAATTTCTAAATCTTATTTGCAAGAGAAAATTTATTTTTTTATACTCTCAGTATTTTGAATTTGAATATCCTTCAAAACACAACCGCATGTGATGAATCAAGGAAAATGTTAATGAAGAAATGGATAGTCAATTATCAGTTTTTAATCAGCCAAATCACGGCTTCAGTGGAGTTCCAGAATGATTTATTTTAGATGATGAACATCACACAGCTCATACATATGTTCTGCTCAACTGTGAAGAAATGACATCATTGGTACTATGAGTTTTTCTATCAATTATTCTATAATTTATGTTACAGTATGTAAAATTATTTTATTTTTAGGTTATATAATAATTATATCAAGATACAACTTCCAAAATTTTTATTAGTTTTTATTGAAGAACAAAGACAAAAAAAAAATTTCAATGGTTTTAAAAACTGGTAACATAAATAATTGATGGTTTAATATCTATTCATTTTACTATTTATTATATTGATAATTGTTTTAAAAATATTCAGGTGTCTCAACATGCTGATAAAATTGATTGGAGACTTTGTATATTGAGTAACCCATCATCCAAAATGGATAAATATTATAATGCAAATGTGGTGAATGGTTTTTGATTTCATACACGTGCATATAGGGAATCAAAAAAAAACAATGAACAATGAATTTTTTTGAGAGGATTGCATCATAGAGAAACTGAAGTTGACTTTTACGGCATTCTGGATGAAATTATTGATCTGTGTTATCTAGGACAGAATTATATAGCGATGTTTAAATGTTGGTGGTTGGATATTGAGAGATGCTTTTGTGTTCATCCGACTCATGGAATTGTCGATATTAAATATAAAATTGTTCTTGCTGTAATTGAACCATTTTTACTGGCTAAATAGGGACATAAAATTTATTATGCAAATTACTATTTTACTTCAAGAGACCTGAGTGATTGGTGGAGCATAATAAAAATGAAATCTCTGGAAAATCATTTTACAAAAACTAAACGACGTTTCGCTGAAGTGGAAGGAATTCAAATTTTTCAAGAGACTACTCAAAATCAATCTTTTTGTCAAAGAGACGTGAATATCGATGACGAAACCCCCCAATTAAGGGTTGATGATGACGAAGATGTTAATGATGTTACAAATGAATTTGAAATGGCAAGAGATGATGGAACTGAACTCATATTGATATTGATGATGCTAATGAGAAATATGAAGACATTGACATCGTCAGATATGAAGAGAATGATGAAGGTGAACATTGACACAGTTAAATGCTAGTTATAATCATATCTAATATGCATCTACATATAATATTTATTTTCAAATATCTACAAACAAAAATAATTTTTTGTTTCAGATGAACCCTGATTTATTTCGTGAGTTATAGTAGGCTAAGCTACCTTTTGATGAGCGGGATTTGGGATCATCTGATCCTTATCCTACCAGCAGTTCAGGGGGTTCATGAAGGGGCACATTCTTGCGCAACTGAGGATTCCTGACCCAATCCCCAAGCAACGTCCACATCTTTTTTTTTCGATCGATGCACATAGAGGTATGGTAACATGTATATATTAGTGATATTTCATTAATTTGTTTATATATATACTAAGTCTTTGATTATTTATTATTTTTTCACAGTTTTGCGCATGTAGCTGTTGAAATGGGAGAGATATCTTGCACAATTATTTTTCTTAGCCATGGATCACATCAGAACATATTCTCATGGATGTGTAGCTTGGCTTGTTCAATTATTGGCTGGTACATAAATAAATAATATTTATTTTGAAATTTATTTTATTAATAAATTGATATTATAAAATATTTATAGGGTTTGTGGTATCCCATTGATGATAGCGTGCATGACGCCATCCACACTGCATGGGAGGAGTCTATGCGTGACCGTTTCCATCAGTTTTTGCACAATTTGAGAAGGAATACCATTAAGAAAGTAGGAATGATAGATTTTTATGATTCAGGCTGATCCCACCAACCATAGTACATTTTATCTCACATTTGGGATGGATTTATTTACACTGGTTGAGTGGTGGATTTCAGAGGAGGTCTTTGGTAGGTCGGCAATACCGGGGGAGACATGAGGTGACACATCGAGCTGGTAGCTGTACATTCAGTATGCATAGTGAGAATCTGGTAAGTAAATTTTTTAAATATTTTATATAACAATAAAAATAAAAAGTTAATTTTATATTTTTATAAGTTGTCGAGCATCCCGATATTACGGAGTACGACGTTTTTCAGAGGATGTATAGTGATCCAGCCACTGGAGAGGTTAGAAGTGATCGCCAATGTTAGAATGTGGTTAGTATTATTTTTTCCAGTTTGAAAATTAACTACATATAATATTTTCACACTTTGAATTTAAAATTGGAATTGAAAGAGTTATATGAGGTTGAGACCTCTCAAGCACAGGCTGGGAGTCAGGATGCGGCGACTGATCAGACCAGTGCCCACCATTTCGATGAGGTGGCAGGGATGTAGGCGACTCAGTATGGCTTTGAGATGGGATGAGTGGTTCATATTGGCTCTCATGTGACTCCTAGTACTTATTATGGTACTATTGAGATGTCGACGTCTAGATCAAGAGGAGCTCATGGAGGGGAATCATCTTCTACCTCACAGTATCAGGAGCAGTTGTGAACTCAGGAAGAGCTTATAGAGAGTTTGCAGAAGCAGCATGGTGAGATGCATCAGCAGAAGCAACATAAGTAGCAGCAACACGAGGGGGAGATGCGTTGATGGCAGCAACAACAACAACAGCATCACGACCAGACGGAGTACATGCGTCGTCTAACTCATAGTTTAGGGATGGAGTTTCTTTCGCCATCTCCTACATCTCCTCCACCTCCTCTAGAAGACGACCCCCTTAGTGTTTTTTTATTTTAAAAACATTTGAATTCAAGATTTGTTGGAATGTGAACTATTTTCAGTTTTGGTCTTTTATATTGGTGCGTATATTGCATAATTTGTTTTTAATTTTTAATATTTTAATATTTATTATTAAAATTATAATTTTTAATGTTTTTTTATTTTAATAATAATAATATTATTATTTTATAAGTGTTTTAAAATTTTATTTTTGTGAATATTGTGAATTTTAATATTTTTTTATTATTTTAATAATATTAATATTATTTTTTCATTAATCATAATTTTATAAAAAAATTTAGTATTGTATTTTTTTTAATGTTTTTTTCATTTTACAAATAATCATAACAATAATATTTTATGAAATGTTTATATATATTTTTTTTAATAATGATAATTTTAATATTTTTTATTCTTTTTTATTATTTTCATAATATTAATATTATTATTTCAATAATTATAATTTAAATAAATATTGTTTTATTTTGGTTATTATCTTTGATGGGATATTCTGCGACAGGATCCCGTCGCGAATAGTTTAAAAATATATTTTGAAATAGTATTTGCGACAGGCCCTTGGTACTGTTGCAAATACTATTTGCAATGGGCCCATCACAATAATATTATTTATATGTAATGTATATAATCTGAGAGTTATTTATGATGGTAAACTTCCTCGTCGCAAAAACTATTTTTTGTGATTCCATTTTCTGCAACGTGATCTTCTCAACGGGACCCCGTCGCTAAAGCTTATTTGCGACAGTATCCCGTCACAAATAGCCTGTTGGAAATAGCACAAATTCCAGTTGTGCATGAAGAGTTTCATGAACAACATCTTAATCATCAAGGGAGAACCGAACTAGGTGATGAATTCCGAGGAGTAGTCCTTGGAAGGATAGACTATAATCCCATAATCCCATTTCAATCAATAAGTAAACATCTCTGAAGAAGTTATGAATGCCACCCCCTTTAGAGTGTAGGAATATGAGAAAACGATCCTCACATTTCCACAAATGGAGTTCCATCTTGTTGGAATTCATGAAAAACAAATACCATGAATCTTTATTAATAGAAATCTCAACAATCCAATAATGAAAAATGTTCTTCGAGAATGAAATTATATAGAGCTGAACAGGTTATTGTGGATGGTCAATCTGTACTATCGATAGTTATAGGTAAGATTCTTTTTAGTTATACACTTATGTATGTTTTATTTGATATGAGTACATCCCCTTCCATTATTTATTGTTATATTGTTTATTTTCTAATTTAGAATTATTAGATGATGTCATCAGTATTGAAACTGCAAACTCTTATTGACCAAAGAGAATGTCATACCTTTAAGTGAAGAACATGTTCTATAACGGTTGATGGAGCAAAGTTGATATGGGATACATATTTGATGGAAGAGGATGTCTATGATATAATCCTATGTATGGATTTGTTGACTATGTTCAAGGATCCCATCAACTATTATTCCAGAATGGTTAGTTTCATGACTGATGATGGCGTTGAGCATATCATTAAAGAATGATGGAATGTAAAAGTAGGTGAAACATGATTGTTAATGCTAGAACATGGAATGATCTCATACCATTTTACAATGTTGACATTGGGATCAATTGAAGAGACTGAGAATAGCTATTCTCTAGCAGTTGATGACTAGTTTCATGATATTTTTCCCGAATATTTCTCAGAGTTTCCACCCATGAGAGAAGTGGAGATTACGATTGATATCCTTATGAGGCCCAATACTACATTACCGCCATATTATTGGATGGAACTAATAGAATTAAGGGAACTGAATGTGCATTTAAAGGATATTGAAAGAAAAGGGTTCATTCGACTAAGAATGACTCTATTGGAAACACCAGTCTTGTTTGTAAAAAATACGGATGGAACACTTTGTCTTTGTGTGGATTATTGAAATATTTATAAAATTACGATAAAGAATCTGTATACACTACCACACATTGATGATCTATTTTATCAATTGAGGGGAGCTCAATGGTTCTCCAAAATTGACTTGAAACCAGTATATCACCAATTGTGTTTTTAGATGGATTATATTCCAAATACACCTTTCAAGATATGATATATCCTTTATGAACATGTGGTAATGAATTTCGGTATTATGAATTCATTGATGGTATTTATGGCATCGATTAATATGATATTTATGAGGTAATTGGATTATTTTTTGGAGGAGTTTGTGGATGGAATATTGACATATTCAAGGACAAGGTCTGAACATGAGAAACATTTGGCTATAGTATTGGGAATATTGAGATATTATTGTTTGTATTCCAAATAGTCAAAGTTCAATTTTTGGATAAACAACTTAATTTTCTAGGCAATGTAATATTTGAAAGTGGTGTTTCTATGGAATCAAAAAAATATAAAGGTTTTTATATCTTGGAAACTACCGAAACATTTATTGAGGATACATAGTTTCCTTGGTCTATCTAGTTATTACGGAATATTTGTTCGTGATTTTCCATGACTAGACTCACCTATGAAACAATTTATAAGGAATAATGTTCTGTTGCAATGGGATGAGGAATGTAAAAATCTATTCAAGAGTTGAATGTTCACCTAAAATCAGAAAAAATGAAAATAATTCTTTAATTAGGACCAGTGTATGGGGTGTATTGTGATGCATCTGGATCTAGGTTTGGATGTATTATCTTGTTGGGAGACCATGTGGTTTATTATGGATCGAAGTAGTTTCGGTTTCATGAGAAGGACTACCCAACACACGATTTTGAATTGGTTACCGTAGTCCATGCTTTAGAGACATTTTGTAATTACCTATTTGGTGAGAAATTAATAGTGTATATGGATCATAAGAGTTTGATACATACTTTCTCAGAAAGGGATTTGAATCTAAGATTGGTGAGATGGATGGAGTATCCCCAAATATTTTAAAATGACATGATGTATATACCAGGTAACGAAAATTTAGTGGTAGATACAATAAAAATAATTTCCTATGCTCAGTTGGAAAAGGTGGCTTGAGATAAGTGGAAGTTGATTTAAGAAATAGTATACATGTACTTGGAATGTGAGGACCTGGTTGATTTTGTTATCTTATTTCAAGTATCATTCATTCTATATTTGTTTGAGATAGTTAAAGAGTCAAAAAAGTATTATCTTGAATGTGTTTATATAATTAAAACACTCAATGGTGTGGAGACCGTTTTGGTATGGAAGCTGGATGATAGTTCAGTATTTTGGTCTCAAAATTGGATGGCCATACTTATGGATTATTTGGAGAAACTTATTCATTGTTACCACCATTCAAAATGGGTTTTCCAGCCTAGGATAGATTTTTTTAAAGTGTTGGATGAAACATTTTGGTGGCTCAATCTGAAAAGGAAGGTGGATGATTTTGTTTTGAGATGCTTAACTTCTCAACAGGCTAAATAAGAAAACTAGCGACCAACATGTATGTTGCAGTATTTACCTATTTCGGATTGGAAATGGGAGTATATAGCCATATATTTTTTAATAGGTCTCCCATGAATGGTTCAAAAACATGATTCCATATGGGGAATGGTGGATCATCTCACAATGTTGGACCATTTCATTCATATTCATGAATCTCATAATGTTGAGCATTTTGTCATGAATCTATATTTGAGAATTGGTAAAAAGGAATGGAAAACATGTTTTGATTGTGTCATATAGATACCTAAGGTTTACATATGATTTGTGGAAATCTTTATCAAAATCCCTTGGGACTCGGTTGATGATGAGTATAGAGTATTATCCTCAAACTGATGGGCAGTCCGAAAGGATCATAAAAATATTTAAAAACATGTTCTGAGGTTTTGTAATGGATTTTGGTGGATCATAGTAAGAGAACATACCATTAGTTGAGTTATCATATGAAAATCGTTTTAATTCCTGGATAAAAATTGCTCTTTTTTGAAGCAATGTATTGGAGTCCTTTTCATTATCCACTTTTTTGGGAGGAAATAGGTGAGACATTTCTAGTTTGATTAATCCTTGTCCAAGAAACAAAATAAAAGATTCATTTATTTAAGAAATGTATGGAGATGGGTTTGATTTTTCAAAAATCAAATGCAGATCATTTTTTAGTGTCATTTCCATTTGAGATGAGTGATCATGGGTTCTTGAGGATCTGTACAAGGATTGTACATCATCATATTTGGATGCTAGGAAAGTTATCTCCTATATATATTATCCCTTTCGAGATACTGGAATGGGTTATGGAGGTGGTTAATCAGTTGTAATTACCACCACGGTTCAGTACAATTCATAATGCGTTTCATGAATCTTTGTTGAAAATGTATCATAGTAGTCCTAACTATTTTATTTGATGGTATCACGTTGAACTAAATCTATATGATTCATTAGTACACATGCCACTATAGATTGTGGATAGATAAGAGAAATTGTTTCATGTAAACTCTTCAGTTTATTGCAGGTTTGGTGGAAACCTAGTTATATTTAGAACGATACATGGGAATGAGAAAAAGAAAAGGTTGAGTAGTTTTTAAAAATCATTTGAGAACACAATAATTTTCTACATTCTAATGATGGAAAGTAAAATAGTAGGGAGAATATATCACCATTAGTTTGAAAGATGTATCCCATTATTTATGGTTTTTAATCATATAATGTGTATATGTTTTTATTGGGAGGATTTATAAACATTTTGTAATGTTTTTGGGACTTTTATATTGATTCAATGTTTTCAAATGATTTGTGGAAACTATAAAACTCCTATGGGAAATTGTGTACAGTGAGACATGGGATAAGGGGAAGGTGCATAGGCAAGCACATAGTTTTTCAAAATCCTAAGGCCACCAAGTTGAAACCATGAAAAGTGGTACAGTGGTATCTTTCATTATTGGTGAATTTTTTTTTCTAACTGTCTGGTACAATCATGTGATTTCCTCCTTGAGATATAGGCTGGTGTACTATTTTTCTTAACTGTGTGACTAACCATGAATGGTTTAAAAACAATAACCTAAAAAAGTGTATCTGGTTTGGAATTAGGTTTTAACCACTCGTTTTTATCCAAATTGTCCCTAAGAAAATAATTTCTCCATATAAAGTATCTAGAACACTTACCCATCAAATTAGGATAGATCCAGAGGTGTATCATGGTACATTGAATCCAAATTCCCTTTGTAATTCACCATTTTTGGTAAATGTTCATGGGTTTCTTTATATATACTTTCTTCCATCTCTACATTTCATAGATATAGTCCGCGACAGATAGATATATTGTTTTTAAATACAATCATGGAAATATTTGGAATTGAATGTAGAGACCCAAATCATGACATACATAGACATTTCATTACTTTTTCAGAATACATAATACATGAAAAAATAGACACCCAAAGACCGTATTAGATTTGTGTCTTGGGAAACATAGAACATAATCTTCTAATCATAGGGAATGATCTTCAACATCTCCCATAAAGATATTCCCCTTTTGTTTTCTTACCTAAAACATTTCTTTATATCCTGGGGAAAAGAAAACATAAAAAAAAGGTGAGCTCAAATGCTCAGTAAGGCTAAGCATGGAGAACATAAAACCATACATAAACATTTAAACATAAAAACATTATCATAAAACATCAAAATCATGAGAAATGACATAAATCTGCATAGTACATAAGGCATAGATCCTAATGTAACATTAATCATGATAAAATAAATTTGAATAAAACATGTAATTGTGGGAAACCATTAATCACATGATATGATTTCCATAGTATCCAAGGAATTTCTACCAAGACCATCATAGTGGACAATGTACATTACTGAAACGGGTTTACGTGCCATTACATCCCTGTATTACTAAACCTGATTTACTTGTCGTTCCAACCATGTCTATCTCATGAGATATAAATATTTTCCCAAATTCATTGGAGGGAGATATAGGTCCTACCCATCTCCTAATGAAATCAATATTTTGTGTTCCCCAAAATAAACATAAATCATTTATCATAAACCAACGAATAAAATGGGTTTCATAAACATCATCCCATCATAACATAATCCATAAAAAAATATTTAGATATCATTTCATCATAAGAAAAATGAAACCATATAAATAATAGATACATTATACTTGAAACATAAACATATTAAATAATGTTGTATTAGATGGGAAATGGTTTTGATAAAACACTTGAAATGAATTATTGAGGAAAATATCCTTTCTTCATCCAAATAATTTTCTATTATCAAAATGCCAGGAAATTTTAAAAGAAAATGATTTTTTTAAAATAATAATAAAAGTGTGTAGAGGAAGCATAATGGGAATAAATTGTTATGAAACCGTAAAAATCTATTCATTCTGTATAAGTTAATAAAAACATTCTACTTGTACTTTATCCGAAAAAGTGAAAAAGTAAATCGTATGGTAAAAAAATGATTCCTTCCATACCATGTGGTAAAAGTAAAAAAAAGGGTAAAAATGAATTTAATCATACATGGAATTATAGTAAACATTTTATGAATTTTTTTTGAGAAAACCTGGGAAATGATGATGAACACAACCCCAGTAAATACTTTTGAATAAACAATATCAGATAAGAATGAGTTTGGAATAATTATCCCTTAACATATGTCCAATTTCTTCCATATGTGTTTGAGACTCCTATATAGTGGGTTTAAACATATTATTAACTTATAACCGAACCATAATAATATTTATGATATCATATATGATTCATTTAGGACTTTATATTACCCGTTCATTTGTAAATTCTATGTTAAAGCAGCAATTTGGGTAAAATCGTTTCATTTATCACCCATGTTTTGACTTGTAATTATTCATATTATTATTTAATTCCAGAATGTAAAACATGATTTATATATAATATATATTCATAATATATAATAGATCGATAAATTGAATGAAATACACCATTCATGGAGACGGTAGGTCGTACGTACGCATGAACATTGTTTTCCTTTAATTATTGACTTGAATAGAATTAAGTAGAGGACATATATATATATATATATAAATCCAGTATCATTATTATGTCATATGTTTCATTATTATTCAATATATACTTTATAATCATTCTTTAATAGTTAACATGAAGAATAAATCTCATCGTGTCGTGTTGACTGTAATCCATACGTACGCATGAGCGATGATATTGTTCCCATAATTGTTGAATTGTATTGGAGTGGATGATAGAATATCTCAGAATTAGTATCATGTTATAATAACCATATATAGTTATTCTTTACACCACTATACCCATATAAGTAAGGTGGTGGTGCAAAAAAAATTACACCACAGTGTGGAGACGATATTCCGTACGTACAAACGTGCATTGATTTTATTTTCCATAGGATGGATCAAAGGTGAAATGGGGTTGTTTCATATTTATAATAACATATAAGTATATTATTGAAACTGATTTTATAATTAAACAAATAAATAAGAGTAAGTAGAAGAAGAAATAAATTAGAATGAATTAGTAAAGGATATTACCTCTTCTTCGACGCACCTCTTCTGAACCTCCTCAGAGGGCACTAAAGTTGGTCTTTGAAGAAGAACAAGACCTCTAGTATGTTTATAGGGAATTGTATAAGAGAAATGGACAGGTTTTGGCCGAGTTTTAATACTCAAAATGTTTTGAGGAGGAGAGGGAGGAGGTGCCCTTTTATAATAGAGGAGAGGGGAACTTTTGGAATCCTCTAAAATATTAATTTATAATAAACTCAAACCCCACTTAAAAACCACCAATAATAACTCAAATAAAAATTTTAGATTATATTGGGTTGTAATATCATCAAACAATAAAATTTATACATGTTAGGAATTTATTTTAATCCTTACCAACTTGAATTATCCATATTTAATTTATTTAATTCTATTTGTGGTAAATTTATTCTAAATTTTGAATTGATATATATAATTACTTATGTGTTGTTAATTGTCCATAATTTTTAAAGTTATAACATTTTAGACCATATAAATTTCAATTTATAATTTGTAAATAATTTTTTGATTTTTAATCAATTTAATAATATGTTATTTTTATAAAATAACAATACTGCCAATTTTGACACTATTTATTTATTTGAATTTAAATAAATCCACACAGAGGATATATTCAAAAAAAATATTTAATAGATTCATAACATGTCATATTAATCAATAAAATTATTGGATCATATTAAAGAGTTCATATAATATTTTTTTAATATTTCTAAAACAATTTATTTGATATTTCAATTAATAAAATAATTTTTACGTCACTATTGTGTAACCTTTAATGATTATTATTTAATCCCTAAAAAATATAAATAAATTCACATGATATATATAATTTTATTATCTTTCTAGTGACAAGTTATGTTTGTTTTTTTATGAAGTTTATCACTAAACTAAAATTGTTACACTTTTAAGATATAATAGAGTGACATGTTGTCAGTTTCTTTAGTTTTAATAATAATTACATCATTTTTAGGGTCCAATTTCCATGTAATGAATCTATTCCTACCATTAGGTGATATGGGTATACTTTTATTCATCAAATAATATTTTTTCTGGAGTTATGGTAATTTTATAATCTTATTTTTACCCTTAATTACATGATTTACCTTTTACTGTAGTAAATAAAAATTATTGTAATTACTTTTCATAATATCAAATAAATAAAAGTAACATATTAACATAATTTGAACCCACTGAATTAAAGAATTAAATAAAATTTTCAAAATTCAAAACATAGAAGTCGTAGTAATTAATTTAAAATTAACCCCGTTGTTAAGAAAAATGGTTTAAAAAGTTAAAAGATTGCCAAAGATTGAAATATTTTTACCTATGAATTCAATGTAAATTTAATGATAATGACATAAATTATATTAAAATGTAAAACTATATTCTATTTATACTTTAAAACCATTAAATTTTATAATTTAACCATATAAATTATCTTGATGAAATAGTTTTTTAAAGAAAAATTTTGCGTTTTATTACTGTTCATAAAAATTTTAAAGTTAACAGAAAAATATGTAAAATTTATCCAATGTAAATTTTTATACCATTATTACAATTAATAATTTTATTTTGTGAAATTGATCTTATTAAAATGTCAAAAACTATATTTATAGTGGGTGCGTCCTCAAAATAGGGCAAAACTGCATTTTTTGAAAAATACTTATTTTACCTGAAAAAATTATTTTATTCTCATACGATGTTCTAGAATATGTGTAAGATGAATTATTATGTAATAAAATTAAAAATTTAGTTAATACTATTCATAAATACATGTTCATAACAATATATCGTTGTTTAGTGAAACTCGGTATTGTGTACAACACACGCTATCGAGGAAGGTCACTCTTGCGTGCAACACAAGGAAAGAATAGTGTTTTCATATACTAAAAGCTAATACGGTGTTGCATATAGTGAAATCTAATCATGTTGTAGTGTATAACACAAGACATCATAGAAATTAAAAAGATTTTTTTTCACAAAATCTTGGGGTGTTACATTCTACCACCGTTAAAATGAATTTCACCCTCAAAATTCGTCGAAGTTATGAATTGTTTACTAATTGAAAGTTTCTTTTATAGAAATCCACATTGTAAAAAGGAATAAAAAATTTAATTTTAAAAACTAAAGTAAGATACTTAACGGTTTACCCAAATTAAATCATCATCGGGTTTCCACATAAGAGAACATAGGTGAAAACATGGATATGGAAGAGAAATCTAACAATCAAGTTCTGATGGAGAGTGGTAGAGAAGATAGCTATGAAAAATCCAAAAATCACAATGAAATAAATTTTTGATGATCTAAGGCACCATCTGATTCATCGGATATGAGGGTATTAGGACAACATTTTTGGTTTTGAAGATCATTTCTCTAAAGTCGAAGAATTTGAATAAATACTTACTTGATTTTAGTACAATATCACCATTGGTCATTCCATGAACAATTTACACTACATATCATAATGAAATGATGTTGAATTTGACATTCGTGATGTGTTAGTAGTTCATGTGATAGAATGATGGGTCATCCCATCTGCCTCAAACGAAAGGTTAGAAAAAGTTAATCAAAATAAATAAGTCCATATATGGTGCTATTAATCGTATATGGATCAAAAAATGGACTTGTACGTCATATATCATACCAATTAATAAAAAAACTAATTTCTACTAACCTGGGACTTCTTTTATGCCAGTGGTAGGCGATAAAGGCATGTCGCGCTTCGGTTGTGGGTTTGATTCCTGCATCCTTGTATGACGTGACAGGTTGTCGCCCGTCCTTCAGGTTGTCCATTTTCGAGAACTATACAATTTTAACATTTCAGAAATAATATCATAATGTTCTAGCCTTAAACAATACCATCTGATGTCTAACATAATACATTCCAATAATTAGTCTTATCGAAAATACTTCTGTCCAATATCATATTATAAAGAAAAAGATTTCTAGAGAGGTCATCTACCATGAATGTGATTACCATCATTTATCCCCATATATCATAAGATATATTTTGTTTGTAATGTTACAAACATGTTAGTACCTTAATAATGTATTCTTGAAACATAAATTACCATAGATCATTGGTTAAATCTTGAATGCTTTTAAAAGTTAATTATTTCCACATAACAAAATCCCAAAATATCTATATACTCAAACCATGATGTCGCTTTTTCCTTATATCAGTCATGAGCTCATTAATACTATAAAAAATATTACTTTCTCCTTATACATTAATTATGTTCATATCATATGCTTTCCAAAAATATTCCAATAACTTTTCATTGTTACCAGAACCATAAAATTATTGAGAACCACAATAAACCAATACATAGATATTACAATATTCCATCATACTATAAATGAGATTGCACATCATTATATTGGAATCCCATTACATAAACACTTAATCATTCTACCACATCGTTTTCATACTCAACATCGCCAATAGTGATCGCACGTGACTTCCCATTGTCCTTTTCTTTAAGAGGTTGTTGGTGATGATCATCATTAACATTTGTATTAGGGCATTGGTTATCATAATGTCCCATTTCCTTGCATTTGTAGCATTGAAGTGTTGGTGGTGCGTTCTCTGTAGTCTTCTCTCTATTCACATCATTAGCTAACTTTTTTTCATTACTTCAACACTCAGTTGCTCAGTATCCTTCTTTTCCACACATAAAACATTATCTAGTCCCTTTAAGTCAATCTCCATAATGCTTCTTTCCACACTTTGAGAAAAACGAAACAATTTCCTTCTTTTCACCATAGTCATGAGATTTTTCCTTGAACTATATCTTTCATTTCTTATCAAAATTTTGAGATGGATATGTAACACCATTTTCCTATTCTATCTTGATAGCACAACACACAATTTCTTCATAGCTACTGAAGTCTCTTACAGCTAATTCCCTTCAAAGACTTGGTTTTAAGCCATTGAAGAATCGATCGACTTTACTTTTTGGTTGGATTATAAAGCCAAATTCATACCTTTAAAGCCTTGTAAAATTCACCTCGTATATACCAATTGGATCATCATCATTTTTATTAAGCTCAAGGAACTAATTTCCCATCCTTGTTCAAAGAATACGAGGTAAGTACTTATTGAAAAAAAGTTCTTGAACTCGTCCCATTCCACAGATTCAATTTCATAATGGGGCCTTGTATTCTTAATTAGAGACCACCAGTGTTCTACTTCACCTTCTAACCCGTAAACATCCAAAATTAATTCTTCGTGCTCTAAACAATGAAGTATGGAAAATATCTTTTCAATGGTACTGATCCATTATTCAGTAACAAGTGAATCAGAAGACCGACTGAAAGATGGTGGATGTTGCCTCATGAAGGACACAATAGAATATTGTTCCCTTCTAAACTTATTTGGAAGCCTAGAATGATTCATAGATTTTTTAAGTTTAGAAATTATATTTTTCACTCCATCTCCCATAACATTGATTTTTTCAGGAGGAAAATCATTGCATTGTCCATTACATTGATCAACACGGTTCCATCAGGTTCCAACCATCATCTAAAACCCAAAAATAATAGTTTGGGTGGAAACAATAAAGCTAGGAAAACAACGTAATTATGGGGGAGTACCTTTAATATATGACATCTTAGGATTAATTCTTAGAGAGTTACCATAATTCTAGGAATATAACCTATACTTATACTTATCCTTAGGGACATACCTAGACATACCTTATAAATACCTCTAGGGATCTCACTAAAGTTTTAAAATCCTAGTTTCCAAAGGTTGACTAAACCTTCACTCTGATACCAACTATAGAGACACAAATCTTGACATACATAGAAATTACATTATTTTTGCTGAATACTTAAATCAGGACAAAAACAGACGCCCAAAGACCGTATTAGTTTAGTGTCCTTGGAAATATAGAACATAATCTTCTAATCACAGTGAAAGATCTTAAAAATATCATATAAAGATCTTCCCCTTTTGTTTTCTTACCTAAAACATTCTTTATATCTTGGGGAAAAGAAAAAATAATAATGGTGAGCTCAAATTCTCAGTAATGGTAAGCATGTAGAACACAAAACAATCCATAAACATTTGAATGTAAAAATATGAACATAAAACATCAAAATCATGAGTAATGACATAAATATTGGTAGTACATAAGGCACAGATCATAAAGTAAAATTAATAATGATAAATTAGAATGGGAATAACACATGTAATTGTGGAAAACCATAAAAAACATGATATGACTTCCATAGTAGCCAAGGCATTTCTTCCAAGACAATCATAGTGGACAATGTCCATTACTGAACCTTGTTTACTTCCCCATTCTAGACCTGTATTACCAAACAAGATTTACTTCCCACTCCATCAATGTCTATCTCTTGAGATATAAATCTTTACCCAATACATTGGAGGGAGATATAGGTCCCACCCATCTCATAATGAAATCATTATTTCGTGTGCCACAAAATAAACCTAAATCATTCATCATAACCCAACGAATAAAATGGGTTCCATAAACATCATCCCATCATAAAATAATCCATATAGAATATTTGGATATCATTTCATAATAATAAAAATGAAACCATGTAAATAATGGAGAAATTATACTTTAAACATAAACATATTAAAAAATTTCATCTTAGATAGAAAACAGTTTTGATAAAACACTTGAAATGAATTCTTGAATAAAATATCCTTTCTTCTTCCAAATAATGTTCTTCTCTCAAAATGACATGAAATTTTAAAAGAAAATTATTTTTTTGAAAATAATAATAAAATTGCGTAGAGGAAGCTTCATGGAAATAAGTCTTTATGAAACCATAAAAATCTGTTCATGCCGTATATTTTAATAAAAGCATTCTACTTTTACTTTTATCAGAAAAGTCAAAAAGTACATCGTATGTTAAATAAAAGAGAGATTCTGTTCATACCATGTGGTAAAAGTCAAAAATGGGTAAAAATGACTTTAAACAAACATGGAAGAGTAGTAAAAATTTTATGAATTTTTTTTGAGAAAACATGGACATGGATGATAAACATTACCCCAGTAAATACTTATGAATAAACAATATCGGATAAGAACGAGATTGGAATAATTATCCCCCTTGTGTCCAATTGCTTCCATATGTGTCCGAGGCTCTTGTATAGTGGGGTTAGAAATATTAATAACTTGTAACAGAACCATAATAATATTTATGATATCATATATGATTCACTTACCTCTTTATATTACCTGTTCATTTGTCAATTCAATGTTAAAGCAGCGTTTTTTTTGGTAAAATAATTTCATTTCTCATCCACATTTTGAATTTTAATTATTCATATGATTAATTAATTCTAGAATGTAAAACATTATTTATATATAATATATATTCATAATATATAATAGATCAATAAACGGAATGAAATACACCGTTCATGGAGATGGTAGGCCGTACGTACGCATGAACACTATTTTCCATTCCTTAGTTACATGGATGGAAGTACGTCGATGAAATATATATATATACACATACATAAAACAGAATTATTATGTCATATATTTCATTATTATTGATTATATACTTTATAATCATTCTTTAATTGTTACCAGGAAGAATGAATCTGATCAGATCATGGAGACGATAATCCATACATACGCACGAGCGATGATATCCTTACCATAATTGTTGAATAGTGTTGGAGTGGATGATATAATATCTCAGAATTAGTATCATTTTATAATAACCATATATAGTTATTATTTACACTATTATAACCATCCAAGTATGGTGGTGGTGGAAAATAGATTACACCACGACGTGGAGACGATATTCCGTACGTACGCACGCGTGGTGATTTCATTTTCTATAGGATGGATAGAATGTGAAATGGGGTTGTTTTATATTTATAATAACATATATGTATATGAGTGAAACTGATGTTATTACTTTATAATGAAAACAATAATGAAGATGAAGTAGAAGAAGAAATAAATTAGAAATAATCGGTAATGGATATTACCTCTTCTTCGACGCGCCTCTTCTAAACCTCCTCTTATGGAACAAAAGTTGCTCTTTGAAGATGAACAAGACCTCTAGTATGTTTCAAAAGATGTGGAGAAGAGAAATGGAAATGGTTTGGCCGAGTTTGAAGGCTCCAAATGTTTTGATAAGGAGAGGGAGGAGGTGCCCGTTTATAAGAGAGGAGAGGGGCACTTTTGGAAACCTCTAAAATATTAATTTATAATAAGCTCAAACCCCACGTAAACACCTCCAAAAATTACTCAAATCATATGATTAGATGATATTGGGTTTTAATCCCATCAAAAAATAATATTTAGAGATGTTGGGAATTTATTTTAATCCTTATCAACTTGATTTATCTTTCTTTAATTTATTTAATTTTATTTTTGGTAATAATATTTTAAATTTTAACTTATTATAAATAATTACTTATGTGTTGCGTGCTTTCCATAATTTGATAATTTATTACATTTTATACCATTTAAATTTAAATTTATAATTTTTAAATATTTTTTTATTTTTAAGCAATTTAATAATATTTTATTTTTTTAAAATAACAATAGTGTCAATTTTGACACTATTCATTTATTTGAATTTAAATAAAATCCACACAGATGATATATTCAAAAAAAAATATTTAATAGATTCATAACATGGAATCTTTGACTAGAAATTTTGGGGAGAATATTAAATAGTTTATATATTATTTATTTTAATATTTTTATAACCATTTATTTTATATTTCAATCAATAAAATAATTTCTACACCACTATTGTGTCGCCCTTAATGATAATTATTTAATCACTAAAATTCTAAATAAATTCACATGATGTAGATAACTTTATTATATTTCTGGTGACTATTTAGATTCAATGTTTTATGAAGTTTATCAGTAAATTAAAATTATTACACTTATAAGATATAAGAGAGTGACATGTTGTCACTTTCTTTGGTTTTAATAATAATTACATGATTTTCATGGTCAAAAGTCCATGTAATGAATTTATTACGACCCTTAGGTGATATGTATAGAATTTGATTCATCCAATAGTATTATTTCCAGTGTTATGGTAATTTTATAATCTTATTTTTACCCTTAAATACCTGATTTACCTTTAACTGTAGTAAATAAAAATTACCGTAGTAAATATACATAATATCAAAAAAAAGTAACCTATTAACATAATTTGGACCCACTGAATTAAAATATGAAATCTACTTTTCAAAATTCAAAACACATAAGTTGCATTAGTTAATTTAAAATTAATCCCGTTAAGAAAACATGTTTTAAAAGTTAAAACATTGCCAAAGATTGAAATGTTTTCCCTATGAATTCAATGTAAAATTAATGATTATGACATAAATTATATTAAATGGTAAAAATATATTCTATTTTTAAATTAAAACAATTAAATTTTATAATTTAACTATATAAATTATCTTGATAAAAAAGTTGTTTTTAAGAAAACTTTAGCGTATTTTTACTATTCATCAAAATATGATAGTAAACAGAAGAAAAATAAAAAATTTATCCAAAGTAAATTTTTATATCCTTATTGATATGAATAAGATTATTTTGTCTAATTGAACTTATAAATGTGTCAAAAAATATATTTAAAGTGGGTGCGCCATCAAAAGTCGACAAAACTGCATTTTTTTGAAAAATACTTATTTTACCCGAAAAAATTATTTTATTCTTATACCTTGTTCTAGAATATGTGTAAGATGAATTATTATGTAATAATATATAAAATATAGTTAATAATATTCATAACGGCTAGTTTATTACATTATATCGTTGTTTAGTGAAACTCGGTATTACGTACAACACACGCTATCGAGGAAGGTCGCTCTTGCGTGCAACACAAGCCAAGAATAGTGTTTGTGTATAGTTCAAGATAATACAGTGTTGTGTAGAGCACAATATAATATTGGTGTAGAATACAACACAAGACATCATAGAAATTAAAAATAATATTTCTCATAAAATCTCGGGGTGTTACATTGATGATGACAAGGGAAGAGATATAAGGCAGGTTTTGGGGATTTAACATGGTTTTGTTGTTATTTTTGTGTCATTATTTATTTTCACTATAATTCATGAGGTACGTGGATTCACTATCAACTACTCTTTTTATAACATGAAGTCTTAGTTGAAGACATGTTGAATTTCATGAAATTTATTGTGAAATTTTTGTGAAAGGCATGGTAGAAACCCTCTTTAGTGATGGTTTGATTATTCTATAGGCTTTTAGTGAAATTTTGGAATTGTGGATAGTGGTTATGCAATACGATTTGTTTTCATGATTTTAAAATGTTGATATTAAAATATGGATTTTCTGGATTTTTGTAAAATAGTTTAATTGAGATTGTTTCATTAAAATAATGGTTTTATTGAAATGTATTTAAATGATTTGATTTAATGGTTTTCAATAAATGAATAGTTTTATTAAAATGGTTTGAATTGGTCGGCTTTAAATTATTTTAGCACACATGGGTTGTGTGAGTTCATGATTTTGATTTGACGCTGAATAAGGGGCGTGTACCATTAGGGTAAAAGGGACGTGACCATAAATTAGAGGTGTGTGTCATTGGGACACAAGGAATTTGACCACATTTTGATGAATTAGTGGATAGATGAGATAATGCTCATGAGTATGGAACAATCAGAGAAGCATTCATGTCTGGGTGTGTGGTGAATCATGGAATGGGTATTCGAAAAAGAAATGTGAAATGGTTTAAATTATTGTTTGGTTTATTTTCTATGGAAACTATTTTAGTATGGAAAAATATTTTTGTGTTATACTTCTTGTCTTTGATAAAAAAATGTTTTCAATTGTATTATATAAATTGTATATATAAAAGTGATAAAATGTTCTATCCTAGTATATTGAGTAGGTAATTCATTTTGGGAATTCCAACTGAGTTTGGTTACTCATCCATGCTTTGGAAATTTAGTGAGTTTTGAGATATCATTTATCAATACATAGGATCACACTTATTTAGTGGTGCATTGTGATACATATGTTGTTTTGTGGAGTTGGTTCAGGGGGCAGGTTGTATATTTTGAGTTATGTGGGATTTAATTGAGGTTTATCAGCCTTTCCTTCCATTGTGCACTTTGATGTTAGTTGTCTTCCACTATAGTAATTGATGTAGTTTTAATTTTGTTATCTATAGTATTAATTTGTTTTGTTTTACATTGGTTTGAAGAATCATTTTGTGGAATTTTTTTATGGTTTGTTTGGTTGGGTTGTTTTAACATCAAAGGGGAAAGTATCCTCTATCTATTAATGAATCCCTTAGCATTTATTTCTCACTTTTTTCACCTTGGGGATGTCTCTTATGGCCAAATAATTCCCTTCCTCCTTCTCATGATTATGTAATATTTCATTTTGTTTCCAAATTCCTATGATTCCATGATTACATGATCCCATATCATACATTTTATGATTGCATAGGTTTATTCATATTCCAATCCTTTTTATGTCACCATTTTATTCCTCATAATCCATGTGCTATGATTTATTCTTATGTTTATTCTATTAAAAGTGTTTAAATCCCATCCCTTTTTTCATTTATTCTACAGTATATAAAATGTAGATTTAAGGGATTAAAGGAATTCTAGAGCTCATTATAGAGATTAAATGAAATATGTTTTTTTGTTTCATGGTTTTAAATTGAATACATAATCTTACAAAAGCTATAGACTTTACAAACCTTGGTATGTATTTGATGGTAAAATATTCTTAAAATCATGTAATAATATGTGTAAAGTTATAGGGCCATTAAATTGTTGTCAAGGGACAAAATGGTTAGTTTTGGGGACTAGGATTATAAAATTTTAGTAATAACCCTAGGGATAATTCTATCACTATATATAACCTAGATTGGAACATAGGGAATCACATATAAGGATATACTTTTCATTAGAATGTTTTTCCTTATATATTCAAATTTTCCCTTTTCTATGATAATTAGATTTTTATTCAATCCCCACTAATTTCAGTATCTTTTTAATAGTTAATGTATGGAAATAAGATAACTCTTGGAAATAATCAATGTCATCGAAAATGTGATGTTTTCCTTAATGAAATTCCCATTTTATGGGAATCGAATATCCAAACATCATGAATGTAATGACATAATTGGATCATGTTATGATTAATAACATGAATTAGGGACAATTTTTCCTTCCCCTAATAATGATAATGTTGTAGTCTAATACTTTATGTGATAAAGAACTCCCATATTAAGTGGATATTTCAATCCCCTCATCATAGAACAACTGATTAACTCAATTGAAAATATATTATTGGTACTCCAATGCTCAAAATAAGATAATGTTTATCTGGTAGTCTATCATTTTGATGAGAAATCTGATCAATGGTTGACATTGATCAAAAACACAAAGTATATGGGGGAAATTTATTCAATGGAATGGGAAGTATTCAAGAAATATTTTTAGTTAAATATTTTATCTGAAAACACCATATTAAGATGGAGAGGGAGTTTCTTGTACTGATGAAAAATAAATACGATTCAATAGGGGTGTATGAGGAAAACATTACAAGGATTTCATAATATGCCTCTGTCTTATTTATTAACACTATGATCAAGGTGGATCTCTTATTTAGTGGACTAAATCGAATTCTATAAAAAGAGTTAGTTATTTGAGACTTTGACAGCTACGAGGATATTATCCGTTGTAACCTTAAGGATAAAATGGAGATCAGAGTCCCACTATGGTCCAATGGTGCTGGATTAAAAAGGGAGGAAAATTGGGTTTAATATGGGAGAATCAATATATAAACCCTATGATGGAAAGACAATCCCATATCCCACCTATCAAATGTGTGGGAAAAAGTATCCTAGAAAATTCCTAATAGGAACTAGGTGATGCATCAAATGTTAAAGAGAGTAGAATGTGTCTAATAATTACTGATGGGATATGATGAATTATAGAAATGTGAATATAGAAAGGAAGGATCAAAGTAAGACTCATCCTGTAGTGTAGTGTTACACTTGCAAGGAACATGTGAATTATGTAAGCAATTTCCCTATGCCAAGGGTTTTCAGAGAAAATCGATATGAACAACCTCCAAGGAAATGAGGAAGGACATATTATATCACTACTATTATAGTGGAGCCTAAAAATTATGTAGTGATAGGTACGTTACTAATTGATTCTAGTTTTAAGCACTCTTTCAAATAATTCATATTTAGAATAACTATTCAAATAGGGACTCAAAATATGGAGTTTGAGTTATGTGTGAGAATATAAATTTTTTGAATTATTGAATCAAATGTATATAACTCATCCTAGGTTAATTTATATGGACTATGTATCCTTTAAATTATTTTCATACTTCTATTTGTAAAGTTTTATGCTATACTAGGAATGGATTGGATATTTTTATACAAATCCAACATCAACTATCATGAAAGTGAGACCACTCATCACATCCCCAAGCTTCATCCAATTATTTATAACTGTAAGTAGGATGGTGAATCTCTCCTTGAATCATATCCTGAACTATGGATATTATTACCTTATGAGAAAGCATATATTGCTCAAATGATTTAGACAAAAGAGATAATCATGCTCAATGACATGCTTATTGTCAGAGAATAAATTGATGAGTTCCCTAAAGAATTTTTTATTCTTATTCTTAGATTAGATGTTGAGTTCTCAATTGAACATATTCTTTGATATCTATATATATCAAAGGCACCACATATAATGACCTCTGTTGAGTTGGAATAACTGAAGAAGCAGTAATAGGAGAATATGGGAAAGGGTTTTATATGATAGAGTTCTTCACCATGGGGTTTACCAATCTTCTTTCTCATGAATAAGGATGGATAAATGTGCCCATGTTTTTATTATAATGATATCAAAAAATCATGATAAATAACATGTATCCCCTACCATGGATAGATTACTTCTTTTACCACCTATATTGGTTTTTGTACTTCTATAAGGTGGACCATCGGTTAACATATCACCAATTAATGGTTATAAAATAAGATGTTCCAAATACTATCTATATAATGAGGTATGGAAACTATCAATTCATTTTTATTACCTTAGGAATCTCTAATGATCCATAACTTTTCATCGATGTAATGAATAGAGTCTTTAGATATTACCTTGGAAAATTTGTTGTAATCTTTATTGATGATATTATGATGTACTCTAAAAGAAAAGAAGAGCGTGAAGGGAATTTGAATAATGAGTTAAAGAAATTGTGAAGGAATAAACTGCATGAAAGGTATATTAAATGTTATTTATGGATGGAGGAAGTTTTATTCTGGGGGATTGTTATCACAATCAAAGAAATGTCTTAGAACCATTCCAAGAGAAAGTAAATGGAAGAGTGGACTAGAAAAATATACATAATAGAGATCTTTAGATTCATTGTTATAACTCAGTACTACTATCGATTTATAAGTAACATCTCTTGATTTTTAAAACTACTAACCATGTTTACAGATAAGTTTGTAAAGTGTGTATGAACCAATGAATGTGAAGACTACATCAAAGAGTTGCGAAAGAGGCTTAATTGTGCATTAGTACTCTCACTTCTGACAAGTGAGGATGTTTTGTGGTATACAATGACTCTTTAAATAAGGTATTAGGATAAGTACTAGTAAAAAATGATAAGATATAGCATATTCCTAAAGGAAGTTGAAAATTCACAAGAAGCAATGCATGATCTGGAGTTTCAGTTGTGATCTTCACATTGAAAATATGGAAGCATTATTGGTATAGTAAGAAGTATGAGATATATACTGATCATAAGAACCTAAAATATATATTCACATAAAAGGATATTAATATATTCCCATTAATATGTTTAGATATCCTTAAGGATTTTGACTTTTCAATCCACTCTTATACTTGTAATGAAAATAAAGAGATATATTCTTAAAGTTGAAAGGATCCAGAAACTTTATCAATGATGAGAATTACGAAGAATCCAATCATATTATAATTTAAAAGGATGGACATTGTAATCCTTAAGGAAGTAACATCATCAATCCTTTTTTCAAAATGTTTTTTAACCATCCAATTTAGTGAAATTAAATGATTCTCAAAGAAATGACGAGGAACTTTAGAAAAAGGTGGATGTTATTAGAAAATGAAAATACTATGATTTAAAAATTGATGAGGAAGGATTCATAATATTTGGGTCATGAATGTGTGTACCATCCAATCCAGAGATAAAAAAAGTGATTCTAAATTATGCACATAGATCAACTTTATCTATTCACATTGGAAGAATAAATATGTATCATGATTTCCCTCAGCATTATTGGTGGAACAATATGAATATGGATAACATTGAATATACATAAAAGTGTTTTCTATTTCAACAAGAGAATGTGGAAAGGATAAAGTCTAACGAGATTATGCACCCATTACCCATACGAACATCGAAGTTGGAAAATATCACAATGGACATTGCCACATGAATTCCAAATACATACAAAGGAAATAATTCTATATGGGTCATTATAGATTTTCATACAAAGAATGCTCACATTATCAAAATTTGGGAGGTCTTCCCACTCGATCAACTTGCAAGGATATATGTCAAAGATGTTTTGTGGTAACATGGAGTACTGGTATAGATTTTATCCGATCAAGATCCATGATTTAACTCCATATTTCGGAAAGGTATCAAACATTCTCTAGACTCTATATTGATCATTAGTAAAGATAATTATCCTTAAACTGATGGATATTCTGAGTAGACCAATCATACATTGGAATACATGTTGAGAGAATATTTTATGGACTTAAAGGGAGGTTTGGACCAACATCTAACTCCATTCAAGTTATCTTACAATAATATAATCCACATAATAATTAAAAGGGATGATTATGAAGGCCTTTATGGGCAAATATGATAGACACCATATTTATGGGATGAAGGTGGGGAATGGAAGATGTTTAAACCAGAAATGGCCAAAGAAAATTTATAAAAGGTGAAAACCATTCAATGACATATCTAGGATGCCCAAATTTGAGAGAATAACAATGTAAAAAATTATATATGTGACATAGAGATTGAATTTGGAGACATGGTATTCCTCCACACATATCTATGTAAGAGGATCATGTGATTTGGGAAGAAAGGAAAGCTGAGTCCTAGGTACATCATCCCCTATGAGATTCATGATCATGTTTGAGTTGTGGCCTATCAACTTGAACTTCCACAAACAATTTCTAATTTCCATGATGTAATTCATGTATCCCTCTTGAGGAAGTACATTCGAGATCCCTTAGATGTACATAATTCAAAGGTGGTCCAGTTTGAAAATGATATAACTTATGAGGAGAAACCATTGAAGATCTTAGACCATGGAGATAAAGTTATACACAATAAGAATACTCACCATGTAAAATAAATATGAAGGAACCACAAGTATAGAGAGGTGAAATGGGAACTATAGTAATTAATGAAGGAGATGTTCCCTCAACTGTTTCCCACATAGAATGTAAAACAAAATTTTACATGTGAAATTTCATAAGGGGGGAAGAGTGTAACATCCCCGAATTTTATTAATGGAATCTATATTATTATAATTATTTTATATTCTATAAATCACCTAAAATCACATATATATCATAATTAAGAATTTATATATGATGACTGAATGAAATAAGAGGTATTTCTTAAAATTAAGGATACTGTACCGATGAAACAGTAACTTGACCATTGGAATAGAAATGTGGACATTAAAAATAGTAACCCATCAAAAAAATAGTAACCTCAACTAGGAAAGTATAAATAAATTTTAATCATATTATAAAGAAAACAAATAATATTTATATATTAGAATATGTAAATAAATATTTTAAAAATGATAGATTTAGTATTGGTAATTTTTTAAATGTAAATTATTATTTAAAATATTATAAATAATGTAATGATTTAAAAGATAATTTTTTTCATAAAATAGATTCATAAATAAATATTTTTTATTATAATTATAATATAATTTTATGTTACTTGAATTAAAATTTTAATGTTTAAAAAATCAGTATTAATTTTAAAATTAGAATTTTTCAAATAAATTATGGTTTCAATTTAAAATAAAATTTATCATATTTAGTAAATTAGCATCATAAAATTTATTCAATTTTTTAATTATACACATTAAAATATGGTTAGGGTGAAATTTATGGGGTTTTCAAAAATAGTTGAATTTTTTGTAAATAGAAAAATACTGTAATTTTATTTATTTTAAAGTTTAACCAAATACATGAATTTTTGAGTCAGGGTTGATTCAAATATTATATAATTTTACAATATTGAGAACTAACATTCACAAGTTACTATATTTAGTCGCAATAATCATCAATATTGATAGTCTTGAGCAAAAAAAAGACAAATGAATAAAATAATAAAAAAAACATCTCTCACTCCACCATAAATACTACCCCTCACCACCAATTCAAATACCACCTGATAAGACATTTATATATCTAATATATTACACAATTACTATACCAAATATCCTTTCCTTGTTTTGGCCTTTCTAGTCTCACAAAAAGTCTATTTCTAAGTCCCTTAAGGAGGTTCTCAAGGAGAATACACTAAAAATGTTAAATCTTCCATCCCTTTCTTTCATTTTTTTTGTTTTATTATATCTCCCTCACCTAAAATATAAAAAGTCACACGTTAAATTCAGTATAATTTATATAATATAATTTTATTTTGTTAATTTTATTTTCACCATTATTTCTATTCTCTTCCCTTTTTGTTCTAAAAAAGAAAACATCACATGTGAGGTGTCGATTCATAACCTTTGTGGATGATAATTTTTTGTTTTATAATACCACATTAAAGGATATTAATTAAAACATTATCATTATTAATACATACTGTGAATTTTATATTTCACCTTATTTAGTGTTCTGGAAAATGAATATATACAAAATAATAATGAATAAAAAAACTAGTTCATGATGATCGAAAAATGTCAAAAATTATCTAAATAGTAATCATCAACGTTTTATCTAATAAATCATACCCATATCTACAAAAATGATATATAAGAAAATTTAATATTATGTATGTTTATTAATAAATTTCAATTTCAATTCTGTATAACTATTACCAGTTTACCAGATCTTTCATACATGTTTACTAGTGAACAAATCATGAAAAAAAGGAAATGAACTCTTTAAGACGAAGAAACTGAATCTTAAGAATCATCAAAAAGACAATAAATGAAATTATTAAAAGTAATATATATAAAATAAATGATGAATAGGTTCTTAAATGATTTATTAATGAATATAATTTAATAACCATGGACATTATATTCATGTACAAAACACCTCTAGATATAAGGAAAGGGATTCTTTCCAAACCTCCATTTTTTCCTTTGGGTTACACTTTCTCCCTCTTTAACCTTAGGAAAATTTTAATTCTTATCATGTATTCCCCTAAATTCTATGTGTATTTTCCAAACATTTGTACCTATCTCAATTATTCATTCTTTTATCAAAAAAGACTTTTTATAAGGTTTTAGTTTCAATTCCCCTCAATAAGCAAGCTCAATTTAAGGGAACGTCCCAATTTCTTTACCCATTTTCAATTATACCCCACAATATATTTTAATAGACCAATATTTTTATAAAATCACTCTTTTTATAATGAAAAACTATCTTAATTATTTTTTTTATATTCAATCAATTATTATTTTTTATGATTTGGAGGTTCCTTTCTATTTTCCTTTAAATCACACCGAAGTGACTATTTTCTAATGTTTGTTAAACACCCTTTACACGTTTTCACTTCATTTGGACATTAGTTATAAATATCTATGCCTATTTTAGCTTATTAATTTCCATTTATTAATTGAAATCCATTCTTTTAAGGAAACAATTATGATAATCCATTGGTTATGCTTTTTTCCATGATTATGATGCCAATTTATTTACATGGGAAAACCTTATGTTTATAACTTATATTGGATTCTCTACGTGTAACACATATTATTCAAAATGTTATAATGGTTAAGATCAGATAGCTATCCAATTCATTGGAAATTGCATAGTCTCATGAGACTTCATGTTGGGAGATGGAGTAAACCTGATTCCTTTATGATACTTTATCCACCATGTGCAATAATTTAAGAAATAATCATTGAATCATGATTATGCGATGTTTTATGTTGTTTCAACATTCCTATAACTCCATGACTACAATATGCCTTGCTCTACATCTTATGATTCTATATGTTTATTCTTATTATATTCATTTTTTATGTAATAATTTTATTTCTTCTAATCTATGTGTTATGCTTTGTTCCAATGTTTATTCCCTTACTAGGTTTTTAGCTCATCTGTTTGTTCATGTATTCAATAGGTTATCCTATATAGATATAATAGATCAATTTAAGTTAGGTTCTCACTATGGAGATTTTTTTTCAGTCTCATTCTTTCTAATTATGTACCCAATCTTCCAACGAAACTACATTTTACAATCCTTGGGTGTATATTTATGTTTAATTTTGGTTAAAATCATCTAATGATATGTGTAAAGGTATATATTCATTATAAATAATGATTTATAAATTCAGTAAATATTTCATTTTGTGAGTAAATAGGCAATTGATAAACTCATAAGGCCTGATATAGTCCAAGGACCTTAAGTCAATGAGAAAATTCCCAGCAATTCTAGTGCACCTAGAATGAGCAGTCCCATTTTTTTAAAAAATGCCTTCTAGACTCAAGTCCCAATTGGATAACTAAAATCACTTGGAATCACCTTGAGAGATATCGATAATGAAGGTATAATATTGAATGGAATATTTTAAAGATATTTCATGTCTATGTTGATAGCTTTGAGTCATCATAGAACCATTCAGAACAAAAAGTATTTGTTAACCTGGCCTAAGAATTATTTTTCCTACAGCAGAGATGTTCCCATGGGAATGATCCCAAGACATTTCCAACCAATAGGATGTGAGATTTTGATTTTTTGGTTGAATGAGATCATCATTTGAATGATTGAAGTTATAAAGTGGTAATCAGTTTAATAATGGGTAGGTCAAAAGTTCATGTGATAGGTAGTTCTTCAGAATACTATCCCGAGGGATGATGTGATATCAAAGATTGTATTTAATATTTATAGTGATATAGGTTCTTCTATTAGTCACAATGAACAAGGTGGAATCCTAATACATTTTATACATGTGAAAATTTTAATAAAGTTATTTGAGATCCATTGAAAAAAGTGTAAATTAATGTTCGAAAAAGGATTCAATTTCACATGTTAACCAACACCTCATGAATCATACAATCACAACCATTTTCCCAAAAATAAATTTCTTGTGAAGTTCTTTCCAACAAATTATTGACCCATGAGGCATTCAGAATGTGTTATCTTACATCTAAAAAAAATCAAGCTACTATAAGGGAGATTCAGAATTACTAGTCATGGTTGAGACTTAGTTTTCATGAAAAGGGAATCATTAATGAAAAATCTATGCTAAAGAACTATTCTATCAGATATATTGTGGAGAACATAGTTCACTAAGAAATTCAGCAAAGGAAAAATGAGTTGGGACCCCTATTTAAGGGACCGGTCCCCTCTTGTGATTCCACTAGCATATAGAAAATAAGTTCAAAATAGGACAACTTTCTAAATCAAAATAGCCTCCTCTTCATCCCGATCATAACCCATTATAATTCGGGTAATCGTTGTTCTATAACATTCCACATACAATAATTAGATAATCCCATTGTCTTGGAAAAGGGTAGAAATAAAACAAAAATAATAATTTGAAGAGAAATGTTCAATGGTGAGGAATCAATAAAATATGGTTTGATCTCGTGAGGTTCAAATCACTTCACAGAGCACCGCATCTCTTAGAGTTCCTCCACATCATAAATCTCCAATCGAATGAAATCGTTCATGAGACTGGGCAACACCACTGACTCCCATGATAAAAAATACAATCATTTATGGGGACAGATGAATATTTATTCCCCCATGAATGATTGTCCCCATGAAAAAAATCATTCTCAGAACAAATGGTACCACCGGTGCCTACGAATTAAACCATGTTATTTATAAGGATAGATGGATATTTCCTCCCATTATAATGGTGACCCTGATAGACAAAGTCATTCGTCGGATAAGGAATCCTCCTTAGGCGCCCACAGAATAATCCATATAACCAACCAGATATGACCGTCCATGCCAGTATCTGATCCCTCTATTCATCTATGAAAGACCACTAAGGGGAATTGAAAAGTGGAAAAAAGACTGAAGAGATGAGAAATGATAAGTCAATATATAAATATTTTATCTAAATTTAGAGAGAATCATCAAATCCTAGTAGGTTATTCCACATCATAGAGTTAAGTAGGAAACATAAATTATCTAGTAGTCCGCAAACATAAAACCCAAATGAGGACACCATTCATTAAGGCATGAACAGGAGGCCCATTTGTAGACCAACACACCACATAGAAAAATTCAATGTGGGAGGGACCCTATCACATATAAAAAAATTACAATGGGAGGAACTTGATATCCCATAGAAAAAAAATATATGGGCATAACCTAGCCCTGCGTAGCAACATGCTATGTAGAATGAACCATTGTATGCGTAGCACAATACTCTGCGTATAGTTCACTCACCTGTGTAGAAACATTCAATACGAAGGGAACCCCATCTCGAATATGGAATTTCTTCATAGAATGTGTAATCCAAGGTAGTTATACTCTCCACCTCCCATCACTCATTTCTATATTACCATCAAGCCCCATTTTGGCCCCTCCACAAACTAGTCAAACGACATCAGGAAAAGGCCTCCTCTAAAACCCCCGACATGTATTATAAGATCATCAGGCACATCAATGTTTTCTCTCATGTATACATACATGTCATAAGTGGAGTCAAATGTGTATCCTCCTTAACTGGGGGAGGGGGTTGGAATGTCTTATCGTCTATAGCATGGTGGTAATGTGGGTTACTTTATTGGATATCCTCACTAGAACCTCCATATTCTAGGGATTTTGGGGAACCACTGACTGTTCTCTTCGATGAGGGATAGTTCCATACCTTCCTCTCTTCCCCGGGGACCATAAAGGAATCCATTCGAAAGTAAGACCCTATCCTTTCATATGGAAGGTAGAACACTTTATCCTCTTTGATATCCTGGGAAGTAACCAGACAGGTCACCTGATGTGACTATCATTGATACCAAAATAAAAAATGATATAGGAATGTTCAAATTACTCTCTCTATCCCTTTGGGATACAACATTCATCCACTAATAGGAAAATGTGGATTTTGTGATCTTAAAATATATTTAGTCATGTTTTTTCTCACACCGAGCTTGACTCATGTGAGCATAGAGGTTAGTGACAATCATTAAATCTAAAAAATCCAAAATAATGAAGGGAATATGATATGGTATATGCCCTAATCAAGTCCCATTGGACTCTTATAAAGTATTAACCATAACCGGATCAACAATAATCCTTTGGAATGTAATCCCCCATCATGTCACTTAAAATGGGCCTTTTATATGCTATAATCCCTGAAACCATGACCCAACCTTCATATGGCCTTAATTCTAATGAAGAAACACCATATGGGTCTCCTATAAGGTTTAAGTCCCAACTAACCAAACTACGTGGGATTACATTCCCAACTAACTAGTATCTTTATAAATCCTCCCTCAAGTCCAAACCCAGAACCCATATTCACCTTAATGTTCTATGGTTCAAATTCTTGGTAAGGTCATATACACTTGGGAGACTATATCTCTTCATGTCCCCTAAGGCCGCCACATCCTATGTCCCGTAAAAAACATTGACTAGGCTATTTTTTCCTAGATTTCCATCCTACATGACGTTAAAATATATGGTTCATTCCTTATAACATGACCTTAAAAGGCTATGAGTCATGTTATGTGGCACTGAACTATGTGTGTTCTAATTCCCCTCATTTGGATATGTAGGAATCCTATCTTATGGTTTTGATCCTGACATCAAAACAACTTCCTTCTCCTTGGATGAAATCAAACTCTTGAGCACCTCCCCACATGTCTTAAACAATCATTTTCCAAACAAATAATAAAATAATATAAAATACAACCATAGAGGGGTTCCATTTATGGAAACCATCATATACATAAAAATATACCTATCAATAGAGAACCTCATATACATGAAGATGATTCAAGATCCCCTCTTAATCATAATGGATCATTAATACACGGTGATCTGTATATATGTATACATGGAAATGAAGAAAGGATTCACAAATATATCATAAATCTATAACAGAGTATCAGAATAAGAATTAGTTTCCCCTAAAATAGTTTTCTGATCCCAAATTCCCATCCTATCGACCAATGTGAGTTATTAAATTTCACTATCCAGGTTACCTTGTGAACTCATACATTTGGAAATTGGGTCCATGAGTCATCATTGTTATGAGAGCCATTGGGATCTTCTATCTCCACAAACAAAACTTGTTAAAGACTGTTTCATGATGGTGTACCTGACATTATTGATTGAAGATAATTTAAACCCCTACAATTAACCACAGGGCACCATGGATCTTTCATTGGAGATAACCCTATACGGACCCACACATCCAAATGAATCACTTTTCATGATTCTTATATAGTTTATTCTTCATTTCCTATATCTCAACAATAGAAATTAGATATAGAGTCTTTGGAATAACTGTTGCATTAGGCATGAGAACAATTGAAATCACAAAACCACGGTTTGAATAAAGACTATGAAATATTATATAAATACAAACTCCCTTAAAATTATCATATATTTTATTTTGAGTTTTTCACTAACCATCTAATATAAATAACACCTTTGAATAAGAATCAAAACATATGTAATAGATTAAATTTCCATTGGATGTTTATATTTTTTCCATGAACTAATTGGTAATCATAGGTTGGATTGGAATATAAAATGTGACTTGAATTCCATTGTAATTGACATGAGATTTATATAATTAATAAAAATACGTGAAAAAATTAAAATAAAAAAAACCAGTTGTATAATGAAATGATTTATAGGAATAATATACGCACAAACTTCAATCAATAATGAATTATAGAATTTTGATGTGATCATAACACCATTAGAATTTTTCACTCTAATTGAAGATATATCCATTAAGGTGGTAATATGATACCATTAAAAAAGTTTGTATATATAAAATAGTGTGAAATTTTTTAATCATAAAAGACAATAAAAATTATAGTGTGGATAGAAAGTGTACAATTTAATATATCTTTCATGTACCATATATCTGTAATAACGATTTCTTTGTTTACCATTCTCTATAGTATTTAGAGGTTTCTCACATTGATCATCATAATTCTTTCTCACATTTGAGAGCTGGTTAGGGTAATTATAATAATATATATAATTAAAACATATGAGTGTGTAAGGTTAATTGTTTAGATATTTGTAAGATCTCATGTTTTGATAGAGTTCTAAATTCCAGTAGAATTTTATTTGTTTCATTTGATGGATCGGAAAATAGGAAAACAAAGCTTTAGATTGGATTTTCAAGAGTTTCAATGAGATAATGTGGTTTTCCTATGGTTTTAGGTTAGGTAGGTCCCTTGGGATATCATATAAGTCTTGGGATCTTTGAGATTTGACATCTCAGAGAGAGAAGGAATCTAGGGGTGCATGGTTAGAACAATATTAGTTGTAACCATTATCCCCAATCTATGGGTCCTATTTGTTAACAGACACATTTTGATTGGATCTTGCAAGGTGGTCTAAAAACCAATGTTGTTTTTTTCATAGGTGGATAGGTACACATGATTTTGGAAAATGGTTTCCCTAATCATTCATTGTGACCATGTGAAGTGGGTTATGCTTGCACAATGATCCCACATGGTTAGTACATGGTTTGTATAACCTGTAATTATAACCATGAAAGATAGGGGTGCAACGAGAAGTGATTACACCTGATTTGGGATTGGTTTTATTAATTGTGAATCCTAAACACAAGTCTCCTTAAAATAGGTAAAAATACATTTTTATTCTTTGGACTTTAAATGATTTACCCCATCTTTTCTCCCTAATTTTTCATAGGAGGTCCCCCATATGAACCCTACTCGTTCTCTATTCCTATGTGGGAGCTATCCTTCCTTCCTAGTTATATTAAATCATCCTGAGATGAGATAGAATAATAATGTTGATACCACTACACCTCTTCTTGCTTCTCATGGTTTCTTTTGCTGTGTATTTTTCCATATTTGATTATATAGGATATTCCCTCTTTCTATAGAGTATTTATAGTTCCATGATTCCTATAATTTCATCTTGAATCAATGGAAAATATTATATGAGTGTATATTCTATTGAATGAGTTATTCTATCTATATGTTATTCCCTAAAGCCATAATATATATAAAATGTGTCATTGTACCCCGAATCGGGGAATCCATGGATTCCCTCTTCAATTTATAATTCATTCAATATTTTATTAATGACCTACCTAGATATAGTATAATATTACTTTACACTGTTTTAGGTTAATAACATCATATCAGATATCCCCTTTGGGTGAGTATATCATAACTCCCATGAACAAAATTATTTCTTGGGAACCAAAACACCCCATAAGGTGTGAATATAAAAAAAATAGTCAATACCATTGTACATTTTCCCATGTAATTAACCTAACCCTTAGGGTGTGTCTGTCCATGTATTCATTATGAATCTTGACTTTGGTGTTAGTGAAACACCCCTTATGGTGAGTTTGGTTTGATAATATGAATAACCCAATTTTTATTTGGATCTTACCACCCTTTATTATACATTAGGAAGAAACATGGTTAATGGATCTTTTATGAGAAACCCTAGAGAGGTTTAATTTTTTTCAAACCTATCTCAAACACATAGAGTGCCTTCATAAAATACTAAATCCCAAGTGATTATATTTTTTTTATCATTAAAAATAAAAGGATTATTTTAATTTGAAATTGATGTGATACCTTACCAACAACCATGGGAATCATCTTAGTGGTTTTGGTTTATTTTAAATAAATAACTTGATATGATTAATTCACTCATACATAAGAGTTATACCATAATGAATTGGATTCCCAATATGGAATTCCATGAAATATATTCCCTTTTCATATGAACCCCATGTATTAAATGGATTATAATTAATGTATTAGTGAAATTATGATATCCCGTTATTTATACGGTAAAATATGAAGTGTGTATATAAAACCACATTTCTTATTATTACTCATCTTTTTGTATTAATATTTATAAAAGGCATTGTTCTTATTAACTACATGATTAATTGGTTCTCGTTATCATTAAATAATAATACTATTCATGGTTAAAGAATGTGATTAGTTATAATTATAGTGAGAAAATCCATAGTTAAGACTTGGATTCTAGTTTATAATGAAAATTCTGAACCCAATGGATTACCCACTATTAATTGATACAAATACCAAGTCATATACTTTTTTTTTTGGATTTGGAAAATGTGTTAGTCTTGATAATGCAACAATATGGAATCAATTATTCTCTTGTTACATCTAGATACATTAATATTTATAGGATGAGATCCCAAGATTCGGTATGATGTCCTCCAAAACATGATTCCTAATATTAATTATTTGGGTCTTAATCATGTTTATCCTAATATTAATTTAGATATTCTTATTAAGATTAACTATACCCCCTTGAAGAGTGGAATACCTCAGATTTTATCTATTAATTTACTTGGTTATATCATGTGGTGATGCCCATATTCAATTCCATTGGTTTATCAGGATACTTTTTCTTGGATTCCAAAACCTATTAACATGGGTTATATGAAATATTTATTATTACTATTTTAATTGATTACCTGACATAGGCTGATGCAAGTGGTTTTCAATGGTTCAACAAAACAATACTATTTTCTTTTTTTTATATACTATCCATGGTTATATTTAACAACAATGTATTAGAATGCATTATAATCCATTGGTGGTGGAATAATTATTTCTAATAACACACATAATTTGATATGTTTTTGTGTTCCCAGACAGATATATTTTCTATAGGTTAGGGCTTGGAAACTTTTTCCTTGTAGATAATCATCAGAGGATAAGACTTTTTATGTGATATGTGGTCTGGAATGTACATGGAAAGCCTTATGGAGTTGGTAATTTTATTTATTTTATTATTTAACCTATTTGACCTTGATATATTTATTTCCTATTGTATTATTGATTTACTTTTATATGTATCTTTATTACCTAGGCATGATTAGTTTATTTAGAACCTACTAATTTATTAGTACATTTTTTATAGATCTATTAATTTATTTTATTATTCCTTCATTGTATTTACTACTAATCTTGAGGGTAATATATCATGATAATACCCTTATAAGACCCTTTATAGTAGTTGAAATCCTCTGGTGTATTAGGAGGTGTACTGGAGCTATGTGGCCCATCAGGTTTAGTAACATATGAGTAAAATTTAAGTAGGACAACATGATGTGGTATAATAGGTTTCTTTTTACTTTTTATTAATTTTTGGATTTGATAGATATAAGATTAAACATGTGTCAATACATGGTAGATAGCTCAGTTTTGGATATTTCCAAACTACACTTGAGTGAATAATATAGTTGTTAGTGAGGAGATTATTTTACATGTTGTTTGTTATAACTATTTATTATTATTTCACCTTGAGTGATTTTTATCATCGTTACACTTTTACAAATTTATATGACAATTACTCATGGTGTATTACAATAAGAGGATGTGTGTACATGAATCATTTCAAGAACATATTATTCACACGTCATCCACATGTTTATATGAATACCATGGTTTTGTGATTTCATACCACATATACTTGTATTGTCTAATTTCCTAATAGATTTTCATGGTATTTTAATGGAAAATTGTTGGTCAAATAAAATTTCTACATCAACATAAATGGGTTTCCAAATATATATTGATTATATAATTCAATTTAACTATACATAAATTCATCAAATAAATGAAATAAATTTATATTATTTTAATGAATTAACATTAATAGAATCTATAAATTTCATGGAAATTAGTTTTTTTACAAATTCAAGTAATTTCATATGGATGTATGTGAAATGCGATTATAATTTTATTTTAAAAGGAAACGGACTTCACATATTTGGAGGGGATACAAACTAAACAAAATCCTAATATGCTTGATTCAATCCTTATTGTTCAATCTTATCTATATATACCTATATAATAAAATCCATAGATGTTATGGTTACTATTTTTTTCATAGTTTTTTAAATTTATTGTATTGGATGTCAATTAAATAGTGTTCTAATTGAATCTTATATAATAAAGTACATGTATAATATTGGAATAAATACCTACATAATTGAATCCTTATATGGTTAACTTGACCCACGTAGTTCAGTTTTAGAATATTATGACTATGAGATAAACCCACTAAGGCTCTATAAAAATAATTAATAAATTAATTATTATCTGTTCCACTTATGTGGAATACTATTTTTTATTTATAATGTTTTGACTCCATAAATTGGGAATGGAAGCCCATTTAAATGAACATTGGTTTGAATGAATCAAACCTCATAAGTAGACTCTACCCTTATATCTCTTAGTAATGAAACAATTTGGGGTATAATTATTTTATATGGGATGATTATTTAAATATTTAGCATCTAACCATACAATGATTAATATAAGTTTATAGTAAAATCTAACTGAACAAAACTTATAAATTTTATAGCTTAACATATGTGTGTTAGTGAGAATTGATAATATGAGGAATTAGTTAATTAAAATTATAGTTACAACCTAAAAAATGTTTTATTATATATCTTGTAATTTATATATTTTTATCCATTAATTATTTTAATAACTTTAAAATTTTATTTTTTTATATGGAAATTATGAGGTAATTTTACAATAAAGTTATATGGAATCCACTAAATAAATCACCATACAATGGGGTTAAAATAATTTCCTCTAAACCAATTTAATGAAATTTAATTTCTCTAATCCATCAAATTGTTTTATAAAAGGTGGATTAATGTAATAGACTTTTTAAAACCTATTTTTGATACTGGTATTTAAGATCATAGTGTGTGGGTTCATTTGGGAGTTTGTTTTCACATTTCATTGGATGGGAACTTAGATGTTTACCATGTGTCTCTAATTATTTATCTTATTCCAGGGGATTTGGAGAATAAGGGGGTTATCCTATTGACCTTTTAAGAATTTACATTGAATTATATTTGGTTCCTAGTGTAAAGTGAGGTCATAACATTGTTATGGTAGCTGCCTCTGAGGTAAGAAAACATTGATAAATTCTTATGATCAGTTTGTAGAAATGATTAGTATTGTTCATGTACTATTTTGGATGGATTAACACTCTTTTTAGGAAGAAAAAATCATATGTATATGTGTGGTCATTTGGTAGGTTGAGAATTATTAAAGAAATTAGAATCTTGGGTGATGGATTTTTAGAGAACTAAAATGCATAAGGGATGGTCATCTATATTGTTGATCATGTGGAATTTCTTATTTTTTCCAATATTGTATGAATCATAGATTCACCATAAAATTAAATGTTCATATGGGATAACATGACACTGGTTTGATCATTTATATAGGCTACTGCATTTCATGGATTCATTATTTCATTGGTCATGTGAATTAAATTTGAATCTCTGTTCTTGTTATGTTGTAGTTTAACCTCGGTTGTACGTATTATCACATGTGTGGGCATCATGTTATGGAATTGTGAAATGAGGTGGGTGTATTTTTTGGGTAACCATTCAAGTCTCCAAGGGGTTTGAGGGTTGTGATCACATAACAACTTAAACTGTGTTACTTAATGATTTCCTTGAAAAAAGATCTCGAGTACATGATGGATATGTTCACGGGTCATCTGTATAGTAGAGTGACCTAGGAATTAAGTTATTATTTTTATTGTTATTTTCTTTATGTATTAATAGAAGTATAAGTAATCATAATCTTCGAGATGTAGTTTTAAATACGCTCGGGTGCCCTAAAAACTTCAAATGGAGTTGGTTTGGATTTCATATTTAATGTTAAGGTTTCTCATTATTGTGCATTTCATGGATCAGAAAAGACATTTCTAAGAATGAAAATGTTCTAATTACAGATATAAAAAAGATATATTTCATTTATTTTCATGTTTTAAATGTTTAGTTTATGTAAATACACCACATTTGGTGGTTGATGATGCATGTTCTATGGAAATCAAGATTCCGTTTTTAATAAAATATTGACTAGGAAACTACTATAGTGGGGATCTTCAAATCAGCTGGGAGAGAATATCATTCATGATTAAAAGAATTTGGTTCTAGAATACTAGTTTAGAATGGTCAACATGGATTTTGGAATCCTTTGATCTAGTAATTTAAATATATACAGTCTCAAAGTTTGTGCTATTTAAAATTCTCATATATGTGTTTCGATATAGTCTATAAACTATATTCTGGCTCTGGGTGAGTAAGTGATCTTGGGGTGTGTCGTTTTGGTAGTTTGTTTTTACTTATAATTCCACATGTGGGAAAAATATTAGTTTATAACACAACAATTAAAGCATAATGAGTTTCATGGTTAATGTGAGTGACTATATTTTAATGGTCATTGGTCTCTCTAGGATTCAAGGTATCATGATCAAGCCATTAAATGTGGCTTTATGTTTTAGTAATAAAATTATTATAATGAGGTAATACCACTTATAATAATTCAGGTTAAGTATGAAGAGATTGTTTTGGGATGGGTATGAACAATGATGATTGTGCTTAAATGATCATGGGAGCCAACAAGAGTATGAGTATCCTAATTGGGTAGTGATGACTTATCAGTCAGTGCAGTTGTGTATTTTTGAGAAAAATAAGCTACGGCTAGTTCAATTGTCATTCCTATGTGTAACTATAGGAGGATGGTAGAAAACCATATCCAGACTATTATTTGGGTTGTGAAGGAAGTTTTCTTAGTTTTGAACTGATGCATTTCAATGAAAATGAAAATATCCATCTGTTGTAAATATATAAGGAGCTTGTATGTTCGGATATATATTTTCAAAATGAGTGTGGGTATTGGATTAGTGGTTCTCTTAGGTATGTTGAGGTACAAACATTGGGAAATCATGATAAATGGGATATTTAATCATGAAGATATCACTTTTTAAGTAAATTATAATGTTTTTAAGCGCCATGGTTCAAAATTGGGCATGTGAGATAATCTCTATAATGGAGATCACTGTGGTCCATTTGGTCCAACGATATGATAATGTAAATTTATATAGTTATATGAGAGATGTATAGAATTTCCACAATGATCGATGAGAAACACGTGGGTCATCTTTGGTTTGGTAGATCTCATTTCTTGTTCATAGATCTATTCTAGTAGGGCATTGGGAGATTTGATTTAGAATGTTCTATTTGAATGGAATTTTACAATTGGAATATATTAGTAGAATATTTTTAGATTTCCACTGAGGATTTTTGTTTATGATAATTTCTAAGCTGGGGATGATATAAAATATTTTGTTTTGAGTGAGTTGAGAATTCTAGTGCAATTAGAGTTTTTTATTTTTTAGATGGGCCAACTCACAAACCATACATCAAAATGGATTTTTGAGTGTTTAAAAACCTTAATGTGGTGTTTTGGGTATGACCTGACACACATAAGGTTCCATGGATCATTTGAAATGACTCAAGAGTGTTGAAGTTTGAAATATCACTTTTGAGAGAAAAAAACTTCAGGCCCATAATTAACACAAGATTATTTATAACTATGGGCCCCAAACTATGTGGACTACATGATATGACCCATTTATTTTGGACAATGCAAGGGGAACTAGAAATCCATGTGCTTGTCTGTAGAGGTGAATAAGGTCTCACTTGGTCGGTGCACAGTTTGGGTAACCATGAACTATTACTGTCTGATATGGGAGAACTCTAGGCGATGACTCTATGTTGTTGGTACATGGTTTCCCTAATTGTGTAGCCTAACCATGAACCATTTTAGAAAGTAAAAATATTTGAATTTTCCCTCCTATAGTTTATGGTTTTTATCTTCCCTTATATCTCATTTCACTAATTATTCCCACTTCACATGCCCTGATTATTCTTCCTTCATCTATAGAAGATCTTATTCCTTATTTTTCTGATTCGATCATCATAAGATTCTCTATAATCTTAATGATGAGTCTATTACCCCACTTCTATTTTGTGTTGTTTCTTTCAATATTTCGTTTCCTCTCTTTATTTATTATGGTCATGCACTATTTTTCAGGAGATGTTTTGGTTACACATTTATTCTCATTTCAAATTGTATGAAACCCAGATTTTGGATGATTAAATCTTAATTATCATGATGTAGGTGGTCTATATGATATTCCAAACAACTTATTCTATTTATAAAAGGTGATGTTGTTATAATCGATGGAAATTTTTTGTGTTTACTCTTTAATTTATAATTCCATTTTTTTCCTAATGCTCAACCTAGTCATAGTATAATATTCATTTACACCATTAGAGGTTAATAACCTCAACCCAGGATATATAATGATCCAAGCATGATGTATATGAATACAAAATCTTTTTAGATGAACATTCATTACGTTTTACAAATGCACTCCTGAGGACCTTAATAGTTTAGTGCCTTTGGAAATATGGAACACATTCTTCTAACTTGTGAAAGATATTCAAAATCTCCAATAATGATCATCCCCTTTAGTGATCTTACTAAAATGGGTTATTTATAACATGAGGAATGGAAACATAATAAATCGTGAGCGTAGATTCTTAGTAAGGGTAATAAAAAAATAGATGAACATATGAATGATAAAAAACATGAACATAAATTTTTAATATCAAAATCTTGAGTCATTAAATAAATCATAGCAATTTGTAAGGAATAAACCAGAAAGATGATTTTTCTATGATAACATAACATTGGAATAAAACGTGAATTTTTGGAAAACACATAAGAATAGAAAATCATTTAGATGTTATCCAAGGCTCATATCAAAGACCATCATAGTAGACAAAGTTCATTACTGAACCAGGTTTACTTGTTGTTCTATCCCTATATTACTAGACTAGGTTTACTTTCCATTATATTCAAGTGTATCTCATGAGATACAAATCATTTTCCAATGCATTGGAGGGAGATATAGGTCCCACCCATTAAATCATTATTACATGTTCCACCAAAACATAAACCATGCATCATAGAATAAACTAAGAAGAAAATGGGTTTCTTAAACATCATTATATCATAATTTATATAAAATTAATGGATTTCATAAAAATAATTCCATCATAGACACAATGAAATCAAAGTAATAATAGGGATAGAAACATTAACCTATATCATCATGGATGGAAAATAATATTGAAAAAATACTTGAAATTAATTCTTGAGAAAACTATCCTTTCATCTCCAAAAACATTTTGTTTTATTATAATATATATCATATTTATTCATTCAATTTATGTATATAATTGTGGTTTATTGAAGATCATGTTGAATGAATCACATCACATCATGGATATGTTAGGCCATATATAGGCACGATCGACAATATCATTCACTTAATGGTTATATGGTATGGAATTGGATCATATAATAATTATAAAGAATACTTATCAAGTTTTATTAATTATTTAAATCCATTATACTCATCATTTTACCCATCCAAATTAAGTCCTATTGAATAAAAAATGACACCACAGTGTGGAGGAGGTAAGCCTTACATATTCATGCATAGTGAAATTGTTATTTTTAGGATATGTAAAATGATGTATAAGGTTGTAACGTAATTATAATAACATATCTAAATGTGGTCGAGCTTTATGACCAAGATACTATAGGGATGATAATAGGTATGATATTTATCTTATCAGCTATTTATGCAATATTGATAGATATAGGTGTGAGTCACATTTTTATTTTTTACTACCCTGGTTAGAGATGTAGAGATTCCGGTTTAGCCCTTGGCTGAACCCTTGCACTTGGAAACTCCTACTGAAGGTGAATCAATGATAAATTGTTTTAATGATGATGTGACTAGAATTATTTAGGTTTGAGTTTTATTTGGGATGAATTTGTATCAAATATGAGGCCTGATGATTTCATTTTAGGTATGGATTGGTTATCTATATTTCATGCCCAGATAGGATTTTTCAAGAGGTGGATATTGTGTGTTTTCATCTATGGGATGATGTGTTCTTTTTTGGGTGAGATAGAAACAATGGTGGGTTCGGATAGGCTAAATAATAAGGGAGTCGATTAGATTACACATATGTTTCCAAAATGACTATTGAGAAATTAAATACTATAAAAAATCATTTTCCTATAGTGGTGGAAAAGTATGAGGACATTTTTCATTGAGACATTCCATGTTTAGATCCCAAAAGGTCAAAAAAAATTTATTGATCTACACCCAGGAAGTCCCTAATATCCATGATATTATATTATATGGCTCTAAAGGTTCTTTTTGAGAAGACGGTGTGATTGGAGGATATTCAGAGGAAGAGGTTTATCAAGACTAGTGTTTCAACCTAGGACACCGTAGTGTTGTTTTCAAATATGGTTTATGGAATCATGAGCATGTGTTTGGATCAACATCACATAAACCAGGTGAACATATATAACATGTATCTTCATCCAAGGATTGATTAATTATTCGACAACTTGATAGGGGTATGATTGTTATCAATGATAGGCATCAGATCAGACTATCACCAACTTTGAGTATGAGATATTAAAATAATGAAGTTGGATTTTCAATGTCATTATAGTAACTATGAGTAATTTATGATCCCATCGGCATGGTGAATGCCTAATATGAGTTCATAGAGTCATGAACAAGGTATTTTAGACATTCTTGGACCAGTTTTTCGATGTATTCGTTAATGATATCCTAGTGTTCCTAGTGTATAGGAGAACCACATGAGACACTTGAGGATGTTCACAGATGTACTATGAGAGAACAAAATTTAGGTTAATCTCTAAATGTTGTAGTTCTATATATATGATGTTGAATTATTGGGACATGCTATCTTAGAAGATGATGTAGTAGTAGAACTGGTGGAATTCTAGGCAATTCCTTCTTGGGATCCACACAAGACTGTGATGTAGGAGTGGATTTTAATTCCATTAGTAAGAATATATTAGAGATATTTACTTGATATCTCTAGGATATCATCTCCCTTATTAGTTTGGAGTTGATAGGGGAATACCCTCATGTGGAAAGATAGGTTCAAACAAGATTTCTAAAAGTTAAATTAGAGAATGGCAACTGATCCCATCTAGATATTTTCAGATAAGGGTGTCAAGTATGTAGCATTCTATAATGAATTAGGTACTATGCTTGGATGTGTTCTGCTAAAGAGGTTGGCGATGATTTCCTATGGTTCATGTCTGTTGAGGCCATTTGAGAATAATCCTTTGACCCATGATCATGAGCTAAGAGTGGCAGTATTTATACAAAAGATTTGGTGACAATACCTTATCTATGAGAAATCTATAACATATTATAAAAATAAGATTCTAAAGTATATATTCACTCTAATGTATTGTAACATGATACATAGGTGATGTATAGATTTCTTTCAATATTACATATTCATTATTAAGTACACTTCTATCAAGGGGAACATGGTAGAATATGCACTCATCAATCGATCTTATTCACATCTACTGAGTGAGGAATTAATGTAGTTAGAATCTTTACACTTAAAATTTTTGTATAGGGATGGAGTAGATTTCCACCGATTGATTATTATCACACCTCCTCTTTTATATTGAGATAGGGAGGTACAATATGGATATACCAACTGTTAGACCCTATATACTTAGATATCCATGGTAAATTCTCCCAATGGATTTTATAAAGGTATGGATCTTTTCACCCTTTTCAAAGGACACACAATGTTAATAGTTACATTATAGGAGGTGGTTATGATAGAGTTTCATACATCTCCTTTTGAGGTACATCTCAGTTTGTTGAGGATGTACCAGGACCTCCAATGTCAGTTTCGGTGTCGAAGGATGAATAATGGAGTTATAGAGTTCATTTATCGATACCTCATTCTCTATAGGTGAATGTTGAGACCCTAGTTCTAATGGATTTGTCTAAACCAATCGAGGTTCTAGAGTGAAAGTGGGATAAGATACCTTTGGAATTTTCGGTTGGTTAACCTTAGAAAACTAGATATCATGATTCTATCTAGGTGTTCATAGACATACTCTCCAAGTCTTCTAACATCCTATCTATTTGAGGGAAGAGTTCAGTAGAAAGATTAGGATTCAATTATGTGCTAGAGATAATCTCACTCCATGGAGATCCATCAAAACTTGTTTTTGAGCAATAATATCTCTTCACATCATGATTGTGAAGAGGATTATATGAATCCATTGCATCTTAGTTGTATTTGAGAATGAATTTACACCTAAAATGAAAGTCAAGCTAAGTGGACCAAATAGGTCCTGGATGAGATGCTATAGGATATCATGATTAACATATTTCATAGTTTGATGTATCACCTACCATTGGTGTATTTTTCATTCAAAAATATCTACAATTACACCATTGGTTTGGATCCATGTGAGGCCTTGTACGGGAGACCATGAAGGTCACCTCTTTTCTTGACACACCCATGAGAGTCACACTTATAGACATAGAGATGGAGTAAACCACTATAGAGAATGTCTAGATCAACCAACAATTAATGAGGAATTTATGGAGATATCATAAGTATTATGTGGTTTGACAAAGGAGGGTTGTGATGTTTAAGGATAGAGACTATGTGTTCTTGAGGATATCTCCTTAGTATGGATTACATATATTTAGATGGAGTAGAAAACCATATCTGATATTTGTTAACACTTTTCAGACAATTCATAGAGTTGGAGTGGTGGCATAACTCATAATTATTCTACTATTGTAAGATTGGGTACATGATGTCTTTCATGTGTCGTAGTTGAGGAGGGTTTTGAAAAACCCATCACATGTTATCTACTAAGAGAGATAGACAGAGAGAATTTGAATTCCATTTTTGGTTACCTAGTAGAGATCAAGGATCAACATAAGTGGTTACTTAATTTTTGATTGATTCCCCTAGTGCATGTCTGTTGCAAACACGAGAATATTCAAGTGTTCTTTTAGGTGCAGAAGAACCAGATTCATGCTCAGTACCCACATATCATTGTGCATGCTTATTTTCATTATGGGAAATAAATCCCAAAGGTAGGGATAATATAATGTATCTATTTTTTCATGTAAATTTTTTAAATTTATCTTGTAATATTTTAGAGATGCGGTTCTGAGACAGAATGTGATTATGAGTCTTGGTGTGTCTAAAATATATGTTTGGAATAAATTAAATATATATATGTTTCACACACATAGAGATATGTCTTGAAATTTTTTGAATAAACCATAAATGGGGACTCCAAAAGGAAATCCAAGGCTAATTTTGAGTTCAAAGAGTGGGTTTACCCAAGGAACAACATAACCTTGGGGTACATCAAACGTTCAGGCTGGGCACAGTCATGGGTGAATGTTTAAATAATTAAATTTGTTAATAAAAATTATTTAATTAATTTTCAGTGAAAATTATTTTTCTTTTTAATATATGTATTTAAGGAAATATAATGGTTCTCTAGATACCCATAGAGCCATTTGAAATAGCATTATAGGATCATTCTCTAGAGAATGACAACCAGATCATGGATCGTCGATTGGTGTGTAACATAATTCAATGATCTCACCAATGAAAATGATTTGAGTTCTTTCTTTATCATCGATCGATCCATAATAAGGTATGATTTCTGTGTGTGGATTTATTCCCTTTAAATTTGACTAGGATGAATTCGAATAAATCAAATATGATGTTGATTCTCAGATCAAGCGTATTGTACATATGGGATATATATTATCCTGGACTAGGTATTTATTTTTTGTTATATCATATATATTTGTAAAAAGTTAAAATGGGCATGAATCAACACCAATAAGAACATTGGCTGAGTTACATTTCTCACAATTTTTTTGTGAATTTATTTCCATGTTCTTTTCCCATTCATCACAGATAATTCTATTGGCCAATGATATGATGAAATACCAAATATTTGATAATTGAAGGAGCATTTTTTTGTGAAAAGGATTGATACCGTGGATATTAATCTGGACCAAGATTGTGATTGTAGTGCATTGAGTAAAAATGAATATCCGATGTAGATAAAAATATATCAACAACATCTGTTCATCTTGGATCGATGGCGTAGTTACAAGAAGTGCATATGGATATATCCTGAGAAGTTGAAAAGGCTGAATACCAATGATCTATGATAAAAATGATCAATTGATCCTAAATCCCTATATTATTGTGAATTTTATGGTAGAGGCAACATAGAATTAAATTTATAGAAGAACCTATGGGTTTTCTGAAATCCCATGTTAATGTGTGTATTTTGGTGTTGAACAATATGTGGGACCCTCATAGTGGGGGATAGGATTTCCTCATAGAGTTAAGGATCACATTCAGTGTGGTCCATATATGGATATCTTGGTAGAAATAGGAGGTACACAACCATGATTCAGAGTAGTGTTACGCACCATGTATGACATGCCACACATCGTGTACATCCTAGAAGGTGGATCAACATGTATAGGTCGTATATATATAGGAGACCATGTGGCTCCATAAGATGTGTGTGGTTGGGAACATGCCATGTACATAAAAATAGGAATATTCATGATCCATTTTACATGGGATGAACTTTATCCCAATGGGAGATATCAGGTACTCATAATACACATCATGTGACCTCTCAAAGAATCATTTGATATATTCTCCTCTTTATATTGGAAAAGTTTCGTTAGGGTGTTTTACCTTGTTCCATTACCTAAGTGTTTAATATAGAATCAAATCCTATGAATATGATGGTGATACCCTCTGAGGAACTTCAATATTGAGTAGTTTTGTGGGAATACCTCAGTGAGTCCTAGAGTGAGATCCTTTATCAACATTATTTCCCAAAGTGGGTTTCTCAGTATCATTGTGATAAAAAAATATAGGATTTGATCCCCTACTTAGTGGGTTAATCTAGATCAGGTTCTTGGTTTACCACATGGCACAAGGAGTGATACCCATCTATGTATTGATGCCTTCAGACTTCCAATGTTTGCTTCATAAGGTGACACACAAAAAGCATGCACTCTCAGACGGATGTCATAAGTGCTATCTCACTCATGAATTATGTTATCTTAGATTAATATTATATAGATCAATTGAGAAGGAATCCATCAATGGAATTATGGTTGTGACCTAACTTAGAGACTGTGTTTCTAATTTTAGTATATATTTATAATATTATTATTATTTCAGTTGACATAACCTTCTAATGAGCTATCTATTAATTGTGATTCTATTTGCTTAGTGATTTTGGGGTGTCTTACTGGGTATGGATATCCTCACCCATTCCTGAGAATTTCCCAGAAGTGTAAAATCTTTTGCAGATGAACAATATTTTGATAGATTTCATGAAGGACCATAACAAATAGGTTCTTACAGATCAAAGAAACTGAGGTCAATTTCTCTCGTTTCATTAAAATTAGTCATATAATACATCACATGTTGTACTTTTTTCAATTTTGTTTGGTTGGAATGTATTTGAACCTTTCTTTCCATTACTATTTTTTTCATACTATTATGGTGGGTTTTTATATGAATGCATTCATTGGTATGTGTTGTCTAATATTTCATAATTTTATGGTCTTAGAGATGTGTGCATGTCTCTGTTTACAGACACATTAGAGTAAGGCCTCCCAAGCATGTGATATTCCTACACAATGATTTAATCCAACCCCTGGAATATTGGAGGTGGGCTTGGGGATGTCACAACATGGGCCTTGTTGTGCTGTTTCATGAGAAAAATATCACTGATAATATTATCATGTATTTTAACACTTAACTACTGTATGGTATCTTATTTAACAAATACTAATGACATGAGTCTTCCTTGTATGTGTGACTTGACCATTAAGTGAGTAAAATGGTCTATTGAGATCACCCGAGTTATGAATTTAGGAGACTATTTTTGAAAATACATTACCTAGACTATCATGTAATGAAATATTCTAGTAATGTGTACAAATATATTCTTTCTACATTCTTTAAAATTTCACCCTCTTTTAGCAACAATTGAGTTCCAAGAGGGAAATTACAAGCCTGCCCCAAAGGATGGAGTTCAAATCCACCTACAACATAGGGATAAGTTTTGAATGATAAATATATATATAGTTTTGTTTATGTGGTTCCATATATGTATAGTGAGGAACCATGATCAATGTGGTAGGTGTCAATTTTAACCCAAGTGTTTTAGTTTTAGATTTACCCTATTATATCTAATGATGGTATCACCCAAGTAGCCAAAACATTACCCAAGTATATAAATATTATCTTTGATAATTGGGAGGCACCCCTTAAGAATAGAGTGATGTTTCCCACCTGTAGAATTTCATTCCAATATAGGTGATAGTAGAAAACTATGATACATGCAAGTCTTTATGGGGGAATGGTTTGGAAGGATTTCTAGAGTAGTTTCATTTACCTCTATTCCATTAAGACCTACTGATCAGATAAGGTAAAAGAGTTCATGAACCTAGAGATGGTGAGTTTATATATCACGGAGTACAATTATATGTTTTCTATGTTACATTGGTTCACATCGTATATGGATAATTTTTAGTTTCCTGATGTAAGACACTTTGAGGATGGTATTAGTTAAGATAATGACTTATAGGTGAGAGTTTTATGTCTGACCATTTTCTCTAAGACGGTGGATCAACACATGATTTCTAATAGGAATATGAGATAAGACCATGGTTTATAGAGGAAGACACTAGTTGGTCAAGGATCATCGAGTGGAAGGTAGGGCCACATTGGTGGGTCCTAATAGAGTAGTGCGGGATAGAGGATATAAAAATATAGTGTGATCATATTTCATTTATGAGGATAGGAAGTTTACTACCAATTTAACTATGATAGGCCTCTAGTTGAATGTTTTTATTATGGAATTATGGGTGATAAGTGGAGTGTTTTTAGTGTAATGACATATAAACCCATTTATAGAGATGATTGGGAAGTTTAGGGTTTTGGTTTTGGATTCTCTACTATGTGGGAAAGTGGTTAGTTAGTGTTTGGTTAGGCACACATGTCAAGGAAGTTACATCGATTAACATAATAAAATTAATTTAATCTAAAAGAGTATTACAACATTGGTGTGTGAGGATGATATTTAGGGATGATTTTTATGGAAAATAATTATAGTATTTTCTTCTCTTGTGCATTACAATATTGGGAATTCTATAGTTGGAGGTATAATTTTTATGGAATCAATTTTATCTTTTACTCTTTTTTACATAATATATTCAAACTATATTAATTCCAATATTTATATGAAAGGTATAAGTTTTTATGTTAGGTATATTTTTCGGTTGAATTCTACCAATACCCTAATCCGAGTCTAATCTATATGATTCAATCATTGTATGGAGTGTTCCTGTGAGACCAGAGCTTAAAAGTTTCTTTGGGACCTTTTCATTATTGATATGAAAATGTTTGAGAAAATATTTGGAATATATTTTTATATTAACTTTTTTGCTAATATATAAAAATAACATTGATGGGATTCATTCATGTCACATGAGGTTTTATGTTTTGTTCACAATAGAGAGTGGGACATGTAGGCTGGTTGAATTGGTTTGGCCTAAAAAACCTCGAAGGGGTTTAACATAATTTTTTCTTATTATGTTAGATGATGGATGGGAGAGGATGGTATTTAAACCTCCAACAATGGACTAATTTATATTTTTTTCCTAATGACATATCAGTATTTCCTCTAGAGATGGAGAAGTTGTTCACCATCAAGCTCTTTCCTTATGTGAAGCCTTTTTATTATCTTCCAAATTAGATGTCATTGAATGAGCTTTCTGAGTTGAAGAATTTACTAGAGGACATCATGGAAAATTGGATTATTCACCGAAGTGCATCCCTATAGGTACCTATTAACCTTGTTTATATGAATTATGATGGTACATTATGGAATTGTGGTTATTATATATTTTTAAATCAAGTTTTTAATGATAATTAATATCCAATACCATGTATCAAAGATATTTTTTATCATGTTTTGGTTTGTTCTATTTTATCCAATTTTGAATTATGTTTATATTATGATCATGTTATGGTGATACCCTCAGATATGCCATGTAATTTTTTTAAAATATTTTTGTCTTATACATATACCTGGGGAGGATATTCGGTCTAATAAACATACCCATAGTGTTTATAGCCAATATTTAGCAATTTTCGATCTGTACTAAGATTCTTTCATTGTGTTTTTTGTGTATTTTATCCTTCAACTATTTTAGATAAGGGAGGTAGTTACAAAAGACCAGTAGATATTTTTGGAAACACTATAGGATATAATGATCTATGTTGAGATCTTAAGGTATCATTTTTTGAAATATTAGGAACAATTATTGGGGAATATTATATAAGTAATGGGAGTGTATATCAACCCTGAGAAAGTGAGAGCTATGAATTCCTACGAGTATGTAATTTTTTTTATATTAATAATTTCAAATTATTTGTATGATATTTAAAATAAATCATAACAGACTTTTCCAATTTTTATGAAACTATGATAGGGATAAAAAATGTGTAAATTTGGTTTGGTTAGAATCTTGTGATAGTTCCTTCTAAGAGTCAAAGGGGATATATTCCTACACACTAATCCCGATCATTCTAGTTCACTATATGGAATATGTTATATATTGTGATGCATCCAGTAATGGGTTAGGTGGAGTTACGATATAGGGGAAACAAGTCATTACATAAGGGTTTTGGATTATAAGGAGACATGAACATAATTACATTATACACAATCATAAGATAGAAGTGGTAGAGTTTTTGTTGATGTAATTTAGAAACAATATATTTTGATAATTTTTTGTGGTCTATATGAACCATAATATTTTTAGGTTTATTTTTACTCTACGTGAATTAAACCATTGGAAGTGGAGATGGGTTGAGTTTCTCCTATATTTTAACTTTCATCTATCCAATACACTAGAGAAAATAGTTTTATTTATGCATTGACCCAAAATATGCATCCCCAATTTTCCTAGAGTCTGAAAGTGACTAGAAACTTGTTGTAATTTTAGTGAAATGCATCACAATGTCTAAGAGGAGTAGTATTAATTATTTATCTAATATTTATTAATAATGTTTTTTTGTATTTATCATATCAATTGAAGGTAGCCTTTTGATTAAAATTATCTATCCCTCTGTGATTTTTTGGAAGGGATACCACCGCCATAGACTAGATATGAGGATGATGATATTCATGTTAAATAATATGTTTTAGTATATAATTTCGTATGAGTGGAGTTAATGATGAAATATCATACTTATAAGTGGGCGCTACACCCTTGAAAAATAATTTTTTATCATGATATATGTCATCTATAACTATGTTTTCTGAATGCATATGTGGATTATAGGGTTTAGTCCATGGTCCTCCACCTATTACTATGTGAAGGCTGTGAGTCAATGGCCCATTGGTCTCTTGTAGTATCTTAATATTAAAGAGTGTGGATGGGATGATTTCATTGTGGAATTCATTATGGATTTACCACATAATCCCAAATTGAATGATTTAGTATGGGTCATCATGGATTTTCTGGAAAAATCCACCCAATTTTTTCTAATCAGACTAATATTTATGGGGGATGATCTTTGAATGTTGTATGTCCTACATATCATAAAACTACACAATATATATTATATAATAATTCATATAAAAAAAATTGGTTCATGTCATGGTTTTGTAAAGGGTTTATGATAGCATTGGGAAATCGTTTTATTTTTATTATAACATTACACCATCAGATCAAAGAATAGTATGAGTGGACTATTCATGTTTTGGAGGACATGATAATGGGTTCTAATATAGATTTTAGTGGTTATTAGGTGGGGTATATAGAAATCAGAGAATTATTATATTAAAATATTTTCTAGGAGTTGATTTACAAGGTATTTTAAAGTAATTTATTTTGGAGACCAACTCATTATACATTTTTTTGATTGCAGATAGGTGTGGTAGTGATGGTTGGGTTAAGTATCTTTTAGGTGATGTTGGTGCATATCTTGTTTATTCTCAAATGGTATAATATATCATTGAGAAGAAATAAATCATACATGGGCTATCTTCATCAACCCTGGAAGTTTGACCTAGCTGATCAGGTGTTTTTTATACATGGAACATACATTGGGACATCATCATATATGTTGGTAAGGGAAATTATCACTCAATAATGTGGGGTTTTCTGCGATTTTTGGAATTATCATCCCAATGGAATATAGGTGAACACTCATTCTAATATTCATTTCCATGGATGATTTATTTAAATTTATATATATTAAAAGGTATTTTACCGATCCATCTCAAGTTATCCACACTAAAAAATTTACCCCAAGGTCGATGAAGTCATCTGGTTGTATATGTTTAGTATCACGGACCATAGTTCGAAGACTCATCATCGAAATTTTTTTACTCTAGAGTCGTTATATGGAAATAGATATATATTTAAGAAGAAATTTAGGACAGATATTATTCATAAAATCTCTGTGGAGGTGATTATTCACCATTGAAGCATGATGTAGATTCGGAGTACAACTCGATGATGAGATTTATCATGGTGTGGAGATTGAATGACACTGACTAGTATATATTGTATGTTCATGCATGATTTTTCACTAAGCTCATATGGTCTAACTTGGATACATATATTAGATTTTATTTTTGTCAATGGTGAGGCTTTGGGTGTGTTTAGTAGGTCCATATCTTGAAATTTCATGTTTTATGGAAAGAGAAAAGGGACATAGTTAAAACATTGGGTTTTATATCCATGAAACCCAATTATGTGGATTAAATTACATATGTTCATAGTTTTTCAAACCAATAAATGGATCCCAAGAAGTATTTTGAATGTATATTGGAAAATGAAGTGTAATTTTCCATAGTTAGTTGAAGGCTTGTAAACTTGAAAATCATAACTATATGAGAAGGAATGTTATTGTGAAGATATTACAGTGGGGACATATTGTGTCAAACATTACAACCAAACCATTTTCCCCTTATAAAGTGATAAAATCTCAAATTTCCCATTCTGAAGCATATATATAACCCATATTTATCCATTATCATACAAATAACATCACTTCTGTACACTCTCTTCCCCTTAAATGATTTAATGAGTGTCTCCTTCAATCCACCTCATTTTCACTTCTATTTATCCCGTTAAAAGGCCATTGGTTAGTCTAACACCATACAAGATTAAAAAAATAGTTTTACATTATAAATAAATATATTCCACAATGTTTGAAATAAATTAATTATTTCTAGGATTTTTTTGCTTTATTAATATAATTCATTTTTTCATGATCGAAGGACAATTCTGAACATGTGAGAATCTTCTATCATAAGGTAGGAGGTCTCATTTTCCCTGTAAATGTAATACTTTTTTATTCCACCTTCAAATTTTTTATTAATATTAACTCATTATAATATTGAAAAAAAATTAATCTAAATTTTTTTGACTTGTTTATTTCGAAGATTCTTTCTTGGATTTTGAAAAGTGTGTTTCATTTGTAAGGCCCTTATTGAGATTATTAATATGTTTAGTATTTACATGTTATTTTATTTTTGGAGAACTAATATGGCAGTTAGAAATTACCTAATTGATATAATTCATTAACATGGAATGTGTGTTCTTGGGATGAACCCTTGGACACCATTGTTCATATGGCTATGAAATTATTAATAGGAAATTAAAATTGAATATAAATAGATAGATATGATTTAATTATTAAATTATATATTATATTAAATATAGAATAATGGAATATTTGAAATTATTTGAAATTGTTATGAGTACAGAAAACCTTTATAGACCTCATAGGATTCCTCATGAATGGTATTATAGATGAATTTTACTGATGAGCCAAGTTTTTAATTAGGGTATGCATTAGAATTTCATGATGTGAAGAAATATTTGGATTTAAGAGTGTCCAATGTCATGGAATTTTTCAAGAAATCCATGAATAACTAAAAAAATCATTATTAGAAAATCCTTTGGGTAGATACCCATCGTATTCTAAATATTTATACACTTGTTGAATTCCATTGATTAATGTTGGTGATTCCAATATGCTTCCACTTTTTAATTTCATGAGATAATCTCCCCAAACTAATCTTCATCATAGTGGTAGTAAATGCATTAGGTGTGAGCATTGGATACTAATGAAGTTGTACTATTGGAAATTAAGGGAGGCCCACTATGCTCAGATATTTCAAAAGGATTTTTTTGTTAATTTCATTAAGAGAATTCCCATTTGATCCATATATATTCCTCCATGTTATATGACCATGGTTATTTAGGTGATGCATGTTAGATCAATATTGGGCCATTATAACTTCTCGGTGATTAGATAATGTCATTGGCCAATGTGGGTAGGATCGCTTTGGGTTTTCTTATTTAGAAATGAGGCTTGACTAGGTCCGTTTTACTTTTCGGTCTTATTATTATTCCTACCACATCAGAAAAATATTTCACACTATTAATCTTTACACATACAAACTAGATTTTCATTATACGCCATAGGTGGTTGAAAAATATGTTGTACTCCCACCATATTCAAGGTTTCGTTTAGTGCCTAACTATACTTCATGGATGTAGGTCAAGTCCTGGGATATCTACATATATCTAATTCTTGATTTTATGGCCATGATTGGAGTTCGGAGTAAGGATATATTATAGATCTTGAGACATATAGTTTTTTATTTTCATTTTTCCTTATTAATTGGTTTTGGTGATTAGTTTACTTTCCTTTAATTATAGGTATTATTGACAGTCCCTTATGACACTAAAATATCATATTCCATTGGTTTTGAATTTTAATTTTAACAAATATATATTTTCTCCAGATGTGATTTACATAATATTTTTTTATTTTAATTGTGTAGGAAAATGACCATTGTGTATAATATCCTCATAGTATAACATATAAACCCATTCAACTTGTTATAAGTCTCTGTCATTTTGGGAGACACCCTTGAGTCCATGTCCTACATTGGATTAGGAAAACAATTTAATGGCTTCCATGATAGGGATTAAAAAATGTTATTAGTGGTTCCTTTTAACTATTTTATTATTTAGGATTGGTAAACTATAATTGTCATGTGTTAGGTCATGGTAATGAGATTGTTCCTTGGATTATATGACCCATGCACTGGAAGAAATCCATTTTTTTCAGGGAGGGATCTCATGTTAGTCAAATTAATTGTTACATGTGATCTATTTTATCCTTAAGTGGGACACATATTTAGGGTTTTGGGTTATAGGGTGTCTCTAAATATTTTAATGTACATCATGAATCATATTAAAAAAATATTTATTTACATTTTATTGGATTAATTTTTTGATTGTCTACATGTTTTGTTTCATTATAAAATTGATTGGTTATTAAAAGTTTCACCATTAACCCATACATTTTTTCCTATATATCATAATGGTGGAACTCTATTTAACCAGAATCTAAATGACAATTTATGTGAAATTGTTACTAATTGTTTGTAATTTGAATTAGTGTAATTTAAATGGGGGTTTAAGAACAATATATTGAGTGTTATAATCTACAACATGTGATTGAAGCTTTTATTAAAGAACCATGGTTATAGGATTTTAGGATTTAAGGAAATTTAAAAATAATAATAATTTAAATAGGAATTATATATTTTTTTGGACTAATTTAAATGATAGTTATAGATATATAATATGCTAGTAAAAAATACAACGTGTTTCCCCAAAAACATGTAAACAAAAACGTATTGAACCAAGCATGGTGATGTGAGGATTCCTCATATGTGTAACTTAATGATTAAGTGGGTAGATGGGAAATGTGAGAATGTAAAATTATTGAGTTTAGAACCCTATGTTTTTTTATTTCATTCACTTGAATACGATATCAATAGAAATGATAATAATGTCTATTATGATCTTCTTTGTGGAATCTAGAAACAAATTCATCATCAACCACTAGCTAAGAGCTAGGATGGAACTGAAAAGAACGCCATTGTGGTGTGAAGGCTTAAGCCTGTCCATTAATAGGGAAAATTTGTGCATGATAAAAATAGGTATATATTTAATCATGAGATGTTTTTAAGGGAGAGGGATAAACTTTGAGCACTAAAGTCGATGTCTATGTCAATCTCAGTGTTCTAATTTTAGCATCCACCTAAATTGTATGGGGAGGGTGAAAACCAAAAGTAAAAACATGGATCATGACTATTTGTATTGTGTTTGATCATCAAGAGACCAACCCATTAATGATGGATAATATTTCAAATTATAAATTAGATACCATTTTAGTTGATGGAAGAATGGAGTGATTCAAACTAATTAATAAGATGGTTTAGTTTTCAATAATTTCAATACTAGTTTCTTTAAAAAATCCTCAAGACCATACTATCGAATAGGGACATTGAGTTCATGCACGTGTAGTAGCCCAGTTTATCTATAATGGTGTATGTCACTAAATTTTATGAGTTACGTAGGTTCACCTCATCTATGAATAGTGATGTATTGTATAGGGAAAGATTCTTTTATAATGGACTTATACATGGGATAAATGCACATGTGATCATTTTTCTATCTAACTAAATTCCATATGATAGTGAATCAAGCCATTATTTATCATAGGAATAAACGAGATCCCATTTTATTTGGTCGACAACATTGGTTGTTAGTGGTTCATCCACTGGATGGAAGCACTACTTTGATAGTTCCTAAAAGACCAGTGGGTGAAAAAGTAGTTAGGGATATAGTGTGATCTAATGTAATTAGTACAATAGGGTGGATCACTACCATTTTCACTTTTATAGTACATAGGATGAGTTTCAATCATGTTGGAGGATGGTTCCTCTCCACAATTGTCACAGAAACTCATTATATACACATAGTGATAGAGAATTTGGGTCAGTTCCAGGGTTTATAGAAAGATCCACTACTCTATGACAAAAAACAATAGTTGGAAATTGAAGGGATACATAGGTCAAGTCTATGTTAGTTGTGTGATGATTTATAGTCAATCATTATATTAGGGTAATAACTTATTGTGGAGTTAAGCAATGATGAACGAATTTTTTGTTGGGAATATGCATGTAGTGCAGACAACTCTAGTGGGTAAGGATGTTGGTTCTTCAACCTAAATGGTAAAATTTTTATGGAATTTATTTTATACATTTAATTTTTAAACATTTGGTATTAACACTTATTTAGTTTCAATCATTTAATGGATGTTCTAGGTGTGTATATCAAGTATATGTGTTGGGTGATTCATATCAATGAACTGTTGGGCGTATAATATTAAGGAGTCCATTACTATATGAGTGTGATATTGATATTAGAAATTACTAATTTCTAGGAGATAATTTCATGGGATATATGGATATGATTAACATAATTTTGAAAATGGATTATCCATTTATATTTAAATCATATATATACTCATACTGTCGATGGGAATCCTTTGTGTTTCTTGAAGGTGTTAGTCAGATTCAAAAGTGATAGTGGGACTTAGAGGATAGTTGATCATGTCCTAATCAGTATAAAATCTTTGGGGTTGAAATCTCATTCTTAATACATATTTTTTATTATATAATGGATCATCTAGTAGTTTAACCTCATGAGTTGGATCTATTTTTAGACATTTTCCAAGATCAAATCTCTAGATTTGAACTTGATAAGAGAGTGGAGTTCACCATTGACCTCATTTTGGGTGTTGAAAATTATTTTTAAGCCATATAAAATGTCTCTAATAGATCTTCATTATTTACAGAACTTTCTAATGTAATTCTATTCCAAGGTCCTTATTCAACCTAGTACACCACATGGGTATCTCATATCCTCTATGTTAATAAGGTTGATGGTACATTATGACTATGTGTGGATTATCAATGGTTGAATCAAGTAAATATTAAGTATCAATAATCATTATCATCTATTGATGGTATTTTTCATAAATGAAGGGGTTATAAGATATTCTATGAGATTTTAATGAGTTATATTCTATACCATGTTTTGGTGGGACCCTCTGATATAACACATATAATATTCTAAAGTAGGTATGGACACTATGATTACTAGATTTTTTCATTTTTCCTATCAAATTCACCGTCAGCATTTATGTCCTATATTCATAATGTTTTTTATCTATACATTGATTATTTTGTGTTGGTTATTATGCATGATATCTTCATGTATTCCCAAATGAGGGTGGAGAATTCACAACACTTTGAGATCATTTTTTTCACACTATGGGTGAATATTTTATATGATAATATATCAATGTATCAGTTTTAGATTGATAGGTAATAATCATAGGGAATAATATATTAAAAATGTCATTATTGTTCACCAAGATAAATTGAAATCTATTATTTATTGGAAGTATTGAAATAATTTTGTAGATATTCATAGTTTTATAGGCTTGAAAACATATTAGAGGTGATTTATACATAAAATTTATTATTTGGAGGCACCATTGATATGGTTGACCAAAAAGAGGAAATGTTTTTTTCTTCATCGTTTGAGAATACATATATATGATTTTATGGGGATGAATTGCATCAATACATATCTTGATCCTTATAAATCCATGTAGGTAATACGTTTTATGCTAAAATGGACTAGTTATAGGGTTGGGTACAATTCTAAACGAAGGGTATACAATCATGGAATATGGGTCTTGGAGGTTGAGGAAAAATTAACATAATTACCTAGAAGATGATCTAAATTTCCCTGTATTAGTTAACACATTTATTTACTAGAGATAATGTTACTTGTTATAATGTTTCTTTTTTCTATATGGTTCAAAAAATATTAGGTACATTTTCACTAAGTGGGACCTTGACATTGGGCAGTAGAGGGGTTTTAAGTAACTTTTTTTCATTAAATATCATGTTGAATTATACACTAGTGAAGGAAAATATTGTTTTTGATTTATTGATATAGAATACATAGCCTCAGAGTCCCCAAGAATTTACCAGTGAATCGAAACTAGTGGTGAGTTTTATTGAAATTCATTTGGATATTGAAGAGGACTAGGGACGAGTAGTTCTATCATCTTTATCAATAGTTCCTTTAATTAATTAATGCATCATGAGGAAATAGATTTTTTATCCAATTTTTCTTTCATGTAAGGACATATTTTATGGTGGGGAGTTGTAACCATATTTTAATGTAAACAAGGAGGATATTATTAATGTTCATGGGAATGCATCAGTACCTACTTACATACTATATAAGATAATAAGGGAATCTCATAATTCCATGTGGGAGGTAAACCCATGATAACAAAACGTTTTATAATGATCTCTATAACCTCTATTGGTGTATATAATTATTAATGATATAGTGGGGTTATTTATGTGGTTCTCCACATGTAAGTAGGTGAAGGATAAGAATCAGCTGTCTTCTTGTCACCTGCTGTCTTTTCCCATTCCAAATATGAAATATGATAATGTCACCATGGAATTTATTAATGGTTTACCAAATAAAACTCAATGGAATATTTTATTATGTTTAATAATGTTTTATATTATGATGTTTTCCCATTTTTTACTATTCTGAGATAAATTCATTATGGATAATCTTTGAATGTTGTATGTCATAGAAATTTTATGGATATATTTGATACCTCATAGAATAATTTAAGATAAGGAAACTTGGTTTATTTATTGTTTATTGTAGGGTTAACAAAATCATTTGGTACACATCTGTTTATGTTTATAACCCACCACCCTCATATTGATGGAAAATCTAAGTTGGCTATTCAGGTGTTAAAGAACATGTTGTGGTTGTGTATCATAAATGTTGACTGTTTTTTTGGGAAGAATATTGTTCTCAAAGAATAAAATTATAAGAATAGCTACCATGAAAATATTTATATGGAACCTTATGTGGATTTATATTAGAGGCTATGACTTCCGCCCAATATTGAATATAGAAAATTGATATATTTATGGATAGGATGAGTCTCTTTCATGAGATGTTAGAGTATGTGAGGTTTGATTTGAAATAATATTTTTATGAAATAGATTATATAGAAATATTACATGGATAAAAATCCTTAAAAATTTTATTTGTAGAAATGTGATCCTATGTTTTTATGTGTGTCACCTAGATAGGGACAGTTTTGTATATTGAGGTAGGAGTAATTGGCACCCAAGTATGTGGGCCCTTTTGAGATTGTGGGAATGGTCAACCCATTGGATTAACAAGTATGCCTAATATTGAGATTATATTCCCTACATTATGTATTTCGTTTTTCTAATGTTAGATAGAATTTTCCCAACCCTTATCAACTAATCGATGCTGATAATATTGATCTTGAGGCTGAGGTATCCTTTGAGTTTCTTTTGGTTTGTATCACAATCCTTTTTTGGAAGGCACTTCAAGGAAAATATATTCTTCTACTTCATGTGGTTTAGATGCCAATTTTTTTTAGGACGAAAAATAGGATGGACAGTATTACATGGGAGATCAATGTATATGACTATTTATCAACTTGTCAAGACAGTTCTCGAGATTACAAGTCACAAAAAATATGTTATATAGTTGGGAGATTGTACAAACTCCAGTATTATACATAGTAAATTATTTAATAATTTTTCTACAATCATATATTTTTTTCATTTAATATGTAAATTGGGAGTAATTTTGGTTAATGGTTTGGGTTTGGTATTATTTGGAGGGTCCAAGTGTTGAAATTTTAGGGTTTTGGAAAAAATAGGAATCACAGTTGACACACAATTTATGCTAACAATGAATCCTAACTGTATAGACAAAAATTTATAGGCACACAATTTTTCAATATATGTGATAGGTCACTAGAAACATTTTGAGTTTTTATATATAATTTCAAGATCATATCACATGGTTATCATATCGTTTTTGAAACTATGCATCATAATTTTGTTATACAGAATATTATGGATTGTGAGGATATCAGGGTTGGTTCACAATTTTTCAAATTTTTAAAAAATTCATGTTACATCATTAAGAAAGCGATGACAATAAATTGTATACCATTTAAAACCTTATTTTATGCCACTTTTCACCACTCTCATAAGCATATCAGCACCTACATAGGATCTCCTCTTCTTTCATGGGTCCATGGGTGTTTATCCTTCTATCCCCATTTAATTTTACTTCCATTTATCTCATTATAAGGGTACCGTTATGTTTAATTCCCATATATCTTATAATCTTTCTATTAAGTTTATAATAAATAACTATCTCCACATTTAATGTAAATTATATTTATGTGGTTATTTATTTTTATGTTTCTAAATATCGCTTATTTTAGAAAGAATCGATGGATAATACTCGACTAGATAGATTATTTTATCTTATAATTGGTGATCTCATGATTTTACCTCAAGGGATAAATTTCGTATTCAATATTGGGGTTCTATAGTCCCTCTAACACATTATACACGTGGAATAAAATTAATTTAAATTTCTTTAATGTCTTACTAATTTCATAGATACGCATTTCGATAAAAAAAAATAGGTTTCTTTTGGTAGAACCCCTATGATATTACTAAATGGGTAATTTTTTCCCTTTTCTTTTCTTTTTTGATGATCTAATGATGTAGTTATGAATTATATTAGGGATTTATTTCCATAACATGGAAAGTGGGATACTTGGGATGACTCGTATAACCCATTTGTGCTTACGGATATCAAATGATTAAATAAAAATTTGAATTGAACCTAGGTGGTGGGATTGTATTAAATTTTCAAATTACCTATTGTAATAATTGTGGAATAATGAATTATTCAGATTTAATCAACATTATTACGAGTATGGAATTTAATGCAGTAAATCTATAAATTCTTAATGACTGATATTTCTATGGAATTCAATGTATAATAATAGGATTATATTTGTTGAAATGTCTGAATTTTGAGTTCGGAAGACACCATTTGATTCAGTGAGGTCAAATGTTATAGAATAACTCATAAAAGCCAGTGGATTCAAGAAAATTAATTACCATTAATTCCTTGGATTGGTAAATAATTGGATTAAAGTAATGTAAAAGTTGTTAACTATGATGAATTATTATTCATAGTTTTGTAGGGGATCCTTTTTTTAATTCCATATGATCATATCATTGGGTTCAACTTGATCATATTTGTATGGAATGCCTCAGGATTGATCCTTGGATTCCATTCGATCTGTGACTCTCAATATTAAGCGATTCACCATGATTATAAACCTAAACAATTGATTTTATAGGGAATTGATTAAATTCAATACCCAATTTATCCAAGTGTATTCTAATTAATTACATGAAAGTGGTTTTCTTAGTGAAACTCCTTAGTAATAATTAGGCCTTTATACCTCATTTGTGATTAGATACTGACATTAGTTGGTGCATTTTGGGTGAATTTAGGTTCTCTCCTTATGAACGAAGGTTTGATTTGGTGCCATTTTTTCAAGGGATTATTATTATTTCTAATTAATATCATATATATTTTACACCATTATTTTTACAAATACATACTAGATTTTTATTTGACAGCATTGGTGGTGGCCTATTAAGTTGTAATTGTACCCTATTCGGGTAGCAGTTTGGTACCCAAAAGACCCCATGGATGAATATTTTTTATAATAAAAAGAAACATATATCTACATTTCAATGTCATGTCTTTTTTTGGTGATGGTATCTAAAATCTTGGCTAGATATCAAGGCTTTTGGGCTTATTTTCTTCTAGTTTTCCATTTGGATAACATTTGGGTCTTGTTGTACTTAATTAGAATTACATTTATGATTTTGTAATCTTTATATATATAATATTTCTGGTATTAAATTTTTAGGGATATGCTTTTTTAGAACTAGTTTATTTTGTGTGGATATTATTTTTACGTTTTTCCTCTATTTTCATTGTGATGGGATTTGACAATAGGGTATACTCTCTAAACTATTACACTTTTGGATACTCATTGGTTTTCAGAAGACTCATGAATATGGGGAGGCATGATTAATAAATTATAGAATACATCCTCATGGGACCTCTTATGTGTGGGAAATGTTATGGAATTACAAAAAAATAATGAATAATGGAAGATAAGAGGTTCCCTTTTACAAGCGAGGGAGAGGACCCACATTGAATTACTTAAAATATTTAAATAGTATAATTCCACTTTCTTGTAGAAATAGATGCAAATACAAAATAAATAAAAGGTAGGATAAGATTTGATTGAGTTGAAATCCCATCAACCAATAGTAAATAAACATGTTTATGTGGCACCCTTACCCTTATCTGATAGTTTGACCCCATGGTAAACCTATTTTATCCTTAACCATGGTAAAAAATATTTACTATTTTTAAGATTTATTACGACCAAAATTAGAGGAGGCGTTATTAGCAAAATTAGGAATTATGATTAAAAAAATGTAAAATAAGTTATAAAAATCAATTCTAAAAAATGGCATAAATTTATTTTAAAATAAGAGCATGAAACACAATGAGAACACTTTTTTAGAGAAATGAATTTTTTGAAGTGTAAAATGGAATTTTATTCTATTCCTTTACTAGTAAAATATAGAAAATGAATTTAAAAAAAAATTGAATAAATAATTTATATATTTAATTAAAACTAATAATAAATGATAATTTATTTAGTTACTTATGATAGTGACACATTGCACATATAATAATATTCTGATTAAAAATAACTCCATTTTCGTTAAATATATTTAATGTCATTCCTAATCATTAGATAACTATTTTATGTATTGGTATCTGTAAATTACCATTAAAATTCCTTAAAATAACAATATAATAATGATCATTATATTTTTTTATATAAAATATTCTAACACATAGAAAAATAAATTTCTTCAAAAAAATATATCCTTTAATGATGAAATGATTTAATTAGAAATTTAATGTTTATATCATAAGAATTAATAAATAAATTTTAATTTAGGAAAAAAATTTTGAATAAATTTCATAATGTTATTAATCTTATCCATACCCTCCAATATAATAGAATGGTTATAATGGTATTCTATGTCATGGTTAATTTAAACTCAGGTTGCATCTAAAGAAAACTATAAAATACATCATATTTATTTCAATGGAAATAAATATATAATCTTATGTTTTTACATTAAATATACCAATATTTAATCCTTATATAACTGAAATTCAAATTTGGAAATTTTTTAATAATTATTATTTTTCATAAATTTATTCAACACAATCAATAAATGATTTTCAGTTTCTTCACTGCACTTTGAATATATAAAAATATCATCTACAAATACTATAATAAACTAATTAAAGTAATATTTAAGGACTATAAATTAAATCCATTAATAGAGTTAGGAAATTTAAAAGTTTAAATAATATTAAAATAAATTCATAAGGACCATACCACGTACAGAAGGTTGTGTTCGGTATATCCTGTTTTTTCCCCATAATTAATGATATCTAGAACAAATTTCAATATTTGAAAAGTATTGATCCCTATATAGTTCATCAAAAAATTAATCAATAAGGTGTAATGTATAAATTTTGTTAATTTTTATATTTCAATATTCCTAATAATCAATTCAATAAGACATTTACATATCTTTGTTCTTTAAAAAAATACTAGTGCACCCTATTGTGACACACTCTGACATGTGAATATTTTTAGATATTCTCCTAGGTTTTTTCTTAGATTTATGTAAATCAATTTAGGATATAATATATAGATTCATTAAAAATGGTATTGAAATAGGTATGAGTCTAATTTAAACCCCTTCAACCAAATTAATGGAAATAATATGTAACTCTTTTTGAAATACATCGCCATATTCACAAAAAAATAGAAATATCATCAAAGATATGTCCCTCGACACCCATTTCGTTTAAATAAATTTTATTAATAGGTAATAAGACCCATATAAAAAATTTACATTAACTACTGGGAAGATGGGTTTTCCCAACGCTTGTATGCCAACGGTTCAACAGAATCGTTGGCATAGGGGTATGAAAGAAGTATTTCCCAACGGTTTGAAGGAACTGTTGGGAAATCTAAAAATTTTCTCCCTTTTCCCAACGGTTTGTAAAAACTATTGGTAAAGGCCATGACTTAAGAAGGATTTCCCAACAGTTGGTGTAAACCGTTGGTAAAGCTCACCTTTCCCAACGGTTTTAAAAACCTGTTTGGAAAGTTTTCCCCCTAAAATCCCAGCAAACCCGATATCCCATCCACGCGATTGAACTGCTAAATTTGAGACCTAAGATCTCTCTCACTTGAAAATCATTCCACCAGATCCATATTCAATCACAAAGTTGTTTTGTTCTACCACTTAAAATCTGTAAGTATTAGATTATGTTTAATGTTTTGCATCTAATTTTTTTCTTTTCTGTTTTGATTTGGATTAAACCTAAAGTTCGTACAGTATGGTATACCCAACAATTTCAATTCGATTTGTTATTTGTTTTCAGTATATGTTCTGGGTGTCATGTGTGAATCAATTTTTTGTTCGGTTTTTGTTTTCTGGTTTTTTTTCTATTGGGGAGGTGTTGGGGGTGCAGTAGGTGGGGGAGGGGGTGGTGTGTTGGTTGGGTGTTTAGGTGGGGGGGGGGGAGGGGTGTGCTGGTAGGGTGTTGAGGGTGGCGGGTTGTACTGGTGGGGGTGAGGGTGGGTTGTGTAGGTGGGGGTGGGGGAGGGGGTGGGTTTTGCAGGTGGGGGTTCAAGTGGAGGGGGGGTTGTTGTGAAAGTTGGGTGGGGGGCGGGAGGGGGAGTGTGCAGGTTGGGGGGGGGGGGTGGGGTGGGGTAGGTCAAAGTCTGTTGAGAGGGGGGGTGAGGTGGGGGTTGTATAGGTGGGGGGTGGGGGTGGGTTTTGTAGGTGGGGTGGTGGATGGGGGATATTCAAGTGGAGGGTGAATGTGGGAGGTGGGTTCTGTGGAAGTAGGTGGGGGGAGGGGAGTGTGCAGGTTGGGGGGGTGGGTGGGGCTGGGCAGGTGGGAGGTCTGTTGGGGGTGAGGTGGGGGGGTGGGCTGTACAGGTGGTGGTGGGGGGGAGGGGAGCGTGTGAAGGTGGGGGGCGGGGGGAGGGGGGTTGTGCAAGTGGGGGGAGGGTGGTGTAGGTGGGTGGTGTCTGTGAAAGTGGGTGGGGGGAGGGGAGTGTGTAGGTTGGGGGTGTGATGGGAAGCAGGGAGTATGTTGGGGGTGAGGTGGGGGGTGTACAGGTGGGGTGGGGGTGGGGTGGGGGGATGGGGGTTGTGTAGGTGGGGGGTGCAGGTGGGGGGGGGGGTGTAGTGGGTGGATTGGGGGGTTGTGCAGGTGGGGGTGAGGGAGGGGGTTGTGCATGTGAGGGGGGGGGGGGGGGTTGTGCAGTCGATATATGGGAGGGGGGTTGTGCAGGGGGAGTCTGTTGGGGGTGAGGTGGGGAGGGGGGCTGTACAGGTTGGATGTCATCACTTCCATAGTTCAGCAATAAGCATGGGGAATTCATCACTTCTAGAGATTTGGATAGTTTTGAGGCCTCTTTGGTTTTGGTTCTTGTCTAGTCATCTTGATGAGTAAGGCATCACATGATCTAAAAGTGACATCAACTATATAGGATGAATTCCTTCTCCCACAACACATTTTTCTAGAAATTATATATCCTTGGAAGGTTGTGGGAGCATTTTAGAATCCAATGCCCCAAAATGTTCTCAATTTCAAACTTGATTCCATCATGAAATCAAGTCACTAATCCTACCAAAATGGATTTTCACTAAAAAATACTATTATAATCCTTAACACCCATCTTTTGTTTTTCATAACATGAATGAAAACCCAATTAAATATCACAGCTCTCAGTCACACCCCTAGGAACTACTCGCCCACCCCACTGGACACCCCAAACCCCCTGGACTGCCCTGCCACCCTCGTGGACAGTACGCGCACCCCCTGGACACCTTGTACCCCCCCTGGGCAACCCAGGAACCCCCATGGAAGGCCTGCCTTCCCCCTGGACACCCCCTACTCCCTGGATAGCCCCCAACCCCGTGGACAACCCACCCACCCCTAGACACTCCCCCACCCCCCGGACACCCCACTCCCTGGACACCTTGTACCCCCGGGAAAATCCCCCACCCTCGTGGACAGCCCACCCACCCACCTGGACACCCCGTACCCCTTGGATAACCTCGCCACCCCCGTGGACAGCCCGCCCCCCGATTACATAGAAGCAAATAACTCTGCAGTTCCCCAGATTTCTAGAAGCCCCCGCGCAAGTGAACCCTAACATGAGGTGTTCCATCTGATCGGCTGCAACTCCCCCATCCAGGTTATACTCCGTCAACCTCTTCCCAAATACAAACATAGAAGCCCTCATTGAGGTAATTGACATGGTTAGGGTAGTGGGTTAGGTGGTTTTCCTTTTTTTGGTGGGGTGATATGGTAATTTTTGTGGACTTTAGTTTGGGTGTTATGAAATGTACTAAATTTTCACAATATTCCTATCATTTAGAATCAATAACTTATTTAAAAAACTCTATTTACACATTCTGCATCTTTCATGAAAATCCTTCACATTGTAATATATTGAACAATGTTTTATCAGGCCTATGTTGTCTTCTTGGTATGTGATAAATTAAAAAATTACAAAACACCTCTCACCTCAAATCTAGGCACACATAACTGAATTACTTAGTATATCTTTAAATTGTTTTAATAGTTCACTACATCAACTTGAAACTCCTTCTTTTATCGTTTACTTAAATGTATTTTCTATTAAAGTTCAATCCTATTGAATTGTTTATGAAAAAATGAATTATATAAATTCTTTTTGCAGAATGGACAGAAGTTGGATGTATGAAACCGATCGGATCTCAAGCGATTTTCAAAACAATTTGGAGAGATTTATAGATTTTTCATTTCACAATTATTCAGATAGTGGTCGCATACAATTACCATGTTTTAATTGTGTTGGTATACCTTGGTTGAGCCGTGAATAAGTCAGCTACCATATAACCAAAAATGGTTTTCAGGGAAACGAATTTGTGTGGTATCACAATGGGGAGAAAATGAAATCTCAAATTGGTGATGATAAAAATGAAAGGACTGGGATGAATAATTTGTTAGATGATCGGTTTCCGTTGATTCGTCATCATGAAAAAGAATGGATTTCGACTCAATAAGACTTCGATATGAGGACAGCTGATGCATCTAGTGAAAATGATGATATTTATAGGGTGAAAAAATTGAATGATGATGACACGACACCAGTATATCGACAATGCGATAAAATGAAAAATCTGGAATAGTTAATCTGATTGTTTCATGGGAAAACTATGTAGGGGATTTCTAATACAGCAATTGATTACATTCTTACCCTATTAAAGGATTTACTTCAAGATGATGCAGATATTCCCTCAAACCACTATATGGCATTGAAGTTAGTTGAGGAACTTGGATTTTCAAGAAACAAAATTCATGATTTCCCAAAAGATTGTAGTTTATTCTGGGAGGAAACCGCTGAACGAAATTATTGTATAAAATGTGGGACATCCCTCTAGAAGTCAAAATCTAATGGAACACCATCCCGCGTTCCACCAGAAGTAATGTGGCACTTTCCATTTATCCCCAGACTCCAGAATATTTTTATGTCTGATGCCATATCAATAAAAATGAGATGGAATGATACCGAGAGAAAGAAAACTAATGATGAGTTGGTTCATCCTGCAGATGGATTTGCATGTCAGAGATTTGATGCTCGACATCCTGATTTTGTAACTAACGTGCGTAATATAAGGCTAGGTCTTTCATGAGACGGTTTTAATCTGTTTGGGCAGATGCTTACTTCGCACAACACATGACCAGTTTTTATACCCATTATAATATTCCCCCATGGTTGTGTATGAAAAAACCTTTCAATTTCATGATTATACTCATATCTGGTCCTTCTAATCCCGACATTGATATTGATGTATACATGCAACCTTTAATAAAAGAGTTGAAACTTCTTTGGGATGTGGGTGTGCGCACATACGATGCATGTTTGACAGAAATATTTCAGTTGCGTGTTGCACTTATGTGGACGATCAATGATTTTCCAACTTATCGAATGATGTCTGGATGGAGCACGAATGGAAAACTGTCATGTCTAGTTTGTATGAAGAATACACGATCTAGAAGACTGAAACATCATTGTAGTTTTAGTTTTTTGGGACATCGACGATTCTTGCCAAAGGATTATCCATATAGATTGAATCATTGGTGATTTGATAATACCATAGAGACCGATGATCCACCTCATCGTATATCTGGAACTGATGTGATTAATGAATTGAAAGATTTCAGTTTTTCATTTAGGAAGGTTCAAATGAAATCTGGAAAGAGAAAGAATGTTTCCACTGAAACTTGTTACAATTGCAGGAAGAGGAGTATCTATTTTTATTTTCCTTATTGGTCAACCAATTTTTTACGTCATTACGTAGAAGTAATGCATATTGAAAAGAATATATGATAAATGTTACTTTTGGTTCTTCTAAATGTCAAGGGGAAGACAAAAGATGATTTACGATCTCAGCGTGACTTGGTGGATTGGGGCATCAGACCAGAGTTGCAACCTTTGCGTCTCAGTGAAAATAAATGGCAACTTCCATGTGCTTCTTATTTGATGACACCTACAAAAAAAACAATTTCTGGAATTATTAGAGACTATTAGAGTTCCTGATGGCTATTCAAGAAACATATCTAAACGGGTCAATAGAAGAGAGTTGAAGATAAAATCTTTGAAGACTCATGATTATCACATTATACTGCATGAGTTGCTTCCAATAGAAATCTGTCATCTTTTGTCCAATAATGTAAGGGTGGATGTTATTCAGTTGTGCCATTTGTTTAGAGATCTTTGTGCTAAGAAGTTTTCCAATTCTTTCTTGAAAAAAATGTTGACAGATGCCCCATTAATTTTGTGTGAGTTGGAGAAAATATTTCCTCCCTCATTTTTCACATGCATGATGCATCTAACATTCCATATTATCACTAAAATACTTCTTGGAGGACCTGTTTCTTTTCGTTGGTTGTATCCAAAAGAAATAAATATTTTCACATTGAAGTCTGAGGTTCGAAACAGAAATCATCCCGAAGGTTATATTGTGAACGGTTACCTAGCTCAAGAATGTATGGATTTCTACTCGATGTATTTGTCTGATCTTACTACAAGATTGAACAGACCAATGAGAAATAAAGAGGAATATTATGAGAAAATTGAACCCAGTTTTCCGTCACTTCCTTAAACAGGAGGGATTCCTGGATCATATACATTGAAGAAATTATGCCTTGAAGAGCGGGAGATGGCACATCACACAGTTTTGTTCAACTATGATTTGTTCGATGACTATATTGGGTAACTAAATTGAGTATGTATATATATCATATATATCTATTAAACTATTCATATTTTTTATCTACATGGAACATAAAACAATGATAAATAGGAAGCTTCATTCTTTATCATTGAGAAGGAGAGAGAATTTTCATAGCAAAGAGTTATCTTCTTGGTTAAAATTGAAGGTAAAAATATTACTGTTTAAATTAATTATTTCAATATTTAATTAATTTTAACAGCCATTTATATTTCAGGTATTGAGGTTTTCTGTTGACTCTGTCTATGAGGAAATAAGAGCTTTGGCTTTTGGTCCTAATACTGTGGTTCGTGACTGTAAATCAATTGTTATCAATGGGAACAAATTTATTGTCACTGAATGAGCAAAGAACATGAGAACACAACATGATGGTGTTATGGTTACTACGAGAACTGATTATTATTCCAGTGCATCAGATAGTAGACCGCGATTTGAAAATGTGGGTTATTATGGAGTTGCTGAGAAAATAATAATATTGGATTATTACTCTCATGGAAGAGTCACAATGATGAAATTCCATTGGTTTGATTCGATGATGAGACATGGAACATTTATTTATGATTGTTGATTTTGAATAATTAATATGACTCACACTCTTTCTACCAAAGAACCATATGTGTTGGAATCAATGGATAAACAAGTTTTTTATTTCAAGGACCAACTTTGACCTAAATTTGGTGTCATAGTTGAAGTAATTACAAGACATATTTTTGATGATGGTGATGATGGAATTGACAATGTCCCTTTTTCCATTGGAACCAATCAATTTATTTCTTTTGATGACTCCAATAGCTCAATTGTCAGAGATGATTGTGAACCTGAAGTTGTGGTTGAAAATATATAGAATCATTCATCCATGTTCTGAATTCTATTGCTTTACCTCAAGTTGGGTTGTTTAGGTTTGTAATATTCAAATTTATTTAGTATTGATCACAAATATGTTTTAGCTAACTTGACCATTATGTGAGTTTTCAATTTTTATTGGTTGCTGTTTTATTTGAATTGCATTTTCTAATTTAGAATTGCACTGTATTCTAACCTAGTCAAACAATATTTCTAACTTGGTGAACATTACAACGTGTATGATTTATTAAATTCATTCAATCTCTTCTAAAACAAGTGATAGATAAATTATCAATGAATCCCCCTATTCCCTCATATATTTAGTTTTTTGTTTAGACATTAGTTTCCTTTTTCTAATTAATTACATATTTGTTTTCAAAAGTAGGAAATTCAGCCAATTAAAGAGAGACGAAGGAAAAAAATGATTGATAACAATCGTCAGATGGCGGAGATGGGAGTTCCACCATTAGTGCCTACAGTGGGTACTTTATTTGAAATATATATATTTAAAGAACACATAATGTCATGTGATTAATTTTTTTGTAAACATTTTTGTTGGATCCACCTATACGTCAACAGTTATTCGACGAGGAGCCTAGTACTGGTCCTAGTACTCAGGCCGGTGGTATAGGGAGGGTTCGTACTAGAGGTGGACGATCAGCTGCGCGTGCCCGACTAGACCCTACCCATCCCACTAACATGTCATCCTTCCCACATTCTGATCCCGGTGTGTCGTTAGGGACACATGGGATATTTAGGCCTCCCATGTTTTCGCTACCTTCTGCATCTTCTGGCACATCATTTTCACATCCCATGATGATTCCCACTCCCCATTCAGCATCCGGTCATACTATTGTCCCATCTTGTTTTCCCTCTACTTCTGTCTCTCCAGGCTTCTATATTCCATCGTCTTCGACTCCTGTTCCACCATAGGGTGTTCCATCAGTTTCTGTGGATCCAGCGACGCTCAGTGATTATACCGACACATGTATATTTATATAACCCTAAAAACGTTTTATAGCAATATTTATTTTCATTATAACATTTTTTGATAAAATATATTTTTTTCTTTCATGGCAGATACACTTAATGACAGGAGGTGTGGGCGGGGGCGTACACTCATGCGTTCAGTGTGGAACCTGATGCACACAAGTTATGGTGGATTATAATGAAGACAACCAAATGTTTGAGAAAATAGTGCAGCAATGTCGGAGTTTTTTGGCGACGCTTGCCAAATACTCTGACATCATTCCCGTCATCCTGTTGTCATGGAGAAATTTGCCACATGAGGTCAAGGATAGATCTTGGGAAGAAATATGGGTAAAAAAGCTATTCTATTTAATGCCATGAATTATTTTTGAATTTATATGAATTAATATTTTGATTTCAGCTTCGATTTAATTTTCCCGATGGTGAGGGTGCACGAACGGAACGTCTTAAGGATTTAGGTGAGCTTTGGAGAGACTACAAGCATGAGCTGTATATTGGTTGGGTTGCTAAAGTTGGCACTGAGTTAGAGGCTATACCAGTGGTGGATGATTGTCCTATATAGCAGTATCATCAGATGATTACTCATTGGATGAGTACCCAGTTTAAGGTATGAATAACATTTGAGGTATTTAAATAATAACATTAATGTTTTTCATTAATACTATCTATTGAATTTTCAAATTTTATTTTGGAATAATCTGGAAAAAATAAAAAGAACACTGATGCAAGAAAATACCTCCACACACTGGGACTCAGTACGATGCATGATCATCAGAGGAAGCATGTATGAAAATTGTTTATAAGTTTTCATTACGACTTACAATTTCTTTTATTTCCTCAATTATTTAATAGTTTGATAATTTTTTCATATAACTTTAGTTTTCAATGTCATTGTAGAGGCAAATACAAAATATTGAAGGACGTGTGCCTCAAGAAAAACTGTTTTACTCGAGTAGACTGAAAAAGGATTGACGTGCCATCAACGAAGTGACTCAGCAACATATTGTTTGTTTTTATCTGTTGATTTTATATTTTAATATCTATTTTCTAACTGAATGATATATTTATATTTGTAATAGGCTACTTTAGAGGCCCTCGATTCGCATGAACCATACAATTTTGGGCCAACTGATCACTTACATCAGGTGTTGGTAGAGGAGCATCCTGGCAGAGTACACTGCTGACCTAGGATAGCCCTGACGAGGTATTGGCCCTCCTCAGGTATGAGATGTAGTGCCATAGAGCTACAGAAAGTTAAGGCACAGGTAGAATATGCTGAGAAAAGGGCCACAGAGACGGCAGAATAGTCTTCTTGGGAAAACAGTGCATTTATGAAATTTATTGAAGTTCTATGTCCAACAATTCCAGTAGAGGCTAGCCTAGCTTTTGATGAGTATATGTCATCGATACGTTCTATATATGGTGCACCGGGTGGTAGTTCTAGTGGTGGTTAGAACGATGTCCAGCTTGATGAATATGATGGATAATAGTCTGATTCAGAAGAGGAGGGAGAGGAGGAGGGAGAGGTGGGTGGCCAGGGCAAGGAGGAGGGAGAGGGCGAGGAGGAGGGAGAGGGAGAGGAGGGCGAGGAGGGCGAGGAGGATGATGGGTACAAGGACGAGGGTGATGATGATGGTGATTATGGTGACGGTGATGTGGGACAAGTTGATCCATTACATTTTTGACTGATATTACTGAGATTTGATATTTAATATATTCTAGTTGTTGTTTTTATCTAGACTCGTAGTATAGTATTGGAGTTGAGTTCTTTTTATATATTATCTGTTTTATGGATGTTGTTGTATTTTAGTGTATGTGTGTTTGGGAACCCCCCTCCATCCTGGACCCTGGACAACCCCCACCCTCCTCTCTGGACCCCGGACAGCCCCACCAGACAGCCCCCCAGACAGCCCCCCCACCCTCTTCGTTGGACCCTAGACAACCCCCCAAACACCCCCCGGACAGCCCCCAGACTGCCCCTAGACATCCCCCCGGACACCCCCCCCCACCCTCTTCCTTGGACCCTAGACAACCCCCCAAACACCCCCGGACAGCCCCCAGACAGCCCCTCGAACATCCCCCTAGACAGCCCCCCACCCTCCACCCTGGACCCTGGACAACCCCCCGGATAGCCCCCAGAGAGCCCCCCAGACAGCCCCCCACCCTCTTCCTTGGACCCCGAACAACACCCCGGACACCCTCGGACAGCCCCCAGACAGCTCCCCGAATAGCCCCACCCTCCTCCCTGGACCCCGGACATCCCCACAAACAGCCCCCCAGACAGCCCCCCACCCTCCTCCTTGGACCCCAGACAACCCCCCGAACACCCCCCGGACAGCCCCCCGCACAGCCCCCCACCCTCCTCCTTGGTCCCTAGACAGCCCCACGGACACCCACCTGACAGCCCCCCGGGCAGCCCCGCCGGACAGCCCCCCACCCTCCTTGATTTCATTTAATACAAGAAAATCTATAATATATATTTTATTTATTTTCATCATGATAATCAATGTAAATCACATTTCCACATCTAATCAATATCATAGATTCTTGGTATGTCATAAAAGAGATGTATTCATTGGGCATGTCATTGTTAGCTCCGAAATGTTTCATAGCATGATAAACTAAAATCTAATCCATAATAAGAATGATATAAAAATATTTTATATAAATGTCCATAAGATTTTATATAAATACCATTCCACTAATAGACACATGAGGATTATCATAAAATTGACAACATTTTAAGTACATATGGAAAACCAACTAAACGCATTAAGTTTCCATTGAAAATTAGAAGAACGATCCATGGGTCATATGTGACGTGTACGAAGCAACCCCGCCTCAATCCGAGGCGTGGTGTGGACGCCACTACTCAAAGTGTCTACCTTTTGTTTCAAAAGAACGTCATTTTAATTGAAAAACATCAACTGGAATACGGAAAACCAACCAAATGCATTTGGATTGTGTCGATACTTTAGCACCACGATCCATGTGTCATATGTGACGTGTACGAGTCAACCCCACCTCAATCCAAGGTGCGGTGTGGCCGCCACCACTCAAAGTTTCTTTCTTTTGTTTCAAAAGGACATCATTTTAAGTGAAAGACATCAACTGACATTCAAAAAACCGACCAAACGCATTCAGATTGTGTCGATACTTTAGAAGAATGATACATGGGTCATATGTTACGTGTACGAGTCAACCTCGCCTTAATCTGAGGCATGGTGTGGCCGAAATCACTCTAAGTGTCTCTCTTTTGTTTAAAATGGACAACATTTTAGTACATATGGAAAACCAACCAAAACATTCAGATTGTGTCGATACTTTAGAAAAACGATCCATGGGTAATATGTGATGTGTACGAATCAACCCCACTTCAATACGAGGCACAGTGTGGCCGGAAACACTAAAAGTGTCTGCCTTTTGTTTCAAAAGGGCGTCATTTTAATTGAAAAACATCATCTGGTATACGGAAAACCGAAAAACGCATTCGAATTGTGTCGATACTTTAGCACAACAATCCATGGGTCATATGTGACATGTACGAGTCAACCCCGCCTCAATACGAGGCATTGTATAGCCACCACCACTCAAAGTGTTTGCCTTTTGTTTCAAAAGGAAGTCTTTTTAAGTGAAAAATATCAACTGGCATACGAAAAAGCAACCGAACGCATTTGGATTGTGTCTATACTTTATCAAAATGATCCATGGGTCATATGTGATGTTTACGAGTCAACCCTGCCTTAATATGAGGCACAGTGTGGCCAGAATCACTCTAAGTGTCTATATTTTGTTTAAAATGGACAACATTTTAAGTACATACGGAAAACCGACCAAACGCATTCGGATTTTGTTGATACTTTAGCACAACAATCCATGGGTCATATGTGATGTGTCTGAGTCAACCCTGCCTCAATCCGAGGCCAGGTGTGGCCGCAACCAGTCAATGTGTCTTCCTTTTGGTTCAAAAGGACATCATTTTAATTGAAAAACATCAACTGGCATACGGAAAAATGACAAACGCATTCGGATTGTGTCGATACAAGATCCCAATGATCCATTGGTCATATGTGACGTGTACGAGTCAACCCCACATCAATCCAAGCCGCGGTGTGGCCTCCACCACTCAAAGTGTCTGTCTTTTGTTTCAAAAGGATGTCATTTTAAGTGAAAAATAACAACCGGAATACGGAAAAGCGACCAAATGCATTCAGATTGTGTCGATACTTTAGAAAAATGATCTGTGGGTCATATGTGACATGTACGAGTCACCCCCGCCTATACCTGAGGCACGGTGTGGCCGAAATCACTCAAAGTGGCTCTCTTTTGTTTAAAATGGACAACATTTTAAGTACATACAGAAAAATGACCAAACAAATTCGGATTGGGTCGATACTTTAGCACAACGATCCATGGGTCATATATGACATGTACGAGTCAACCCCGCCTCAATTCGAGGTGCGGTGTAGCCGCCACCACTCAAAGTGTCTTCCTTTTGTTTCAAAAGGACGTCATTTTAATTGAAAAACATCAACTGGCATACGGAAAACCGATAGATGCATTCGGATTGTGTCGATACTTTAGCACAACGATCCATAGGTCATATGTGACGTGTACGAGTCAACCCCGCCTCAATCTGAGGCGCTGTGTGGCTTCCACCACTCAAAGTGTCTGTCTTTTGTTTCAAAAGGACGTCATTTTAAGTGAAAAATATCAACTGACATACGGAAAAGCAACCAAACGCATTCGGATTGTGTCGATAATTTAGCACAACAATACATGGGTAATATGTGATGTGTACGATTCAAACCCACCTAAATATGAGGCTATGTGTGGTCGTAATCACTCTAAGTGGCTTTATTTTGTTTAAAATAGACAACATTTTAAGTACATATGGAAAACCGACCAAACACATTCGGATTGTGTCGATATTTTAACACAACGATCCATGGGTCATATGTGACGTGTATGAGTCAACCCTGCCTCAATCCGAGGCGCGGTGTTGCTGCCACCACTCATAGTGTCTACCTTTTGTTTCAAAAGAACGTCATTTTAATTGAAAAACATCAACTGGCATACAGAAAACCGACAAACGCATTCAGATTGTGTCAATACTTTAGCACAACAAACCATGGGTCATATGTGTCATGTAAGAGTCAACTCCGCCTCAATCCAAGGCACAGTGTGGCCGACACCACTCAAAGGGTCTGCATTTTGTTTCAAAAGGACATCATTTTAATTGAAAAACATCCACTAGCATACAGAAAACTGACCAAATGCATTCGGATTGTGTCGATAATTTAGAAAAATGATCCATGAGTCATATGTAACGTGTACAAGTCATTCCCAACTCAATCTGAAGCGCGGTGTGGCCGCCACCACTCAAAGTGTCTGTATTTTGTTTCTATAGGGCGTCATTTTAGGTGAAAAACATCAACTGGCATACAGAAAACTGTCCAAACGAATTCGGATTGTGTCGATACTTTAGAACAATGATCCATAGGTCATATGTGACATGCACAATGTGGCCAAAATCACTCTAAGTGACTCTATTTTGTTTAAAATGGACAACATTTTACGTACATACGGAATACCGACCAAACGCATTCGGTTTCGGTTGAAACTTTATAAGAACGATTCAGGGGTCAAATTCGATGTGTAAAAATCAACCCCGCATCAATCTGAGACGCGGTGTGGCCGACACCACTCAAAGTGTCTAGCCTTTGTTTCAAAAGGACGTCATTTTAATTGAAAAACATCAACTGGCATTCAGGAATTTGATGAAACGCATTTGGATTTTGTCGATACTTTAGAAAAACGATCCATGGGTCATATGTGATGTGTACGAGTCAACCCTTCCTCAATACGAGGCGCGCTGTGGCCGCCACCACTCAAAGTGTCTGTCTTTTTTTTTCGAAAGGATGATATTTTAAGTGAAAAACATCAACTAGCATATGGAAAACCGACCAAACACATTCGGATTGTGTCGATTCATTAGTAAAATTATCCATGGATCATATGTGACATGTACGAGTCATCCCCTCCACAATCTAAGGTGTGTTGTGGCCGCCACCACACAAAGTTTCTGTCTTTTGTTTCAAATGGACGTCATTTTAAGTGAAAAATATCAACTGGAAAACGAAAAAGTGACAAAACGCATTTGGATTGTGTTTATACTTTAGGAAAATGATACATGGGTTATATTTGACGTTTAAGAGTCAACCCCACCATAATCTGAGGCACGGTGAGGCCGGAATCACTCTAAGTGGCTCTCATTTGTTTAAAATGGACAACAGTTTATGTAAATACGGAAAACTAACCAAACACATTCGGTTGCTATTGAAACATTAGGAGAATGATTCATGGGTAATATGTGACATGTAAGAATTAACCCCACCTCAATCTGAGATGTGGTGTGGTCGGCACTAGTCAATGTTTCTGCCTTTTATTTCAAAAGGATGTCATTTTAATTGAAAAACATCAACTGGCATACAGAAAGCTGACCAAACGCATTTAGATTGTGTTGATACATTAGCACAATGATACATGGGTCATATATGACGTGTTCGAGTAAAATACGACTCAATCGAAGGCACGATGTGGCCGCCACCCCTCAAAGTGTCTGTCTTTTGTTTCCAAATGATGTCATTTTAAGTGAAAAACATCAACTAGTATATGGAAAACTGACCAAAAGCATTCGGATTGTGTCGATACTTTAGCACAACGATCCATGGGTAATATGTGACGTTTACGAGTCAACCTTGCCTTAATCAGAGGCATGGTGTGGCCAGAATCACTCTAAGTGGCTCTGTTTTATTTAAAATGGACAACATTTTAAGTACATACGGAAAACCGAACAACGCATTCGATTTCCATTGAAACTTTAGTAAAATGATTCATGGATCATAGGTGACGTGTAATAATCAACCCCGCCTCAATCTGAGATGTGGTGTGTCCGGCACCAATCTAAGTGTCTGCATTTTGTTTCAAAAGGATGTCATTTTAATTGAAAAACATCAACTGACATACAGAAAACCGACCAGGAAAACTGAACAAACACATTCGTATTGTCTCGATACTTTAGAAAAACGATTCATGGGTCATATGTGACATGTACGAGTTAACCCCGCCTCAATCCAAGGCACGGTGTGGCCGCCACCACTCAAAGTGTCTATCTTTTGTTTCCAAAGGACGTCATTTGAAGTGAAAAACATCAACTGACATACAAAAAACGGACCAAATGCTTTTGGATTGTGTTGATACTTTAGCAAAACGATCCATGGGTCATATGTGATGTGTACGAGTCAACCCCACCTTAACTAGAGGAACTATGTGACTGGAGTCAATCTATGTGTCTCTCTTTTGTTTAAAATGAAGAACATTTTACGTACATACGGAAAACCGACCAAACACATTCGGTTTCCATTGAAACTTTAGAAGAACGATCCATGGGTCATATGTGACGTGTACGATTCAACCCTGCCTCAATATGACATGTGGTGTTGCCGACACCACTCAATGTGTCTGCCTTTTGTTTAGAAAAGATGTCATTTTAATTGAAAAACATCAACTGGAATACGGAAAACCGACCAAACGCATTCGGATTGTGGCTATACTTCATCACAACGATCCATTGGTCATATGTGACGTGTACGAGTCAACCACACCTCAATACGATGTGCGGTGTGTCCGGTAGCACTCTAGGTGTATGTATTTTGTTTAAAATAGACATCATTTTAGGTAAAAATATATGGTATACAAAAAACCGATCAAATTATAAATTGACTTCCAGATTCCACATATAATTTTCATGTAAATTTTAAATTGAATTCTAAATGAATTATGTATGTTTATAATTACGTTATTAATTCTAATTTAATTATGGATGTGTATAGTTCTAGCATTATATGATAAATGTGTATGAATTTTTTATCTATATGTAAGTGTTAGTTGGTTATTGAAGGTATAATAATTGTATATGTATGTGTTAGTTTATTGAAGGTACAATAATTGGATAGAAAATGAGAGGGAAACAAAAAAATGAGACCTGGTGGGAAAATTGCAGAGCTGTTGGGAAAATTGCATAGCTGCTGTGCAATTTTCCCCATCATAGGCTATGCCAATGGTTTGAAACCGTTGGCATAGCATGTCTGGGTTTCATTTTACCAATGGTTAATAGAACCATTGGTAAAAAACTTTTCCCATCAATTTAAAAATTGTTGGGAAAGAGGAGACCTTGGGTTTTTCCCAACAGTTTGGCCAAACCATTGGAAAAATCATGGTAATTTTCTCCACTCTATCCCAATAGTTGTAAACCATTAGGAAAAATATTTCCCAACGGTTTGATAGAACCTTTGGGATAGGGTAATTTTTCTCCACCCTATCCCAACGGATCACTGTAAACCATTGGGAAAAGCATTCCCAACGACTTACTTCCCTACAGCTTGCAGAACCATTGGTATAACATATACCAACGGTTCTGCAGCTTTTCCCAACAGTTCTAAACCATTGGGAAATCCGGTATTTCCAGTAGTGATTCTATTTTTAATTCTTATTTATTATTTCAATGACAGATAATCATTTTTTGATTTATAATGTCAATTTTGTTTTCCTTCTTCATGAAATTTGTATTGAATCTATACAAAGAGAGTCAATAAATTCTCAAAATGATTTCATAACTAAATAAATAATTGACAATAAGATTTTATTTGGTTAATAAATTAAAAATTTAACAGGAAATCCACAAAAATATTGTGTAGGGTCTATGTTCCTTAATTATAATGATCACGTTTAGTGATAAACAAATCACATTGAATTCCTGAATTTAGTAGTTATAAATTTGATTAGTGTATTGACTCAGATAATATACATTTTCCCTACATTTAAGACATTACATTATAAATGTCATCTTATAATGATATATATAGTTACCTCTATTTAACTCTTCATTTATTTCATTGGTAACTACTTTCTCTTTGCAATTATTTTCCACACGTAAATCATCTTCTTATTCTTCTGAGATATTTCCCTAGGTACTTATTACCATATTTTGGACATCTTATAAGCCAAATCTATTGTCCATAATAAAATTCATAAACTAAAAACCAATGTATCTTCATTTCAATACTATTTTTCTTGTCAGTAAAATCACCAAATTTGATGTTGTAAATCAAAGATTGAACTGAATAGTTAGGTATAATCATAAGGTCTTAGAATCCAACACCCATTTCATTTTGTTTATCATGAATATGGTCATTTTATTGGATAACATATTCATTTATCACACTATACCTTGTTTTAGTATACATTAAATACGAAAAATAACTTATTTTTATTATCAAAAGTCAATAATTAGATTATAAAATGATAAGAATATGAAAATAATTCTTATGATGTCATAAATTTTGACACATTCTTTCAACACATGGAACATTGATTTTATGCCATATCTATATGTATTGACATTATTTTTCATAGGTTCAACAAAATAATTCATCATAATTAATACAAAAAATATGAATTAACCATAGAAAATCCCTTGGTAGTGCATAGACCAGTAGTTTTATTCCGAATCATATTTCACCAAGTATATTTTGAGTTTATAATCAAGTTGATTCTTCAGGGTGTTTACCCATAGGTGAATTTGGGTCATAGGCAAATCCACTTTACTATCTCTAGACATTAATTTCATTTATTAAAACAAAAAATAACTAATTTACTAAAACATCATAATGTTAAAATATAATTAAACATATATCAAGGGTTTTCATAAATGTTTTATAATCTTAATAACAAAAAATAACTAAAAATAACTAAACCCTCATATAATACAAACTGAGTTGACACAAGAACAAATACATATATATTAAAAAAATTAAAATTAATATTCAAAAAATATAAAAATTATATGTTCTTGAGGATTATAAAGGTTTACTATATTTGGATATTCGATATATAATCAACTTATTTCTCAAAATATCATCAACATCTCCTACATGGTTCTTGATTTTAATACCCTTGTAGAAATATCATTCTTAGAATCATCCATTGAAACCTACGCAAAGAAAACATATGAAATAGAGATATTGGATTCCATTTAAGGTTAAACATGAGATATATCATTAATTTGTTAAAAAAAATATTATTCTAAGGGTATGATAAAATAAGCATGTTTATGTTCTCAATATAAAATTTTATACACAAGAATGTATAGATCATAAACTCCAAGATCATGCCATATTTAGAAGCATGAATAAAAGGTGTTTAAAATAAGAAATCATCATTTAGGATTAATAAAAATGTTATGTGGAATCATAAACATTGAAAATAATTTTAATGGTAACATTTTTACTTATATTTATATCCACACAAAATCATGTGAGAATATTTAGAAGCAATCATACCAAAGAATAAAAATTTTAACACAACTATTTTGAATAATGTCCCTATTTATCATCATCCTATCATGATATATATATATATATATATCACATTAACCAATTAATTTTATGGATTTAACAGACAAACAATTCATATATTCAAAACCATACATATGCGTACGACATGATGATAAAAACATTCATCAGTTCATCCATGCACATCCTATGGAAAATAAATGGTGTTCATAAATAATTCATCACCACAAAATTATAATCCATTTGGAGAAATAAAATAGATGGTATCATTAAATCACATCACAAGATAACTATAATAATCCTCAAATAATATTGGAAAAGATAAATAATACCTTAAAACAAGACTTTAAACATTATTTTGAAAAAATGGAAAATACAATTTTCTTTTTCTATCTTTAGAAACTAAAATTCCCAAAATATTGAGAAATATATTTCATTTTCAAGTAACTATCTAAAATTTTAATTTAATATTAAATTTAAATAATGTTCCTGAATTAAATAATTCCATTAATGTAGTAAATGTTAAAACAAATATTCCTTTTTCATTATTGGTTACATGTACAAAAATATATCGGGCCAAAAATTATTGGATGATTCCTTTATAAAGAGTTTGGCAAGGTGATTACCTATTATTTGAGAGGAATCAATTGGAATATACCATAATTATTTTGGGGATAGTCTTATTTTAGGTAAAAAATATGAAGAATAATTGGAAGGATGCTTTGAAGGTATTTAGGAATGTCTTGTCCAAGCTAGAGTTCTCTATGATTATGAATGTTGGAGGAGAAGAGGTGCTATTTTATATGTGAGTGGAGGGACACATTTAAAATTAGTGTAAACTTATAAATAATAAAAATTCACTTGTTTATGAAAGTGTTACCAAATGAAGTATACATTGAAGGAAAGATAATATACAGTCAAAATTACTTCATATAATAGAATTTAGACATTTTTATGTGGATTGTTTACATTATATCTTAGTTTAATACACTTGGAAACTAATTTTTACCCTAACCATGGAAACCATGTTTTTTACATTATAATTCCAAATTTTGAATCCATTTTATAGAATTCAATTATTTGAAGTGGTACCAATTCATTTTAAAATAGGAGATAAAAATCATTTTTTACAATATAATCTTTAATGATAATACATGATTTATTCTTATTCCTTATCTAGTAAATATTAGTTGATATTTTGATAATATTGGATTTACTATATTATCTATAAATTTTTATAACCTTCATAAATGAATATAAATTTAATTTATAATGATAAATAAAATTCATGCGTTGAATTAATTTTTTATAAAAAAAATTATTTTTACCTTAAAATGATTTTAATTTAACTTTTAACTAATTGATAAGCAATGAATTACTTTTAGAAATGTTATAAAACAAGTTTTCATAATTTATTTATCCATATTCATATATATAAATCTAACATCTTAATGATTAGTTTCACATTAAATAATTTTATTTAAATAGTATATCATGGTTTATTCAAACTCTATGAAGCATGTAAACTAAGGTATCAAAAAATGAAAATTTATTTAAAGAGTAAAATATTATAATTTTTTTATGTTATATGATTGAACCTCAATATAGAAACTTTAGTCATGTATTTATCGAAGTGACAATTAATCTTCGATAATATATAAATATTTTTCTTAAGATGGATAGTTCATTTGGATACCACATTTTAGAAAACCCAATATATTATATTTTATGTCCCAAATGGTTCCTCAAAATAGAATATAGTTTCAATAATCTCAAGCTAGATATGTATTGTAAAGAGTCTTCTATTTAGGTGTAATATTTTATGTGTTTCACCTTAGTATATGTTTTTTGGTTTTATATATAGTAAATATCATTTTCATGGTTATAACACCAAGATATTTTATGAATATTTAAAAAAACTTAATTACTTCAATTGGATGTGATACATGCAACAATGATTTTTATCAAACCATGATATATTATTCATATATTATTATGTTATATTTACTACAAAATCACTTAATTGGTGGGTATGAATAGTACTCTATAAATTATGAAATAAAATATGTTTTATATTTTTATAATAAAAATTCAATTTTTACCAATTGATTTGAAATAAAACTAATATCATTGAATGTAAATGAGATATTTTTGAAGAAAACAATTTTTATATGCCTAGACATTTTTTTAATTACTAAATAGAATAAATAAATTTTATTGAATTACTTTAAAGAAATTTATATATTATAAATTTAATCAAATTTTTTAACATTAATATAATATTTTTTTAAAGAAGGGGATAAAAATAAAATACATTTTTATGCATGTAAATGTATTTTTATAATAAGAGGTTTTCATCTTGTGGTTGTGTGGTTATTATAAAAGTAAATTATCTAAATTAGAAGCAATTAATATGAAAAATTAGATTCCATATTTTTAATTATATGTTTTAAATTTGGTAAATAAATCATATTTTGTTTTTTTAATATAAATACTAATTGTGGTAAAATTTATCAACTCGGAAAAGGGTAAATCAGGAAAATGTATATTAAAATTAAGTGATAAAGACGTAATTTTTCGACATAATTATTTTTTGTAAGAATTTCATTTTACCCCAATCAACTTATCATCAAAATTCACTTGTTTAATAAACACTATTACAAAAAAATTTCTTATATAAGTTTTAATGAAAAGAATGTTAAAAAATGTCACTCCCTTATTATTAAATACCACTTATGAGTCCATATAGTGTTAAAAGAATCATATGGACTGATATAATTTTCTGTTTTCAGATAAATGAAATTATTTAAAAGATATATTTTACTTAATTTTTTTATTTTGGAATGACCTAAAATTATTATACAACACTGATGTTGTATTTCTACAATTAATAAAAATAATAAAATATGATTTCCAAATTATCAAAACTACTATAATTTTAGTACTTAATGTATAATCACAATTATAAAGAACTATATTAAATACAATAGTTGTTTGATGTAATTATATTCTAATTTCCCCTTAGTCTTGATTCAATACTAGTCAAATTAAATGAATAGATTTCAAAATGATATTAATGATATTTTATAATATATATTACTCTATTAAATAATTTAAAATTTAAAAAAATTATTTTTTTAGATAATTGAAAATTATATGGTTTTAAACATCATCAATGGTCCATTTATGTGTTTTTTTAGTTTAATAGAAAAATTATTAACCCTTTAAATATAGAAAAATTTAATATTTCAGTAATTTTTGAAATGGATAATAAAGGGTTAAAAATGATGTAGGTAAATTTTTTTATCCAAAAATGTCCAAATATTATAGTGCGAGAGGATATAAAATAATAATCAACTTATATTCAAATATTATGAATTTTGATAAATTTGGACTTCAAAATTAATTAATATTAATTTAATATTTTAAGAAATTCTAAGAGGGTCCCACCACTAAATTTTAAAAGGACACCTTTGATTTCTCTTCTTCACACCAAATTGAGCCTTTTAACCCCAAAAAACTCTTAAATGATATCTTATCCACTCCCATGGATACATTATATAGGTATTTTTTTGTTATCAAAATCTTTCCTTAGATTCATTTTGAGGAGATCTAATGTATTCATTTCAAATAATATATAATCACAAAAACAAAACATTTTTTAATTATTATGATACCTCCCCTATATTTGATATATTCCTCATAAAATAATAAATTATGTTTCCTAAACATACTAAAATTTTATTATAGTTAGGAGACATAACTTATTCCTCCAATTTCAATAAAATGGGTAGTGAAAGTATCAGTCATGTGTGCGTAGATCTTACTATCTCCACATAAAGATACATTTTATTTTACATAACCATTGTTCATAGATGGTTAATTTGGTGTATTTAATGGCTATTTATTATAATTATGACATAATTTTACCCTTTTAATGATATTTTCAGATATACATTCACGCCATCAAAACTGTTATAAAATTATAATGTTTCTCATGAGTACATATGGACTACAACATCAACGAAGTGATCTGATTCTTTTTTCATTTCTATTTTACTTTAATGGTAATAAAGATGTATTTAATTATTATATATTATATATATGATAAAATAATGATTTTATAAATGTTATTTTTTATTTAACTTTCATTTTATCCATCCGTTGAAAAAATGAATACAACATTCATGCATATATACACCCAACGGTTTCCATGAACTATTTAATTCACATTTCAATATCTTCATATTATGAACAAATTTAATATGTAAATAGTGGATATATATATATATATATATATATATCATATTATAAGTATTTTAAGTATTATTATATAAAATTATAATAAATTTAAATTTATTTTACAGGATTTTCAAATTCCTTCAAATGAAGTTGAATTAAAAGTAAGGGATTTTTGACTCAATTGTAATTTAAGTGGGACACATGAAAAATTCACAACATATTTCTTTTATGTGGTTTATATATATATAACATGATTTTATTTTATTATTATTATTATTATAAAATTTTTTCTATTTAAATTTTTATATATGTTCTTTTATTTCACGGGGAATATGATTCAAAATTTACCAAATAGGCATGGGTTTTATGTTACAATCTCATTTTTTATTGTCATTGTTTTTTATTATGCATCCAATGATGAAATATTTTTTTCTACATATAATTAAACTCCTAATTTTTATTTTAATATTTTTATTTTTTAAAAATATATGTTTTCCTTTCATTATTCTCTTCGTATGTACTCAAGACAACACTAATGGGTTTTCAATGAAAATCTAAAATACTTATATATTTGATCAAAAAATATTATTCTCTTATATCCATGTTTTCGATAAATGTTTTAAATATTATTTTTAATATTATACTATTATATTTATTAATAATTTTAATCCATGTATTAATTTTTTATAAATTTATTAAAAGTAATATTCTTGTAATTTTTTAAATGAGGTATTATTTTAATTTCTTACAAAATTGGAAGGGATGTTTTATTTAAACATATATATCATTTATGATATTTACATACATTATTACCAATAATTTTTTTGAATATTAATTTAATTTAACTTAATATTATTTTCAAATTAACAGTTTTCCATAATAATTTTGAAATACATTTAAAAATAATAATATTTCAATATGAAATGTATATTTTTTTCAATAAATACTCTAAGTGACAAGTAAAAGTTGTTTCCCATATATGATTCTATCATTGATTTTAGTTATGTTTTATGGGGGATATGATCCAATAATACTATTTTTAATATTTCAATGGATTATTAATTTTATGATTATGAGAAGTCTATAAAACCCATTTATTTCCCATGGGTAATGTTATAGTGAAATGATGAAACGTTTATGAAATCATTTTTCATTTATTGAGTTACGATGTAACGATATGGTAAATCTTTTAAGATATTGTGACACAAATATGTGTGTTTTTCATTATGTGATAGTGCTTATATTTTAAACTAGGATGGTTGTAATGTTATATCCAATGATGTTTGACACATTATATCCATGGATGGGTCGAACATATATCTCTTTCCAATGCATTGGGTAAATATTGATATCTCTTGAGAAAAATAGGAATGGAATTGGGAGTGAACAAAATATATTAAGGAAATTGTTCCACTAGGATAGTCTTGGGAAAAAACCTTGACTACTATGATCATTTATAGAGTGAACCCATTCCACTATGGTAGTCTTGACTGAAAGTTTAATTTTTATTAAAAAACACTTTTAGGGAAAAAGTGTGAAACTAACATGTTCATCCAAGAGTGTAAAACACTATTGCATAGGAAAGATTTTTTAAGAGACATATTAAACCTATTAGATGCATCTTCCCTATATAATTTATAGTAAAGTACTGTTACCTTTTTATTAGGATCGTCTTTGAGAATTTCTTCAAATTTATAGGCCACTTTGTCCCAAGATTGCATGAACTATTCCAGTATTATCTTTTTAGTGTTGAAGCCTCTGATCAAGATTAATTTTTGATTGTCAATAAAATCACCATACTACTTGTTTTTTCCACTTGAATCGGTCTTCAATTCATCCATTCCACATTTTAATTAGAAGCATGAATGATCAAGACCTTCTCTGGCATCTCTTCCTTCGAGTGAATAAGAAGTTCCCATAATATTTCTATGGTATCTATTCCTACATCCCACTACTACCCAATCATGTTTACCAATTGAACTTTACTAACATCATCCTCCCCTCCTAACATCCCTAAAAGAAATGATATAGGGTCATCAAAAAACATCGTGTCTTCTGAAATCAGAGACCGTTCTTGAATAGTATCAGTATTCATCTCCAGTTCTTGATACTTGGAGTAACGACCATCCACTATTTGACTTCAACACACCAAATTCCAGAATACCTCATCTAACTATTCTTTTTTAGATGACTCCCCCTCTATTAACATCATATCACCTTTTTATCTGATCTTGTCTCTATATATCTTTGACGGTATGAGTAGTTATTACGGCCTTTGTATTTCTTCCTTTGGCTCAAAATTAATCAACCAAGGACCATGTTTTATTTCGGTCCCTTATTTCTCCTTGGATAGTGAATCCCTCTACTAGATCCTCCCTTTTTACTATCTTCTAAGAGTTGTCTATCACTCTCTCCACACATGACTCTATACCTGAGAAACACCCAGATCCATTTGGATCCTCACTCGGAGTATCTAACCCAAAACAATAGAAATGATTAATTATATTAATCAAGGATATAATCAATCTCTAATACGAACTTCCCCCAAAATTAATTCACTACCCCAACTCTCTTGTAAATTCTTTCATCTGAGAATTCTGACCCTTCTTGTCCATTGCCTCAATAATATTTCCAATCTGAGAAACATCAATGTAATAAGGAATATTTTTAGACTTATATTGCAGAGTATCAGCTACACTAGTTACTCCTAAAACTAGAACAACCTACTCATATAGCTTTCACCCATAAAAATTGTTTCTCATCCTACTGAATATGTCAAACACCTTTTGTTTATCATTGATAATTCCTTCCACATTCTAGATGTTAATATCACGTGAATCATTTCTATTCAAGTGGTCCACTGGGGGGAACCAATGGTCCCTAGTGCAAAACACTTCCCAACTCTCTAGTCCATGATCCCCCAATGCTAGGAGTTGAAAGAATTCCCAAAGTGATTACAGACTAGGAAAAACCCAGTATAAGATTCAAAAATAACCTACTTTTTAAATATGGCTTCCTCCCCAGAATAGATCTAGATCCACTCCATTGGTGGCCTTGAGATAACCACTTCAATGCAGATGGATGTTGAAATTGGGTGACATAAAGCATTGGTCCTACAATCAGAACACAAAAAGTGTCCTACCATGAGTCTATTCATGCATTAAATGGATGGATTTTGAAAGGGAAGTAGATATTTTTAGATCCAAACCCACAACACTATCATAGGAGAATCAAGATTCATGTGAAAATCACATGACCAATGAAGTAGAAAGAATGAACCCCCATTGCAAACTCTTAAGGCTCTAGAGCAGGAAAGAATCATGACTTCTTCCAAGGGACTTCAAAATTTATATGATTTATTCTATGGATCATAATTATGATATATAATATAAAGGGTATGATTTTCAAATGTTTTTCTAATGTTATTATACAGTTATGTTCATGTTATTCTCATATGATCATTTATTTCACCCTTATTTTCCATTACAGATCTTATGATCACATCCTTTTTAATGTTTCATTTTATTAGGTTACATAAAAAGGTACTATAGATAATATGTTTAATAAGGGTGATAGTTATAGGGAAATTAGTGAGAGATGATTCAAATATTATATGAACCAGTTGTTTATTTTTCAAAGTCTCTAAATTATCTATAAATATTTTATTATGGAATGGATTGTTATATTGTGCAATGAATATTCATATGTTAATTTAATATATCTATGTATGATAAGTATGGATCAAAATCATTCATATAAGAGAATATATTAAATATTCATTATAAAATATGATGTTAAAACATTAGTAAGAACCATGGGAATATTTCTAAATATATGATAACATATCAATGTATTAGTAATGATCATGTATGAAATAGGTTAATCATAGGTATTCATGTATTGAAAACAAGGTTCCTTAATTTAGACATCCATTAAATAGATTTTCATTATTAGGATATTTTACACATTCAATATAATTTCTCACACTATGATTTTATGTTTTATTCAATTTTTAGATCCTATGAAAGTAATAATATTATTTTATGTGGTCGAAAGTTCAACGATTTTCCTCCTATGAAACATAATGTTATGTGAGAAGGAATGAAAAATCTTGTTTTTATGATCACTAAAATTTTAAAAGCTATAAATCATTCTAAACATTCCAAATGTAACACCCTAAGATTTTATGAACATTTTTTGTGTGAATAAATTAATATTTCTGGATGTATTGATTTAAATGATATACTAGGTCAAAATTTCATTATACGCTCTACCAAGATAATTTGACACTAAATATAACACCTACATGGATCACATTACATGCAATACTGGGTATCTATGAAACAATATTTTATTATCATATTTATTTAAATAGGATAGTTATAACAGATCCTTTAAACTTATTAATATGAATAGTACTAACTAATTTTTTAATATTATCTATAATTGATTTATATTATTGAAATATACTTATAATAAGATATTTTATTTTTTGATAAATTCATTATATGTTTAAAAATACTATTTTATTAAAAGAACTTATTTTTATGTCTTCATATGAATAATTGTTAAATTAATTTTAAAATCATTAAGAAATTAACGTGATAAAATAAAAATAATTTTGAAATCAAAATGTCCAAATTAATTTGGGGTGAATTTTAGGGATTTCTTTGGAAAACATTATTTTTGGATGAATATTGGAAAATACTGAATTTTAATTCAAAAATAATTTTTAATCTAATTTATTAATATAAAGAAATTATTTTTCAATTCGATTTTAATGTTTAATGAGACCAATTAAAAATACATTAATCCAATTTAGGTCACTATAAATAATTTCACAATGAAATTGGATATCAAAGCATTCAAGAATTTTAAACATTATTTCTTAAAAAACACATTATCACAAGATGTCTATGAGGTTAAATTTAATTTTATTTATGAACATTATGTGATTATAATTTCAAAAAATAGATTCTATATTTATAATTTCAATAATTTCTAATTTATTAAAATTATAACTTATTTTTACCAAAACAATATGTGAAAGTGAGAAAAATTAGTTGTAGTGTTAAATAGAAAATTAGTTTAACAATGGTCTAATCCTTAAACAGAAGTCTCAAAATGGCATATATATATATGTCCAAAAGACATTTTATATTCATATTTAGACTATATAATTCATTTTATCCGATTGGAACCATTATTTGGGCCACATGATATGGGAAAAACATTGGTGGAATTCCCATCTTAAAAATTAAAAATAATTCCACTCCTCATCCACTATAAAAAGGCACTCAACCCTCCCACTTATTCACACATATAAATCCCTTTAACATAGAAAACTATGAATACATATCCTACCAAAATAACTAAAATCATCATAGAAGCATCTTTTTCTTCAAATAAATACATCTAAGGAATCTCTATTGTGAAAACCAAAATTAGTTATCCAAAGAAGAAGTAATATCCTTACTCAAGCTCTTTTGTGTTACTTTCATTATCAACCCCCTAAAATATTCTTATTACATGATTATATAATAAAATAAGTATCAAAAATATATATTTAATTTTTTATTATAATTCTTCAACCTACACTTTCACACTCATCTATCCAAGGGTTAATGAACTCATTATTCTTAAATACGGTGAACTATCACCTCACAAAATGATGTTGTTCGTTTTTTCCATTAAAATATTTCATGTTTGGGTATTTGGATACACACTCTAATTTTATATGATATATAATATATTGAGGATTTATTTATGATTAGTTATTTATTATATAACACATACCTCCATTCTTTCCATTTTGTGTAAATATGATAATTTTGTTTGGGGAAGTGTGGACTACCGGCTCCTCAAAGCAATGTGATCAATTCAAAATCTACATGGAATGTATTAAGAAAGAGTTCAGTTAAATTATATGATATATATGAAATAATAATTCTTCTTGAATTATTATATATATATATATACAAGCACATATATTTCATTTAATTTCCCTCTTTTAATATGATAATCCAATAGAAACAACAATTATGCGTACGTATGACCTACCGTCTCCATGAACAGGGTATTCAATTTCATGTTTATATATTAAATATATTATAATAAATACATATATACCAAATATATATGATATTTATATCATGTTTTCTGTTTTGGAAATAATTATATAAGTATGAGCACAAAAATATAACAATTTAAAACAAATGTGAAAATAAAACGGATATTACCCAAAACGTAATATTAACATGGAAGTGTTAATAAGTGGTTAATATAATTCCATATATGGTATTAGATATAATAACATGGTTATGTGTTAGATTAATAATAAATATATAGTTGTTATAATGTATTTTTTAATGAGTATGATGAAATTACAAAAATAAGGTAAGGGGATTTCTAGACTCACATTTGTTTCTGTGAGATTTATGCCTTATTCACCACTTGATTATTTTGTGTGGTGAATATAATTTCCATTAATATATCCAATAATTATTTACTTGAAATTTATGTTTATTTAATTATACAATTTATGATCTTCCTTTCATGGGGTTTAATATTTAAAAGTTACCAAATCAGTAAAGTGGTTGTTTCTCAATTTTCCTCTATTGTAACACATTCCATGAAATTCAAAAACTATTTTTTAAAAAAAAAATCAAAAATGATTTCAATTTTTTTTAAATATTATTTTTTATGGTCTCATTCAATAAAAAAAGATTTCAAAATTGTTTTATGGTTTTTAATATTCCTTTATATGTTTTCAAATCAATTATCAAAGAAAAAGGTTTTCAAAAATGTTTTATGTTTTAAAAAGTATTTTTTAAAGTAAAAAGGATATTTTGGTCAAGATTTTTTTTAAAATATATTACAAAATAAATTTCCATCTAAGATAACATCAATTCGTGTCACTCATTCTTTCATGTGGAAATTGTCCAAAGGTTATATTCTTTCTCTGAATGGTTTATATTTTGATGGCATGATTTTTATGAAACGTGTTTCTCCATAACTGGTTATATGCTTATAAACCCCACTTAATTTAATGGGTTATAATTTGATGAAATTATTATGATTTTTCCCATAGGTTAAGATATGATTACATGTTTATGACAACGATTTCTTTTCATGGGTTATTATTTGGCTGTTTTTGATCTTATGGAAGATATATATATGATTCTATTATGAGATGGGAAGGACCTATATCTTCCTCTAATGAATTAGTAAAAAAAATTTATCTCATGAGTTAATTATTGTATTCATGTATATGATATTGATCCACCATGGTAGATGGGGAAACCAAATCTTCTATTGGAAGATGGGGAAACCTGATCTACTATTGGAAGATGGGGAAACCCAATCCCTAAATATAAAAGGACTATGACTGGGGATATTAGTGTGTCCCACCAATTAGGTTTTGTTCTAATGATGTGACCATTTATGATTGGAAATGCACCCAGAACTATAGGGAATGAAATTCCATGTTTATGTTGCATCAGAAATACACTATCTTATTATTATGTTATTATTTCAAAGATTATGCTACTGATTCCATTACGATTCATTTATTATGAAAAAAATATATTTCTGAAATTATTCAGCTTTTAGATCTTTTAGGTATTATGTATAATCTTGTAATGTCATGATCACGCTCTCATACCCTTATTCTCATGTTAATTTGTTTTCCCCCCTTTTTACCCTTACTGGGCATATATTCTCACCCCTTTTCTTTCCAATCCCCAGGTTATATAGATATGTATTATTTTAACGTGTTTAAGAAGGGTTTTAGTCATGAAGAACATAGTGGTAGATAATTTATCTCACATATTTATCAATTTTTATGTATCCATGTTTCTGAAGTCACTAAAATAATACATTATATGGGCATCGATTTGTGTAATTTTTTAATTATTACACAGTAAAGTGGTCTAATGTTAATGTATGAAAATAAAGGATCTATATAATTGGTATCATAGAAACAATTTTAGTTATCAGTTGGGAAATAGGATGAGAAAACATTATTGGGAACCCAAAGTACATGTCTATGGATACAGATAAGGATAAGTAAAAGTATTTTAAAATGTCCTGAAATTTTGGTAAAGGATAGAGTGATTGGTTTCCTCAAAATACAACCCCATATGGATATTAAATATTGATATGGATCTTTTACATATGTACACAAGTGAAAACCCCAAAAAATCATTGTATTGAGATAGACTCATTCACCAAATGGTGCACAACAACGAGCCTAGATGCACACTGAGTTTAAAACTAATGTGGTATATACATTAGGAATTTACAAACTCTTAATGAACCATCATGATGGGATTAAGTATGATCTAGATATGAATAACCTAGGTTAAACTTAATGTTTCATGGATTAATGAATGTGTCATAATTTAGACATCATATATGTTGCTTTTTATAATTATGTGGTTCCTTATTATGACAACGTTTTCATACATCATTATTTTTTGATTTAGAAAATGGATAAAACCAAAATAAATTATGTTAGTGGTGATTACCTAAAAATATACAATGAATTTCCTCATGAGAATGTGAATTAAATGGGAGATAAAAAGCCAAATATTTTTGTTATGATCACCCAACTTTCTTAGGATATGAATCATGGTGAGATTCCGAATCAGCAATAGTGGGAACAACGTTCTATTGGGTCCTTCATGAGGAAATATTTCCCTTGTTTAAGTGGATCATCTAATCTACTTGAAGATTAATAATGGATTTTTACCCATGAAAATATATTATCCATTATCTTGTATTCGAATCATGAGAAATTTTTTTTTGTTGCTTATCATTTAGAAGGTGAATCCGACCAGTGGTGGAATCTAATCAAGAATATAAGGAAGAAAGATGAAACTGAATCCTTTGAATATGATGATTTTAAGAACATATTATTCAATTATTAATTTCCACGTGTTCTTCAGGCGATGTTGAAAGAGGATTTCCTTGTGTTAATGAAAAAGGATTAAAAATATGTTGATGCCTATGAGGCTAATTTAACAAGACTTGTGAGGTATGCTTCTCAAATTATCATCCAACCCAAAGTAATGTTGAATGGTTCTTCAGTGTCTTAAATCTAATTCCCATAAGAGTTTTTTTCATAAGTGACTATAGTAACTATGAAGATTTTGTGAATTGTGTAATAAAATAGTAAATGATGGTTGGAGTTATATATCAATCTGATGGGTTTAAAGTGAAAAAGAAGATGAAGATCAAAGAAAAATATAAAAACAATGAAGAGAAGAATATGTTCCATCCTTTATGCTCCAAGTGTGTGAAAAATAATCTAGTAAAAAATTTTATGGGGTCTAATAAATGTTTTTAGTGTGGGACGGAAGGCCATCAAGAAATTTATTATCAAACTAATGTGAAAAAGATATCCAATCATATAATTTAAGGGAAATCTTTATAGAATGAACCTCCCACACTATATCTCTTCATGGGTAATGAATAAATTAATTATATTAGTTAGTTCTCTAACCTGACAGTTGGTGATGATGAGTAACATTAGAAAAATCTTAAAATTAAGGACAAGGAAAAATCTCACATGATCAACATTTCATATGAAGGTGGATATAAATACGTGGTGAAAGGTATACTTACCATAAAATCTAGAACTTTTAATGTCCTATTTAATTTGGGATCAACCCACTCTTTCATATATAAATTTTTTTTTATGGGTATTAAAATTCCACCAAAACTATTAGATGTGGAATTAAAAGTTCAAACCCCTATTGGTAGAATGACTTAATCTCAAGGCTATGGTTCTTCTCTACATTACTTTTTTAGGAATGTACTTCTTGAAAATATTTTCATTCTTCCTTTGGTTGAATTTGATGTCATCTTATTCATGCATTGGATTTCTATGAATAAATACGATATCAATTTTCAATGAAGGGAATATAAATTTGGTAATTCAAACCAAACTATGATCAACATTCAATGTTATTAAAATTATGAAATTTATTTTGAGATTACATCTAGTGTATGGTGTTCTTAATTCATATTTAAAAGATTTTTTTGTCTCAAGTGCTTGGGGCGAAACTCAGCATTGATGATATGAATATTTTTTGGAAATTTTCTTATGTTATTCTAAAATAGATTCATAGTCTTCCACTAAAACATGAAGTTGAGTTCTCGATAGAAGTCATACATGGTTCCACAAAAATTTAAAATTATCCTTATAGAATATAAATAATTGAATTGCAGTAATTGAAGGATAAACTCCTAGAAAATCATGATAAGGGATTTATTCAGCCAATTGGTTCACCATATGGTTCTCCTATTCTTTTTGTGAAAAATAAAGATATGTCAATTGAACCCTTCATTGATTATCAAGACTTGAATGAGATAATGATCAAGAAAACATATCTTATTCCCCATATTAATGATTGGTATGATCAACTATGTGGAGTTCAATAAATTTACAATTTTCACCTTCATTCTGGATAACATCAATGGAGGGTTGTGAAATAGGATATACCTAAGATGAAATTTTGTACTAGTTATGAACACTATTAATATATAGTGATGCCTCCTGGTCTTACTGATTCCACTTTTATCTTTATGGATTTGATTAATAGAGTCTTTATAGATTACCTCAAATAGTTTTTGGAAGTATTTATAGATGATATTTTTATCTATTAAAATATTAAGGATGTCACACCTGGATTTTTTTTCATCCTTTGTACTAGCTTATCATTTGGATCAATTTTTTTGGATTTCTAGGTGTTCTAGATTGAAATTTTATGTTTTGGTGATTTTTTTACTTTTTTTATACCAATTCATGTTTAATATGAATGTTATGCCGAGGAGATGGTTTGGAAATTGAGTTTGTAACACTCTTAATGGAACCTATTTATAGGGTATGTTTTTCGGATGGCTTATCCACTTGAGTTAGATGCGTTTTGTGGTGAAAATGGTGATTTTTGGTGACTTTTTCTAGGTCACACGATTAGGGTGAATAGTTTGTTTAACCATACAGTAAGTTTGAGGGGGGTTACATAGTTTTTGCACAGTTTAAAAACCCATGCAGGTTAAGTGTGTAGCCCATACAACACTAGACAGTGGCGTATTGCACAGTTTCCACATGGTTTGTTAAACCATGCGAGATAACCATGCAACCTACATGGGAAAGGGTATTTTGGGGATTTTTACTTCTTTTAAGTGGGGCTTCTTCCCTTGGGAACCTACTTGAAATCCCTCAACCTGGAAGCCTACCATGGAGCATTTTGGCTCCTCCAAGCTTCCCCTAGGTTATTTTTGGGGTGTTTGTTTTTATGAATCTTCACCTAATTTGAAAGGACAACGATCCCCAATTTGATTTTATCCCATTTACCCTTCTCCTATATACCTAGTGGACATGTTTGGAAACATTTAATGCCTTAAGTGGTGCATATTTGGGGTTCTTTTTCTTAAGGTTTCATAGGGATTTGATTACTTCCCTGAACATTTGTGGAGTCATTTCATTTGGGCATTGTGAAGCGGAAGTTATTTGTGGTAGGATCCCATTGAATCAATCCTTTAAATTTATAATTACAATGTTTACTTGATTTTTTACCATATTTCATTTTTAAAAAGTGAGGTATCATATTTATAATAATTTTTTATGTGAAATTAGGTGATTTCTACTTGGTTTTAATTGTTTGAAATGGTTTGAATGGGTTTTGATCATCAAGTGCTTGATGAAATGCTGGTTGGATCTTGTAAACATATTTTGGATGTGAAGTGATGTTTTGGGTTTATTAAATGTATGCCAAAGTGGATTTTGGTTTTTTTAGAAATGGATTTTTCATGGTCATTTATAAATGTTTTTGATATCTGAAAGTATTGGGAGACTCAATTGGCAATTTTGAAATGGGTTTATTTGAAAATAATTGTTCCCTTAAGTCACTTGAATTGTTGGATGTTAAATATGTGGTAATGTACTCGGTTTGGGACTGCACTTGTGTGATAATTTTTTTAAGGAAAGGGACTACTCCTTAAGAAGTTCAGAGGGGTGCTTAATTGTGTGACTTATATGAAAGCATGTTTTTATGGTTTGTTTCTTGACATTGTTTTGAACACCACTTTGTGAACATGACATGGGATCCTATCATTGAAAAGAGGATTTTATAGAACATTATATACACTAGTCTAGGTTATTTTATTATCTAGTGGCCCATAACAGGTGGATAATTGGGTTTATTGCTATGGGAATGGGCCCCTTGACTAGGCTAGGTAGGGTGACGGTCGAGTGTTAGGGTGTTATGATGTCATCGAGTAGGGAATTCATTCGGGATGAGTAATATGTATAGTTTCTTATGTTTCACCTCTATGTTCCTATGTATTCCCTTGTTTCTACGACTTTAGTACCATTATCCCATTAGCCTCACTATGTTACTATATTCCTTGGGCTTGGTTTTGGGGTTTTTTCGTGGTAAATTTTGAATGTGCGGGTTTGTTAATGAGGATTCAAGAAAGATGTTTTTAAAGAAAAAATTATTTTCTCTTTCCGTATTTTCATGAAAATAAATGTTTCTTATTTGGTTCCCTTTTCCCTTTCCAATCTGAACAGAAATATCCACATAAATGGAATCTTTTTTAAAAACTATGAGGGTAATGGATTGTGATTTTCATTATTTAATGTAAAAAATGTGGAAGAAAATTATATTTTTATAATTTATTCAAATGTGAAATCAATGTTTGTTCATTTAAAGGATATGAATTGGGATCATATTTCTTTGGGCCTATATACTGTGTTTTAATACTCATTCCTGCAGTCTTTCTGTTTTTCTATTTTGTGGTGTAGGTTCCAGCTCAGGTTCAATCACCCCAGTGATGGTTGTTTATGTATTGAAAAGTGACCCTGAGGGTCACATGTTTATGTCATAGTTTTTAGGTTAAATTTTAGTCCTTCGTTTTAGAATTTTTGTTCAGCTTGTTGTATTTTCATTTAAAGTGTAAATGATTCTCAATTTGGTTATCATATTTATTTTGGGTTCCCCTATTATTATTCCCATTCTTTTATTTATTAATTGGAATAAATAACTCCTTTTATTTCTCTATTTATGCCCTTGATGCTAATCTACATCCTGGGAGGATTGAGAACCCCTCTGAGGCCTTTCTATGGATTGGCTCAGTTGATCAGTTCAAGGTCAGTCTGGGTTCGTTTGTGACAAAATGATATCAGAGCAGGTCATCTCTATTGAGGACCTTTCTTTTTAGATAATCTATTACTATTTAGGGATGTCATTATAGAAGTGGTTGGATTATCAGGCTCAAGGTGTAGGAATGGGAAGGAATTAATAAGCCCTTTCTCATTTAGTACTTCAAGTAACCGTGGAATGTCTAGGTATTTTTCTGTCTTTTGGTTTTTATAGATTGTGTGTTGTTGGTAAATGAAAATGTAGTTGGGAAAGTGGCCTCTATGAGCTCGCAATGCCTAGAATGTCATGTGTTGTTTAGGAATTACCCTATAATTCTCCTCATGATGGTGATTTGATTGGAATATGGCCGACAACAATATGTCCAAGTCACCCATTGATCCTAGTTTCACATTTGTGAATTGTCTGGATTTTCTTTAATTTTGGAAATTACGTTAATTTTTTTTTTGAATTGTAAAAATATGAATTTAAAATGGTAATGGATTTTTTTGTTAGCTGAAAATTGATTTTCATAACTTACTTTAATGAATGATTATAAAAGTGGGTTTCTATGAATTTTTTTTTTCTGGTGAAACAGAAATGGTTTAATGTTATTAAATTATTAAAATTGAAATCTAGAGTTTATTGAAATAATTTGTTAGGAAAAAATAGTTTTTTTGAAAATATTTTTATAATACATTCTATATGAGAATAAGTGAGTTTTTAGTTAAATTATTCTGGATGAAATGAGATTTCATTAAGTAGTGTATCATTTTTGAATGAGTCAGATTAGTTTTATTGTGATTCATTATTTTTTTATGTATTTATCTTTAGAGATTGGTGTGATTCAGATTTAAATTTTGCGTTTTTGGGTGTTTTCTATTAGAGAAAGGTCAGTGCACTGTTTGGGAAAACTGTGATGCTTTCTCCAGGTAATTGTATGAGCTTTGGTTTACATCTGTTTGAGGGCACATGACCTATTCACGGTTAGTCAAACCATGTTTAAATCATGTGGGGAGCCACGAACTTAGGACATAACCATGATTCATGGCTGGCACACAGCTTCATAAAACCAATGTTTAAACTTTCTAGGAGCTCATGTTGTCCAGTAATGGGTGACTTATTGGTGCACTGTTTGGTAAACCATGCAGCCTAGCCATTCAAGGTTCCCGCGTGTCTTAAAAAAAGTTAAATCATTGTGTATATGGAATTTTCATTGATAGTTGATATTGGTTTTTGAATTTATTTTAAATGAAATGGAGTGGGATTTATTAAATTGATTTACGATGAAATGGAATTTTTTGAATGGTTGAAAAATGTTTTAAATGAGATGGAAAATATTTTTGGATTGAAATTTATGGGATTTTTTTACTATGAAGAAATGGTTTTTAATGTGGAATTATAAAATGGTTCTTTAATTCGTAATTATGTTTATTTGGAATGTTTTATAAATCTTGATATACGAAGCAGGTTAGGATAATGAATACATGGTTTAAATATTTGGTTTTGTAAATCAAAAAAGTTTTGTTTTGACCTTTGCTACATAATTCTATACTCACATGAATAGATATGTGAGGAATGTTGATGGATGATTTTATGGGAGGATGAGTTCCTAATATGGAATATTTGATGCGTGCCCAGGGTGGGATGAGAATTTTCATGGGAGTGAGACTCTACCGAATACCATTGGTGAGTATGAAAATTCACCTACTTTGAATTGTTTTTCAAAAGTGTTCTTAATATAGAAATTGTTGTGTTTTTGTAAGCTAATTATTGTGTGGTTTATTTCTAAACTCTATAAAAGTGTTGTTTATTTGGTGTAATTCCTCATAATTTAGAGGTAATTTTTATTTTTTGTATTTATATTGATAATTTGTTGGTATTTTGGTCTTGATGGAGTGTTTATTAAGCCTCTCTATTGGTTTTGGGAATCATTAAGATGGTTTCCCTTAGTGATTGTGTTTGTTTTATGTGAGTTCTAGTTTATGAGCTGGTTTTGATAGAGCCTTTTTTTTCTCTAGTACCAACATTGTACTAATGGTGGTCCCCCATTATTATCTTTACAGTTGATCAATATAAAGATTTCATTCTTGAGTTTGAAAAGATAAATCATCCTTTTCAATTGATACCCCAATTCATTTTCTAGAGTAGAGAGATGTTTGGGATCAATTTAAAGTTCCTTAATATTATAATAATTCCCACAATTTTGGTAGTTGTGTGTGGTGATCTTTGGTGTGTTTCATTAGATTCCATGTTTATCTTGTTCCTTTTTTCAGAGTGGGAATGAATGGTGTGTACTTCTCCCAAGACTCTATTGGGTAAAGTTGCTTCGCTAGGGGTGTGGGGAGCTTGACTATGATTATTCCTTCACCGTTGCACGAGACATTTTTATGTTCATATTGTGGTATCTCTATCTCTATGAATTACTACTCATTTCAAAGATAATGGTGGAATTTTACCTCATGAAATTCATGATATTTTACCTTCTTGTAGGTATGTTTATGAATAATAGTCCTTTTGTGGATGAACAGTATGAATCGATTGTGGATTTGGTTGTTTCCATCCAGAGGTGATGTGTTGTGGGTAGTTGTCGGTTGTGGTTTTAGAGTTCCAATCATTGGGACCCTTCCCTCCCCTCCCTTTGTGGTGGGAGTTTTTGGTCAGTTTGGGGATTTTTTAAAGTTCGTTTAATCACATTAGTTATTAATGGTGGGGAGACCCACTATGTATCTTGTTGAACATTATTCTATGAGAAATTTTTACTATAATGATTCAAATGGAGGGGAGTCCATTCAGGCCACCCCATTTCGGTGATCTATTTTAGTTCTTGGGTTAGTCCAGTTGATGTGGGTATCTTTTGATCTTTTTTGATTTTTGTGTTTCTTTTTGGGATTGGGTAAACATTGGGCCTTCTGAAATGCTCCCAATGGTTATACCTAAAGTAGGGATTTGAATGTTGTGGCTCTAATTTCTCTATTTATTATTAAGAAGTATTTCTAGTATATTAGAAGGGGTTGTGCAAGAGAATTCCCATGGACACCTAGTGTTCTTTTATGAGGGTTTTCACCACCTCCTCTGCGCCGATCCTCCCCTACGCTGCTGGATTCATCCTACTCGGATTGTGTCTGACACCCCCTCGAGTGACCCAAATGCTTTTGGCTGATGAAGACCCTATAACTCCCCCAAGTGGCATGGTACATCTCCCCCAAGTGGCACTTTCTTCCACAACATTGATGCCTCCCTCCTGGATCCTGCCGCAACGATTCTACTACCATCAAGCATGCCCTTCATTCCCTAGGTCCCATGTGTGGTGGAGTGCGCAGTCGTATGGAGGTTGCATCCCCATGGCGGCCCATTTTACTTTTTCTCTCATCCTCTCAGTTCATCAATCCACTTGTTTCACTTTTGGATCTCTGTCTATGAGTCCTCTGCCATTGTCCACCCTCCTTTTTTAGTTCTTCATATGGGTCTCTATGTTCTAGATTTCTTGTGTTCCTTCTCTAGCATTGTTTTTTCCCATGTGTATTACTACATTTTCTTCAAATGTATTGTTAATTATCCCTCCTCTCCTCTTATTTCACTTTTCCTCCATGAACGGCTCCATACTGGTTATGCTCGAAGGTTTGATGGAATTTTGTGATGGTTTTGCTGGTTATAGTAACTATAGTTTGATCTTCATGTTTGCATCTCATTTTTCTTTTTTGGTTCACAAATATCCATATAGTGATGGTCAGTTTTTTTTGTGGTGTTTGTGTAGTTGGTATTGGTCCTGGACATGATTCTTTTCCCAACCCATAAGTGCCTCATTGGGATGGTTTGCTGGTTCTCACTTATCATGAATGTGATTTTGAACCTTTTCATTCTCACTTATCCAAAAAATGTTCTCCAAAATTCATAAAAATGGATTTTTAGTAAGTGGTTTTATTTTATTGGTTTATTTTGTACAAGAAGAATATGTTCTGTTCTATTGTGTTGGGATGTTTTTAGATTAAGGGGTTGGATATTGTGGATTTTAAAATCATCATTCTTTTATCAATAAAATGTAATTTTTTGTGGCTTTACGGGGGTAGAAATTATTAATGGTGGGGATAATTGTCACACCAAGATTTTTTTCATCATTTGTACAGACTTATCTTTTGGATCATAGTTTTTCATCTGAGTTTTGAGAGTCTCATATTGAAATTTTCTATTTTGAAGGTTTGTGTTCTTTTGTTTAGACCTATTCTTGTTTAGTTTGATAGGAATGGGGGGTGGAAAATGAGTTTGTAACACTCATAGTGGAACCTATTTATAGGGTATGTCTATCAGATGGTTTATCCCCTTGATTTAGATGAGTTTTGGGGTGAAAAGGGTGATTTTTGGGGATATTTTCTTTGTCACATGGTTAGGGAGAACAATTTTTTTAACCATACATTAAGTAAGTAGGGTGTTCCATGTTTTTCAAATTGTTTAAAAAACCATATACCCTAAGTGTGCATCCCATCCAGTACTAAAATGTGGTGAATTTCAAAGTTTACACATGATTATTCAAACCGTGTGAGCTAACCATGAAACCCACTCGAGAAATGGTATTGGGGGGGGGGGGTTAGTTCTTTTTAAGTGGGATTTCTACAATTGGACACCCCACTTGAAATCACTTGAACTAGATGACTACCATGGAGAATTTCGTCTCCTCCAAGATTCTTCAAGGTGATTTTGAGGTGGTTTCTCAGTGAATCCTAACCTAGTTTGAATGGTTTGGGCTCCCCTATCCTTATACTGTAATTTTATCCAATTTTCTTCTTCTCCTATAACCATAGTGGCCATGTTTGGATGATTTTCATGTCTAGGGTGGTGCAAATTTGGGTATTTTTTCTTTCTCAGGGTTCCTTTGGGATTTTCTTGCTTCCCGTAACATTTTCGGAGTCATTTAATGTTGGGCGTTGTGAAGTAGAAGTGATTTTAGGTAGGATCCATTTGCATCACTCCTTTAAATTTATGATTACATTGTTTTCCTGATTTTTACACCATATTTAGTTGTTAAATAGTGAGGTATCATTTTTATAATAATTTTTTATGTTAAATGAGGTGATTTATACTTGGTTTTAATTGTATGAAATTTATGGAATGGGATTTGAACATCAAGTGCATGATGAAATTTCGGTTGGATATGGTAAACATGTTTTGGAAGTAAAGTAATGCTTTTGGGGTTCATAAATGGATGCCTAAGTGGAATTTGGTTTTTTGAAAATGGATTGTTCATTGTTATTTATAAAAAGTGTTTATATGTGAAAGTATTTTAATGATCGATTGGATCTTTTGAAATGGTTTTATTGGAAATCACTTCATTGATTAAGTCACTTACCTTGTTGGTTGTTAAAGTGGTATGAATGTTCTCATTTTGAAACATCGGTACTGTAATAATTGTTGTATAGAAAGGGACTACACTTTGAGGAGGCCGAGGTGGTGCCAGTTTGTGGGAAATATATGATAGCATGTATGAATGGTTTTTTCTTGAATATGTTTCGAACACCCCTTTGTGAACATGAAATGGGGATAGAGAATAGAAACATGATGTTATGAGAATGTTTTCTACACAAGTATTTTAATTTTAGTAGCTTGTGAACTATATTAGGTGGATACATGAGTTTATTTCTATGGGATCTAGCCCCTCGACCATGTTATATAGGGAAATAGTCAGACGTTAGGGCTTTATGATGTCATCAATTAATGAATTCCTACCAGACGATTCACATGTATATTATGTTTTGGTATGCTTTGAGTTTCTAGGTATTCTCGTATTTCTCTGACATTTTTTCCATTATCCCATTTTCCTCTTCATGATACTATATTCATCGTAAATGGATCTTGTGTTTTCTTGGTAAATAGTAAATATGTTGTTTTGTTAACTAGGTTTCAAGAAATATGTCTTTAAAGAACAATTTTTTTCTCCTTCCCCATTTTTCAGGAAAAATAAATGTTTCCTATTTGGTTCACCATTTCCCTTTTCCCTATGAACAATACACTCCCCCAAGAATGGAATATTGTTTTAAAATTGTAATGGAAATTAATTATGAATTTATTTCTTTATAGTGAAAAATTTGGAATAAAATTATATATAGATAATGTATTTAAAACCTAAAATAAATGTTTCTTTTTTTAATGGATTTGCATTGGGAATAGATTTAATCGGGCCTACCTACTATGTTTTAATACTCACACCTATAGTCTTTTTTTGTTTTTTGTTTTTTTGAAGGTTCCATCATGGGTCCAATCACCTCAGTTATGGTAAGATATGTATTAGAGATTGGCCCTCAGGGTCACATGGAGATGTCACTGTTGTTAGGTTCATTTTGAGTTTTCTGGTGTAGCCTTGTTGTCTGGCATGTTGTATTTTCATTTTATGTTTAAATTATTCTTAGTATAGTTATCATATCTATTTTCGGATTATCTATTATTATTCCACTTATTTTGGTTTTTTATTCTGCAAAATCACATCCATTTTTTCTATATTGATTCCCTTGGAGATTTTTTCCATCCTAAGAGGATTAAGAATGCTTGTTAGGCCTTACCATAGATCAGCTCGGGTGACTAGTTCAGGGTTGATCAGGGTTGTTTTATTACAATGTAAGAGAATGAATACCACCTGAGAATTTTAATAAAGACCATGAGGAAGTAAAAAATGTATGATCAATTTACAAAGTGAGAATTTTAGATACAAAATGATTAATTTTTGGGTAACATAAACTCAATAGATGTTACAGTATTTGATCCATAAATGACAATGGATATTGAATGTTTTCATAGACCAAAAATGGTGACTTAGATCCTTAGTTTTCCTGGATTATCCAAATATTATTGATAGTTTTTAGATAATTTTTCATGTCTATCTAATCATATGACCAAGTTAACTCTAAAGGGTTCCAAGTTCCACTAGATAGAAGAAAGTGAGGAAGCTTTAAAGTAATTAAAGAGAAATTTGGTCAGTGATCATATGTTTAGTGAAGAATTTATAATATATAGTGATGAATATAAGAAAGTATTGATATTTTTTATTATAAATAATAACATGGTTATCACTTATTCCACATGATATTTGAATATCCATGAGAAAAATTACCTAAATCATGATTTGGATTAATCAATCCTAATTTTTTTATTAAATATATGAATGCATTATATTTATGGAGAAAAGTGTGATATATATATTGATAATAAAATTCTAAAATATATATTCAAACAATATGTTTTTGACATAATTCATAAAATATGATATGTTTTAATAAGATATTATGAATTCTCAATACATTACCTCCTTGGGAAAGAAAACAAGGTTGATGATGGTTTGAGTAAAAAAGATCATGATACGTTTACCATGATGAGGATCACAAAAGATCCTATATTTTTGGTTTTGGAATGGATGGATATAGAAATTATGAAGGAAGAGGATAAATATTATCTTGCTCAATTGAATGTTCAAACCTCTATCCAAGTGAATATTAAAGAGGCACAAAAGGAATATGTAGAGATATTAAGGAAGGTTATAATTTTTCCTAAGTTTAACATTGATTAGGATGAAATGATAAGGGTTAGGAACCATTTATTTGTTCCTTCCATACCATTTTTAAAGGAGTAGTTAGAGGAGTCTCATAACTCTTCATTTTCTATCATCATGGATGTATGAAAATGTATAGAGATTTGAAAAAGAATACTTATGATGGTATGGTTTGAAGAGGGAAATTATTTAGTTTTTGTCTTTTTGATTTTTATACCAGCAATTTATGGGATAAAGACTAAAGTCTGTGGTAATTTTGTATCCATTACCCATACCAGAATGAAAATTGGAGAATGTCACTATGTATTTTTTCTTTGGACTCCCCAAAGCCTCTAAATAGTTTAAAGATATATTGGTGTTAGTCTATTTCCTTAGTAAGATAGTGAAATTAATTTATATAATAGAGACTTATATCATTATAAGATTTTAATGATATACAGTAAGGAATTTAAAGGATACATGGTGTACAAATTTATATTGTACCTGATTCGGATATGTGGTTTACCTAAAAGTTTGTTAAAATTATTTATAAATAAATTAATATAGAATTGAGTTTCCACACTTCTTATAATCCTAATAGTTATGGTCATTATAAAAGAAAAATTCAAAACCTCTGGGATATTTTGATATCATGTTCACTGAATTTCAAAGGTGGTTGGGATTAACAACATCCTATAGTTGAGTTTCCTTAAAACAATATCTTTCAGTTATGATTTTTTATGTCCCTTTATGAAAATATCTATGGGAATAAATTTAGAGATATAAATTCCTAGGATGATGTTCTAAAAAGATAGCTTTTGGGACCTCAGATAATAGATGAAATGGTAGTGAAGGTTAGAACCATTCATTATCATATCAAAGCTGCTCAAATTATGCAAAAATTTTATTCTGATAACTATTAGCACCACCTAGAATTTGATGTTTGTGAGAAGGTGTTTCTTTGAATTTGTACATGGAATATTATTATGATGTTTATGAGGCAAGGGAAACTAAGACCCAGGTGTATCAGTACCATTGTGATTCTTGATCGTATTGGTACAATATCCCATCGCATGGAAATTTCTCTAAATCTCTCTCAAGTCCATGATGTGTGGAATTTCTCTCTCATGAGGAAGTACATACCTGACCATTTGAATGTACTCAACTCAAAATTCATACCCCTAAAGTAGGATATTTCATAAGAGGAAAAATCAATTGAAATTATGGATCATACTGATAAGGTTATACCAAACAGGATAACTCACTTGGTCAATATTTTGTATATAAATCACTTGTTTTAAAACAAAATGTGGGAAATTGAGGATATGATGACACACCTTAAGTTGTAACAAACCTTTATTCATGAATAAATTAATTTAATTTGAGTTATTACATTTAAAACTATTGAAATTTAATCATTCATCATGCGATATAGCAAGCTATTCTTTCACTATAAGTGACACTGACTTGGCTTGCATTATAGGAAACATTGAGTTTATACGAAAAAAATTTTATTATTATATTTTTTTAAAAATGATAGTTATGACATAACCAATAAATTTAGTAATATAAAGAGTAAAAAATAATTTCTAAATATTATTTATAATTTTTTATATAAATAAAATAAATTGATAATAAGTCATAAAATGTTTTTAGTAAATTATTTATATGTTTGAAAATATTATTTTCTTAAAAGAAATACCTTTTATGTCTTAATATAAACAATAATAAAAATAATTTTATAAACTTATATAAATTTAATTTTTTAAAATAAAAATAATTTTTTAATTCTGAATTTCAAAATTATCATAGGGTGAATTCATTGTATTTTTTCTAAAAATCACCGTTTTTGGATGAATACTGAAAAATACTGAATTGTAATTCAAAAATTCCTTTTCATTTGATTTATTTATATAGTTAATTTATATTTTAATTTGGTTATAAATTTTAATTTATCTTAATTTTATGTCATTTAATGTTATGTAGTTTTTTGGAACCAATTTTTCATTGAAATTGGAAATCAAAACATTCCAATCTTTTAAGCATTATTTCTTAAAACCTCGCCGTCATGACACATCTACAAGATTAAATTTAAATAAATTCTCCCACATCAATCATAAGAATATTGAAACGTAGATTCCACATTGGTAATAATAATAAATTACAATTTTTAAAAAGTTAAACTTAGTTTTGACCAAAAATATTAATGAATGTTATGAAAATTAATTTCATAGATTAAGAGAAAAATTATCTTAACAAATGGATAAACCTAAAATATAAGGAACAAAACGACATAAAAACTTGTCCAAAATCCATTTGATGTTCATATATAGACCCCATCCTCAATTTTATTGGATTCTTACAAATATTGGATCTATATTACAAAAGAAAAACATGGGTGGAATTCCATTTTAAAAAATTCACAAGAATTTCACCCCTTCTACAATAAAAAAGGAACTCCCCTCCAAATTATTCTCGCCTCCAAAACCGTTTGGTCCATGAAATTTGAAAATAAATAAACTCTAAAAATACAAAAAATTTACAGTAGAATAATCTATTTGGGAGAAAATCAATCTATATAATCTCATTGCTGAAATCCAAAAGGAGTCACCCAATGAAGTGGTAACATCCTTCCTCAAGCTATTTTGTATTATTTTCATTCTACACCCCATATTACCTTCTTATTCCACCATTATATAATATAATAATTATCCCAATTGTATTTAGATTTTTTTAATCTATGTATTTACCCCCACTTACACACACATTCATCTAATGGTTAATGAACTTACCATTCTTTTGTATGTAAAACTACCACCTCATGAAGTGATGTTGTTCGTTTATCCATTACCACCTCACATGGTTGATAATTATGATGGAAAATAAATTTTATAAGATATTTATGATATTTACTAAGTATTAATGCTTATTTAATTATTATATAACACATACCTTAATGATTTTCATTTGGTTTATATACGATAATTTCATTTGGGGATATATGGACTATTGCCTCCTTAAAGATATTTCATTCATTTACAATCTATATAAAATTTTTTAAATATGGTTTTAGTAAAAGTATATGATATATATGAAATAATAATGATACATTAATTAGTATGCACACACACACACACATATATATATATATATGCCATTTACTTTATCTCTATAAATATGGTAATTAGACAGAAACAACATTCAGGCGTACGTACGGTATACCATCTCTATGAACAGTGTATTCCATATCATATTTCTATATTGCATAGACTATAATAAATTAATATATACTAAATATACATGATTTTAATATCTTGGTTTAAATTATTTAAATCTTGATATAACTATGAGGAAAAAAAAATATAACTAATTAAGACAATGCTAAAAATAAAGCAGATAATACCAGAAACATAACATTAACATTGATTTATTAATAAATAGGAAATATAAATCCATATTTGATATAATATATAACAATATGGTTCTATGGTAGATTTATAATGAACATAAATTTATTATATAGGTGGTTTTAATGTGTACAATGAGAGTCAATACCTAAGGTATATGGATTTATAGGCTCACATTTGTTTTACTGAGATTTGTGCCTTATTCACTAGTCAATTCCTTTGTGTGGTGTTTATAATGAAAAAGAAAATATTTTATGATTATTATAATTATTTTTATTCTCATTCACATATCCATTTTATTTTAACTCTTTTAGGGGGTTTATGTTACACAAGTTACCAAATCATTAAAGTAGTTCTATCTTAATTATATTGAATTACATTAGTACGAGGCACAAAATATAACTAATCCCACTCCATAGTTTTTTGTATAAATTATCCATTTGATAATCTCTCTATTATATAATGTAATTATTTATAATTTGATGAAATAATTATGAAATATGACTTTTTCCATAGGTTAATATATTATTACATGTTTATAAAACCCATTTCATTTCATGGGTTATGGTATGATTGTTTATGATCTTGTGGAACATGTATGTATGATTTCATTATGAGATGGGTGGGATCTATATCTACCTTTGATTAATTATATAAAGATTCATATCTCTTGATATAATGATGTGATTCATGTTGACAGTCTTGGTACACTACAGATTGTTGGAAAACATGATCCACTATGGGAATATGGGGAAACTCGGTCCACTCTAGGAATATGCGGAAAACTGATCCTTTACAATGAAAGGGTTACAACATGGGATGCTGGTGTGTCTTTCTTAGTAGGTGTAGTCCCCATGAATTGACCTATTTAGTTTTGGAAATGTTCCTTGACTTATAGAGAATGACATTACATGTTTATGTGCCATCCAAAATTAAATTTATTATTTTTATGTTTTTATTTCATGGCTTATACTCTTTATTACCTTATGGTTCATGTATTATGAACTACCGATAATTATTATAGGTTTCATGTTTATGATCACTGATATGTAGGGTAGAGTTATTTAATGTCATGACTACATTCGCATACACTCATTCTTAGGTTTTTGCTTATATATCTCCATTTTTTCCCTTATTGATCATCTGAGGTCAAACCTTTTTATGTTTCCATTACACAGGTTATGAAGATATGAATAATTTATTATGTTTCTAAGAAGGTTTATAGTCAGGAATAACCTAGTGGGAGATAATGTATCTCATTTATATTTTATTGTTTATGTTTCTATGTTTTTAAAGGGACTAAAATAATACAATCTTTGGTAATATATTTTTTTGCAATGTTTTAAGTATTCCAAAAAAACATTATGTAATGCTAATATATGAAAAGAGAGGGTATTTATACTATTTATAAAATGAGGTAAAAATATTGTTTTGAGTCATTCATAAGAAAAAATCCAGATTCTTTTAGTTTTTTATGATCCAATAGTTTTTGAGCAATATATCAATACCATTGAAAAGTAATTTTCTATTCTAGAGTGCACAAAACGAGAAACATTTCCTATACATTTACCATTTGGGAGTGGAAAATGGTTAATTATTATAATGAATACCTGAAATGAGGATTAAATTGACTCTATGGAGTGTGATTATTTTAAGTGTATATTTTCAGTATTCATTTACCACCTATTTGGAACATATTTTTCGAGAAGAAATTAAATAAAATAAGGAAGTAGGGTGAAAAATCTCTTGTTACCTATGAATAAAATTTTTCGGGACCTAAATGATATGATTCCCATTTAATCATTATCCTAGAAATAAAAATTGATCAATTATTTAGTGTGTGAAAACAATGTTTTTGAAAGGTGTTAGCAGTGAGAGACTTTAGTATCTATGGAGAAATAATTTTATGTGAACTCATTGTAGATATTGAAATTAGAGATTCCCACAATTACCTTGGTTTTGATAAGAAAAGGATGATTAAGTATCATGGGCTGATGAATTAATGACATGGTAGAAATAAATTCCAATAACCTTTATGTAATAAATGATACAAGAAACATGATGGGAATTTTTTTGAGTGGAACATAGATGTGTTTTATATGTGGAAAGGATGTTCATATAACTAGTGAATGATAAAAGGAAGGGAAAAGTCTGGGTAACACAATAGAGTAATGTAAAAATCCAACTAATTAAACAACCATGTTCTAATACATAAAATACAATGATTTTTGGAATTATGTGAATCAATTCACAAATCAAATGTATAATGGTGATAATAATACACAAAACAAAAAACGACAAAGGATAAGTGGATATATTATCCAATAACAATATCTTAGGCAAATCATTATAATTGTGGAATACTTATCCACCACTCTAGAGTTTTTAATTTAATATATGAGTTTTATGAATAATCCTAATATGCATATTATTTTTTCAACATTATTTAAAGTTGATATTATTATGATAATTAAATATCTCCCTCAACATGTATTCTAGAATAATAAAATAATATTTGATATTTTAATAGAAAAAGGATGAACCCATTATCATATGAAAATTATTTTATATCAAAGATAGGGGTTCTTATGTAATAAATGTGAATTATAATTTGTAATCATATATTCCTCCACGTGATATTAACTTAATATTGTTGGCTAACATCATTGGTTTATGAGTTTATTTTTGACCATAAATTCAATGTTTTTGACATCCCACATAAGGTTTAATGTGATGGGGGTCAATTATTATTTTGTATATTTTGAGATATATTTATTGAAATACAAACCATTGGTTTTATATATTATTTATTGAGAATTATTTTTAGTAGGAATTAATTTACATGTTATGGATATAAGATAAATTTTTTTGTAACTATTAGGGTTTATTGTATCATTGATGTTTAAATAATTGCGAGTCATTACAATTTTTGAATGTTATTGAAATTTTAATAACATTATTTTAGAAAAAGTATAACCCACATAATGGTAGAGAACATGTAGTATCCAGAAAGGCCGGGAGGGTTATACAAGAAACCAGAGGGAGACACAGGTATAAATCCTACCACTATCTTATACGAAAGAGTATTTTTAATGGGATAACATAAATAGAAATACTGCCGATTATGTGTGTAACTTCATAGCTTTTAATAATTTTTAGGTTTATAGATGAAATTATAAGGGGTATAAAAACCATTATCCATACCATAATGGAAATAGGAAAACATCACAATGGATTTTTTCATACGACTCCACAAAATAACTAAAGGAAAAAATATTATTTGGATTTTAGGTGATCAAATTAAATAGTTATTACAATTCATTTCAATCTTAGAATACTTAACTCTTTATTATATATACAAAATATACATTTTATATATTTTAAGGTTGCATCGAGTATAAAATTCTATTTTATCTGATCGTGATATGAGGTTTTAAGTATGTCCTATGTGTAGAGTTGAGTATTAACATTGTCTGTCATCCCTAGAAAGATAGTAAATCAGGGAGAATATTTAAAACCCTAGAGTATATGCTCATATATTTTTTATATATATTTCAATGGTTGTTGGAAGTAACACCATCCTCTAGTTTAGTTTTCTTATAATAATATCTCATAATTGATAATTAAGATGGATCTTTATTAATCACTGTATATAAAGAAGTATAGAACTCAATTATACTGGGATGAGATTTTTGAAATAAAACAATTAGTACTAGAGATAGATAAGGAAATGAAATGGTATATAATAACAATTAAGAATCACATAAATGAATCCCAAATTCGATAGAATCTTTATATAGATAATAGTTGATGTGATCTAGAATATGATGTTTTTTGAAAAGTTTTTTATATGAATTTCTCCATCGAAAATTGTTCTGTGATTCTAGATGAATGGATTTGCAATCCCAAGGTAAATCATCCCATTCAATATTCTTCAAAAATAGGGTTTTTTTATTATTTCATGGAATTTAAACTAAACCACTATGAAGTTCATGATGTGTTCTATGTATATCTTATGAGGAAGTACATTTCTGTACATTCACATCTACTAAACTCAAAGTTCATACCATTGGAACATTATCATTATAATAAGGAACAACTATTAAAAATATTGGATCATAGATATAATGTGTATCGAATAATAATACAGACCTAGTGAAAGTTATTAGAATAAATCACAAATTTTAAGAATATCCATGGGATCTTAATGATTTAATGAAACAATTTTATTCTTATTTTTTGTATCATATTGATGAATTTCAAGTGAAAACACCATTTTATGGGGTGTATAATGTAATAAAAATAGATTTTATGAAATATGTTTTTCATATAAATTTCATTTCTTTGATGTGAGTTGTTATACGCAACACTGAGTTTAAACATACCATGATATATTATTGAAATATTATTATGTGATATATTCTTCCTAGCCATTGGTTTGGTTGGTATGAATAGTACTAACTATATTATGAAAAGAACTATATTTTATACCTGTAATAAATAAATTCATTGGTTACCAATTGATTAAAAATAAAAATAAATTCAATTGAATATAAAAGCGATATATCTTTAAATATACATTTTTATATGCACAAACATGTTTGAACAAAATAAATTAAATGAATCATTTTTGGGGAATTATTTTAAATAAATTTATAAATTAAATATATATTTAAAAAAAATTATATTAAACTAATATTATATCTAGTCGTGGAATAAAAATAAACTCATGTATAATGCTGATAAATATGTTAAGTCAAAAGTATTTTTTTGACTTTTATGTCTATTCTTTTGGAAATCACAAATCTCATTATACTCATTTCTCAAATAATGGACTTACTTTGAATACAATTTTTATGTTTATCATACTAATTATGTTTGTTGTACTGACTATGGTTATCATACTTACTATATTTATCGTACTATGTCTTTTTATTGTACTAACTCTCTCAATAATACTGACTCAGTCAATCATACTGACTCTATCAATCATACTGACTCTGTCAATCATATTGACTATATCAACCATACTGAATTTGTTAATTGTATCGACTCCATCAGTCTTACCGACTCTATCTATCGTACTGACTATTTTGCATCATACTCACATTATATCATATTAATACATTCCACTAAGGAATATTAATAGTACACATGTTTTACTTTTATCACATGCATGTATTTATTCTTTTATCAAAACAATGGTTTTATATCAATCATACTCCTGATTATCATTTTCATATATCTTTTGTTTTAACCGAAATTATGTAATAGAGTTATTTATAAACTAATCCAAACGATGTCGTACTTTCAGTTTCAATATGATCATTATAATGCCATGTCCCTCCGAGTTTTCCATAGAAAGATGATCGGTATAGGAAATATGACTGTTAGAACCTAAGGCCTATAAATAAGAGGTAATTTGAAACTGAAAATTACTTTGAGACTTTGATCATATTTTTCTTCAATAATGTTCTAGAGAGAGATGCTGTTACTTCTCTCTAGATTTTTGCGAATGCCTTGGAATTAGAAAACGTGAACAACTCATTCTTATTTTTTTTATTTCAATAATTGCTTTATTTTGCTTTCTATGACTGATCAGGTGATAATGATCAAGGGCTGCCGAGAATAGGCAGACGATGCAAGTGATCTTCGTATCGAGGGATTTAAAGTGTTTTAAATAAAGAGGTATTGATTACCAGTAAAATCAAGGGCTTACAGGGATAACAAGACAGGCGTGCGGATCATCGTATCGAGGGCTTTCCAAGTTGGTGGTAAGATAGACCATTTATACTAGGTGAAAGGATACCCTTATATTTGGGGGAAAAGAATTTTAATACTTTTACTTTTTGTTGTTTTTTGTATTATAAATGGAATTATATTCTTTCCTCTTTCTTTTAATATTCATTAAAATTTCAATTGTTTTAATTATTATTCTTTTGTTACATATTGTATTAATATATTCTATTCTCTATATGGTAGAATCTTTCTCATTTGTATTACACTAATAATTTTATTCATTTTGAATACAATTGTTTTACATTTCTTATAGTATTACATCATATCATACCTAATATATCGACAATAATTATGGTTAATTTTATTGTTTGTGAATTGTATTAGTTTAATATTTTTAAATTAATTTCTCTCCCAAGTGTTTTAATAAAATGTTTTAAAATATACAATTCACCCCATCTTGTATTGTATCATCTAGTATACATATAAAATCATATTATGATCCAGCAATTGGTATCAGAGTAGGTTTCCACTGATTTCTATTACATGATCTGTTTATTTATAACTACTTACTACAATAATGTGTTGAGTGGAATTTTTTTTGTTATATTAGATGGCCGAAATGAATATTAGATCAATTGAAAATCTGAATCCAACTAGACCACCTATTTTTTATGGGAATGATTATGATTACTGCAGAGACCGAATGAAGACATTTTTTATTAATACTATTGTAGAAAATTTTATTATGCTTACTAGAGGTTATAAAATTTCTAACAAAGAAGTTTGTACTTTCACCAATCAAGAGAAGTAAGAATATCAACTGAATTACAACGTGTGAAATATATTGTTATATTCTATAACCAGGAATTTATATTTCCAGATATCATCATGTGAAGCATCAAATTGTATATGGAAGAAATTGGAAGTCAAAAATTTTGGTACATGTAATGTTATAGAAAAAAGAAGAGTAATTCTTCGAGCAGAATATCATGGGTTTCTTTTTTCCTTATAGAGAGCTCGTAAGTAAGGTACAACAAATATTTATTATAATTGCCAATAGTTTATAATCTATAAGATAAAAATTACTTGAGGATGAATCTCTTGTAGAAAATATTATTTATATAATTCCTAATGAATGGGAATAAAAATGGATAGCAATTGAAAAAAATAAGAAAGTTTATCAGATTACTCTTGATGAGATTTTTAGAACATTTCTACAGCACGAGACAAGAATAAAAGGAGATGATGATTACAATTAGAAGAAAATTTAAATGGAAGTGTAGATTTTACTACTACATCCTAATCTAAGACACCTTAAAGAACAACAAGATCCAATACTATGAAAGCTGTTATTCTATTAGGATCAAGTGATAGTGATTTTTTAGATAATTAGATAGCCAATATTGCTCGAAGGATGAACAAGATTGTGTGAAAGAAAGACTTTCAATACATATTTAAGAAGAAAGATAAGAAATAAAAGAAAGACTCAGATGTAACTTCTGATGAATGAAAAAGATAAGGGCATATAATACCAAATTGTCATATGCTTAAGAAAAAGGATAGAAAGGAAATGAATTCTGAGAAGAATATAAAGAATTAGTATAAGACTCAAGGGAAGAAAGTTTTGAAATCCAATGACACATGGAGTGCCAATGGTGGTAACTTTTTGGATGAATCCTCTATGTATGAATGTTCTGGTTAGAATAATCATTGGCTTCTAGAAAATCTACCCATTGAAAATCATTATCTAACATAAAATGCACACAATGATGAATCTATTACAAATGTCTCCTTGAAGGAAAATTTTACTGATGAGATATATTTTGAATCTTTAGATGATGATTCTTTGCCATCAAAATACAATACATTACCTTCTTATGAATAAGTGTCTAAGATTGCTAAAATTATTGAGAAATAAAATTCTAAAATATAGATAAAACAAGTTAATGATCTTTCTAGAATTTATATTCTTACTGGAGAAGTATCAGATCTTCTAAAGATCTTGATAAGGAAACATAAAATTTTGAAAGTATTTTAAAAAACATTGAGAATGTTAATTCTGAGTAGGATAAACTTTCCAAGGATATTGAAAAATTAAATTCTATGAAAAATATTTTAGAGACTAAATGTAGTTATAAAAATAATGTTTTTAAGGAAAAAAATTAGTTTTAAAACTAAAGTCAGAAATATTTTCCTTGAGGATGTTTTTGTCAAACTTTACCTCTGGTAAGAAAAACGTTGATAAAATGTATTCTGAAATTTGACCTTTTATGGAATCAGTCAAGACTTTGTTATACTAATCCTAAACCTTCTTTTAGTAATAACTTTTTTATTCTGCAATGTGCCCCATTCTGTATTAAATGTCAACGTAGTTGACACTGGGAATGAAATTGTTCACAGGACAGAACTCAATTATCAGGTTTTCAAAAATCTCATTTTGCAAAACAAATGTGGATTCCAAAAATTCTATTATATGACCATTATGGATCCAAACAAATTTGTCTTCCGAAATTATAATTTTTTCTTTTTCAGTTAACTAAGAAGGGTACCAATAACTATAATGAATTGTGCATGGATAACAGTTTTTCTCAACACATGAATGGAAACAACGATTTCTTTGAAAGGATTATTGAAACAAAATGTGGAAAAGTTACCTTTGGAGAAAATGCTCTCAGAAATATTGTTGGTATATGTAATATTGTTTTCCTTGGTGAAGTTTTAATTTTAAATATTTTATTTGTCAAAGGGCATAAGCACAATATCATCAGTATAAGTCAATAATGTGATGAAGGATACCTTGTGAATTTTTGGAATGATAAGTGTTTAGTTCACAATTAAAAGAATTAAATCATTATAACTTCCCATATGTAAGATAATGTTTACACTACTAACATAGAAGACCTTAGGATCCAAGACATACCTTGCTTAAGTGAAACAAAAGACCAATCATGGTTTCAGAATAGAAGGCTGGGACACTATAACCTTATAAACCTTTGTAAACATTCAAATAAAATACTTTTTAATGATCTACAGGATCATAGATGTGATTCTTGAAAGGTTTGTGATCATTGTCAATATGAAAATCAATATAAAACATTCTTTATGTCAATCAATTAAGTTTCATCTTCTAATGCATTACATCTTGTGAACAAGGATCTTTTTGGTCCTACACAAACAGGAAGTATTGGAGGAAAATAAAATATATTAGTTTTAGTTGATGACTATATGAGATTTACATGGGTCTATTTTCTAACAAATAAATCTAAAGGCTTTTTCTATTTCAAAATTTTCAGTGCCCATGTTAAAAATGAGAAAATCCTACCATTGATAAATATTCATAGTGATCATGGTGGTGAATTTCAAAATTCATATTTTGAAACTTTTTGTAGTAAAGAAGGTATTACTCACAAATTTTTAGCTCCAAGAACCCCACTGCAAAATGGTGTCATTGAGAGATGAAATTGTTTTCTTCAGGAAATGACAAGAACCATTTTGAGTGAATACTCAATTGCTAAGAATTTTTTGGGTTGAAGATGTTAGTACATGCTTGTCATACTATAAATCATCTTTTAACTTGGCCCTTTCTTAATAAAACACCTTATGAATTGTGGAAAAGCTAAAAACCTAATGTTTCATACTTCAAAGTATTTGGATTCCAAGTATTCATATTGAATACAATATATAATCTACTTAAATTCACACCCAAATCTGATGAAGGAATATTTCTAGGATATTCTATAGTTTCTATGGTTTATAGAGTTTTTAACAAAAACACATGTACTATTGAATAAATATTAAATGTCAAATTTGATTAAACTGATCCCTTTGTTTTTAAAAAACCTCAAACTACATCTTCAGATGTGTTTTCAAAAATTTATTATCAACACTTGATAGAAAACCATTCTGCTAAGGAGATTTTTTAAGAATGTATTTTTGAAGAATTTACCCCAGATGATTTCCTACCATATGTTGATGAACAACATTTGCAAACCTAAAATCAATTGTTTCTTAGGAATCATCTCAGTGATAATATCATTGGTGATGTGAATAAACCTATAAGAACCCAAAGTTCCTTGAGAAATGAAATAAAACACCTTTCTTTTCTTTCCCAATCTGAACCTAAAAATCTAATTGAGGACTTAGGTGTTAAGGATTGGATTAAAGCAATGAAAGATGAACTAAATGAATTTGAAAGAAATCGATTCTGGTCTTTAGTTGAAAAGGATAATGAAACAACTGTAATTGGTGTAAAATGGGTCTTCTGAAATAAATTTGATGAATACAGAGTCATTGTTAGAAATAAATCAAGACTTGTTGCTTAGGGCTATAATCAATAATAGGGAATAGACTATGAAGAAACATATTCTTCGGTAGCTAGACATGAATCTATTCGTATTCTATTATCCGTTGTAGCATAATTCAATTCAAATTATTGACAAATGGATGTAAAATGTGCTTTTTGTAATGGTTTTGGCCAAGAAAAGTTTTTGTTGAACAACCGCCTGGTTTTATAGATTCAAAATATCCTAATCATGTTTTTAAACTTACTAATGCTTTATATGGCCTCAAACAAGCCCATAATGCTTGGTATGATAGACATATAAGATTTCTTTTACAAAAAAAGTTATACAAAAGGTATAGCGGATCCAAAACGTTTTATAAAAATGTAATATAAAAATGTTTTGATTGTTTGAATTTATGTTGATGACATTATATTTGGGTCAACTAAGTAATCTCTAACTGATTCCTTTGTGAATCTAATGATATAAGAGTTTGAAATAAGTATGATGGGTGAGTTAACAATATTTTTAGGATTTGAAATTTCTCAAAAACAAGAAGAAACCTATTATATATCAACCTAAGTATATCAAATACTTACTCCAAAAGTATCAATATGACAATACTAAAAGTATTAGAACACTAATTGGTACCTCAAATACACTTAATCTCAATGATGTTAGGAAACTAGTGGATCAAATAAGTTTTATAGGTATAATGGGATGTTTTTTATACTTGATAGCCAATCATCCAGATTTAATGTTTTCCATATTCTTATGTGCAAGATTACAAAAAATCCAAAATAATTCCATTTAAAAGATGTGAAAAGGGTTTTCCAGTATTTAAAAGGAACATTAGATTTAGGTCTTTTTTATTCATCTAGAAATGATTTTGTTTTTAATAGTTATTCAGATGCTGACTTTGGTGGTTGTAAAATGGATAAAAAGAGTAAATATGGAACATGTTATTTTTAAGAGATTATTTAGATTCTAGGTTGTTAAAGAAACAACATTCTATAGCACTTTCTACTACGGAAGCTGAATATATAGCTGCTAGAAGTTTTTGTTCTCAAGTGTTGTGGATGAAACACACACTCACTGACTATAGATTGTGTTTCTCCAAAACTCAAATAATATGTGATAAAAATAGTACCATAACTCTTATTAAAAAACCAGTACATCAATCAAATTTAAAACACATAGATTTTAGGCACCACTTTCTTTGGGATAACATACAGAAAGGAGATATTATTTTACAATTCATTAGAACAGAAGAACAAGTTACTAACATTTTTACAAAATTATTACCTTATGATAGATTTGAATTTATTAAATAGAATATTGGAATGATTTCACTAAAATAATCATTCACATCTTCTTCCGATTTGACATTTCTCCAAACAATTAAAAACAATTATTTAAAAGGGGAGAACATTTTTTTCTATTTTATTTTATCTATTTCTCAAATTTATATTTGATTGTTTTCTTTATTCTATTCTAACAATTTGATTATTATTTTGAATTTTGGTTTGACTTACCATTTATCATCTTGTCTATCTGGTTATCATTTTGACTTTCTGTTAATCTATCTGATGTTTTATTTGTTTTCCATCAGCTTGAAAACCAATGGTAATGACTTTTCATTCTATCAGATTGACAACCAATGGTGATGAATTTTTTTTCCATCGGCATGACAACCAATGGTGATGACTTTGTTTTCCATCAGCTTGACAACCTATGGTAATTACTTGGTTTTCCATCAGCTTGAAAAATTATGGTAATGACTTGGTTTTCCATCGGCTTGACATCCTAGGATAATGACTTTTTTCCATCATCTAGATAACCTATGTTAATAACATTGTTCTCTATTGGCTTGAAAACATATGGACCTGAAATTTTTTTCCATTGGCTTGAAAACCTAAGGTTGTGATTTTGTTTTCCTTTGGCTTGACAACATATTGTAATGACATTGTTTCCCATCGACTTGACAACCTATAGCAATAACTGTGTTTTCCATCGACTTGAAAACTTATGGTAATGAATTTGTTTTCCATCGGCTTTACAACCATTGGTAATGACTTTTTTTCCATAATCTTGACAACCTAAGGTAATGCCTTTGTTTTATATTTTCTTGACAACCTATGGTAATGAATTTGTTTTCCATCATCTAGAAAAACTATGGTAATGACATTGTTTTCTATCAACATGACTACCTATGGTAATTACATTTTTTCCCATCATCTTGACAACCTATGGTAATTTCTTTGTATTCTATAGGCTTGAAAACCTATTGTAATGAATTTGTTTTCCATCAGCATGACAACCTATGGTAATGACTTTATTTTCCATAGTCCTGACAGCCTAGGTAATGAATTTGTTTTCTATCGGTCTGACAACCAATTGTATTTAATTTTTATTTATTCATCGGTTTCCTGTTCATTTTTATTTTCTTTTCATTATTGTATTGTATTATATCTAATTTCATAATACTATAAAACCAAAAACTTACTTGAAATCTCTGATAGGTACATTCTTTCTTTCTTTTGTGTTTTCTTTCTTACATTTTATTGTTTCTTGTTTAAAAAACCCCCTTAAAATATCCATTGTTTGTTTCTTTATCTCATATTATCGACTATAGAAGACCAACGATCATCAAAATTTTCCTATAAATAGAGGACCCCCACCTCAAACCCACACTGGTTTTTCAAATTTCTTGGAAAAGTGATGCCTCTATGTTTTAAGATCTCATACGATCTTTTCTTTTGTTTCTTATCTTTATGTCACGGTTTTCTGCCAACAGTCCTGCCGAAATGTATTCAATGGAATTTTCAAAGAATGATTTATTCAGTTAAAGGCTGGTCTCTTGAGATTTCTTCGATAGTTATGATTCAACAATCAAGATGATTTTTCTGTTTCAAGGCTGGGATCATCTTTGTGTTGAGAAATATGTATCTCAAGACCCGATCCTTGTTAAATAGGATAGAAAATTCTACAATACATTGTCTTGTGACATGAAAGTGATGATCAATTTTGTTTTGTATGATAGGAAATTATCAATTTCTATTAAAAAATAATCCCATTTCCTCAATGTTCCAATAGAAGGTGACTCATTTTCTATATCTTTTAAAATACCTGAGGATTTTGATACGTTTAATAATGAATTATTTGAAAATAATTATTTCTTATAAATGAAGAGAAAATAATAGTAGCTCATTTATCTCCAGAAAATCAGTTTTTTGTCCTTTGGATGGAAGGTTTTCTGATCCCAAGGAAATGGGATAGATATACACTTATGGCTTCTGAAATTTTTATGCTAGATTATCTTGTAAACATGAGAAAGGAAAATATCATGTTTTATATTTTCGAAACAATCAAGAATGTGATCTCAGGAGTGATCAAGTCTCATTTTATCATGTATCTATCTATACTTACAATGTTCATTCTTGAAAGATTGATGTTTTGTAATATTCTTCTGAAAGTGGATTTTAAAGAACTAAATCCTTCTGGGATAATTATGAATCCTTGAAGAAATTGAATGTTTGTTTTGATGATGATTCAAAACATTTTTTTAAAGATGTGGGAGAATAATCGACACCAAATCAATCTGTACCTATGTCAATTGAATCAATTCCATCATTTGTTTCTTCTTTTATGTCATATCCTCAAGTTAGTAAAAATATAATGAAGAAACAAAATATAGCCAGGAGGTTGTGGCCAAGTGGAAAAAGGACAAAGAACAAGTAAAAGAAGGTGATCCTAAGGTTGGTCTTGATCCCGAAGAATCTATGGATGAGAAAATAAGGGTATAAGGTAATCAACAAGCTAAAAAGATGAAAAAACTATTTTGAAAATAAAATATCATGATTTTGATGTTTCTCGAATCCTTAAAGGCGTTGAATTATCAACTGCTCAACTAACAGAATCGTACAATTTTTTCCGAAAAAAGAGAAAGGGAAACAAATAGTAAAAGAAGTTTAGGAAGTTGATAATGAGGAAAAATCTTTGTTATTGAATTTATTCAGAGTTATAAGAAGAGTAGAGAAGAATAATCTATTAAAAAAGAAAAGTGAAGGAACATAACAAAATCTTCTTTTAGATTAAGCACTGGATTAATCTTTAGAAACCCATTCAGAAATTATTACTTCTCTAGTAAAGCAAGGTGATCAATATTCTCAGACCAAAAAAGTAATTTTCATCAGTGACAATGTGGAAGAAGAATGAAAATAAAAATAAAAAGGAAAAGGAAAACAACCTTTTGAAGACTTGAGCTGATCAAATGAACTTGAAACATATGATGATGATACTGATTCAGAACACACTGCTTCTTTGAAGAAAAATTATTACATTGATCATGTCTATAGAAGAATTGAAAATAATATTCCCTATATGCAAATAATTGAAGAGAAAATTGATTTCATCATAGACAACAAAAGGAAGAAATTTGGTTTTGTAAGAGAGATCAGAAAGGGAGTTTGGTCGATAAAAGCTGATTTAAATGTTCGGAGTGATAGTTTTGCTACCCATAAGAAGGCTTACAATAATATGACTATGTGGTCATACAAAACAAACAGCTCGGTGAATGAACATGAGTAATAGGTTGAATACTTAATGATACATTCAAATGATCTGGCTATTTCTTTTAATAAGCATGATAATGAAACTATTGAAAGGATGAATCAGATCTCAAAAACTCATAGATCCAATACTCCTTCTGTAAATGCGCTGCAAGAACGGACGAATACTTTCCAGTTAGATTTTTTGAAGGTTTCATCTTTCTGAGATGAAATAGTTTTGTTAAAGAAGAAAAATACTTTGTTGACTCAAGAGAATAATAATTTTCAAGACATAATTGAGACCCTTGAAGAAGTGATCAGATTTCAAGAGGAGACTATAAAAAACCAGGATCAACATTTTTCCAATCAACAAGAGCTTCTCAAATCTCAGGGGTGATTTTATCTCAGAAGAAAAAAAAAGTAATAAATAAGATGAAGGATTTTCTTCATGAGTTTATCGAGAAAGAGAAGGAAAGGGAAAAAAATGAATGTTTATTGTGTCTTTCCTCATTTTTTCTTAACAGTTGTTAATATTTTATGATTCAATGAATCATGCCTATTTCATTTTTTTTCATTTTGTTTCTCTCTATCCTTTTCTGGAAAATGAAGACTACCCCATTATTTTTTTAAATCACAAAGGGGGGTAATGTATTATAAAAAGGGAGAAAGTTTCACAGGGGGAGAAAGTATTATAAAAAGGAAGAAAATTTCATAGAGGAAGAATTGTTAATTGGCTTACTCAATTGTAATACATCTAAATCAAGGAAAAACTACAAAAAAATCATTAGGGAAGTTTAAACCTAAGGGGGAGTTAGTTGTATTATTTTTCATATTTAGAAGAGTTTTCATAACTCAGGGGTTGATATGAATTTCTTTCTAGTTTTACATTGTGTTTTATGATTTCAAAAAAGTGGGAGATTGATAAGTCAAAATTCTTATTTTTACTTTTAGGACTTTTGTTTTGGAAATTGAAAATATCATTATACTCATTTCTCTAATAAATGACATAATTTGAATATAGTTTTTATGTTTATTATACTGACTATGTTTATCGGATTGTCTATGTTTATCATACTGACTATGTTTATCTTACAAACACTGTTTATGTTACTGAGTCTGTTTATCATACTGACTGTATCAATTGTAGTGAATCTATCAATCATACTGACTTTATCAATCGTACTGACTCTATCAATCGTACTGACTCTATCAATCGTACTAACTCCATCAATCATACTGACTCTATCTATCGTACTGACTATTTTTCATCATACTCACATTACATCATATCAATACATTGCACTATGTAATATTAATAGTACTCATGTTTTACTTTTATCAGATGAATTTTTTATTATTTTATCAAAACAAATGTATTATATCAATTATACTCATGATTATAATTTTCATATATCTTTTTTAACCAAATCAATGTCGTGGAGTTTGTTATAAACTAGTCAAAACGATGTCGTGTTTTCTATTTCAATATGACCATTATAATGCCAGGTGTCTAAGTCCCTCTGTGTTTTCTAGGGAAATATGAACGTTGGAGGAAATATGAACATTGTAACCTGAGTCCTATAAATAAAAAGTCATTTGAAGTTGAAAACAACTTTGAGACATTGATCATCTTTTTCTTCTATCAAGTTCTAGAGAGAGTCATTGTGACTTCTCTCTTACTTTGTGTGAAAGCATTGGAATTAAAAATATAAACGAATCATTCTTAGTTTTTGTATTTTAATATGTGCTTTGTTTTTCTTTGTGTGATCGATCATGTGATAACGATCGAGGGATTCTGGAGATAGGCTGATGGTGCAACCGATCATTGTTTCGAGGGCATTCAAGTGGTTGAAAGACGAAGGTACAAATTACCTATTAAATCAAGGGCTTGCGTGGATAGAGAGATGGATGTGCAGATCATTGTATCAAGGGATTTCCAATTTGGTGGTAAGAAAAAACTTGTATCCAAAGTGAAAGAATACCCTTATCATTGGGAGAAAATAATTATAACACTTTTACTTTCTGTTTTTGGTTGTTTTAGAATGGGAATTATATTGTTTCTTCTTTTTTTTCATATTCATTTGAATTGTAATTGATTCAATTACAAGTCTTTTGGTACATATTGTATTAATTGATTCTATACGATATATGGTATAATCTTTCTCATTTGTATTCATTTGATTATTGTATTTATTTTCAATTCAATTGATTTAAATTACTTATAATATTATATCGTATTATACTTATTTTATCCAAGACAATTGTGGTTAATTATATTATTTTTGAATTTTATTACATTAATAATTTTAAACGAATTTATTTCTCAAGTGTTTTAATACAATGTTTTTAAATCTACAATTCAGCCACCTCTTGTATTGTGTCATCTAATATACATACACAATCATATTACGATCCAAAAAAATATATTTATCTAAAAATCGATTTTCATCACATAGATGTGTGCTAATTTTATAATTAATTTCTTTCACATAAAGGTATGGAATTTGATAAAATGGATTTTTTTGTTTGGTTTTTTCTGGTTCAAATTTTATAAATATGCCCCTTTTAGTTTTAGACAATCTAAATAGTATTTTTGTACAATTTATCACTTTAATAAAGGGAAAATAATGTTATTCTTGGTTAAAATTAAGTGATAATACCATAATTAATCATAATAATTATTTTGTTATGAATTTTTTTCAACCATTTACACATTATGAAGTAAATTACATTGTCTAAAGTACAAGTTTCCTCAAAACGACTTATATAATTTTTAATGAAAAGAATTTTATAAAATAAAACTCTATTGGTTTTAAATATATCTTATATCTACACAAATGTATAGAGGAATGTTATGAATAAGTAAAAGTTTCAACATTGATATTAATGAAATTATTTTTGTGATATTTTTAATTATTATTCATTATATAATGATTTAAATTATTATGCAACATGGATATAGTATTTCTACTATTAATAACAAAACAAATAAAATGATGTTAAACATAATTAATGTAATACAGTTAAGATGATTCAATATGTTGCACAAATTTTACAGATCTATATGACATATTTTGCGTTTTAAAAAAAATTGAATTTCAATTCTTCATGTATCTTTATATAAAAAATGTAAAAGTAATTAAATAGTTTAAAAAATGACATTATTTTAATATTATAATAGATAATATTTTATTAAATTATTTAATATTTATAAAAATATGATATTCATGCAAATGAATGTGAAATGGCTTTATAAATCAACTATGGTCCATTTATGTGACAATTTTCATTTTATAATTACATTATTAAAACTTAAATGGTATAAAACGTTAATATTAAATAAATTGTAAAAATGTGTAATAAAGGGCTAAAACAAGTTGATAAGCATAAAAGTATGATGAAAACATGTCAAAATTTAATTGAATAATATTATTTTTAATCATCCCCACATTATATTTTAATCTTATCTATTTAGAAACACTTTGGAATCAAAATTAATTTTTATTAATTAAATGTTTTAAGAAATTCCTAGAGTGTCCCTCCCCTAAACCATAAAAGGGAACCCATTAATTTCCTTCTTAATACCACATTTATCCTTCTAGATCTACCAAAATCTACAATTATGTTATATATATTTCAATCGACACATTATAGAGTTCTTTTTTTCCCAAAAGTCCAACTATTGATCACTTAAGATTATATATAAAGTATCTGTTTCGAAGAAGAGGTAACCACCATAACAGATCGCTTTTTTAATCCTTATTTTACCTCTTACAAATCTTTTATTTTACTTATAAAATAATAACTTCAATATACTATATATAGGAAACTGTAATTATTTTTAATATTATTAAACCATATTTAATCACCTTCTATCTATCAAATGGGAAGTGAAAGTATCACTCCTGTATACGGATGAATTATTGTCTCTACGTAGCGATAAAAATCTTTTTCCATCAACATATTTCATGTATGGTTATTTTGATGGATTAATTTTTATATATTATAGTTATGAAATATTGATTCATATATAATTGTGATATCATTTAAATACCTAGACCCCAATTTTCAAGATCTGGTGCCTTATTTTATTAAAATGGAATATAAACAAGGAATATGCAACCCAAAGGGCCGAATATTTTAATAGTTTTGGAAGGCAAGATAGATACAAAATTTTAACATTACAACTTGAAATAAAATAAAATATAGTAGATCCATTAGTAACTTCCATAACTCATAGATCATCCTTGAAAGTCATTCATAATATAATTCTATTCATGTAGAGAAAAATAAAACATAATATTGGGTGAGCTCAGATGCTCAAAAAGGGTAACTGAAATAATGAAAGCATAAATAATAAAGCATGGTGAATAAATAAAAGTACACATGCCATTAAAACATAATATTGATCATAATATGTCATGACTAAAATCAGATTTAATAATGAAATAATAAAACATAAACATGTACTTTCTACTATGATAATAAAAACTTTGAATATCAAATACTATATTCATAATTAAGGAATTCATAATGTCAGACATCATAATCATACGATCACTGCCTCATCCAAGACACCATACATAATGGGAAAAACCCCATGGTAGTGTTTATCATGAGACCAACCGATGCATAAAGAAGATATAGTAGGCCCCAACCATAACATAATAAGTCTAATTAATTACTCATATTAAAGGGGAGAAGAATAATCAACATATACATTCATATTGATACTAACATATTAAAAGTAAATTCCATTCCCCAATCATTAAACATAAATACTAACTATTTTAAGTAATAGGGTGAATGGTATTAAGATGGAACATCCACATTAAAATGAATCATAAACCATTAAATAAAAACTTCTATATGATACCATAAAATATAAATCACAATTAAGTATAATAATCAACAAGAGTGTTAAAATAGTTGAAAATACTCTAATAAAATCATCATGTAATTCTTGAGAGAAGTACTCTTTCACTTTACCAAAAAGGGTTCTCTAAAAAAACAGTTGTATAAAACAAGAAGTGAAATAATATAAATTTTTAAAATAAAATAATTTATTTTATAAAATTAATTGTGTCTTAAAAAATTTTATAGAGTGAACTTCCAAATAGATAGGAATTGGAGAAGTTCACTTGAATCGGTCTTGTTTATCAGAAAGAATTTGAAAAAGATACTTCAAAAACTTTTAACACAAAAAACAAATAAAGAAGTAGTATGATTGGTACATATAGATAAAACGTTGACACATAATTTATGATTATTACATAATAATAAATAATAACTTTATTGGGGTGATGAATGAAAAAGAGTAACTTGAAAGAAAATCGTGGTTCGAGTAAAAAACCCATACCATATGTACGAATGTGTTCTACACTTGGACATGAAATCATGGATAACCAAATTATATCCATAAACTAATTAATTTAGAACTTTTTCCATATTTTATTTATTTATTTATATTTTATATACTTCATTTATTTCCTCTTTATGAATTATAATATACAATTTTATTTCTCAAGAGCGTTCGTTTCCTTGGGTTTTCATAATAGCTATACTTGTATATGAGAAAAAAAGTTGATGTGGGATGGATAAAATTATAGAGAATCCAATTTATATCTTATGAATGAGCATAAAAAATTTTAAATTTATATATATATCATTTTTTACATGGTATGAGTATGAATCATCAGATAAGACGTTTAATGATAATCATTTATATTTTTACGGTGGGTTTTCAATCACAAAAAATAGTTTTTTTCTATTGTTAAATATCATGTATAAATGAATTCTCTGAAATCAATAAATAAATTTTAATAAATATTTTTAGAATCCTTTTTGACCATAAAAATGGTTTCATGACCAGCCTTGAAAGATAAATTAATGAACAATTGTTTGTTGTCAATGATGGTTGTAAATTCGGGCCACCCGAACCAAGATATTGTTTTAAAAATAAAATATAGATATAATACGGAGTATGATAATGGATGTTCAATTAACATGATATCATTCAAGTATATAGTAAATATTAGAGTTATAATGATAATTTTTTCAAAGGAGGTGAGTAGAGGATAAGAAAATTAAATAAATTGAAAATGAAATTAAAAGAAAATGGAATAGGGTTTACCTCATGAAATATCATCCTTCAGATCCTCCTTAAGGGAAGGGGTTTTCATATCTTGGAAAGAGAAGAAGCTAATAAAATTTGGGGAGAGACTTGGGAATAGTATTTGGGTAGAACTTTTAAGAGATTCTGGTTTTTGAGGATTGAGGAGAAGAGGGAGTGAGGGGTGGTTTTTATAGTGGAGGAGATGGGTGATTTTTGAATATCCTATCAATTATTTTATTATTTTTCTCAAGAAAGGAAATATTGTGGATTATTGTGACTCAAAATGGTAATAATTTCATGTGAGTTTGAACAATGTGTTCTTAAATCATCCATACATTACCTATGACTCAATAAATCATGTATTTAGAATTTATCATAATTTATCCTGTTTTATTATTCACTAAAAATTAAAGTATTTTTGAAAAAGCCCAAAAATTATCCCCAACAATTTTTTGACTGGTAAAATTCAAAAATGGACTCCATTTTATCATGAATAATTATAAATATTTGAAAATTTATTTATAAATAATAAAATTATTTTCTTGTAAAATATTGATTTGAAATTTAAAACCAATTAGGTAAATCTATGAGAAGTTAACTAACGTCTCATAAAATAATCCAAAAATTATTAAAAAAATAGGTATTTATTTATAAATACATTTTATTAAATTAAATATTCTTTTAATTTTTTATTGATTATAAAATTTACTTAATATTTATGACTCCAAAATAGAAAACCCTTAATTAATATTTTATTAAATATTCATTTACTTAAACTATGATATTATTATATCATAATTTCTCTTATGAGATACCTAAATTATATTTATACTTACATGGGTGTGGTTAAAATTCATTAAGTTAATTTACTATTCATAAGGGTTATATTACTCTTCATAAGAGAAATTTTCTATTTCATCGGTATATGTGACTTAAAATCTAGATATACAACTTATTTCATTCATTCTCAGATATAAAGTTTTTATTATGTTCTATTTGTGATTTTATGTGATATATCATATATAAAATAAAAATAAGAAGAGAAATCTCATTTGGAGCATTCTGGGTTATCAAATTCTCCCCTCTAATAAAATTTTATTCCGTGAATTTTCAGATTATCACCTCACAGAAGTATTTTGGTAGCTATTCAGCATGAGTTCGTTAGGATCCCATGTCACCTCTTTATTTTTATGATATTTCCAAAGCACCTTTACCAGCCGAGTCATCCGATTCCTCAACACCTATTCTTTAGTGTCCAGAATTCTGATAGGCTCTTCAGAGTAAGATAAGTCATGTTCCAATTACATTCCATCTGAAGTGAGTACTTATGTTGGTTCTGGAATCTAATTCCTTAATAAAGAGAAGTGTAATACATTGTGTACTTTAGATTGGATAGGAGTCATTGTCAAACGATTGGCCACAACTCCAAATCTCACTATAATTTCAAAAGGTCCATTGAATCTAGGGCTCAGTTTCCCATTCTTCCCAATTCATATAACACCCCTCCATAGAGTTAATTTTTTGAAAACATGATCTCCTACTTGAAATTCCTAAACCTTATAGCCCAATGCACCAACTACCTTATTTTCCGTTCTTAGGAGGTATTGTATAGAAAAATCATAATCCTTGAATAGCTCGATCCATCAATTTTTCCTTATGTTGAGTTCATTCTATGAGAAGATATATATCAAGATCTTATAATCCATATATATCTTACATATTTCTCTATAGAGAGAATTTATACATAACTTTATGTAAAACATTAATACTGCTAACTTAAGATCAGGATTTGGATATTTTTGTTCATGAATTTTAAACTGATTTGATGCATAGGAAATAACTCTATCATTTTGTATAAAAACACATCTATGTCCATTCTTCGAGGAATCACTATAAATCACAAATAAACCATTTTCCGATGGATGAGTTAGGATTAGATAATTCAATAACATCCTCTTCAATTATTCAAAACATTATTCACATTATTTTTTTTCCATATGATATTAACCCCTTTATGAGTAAGCTTGATTAATCGGTTGGTTAATCGGGTGGTGTTCTAAACAAAACTCTAATAGTTACCTCACAAACTAAAAATATTATGTACCTTAGTTATGTTCATTGGAGTAGGACATTGTTGAAATTCCTTTACCTTTGACAGATCAACTATGATTCCATAATTAGAGAAAATATAGCCAAGAAAATAATCTAATTGATGCTGAAATTCACACTTAACTTCCCATACAATTCATAACTTCCATGAGCCTTCAGAATAATCCACATGTGATTTTCAGGGTATTCATAGATTTTGGAGTATACCGAGATATCATCAATAAATACAACAAAAAATTTATCAATATATTATATGAAAAATATATTCATTAGATATACCAATGAAGAGGGTGCATTAGTCAGTCCAAATGACATTACTATAAACTTGTAATTCCCATAGAAGATTGGAAATGTTGTCTTTGGAATATCTTCATTCTTCAAATGTAATAGATGATACTTATATTGAGGTCAATCATCGAAAAATATTGGGCTCTGTGAAGTTGATCAAATTAATCATCAATGTGAGGAAGATGATACATATTCTTTATTATAGTAACCTTTATCTTTCTATATTAAATGCACAGCCTCATTAATCCATCTTTCTTATTATTGAAAAGAATCGGGGTCCCTATATTGAAACATTAGGTAGAATACATCCATTATCACTCAATTGCTCTATATGATTCCATAGTTCGACTAATTACACATTTTACATTCTATAAGGAGTCTTTGATATAGGTCGTGAAATAAAAATTAAATCAATAGAGTAGTTAACTTCTTGCTCTATAAGATGTCCAGTTAAATCTTTTGAAAAAAATCAATTTATTCTTGCACAAAAGGTACATCCCAAATTTTAATATTTATTTACACACCCATAGATATTTCATTCTCATCCTCCCTGCTAATTTTATTATCTAGATATACTGGGCATAGATGTCGATAAGAATCAGATGGTGAGGTTTTTGTTCCAAGGATAAGGGATTCCACATCATTCTCAAAAACTGTTACCAATTTCTTGTTGTAATATATATTCGCATCGTAATTATAAATCCAATTATACGAAGTATTATATCAAATTAAATCATAGGTATGATGATACGATTAGTAACTAAATCACATTTATGTGTCCTGAGGGGGATTGATCAATATGTCTTTATTGTAATGATACTTCCCATAAGAGTTTTTACTGACAACTACTTTATTAAATCAAATTGTAAGTGTCTAATTCTCTTGGAAAACTGGGAAGATATAAAAGAATGTGATGATCCAAAATCGAATAATTAATTGTCTATATTTGATGAAATAATTAAAGTAATTGGCACCACATCATTAGGAACTTCATGATTTGTATTTTTGACTGCATAACCTTAGAATTCCCCCTTGGACTTCTTCAGAGAAGTTTCCATGATTCTTAAGGAAATCATTTACATAATGTACCATATGTTGTTAATTATAGAGTGGAACATTTTTGGATTCTTTATTTCATTTATAGTCACTAGTTTGGTGGCCTTTTCCACCATAATTGTAACAAACATCAATACCCTTCAGGCATGTACTAAGGTTTTTCTTCCCACAATTATCACAGGATGGAAAATCAATTTTTCAATTATTACCCTTTTCCTTATTTCCTTTTATGAAGTGTTTAGTGTTGAGTCAATAATGTATATTTATTAATTTTTCATTCATCTATGTTCTAAAAATCACAAACACTATATCTTAAGGGAAATTAAAATTTTCCATAAGAATTATCTTAATAAAGAAAATTTTCCTTCCCCAAGTAAATTTAACCTTACCCATGTTTTAATTATTATTTTTATAGTTTCTCTAAACATAAATCATTTTATTTATAAGTTTAAAATTAAGATTGACTTTTAAAACCTCATAATCCTATGAATTCTTAGATATAGAGTATTATATTCTTATGTTCTAAAATCCAGACTCTTAATTCTCTGAAATTCAAAGTCCAAATTCTCTAAAATTCAGTCTCTGAATTCACTGAAATTCAGACTCCAAATTCCCTGAAATTCAAACATCGAATTCTTAGAAATTTTGACTCCGAATTGCCCAATATTCAGACTATGAATTCTCTGAAATTTAGACTCTAAATTCATTGAAATTAAGACTCCAAAATATCTTAAATTTAGACTCTAAATTCTCTGAAATTCAGACTCTGAATTCTCTAAAATTCAGACTCTGAATTCTCTGAAATTCATGCTCCGAATTCTATGAAATTTGGGCTCTAAATTTCTCAGAATTTATACTCCGAATTACTCAGAATTAAGAATCTAAATTCCTTATAATTCACAATATGAATTCATCAGAATTCAGTCTCTGAATTCCTCAGAATTCTAACTCTGGATTCCTCAGAATCCAGAATCTGATTTCATTGGAATTAATATTCCAAAATCTATAGAATTCATTTTTCAAATTCTTTGAAAAATAGAATATGAAAATCTATGTTCTATAGTCTCTGAATGTTTATTTTTTTTATATTCCAAACATTATGTCTCCATAGACTCTAAAAGTTAGATTTGGTTAAGCAACCTTATTTGTCTTACACTTTTTATAGTTATGAATTGATGTTGTATATTCTGTTTATAACTAACCGTTGTTTGAGTGACACATGTACAAGTCCCTATGAAATTAATTAAAAAAATTTGATTATGGGATGAGGGAGCCAATCGTTGGAGATGTGCCTATAAATAGGAGCTCATTTGAACAAGCTCAAAGAAAATTTCATAACTTTAGAGATTGCATGTTGTTGAAGTGAATTCTAGATAGACTCTCATGTCTTATGCACACTGAACATCTTGTTCAACTTACTTTGTGAAACTCAAATTATATATTTGTACAATCGAGGTCTTCCATGGATAGGATGACATAGGTGTCGAATACCTTAATATTCAAGTAATTCTGTGGATAGGAAGACAAAGGTTCTGACTACCTTAATGTTCGAGGAATTACAGGGATACCAAGAATGATTCTGATTTTCCCATCGAGGGCTTAACCTTGTGTGGGTAAGACACAATTTCTTGAATGTATAAATCAAGGGACCTTTATCCAAGGTTGTTAGATACCCTTCTCTTTTGGTTTAAAGACTTCATACTTGTTACTTGTTTCGTTTCATGTTTATTTTGGATGTATTTTGATAAATAAAAAAATTATAACTTTATTATACTTTATTATTCTCTTATGTACTCTGACTAATAATATTCTATATGGTTTATGGTAGAATATTTTTCTTTTAAACATTTCTTATGTTTTATTTCCCGAACCATATTTCCGGAACCCAGTACGTTTTTAGAATAAAAAGTGGTCTTTTGAATTTACCTTGTTTAACCTTGTTAAACATAGTTTTAGTTAAGGTTAAAAAGAAATTTTTTTAAACATACAATTCACCCCCTATTGTATTTGAGAATCTACATCACTATATCGGTCCTACAATTTTTATAGGGGGGTATTTGAAATATTTATATTCATATATAAGTTTTCCTGCTCAAGTTTTCATTATTCTAAATATTTTCCTTATATATGATTTTTATCATTGTTTACAAACATTTTATATTAATATGTTGTTGTGGAAAGATACTTTTTTAAGATGGTATGAATAAATGTTGGTTCAATTAACAATATAAATCCTTCCAAACCACATATATTTAAGTGTAATGATTATGAATATTTGAGAGATCATATGAAGTCATTTTTAATTAATACTGGTGTGGATAATTTAGTTATGCTTACTGGAGATTACAAGATTCCGGATAATAAAGTCAGAAATTTCACCAACCAATAAAAGTCAGAATATCAACTAAACTACAGGGTACACAATTCTTTGTTATGTTCCATGAATTGGAATATATATAATCCGATCTCATCTTGTGAAGCTGCTAACTGTATCTGGAAGAAATTAGAGGTTACCCATTTTGGTACGTCCTAAGTTCTGGAAACTAGAATTTCTATTCTTACAGAATAATATCATTGATTTCCATTTTCTCAGGGAGAGTTAGTAAACAATGTACAAAAAAGTCTTATGAATATTGTTAACAGTCTACAATGTTTTTGTGATAGAGGATTATATGATGAGGCACTTGTGGACAAGATTATAGATATCCTTCCTAATGAATGGGATTCTAAAAGAACAACTATTGATGAGAATAGGAAGGTATCAGAAATTAATCTTGATGAGATTTTCCGAATTATTCATCAACATGAGATGAGAATAAAAGGAGATGGTGATATGAATAAGAAGAAAAATGGAAATGGAAGTGTATACTTTACTATTAATAAATCCTAGACTCCTAAAATGGTTACCTGATCTATGTATAAGAAAAAAATACTTTTATCTGAATCTAGTGAAAGTGAACACAGTGAGAATGAACTAGCTAATCTTGCTAAAAGAATGAACTAGATAGTTGGAAAGAAGGACTTTGAATATAGATATAACAAGAACGAATGAAAAGATAAGAAAGATACAGAAGAAACTTGTTATGAATGCAAAAGAGAAGGGAATATGAGGCAAGATTTTCCTATTCTTATGAAAAAGGATATAAAGGAAAATAATTCTAAGAGGAATAGAGAAAAATATTACAAGGCTAATTATATGAAATTCTCGAAATCCAATAACACCTAGAGTGCCAGTGGTGGTAAATCTTTTGATGAATCCTCAGAGTATAAATACTCTATAAAGAATATTCTTCATCAACTAGCCAAACTACCCATTAAAAATAATTTTCTAGTGGCCAGGGTACACAATGATGAAACTATAAAAAATGTATCCTTAAATTAAAATTATAATGATGATAAATATGACAAGTCTTAAGATAATGAATCTTATACTGGTAAAGATAATATATTACATACTTGTGAAGAAGTATCTAGGTTTTATAACCTTCTTGAGAATGAAAATTCTAAACTCAAGAAAAAGCTGGATAAGGAAAATTCTAGAATTTTTATTTTAACTAAAGATGTATCATATCTTTCTAAAGATCATCACAAGAAAATTAATGATTTTGAAAATATTTCCCTAAACCTTGAGGATATTAATTCTGAAAAGGATAAACTTTCTAAGGATCTTGAAAATGTAATTTCTAAGAAAAATATTTTAGAGAATAAGTCTAGTTCTAAAACTAAAGTTTTTGAGGATAAAAACGTGGTTATTAAACTAAAGTCAAGAAATATTTTCATTGAGGAAGTTATTGTCAAACTATACCTCTGGTAAGGAATACTTTGACAAGATGTATTTCCAAACCTGACATATAAGGAATAGTTATGGATTTGGTTATACTCATTCTAAACCAGTTTTTATTAATATCTATTTTGATCCTCAAAGTGCTCAATTCGGAATTAAATTTCAGTGTAGTGTAAATTGGGGAAAAATTGATCTTTAAATAAAACTCATTAGTTAGGTTTCCATAAAGATTATTTTTCTAATAAAATGTCGATTCCTAAAATCTTGCTTACTGAAATTTACGGATCCAAGAAAATTTGGATTGCAAAAGTCTAACACTCTTATTTTTAGGAAAATAAAGATAGTAACAATAGAAATACATGGTACATTAATAGTGGATGTTCACAACACATGACTAGTAATAATAACTTGTTTGAAAATCTTATCAAGATGAAAGATGAAAAGTTACATTAAGAGATAATTCTAAGGGATAAATTATTAGTATAGGTTACATTTTGCTTCTAGAAAAAACATTGATTTCATATGTTTTATTTCTTAAGGCTCTTAAGCACAATCTCATTACCATAAGTCAACTATGTAATGAAGGTTACCTTGTAAATTTAATGAATGATAAGTACCTAGTACAAAATTCCAAGGAAGAGTTTATTCATTCTACCCACATGCTAGATAATATATACATACTAAACATAGAAGACCTTAGGAGCCAAGATCTACCTTGCCTTGGTGCAATGGAAGTTCAATCATGGGTATGGAATAGATGGTTAGGAAACTGTTTCTATATGAACCTATGTAAACTCTCTATGAAAAGAATTGTTAAGGATCTACCGGATCTTGGATATGATTCTTCAAAAGTTTATGATCCTTGTAAATTTGGAAATCAACATATAAAATGTTTTAAATCAATCAGTGAAGTCTCAACTACTTATGCACTACAGTTGGTGGATATGGATTATTTCGATCTAACACAAATTGGAAGAATTAGAGGCAAATATTGTGTATTTGTCTTAGTTGATGATTACACTAGATTTATAATGGTCTATTTTCTAGAAATGAAATCTGAATATTTTTCTTATGTTAAAATATTTATACCCCAATTTAAAAATAATAAAAACCCATCCAATGATAACTATTCATTGTGATCATGGAGGAGAATTTCAAATTTCTTATTTTGAATTATTTTAGTAAAACATGCATTAAACATAACTTCTCAGCACCAAGAAATCCTCAAAAAATGATTTTGTTGAATGAAGAAATAGAATTTTTCAAGATATAACTAGAACCTTGTTGAGGGAATATTTGATAGCTTAACACTTTTGGGATAAATCTATAAGTACTACATAATATACTATAAATCGAGTTTTGATTAGACATTTTTTTTAAAAACCCCAAAAAATGTGGTATGATACAAAAACTAGACTATCCTACTTCAAAGAATTTGGTTTCAAATCATTCATTTTGAATAATAATGATAATATACATAAATCTATACCGAAATCTGATGAATGAATTTTCCTAGGCTAATCCAAAACCTCTATGCCTTATAGAGTTTAAAATAAATATACTTGTACTATTGAAGAAACATTACATGTTAAATTTGATGATACTAGCCCTTTTGTTTTTAAAGAACCGCATCCTACATCTTCAGTTGTGTTTTCAATAAATGATTATCAACCATTTATAGAAGATCCTTCTGATAATGAAAATTTTCAATTCAATGTTTCTGAAGCATTTACCCCTGATGATTTCCTACCATATTTTGATAAAAAAGTTTTAGAAAACCGAAATCAGTTGTTTCATAAGAATCCTCCTAGTGATAGTATCATTGGAGATGTAAATCAACATATATGGACTAGAGTTTCCTTAAGAAATAAAGTTTAACATCTAGAATTTCATTCCTAATTAGAACCAAAAAGCATTGATGAAGCTTTAAGTAATGATGATTGGATAAAATTCAAACATGATGAACTAAATTAATTTTAGAGGAATAAAGTCTGGACCTATGATGAAAGACCTAAAGAAACTTCTTTTATTGGGGTAAAGTGGGTCTTTATAAATAAGTGTGATGAAAATGGAATCATTTTATGAAATAATTCTAGATTACTTGAAAATGATTGTAATCAACAAGAAGGAATATACTATTAGAAACATATGCTCCAGGAGATAGAGTTGAATCTATCTGTATTATACATGAATTTATGACATTCTTCAACATTAAACTTTTTCAAATGGATGTTTAATGTGATTTATTTAATGGATATATTCAAGAAGATGTTTTTATTGAACAACCACTTGGTTTTGAAGACAAAAAACATCCTGAACATGTTATCAAACTTACAAAACCTTTATATGGACTTAAACAATACCCTTGAACTTGGTATGATAGGGTTACAATTTTTATGTTACAAAACAACTATTGTAAGGGAAATGATGATCCAACCCACTTTATAAAGAATGATAATAAAAATGTTTTTATTTTTCAAATTTATGATAATGACAAAATATTGGGTTCGACTCAGTAATCTTTAAGAAATTCATTTGCAAATCTAATGAAATTTGTGTTTAAAATGAGTATGAAGGGTGAGTTAACATTTTTCCTAGGATTTCAAATTTGTCAAAAAAATGAACTTATATATGTCAACATAACTATAGTAAATATCTTATTAAAAAACATGGATATAACCACACTTAGAGTACTAGTACTCCCATTCGTACCTCAAATTCCATTGATCTTGATGAAGCTGGGAAACCTGTAGATCAAACATCATTTAGAGGTATGATAGGTAGTTTGCTATACATGAAATCTAGTCATTCAGAAATAAGTTTTTTAGTATGATTATGTGAAAGATATCAATCCATTCCTAAGGAATCTCATTTAAACGTAGTGAAATGAATTTTTCGATATTTAAAGGGCACCATGGATTTAGGACTCTTTTATACTTCCAAAAAAGATTGTGTTTTAAAAAGTTTTTCAGATGCTTATTTTTGTGGATGTATAATGGATAGGAAGATTATGACAAGAACTTTTCACCTCTTAGGAGATTCATTAGTTTCTTGGTCATGAAAAAAGCAACACTCAATAGAACTCTCCACTGATGAAGATGAATATTTAGTAGTAGGAAGTTGTTATGCCCAAGTATTTTGGATACAACAGACACTCACAGACTATTGTATGAGTTTTATAAAAATACAGATATTCTGTGATAATTCTAGTTCCATTGCCTTATGTAAAAACAATGCACAACAATATCGTGAGAAACACATAGATATTTGGCATCACATTCTTAGGGATCACGCCCCAAAAGGAGATATCATTATTCAATTTATCGGAGCACAAGATCAAATTGCTGATATTTTCACTACATCTTTACCCTCTGATAGATTTGAATACATTAAAAAAACGTTAGGAATGATAACCATAAGGTAATATTCCATATTAACTTCTTGTAGAAACTTATCTCATTATAGTAAGAAACTCCTTTTCATACGGGGAGTATATTTTCTTATATGTTGATTTTTTTCTCTTAATTGAAATTTTCGTAATAAAAATATTCGTAATAAAAAGTTTCGCAATCAAAAAATTCAAAATTAAAATTTTCATAATCAATATTTTCATAATCAATTTTATCAGAATCATTTTTTTTTGTATTCAAAATTTCGTAACCAATTTTTTTAAAAAAATTAGAAGTATAAATTTCTTCATGAATATTTTTCCTCAGTATGAATAATTTTTCTAGAAATTCAGAAGGTATGTTTCCATTCATAAACTTTCTTAGTCATCTTTTTACTTCCTGGTATTTTGTTTTTATTGAATCTTTTCGGATTCACGTTTCCATAAATCAAACACATTTACCTTAAAACCCTCAAAATATCAGAACATACCAAAAATCCTTCTTCAACTATCATATCAACCATTAGATCTGATCAAGAGTAATTTAACCATAGGATCAATCAATGAAGATGAACTGTCACATCAAAAACCTATATAAGAACCCCCCGATGGTTATCCCACATCGATATTAATTGCTTTTGGCGTGTTTAAGTACTGCTCTTCTATATAATATTGTTCTGATTCTTTATGTTTTCGTTAATTCCGAATGTCTGTGAAAGATTATCCTCAGAAAGAGATGTTGTTAGTAAATGAAATATCTGAATGGATGATATACAGAGAAAGGTAAGTCAATCTTGAATTCATTGCTAAGTATGATTCTATTATTTCATAGAATATCAAGTTGAATGGCCAAAAGAGCCTATGTATATCCATACTGAAGGCACATGATCTGGTTTATCTAGAGTTATTTGTTGAATTCTATGATTCTGTATGTTTTTTCAATGAAGGAGTGAGATACAAGTTTTACATCAGGAGATATGAAAGACCTACTCCCTTTCTTATAGTAAGGCTACGAGCTTGATTGGAATTCCGTATGAGGGTGAAGAATAATTGTTCACCCACAAGCTACAAGATGTAGAAGTATCTTTCGATAAGGAAAACACTTTAGAGTGTTTTGTTCTATCAATGGTGAAGACTCCGAAGGTTTTTCATCTATCAAGAATCCTCTGGATTCTTGAATTATGGGTTCAAGGTTTTATCATTCTGAGAAAAGTAGATTAAGATACCCTGATGAAAAGTGACATCTATATTCTAAATTTCATGGTGAATCTATGGAAGATAAATTTGGTGAAGTATGTCTTGATCACAATTATGAATATCAAGAATGGATCTCTCAAATCATAAATCATCATGTATCCATCTATTCTATCCAATATTATAGTTCTTTGTCTTGATTCTTTTCAAATCTCTTATAGTTCTAAGACAAGGAATTTCAAAGTGATATTGTTGAGTGATGGTACTCTCCTAAGAATGATGGTTCTTTTATCTTGTGAATCTGGAGATTTATATTATTTTCTGAATCAGAAATCAAATCTCTTTCAAAGAAACTGTATGTGGCTAAGAATTCCAAGAAGGGTGGAAATATGAGGAAAGGGAAGGAAATGGAAGAAAAATGAAAAACTCCCACTGTTCAAGAAACTCAATCCACAGCTACAAAAACAAATAAGAAAAAGACATATCCTAATGAATAGGTAGCTAAATGGAGAGAAGACAAGAAGAACAAGAAATAAGGTGAGCCTAGTTTTGTCTTAGACCCTTCCATGGAAAAATCCATAAAGGTGAAGGGTTCTAAAGATCTTGAGAAGCAAGAAAAAGAAAAGAAGCATAAGAATAATATGTCAGAAATAGATATATTTCAATCCGTTCTCAAGGCTACTATGGAAACCTCTGAACAAATTCAGGTACCAAAGTCCATTTTGCAAGAATCACTTCTTGTGACTCCAGGAAATAAGATGGTGATTCCGGAAACAGAAAAATAAGTAGAAATAGTTCAAGAGGCAGAATTTGAACAAGAAGAAAAATAAGAAATAGGAGATACAGATTACATGATATTTGAAGTAGAGGAATATCATAATAAGGAGAGTCCTTCTAAGAAACTATCAATCCGAACTTCTGAAGAAGAATATTAAAAACATTCTACAGTAGGAAAAGAAGAAAATATTAGTGAATAAATGAATAAATTATTGGAAGAAGATAGTAGTATCCATGAATTTGTTCTGCAAGAGGATCCTGTGGAAGGTGACGAGAAAGAAAATAGTGAGGAAGACAAGATTTTTCAATTATCAGATAGTGAACATGAATTTCCCAAAGCTAAAGAGATCATTTTGAGAGTTGATAATGGAATGTAGGTGTTGGTTCGTACACCTAAGAAATCGATAGTGAAAAAATAAAGATGTTGATGGATTATCCAAGAGGGAATGATTAAGAGATAGAAAAATAATCCTCACCCATCAAACAGTCTGATTCAGAATCATCCTTTCTTGGACATTATTTTTTAGTTCAATCTTTGAAAAAGATGGTTAATTCTATTCTATTATTTTCGAGTATAGACCTAATGTGTTTTTTGCTTCAGAATTTGTTTTATCAGAAATCATATTCACTTACGATGATTATAGATTAGTTTTTCAAGTATGGGGACTATTTCAAAACCTTCTTCATCAGATATGAACCTCCCAAAAAATCATGCGAGGAAATCACTAAGAGTTCAAAGAAGAAAATTGAATAGATGATAATCCTTGATTATTTCTAATAAATTCTGATGGATTCTTTTGACACTGAATATATTAAGATTAATGATGTTACTAAGAGTTTTGAGGAAAATCTATGTCTCGAACAAACATCTCGAAAACAGAATGTGAAGGATCTAAATAGATGCTAAATTCAGTGGCTTTGAATTGGAAGAGGGAAAGGGATCTCAGAATAGAGTTTGAAGAAACTATTTCTAAGCAAGAAGATATTTGGAATGTTTAGGCAGATATTCTTAAGGCCTTGGAGGAAAAATACAAAACCTTAGATAAGAAAAATGAAGATCAGGATCAGTTGCTCAAGCATGTGGAAGAAGAACACAAGGAGATAAAGAAGCTAAAAACAATTGTAAAGAAGTTAATGTTAAAGATAAAAGAAGGATATTTTTTCCCAATCCAATATGTTGTTGTATTTCCTTCTTTGTATAAATTGTATTCCCTCATAATGAAGTTTTGATTTTTCATCCTGCATTTTGTTTTATAGTAATAATTTTTTAGGTACCATATTTTTTTAATTTTTTTATTCCTTTTTGAAAGTCACAAAAGTGGGGAAAGGAATGATAAAATGAATACTAAGTAAGGAAGTGAATTCCCTATGTAATGGGGAGTCTATCTATGGGGGCATTCCATCAAAGTATATTTTCTTATTTAGGGAAAAGAAAAACCTATTTAAGGAAATCATCTATATGATTTTTAGGGATTTGAAAACCTAAATGGGATTTAGTCATATTCAACATGATTCATAAGTAAAGGGAGATGAGTTTAAATTTTTATAGTTCCATAAAGAAAAAACTCTAAGTCCTTATATTCTTTTTAGTAAGGAAGTTTGTGAGTTCCAAAAACAAGGATATTGTTGAGTCAATAAGGTTTCCTTATTACTTTTCCATTGCTTTATATTATGAAAATTACAAACACTATATCTTAAGGAAAATTATATTTTTCTCTAAGAATTATCATAATAAGGAATATTTTCCTTCCCCATGGAAATTTATCTTTACCTATATTTTTATTGTCCTTTTTATAGTTTCTCTAAATCTAACTAATTTTATTCTATGTCTAAAATTCAGTTTCACTTTCAAAACATCAAAATCCTATAAATTTGTAGATACATGGTAATCTGTTTTTAGTTTCTAAAATTTAGCGTCCTAATTCTCTGAAATTCAGGGTTCGAATTCTTTGAAATTCAGTCTCGGAATTCTCTAAAATTCGGATTCCAAATTCCCTGAAATTTAGACCACAAATTATCTGAAATTCAGACTCTAAATTCCCTAAAATTCAGATTCCAAATTCTCTAAAATTAAGACTTTGAATTCTATGAAATTCAGACTCTGAATTCTATGAAATTAAAAATCTGAATTCTATGAAAATCATACTCTGAATTCTTTGAAATTCAGGAACTGAATTCTATGAAATTCAAGCTCTGAATTCTCTAAAATTCAGGCATCAAATTCTTTGAAATTTCATACTCTGAAAACATTACAATTAAGACTCCAAATTTCTCAAAATTATGGCTCCCAATTCCTTATAATTGAGACTCCAAATTCATTGGAATTCAGACACCAAAATCTATAGAATTCAGGTTCTGAATTCTTTGAAAAACAGAATCTGAATATCCATATTGTATAGTCTTCTAATGTTTATTTTATTAAATTCTGAACATTATTTTTCCTTATACTCTGAATGTTAGATTTTGTTAAGCAACCTTATTTTACTTACACTTGTTATAGTTATGAAATGATGTCGTATATTCTACTTCTATCTAACCGTTGTTTGAGTGACATGTGTACAGGTCCCTCCAAAATTCAAGAAAAAATATGCCCGTTGGAGGAGGGAGATTTCCATTGGAGAAGTGCAAATAAATAGGACCTCATTTGAATGAGCTCAAAGACAATTCCATAACTCTAGAGACTGCATGCTGTTGATGTGATTTCTAGATACAGGGAGAGACTCTGATTTATTTTTCATACTGAACAACTTCTTCATCTATCTTTGTGTGACTCTGATTTTTTCATTGTATAATCAGGGGCTTTTGTGGATAGGAAGGCAAATGTGATGAATACCTTAATGTTTGAGGACATCATTGGATAAAAAGACATAGGTTCTAACTACCTTAATGTTTGATGGCTTGCAAGGATAAAAAGTCAGATTCTAATATTCCTATCAAGGGATAACCCTGGTGTGGGTATGACAGACATTCTTGGAAGAATAAATCAAGGGTCCTTTATCCAAGTTTGTTGGATACCATTCTCTTTGGGTTAAAATATTTTATACTTGTTACTTGTTTTTTTTCAAGTTTATTTTTGCTGTATTTTGATAAAGTAAGAATGTATAACTTTCTTATACTGTCTTATTCTCTTATGTGCTCTGATTAATAATAATCTATATTCATTGAGGTAGAATCATTTTCTTGTAAACATTTATTAGGTTTTTTTTCAGAACCATATTTTTGGAAGATTCTATGTTTTTTAGAACTAAAGGATTTCTTGTGAATATAACTTGTTTAACCTTGTTATACATAGTTTTCCATAAGGTTAATAAAGAATGTTTTTAAACATAAAATTCACCCCCTATCGTATTTGAGCATATACATCATTATTTTCATCCTTCATTTAGCACCCTCTTCTTGTATTTATTCATTTAATGTCATAGGACTTAAATAATTGTTTTTCTATCTTGATATCACATGAGACTATATCATTATATGATGAGAAACATTTGGTTACTACTGTCCTTTTGTTGATTATTTAAACCATTAAATAAGCAATTAATATTTCCCTTGGATTATGTATGTAGTCCGTAGCATGCCTTTATAATCATGTAATTTTGGATTTATACTTTGCAACACTTCATCCTCCTTTTGTTTCAAACTAATGAATTGTGTTTCCATATCTTCTCACTACTTTCATGGAAAATATTTTTCTAGAAAAATTTCCTTAAAATCCGTTAATTCCAAATTTAAATATATTCCTCCCCCTTTGTGTTTTGAATCAATGGACACCGTTGATCAGCATCTCCCTATAGATGATAAACTGCCATTAAAATCTTCTCCCTTTCATTACTCCCCATGAAGAAAAATATTTTCTCAAAGGAACTTATCCAATACTCTACTTTGAATGGGTTTATAGTCCCATTAAATGATGGTGTATTTTTTCACATAATGTAGTATAACATTGTCCTCCATGTTATTGATCCGGATGCTCCATATGGGTAAGGTTATTGTTCATAACCTGAGTCATTTGTCTGAGTATAGTTATAAGTTGTTGAGTATAAGTCACATCTCCAGAACCAACGTCATTATCTTGCATAAGATATAAATCCCTCCATGGGCTGGGTGTGTTCAGAGAGTTTCCATTCCTACCACTAGGCTCCATTTCTAAATAATGTCATACACTAAATTATGTTATGAATCATAAAGTATAATCTCAACTAGAAAAAAACATAACATAAATTGAAATCTTATACCTAGATAATCCCATAATCATGAACACGGTCTCTTTGAATAAAAAATTAATTTTAAATCCTTCATAATGGATAGTAAATAAAATGTAAATTATCCTAAGTATACCTCCGACGATTTTCAAACCAGGTGCTCAGTAAGGACAATTTTCATGTACCAAGTTATCCCAAGTCAGGCCCAAAACACTTTGTCGGAGTTTTAAATCCTATGTACATCTGTGAAAGAACTTTTTCCACTTGTAGTGTCAAGATAATGATGTATTTCTAGGATAATCCACATAATTTCTTACTTTACAAATTTCTAGGATGTAGTTTTATTCTAATCCTCAATTTCTATCTTATTGCTTTGTTCACTAATCTATGTTTTCTAAATCTAGTTTCCAAGATTCTTCTAAACATCCTATGATACTAAATATAAATACCCTGACCCCAGTTTTCCAAATGTTGTGCTTTATTTCATTACAATGGAATATTTACACTAAATACACATCTTGAAGGGCCGAATATTTTAGTATTTTTGGAATATTAGATACATACATAAGTCCAACATGAAAATACATACAATATAGAAGATACATTAGTAACTTCTAAAACTCCTAGATTATCCATGTATATCATTGATAATATACTTCTTCACATCCTAGGAAAAATAAAACATAAAAAGGGGTGAGTAGAAATTCTCAGTAAGGGTAATTAAAACAGTGGAAGCATAAAAAATAATGCATTGTGAATAACTAAAAGAACAAATTCTATTAAAACATAATATAGAGAATAATGTCGAAAAAATAAAAGATTATTTAATAACTCCATAATAATACATAGCCACTGATTTTATGCTTGTCAAATAATCACATGGAATATCAATTAATAGATTCATAATGAGGGAATGCAGAACTTATAACATCATAATCATATTGTTAAGACCTCACCCAAGACACCATACAAAACTGGTAAAAACACAATCTAGTTTGTATCATGAGACCTATTGATACCTATAAGAGATATATTAGGCCCCAACCATCACATAATAAGTCCAATAAAATCCTAAAATGAAAGGGGAGAAACAAGATCATCATATACATTCATATTTATACGAACATATGAAATGTAAATAACATTCTCCAACCAATAAACATCAACACTATCCATTTAGAGTAATATGGTGAATGGTGGCAAGATAGAACATCCATAATCAAATTAATAATAAAAAATTAAATGAAATATGGAATATAATATAATAACACATTAACCCCAATACAATATAATAATCCATAAGAGTGTTAAAATAGATGAAAATACTATAATAAAATCATTGAGTAATTCTTGAGAGAAATATTATTTTACTTAGTAATAAAGAGTTATTTTGGAAAAATATTTGTATAAAACCATAATTTCACTAATATAATGGTTCTATAATAAAATTAGTGATTTTATAATTTTAATGGTGTCTTAAAATATATTATTGATTCCACTTGAAAATAGGTAAGAATTCAAGAAGTTCCGTCGAATCGACCAAGTTTATCTGGAAGAATTTGAAAAGGATCCTTTTAAAAGTTGTAACACACCCAAAAAAAGAAGGATTATGATTGGTAAATATATATAGAAAATTAAAAAAATTATAATGAGTATATAAGTATAGCTATGAATTTAATTATGTTAAAGGGATAAAAAAGTAACCCTAATGGAAATAGAGGTTCGGGTAGAAAACCCTTACCTTATGTCCGAACATGTTCAATAATTTACCCTAAAATCTAGGATAATCAAATAAAATCATTTAGTTAATATTTAACTAACCTTATATATTTTTATTATATTTATTTCAATTTTATTAATTTCTTTTATTTCTTTTTTTTATGAATTATAACATACAATTTTATCGATCAGGAGGGTTCATTTCCCTGGGTTTTCAGGATCTGTATACCTGTATATGAGTATAGAAGTTCATGAGAGATGGAAATAATTATAAATAAATGAATTAATATATTATTAACTAAAATAAATAAGTGTAAATGGTTATATATAACATTGCATTACATAGTATGAGGATGAGTCATTAGTTAAGAAATTTAGTGTTAATCGTTTATATTTTTAAAGTGATTTCTCGATCACAACAAACTAGTTTTATCTTATTATTTGATATCATGTATAAATGATGGTTCAAAAAAATTACATAAGATATAATAAATATTTTCTATTATGTTGAAATGATAAAAATGGTTTCATGACTATAAATGAAGTTCAAATTAATGAAAGAATGTTTTTATTCCATGAAGGTTGTAAATTGGCACATTTTAGACGATCATTTAGTTTTTAAAATAATATATAGAAGGAGAAAGGAGGATGAAAATTCATGTTAAATTATCATGATATCCTTCCAGTATATAAGTGATATTATATTTATCATGGTTATTTGGACAGAGGATATGAGTAGAATATAAGAAAAGGAAATAAATTGAAAATTAAATTAAAAGAAAATGAAAGAGGGGTTACCTCTAGAAATATCCTCATCGAGAACTTCCTTAAGGTAAGGGGGTTTGGTATTATGGAAAGAACAAGATCTCTCGGAAGTGGGGAGAGACTAGGGAATATAATATGGGTAGAACTTTGATGAGAATCAAGGATTATATGAGTGAGGATAAGGGGGAGTGAGGGGTTGTTTTTATAGCGGAGGAGAGGGCGGATTTTTGAATATGTTATTCATTATTTTAGTATTTTTCCCAAGACAAGAAATAATGTTGAATCTTATGAAGAAAAATTGTAATAAGTTCATGTGATTTTGAACCAAGTGTTCTTACATCATCCATACATCACCTATGACTCAACAAATCATGTATTTATCATTTACTGTCAATAATTGCATTTCACTATTCACCAAATATTCAATTATTTCTGAAAAATATAAATATTTTACCCCAAATATTTTTAGATGTGTATAATTTAAAATTTGAATCCATTTTATTAGAATTATTTTCTAAATCTGTGAATTTTAATTTTTAATAGTAATCCTTATTTAATTAAAAAATAACGATTTTAAATTTAAAATTGATTTTATAACACCATGAATAATTAAATAACGTATCATAAATTTATCATAAAATTATTTAAAAATTTCACTAATTTATGAATCCATTCTATGAAAATAAATTTTCTTTTAAGTAATTTTAATAATTTTAAATATGTAATTAAGTATTTATGATTCGAAAAATACCAACACTTAATTAATATTCTTTTTAAATATTCATTTAATTATACTATGATATAATTATATTATATTTCACTTAGAGATGCATAAATTTTATTTATACTTTCATGGGTGTGGTTACTATTCATTAAGCTGATATAGTATTCATGAGAGTCATATTACTATTCCTAAGGTAAATTTTCTATTGCATTGGTATAGGTTCCTTAACCTCTAGAAATACCGCTTATTTCATCAATTAATCATCTATAAAGTCTGTATTGTGTTCTATAAGTGATTTTATGTTATCTATAATATATGAAAATAAAAATAATAAGGGAAATCCCATTGATATAATTATGTGTTGTTACATATCATATATACTTACTTTCCTTCCAAACTACTGTAAAATGATAATGTCACTCATGAGTATGTGGGGACTACCACCACACAAAGCAATGTGATTCATTTTTTATTTATGTTCTAATCGGATTTTAAAAAAGGAATATTTAATGAATATATATGAAATATATGATATAATAATTATTTTTAAAGGTGAGTTTTTATTTACCTTTCTTTTATTCCATCGGCTGAAATTAAGAAAACATCATTCATGTGAACCTATAGCCTATCGTTTATATGAATGATGTAATTCACATCTCTAACTCTAAATTTATTAATGATTCAAAGTATATATAATGGTTATATTTGATATTATAATTATTCACATGATTATGATATAAAAGTATGATATATATATATATATATATATATATATATATATATATATTATAAAGTAGTTTAGAGTATCTTTGAATCAAGTGGAACTCAAGGAAGGTGATTCCAAGATCACTTTTATTTATGTGGGACACATTCCAAATGCAGTATTTATTTATTTTATGTGGTGTATATAATTACCATTAATTTATTTTATAATAATTATTGTAATAATTATGGGGATTTATATATCAATATATGGATATTTATTTCAAGGCTATTATAAATAAAAATATAAAAATGTGGTAAATATTTTTTGCTACAATTTAATTATTTATATAAATTGATTATGATTATATATTTGATAATTAAATTTCTTGATCTACCTATCAAGAAACTCAAATATTTTAATTATACACTAGTAATTTCATTATAATAAAAGTGTTCATTTCATTGTTCTCATCTTAAGTTGTAACTTCCAAAGCATCCATAGTACATTTCCCTTTGAATAATGCAATAAATTGCATTGTACTCAAGCTCGAGATTCTAACACACCACAACCAATCAAACAAGCCATTATGAATAGTAATACTCACTTATTGAAATTTTATAAATATTATTTTTTAAACAGGACTACAGTTTTGAATTTTTAATATTGAAATTATCTTAAGGTAATTTTTTGGTACTTTTCTAAAAAAAATTAATTTATGATGAAAAATACAAAATTTAAATTTAAATTTTTTTTTTAATCGAAATAATTTATAGTGTTTAATTATACATTTGAATGGTTTTAAAGTATAGTTTGATTATATTTTTATCATTTAATATAATTTCGGTCATTTTGTGTAATTTCAAATTTTAATTTAACATAAACAAGTGTCGGTCTTTTGATAGTTATTATTTCTTGAAAAACACGCTTTCTATTTTGACAACGAGACTTAATTTTAAATTAATTTATTCCACTTATTTGTTTTGAATTTGGAAAAATGGATTCCATATTTTAAATCAGGAGGTCCAAATTTTGAAAATAGGTAACATTATGTTTTAGACATTATGAAGAATTACATTGGTAAATATTTTATTTACCATGGTTAAAGGGTAAGTCGGGTAAAAAAGGGTAAAAATAATATTATTATAATATTAAATTACCCTAACATGTGTTCTATTCCAATTGGTTGATACATTTATGACCATGGTTATCCTTGGGTGAATTTCGGGACCCCATGGAGCCACAAGGGACTGATAATGACATTTTATATTAATTAATCTAAAGTAAAGATAAAAATAACAAAAGCATGTATCTTTTAGTAAAACAATTTTATATGGGGTTATATAGTTTATATATTCAACTATAAATATAAATTATAAATCTAAAAATATTTTCTACATAATGGTATTTTATTAATAATTTATATACATTAAATAATTTAATTTATTAATGACACAATAATGATGCAGTAATTACTTTAATAATGAAATATCAAAATAATTGATATTATAATTATACATATAATTGTAAATTGAGAATTATGATAAATTAAATTAATTTTCTAGGTTAATATGACATTTTAGGGTAGGTTAAATATATTTTATTCAAAAGAATAATGTTTTTATGGATTTCAAAAAAAAACAAAATACTAAATAGTGTCAAAATTGACATAATTGAGTATTTAAAATGAATACTACATTATTAATTGATATAATATTTCTAAAAATATAAGTATTTCCCAAAGGACATAGATAAGGATATATATATTGATAATAAACCACATGTGGTTCTATTGGCTTGTTATCATAATTTTATTAACCATATAATATAACAATACAAAGAGACATATTAAATGTTAAACTATTTAAATAAAAGTTAAATCTAATATATAAGGTTAATATGGTGACCTAAACCTGTCAAAAACCTATTGGTTGAGAGGTTTTTGACCCATACCCTCTTTAACCACTTAATAATTTATTTTGGAGCCATTAGAAACCGAAAATGATTTTATTATAAAATAATAATTCAATATTTTCCTAAATTTACCCTCACCTCTCTTATAAAAGAGAAATTCACCTTCTCTTAATTTACAACCTCCAATTCCTTTTTGGCTTGGCCAACACCTACCAAAATATCTTCCCATATTTCTTCCCGTAATCTTATATTTCTTACTTTGGTTATAAATCCAGCCTAAGGATCCCTTTTGATCAAATCAAAAGGATGAACCTGAGAAGAGGTAAATAATTCACCACCTCTTTCATGTTCTTTTCTTCTTCCACTTCCTCTTTCTTTGATGTTTCCATTATAAAATAAAAAATCCGATATCTTCTTTATAATTTTATGTTATTATAAAAATTTTACAACCATATTCATTATTCTATGCATCCTATAAATGACAAAGTCACCATATGTGTGTATATACGGATTACCGTCTCACGTCGCGGTGTACTTTGTTATTCAAACACTTCGTTATTGGGATGGGTATAATAATTAGTATAACTAATGTAAATAATATATATAAAATTTTAGTTACTATGTATATATGATATACCATCCAACTACATGCGATTTCACCATCAATATAATGATATTGTCACTCGTGCGTACGTACAGATTACCATCTCCACGAACACGATGAGATTCATTTCTCCATCTTAATAATTCAAGAATAATTTTCATTTTATGATTAAAAATAATGTTTATAAACATAATATCATTATGTATATGAATCAAATACATCATATCCATAACAAACATGGCTTAATTAACCAATCATATAGATGAAAATGAATCAGTTAACACCCGAAACGATGATACTACTAAAAAATTATTAGCAAAGTAATATTAGAGGATCATATATGATATGATATTTATGTATATAGTTATTTTATAATTTATTAACAATGTTATAACTATTATATAGGAGGTTAACAAACCATAGACTATAGAAAAGTAAAAGGTAAGGGTTAAGTTTACAATCTCTTTATTATCCGAGGTTGTTTTTATGTAAGTATCTATTGGGACCTATTTATCATCAACAACGATGTTTTTTTTAAAATGTATTTCAAAACATTTTTACAATTTACTAAACTGCGGTATAAAGTCATTTATACCCTTATTTGACCTTATATGTTTTGAATGGAATCTTTCCGCCATTTTCCAAACAAGGTACTTTATGAATTTTTCGACAAAATTAATGTAAGGATGTTTTTTTAACTTATACAGTAGGTGCGACTATTTTCCACCATTATAACATAATTGAAACTTCCATTACAACCTTATAAGAATATTTTCAAAATAAATGTTTTACTTTATAATTATTTGACTCTTAAATGGTTTCAAAATAGAAATAGGTATTTCATTCAAATATTTTTCATTTTATCTATGTCAACATCCTTTGATGGGTTTTAAATTTGTTTGAAGTTGATTTATTATGACACAAGTCTTCCATAGTGTATTAAAGGTTTTGTGATATATTTTATTGTGGATGTGTTATTTATATGCCATTCATGGTTTATAGTTAAGTTATTGACACTTCGTATGCAAGTTTTAATAAAATTGATTATGTTATGTTTCAATTTTTTATTATGAGGAATGTGTTGGAGTTAGTATGTGATGGGTGGAGCCTGCTATAGCTCCTTGGTGCATCGGTAGTTCTCATGAGACAATTAGACATGGATTTGGCCGAGGTCATTCCCAATTTGATATATGGTTTTGGTTGAGGCCTTAATCATTTTTATAAGACTTGGCCGAGGCCTTGAAAAATTATTCTGAATGTCTGACATTATACATTACCTCATTATGAAAATAATATTGATGGTTCATATGGTTATTCGACTAGTGGAATACCCCTGACTATGTCTAACTATGGAATTATTTACTCAGCTCATATTCCTTCCAAAAGGTGTTCATGTTTATTATTTATAATGGAATTAGTTTTCAATTATTCATAACGCCTAATTTTTATGTTATCTTCCGCTGTATTGCTTACCTTTACTGAGCATTTGAGCTCACCACTTTTTTATGTTTCATTTTCCCAGGATATGAAGAAGTTAGTTATGAGTGTCTTTCAGGAATAATATAGTATACTTGAATGCACCCGATCGGCAGTTTTGGTCTCGATGTCAGGGTTTCCCCTTCAATTGATGAATGAGGCATTCCTTGCGGCTATTGGGGATTCTTTCGGGAATTTGGTTTTGCACGAATGCGAGGTTGAAAATCCTCACGGAGGCTTACGTGGAGAGGATTTGCATAGAAATGGACATCTCCCAACCACTGCAGGATCAATTTTTTATTCGGATTGAAGGGATTCCGCAACATTGTCAGCCTCTTGTGTATCCTGTCTTTCCCCAGTTCTTCTCCTTTTGACAGCTTTTGGGTCATTCATTACAGGTTTGTCGCAAGGCCCAGATGGGTGAATACAGGTCCCAGGAATTTCAAAAATCCTCAGAAAGGCCTGCCAGATCCTTGTCTTCATGCTTGAAAGGAAAAGATGACAGTAAAGGTGTGGCTCCTCCTGTTTTGGATTCCATGGCCTCTTCGTCCAAACAGAAGTTCTGGAACGAAGGGTCAGGTTCTCTCAGTTGCAACGTGGGGTAATTCAAAGAAGGTATTAGAGGAGAACCATCTCTTCAGATGTGGTAGAAAGTTACATCAGGGGGGTTTCCTAACTATGTGCTCCAAATTGGTTCAGTCGCTCTCGTTTATTAGGTTCATTCCTACATCCGTATCTCAGAGGTTCTCATGCTAGAACAAGGTGAGAATGGTTCTGAAACTGGATTGATTCCATAAACTAGGGATCTATCCATGTCCCCAGTGGTGTCCTCTCCCCCATCATCTTCTGGTTCAATCCTATTTCCCCCTACCATGCTTTCGCAACCACCATCGAAGGGGATTCTTCAGAGTATAGTGTGTTATCAGTGCTTCGACTCTCCTGATATCTTTTGTTCAGAAACACATGCAGGTTTGCGATCTCCAGATGTTCTTCATTGAGGGTGCAGAGTAATATTCGGACCAGGTCTCAATCGATGAGTGGGGAGGCTGTCTATACGCTATCATATCATCCGGTTAAGGGCTGGGAGTCTGGGTCCAAATCCAGGAATGGACGTGTTAATGTTTAAGGTCCTCATTTTGAATTCTCCGGGCCCCGGGGCTCGAGCAAAATCCGATTTCATTTTAAATGAACTTGGCAACAATTCGGTCTCCATGGTTGTGATTATCGAACCCAAGATGATGTGTTGCAAGATCAAGGATTATGATCAGAGGCTGAGAACTTGTGTTTTCCGGTACGGGGATCCTCATAAATATCACATTTGGTTTTTTTGGAAGGACCATATCTCAGTTGACCTTCACAGTGTGTTTGATCAGTTTCTCACCACAAAAATTGTGGTTGGATCTTAATCATTTCTTTTTTCCTTTGTTTATGAAAAGTGTAATGTGCAGGACAGAGAGGTATTATGAAGGGATTTATATGGCCTCAACCCATCCAACTATCCAGGGATCATTGGAGGTGATTTTAATATTGTTGCAATTCTTGAGGAGAAGAAGGGGGAGGCGGGTTTCCATGAAGTGCCAGCCAATCATTTGACCAATTCATGGCCTAGAACAACCTATTCGATATGGGGTATGGGGGTGACTCCTTTACTTGGTGCCACAATTGGCGTGGTGGGAGGTGATTGTGGTGTCTTCTGGATCGGTTCTTGATGAATGAGGCTGCTTTAAACCTGTTTCTAGATTACAAAGTCTCTCATCTAGTGTGGTTCCTCTCAGATCACCCTCTAACTCCTCTTTCCATAAATTCAGTGTTTCTTGTGGGGAATCCTTTTCGTTTTTCTACTTCCTGGGTGGAGGAACAAGGTTTATCTAATTTGGTTAGGGAGGCCTGTAGTTTTCAGCACTCGGGTAACCCTTGGATTACTCTTTACAATAAACTCAGGAGGCTTATGCACAATCTTTGGCATTGGAGGAAGAACATCCCCGATCGGGACAATGATTCGGTGGAGATCAGTAAGGAGGTTGCATGAATGGAACCTGGTCTGGAACAGGAGTGGGATTAAAATATTTTAAATGAGTTATAGATCAAGAAGAACATACTCATGGATACCCGCCTATGACAAGAGAGAGTGGTGAGGGAAGGGGTAAGGGTCTGATGGCTATGTGAGGGGGAACACAATACCAGTTATTTTAACACATGCATCAAGGAGCGGTGGTGTGTCGACATGACAAACATCCTCAGGGATGATGGTTCTATTTTCCAGCAATCGTGACGAGGTGGGTTCTATGGCACATAAAAGTATTAAGCTCATGTTGACAGATACCAATCCTAGCATGGAAAGTGGTTTTAAAAGGGGTAGTGTATACTTTTTTGAGGATTTCCCCAACAGTGTTTCAGATGAAGTTAACAATCTTTTAAGTATGGTTACGGCGGAGGAAGAAGTACGTGAGGCTATTTGTAATTTAAATCCGGATAGTGCTCCAATAACTGATAGCTTTCCATGCTCCTTTTATAGAGAGACATGGGACCTTGTCAAGGGAGATATTGTGAGGGATGTTAATGAATTTTTCCGTGGAGGAAACATTCCAGGTATTGCTTGTGAAACCAAGATGGTTCTGATTCCAAAGGTGAGAAATCCACAGTCCATGGGTCAGTACTGGCCCATAAGAATGTTCAATATACCCTAAAAGGTTTTGGCCAGAATCCTTAATAAAAGGATGTCCCTTCTTTTGGATTCCGGGGTGGCTCTTGAGAAGCATGAGTTTATTAAAGGGAGGTCCACTCAGGGGGAAATTTGTGTGGTGCAAGAATTGATCAGTGACATCAACAATAAATCCATTGGGGGTAATTTGGTGATCAAGATGGATATTATTAAGGCATATGACAGGATTGAGTGGGATTTCATTTTTAGGGTGATGGCTTGTATGGGGTTCTCCACTTGTACTCGTGATCTCCTTTTCTGTTTTTTTAGCTCAACATAGATTTCAACCTTGTTTATGGGAAAACAGATTGGGTTCTGTACGGCTTGTTGTGGTCTCAGGTAGGGGGATCCCCTCTCCCATACTCTCTTTATTCTCTCCCAAAATTCTCTTAGTCATCAAATCAACCAAAGTCTTCATATGGGTAAGATCCATCCATTCTGGACACAACATGATACAATAGGTATTTCACATTTAATGTTCTTGGATGACATCATTTTGTTTATTAATGGCTGTCGGAGGATGGTGCAGGGGATGATTGGGCTCCTAGAGGAATACGGAAAGTGGAGTGGGCAGGTGGTGAATAGGGACAATAGACTTTATTATACTGCCAGGAATTTTTCTCATAGAATGGAAAGAGCCCTGGATGCCATCTCGAATATGAGGAAGGGTTTATTCCCAATGGATTACCTCGGGGTTTCGGTGAGTCCTTTATCTTTTAGAATTCTCCAGTTTGACAATCATGTTAGTAAGATCACTGGGTGCATTTTCAACTAAAAAATAGATTCCTTTCTTTTGGAGGTCACATTACTCTTGTGAATAGTGTCCTTGGGTCCATTCCCATGCATATTGTTTCCTACTTGAAGGTTCCCAAAATAGTGGTTGGAACACCAGAAAGGATTATGGTATCTTATATTTGGGATGGGAAAATGGAAGGCATACATCACTGGGTGTCAGGGAAGTGCCTCGCAAAACCTCTTTTGGAGGGGGGAATAAACATGCGGAGTGTCACTCTGACCATGCAAGGGTTTCACGCTAAACTTTCTTGGGAGGATATTGAAGGAAGAACAGTTTGGGGTAGGATTATGCAGGTAAGATACGGGCTGAATGTCAGCGGTCAGAGGGTGAGGCCTTTATAGATTTGGAAGCTGATACACCCATATTTAGAATTCCTCATTCAACATTCAAAATGGATGGTGGGTAGGGGGACCTTAACTTTTGTTTTCAAAACTAGGGGGCTGAAAAGCTGTGGTTTCCTGGTTTCCCCACTCCAGATCTCTCTCTCAAAGAAGCAAGTGATCATGCTGACTTTTGTTTCGGCCATTCTTCATGAGAATCATCATGTGGTTTTCAATAACATTGTGTTCAATGATGATATAGATAGACTTATCATTACGGTAAATACATAGGGTAAGTTTCCATTAAGGATTTTAATCATGTGAGGAGGGATACTTCAACTATAAATCCACGGGGAGTGTTGTTGTTGTTCAAAGAGTTACCTTCCAAATTCTATTTCCTGCTGTTGAGAGTGAAGAATCAATATTTTCCCACTAAGGAAAATATTCAGCGCAGGGGAGTGAGTATTGACTCCATGTGTTGGTGTTGCAGCAAACCCAAGCCAGAATATGTGGGGAATATCTTCTTCAATAGTGACTGGGCTTCTTGGGTGTGGTAGGCCTTCGGGGCATATGCGGGATGGAGCAGGCAGAGAGGGTCGCAGGAGGTTTTTCTCAGGGGCTGGTTTAGCGGAACTGAAGAAAATGGTGCTAAGAGGAATGCTTGGGCCATCTTTCTTTTAGCTGGGTGTTGGACCCTGTGGAAAACCAGGAATGAGGCAAGGCATAAGGACATGCGTAGTTCTCACACCTGCATCATCTTCATAATTCATAATTTACTGTAGGACCTACTTCGGCTATGCACTGCATGTCATGGAGCGCCATCGGTAAGTTCCATGGCTTCGAACTGCTCCTTTGTCAATCATGGAAATGTCTCGGGGCAGGGGAACTGGGTTTGGTGTCTTCCTCTTCACAGTGGAATGAAACATAACACGGATGGCTCTTTTGGGGGGGGAGATGTGGGGAGGAGGTGTAATCAGGAACCATGAGGGGGATGTCATTGCAGCCTTTTCGTCTTTCTACGGTAGGGGAGATGCTCTTCAGGTATAGGTGCAGGCGATGGCTACCAGTATAGAGATGTGTAATTGGAGACAAATTCTGGTCAACATGGTGGAAACAGATTCTCTCATCCTGTATGAATAATTATCCGATTCAGGACCATCTCCATGGAAACTAGAGTACATCATCAGAAAGTGTAAAAAACTATTGGGTAATCACACCGAGGTCACTCACACATGGAGGGAGGGGAATAAGGTTGCAGAATTCTAGGCGTCCATGGCTTCAACGAATCATAGTATGGTTTTTTCACTAGTTTAGGGTCCTTTCCCCAGGAGGGCCTCAAACATGTGGTTAATGATTCTCTTTCCTGCAGTTTTTCAGACCCCCGTGTTACTGTTGTTCTTTTCTTCTCCAAAAATAATAAAAATGGTAATTTTTTGTCTAAACTGATCGGTCTTTTGAGAAAATTATTCCTTATATCATGCCAATGTTATGTTATAAAGCACCAATTCTAGGTAACTATGGTCAGGGAATTACATAAGTACTCAAGATACTATGAACACATTTTTAAAGAAAATCAACATTATTTATCTCATCAATAAAAAAAATCCATATCATTGGTTCCTAAAAATGATTTAATGAATGTTTCATTATTCTTATATGATTTTTTAAATTAATTTTCACGATGTTTCATTATTTAAAAATTATTTAAAAGAAATACCCATCTAATTTTATAAATGAGGATAATTTTTAAATTATCTACCAATATTTGTAAACAATGTTCTATTTTATCATATACGACACAGATAGAATTTCCCACTATGATAAAAAATATTTTTTTTGAATATTACATTATATGTTTTCAAGATTATTTCCATAGAAAATTTTCAATACTAAATGGGAAAACAATATTTAAAAAAAATTATTTCATTGTGAAATGGTAATTTTACCCATGAAATATTTCATGTGATCATTGAAAATAAATTTCCTTCTATGATGAAATATTTGGTGTTAACTATTATTTTATAGGGATATGATCTAATGATAATACTGTTAATAATTCTATAGAATGTTAACCAATATGTTGATGATATTCTTATAAAATCAATTTATTTTCTATGGGTCGTGATATATTGAATTGATAAAATGGTTAATAAACCCTATTATATTTCTCAGGTTATGTTGTGATGAAATGATGAATTCTTATGATATTATGTCCTACATATGTATGGTTTTAATTATAATATAGTTGTTATTTTATAAAAAAGGATGTTGTTTATTCCATAACTAAGTATAGCTGTTACATTATAACTAAGGATTATAGTTACATTATTACCAAATACATTGATCACATTATATAAAAGGGTAGGTTATACCTATATCACCCTCAAGTTCATTGGGTAAATATATATATCTAATTAGATAATCATTCCTGGAAGAGAGAGTGAACCTAATTCAGTAAGGGACTTAATCAAACATGATAGTATTGAGAGTGAAACATTAATACTACGATGCTTGGGGAGTGAACCCATTACAATATGATAGTGTTTGGAGTGAGACTCAAATAAAAAGGAAATAATTATCTATTCTTATGTGTATTCCACAATTATATGATATAGTTCTATGTTATTATTTTATAGATTATGATTTTTGGTTCCTATAGGATTCATGTCTTATGAATATCCATGAGTCAATATTATGATCTATTATATGCAGTATATGATTTTCAATTGTTATTATCATTTTTTCATACCCTTATATTCATGTTTCACACAATATATCATTGATTTATTCTTTATTTACCCTTATTATTCATTTGATCCCACTATTTATTATGTTTATATTCCATCGGTTATAATTAATGGTATAATGTATGATATTTCTAAGAAGGGTATATGTTATGGACAATATTGTGGTAGATGATGTAGATCATCTATGAACAAATTGTGTATGTGTATATTTTTTCAATGTAAATATACATATATGATTAATGTGTGGTTATTTATGTGATTTAATGAAAATTTATCAATTAATATTTGATAACTATGTATAAAATGTTTTGGTTACAATAATATCAATGTTTTTTATATCTTACTGCTTAAGAGTTTCTTAATCATCCTTAAAGTGACTTTTCAGAATAAAAATTATCATTTATTTAAATTAAAAAAACTATAGACTCTACAATAAATATTTAAAGACATTGATATGAGTTCTAGGGTATATTTTAATATTTTCTTAAAACATTTTATTTAACTGGTTGGATAAATTATTTGACTTGGTTAGGAGATAAAAGATTTTTATATACTACAAAATATTATATACATATTTTCACTAATTTACAATAAGTATGTTTCATCACTATTAGAAGTAAATAATTGAAATTTATCTCTTATTTATCAATATAGAAAAATGGTTTCACAAAAGATACTAGTAAAGCAAGATGGGGATTTATAATTTATATTTACAGAGATGTAATTGAAAGTTATAAAAAAGTAAGAACTATAAGAGGACAAAATTAATGAATATATTAGTGATGATTTCTTTTCAATTATTTCATGAATATATATAATAGGTAATGGGAAATATAAAGGAATGTTACCTTTAATGTTAATTCATTGGGGAAAAAGTGGGCACATCATGTGATGGTTTCTTAAATAATTTTATAGAGAAAATGGGGAGTATAAATTCTCATAAAAAGTAGAATAAGAATTCTTCAATTAGAAAAATTATAAATTATAGAAATTCATTTTGAAAAAATATTTAAATAAAGGTGTTCCTTGGAAATTATGAAGAACATACTAAATAATATCTAATAGATGGTATTGAAACTAATTTTTTCTCAAATTTATAAGTCCCCATGATGGCTATTGTGGAGTAATATTATTTTATATAGGAAAAGGATGATTTAGAAGGAGTTATTGAACTATAAGTGGAATTTGAATTAGAAATGTAAAATAATGGTTCAAAAATAACTAAGGATGGAATGAAATAATGGAAAATTTATAAGTTATTACTCAAGTTAAGTTGATAAAAATGAGGTAGAGATCGATCTCCTAGAGAATGTTATGGAAGCACCAGAAAAAAACAAGTAAAAATTAAGGATCTTGTGAAAAAAAATTTGTGATTGGGGAAATGAAATATATCAATGATGATATTAAAATCCCTAGAAATGAAGATGAAATAATGATTGAAATAATTTAATATAAATTCAACAATATTAGAAATAATCTTGTGTCAAAAATTAAAAAATACTTTTGAAATAAAGGAGATATATTGTTAGATTGTTTTGGTGAAATTTAAAATAAGATTTTCAAATAAGTCCCAATAGAATTTCATGATGTATTACATTATTCAAGTCGAAATTATATAGTTCAATGTTTGTTGGATTTGATGATGTACCATAAAAATAAAATATTAACCTTTTTAATTATAGAAGGAAATGTGATTAATATAATGTTATCAACCATGAAGAGCTGAACTATAGTGACCCTCAAATCTCATACATTAAAATTAAAACACTTTGGAAGAAAAAATAACACATTAAAAAAAAGATTTCCAATCACCATATTTGTTTATTTCCATTAGAAACATGGAAACAAAAACACTGACACAAAATTTGCTTCATTGTCTACTATTAGATTCTCCATGACTAGAAACCATCTAAGACACATCATAGAGAATAAATATATTCTCAACATGGGGAAATGAAACATAAGAAATGGTGATCTCGGATGATAAGTATGTGTAAAGAAGGGAGATTTTAAAACACACTCATGAGAAAATTAGTAATATAACATGGTTATAACATTATAAGCTCATATCTGTTATAACAAATATTATAATCAGGATTCATGGAATAAATATTATCATTTTTTAAGACATGAATAAAAATCTAAACAATACCACAGTCTATGAAATCATAACATTGGAATAAGAAATTGAATTGTGGTAGACACAAAAGCATATAAAAATGATTTCCATAGTTGCAAAGGATTATTAATAATTCCATATTATAGGAATGGGTTCACTCCCATAACCACCATAGTAGTAAAGGTTCACCCTTAAGACCATATTAGTTGGAATATTCTTTTACTGAATCAAGTTTAATCTCTATTATAGCCTTGTATATCTCCTAAGATATAAATCACTACCTTATGAATTTGAGGAAGATATAGGTCACACCCTTCAAATAGTAAAATCATACATATGTGTGTTACAAGATCATAAAAATTAATCATATCATTATACATGAAATTAAATGTGTATAAAACACATTTCATCATATATTAACATGTGTAAAAGATAAAGGTTTCAAAATAAATTCATTATAGAATAACCCATGAAAAGAAGTGGGTTTCATAATTTTATATTATGGTATAACCTGTGGAAGAGAAAGGGTTTCATGATAAACATGTAATCAAAAGCAAAACTATTTAGAGAAAGAAGAAGAATGGTATCCTTACGTCATGAACCTAGTAATACATATGTATCATCAAAACATGTAATATAAGAAAGGAAATAATATTAAATTATCCTAAAAAAATATTTTTGTGGATAATATCCTTTCTAAATTTGAAAATTTATTTTTAAAATATTTGTTTTGAAAATTTGTTTTTTTAAATAACTTAGAAAATTTATAAATGAAACTTTGGAAACAATTTTAAATGATTTTTTAAAACATGTAACATTTTTAAAACCTTTTTCAATCAAAATGATCTTAAATTTTCATTTAAATTTTTTTAAAACATTATTTTTGAATAAAACATTTTTCTGACCAATGATATTAATATGGATATTTTTTATTAAAAATAAATTTTTAATTTTCCTAAGTACTACATAGTGGAAAAGTTGTCCCAATTAATGAAGATATAATGAAAACACATAGGAGTATAAAAATCATGATAATTATTAATATATTGATCCTGATATTTCATAAATGGATGCATAATCATAAAAACCATGTAAAATGATGAGATTGTGGCAATAAAGTCTCACTACTTTTGTAACATTGATTAAAAATACCCATGAATGAATAACATTAAATTAAGCCTAAAATATAATTAAAATAATTATATTCATGATATAAAATGTAAAATGGTATTATATACACCTCATAAAATAATATAGTTGGATAACAAAACATGTGTCTCAAAGAAGGTAAATTCAGACCAAAATTACCTTACGGATTTGGTAACTATTGAGCCCTAAAACAACATGAACTAGAGATCACCAAATATGTATTTAAATAAAAAAAATTAAGTATAAAAATAATAGAATAAATTCATTTTTTTATATTCACCCCATAAGATAAACATGTGGTGGATAAGAAATATGGCTGACATAAATAAAAGCGAGACTAGAAATCCCCTTATGTTAAGTATTCAATATTACCATAATAATTCGAACCTCATGTATAATAAAAATATGATTATTAATAATAAATTAAATTGACAAATAAAATTATACAATTCGGTATATTATTTACTTATTACATTATTTACCTATTTATAAACAATTCTAGGTTAAATTTTCATTTATGGTAATATCCACTTTGTTTTTAGAAAGATTTTTGATTTCTTATATTTTTTAGCACTCTTAATTATATCATGATTTAAAAATATTAATAATTATGAAAATGATATAAATATCATATATATATATATATATACATATTTAGTATATACATATTTATAATAATTTGTAACAGATATAAAGAAGAAATGAAATACAACGTTCTTGGTGGCATTTGGTCATACTTACGCATGAAAGTTGTTTGCATTTTTTTATCGCATTGAAATAAGTATGTGATGTAATATATATATATATATTATAATTATAGTAGAATTATTATTCTATATAATTCATATTTTTTATCAAATTCATCTTTAATTCATTCTAACTATAGAGTGAAGGAATGAAATTTCTTTGAGGAGGCGGTAGTCTATATGTCCACAAACGATGTTATATTATTCCTAAAAAATGGATAACACAAACTTATGTGTTATATAAAAACTAAAATATAATAATTAAATCCTAAATATAATATATGTAATATAAAATAGTAATTAAATCTTTATTACCAACCATGAAATGTTGTAATTAAAGAACGATCGATATCAGTTCACGAGGTAGTAGTTAGTCATACACACAAACAATGATTGTGTATCACATTTGATGTAACTGTGTGTGTGAGTGTAAGCCACACCCTTCAACTAAAAAAATAATTATATTTAAGATTATTATGTTACTATAAAATCATATAATAATAATAATTTAGGGGTTGGATAAATATATAAAATAAAAGTGATAGTTCATGGATGTTACATCTTCTTTTGATGACTCCTTTTAGTTTTCACCAAAGGGATTACTCAGGTAGATTAATACCCAAACTAGGAAATCTATTTTCAATATAAAGGACATAGGATGTTATTTTTATAGGGTATTTTTGATCCAAAGGTCTTGATATCTGTCAATTAGTGAGGGGGTGAGTTTCCTTTTATAGGAGAGGAGATGTGGCTTTCTAGTAAATATAAATAGATAACACTATTGATAGGTATCCCCTAAATAATGTTCCACCAATAATGTAAAATTTTATATAAAAGGGAGGATATTTCATAGATATGTCCATAAAATGGATTTTTACATGTTTATAGGATATTCTTCCCCTTAATATAATGTTTAACCACTATGTAAACTCATTTTTACCTTAATCACTATAATTAATTTTAATGACCTTCACTAATATCATTGATAATTTTTAACATATTATAAATTTTTAATTATTATAATTCAAAATATTTAATGAATTTTACAATTCACAATAAAATATATGACATAAATTAATTTAAAATTAATCCCAGAAACGGGATGAGACGACATGTATTTAATGTGAAAAAACCTAGTCATTTGAAATGTTTTTAATGTGAAAAAACCTAGTCATTTGAAATGTTTTTTATATCCAATTTCAACGTGAAATTGGTTAAAATTAATAGAATTGGATTATTTTATCTATAATTGATATAATTATACTTTTAAACCAAATGCAATTATAATTTAAATATATAATGAAATTCAATGAAAAATTAGTTTTCACATAATATTAATTATTTTTCTCTATTTATAGAAAAATGAAATATTTCAAAAAAATCCAAAAAATTCACACTAATATAATTTTGAATTTATGAATTCAAAAATTATTTTTATTTTATGAAATTAAAATTGAAAAAATTTTAAAAATTAATTATATTATTATTCACATAAGGATATAAAAACATTTTTTTGAGAAAACAGTATTTTTTTAAAATATGTAGAGATTATTGAAAATTATGTATTTTATTATTAATATGTTTAATTTATGGAAAAAAATATAAAAAATATTTAAAATTAGTTTTTACTAATAATATTACTATGTTTAAGGGGTATGTTATATTCATTTTTTTGAATAGTTATAATAATAAAATATTGTTTTGTAGAAACACATTGATGCACAAGATATATAGATGTTGCATGTAACCTAAGATTAAATTGGTGTAGAGTATAAAGAATGTTTAAATTGTTGAAGAGTTAAATTCAATACATCAATGAAATATAATTTAATTGAAAAAAATGTTTATAAAAACTCAGGGTGTTATATTCTACCTCCTAAAAATGAATTTCTAACATGAAATTCATCATTCTGATATAAAAAATTGTGATAATTATTCCCCATAATAACCTAATATTCCGACATAGATTCTTATAAATAGTGGTTTTTATAAAAAAAATTTACCTGATGAGTGGACTTGTTCCATAGAACCATATCTATGTGATCAAAAATTTCAACTTTTTGTTCCTTATAAGAAAAACCATGCTTTATCGGTATTAACTCTGAGTTCAGTTCATTTTATGGGTCATGTATGATCTTCCTCAAGAGAGATACAAGGAATACATCTTGGACGTAATTGGGCTTTTTTGGATGTTCCAAAAGATAGGCTACCATCCCAATATGATCCAGAATATAAAATGGACTAATATAACTATATATTAGTTTCCCCTTCCTCCCAAATCTCATAACCATATTTAAGGTATATATTCAACGAAACACCGTCTCACCAATATAAAATCCAAGATCACATCGATGGTTACCAACATAAATATTTTGCTAAATTTATGCTACATTGATATGATTTTAAATGGTTCAAACATTCTTCACCATTTCTTCAGCTATTTCTATTTCCAATATCTTTCTCTATCCATCTTAATTATTTCATGTGGGAGAAACACATTTCTAACTATAGTGAGATTAACAAGAATCTGTATTTATGATTGATTGAATGATATTGTTTTAATAAAAATCAACTAGAGGATGGCGTTGATCACAACCACCCTTAAAATTCATATAACTATATATCAACAAACACTCAAGATATTGAATTGTTCTTTCAGACTGACCATCTGTCTAAGGCTGATATGCAGTGATGAAAATCATTTTTTATATCAAGGGATTACTGAAGACTTCTCCAGAACATTGAGGTAATCTTTGGATCACAATATAATACAATGGAATGAGGTACTCCATGAAACAATACCACAATCCAAAAATATATACTGGAAATATGATCTAGAGAGAAGTATTAATTAATAGTGATGAATTTTGATGACTTAGTAAGACAATCAACCACCTCCCATAAATAATTATTCCATTTATTGGATTTGGTGAGTACATTGAGAAAATACCAATTAATGTTCTATTATTTATATGATGGCATGGGTAATGGATTTAATACCCCCTTAGACTTCTATATTATCTTCATAAAACATTGGCACACAAATTACCTAGATACAAAATCTATGATATCCCTATTCATGTTATCCCATTAAATATATTCCCTCTAATCTCTATACATCATTTTATTTCAAGGATAAATAGTTAAATGTGAACTAAGAGCTTCCTCCAACAACTCCTTCTTCATATATGGTATGGACGAAACACATACATTGTTCTTTAACTATATCATTCCATACTAATAAAGGTTAAACATGGGAAATTTTCTAACCTTCTTCTTCAGTTTAATATCTTCCATCTACACCTATCTAATTTTCACTTATGTAGAGGGTTGATATTTACTACAGAATGATAAAAAATTACACATAAATTTAAAATCATTTGATCCATCCTTTGTAAATACCTAAATATTGGACCTTTTTTATCATCATCGGGGAAAAGAAAACATGATCTTTTCAGAAAAATGAATCGGCAACCATTTTCATTTTACTATGGTGGTAATGTATTGAGAAATCACTATATTGTATCAGATCTGGACATATTCTCTTACAAAAGCTCAAGTACTTATATGTGAAAATGTAATTTATAATTTTAAGAAATATATATATATATATATCACAATTTTATCCAATAAATATAATGCCTCCATATCATTAATAAAAATATTACAGCAGTTAACTTCAATTCATTAGTTGGGAATTTTTTCTCATGAATCATTAATTATAATAAGGTATACGTAACAACTATATTATTATATATGAGAACACATCACAATCCATTCTTATATGAATCACTATAAATTACAAAACCCTTCCCCACTACATGGTAATGTAAAAATAGGCACATAGACTATCCTTCACATTAGTTCCTCGAGAATTTCATCATATTCCTCTGTCCAAAGGAACATGGCACACTTTCGAGTTAACATGGTCAAATTATTAGATAATAGTGATACATTATCCACAAACCATTGATAATATGTAGCTAATCCAAGGAAAATTAGGATTTATTTCACTTTGGTTGATCTGGGAAAACATTCAATAGCCTCCATCATTGATGGATCTACTTTTATACCCTATGTTGGGATTATATGACCCAAAAAAGAATCCTTCAATTACAAAAATTCACACTTCATAATTTTTTCATAAAAATTTTTATTTCTTAATATATTTATAAATATTGTAAATTTAGCATCATTATCTTCCTTTCTTTTTTAATAGAAAAGAATATAATCTATAAACACTTCCTAAAACTGAACAATGTAATCTATAAATAATATATTCAATATATCTAGGAAGATAGAAGGGGAATTATTATGAAAAATATGTATAACTATATATTCATAGTGACTATACCTTGAATAGAATGTCGTCTTGGTTATATCTGCCCTATTAAAACTTAATTTATGAGATTTATAACAAAGTTAATTCTTATAAAAGTATTGAGATATTCTTATTTGATAGTAAAAATCATTAATACATGGAAGTGGATACTTTTTCTTGGTTGTGATCTTGTTAAAATAAAAAATTTCAATGAATTAATCTATTTATCTATCATTATTTTTCACAAAAAATAGGTGCACCCAAAGGTGAAACACTTGGATAAGTGCATACCTGGTCAGGTTTTCTTGATGTTTCTTATTCAATTATTATAACTCAATCAAGGAAATTATATAGGGAGTGTTTGAAATTGGTGTGTATGTATGATGGAGTTCAATTTAGAACACAACTTCTCATTTTAGTGGAAGGTTAGGAAACTCATCTGGAAAGACACCCAAAAATTCCTGAACAATAGGCATATCACCTTTGTCAATTTTCTCCCCAACCATTTTGTGATAAACATACCATTTGAATGAGAAATAAGACCAATACAATGGATGTAATCTTTATAAGAAGTTCATACATATTATCACATGGAATGAAAATCATAGGTTGGTTTGAAATATCAAATTTAACATCCCTAACAAAATAATTTATTTGGTATTTTTAAAGAGAAATCCAATCCATGCCTAATATTAATTCAAATTCAATGAGAGGAAGAATTAAAATATGGTAATAAAGTATATTCCAAAAAACATCAACAATATAGAAATCAAAGAGTTGACATGAAATCATCGTAGCATTAAGGTTTTGCAATACTAATTCCAAATCAAATAATTTGGGTGGAATCTTAATGCCCGTATAAAACTCATTAGAAATGAAAGGATGGGTCAATCCACAATCAAATAAGATGTCAGTAGTTATAGAGTTTAATTGCTTTTTTACATTCTCAACATTATTATCATATATGTCATCAGAAATAGTGATTGCATGTGATTTCATGTTGTCCCTTATCTTAGAGGTTTCCGGCATTGATCAAAATCATTAACCTTCAATTTTGGACACTTATTATAATATTTCTAATAATCCTTACACTTCTACCAATAAAATTTGGGAGGTTCATTCTATATAGATTTCACTCAAATCAATTGTTTAGCTAACATCTTCTCAAAAATTATGCAATAAAAAACTCAATGATCTTATATTGCTCATATAAAAAATTTATTAAACCCCTTGAGACAACGACTTCTATTCTTATTCCCACACAAAGAAAAAAATGAAATCACATCATCTTTTATCTATGGCTTTTATAGTTTTATTTTAACTCCATCTTAATTTTTGTGTGAAAACCAGGTAATTAATAAGTTAATCCAACTATGAGACGGTATGTGAGTATGATATACTCTATAATACCAAATTTAGGATCAAATATGTAATGAGATGCTCAAATACAGGAGGGTGGGGTTGAATTGTATACTTTAAAAATCTATAAGGAAATTTTGTGTAACCAAAATTCAAAACACCTCTATGTTCTATTATCTTGCCTGATTCTGGAAAAGTGATTCTGGAAATAAAACATAACAAAAGATTACACCAACTAAGATTCAACCTTAAAGCATATAGAATCCTAAAAAATTAGAGTACAAGTTTAAGGAAGTATATGAAAGTTATACTTTCCTCAAAAACTAAAATAAATAGTGGAAAAAAGAAATATTAAAAGTAAAAAGTGATAACTCTTTTAACCCAAAGAGGAGGGTATCCAACAACCCTGGATAAGAGGTCCCTTGATTTATACTTTCAAAAAAGTATGTCTTACCTAAACTTAGGTAAGAACTCAATCCTAAGATCTGTATCTATCTTGCTATCCCCACAAGCCCTCAATTTATAAGGAAATCAGAACCTCTAACTTCACAACCCGAAGTCTCTGATTTCAATGAAATTGAACCTCTATACTATGAATATCATCACGAATCAAAGCTTGAACATGCAGTCCAAAACTGTTTTCATGAAGCCTGAGATTTTATAAGAGCCTATCTCTAGAAATCACATCAACAGCATGTAAGCACACTTTTCAAAGTTCAGTGTTCTCAAAAAGTCTCAAGCACGTTCAAATGAGCTCTTATTTATAGGCATAGCTCCAATGGTTGGCTCCGTCCTCCAATGGTCATATTCTTCCTTGAATTTTGGAGGGACTTGTACACGTGTCACCCAACCAATTGTTAGTTGATAACTGAAATCATGACATCATTTTATAACTAAACAGGTGTAAGCATAACTAGAATCTGATATTCTGAATGTATGTAAAATAGAATGTTCGGAGTCTATCCAAAATTGAATTCGGAGTCTACAATACAAGGATATTCGGATTCGGTTTTGTAGGAATTCGGAACCTGAATTCTGTAGAATTATGGAGTCTAAAATTCAAGGATATTCGGAATCTGGATTCCCAATAATTCAGAACCTGAACTTACATAGTTCGAAGTTAGAGTTCATGAGAATTCGGAGTCAGAAATCAGAAGAGTTTAGAGTCTGTATTCAGAGAACTCAGAGTCAGATCTTAGAGAAGTTCGTAACCATAATTCTTAATCAGAATTTGGAGTTAGAACTTTATGAATATTCTTGTCTAGAATTTGGAGTTAAACTTCATGAGAGTTCATATCCAAAATTCTGAGATGAACATCATGAGAGTTCTTAACGGGAATTCAGAGTCTTATACTGAATGATTAATATCTAAGTATTATATGATTCCATGGTTTTGGTCTCAATTTGAATTTTACACTTAGAAAAAAAATGATATAAACAATTAAATCAAGGTAAGTTAAATTTCCTTGGGGAATGGAATTTTTCCTTTAAAATATAAAACAGTGTAAAATAAGATTTTCTTTTAGATAAGGTGTTTGTGATTTTCAAAACAAGAGGAATGGTAAAGTCATAAGGAAACCTTAATGACTCAACAATCTACCCCTTACATAAAAGAATGGAAAAGTCATATGGAAAACCTTATTAACTCAACAATATCCCCCTTTTTGGAAGGCACAAACATCCTTACAAAAAAGAATATAATTACTTGGAATAAATTTCTAGACTTTGAAATTAAAGCTTATCTCCCTTTGTTCATGGACAATGGTGAATACGACTAACTCCCATTTAGGCTTTGGAACTATAAGTATCGTATTCTAGATTTTCTGAATGAGAATTTTCATTTGAATGTGGAAATATTTGTAATGACAACTCCCCCTTAAATAAAATCCCCCTTACATAGAATCCTTTTTCCTTCTCCCCTTTAGAATTATTTTTCCTTTTCCCCCTTTGTGATTTTCAAAAAAAGTTTTATGGAATGGGAAAAAATATTGTACCTGAATTATTAGTATAGACAACCAAAAAAACTAGTATCCATAATTTCATTGAGATTGGATGTATTAGTACAAGGAAAAACAAATACAACAAAAGATTGGAGTTGGATCTATTTTTCTTCTTTTTCCTTGGGATTTGCATCTTCACAATGGCCTTCAGCTTTTTCACCTCTTTGTGATCCTCCTCTGCATGCTTTTCTAATTCTTTGATCATGAATTCCTGAGCCTTCAGCAATTCATCTTGCTTCACTATCTTTTATTGGATCTCAATATGAAGATCCTTTTCTTTTTTCTAGCTTTGAAAAATATAACTCAACTTTCCATTCAGATCTTTGACATCTTGAATCTAAGAGTTTTGTTCAAGAGTTATCTTTTCTTGAAAGTTGGTTGTACGATTTTTGATTTTTGTGTCTTTAGTTATAAAATATTCATTGACATCATCGTGAAATTGATCAAGCTCTTTCAAATGTTCAACGATTTTTTTAAACCATCTGGTCATATTCATGCACGATTTTCTGTGAGCTTCGTAGTTGATCAAAAACAATTTTGTGATCGGCCTCAATCATAACACATCTATCCATCACCATGGATACGGTGTCTGACTTTTGATTCATGCTATGCTGAAGCATCTGGCATCTTGAATCAATTGCTGGAAAGATCGGAATGGTATCCACCAACTTATCAGGGACTGAACAACAAAATCATGTCATATGGTAGATGACTCTGAATCAGACATTTTACTTGGAGATGGTCCATACTCTAACTATACCAGCTTCCTCTTAGTGGTTCCTACCGATTCTTTCTTCCTCAGGATTTCTTTTATTGGGGTATCAACAACCACTTGTTTCCCATTACTAATTCTTGGAGTAGATTCTTCATCAAGAGATTCATGCTCACTTCTAGATAATTGTACAATCTTATCATCATCAATTTTCTGTTTTTCATCTCCAACCTCAATGTCTTCACGATGAATAAAGTCATGATTATTACTCTCTTCTACTGACAACTTGTTTACTTCCTCTTCACCCTTTTCATCTATTCCTGGAGTAAAAAGTTTTGAAGATCCAACTTGAGATGTCCGGATTGATAACTTTTTGGAAGAACTTTCTTTTTCATGATATTCTTCAACTTGCATGATCTCATCATTAGAGGAACCACTGTTCTCAGCTTCCTATACTTGTTCTTCAGCTTTCTTCACATTCACAATCATCTCTTGTAATTTTTCCAGAGTCATGAAATTTTTTCCTGGGGTCTCAAGAAATGGTTCTACAAGGATGGTTTTCGGTATGGGAATTTGTTTGGAAGGAATTTCGGTGGCCTTCAAAAGAGATTGGACAATATCTTCCTCAAACATCTTCTTCTTCAGCTTCTTTTCATTGGTTTGATTTTTTAGCTCTTCAGTAGTTGATTATTTCAAGGCCTTAGCCTCAGCAGGATCCAAACCGAACTCTATCTCCCATGATTTTCTATTCTTCTTATTCTCCCTCCATTTTTCTACCACCTCATCTGGGTAGGCTTTCATCTTCTTTGGTTTAGGAGGTGTGGATTGGACTTCCATAGAATTAAGGGTTTTGTCTTCTACTTCCACTTCCTTCACTTTCTTCTTTTTTCCTTCTTTCTTTGATGGTTCAACATTCTACCTCATCATTCCTGCTTTTTAATTGATTGTTTAGCTTTCTCATCACAGATCTTTTGTGAAAATGTCAGCAAGTTGATCTTGCATTCCGATAAATTGAAGAATGATATCTCCTTTTTGTGTGTGTTCCCTAAGAATGTGATGCCTAATATCTACGTGCTTTGTACGAGAGTGATGTGCAAGGTTTATACTAAGGTCAATGGAACTTGTATTATCACCAAAAATTTGTGTTTTGGTAAAAATCAACCCATAGTCTGTGAGTGTGTGTTGTATCCACAACACTTGAGCACAACAACTTCCAGCTGCTACATATTTAGCTTCAGCAGTGGAAAGTGCTACTGAGTGTTTCTTCTTGAAAGACCAAGAAAATAATGAATCTCCTACAAAATGATAGGTTCTAGATATACTCTTTCTATCCATTCTACATCCACCAATGTCAGCATCTGAAAATCTTTTTCAAAAAAATAATTTCCAGATGTATAAAATTGTCCTAAATCCACGGTTCCCTTTAAGTAGCAAAAAATTCTTTTCACTGCCTTTAAGTGAAATTCCTTAGGATTGTATTGATATCTCGCACATAAGCATACTGAAAACATTATATCTGGTTGAATAACTATCCAGTAAAGTAGAATTCCTATCATACCTCAAAAGGTTGTTTGATCCACTGGTTTTCCAACTTCATCATGATCAAGTGTGTTTGAGGTACCAATGGGAGTACATATACTTTTAGTGTTTTCATATCCATAAATTTTTAGAAGATATTTAACAAACATATGTTGGGATATATAGATTACTTCTTGTTTCTGAGAAATTTGAAAAACAAGGAAAAATGTTAAGTCACCCATCATACTCATTTCACACTCCGATTTCATTATATCCATAAAGGAATAAGTTAAATATTTCTAATTTGAACCAAATATAATGTCATCAACTTAAATTTGAACAATCAAAACAATTTTCTTATATTTATTTATAAAAATGGTTGGATCTGCATTTCCCTTAACATAGTTATTTTGAAGAAAAAATCCTGTAAGTCTATCATACCATGATCTAGGGGCTTGTTTAAGTCCATACAAAGCATTGGTACGTCTAAAAACATGATCAGGATGTTTTGTATCTTCAAAGCTGGGAGGTTGTTCAACAAAAACATCCTCTTGAACATAAAAATTAGGAAAAGCACATTCTACATCCATTTGAAAAAGTTTAAACATGAAGAATTCTGCAAAGGTAAATAAAATATGAATAGATTCAAGTCTTTGTACTGGAGCATATGTTTCTTCATAATCAATTCCCTCTTGTTGATTATAGATTTTAGCAACTAATCTAGCTTTATTTCTAACAATTATTCCATTTTCATCACATTTATTTCAGAAGACCTGTTTTACTCCAATAATAGAAGTTTCCATAGGTCTTTCAACCAAGGTCTAGACTTAATTCCTTTCGAATTTATTTATTTTATCTTACATTTCTTTTATCCAATCATAATCACCTAAAGCTTCATCAGTGCTTTTTTGTTATAATTCGGAATGTAATATAAGATGTACTACTTCATTTCTTGATAAACTTATAGTCCTTACAGGTTGATTCGCATCACCAATAATTCTATCACTGGGTTGATTCTTGAGAAATTACTCATTTGTTTTTTGTAAAACCTGTTCATCAACATAGGGTAAGAAATATTATGGGGTAAATGTTTCATAAGTATCTTCTTAGACATTTACCATATAAGAAGGATCTTCTATTATAGGTTGATAATCAGTTTTTGAAAACACATCCATGGATGTAGCTTGGGGTTGTTTAAAAACAAAAGGATCAGTTTCATAAAAATTAACATGTACTGTCTCTTCAATAGTACTAGTGTTTTTTTAAACTCTATATGCCTTAGAAGTTGTGGAGTGTCCTAAGGAAATTCCTTCATCAGATTTTGGTGCGAATTTATGAAGATTTTCTTTAGTATTCAAAATGAATACCTTGCAACCAAAAACCTTAAAGTAAGAATTCCTAGGTTTTCTACCATTACATAACTCATAATCAGTTATATTAAGAAAAGTTCTAATAAAAACACGATTTATAGTATAATAAGTTGTACTTACGCTTCAGTCCAAAAAATTTTGGCTACAGAATACTTACTCAACATGGTTCTAGTTATCTTTTTAAGAATTTTATTTCTTATCTCAACAACACCATTTTGTTGAGGTGTTCTTGGTGATAAAAAGTTATGATTAATTCCTTTTCTAATACAAAAAGTTTCAAAATCAGAATTTTGAAATTCTCTTCCATGATCACTATGAATAGTTTTCACTGGATAGTTTTTCTCATTTTTCACTTGGGCTCTAAAAATTTTGAAATAAGAAAAAGCTTCAGACTTCTTTACCAGAAAATAGACCCACGTAAATATATTTTAATCATCAACCAAGACAAATACATATTAATTTCCACCAATGCTTCTAGTTTGTATAGGACCATAGAGATCCATATGCACTAACTGTAATTCTTCAGTAGTTGAGACATCTACAACTGATTTAAAACATGATTTGTGTTTCTTTCCATATTTTCAAGGGTCGCAAACTTTTGAAGAATCAAATCTACGCTTACGTAGATCCTTACCTAGTCCTTTCATAGAAATTTTTCATATGTTCTTAAGTTTATAGTGTCCTAACCTCATATACCATAACCCAGAATGATCTTCCATTGCACCAAGGCAATGTAGATCATGGCTCGAAAGGTCATCTAAGTTTAGTGTGTAAACATTATCTTGCCTATTGGTAGAAAGAATAAATTATTTCTTTGGAATTTTGTACTAAGCAATTATCATTCCTAATATTCACAATGTAACCTTCATCACATAACTGACTAATGATAATGAGGTTGTGCTTATGACACATTACAAATAAAACATTTGAAATCAATGTTTTTCCAAGAAGATCAATGTTACCTATACCAATAATTTCTTCCAGATCATTATCTCTGAAAGTCATTTTTCCTCCTTTCGTCTTGATAATCTTTTCAAAATAATTTTTTGTTACGAGTCATATTCCTGGAACATCTAATATCCATGTACCACATATTGCTGTCGGTACCTTCTCTATTTTCCTGAAAACAGAAGAGTTAGACTTTCAGAATTTAAACTTTCATGGATCCGGAATTGTTAGACAAAAAAATTTTGTGTATCAACATTTGTTTAAAAAAATAAGGTTTATGAAACACAGGAGATTGAAATTTATTCAAGGAGAAATTTTTCTTCCAATGCCCAACACTTTGGCATTTACTAAAAAAGGGGCTCTAGGAGGAACAAAATATTTGTTTTTGAAAACTGGTTTTTGGTGAGTATATCCTACTCCAATAGTGTTTCCTTAAGTTTTAATTTGAGAATACATCTTGTCAAAATTTTCATTCCCATAGGCAATGTTTTCAAGAATCTTCTTAAGAGAATATATTTCGGATTTTAGTCTTATGACTAAATTACTATCCTCAAGAATCATTTCCTTAGAGTTAGACTTTTCCTCAAAAACATTCATTTTTAAAATAGAGTTCTTAAGATATTTAAAAAGTTATTCCCTAAAAGAATTTTCTTTCTCAAGGTCTTTAGAAAGTTTTTCTAGAATCTCATCTTTATTTTTAAGATCTCTAGAAAGATATGAGATCTCTTTTGTAAGAATTTATTCCCTAGTATTTTCCTTGTCTAATTTCATAGAAATTTTAAAATTTCTTTCTTCAAGTAACTTAGAAAATATATAAACTTCTTTATATGAAGGTATTTCTTAATTTTTTGATGATGAAGTATCTTCAATAGAATTACTATTTTTGGAATAGTAATTCTTATCAAGAGATAAATTTTTTAAAGCCTCGGCATATCATACCTTGGCCATAAGACATATATTAGGGAAAAAAGTAATATCAATAAATCACATATTCTTCTATGCTGATGAATCATATTCAGAAGATTCACTTTCTGAAGAGTCTCCACAGCTAGCACTCCTAGTATCGTTAGCTTTAAGGCTTTTCTTTTGCTTTGATCGATATAATTTCTTCTTGTTCCTTTCTGAATTCCATTCCTTATTTTCCTTATTTTAAAAACGAAGGACAATCATGTCTGATATGACTTGTTCTTCTACATTCATAACAAATAACTTCTCCATATTTCGTATCTCTGTAGTCTTTCTTCTTGTACCCATTCTGATGGTTCTTTTGAGCTACGATCTTGTTCATTATCCTAGAAGGATTAGCTAACTGATTCTCAGACTTTTCTATGTCACAGAATTCCAACTGAATAATGAATTTCTTTGTCTTTGATATAATTACCCTTTTGGGGTCATGGATTTCATATGTTTAGAAGTGGTTGTAAAAGAAACTCCTCCATTATCATTCTTCTTTTTAATATTTTCAGCATCTCTCTTAATTCTGGTTTCATGCTGAAGAATAGTTCCAAACAACTCATCTAATGAAATCTGAGTGGCTTACCAATTCTCATCAATAGTTGTCCTCTTGAACTCTCATTCATTTGGCATGATACATATGATATTTTCTACAAGATCCTCAACATATAAACCTTTTTCTCCCATATATTGTAAACTATTCATGATAGTCATTAACATTCATTGTACTTTTCTTATAGGTTCTCCATAAGGAAAGGTAAAGCTATGGTATTCAGCTCTCAACATATCTCATATTGTCTCTATGACTTTAGATGTACGAAAATGTGTAACTTCAAGTTTCTTCCAGATACTGTTTGCAGCTTCACATGATGATATTTGACTATAGATGTTACTAGTCATGGAACATAACAATGTATTTTTGACTCTAAAGTTTGCTTGATATTCTGATTTCTCCTAATTCATAAAGGTTCTCAGTTACTTATCCAGAATCTTATAATCTCCAGTCAGCATTAGATAGTTATAAAATCCTGTATTGATAACAAAAGTCTTCATCCTATCTCTCCAGTACTCTTAACCATTTCCATCAAAAACAGGAGTTCTGGTAGGATTTAGATTATCAATAGAACCAACATTTAAACCCGCCATCTTTAAGAAAATCTTTGGCACACAAACTTGTTACTAGTATGCGTTTGTAAAAAATAGAAAATATCCTAAGAAAGGATCTAGAAATTGTATCTCTAATAAAAAGTGAATGTGAACTATATGAGTCCGAAAATATGAATCTGAAAATTCTATTCTGAAAACATTGAGCATGGAATAACTTATATGTGAATATAAATATTTCAGAGACCTTCGTCTGATACCAATTGTGAGATGGTATGTGAGTATGATATACTCTATAATATCAAATGTAGGATCAAATATGTAATGAGATGCTCAAATACAGGAGTGGGGGAGAATTTTATACTTCAAAAATCCCTAAGGAAATTTTGCGTAACCAAAATTCACAACTACTCTAAGTTCTATTATCTTGCTTGATTCCGGAAAAGTGATTCCGGAAAGGAATCATAACAAAAGATTACACCAACTATGATTCTACCTTAAAGAATATAGAATCCTATAAAATCAGAGTACATGTTTAAGGAAGTATATGAACTTTATACATTCCTCAACAACTAAAATACACAACGGAAAACAAAATATTACAAGTAATAAGTAATAACTATTTTAACCCAAATAGGATGGTATCTAAAAACCATAGATAAAAGTTCCCTTGATTTGTACTTTCGAGAAAGGCTTTCATACCTAAACCCAGGTAAGAACTCAATCCGAAGATTAGTATCTATCTTTAAATCCCCTCAAGCCCTCGATTTTTAAGGAAATCCACACCTCTGACTTCACAACCCGAAGTCTATGATTTCAAGGAAATAAAACCTCTGCACTAAGCAAATATGCATGAAGAAAAGCATGAACAAGAAGTTCAAAGATTTTTGCATAAAGCCTGAGAGTTTATAAGATCATATCTCTAGAAATCAATTCAATGGCATGTAATCACAGTTTTCAAATCTCAATGTTATCAAAAAGTCTCAATCACGTTCAAATGAGATCCTATTTATAGGCACAACTCCAACGGTCGGCTCCATCCTCCAACGGTCATATTCTTCCTTAAATTTCGGAGTGATCTGTACATGTTTAACTCAAACAATAGTTAGTTGATAACTGAAATCATGACATCATTTTTATATCTAAACACGTGTACTCATAACTAGAGTCTAATATTCAGAATATAAGTAAAATTTAATGTTTGGATTCTAACCAAAATTTAATTTAGAGTCTAAAATACAAGGATATTCGGATTCTGTTTTGTAGGAATTCCGAACCTGAATTCTGTAGAATTTTGGAGTCTGAATTTAAATGAAATTCGGATTCTGGATTCACAAGAATTTGGAACCTGAACTTAAAATGTTCGGAGTCAGATTTCTTGAGAATTTTGAGTCAGAACTCATAAGAGTTTGGATTATGTATTTAGAGAACTCTGAGTCAGATCTTAGAGATGTTCATAACCAGAATTCATAATCAGAATTCGGAGTTAGAACTCTATGAATTTTCGTATCTAGAATTCGGAGTTGAACTTCATGAGAGTTCAAATCCAGAATTCGGAGTTGAACTTTATGAGAGTTCCTAACCAGAATTTGGAGTCATAAACAGAATGCTTCATATCTAAGTATTAAATAAATCCTAGGATTTCATCTCAATCCGAATTTTACACTTAGAAAAAAAAAGTGATATAATAAATAAAATTGAGGTAAGGTAAATTCCCTTTAGGAAGGTATTTTTTCCTCATAAAACCAAAACAAGGTAAAAGAAGATTTTCCTTGATATAAGGTGTTTGTTATTTTCAAAACAAGAGGAATTGAAAAGTCATAAGGAAACATTAATGACTCAAAAATCTCTCCCTTACATGAAGGAATGGAAAATTCATAAGTAAAACCTTATTGACTCAACACCAACCTCCATTTATCCCTAGATGTCAAAATGCACAAAACTCTTCATAGATACTAAATCATTTTATGTATAACACCTTTAAGAGAATTGGAACTAAGTCACCAAAGAATTGGTCAACCATAAATTCTAGTTGGATGATAAATATAGAAGCACACCATGAAAGTATTTTATAATTAGCCTCATAAGTACCCATGAATTCATCATTATGTTTATTTAACCTGAGAAAATACTCCACTTTCACATGAAGCATACAAGTAATGTTCTTCAAGAAAAACAAAATTTTTAACTCATCCCAATCCAAGGATTCAATTTCATACTGCCTCCTCATATTATTCATTAGTTTCATCTGTTGGTTTTTTCCCCTTCAAAAAAGTAAACCACCAAAATGAAATTTTTTTGTTCTAAACACTTAAGAAAAAAATCGAGTTTCCATTTTTCTAGTCCATTCATAAAAAACATGTTGATCATAATTCCCACCAAAATAAGGTGGATGTTTCCATATGAAGGACACAATAGAATGTTATTCTATCTACTGATCTATTGTAAGTTCAAAAAGATTCATATCTTGACAATGTTGTGAGAACATAGATATGAGGTTTTTTATTAAATCTCTCAAAGAATTCAGATTCTTAGGATAAAAAAAATTTCATTTACCATCACATTCACAATTAATGTTTATATTTTGGTTTCTATCCAATGACTAAAACCAAAAAAACACATAGTAAGAAAAAATAATCATCATGGGAATCCTCATAATATGTGAAACAAACTTATACAATATACAAGTTATGAAGAATTATATAAAATTTGACACCTTAGGTTTACCCTAGTTTATAAATAGAAAAATTATATTTAAATCCTTTATGATAGTTCATAAAGAGTTTAGGAATTTCCAAAGTATATCCCCTGAGAGTTCCAAACTAGGTGTGTAGCAACACCAATTATTATGAACCAGTTCATGATCATATCTAGATCAATCTAGAATTATCATGTTTATTTCCCATATGAAAATATATTCCAAATACACATACAATTATAGAATCTAGAAATGTATTTATTTCTAGGGAAACACTCTCTATACCCTTTACCAAAATTCTATGACATTTTCTTATACTTGACTCATACATAGACTTATCCTTAAAGACATGTCCTTAGTGATTTCACTATGTTTTTCTCATCATAGTATAAAATTTTTGAATAAAATTTTTCTATAATACAATCTATAGGAACACTCTATTCTAGAAAATAGACATTACATCACATTGTTCAAACATTTATTACATTACAAAAAAAACACCTAGTGAATGTGTTAGTTTAGTGCCATTAGAAACATAAAAATATAAATATTAGTAAATAAGTGATCTAAATTATTTCAGACTAGATTATCAATCACTGGAATCCTTATTTGACATATCATAGATAATAAATATCTTCATAACCTAGTGAAATGAATCATATGAAAGGGTGAGCTCAGATGCTGAGTAATGGTAAATAAGGGAGATATAAAAGCATTACCCTAAGAAAAAGGATATGATAACATGATAATAATATTAGAGGATCATATCCTACATATCAAATATCATAATGAGGAGTCATGGAATAAATAATTATAGTTCATTAAACATGAATAATATGGTAAGAAAGAGTATAATCCATGAAAGAGTAATATATGAATAAGACATGGAACTGTGGAATACACATAAGCATATAAAAATGATTTCAATAGTAGTAAAGGATTATTTCCAAGTACATATTAGTGGCATGGGTACACTCCCCAATCCATCTTAGTAGTCAAGTTTTAATCCCAATAAATTATTAGAGGACATACTTTTTTACTAAACCATGTCCAATCCTTATTCTAGCCAAATCTATCTCATGAGATAGAAGAATCACCATCAAACACCTTGAGAGGGGAGGGGTGAACCAGGCTGTCAACTATTTCTTTTAAAGTTACAGATCTTTTTCCCATGTTAACAGGAACCTACCAAACCTGTCTAATAGGGAATTGTAAAAGACAAATATTCACATTCAAAGAGACAACACAATAATTTTACATAGTTCACCGCTAAAGGGAAATACAATGAGAATTGGATGACAATGACTTAGTCATAAATAAATCCACTAATCTTCACTATACGGGGAATATAAAAGTTCATAAATTGTCACTCAATTCCAGGAACACATCCATTAAAAAAATTTTGGGATAGAACACTTCATCCCTTGAAACAGTTTTGTCTGCTCCCCCTAGCTCACTGCCATGGGTGAAGTTTTACTTCATTTATAAAATTGAATTTTCCTTTAGTAGATTGGTATTTAATTAGTTTTTACTAAAAATATCGAGACTCCTATTGGACAATAGTCCCGAGTTGATTCACTTTTAAAGAACTATTCACCTAAACTAGATATTTAGAACAAATATTCATGAAGCTCATTCATGAAGCTCACAACTAATACCATCACAAAGCTCGTACGTTCATCATAGAATTCCCTGTAATCCTAAATCACCTAGTACATTGAATCATTGGAACCTTTAAAAAAATTAATAGTCTTTCCGTGATGGAAAAGATCACATATAAAGAAAGATCTATAATTCTCCCAACATCTACTAAATAAGATAGATTCCATAGTTTCTCTGATTAATTTCATGTAAAATGAAGGGGGGAATACTCTAATATATAGGATTGGCCCTTCAAAAATATCCCAGGAATTTGGATCATTTTTCATAGACCTTAAAAAACATATTCTCAATTATCCTTCATTCAGGAATCACTAGTGAGGTTTTCATTGTCATAGAGATTACCATTAACACATCATGGATTCATGATTATACACTTCTCATAGTCACATAGATCACCATAAACACATCATTCATTATCTAAGCTACCAATCCAAAAACCTTGCTTTAATGAAACCCATGATTTTACTATTTTTATGAAGAGTTTATTCCATAGAAAATCCATTCACAATGGCAGCCTCTTAGTCTGGATTTTGAGAAAAAAAAACTGTGGCAAACACTAGAAAAAAATTCCTCCTTCAACACTGAATTAATCTTCACTGTAAAAACACTTTTCATAAAAACTACATTCTCAAACTTTTCTAGATTGATGAAAAACACAAAACCAAAATCCATTATCAGGAAATCAATCCTTGGTTTCAAAAATATAAATCATTAACCAATGTATTATTGGGATATATAGTTCCCACCAATCTCATAATTAAATCATACATATGTCTTTCATAAGATCATAAACATTCATGATATCATTACCATGAAATAAAATGGGTAACAAAAACATGTAATTATATCATAACATGTGGAAAATAAAAAGGATTCTTAATAATTTCATTATATAATTACCCATGAAAAGAATTGGGTTTAATAAGTCTGTATCAGGGTATAACTCATGGAAGAGTAACATGTTTTATAAACAACCTATCCCCAAAATAATATCTATTTAGAGAAAGAGTAAGAATGGAATTTTCGGATAATAACCCCATTATTACATATGTAACAACAAAAAATTTCTTCTTATATGGAAACTAATTTTTATTGATATTTTAAAAAAACATCTTGAGGATAATATCCTCAATTCTTGGAAAATTTATTTTGTAAATATAAAAAAATTTGAAAGTAATTTTCATTAAAAATAAATTTGAAAACTTAAATAAAATGGTTTTAAAAACATTTAATATTTTTTAAAATATTAAAAACAACCAAAATACAATTTACTTGATAATTATATTATAATATCATTTAAAAAAAATTTAATACAATTTTTAAAATAATTTCTTTTGAATAAAATAACTTTTTGGCCGAAGAGAGAAATGAGGTCATATTTTATAAAATAACATTCTTAACTATCTTATGTATAAAAGATTATAAAATGGTAAAAATACTTTAATATTTAATAAAAATATATAATGGAAGAATAATTATGAATGTTATTGAGATATAGACAATAATATTTTATAAATGGATGAATAACCATAAACAATCTTGATAAATGATGATATTGTAGCAATAAAGTCTTACCACTCAGGTATATTTGAATAAAAATCCGAAGGAAATAAAAAAATTACATATAGTAGAAAATATCTGTAAATAAATATATTAAATATATTACATTTTATGTTTTAGTATATAGATCTTGTAAATGAATTTATGTTCTTAAGAAAACCTGTGTCTCTATGAAGGAAAATTGAGAAAAAATACCTTACCGATTAGTTATAATTGAACTGGAAAACCACATGAAATAAATATCCTAAAATTGGTATGTAAGTACTCATAAATTTTAGGAAAATAATAATAGAATATATATATATATGGGAATAATATACACTGAAAAAAATGATTGTTGGATAAGGCACAAGTCTCATAGAATTAAATATGTGACTAGAAATCCCCTTGAAACAATTCTTAACGCTCATTGTAGTAATTACAAATCCATGTATAATATAAATAATTTTATTATAAATATATTACCATACCATATTAAATTATATAACAGTTTATATGATTTTCATACAACCATTTATTACCTTTTAATAAAAATTCTTGGTTAAAGTAACATTTTGGGTAATAACCTCTTTGTTTTTCACATATTTTTTGATTGTTTTTATTTTTGTAACTCTTAATTATAGCATTGTTTAATAGTATCCAAAATGATAATATTAATATAAATATAAAATATATTATTTAGATATTTATTTATAATAATATATAAAAGATGGATATCAGAAATGAAATACACCGTCCATGGAGATGACAGACTATACGTACACATGAACCTTGATTCCATTTTCTTGTCATATTAAAAGAAATAATATAGGTAAATAATAAATATATTATCATTAAAATATAATTATTATTATATAAATATTACATATGTTTTTTAAACACACTTTAATTCATTCCATGTAAAGTGTGAGTGAATCACATCTCATTGAAGAGGCGTAGACCACACATCAACAAATGATGTTATCATATTCCCACAAAATGGGATGAATTACCATATATGTTATATAATAACTAAATAATAATAAATAATTCAAAAATTAAATATATAACATATTAAAAATATTAATTCCATCATTATTATCAACCTTTTATGGTTTTAAGGGAAGAACAAATGACATCATTTTGTAAGATGATATTCTGTCATACACAAGAATAATGAATTTGAGTTTAGGTCATACAATTAACATAAAAAATATCATTCTATTATGGATAATGATTATATTGTACAATAATGAAATAAAAATAATTGAGGAGGTGTGGAAATAAATAAAACAAAAGTGTTTGTTTAAATACATTTCCTATTCTTTGTGTAAATCATTTTGGTTTGAACCAAAGGGATTCCTTAGTTAGATTTATGCCCAATGTGAGGACTCAATGATGAAGGTAGGGTTTTTGGGAGGATATTTGAGTATATTTTTTCAGTTAAAGGGACTTAGACGTGTGAATAAGTGAGGGGGTTGAGTTTTCTTTTATATTAGAGGAGGACTATATTTCAAATAAATATGAAGAGATAAACTTTATTGAGAGTTATCCCTTACATCATGTGCCTCTCATGAAGTTTTTTTTAATAAAATGGATTATATGATCGAAATATGTCAATACAATGGTTACTGGATGTATATATAGGTTATTTGTCCCCTTATGTTTAATTTTAAGCACTAAGTATACACATTTTTATCATAATCATTGTAATTAATTTTAATTACATAACTCTTAAATTTGTTCAAAAAATAAAATAAATTTTTTATAAATTATAAATTATTATTAATCTAAATATGGAATCCATTTTTATAAATTCTAATCACATGAGAAACAAGAATTAATAAAAAATTAATTCCAAAGATGAGATGATTTTTAAAGATAAAAATCTCAAACATTTGAAATGTTTTTATATCAAATTTCATTGTGATATTATTTATAATGACTTAAATTTTATTATTAGATATATAATTGATGTAATTATAATTTAAAAACAATTTAGAATATAATTAAACAAAATTAATAAATTAAATGAAATATCATTTCTCACATAAAATTCAACCGTCCAACAATGAAATATTTTATAAAAATCCAAAATAACCACCCTACATTAATTTTGAAATTATTTATTCATAAATAAATTTTATTTTACCATATTCAATTTCTCAAATTGTGAATAATTAATTTTATTATTGTTCACATAAGGACATAAAATATTATCTTTTGATTAAATAGTATTTTTCAAAATATTCAGACATTACATAAAATTATGTATTTTATTAATAATATTTTCCCATCATGTCAAAAATTTCTAAATAATATTTAACCATTAGTTATAAATAATTATATTAATATTTTTAAGGGTTGGGTTATAGTTTTCTTATTTAAAAAATTATAATAATAAAATGTTGTTTTTTAGAAACACGGTGTTGATTAAGATAAGATGATGTCGTATGTAGCAAAATATTTAATTGGGGTATAGTATAAAGAATGTTTAACTTGGTTTATCATGAAATGAAATATGTCAGTGAAATTTAATTTAATCGATAGAAAAAGGTCATAAAAACTCAGGGTGTTACTTGACCAATTATCATGATAGATTTCAAAAATAAGATATATTTGGAGAGATGAAATAAATGAAATGTTTATTATTATTAAGTGAAATATATTTGGTTATTTAAGATATATAATTTATTACTATGGTGATTATGCTAGTTACATGAGAGGAGGAATAATTTGTAGTTGATGGGGGAGATATAAATCATTTTATTTATATAAGAAAAAACATATTTTATCAATAATATCAAAATTTTTATACAATTGGAAATAAAAGTATATAATTATGAATAAGAATTGTAATATTTTCAGATATAAGGAATAGATTATAAGAATTATTGAAATCTAATTAATTTCTCTTAATTAATTAATTTATTCTCTTTGTGGAAGACAAATATGATTTTTTGAATTTTTTTAAAGAATATAATAACAGAAAAATATACATCTAAGTACATTCATATAATTTCAAGGAAATTCAATAGGTTGATTATGATATATATATATATATGATTTATTTAACCCCTTTTAAGGATATAATAAATAATAGTAACATGACAATGGATAGTGGGTGTTCATCCTATATGACAGGTAATATGAAACCCGTAAAAATATAATTTAAATATTTGGTGAATGATTAATCTTATAAATATGAGCATTTAATTATCATAGGACTTTAGAAGACCCGATTATGAAGGAATTAACTAATAAATAATTTAGTGCTATATTTGGATGGTTTTTGGAATAGTCACTTAATTATGTGTCAATAGAATAATTATGGACATAAGGATTTGATTAATATAAATGGATTGTTAATTAAGGGAAATGCATTATATTATATCATACTAGGTTGGATAATACAATAAAATTCTATTAGGTATATGGAATTTAAGGTACTTGCCTCTTTATTATAGAGTTTGAGAATAGTTTCTGGTGATATATTCTTACTGACATTAATCTAAAATATGTCGAGAATAATTGACGGATCAAAAGTATTGTTACAATTAATTTATTGTAGAGGAATAATTTTTTGATTAGTTTTTAAATGGAAATATAGTTGAAAAACCTTTCTATATAATAATTAAAATGGAATTAGGTTTCAATAATCTGGTGGATACTTATAATCAGTATGACATGAACATATAAATAATAGTATTTTATTATTTTATTAATTTAAAAATAAAATTGAGATTTTCTATATCCATGTAGTAAAATATATAAGTGATGAAATACCAAAATATATTATAAATAATAGTGGAAAAGGAAACTAAAAATATATAATGATTCTGTGATGGGATAAATAAACATAATATATATTTAAGGAAGTTAAAAATTATCAAAAAAATAATAGAATAAAAAATTAAGTATAAGTGGGTGGGAATCCTTAATGGAATTGATTATTGGAAAGCATAGACTATATAAAAAATATATAACTAAGATTGGTTGGACCAAAATTTTAAATTATCATTACTATTGGAAAGATATAGTGAAAGTGATTGTGTTCACTAGGACTCTTACATTACCATCCCCAAAGACAAGTACACACATTCTGAAATATGGAATGGTTGGAAATTCTCACTGAAGAATCTGAGAGTATTCAAAGGAAAATGTTTTATCATAAAACAAATGGAAAATTGGGTTATATATTGATATAATTAATGAATATATGCTTTTAAGATGCACATCAAAGAGCAGGGCCTACAGATTTTCAACTAAAGGATCAATAAAATATTTTACTTTAGTGACATAATGGTTCTTCGTAATGACGCTAGGGAGAATTCAAGAATGATTTTTCCTCCACATGTGAATGGATATGAAGAAGAAGAGGTAGTTTTTTATTCTTGAGATACATAAAATTAATTAATTGAAAATGTTTCTGAAATTAAATAAGTGTTAATGTATTATATTGACGTGATCCTACCCATGAGTCAAATAATAAGATAACTAAGTGGAGTTTTTATGATAAAAATTATTGGATAAAAATATTTATAGATTCAAACCTAGAGAATTAGATGAATGGATTACACTACAATATTATCAACGACAAAAATTAATTAATTAATGACATTGAAAATAAAGAATCACTTCTAAAATCCATGAATGAATAATTTTACTAAATTAACATGAATTTATTTTGGGATATAATAGATAGACCTTGAAATAATATTGTGATTTTCACAAAAATTTTCATAAAAAACAATATTTATGACATTGTAAGATTAACCCTAAATAATGTGAGGTTAGTATGTAAAATCTATGAATAATTTAAAGGAATTGATATTTATTAATCATTTTAAAAATTGTAAATAATTAAATAAATAAAAATATTTTTTACAATGGTAGTAAAGTTGAACTTTATAATCATTTCATTTGGATGTGAAGAAATTATTTCAAAATGGGATCTAGAGTAAATATGTTTGTATGAAATAACTAGTTGGATGTCATGTTGCTGACAGGTATTACAAGATGTGTAGATTGAATAAGCCATTGAATGGACTAATGAAATGAAAGCACCAATTAGATAAATGAATTTATACTTATTAAATAAATATTTATTTTATGATAGGAAGGGTTAATATCACATCTTTTGACTATAGAAGAACTATTTCTATTAACATGTTTCCAATGGTTTATGATATTAGATATTTATAGGCCATTGATTAGATATTAAGCTTAATTTATATGGATTTAAATGATAATTGGGGTTCTCCCAATGGATGTGCAGTAAAGGGTGTGCGAGCTGATGGAACATCCAAGGTCGAATGCAATGCTCCAAAGGAGGCCAGTGGTCCATCGAGTGCTGTTATGGTGGCCCGGAGTGAGGGTCTAGACAAAGGAAACAGAGGGGTAGTCTCATTTGCTACTGGCTTGGGTTTCTCTTACGGTGATATACAGGGGAGGCAGGACAACATGCTGCTCAGTCCCGCTAATCCGAAAGTTCATGATGTTTTCAGTAGGTTGATAGTTGATATCAATGGGGGGATGTGTCCTGGTTCTGGGCCCATTGGCATTGCAGAGACTGAGCAAGTTCAGTCTCGACCTGCAGATGTTCAGCAGGTGGAGGCTCAGACTGAATCTGAAATAAATAAGGAGACCCAGCCCATGGATGGCTCTTTGGGCAGTGATATTTTCAATGAACAGTCGGTTGGAGTGGTTAATGGCCAGATGTTGGGAATAGCAGGAGGCAACGAGGCAGTGGATAGGCTTACAGTGCCTGTGCAGGCTGAGGATCCTGCGGAGGTTGCTGATGGATGGGTTAGGACCTATCATGGGATGAAATCTCACCATGTGAAAAAGGCTAATGGCATTGCTGTGAGCAACTGCTTTGATGGTCTTGTGGATGCTGAATCTGAGGTGGATCAGGTTCAAATGGCGCCTGGTTTGGGTTCTGGCCAGGTGCCTGCTGCAGCTCTTGAGTTGCATGGCAGTTCTCCAAGGATGTAAAGCTGTAATCTGTAGGCTGGGGATAGTATGCAGATTGGGACATCTGGAGAGCTTGAGAAAGTGGCTCAATCCCAGTGTTTAACACTGGTTGGTTCTAATAGTCATGTGGAGCCGGAGCAAGGTGTGAACTTTTGTCCTCGGATGGTGTGCTTACCTGAGAAATGGGCGGATATATTTGATATTGAGAAGGACGTTGATGGAAATGTCCGTACCTCTTTTAGTGATGTTGTCCAACATGGGAAGAAGGTGATGGCAGAGTGTGTGGGTAACTCTTCCGCCCCTCCAAAAAGAAGACAACAGAAAGATTATTCTTCTTTGCCAAGGCTGATGTCCACCAGAGCATCTTTGAGCAATGGTAAGGTAATGACTTCTTCTGATGCTTTTGTGCAATTGGAGAAGATGAATATCAGACAGAAGTATGTGAAGCTGATGAAGAAATATGAAAGTTTGGAATGGGAGTCGACAACTGCAGATGAGGCGTTTGATTATGGAGATTGTGATGGGTATGATGGCGGGTATGGTTCGAAGCTTGTTTTATTTTTACTGCTTGTTTGTTGTACTTTTTTCCTTTATTTAATAAATGGTCAGGGACTTTGTCCCTGGTTGAGCCTTCCTGGTAATGATAAGAACACATTATTATAAAAAAAATTAATTACTAATATAATTATAAAAATATAGAAATAAATATATTACAAAATGTTATTATGAAAATAAATGATTATAATATTATTTTTAAATTATTAGATAAACAATGATAAATTTTAATATTTTTAGTAAATAATTCTCTTGAAATAATATGTTATGTAAAAATAAAGTTAGGTTTAAAATACAATATAAATATATTAATAAAACAATTGTAATTAGTTAATGTATTATCAGTCTTTTTTGTAAAATTATAATTATAAGATTATATGATTAAATTTATAAATATCAATTATTAATTAATAATTTTTCTTTATGGGAGGTTCATGGAAGGGCATCACAAATTTTTTAGAGGTCATGTGATAGTATGTACTCAAATATGTGCTCATGTAAAGGTAATATATATAATTTTAGTTTTGTAGTAGTAGTTAAGTGATAAAATAAGGGTAAGAATCATAACGCATAAGGGTACTCCCGAGATTCATAATGGTTATTAAGGTATTTCATAGCTCATGTAATGGTAGTTACCAGGATATGTTCTCATGTAAAGTTATACATCACATTGCATAAGGGTTATATAACTACATCATATGGGTAAACTACACATTATATAAAGATAGAATCAATTAACTAATGATATATCACCTTAAGTCTCACCCGTGTAATGGTATTCACAAGCTGCATGTAAAGGTACCACAACTTTATTGCCCTTTCATGTGGGTATACCTTGCAAAATCAAAATCCACTTCAGGGTACCATACTACTCATATAAGGGTAAAAATACCCAAACATCAAGGTAAATATTTCATACTAGAGATCATGTATAGGTATACCTATCCATATGTAAAGGTTTCTTTCATACACAGAAACATGTATTATGGTAATATGACCCTCACATAAGGGTAAAAAACCTCGCATAAAAGTAAATTTTGTTTTCATAAGGATTAAAAAATGTTTTAAAGCTCTATTTAAGTGTAATAATTATCTTTAAAATGAAAAAATTAAATACTTGTAAATGTATGTACATATACATATTCTACATCGTGTGAATCATTTAAATAAAATAAAAAAATACGAATATTAAATATGTCATTATCATTTTGGACTACATGCCATTTTTATGACATAGTAGATTAGGAATAGAAGAATATGAATGAAGTACATATAGTTTCACACTTTTAATCCTTGTTTAAATTATTTTAATGCTATAAAATAGTCTTCAACATATTCAGTAATCCATTGGTGCTTGAACACCTTAAAAGCATCAAATTTGGGGAATTATTGAAAATTAAATGGCTAGAATGATCTAGAATTTTTGGTTTTAGGACCATGTATGATTAAAAAAATAAATTTTGGATAGTGTATTTTTATATAGGTCTCATATAGAGAAATATTATATCATTCCTTAGGTGATAAGGACAGAAATTAAAATTCTTTTTATTATAAATTTCTCTATAAAATAGATTTTATAAAATATACTGAATTAAGAGGATGAGGAATATATCATGCATATAATAAATATTTAAATATGAATATATATATATATATATGGAAATTTAATGGGAAACATTAATTAAGGTTATATATTATGAAAGTTCTATATAATCAATGGATAGATCCTTTCAGTATCGAGTGTGTGTGAAAAAGTGAGAAAGAATGAAACCTTGTAAAAGAGTGTAAATTCAATTTAATAAATTTTTATTAGTTGTAGTTTTAGATGATATTGTAATTGAGGTAAAAGGGTATGTTTAACACCCCTAACATTATATGGTATACTTCTATTAAATTAATTCTATTCATAGAAAATATTTCATAAAGTACTATATTCCTTTGAAACAACACTTGGTTATTTAAAAGATAGTCAAAACCTTGCCATTAAACATAAATTTTCCACTTCAACATTTGAAATTTTGAAAAACAGTCATATAGAGTTGTGACCAGTAATTTATTTGGAGTTTGATAAAACCAACATGATTTTTTGATGAATAGTAACATACCCATATGAATAGTAATATGACCCTTATTAAAAGTAAAAAATGTTAATATTTTATTTTCTTAAGGTAATAAGATAATGAGATCATAATTAATTTTTTAATGTGATATAGAACTAATTGTATCTTTAAAATATTTATTTTTTGAATTAACTATGATTTAAATTAAAAATTAAATTAAATATACATAGAATTTTTTTTTTCAAAAAATGATGTTTATTTTTTAATTCTACATGTAAAAAATGGTTTTGGTAAATTTTTGGGAATTTTCTAAAATACTAGAATTTTTCGTGAATAGTAAAAAATATAGTTTTGAGTTTTCTGTAGTTTAATGACATCATAATGATGTAAGAATTAAATACAAAAGATTGGTAGACTTTGGAATAGTATCTTATGACATGAGGTGTCCCAAGTGGAAAATACCATGGACAAATACAATGGGAAGGCCCATGGTTTTGCAAAAACCACTAATGAGATGACCCTTTAATTTAATAAAAAACACCCTCTAAATTCCAATAAATACCCACTCACCCCCTTCATTTTTTTCATTCAAAACTCATTATCCTTGATGATCTGATGGTATTACCTCCCTATGATTCCTCCAAAGGTGTCGTCAAACCCCCAAGGTCCCAACCATCATGTATTTGGAGTTACTCTACATGTTAAGAGAATCAACCACCCTTCTCTTTTCATAAAGATTTCATTTTTTGTTTTCTATTATATTTTTCAATTGGATTATGTGGGAATATTTAATTCCATATTCATCTTACTAAACTTATTATGTAATAGTGATGAGATACCCCCTTTCTCTCATCAACCTGTTTTATAAAATTTTATGTGACGGCGTTATGTTTCCAAATTTTCAAAAGATATTTCTCAATTTTCATCTTATTTTGAGTTCATTTATTTTATACTTATTTCATCATCTCTCCTAATCCAAATGACATGATAATTATATTAAATTACATGAACTAGAATTATTTTATTCTAATTGAATATTTAATCATCATCTCTCTTTCCCCTCCCGATATGCTAAAAATAAAAACACCACCTGAGATGTGTTAATTTATCACATTCATGGACGACAGGTTCTCAATTTTTGTTACAATATTTAATTCTGGGAATGAAACTATTTTTATAATGGAACCAGATAAGAATAAATTTATTTAATCTCATTAATTTTATGGAATCACTACACACTCATAATATGAAAAAATAATACAAAACAAGTTCATTGTATACATAAAATGCCAAGCTAAATCCAAGCATTTATCAATAACATTTAACTAATGATTAATCCTAAAGTATATAACCCAAAATCATTATAATATCATTTATATCTCTTTAAATTCACTAATAATATATATTAACAATTATTGATGTTAAACCACATTTGAAACAAACTTCCATTCAAGAATACAAGTAAACGAATCATGAAAACCAAGGAAGAAAATGCTTCCAAAACATTAAAATTGAACCGCTTAGACCCATAAAAAGGGCCATGAATGAACCTAATAAGGTTATAATAAACAAATTAAATGTATATGAGGTTCTTTTATTATTAATTATTGACGTTAAAGATTATTATTCTGGTCATTAAAACAAACAAATAACACACTCAAGCAAAAGGTTAGTGCTTTCTCATCTCACTTTTAATTCTCCGAGATTTCCATTGATTACCACTTATTTATTTCATGTGGTACATGTGTACTACCATTTAATATATAATATAATTATTATCTATATTTTCATGTTTTTAAATTATTCAATTGATAATTATTAATTATTGGTCACACAAAACGAATGATTATAAAGTGGTAATGGGCTTTATTTCAATTTTCCTTTTCGTTGTGACTTACATTTTTCTGTGCACCTAATAATCCTTCTGTGGAGTACCTATAAGACATTTGAGATAAATTTTCATTTAAGATTATATTTATATTAAATATCAATAACCTCATATCATGGATATGTTTATTTTCTAAACCATTTATCATTTTACATACGGTGTATATTTGGAAATTTATATTAACTGTTGACGAATCTGTATTCTTTACTCTATACGGATATTGAAAAGGAATATTTATCTTGTATGAAATCAATGTATAAATAATTATTGGGACTTATAGTGGTGAGTGGGGCCTACTATAGCCCCTCAATGCATTGATAGGTCTCATAAGACAAATATGTTTGCGACAAACCCTTCGAGTTTGTTTACAAAAATAAAATGCATTTATACCCACAAAACTAAATAGTTTTAATGGTATTAAGGTATCATGTTCTAGATACATGACATCCAATTAGAATGAATTATATTTATTCCTTATCTGTTATTACTATCCATGAGATATTCACTATAACAAATTCTATGGATGCAATTTCATTCTCAGTTTATTAATGTCGTGAGCTTTCATTTATTCACAATGCCATACTGATATGTCAAATTGTTTATGATTCAGTTATTATTGATTCATGCTTAAACTATTTGTAAAACTTACTAAGCATTTGAGATCACCCATTTCAATTGTTTACCTTTAACATGTTATTAATAGGATATCATTTATTGAGTTTCTGTGGATGTAGTTTTTTTTTGTTATGTTTTATATTTTGTAACCTTTTCCAATGTAATCTGTGGTATATTTATGTATCTAATTTCCTCAAGACTACTAAACTGAATGTTACTTCAAGATTTTTATTCCTTCTAACCATGACAATATTACATGTAATACACTGACTCTGGTCTAGAAGAGATGGGGTGTTATAGTATGAATTTAAACTTATATTCTATGATTTCAAGGAAAAACACTTATTTTAATGGAAATTATTTTTGATAAATTTCTATTTTATGGTTTCCAAAAAAACTTTTTAAAGGAAAATAATTTTTTATAAACTCTTGTCTTATAAGTTTAATATAACCTTTTTATGGGAAATATATTTTAAAAATTATTTATTTATAAATTCATATTTATAAGTAAGATTGATTTATGAATTATATTTTAAATTATTTGTGATTTTAATTACTTTTATTTTAGTAAATATCATTTTTTATTTCATGTATGAACTTTTATTTGAAATTTATTTATATAATTCATAATTATATGCAATTTTTTTTATTCACTATATATTTTATTAACATTCCATATATCAAATGGAAATTCACTTATCTATGTTTAATTTCCATGAACAGTTCATATGTTTTTTCTATTAATTTTTAAATTATTTCTAATATTTTTGAAATATGTATTCTTCAAAAGGAATCATATATTTTGTTTTTTATATTTGGAATAATATTACCTTTTGAAAATAAATGACTGAGATATGTAATTTTTGAAAAGTTATTTTAATGAACCTATAAAGTGAAATGAAATTATTATAAAAAATTATTTATTTAAAATTTTAAACGTGGGTTCTGGTTATAGTGTTGAGGAATGGGGAGTGAACCCATAATCTCAAAGTGGGTCTTTTAATAAGAATTTGATACTTCCGAATTATTTTTTCCAAAACATTTTGTTAAATTAGTCAATGTATAATTAAATTCCATAATTATAAATTATTTTTTAAAGTGAATTCTAGAGATTTCAAAGGATAAACCTGGATTTATTTAAATTTATTATATTTTTTTGAAATAAAATTGGTTTTACTCAAAATACTCAAAGATTTTTTTATAAAAGTTTTTCCTTATTTATTATTTTAGGTGGAGAATATTTTTATTCTATGCCCATATTCATTAATTTTTTTTATAAATATTATTTTATATTCTCCGAATGATTTTTTAATTTCATTTTCTACAAGTTTTCATTTCTTTTTCATTGTTTTTAAAAGGTATTTCAATAATTCTTTTGATGCGATATATATTCAACTTCTTAATAATGTGTGAAAAATAATATTTACTTGTATACTGAATTAAAATATTTTCCCACCATAAAAAATATTAATAAATATAAATATTATTTTACATTATTCTATGGTTTTGTAAAGATAATATTATTCCAAATTGTTTAGTATTTTATAAAATGTTACAAAAAAGAGGATGGTGTTTAATTTTTTAACAATTATTTCAAATGATTTTATAAATTTATTTCTCATAAATGTTTAAATTCATTATGGAGTCTTATGCATACCTTGGTATATGATCTAATTATACCATCATAACACCTTTCTCCAAGGTCTTATTAATAAGTGATTATGAAATCATTATGAAACTAATTTCTCTTAAATGGGTTCATTATGCTACAATGAAATTAATAATGATTTTATTATCTTTGGGAAAAATGTGTATGGTTTTAAATATATTATGGGTAGACCCTAAATTATATATACATATAATTAATTAGTTAAATATTATTATCTCATTATGCAATGTGATGTTAAATGTAGAGTGAACCCAATCGAACATAGTCCTCTATCCGTTATGAATGAAAAGGGAAGGATAAGTGATCTAGATCCACTATAGGATATTGTCTTCTACATTATGATATTCATTGAAGTGGTACTTGTATAATTAAATATATTTTTATAATTTATATTTTTTCAAATTCTTATTTATTATTCTTATTATTATTATTTGATCTCATGGTTCATGATTTATTTTTTTATGATTTCATTATTTTATGGATCATGCTATTTATTATAAAATACTTTTAAACCATGACTTTTGATTTATTATATATGACCAATGTAGTAGGAATTTCAGAATTTATTATCAATATCAAATAAAATTATTCTTATATTATTCACTCTCCTATATTTACCCTTACTTAATATCTGAGATCCCTTTTTCTCATATCTATATTTCCATAGGTTATAAAGAAATGTATTCACTAGGATATTTATAATAAGGGTACTATCTTGGAATAAATATATGGTAAAGTTTTAAAATTATTCATGAAATTCATTGATTATATATATATTCAATAAGGGACGAAATTATATATATTTATTTGGTGTGTATTATTGGTAGATGTATTGAATATTCACATAAAATAAGGTAATATTTATGTATGGAATACTCTGGTGGACTCAATTCATATTAAGGAAAGGATTTTTTTTGAGTTTAAGGCTTGAAGAATATGATGATGGAAATTATAAATACCATTAATGAACTGAAAATGATATCGGATAAACCAAAAGATTCATACGTTCATAATAAGGTGTCAAGATTTAAAATAATCCTTCAACATAACTTAATTATCATATGATTTCTTATTTTAATTAATTATATTTGATTCAGAATATATGATTTCTTTATTTAAGATGTGGAACTAGGAGTAATCATGTTCCAAATTAATGTAGTGGGGAATGTAATGATTTTCCATATGAGTAACTGATCAACATGGGGTATGGAATGAAAAATAATATTGTAATACTTACAAAATTCTGTCATTTTCAAGATTAGTTTGTGAATATAAATGGTCAGAGGGAAAATAAATGTTTCCCTGAGTTATTCCTGAGCAAAAATTCACCTTTCTTCAAAATATCCTCTAATCCAGTAATTTTGAATTAATGGATTAATATCATAGAAAATATAATTTTTGGTTCTCTAGTAATATAATAATAAAAATATTTTCAAAGAAATTTATCCTTTGGAAGGAGAATTATATTAATTTTTTATATTTATTATGAATATTTTAAAAGATAATGAAATTTTCATCAACTATTTGGAAGTGTTTAAGAGGTCACTTTTCAGTAAGAACTGACCCTAGAATCATTACGAAAAATAAAAAGAAAATTAATTGAGATAAATTTGTATGATGATGAATCGATTATAAGAAATAAGTAATATTTTATAATAAATATGGTGTAAATTTCTGGTTTTCTCATCCACCTTGAATGAGAATTGGAAAATTATTGAGTACATTAAAACCAATTGCATGATTGGAGTTAACCAAATGTGAATTTAGTATCCATAAAAAAATAACTCAATGTGCTCTCAAGGTATAAATTGAAACGACAAAATCTAATTATTATTTTTATTTTAGTAATTTGTAGAGAAAGATAAAATTTAATTGGAATTATAATAGTAAAACCAATTAAGGAAAGATAATTAATATTTCTTAATTAAAATAGTATTGAAAAAATAATGTTTTAATTTTCCTTAAAGGTGGAGGTAAATTATTTAGGTGTGGGAAATTAATACCATTGATAAAATAAATATTGAATTCATATGAGGAGGACACCGAATAAAATCAATGGGATAATGATAAATTTATTTCACCACCCCAACTCCAATGTATAAATTTAAAGGGTATGTGAATAATTTTAACTAGTGCATGAATATGAGTGTTAATGATGAAAATAATAATTAAGAACCTATTATGATAATAGAAAATTATAAATATCATCTGATCAAAATTGTCAACGTGTGTCATGAGAACAATTTTATGAATGGTACACTTATCATCAAAATTATAACTCAAAATATCTTATTTTATTCTATCACAACCAACTCTTTTATATCAAACACTTTTTCTAATAGTTTCAATTTACAGCCATAATGATTATATTTTGAGTTAAAAATAAAAAACCTTAACATTATTATTATAATATCTCAAGTATGTAGCTCCTCTATGATATATTTCTATAGATATTTTATATCAATAAATATTTTAATTCCTCCTTACATTAAATTTGATTGTAATTCTAGTGTGGAATAACACTTTCCCAACATATATCCCATATCAATAACCATTGAAGGGAAGCCAAATTTAATATTCTAAATAAAACAATGTAGGACCCCGAGACACCTTGAGAGTGGAGGGGTGAATCGGGCTGACAACTTTTTCTTTTAATGTGATGGATCTTGTTCCCATATTGGTAGGAACTTGTTAAACATGTGTGATGAATATGATCAGAAAGAAAACATTCACATGTAGAGAGATGAAACAACACATTTTACTTGGTTCTCCACTAAGGGCTACATCCAAGGAGCATACACCGACATATTTCCAGTCGTACAAAATTATACTAAACTTCACAAGCTGAGGATTACAATTGTTTAGCCACTGTCACTCTGTCCCAAGCTCACTACCTTTACCAAATTTCTGGGATAGCTCACGGCGTCCCTTGGGTCACTCCCGTTGACTCCCCCTGGCTCACTGCCTTTGGTGAAGTCCTACTCAATTTATAGATGTGAAGGTCTCTTCATCATTGAAAAATAATTAATCCTCTGTTGTATATAGTTTCTATATTGAAGTCTGACTTCCGCATGTAGAATATTCTCACTTTGCACCGAAGGTATCGGGCAATCTTCCAGTTTTTGTGTAGCTCCAAAAAGACCGGCGTGCTTCAACTACACCCAGCGCGCTTCTCCAAGCTGGCGCGCAAGTTTCATAGTCAGTGTGAAAGTCCACCTCCAACACTTGTGTGACTCAAACTTCTTCAATACCAAACTTGCGCGAATGGCATTGTTTTCCACCAATACCATTTTTGGTGCGCAAAGGTCAACTATTTCACTTATTCAAAATTGGCACACAAGTGACACCAAACCACCTACGCGACACTTCTTTCCCCAACTCCAAACTTGCGTGACCCACACCCTTTTTCTCCCAAACCACCTTGGACACGCATCAAACAACTGTCACGCAACTTATACTTGCGTGACTCACAACCTCTTGTGCGACCAATACACCCGCGCAACAGGAGAACTGAATTTTTCTAAGTCTCATACACTATTGAAAATGAGGAGGGGTGGTCCTCTATTTATAGGAAAACTGGACACCTTGCGCGGTGGCATGCAATCCTCCTCTCGGCGTGCAAGTTCCGGCACAAAAATCCAACTGCCCTAGCCTATGTCTTGCTACTCACTTGCACGACCAAACCAATACTTGCACGACCCTATTTCCTTTGAATTATTTTGAAATTCTGATCTTGAAAAACCTATGGAGCGCAACTTTCTAATCCTTCTAGGCACCGATGCACATGTCCTTTTTCAGCATGCAAGTCACTTGTGTGACACAAATCTAGCGTGCAAGTCCCTTTCCCAAAAAAACACTATTTTCCCCTTTTTTCAATTTTTAGGTCTATAAATTTAGAAAACACTGGAAAACAGTGCCACCTTCAATACTGTTATCTACGTGGCATGTATGAGTACTCTGCATGCACATATTCTGAACTTCCTCTGAGGATTGACAACAAACACAAACCATACTCCAATTCATGCATAGATGACTATGGTTCCAACAAATAATTATAATATTTCAGAGTAAGGGTAAAAATTAATATAAAATAGAAATATCATTTATTATATAGGTCATTATACCTATTCATGAGGGTTATTTATCATAAATTGTTGGGGATACACTATAACACCTCAAATTATAAAATAATACAATTATGTTTGATAGTGTTAAAAACTATCAATACTTAACTAAAATGATAATTTAACACCCTAATAATTTATGATATACTTATTTAAAAAAATAATCTCTTAAATGGCTTGGGGAAAATGAAACCATCGGATTTTTATGATCGAAATCATATTCAAATGGCAACACGAGGATTAAAAAACTCACAATATATATATATATTCATTATAACATAGCTATTAAATTGAAGTGTGTGAATATTATTAAAAATTTTATGATATATATTTCCTATTAAAAAAATTTACATATAAATTTTTAGTAAATTATTAATCATTTTTTACTAAAGTCATTTTATTCATGAAATATATGTTATCTTCGCTTTTTTTCTTTTCATGAAAAAAAATCATCATTAATTTTTGGAAATTTTATTAAATGTATTTTAAAAAATAACATCATATGTTAATACAGAATATAAAATTTTATTTGTGGTTAAAATTTAGTATTTTTTTAAAAAAATAACTATTTTTCAGTGAATAGATAAAAATATCAATTTTTTAAAATGTCATTTAATTTTAATAAATTTAAAAATTATAAATTTACATTGTTTTTTGAATATGATTACATGAAATATAATTATTATTTAGTTGTATTTAATCTTCATAGTTACATTTTAATAAATTTATATATATTTTTAATATAAATTTTTTTTCCGGTTTAAAAACATGATATTTCTGTTAACCATTTAAAAATGAATAATGGTGTATTATTTAAAATAAATACAATAATCCATAATTAGAATGGTTTGAAATTAAATATTTATATTTTATATCAAAAAATATTTTTTTTACAAATAATAAATATTATTAGTCATTGTGTAAATACAAAACCATTTTTTCATAAAAATACACATTGGAATCCCGGGGTTAGTTTTAAATTTAATACTACCACTTCTATGAGTTTAGTTTTTTAAAATGTAATTAATGGATTTAATCCAAAAAAATTTATATTATATAATAAGGTCTTATTAATTTTTGACCATAATGATTAGTAAAAATAGTTAAAAAATAATTACCACTATTTATGTTAAAATGGAGTTTTGTGCATTACATACTCATGTGTTAAAAATAATTTTCCACACACCTTGGATTTGTGTTTCATAATTTGGATTTAAAATTTAGACTAATTATTTATAAAAATATAACATGTATCATTTTATTTTTATTCTTAAATGATAAATTACCTAGGTAAATCACAAGATACAAGTTACCATGGAAATAACTAAAATGGTAAAATTTAGTAAACTTAAATAATAAGGGATTAAATAATTAAAGTGTGATTATTTTTGTGTTTGGTGGTTTCTATAAACTAAATAAACCCTAAAATAAATTATTAATCAAATTTTTATCCATATTTGATAATAGTGGCCTCCTATTATTTAATATTTTTGGGTATATACAAATATTTCACTCCCCAATTCTAAATAGCCATCCACTCTCCTTCCATTTTCTTACCTATAAAACTATTTGTTTGAAATAATAACTTTCTAAATCAACTAACCACTTAAATACACTCATCCTAGAAGCCTTATTGTGTTTAAAAATAAAACCTGGGATGTTTTTTTTGTGAAAGCCTATGGGGGATACCTTAAGAAAATGAAACATTAATCAATGGGTTTTTTACCTTATTCAATTCTAAAAATCAATCAATTATTATTAAAAAACTATGATATAATAACCACAGTATGTTAAATATAATGGGTTATATTTATGATAAGTTAATTACCTAGTACCACCTCCACTTATTTAAAATGTCTTATGAATTCGACATTCATTTGTACATTGGACTACCGCCTTGCGAACCAATGTCAGTCATTTTTTCATTTCCACCATTCAAGGTGTTGTATGATGATGGATAAAAATTATAAATATAATATTTTAAACATAATTATACCTTTTGTGGAATTATAGAAAATAATCATTTTTTAATTTCCATTACTTAAGGGATATAATATAGTTTATCATCTGTACGGTAGATTACAACCTCGTACAACGATGTGATTTATTCTTAACTAAATATTTAATTGGAATAAGACGAATATAATTATAATGATTATATGTGAAATAAATGATATTATAAAGATATTAATGAAATATTTTACACTATTAAAATACAATACATCACTTTATTTCTACCTTTTTCTCTCACTTAAAAATGATAATGTCGTTTGAGGATTTGTGGACTACCGCCTCCATGAAGTGATGTGATTATTTTTCAATCACCACATCAAAATAATGATATATAAATATAAATATATATCATTATTTCACATGGTATTTATGATATTATTATCATTATGGAAATAAAAAAATATTACTTACCTTCCTTCCATAATGATCATTGAAAAATAGAAATATAGCTCATGCGTACGTACCACCTTCCATCTCTATCATCACAATGTGTGTTTATTTTTTACAAAAAAAATTTATAAATGGAATAAAAAGAATATTTTATTTAAAAATATTAAAATAATAATAATAATTATTCTATATGTGGTTATATATTGACATATTTGACCATAGTCAACATACCTAAGTCATTTTTTACAAATAAGATAAATATGGTCCAAACCGTTGACATAATTTTAATTGATTAAGTAATTTAATATAAAATTGTTATAAGTGAAATAAATTTAAAATAAAATATATAAAAGTTTATCAGGAAAATAATTCACTAATATATGTTCATTATTCAGGAAAATTAAAATGTATATTTATGAATCGAACTCAAGGTAATGGTTTTATTGTCTAACTATTATTTCTATGAGATATATGCCATATTAAAAAAATTAGTTTGTATACATAACTTGAATATATAATATGATTATTATATATAGATTTATTGGGATTTAGATATTAATTTTATGATCTATTTCTTTGTGTTTTAAAGTTTCAATGTAACTAATGCGATAAAGGAATTTTGTCTCAATTTTCCTTATTTGAGTCGTATCATTTGTGATACACCTATATTATTTTTTGAGGTTTATATAATGATAATTTTAAATGTTTTATCAAGAGTAACCTTAATTTAACAATTTTATAATTTACATTTAATGTTATAATTTCATGGGGATTAATGTTCAATGTTACTAAAATTGGAAGAGTCAAATGTTACAATCATACCATTTATATGGATTGTTTATGATTATGATTCCAATAATGAGATATTATGTTCCATCTCTAAAATAATAATTTAATTTTATTATAATATGGTTATTCATTATATTTTCCTGTAATAGTACTATTTTCCACAAATATATAATTCAAATTATTTATAAAATGTTTTGATAAAAATAATATATTAGTTATCTCTTTGGTCGAAATTCAATTTTTCATAAAAAACCCATGTTTTCTAGAAATGTTTTCAAAAACATTATTAAAATTTTGAAAAACGTTTTAATAAATTAAATTTTTACCCATGTCTTTCTTTTTATAAAATGGTTTGAAAGGAATCTTCTTGGTGTTTTATAAATAAGGAACTTTTCTAACCTTTTTACAGTGAAAAGGGAATGTTATTTTTAACTAATATGACATGTATAGAATTGCACATTTTCATTTTTGTAATTTACTTGAATATTCATTTTAATATTTACATGGATATTTATACTGAAAAGTTTCCTTAATATTCAAGAAATTATTATTTATTATTTTTTTTATATAAAAGGTTTTTAAAGATGTTTTATGTTATAAAAAAAGTTCTTTTCAAGTGAAAAACATTATTTCTTCAAGAAATGTATTAAATTATTTTTAAATTTTAGTTTTAATTGTTTCGAAGGTTGTTTCAAAGAAATTATTATTTAAATATTTTATAAAATTTTCTTTTTTTAAATTTGTTTTCAAAAAAAAATTATTTTCTTAAAAAATGTTTTTAGTTATATTTTAATGGAATTTCCATTCACCGCCGTCAACAACCCTAATTTCTAATTATAATACACATGGGATATTTGGTAATGATACCATCCTAATTATTTATATAGATGGATTCAGATTATTTCAAATAGATTGTTATGGAACTAATTTCTTTTCCACGTGTTAAACATATTTCAAATATATTATTATGGAACCCATTTCCTTTACATGAGTAAATTATATTTTAATACGGATAACATGAAAACAAATTATTTTCATGGGATAATTTGGTTATCAATTTGTAATAATTGTTTATATGATATTTATGATGAAATATCTATTAAATTTACTCTTGTTTCTGTTCATGGAAATTATATATGATGGGTTCGACCATATACTATCGGGTGAGCCTGTTATAGATTATATGATGGGTGTTACTAGATAGAGATAAAATGTATTGGGTAAAGATTACGTTCTTTGGATAATTATATTAAAATTCAGTCATATGGTTATTCTAATTGGAAGTGTTATATAAGGTTTCTTTAAGGGTTCTATAAGATGATACCCCAAGATGCCAATAGTTTTTATTTATACTTCTTTATGGAATTATAATGTTTACATTGATCAATATTTATATCACATGGATCTTGATTTTTTTGATTTTATCTATTTCCATTGTAGAATAGTCATTCCTTGTTTTCATGTGTGATGATTCAATTATTGATGGTTATGAATATTCTTATATTATAGTCATGCAATTTCATTGTGTTATCATATATTTATACTCACTGATGACATTCATTTTTTAATGTTTATTTTATACGTTACTGAGTAGTTGAGTTGACCCTTCTAATGCTTCTTTTTCACTATGTTATAAATAAATAGATTAACAAAATTATGTCAATAAATGATTTCATTTTTATGATTATTCCTCTATGTGAAATGAAAAAATATGGGATAAGTGGGAAAATGATCATTTAATAAAATGGGAATATGTTTATATAGTAGTTTTCAAACTAATATAAAACTATAATCCTAAAATATATTTTAGAGTGTAAGTGATCAATTTTTTCCATTTAATATTGTACGGTTTGGATGGAATAATATTATGTCACAATTATCGAGATCAAATCCATAAGTGTAATGCATATGATTTCAGTACTGTGTTTGGGATTGTGGGTATTATACTATTATCATTGGTGTCAAATGAAAGGTTTTTATATCTGTAGATATATGGATGTTTTCATTTGAGGTTATCTTAATATTTATGGATACCATCAAAAATTTTTAAGAATAAGGTTGTTCAAAACATCAAAGTCATTGACACGCCAATTGAGGGTATTATGTAGTAAAAAAATTTATGTTCATAATTACATTTGGGGGATGTTTTATTTCTAGGGTGTATTTTTAATGTCTATGATCAACATGAAGTGTTATTTTTAGATAAATTATTCATTTTTTATCAAAAAAGGACTATCAGAATATCGGGTGAAAACTTATTATATTTGGTAAGGTCACATGGATTGAAAATATAACTAAATAGTGTAAAGGGTGTATCATATACCACAATACTACAATATATAAAAGATTTTAATTATGTTCTAAATCCTGTTAAATTTTTTCATATGAATTACCTGGATATATTTTTTATAAAAAATATTAAGTTATTTTAACCATAAAAGAAAATTGTTATAATGAAATAGTTTTATTATAAGTTTTTATTTGAAATACTATTGTTTATATTTTAGAATTTGAATTTTATAAAATCAAAATCATTTTTTAATTTATAGTATCAAAATTTTCTTACGGTTAAATTTTTGGATTTTCAATGAATTATTAATTCTTAAGTGAATAGTAAAAAATAATGATTGTTTTTTAAAAATGTATTTTTTTCATAAATTAAGTAATATAAGAATTAAAATATGTTTTTAATGTGATTTTTATTAAAATAAATATTATTTGGTTTTATTTAATACATTTAATTACTTTGGAATCAACTTTATATTGGTTTTAATATACATTTTTTTAGGGTTTAAAAATGTGTTTTTTCAAAAAATTGTTTTAAAATGTGTCATATATCTCCTTATAAATTATATAAAATAATACCCAATGGGGAATGAATTAAATGAAATATATAGATTATATATCATTAAATATTAATTTATTTTAATTTAATGATAATTATTTGTAATGGATTTAATATAAAATCATCTTTTTTAAATACTCTTATTAAAAAATTGTTGTTACACAACATCTATGGGATTAATATTTGATTGAAATTTTCAATTTCAGTTTATTGAATTTGGAAAAAATTATTACATAATTTTAATAATCATAGTTTATAATTTCTAGTAAGATCAACATATTATTTTACCAATAATACTAGTGAATCAAATATAAATTAATTACATGGAGTGGGGTAAAAATGATTTACTTAGCAGTTAAAATTAAACATAAGGAAAAATGACCTAGAAACATGTAAAACAACCATTTTATGGAAATATTTTGGCCTTATCCCTTATATTGTTGTTTTCATAATTACTTGGTATTAGTGACTGTTTTGTCTTCTATCGGGACGTGTGTTCTGGTTAGGAATTACTACATTGGGATGGTTTCCATTGGATTTATTTATGGAAATGGAAACATCAAACAGTTATTTATCCAAAAGAAATTTCTTTCCAAAGGCAACAGTTTGTTAGGTTTGGACCTATTATACTTAAGAACACACATTAGTTGAGAGGATGGGAGGTTGGGCTCATCACAACCTTTAAGGGGGAATTATTTCCTAATCCGGGACTCTCTTATAGGTTTGAGATATTTTCATGAATCTTTATTAATTTAAATTTTATAACATATGCCTTCCTTGGAATTTGCAATCTATTATTAGCATATGTGAAATTAAGAATCATCTATATGTATTCATGGTTCTTCAATAATGGAGATATTCTTATGTATTCTAGGTTCTCCTTCAATGATATCATCCCATATACTATATAGAGATTCTTTTGGTTATTTTTATGATAATATTTATTTTCAATCCACTTAGTGGGTAATATGGAATTTATTATTGTCTGTGGAGAATAATGTGTATTTTGATGTTGGGATCATATCGATAAATGGGCTACCAATATATCCTTGTGAAAGGAATCAGAACCCTCATAGTTCGGTTCCACTTAATGGGACACATCGTACCTTTTATGTTCATGTGATTGGGAACTAACCATATTGTTTAATGTCATGTGGTAAGGACATTTAAGAGAAAGGCACTTAGTCAATGCTTGGAAAGGAATTATGCCTAATTATCCCAAGGAACATAGAATGTATATGAATTTCCAAGTTAACTTAGACCCAATAGGGAATATGGCCCAGAAAATACTGGGTTGATTTAGATTTTTGGGTTTAATACTCAAGGAGGATTCCTACGTATATCATTTGTATAAGAATCAAAACCCATGCTGTTCAAGGCGTCTTCTATGGGTGGATGATCCATTGAGAGAAATAAGTTGGGGATTAATCCTAAGGAGTATTCCCTAATTAATGGAATTAGGGTTGGATTCTTGAATAGGATATCTAGTGAGCTCAGGCCATGATGAAGGCTTCATCAGTTTCCCAATTATGCTGGGAATCATATTTCTCATAGTTTATGAAATGGTGGATTGTGTGTATGTTGTGATCATAACAAATATTTATTCCCATTTTTGTCATGATCGATGTGATAAACAAGATAATGTGAAAGATTCAACAAAACAAACACTCTATCTTCTACTAATGGGAGAGGATGGGCCTACGATGAAAGAATATGAGACGACGGTGGGGGAGGGAATGGAGAAAATAACCCTTCAATGAGAAATGAAATTGAAGGTCATGGGATCCGGTCTGAAATACTAGTGTAATACTCTAGGAGGGATTCCATAAAATTGGTCTTGGTAGAGGAGGGACACATTTCCTTGATCCAAAAGGAAAAGTAGGTGTGAACAGTACTTTCCTACAAGGGGCATGTGGCTCTGGGTTTTAGAGATGATATGATATGTCATGGCCCAATCCCCAATCCTCAATACTGGTAACTCAAAAATACTGTTCTGGAGATAATTGTCCATGTGACTGCGGATAAAGAAACCCATTGACACTCCCTGAATCCAGAAACCATTATAAAACAAATGTGGGAAACCTATGATTGCATATATACAAACCCAAATGGGAGACACAATGATGTTACTTTCCCAAGGGTTTGGTAAGTTAGGATGTTTTGGTGGAGTTTTTAACCTAATACCTTTCAGATAAGGGAGAAAATGAAGATGAAACCTTTTCATAATTAATTTTTTAATAAGGCTTGAAGAAAGTATTGTATAAGATGGAGGGATGATATGAATCAAATAGGGGAACCCATGTAGGTATCTAATGCATAGGTATGGACACACAGGTATGCTTGGGAGACCTAATGTTTACTTATGTGACAAACAACCTAGATGTTAAGAATTGGAAAAGACTTGACTCACGTCATCAATAGTACTCATAGGTATTCCAAAAAGTGGGGTGCTAAACTTCTTTTGAGAGGAATGGGTGGAACACAAGTGTTTATGATTTTGGGAGGTTTGAATCTTTAGGTGCACACGTTTTATAGATTTAAAACACTAAAGTGACATCAATCCTATGAACCTCCTTTAATTCCCCCACCCTATGTGTTAAATAACTACCTTGAATGTTTCAGAAGACTTCAAAAAGGCACTATGGAGACCTAAGCAACAATTGTTTTTTCGAGAAATTCATTTGTCCCAAATGAGGAACCAAAGGGTCCATTTATAGGCAAAATAGGTGACCATGTGTGAAAGAGTATGGATGCACTTTCAGGTTGTGTGCCAACATTGGGGCACACAAGTGGTTGCACGCTGACGATGACTTGTCTCAACGGGGGAGATTTCAAAATTTACCGTCTGAAAATATTGAAATTACCCATGTATTTTCTCCAATTTTTTTTTCAAAGGAATCTCCCTTTTTAACATTTTCATTAATGTGATGGAATAGAGTTTCATGAACCCCACCCCCCCCCCCCCCCACCCTTAGAATTGGATTTGAAATGAAGAGAGGGTATTATAATAAGGTAATGTTATGAAAAAGGTCAAAGAGTTTGATGTGGAGGGAAAACAGATAGTGTGTGAGGTATATACGTGCAAGGTCATGGTGCACAGGGTAGTCTTAATTTCTTATATATATATAGTGGATTCACTTTAGAAAAATTATAAATGATTCCAATAATCCATATCTCGGTGCACAATTTTTTTTGTTCATACAGTTCTGCTAATAATCCTGATTCTGCTTCTTCTATACATTTTTTATTGGCACGCAAAAAATTAGAGGCTATAAGTGAATGCAAGATTTATTCTTGTGTGAAGAATCTATAATTTCATGCCATAATGACTTTGTCAAATTTTCATAATCACTTTGTCATGAAATCCCAAATGAGATCACTTTAAGATGAATTTTGATCTCTTTTATAGGTTCAATGGCTCCCCAGAGAATCTGAACCGCTCATGAACTAGAGAGTAATAGAATTGACGATATGATGAAAATTGTTAGGCATGATTATTTTTACATCTATGAAACTACTCTCCCAGATTTGGCAAAGACTATGAGGAAATATCACCTCGATTTTCCAAGGAGTATTTATTTGTCTTTGTATGTTCATAGCCATCTTCAGGATGGAAACATACCAGATCCCAAGAATTATATTCTACTTTCTTAGTTTCAAGACCACACCAATTTCTCATCTTCCTATATTTTTATTGTGGGTACATATATCAATGCTGGTAAAACATCTAAAGCCCATTTCATACATCACAACCTATGTTTTCCATATTTTAAATAACATAAAATCAAGGTACAACTGCACTATTATTCATCTGTTTTTCAAGATTCTTAGTAAATCAAAGGGATAGAGAAAAAGATTGGATTTTTTGCAATAGGGGGTGTTAAACCCAAATGGATGTGGGCGTATTGGCAATGCATGAAAATTGTTGAGTTTATGGAATACTTAATAGGCCTTATAATTTATGAGGCTATATGGGTCAGTCAAACCTATGTATATAGGAATGATGATTTCATGCTAGAGATGATGATCTGAGAGAGTCTATAGACTAATTACATCTATTTGATACATATATAATTTAAGATCAATTTGTGGATGTCTGAAAGTTATATTGAGATCCAATCCTTGGAGACATGTTTTATGAATTTATTCCTCCAAAGGTGACGTGGAATGACTCAGAAAATACACCAGCCGTGGTTTGGGAGTTATTGAAGTTATTATATATACTCAAGAATAAAATCACGAAAAAGTCCCAAACGAGAAGGGATATTCAACCAAAGGAGTGGATTAAAATATTCCTCATGAAGAAGAAGGATAAAGGTCGCACTTTCACTTTTCCAACAAGTTGTCCCAAGGCAGAAAACAATGGTACACCCGAAACATTGAAGCCAAAATTAGATAAGGGAGGTTTTGAAATGTGGGGTATGAATTCAAATATAAAATTCTTATGAAGACGCATCTTGAGGGTTTCTTGTCCATGTGGAATTATGTATATCTATTTCCTATCAGTGATTCATAGGGCGGCATAAGGCCGAGAACTTTTGTTATAGTGGACAAACTAGAAGAGAAGAGGATTTTAGGGTTGGATACCCCTATTTTGGAAAAGATCCATAGGATATAGTTTCATATCTATAGAGAAAAGTATACATTATAAATAACAGGACCATTCTATTTTTTATGGGGGTGGTTCACCACTCATTTCATAACTTATGCTATATAGAGTGGGGTTCATGTCAATAGAAGTTTATTCTGACTATCTTTTCATGATTTTTATGTAATTTCACCTTTGTATTTTATTTTTTATGATAATAATGATAGGATAAGTATGTACAAGTAATTTCAATTTTTACCTTATGAGAATCCAACTAATGGTGATTTTTTGTTGTCGGGACAACCATATTAGGGCTAAGGCTTGTATAAGTTAGCTTGCAGGGATGACATATTTGCATGTAGATTGACAGGAAAATCATATGCAAGGCCAATGATCCTTATGCATTCACACTTCAATTCAAATGTTTTCAAAACATGACCATATATCCTACATTTTATGTTATATTATAGAAAAATAAGACAATGTCCTCACAACTATGATTGCTCATGACTGTAGAGAAAACCGTGGAAATATTCAACTTACCTGCAAATAATGCAACAATATGATTGACTATATGGTATGATTAGAGATGGGCTGCGTCATACCATGAAGGGGTTCTAAACCATGATGTACCTTTGGTCGGGGTAAAGAGATGCATTAGAAATAAACCCTCTCATTTGGAAGGTAATTCCTCATCATCAAATGCTGATTCATTGGAGTCAGATAGCGGGAGTGATGAGGCTCCAAGATCACCGATGATACCTTATGCAAGATACAATACACCTGTAAGAGTTAATATAGATACACCATTAGTACAAACTAAAGTTGTACTAAGTAGGTCTATTTTCCATCATTTAGAAGATCTGTGGGTTGCATTTTATCATCCACCATCTGTGACTGCATGAATTGGGAATGAAACTCCAATCTAAAACCACAGGATCATCTTCAAAACCCTATGGAATGTAATATAAATATATACGACCAAAGAATGTTCAAATGTGGAAAAGCTTTCATTGTGATATTGAATACACATGGATAAATTTATGTGAAGGGTTGCATATTCTGGGAATATTTGATCTACGAGCCTCTTGTGATATTCCTTTTAAGAACAACCTTGATGAAGTGATAACTTATATCTAAAAACTATATATGCTCATATATGAAACTAATGAATCAATTTCCACCACAAAATAGGTGAAGGAGATGATAGATCCTGGTATTGATGAATGGATTGATCTTTCATTTAATGAATAACTGCATGATTTTATTAGTCTTAAAGATGTAAGTTTTGTTTTTCTCACATTATATTGTACTTTTCAATTTCAATTTATTCATAGCATTGTTTCTCAGGGTAAATATCATTTTAACTTTTATTTGAATACAGTAAAATCAAATAATGTTTGATCTCCCCGGTATAACCCTGGTTGTACCACATTTGGAGTTGTTGGATTAGCCAGTGAGTCGTGAGAGATATCTCCACTAAAAAAAAGCAATGGAGGATGAGTTGTTAGGGGGATTATGGTCTCTAGTACCTCTATTTGAGATGATGATGCATGTGTTCCCATGAATGAAAAAAATAGAAACATTTAAGAAAGAAAACTATGGTTAAATTTTTTCTTAGTAGTGGTACGCATTCCTGACAGCATGATTTTTCAATCGATTCATAGGAAGGGTTTAAAATTATTATAACTACAAGAACTTCTTATGTTTTTTCTCTAATGGAAATTACTAATGAGCCTCGAGGAACTATGGAGGTCGCTTCCAGAAAAGAACCAATTTCTCGCCATCCAAGATGATCCTTTGACTGAAGGGGAATTTAGGGCAGAGGAGTCAACATCTATTCCTGGAACTACTCATATTCCGACAACAATGATAGAGGAGTCCTATGGTAAATCAGATGTGCTTCATCAGAAACTATGTATAAAAATAACTTACTTATACTATGTGATACTTTAGGTTCATCTCATGCACTAGAAAATCATAAAACAACTGATGTTAACCCCATAAATATTATTAAGGATGTTGTTCAGGGTCAAAATTTATCATAGGAGGGTCACAAAACAACCACTCCATGTGCATTCATATGTGATACTAACATGGGATTAGTGATATCATTGGGTTAAAGGATGAATTTTAGCATGTTTTTTTAATTAGTATTAGTACACGTTAATATGAAAAATACATTAGATGATTATGAAGTTCCTTGTATAGAAACAAATGTATGTGAGTATTTATTATTCATCTTATCAATGATATTATGATTAATTTTCTATCCATGATCGATTGAAATATGTTGTTCCATATTTAGAAACTTCGTTAGTGATAATGCCTAAAGGAAGTGTCAATATCATTATCAATACCACTATTGTGGAGACGTTGAATCAGGTGAAATTTTTAATGTAAAATCTTCTTGGGCTTCATTTCGAGAATACTAAGAAGGTTAAAGAATGATTTCCCCACCAAAATACATCAACCAAAACTACTGATGTTGGTAATATTATGGAGGGTTCTTCTCCAGATTCCGACCTATTATTAGGTAAGGGTTACTGTTTTTGTGATTGTGCTCACTCTTAGTATTATTTTGATACTAAAAATAATTTTAATTCACCATATAGGATTATAAATATCAATGGATAGGTATGGAGGTGAAGATCATACATCATCTCAAATAGCATTATTAAGTTATGAAACTACTATCAAGGAAGGAACAAAACCTGGCACTTCATTAAGTGAATTAATCCCAGAATACATTCCCCCTTACGATAGTGATTCTAAATTAGATCTCAATCTATAAAAGGCTCTTCGCCTTGCACGTCACAAGGCATAATAAAACACATGGAAAATAATATCTAAAATTACACTTGAGGAACTGTCCTCATGAATTCCATTACATTAATATCCATTCAATATGGTGGGATTTTGAGGTTTTGAATACCCTGAAATCCACACTATAGTGAAAAAAATCATTAGAAAAAGGGAGAAAGAGCAGAAACATCAACTAGATCTAAACAAATCCAGACTATTGGCCAACATTGATGAATTCCAAGGAACATTATCCCAAACTGAGTCTAATTATATTGCAAGGTTGATAGGGATCAAGCATAAATTTAATGAAAATACTATTCAACAGTTTCATCTTCAACAAGAGTTGAATATTGTAACATGGGAGCATTACCCACTAAATGATTCAATATTACAAGTCTATAAATATAATTAAAACCCCATTAAAGATGCTAAGGAAGCACTACATCAAGCTAAATAGAATGATATTGGTTGGATAAATGAACTTCAACAGGTAGCTGATAGAGCTCAAGAGGGCATTAATCAAATGAGAAGTCATGTATAAAACCTCTTGTGATTTAAAACATAGAGACTTGAGTTTGTGGATGTTCTTCTAGAGATTGTTTACTCACAAATGCAATTAATTTTGTCTCTAATCATAAAATTCATCATCCTTGCTTCATTTTAATTGTAATGTTAATGTTTACTTCTATAATATGATATTTTCATATTGGATAACCATCATTACAAAGATAGGGATGTAATGCGCTCTTTTTTTACACTAATCCAATATGCCTAGTGAGCGTAGTTTGGTTTTTACTAGGGTTATACAAACAACCCCAAAAAATTTGTATCTTATGACTTTTTATTACTCAATATTGCCTATATAATTTAATATGTAGTTCTAATGAGATGAGACTTTGAGTTTTTCTAGATTACCCTTTTCGGGTCTTCAATCTGGTGAGTACCATGTCTTTTTTAAAGAAATTTGAGAGTCATGAATATTGTAATAACAAGGCTAGTGTTTAAGGTTGAATATCTTTGACTATAAATTTCGAAATTAGATCCCAAACAAGTGTTAGTGTCTAGTAATGTCTCCAATCTTTTTTAGATACATCCATGGGGAATCTAGAGTCATGATTTTTCTGGACAACGAATCTAAAACACGAAGTATAAACATAGATGAGGTATTTTCCAAGTACAAAGTTACAATTTCTTGAAATTCCCATTATAGGATATATATTACGTAGCTCCAATAGGGGCATGTGCTTCATAACCAAATAGTGGTATCCTTTTACTGATAAACCCATTATATAGGCTAATTTTATACAAGGATACCTAAAGGAATGTACTGCATAGTCTGACAATATAGATCTAAAAACTTGACATTTTATTTTTGATAGACAAGTGAAATTAAGATTTCGGTGACTCAAGACCACAATGGGTAGTTTCACTAAGGAAAAAGATATAAGAATAATGGTTCGTCTATGATGATATAGGTTATGAATGGGGAAACCACTCCTATACAAATTTGGTGAGTGAAGAATGGTTAAAATTTATCATAAAGTGGATTTCTGACATTGTACTGTGTATTTTAGAGTCTGGCAGTAATGAAATTATGAAATGTAGTTTCAATTCATGCTATATAGACATTAGAGGGATTTAATTTAAGGTATTTATCTTCAACTAAATGTTTATGATTCTCCAATTTATTGATAATTTTCCTCGAAACATGGTAACATATTTAGGTGTGGGAAGGGAGAAATGTAAATTGTGATTTAGAAATTATTGTTTTCAGAGAATGACATGGGAAAATAGGGATAATAGCATTTAAATAGGTTTCTTCCAAAAACAAGGTTTCCATTGTTTGAAAAACTAATTATGGAGGTGTTATTATGTAGGGCCAACTGGGGTCATGTGCTACATAACCAAATAGTGCTATCCATTGATTGCTAGACCAGTTATGTAGAAGAATTTTATCTAAGGCCACTGAGGGCATGTCCTATATAGTCAAGAAAAAGGGATCTCAAGAATTTAACATTTTATTTATAAAATTCGATGAATATTTATGAAGATTTGTATTTTCCCAAGAATTGATTGTGTTTTGCAGAAAACAAATAAAAGAATACAAATAAGTATATTTCAAATCATGATTTCCAAAGAATCAAAGGAATATGATTTCTATGAAGGTCTGACCCAAACGTAGGATGTATGGTGTCTGTATTTTTAGGTCATGAGACTAGGACCATAATATTATGGAAAAAATAGATGATATGTGGTCAAATGATACATGGTTATTTCAATATGCTTTGAACATATTGAGAGTTGATATGTATAAGCCACAATTTTGGATACTTTTATGTTATGAGAAAGAATATGGGACAATTATACGAAGGATAACCACTTTAAACTACGAGTTCCTTCATACCATCATGAAAGTATAAAGGGACAAAATATTATTCTACTAAGAATTAAGTTACCACATTTTTAAAGACCCTATATGGGGTTAGAACAATGAATGTCTGATTTGGGGTATATGTTACATAGTTAAATAGTGGAAACCTTTGACTGAAAGGCCTGTTATGCTGGAACATTTTATGTAAGGCCACTAGGGGGATGTACTGTATAGTCAGGAAAAAGATGTCTCAGGTATTAGATATTCTATCACCAGAAACCGAATTAAAATTATGTAGGTCTAAAATTACTCAAAATTAAGAGTATAAAATTTGAAAGGAGTAATGTACAATGCACAAGGGATTTATTTGGAATGATATTGGCCATAAATTTGGAGTTCCTTACATAGAAATGACTCATATGTAAAATGGGGACGTTTTGGTTTCTTTGATGGGATCAGTATGGAGAGGACCCAAAATAAGAGACCCATCATAGATTTTAAATGGTATACAAGAGATGGAGAATAATTTTTTATCTCGTGGTTGGGACTAAGGGTTAAGGCCTAGTCATCACTACATATCTCCAGGGGATGAGAATTAAGACATATATAGTTCATTATGTACTATAAAGTTTAAAGTCACATAGTGAAGACATTAGGGGCTTTGATATGAAGACAAATTGAATCTCCTCATGTAGATCTGACTAGATTATAAGGTAAAACATGCTTTTTCATATCATGATATATTTTGGTCTAGGATTTGTAATATGGATGTCACTATATAGCTCAAATAGATAAGAATCAAGTGACACATAGTTCTTGAGCTTGTTCTACATATCGATCATGTTTTGATGTGGGGAAAAGAGATTTTTTTATTATTGTGGCTGGGCCCAAAATAGGATATATAGGTGTCTCTATATATCCCATTGAAATTAGAATCTAGCCAAACATAGTTCTTGAGAAAATCATTCCCCACACCAATGGAGTTCGATGTGAGAGACATGGGATCCTATCACATTCCAAGAATACTGGTTAAACATAAGACCCAAGATGTTATGAATATCAAACTATATATCATATAAGAGTAATTTGTATATATTTGGTGCATATATAGGAATAAAAGGGAAATAAATTTCTTTATGGTCATGGCTGGGTCCAATATTGGAGATATAAGTATCTCTACATATCCCATTAGAATGAGAACAATCCATCATTTAGTTATTGAGGAGAGGTCTCCATGAATATTAGATTCAAAAATAGGGAGAAATGGAACACATGTTCCATTAAGGAGTAGCAATTATGTGAGTAATTCTTGTGCATAGAGGCTACTCATATTTTTTTAAATAACCACAAGGAATACCAATTTTTAGTATATTATGGGATTTCTTAACATCAAATGAAGAAGAAGTAAATTTTATAGTTTAATTTCATGTAACGAGGAAACATTGTGTCATGTAGTTTAACATCATTAGATAAGGAATTAGATGCTACACATTTTAACATCATGCCGTATGGATCCATATTATTGTTATGAACTTTAATGTCTTCAAACTAGGACATTATGTTGTGTAGTTTCTATTCATGCAGTGAGGAAATTATTATATGTGATTACACAAAGTAATAATTCAAAAATATATCATTGGTTAGAGTTGTAATAAGTTCTACATCCATTGAGTTTAGTGAATAAGCTCTATTAGAGTAAGCCTTATGTACAGAGTAATGTCATTCCCACTTTGCCTCAGGATTTAGAGGATTATTTCATGGTATCATCAGAGTATTAAAAACTATTCCAATTATCTTTGAATAAATGTGTGGTGGTGAAATTTGTTGTTAAAATCTCATGTTGTTATGTTCTGATAGACTTCCAAATGATTCAAATTATGCAATATCTTTTCGTATAATCATTATGGCTCATCAAATCGCTTTTGAGACTATTCATTTGTAGATAACTGATCATAGATTGCAACTCATTATGAATGGAATTTAATTTCAATAGGAAAAAATACTTATATTTCATACACTAATGAATATAGAGATTCCAGAGTGGTAGTATGAGTAGTAGTCTGATAATTCCATAAAGAATGAAAAAGTTTATTTGGAAAATATTTATTACCTTAATTGAATATTTTCTAGAGTATATTTGATAGGGTCTTTTTGAAAGCCTCTATTTTTCCATTGACCAATACATGATAGTGAGATGAATAGTTGTATTTCATATTGTGCCCCTGATATAACTTCGTTACCATAATAGAAAAAAAATTTGGTGTCATTGTATGTCAGAATGGTATGATGGACAACAAATATAGTAATGATATTTTCTTTGAAAAAAATAAAAATTATTTTTTATCTGACTTATTTGAAATGTATTTCCTCTACCCATTTAGAGATGAAATTAGTAGAAATAATAATATACGTAAACTTCTTATCCCTAATCGCAAGATAAGGTCCTACTACATCCATTTCCAATGTTGAAAATAGCCAGTAGTATGTTGCTATGTATAGAAACTCCGGGGGTTCATGAATGATGATTGAATTCACCATTCATGGGCGAAAAATCTTGGTGAAATATGTACAATCCTTCATCATTGAAGGTCAGAAGTATCCAATCCTTCACATTTTATCAGAAAGCCTATTTTTAAAACTCAGTTGTTTTTATGAAATATTTTCCTTAAATACTTTTTATCCTTCAGTAGATTGATTTTCATGCAATCGTGAGTCTAAATGAACTTTGAGAAGACCTTAATATAAAATTACCATTATATCCTAACCATTAGGTCAGCAGGAATCCTTATAAGTAACTTATGAAAATACATTGTGAATTCGTTGCCTATTAGTTATTTATAAGAAAATATAAATAAATTATATATTAGTATTTTTTATTGAATTACAATTGGTAATGAAATTAATGAGATATATGTGTTGTATAATTAATAAATTATTTTTGATATTTATCCAATGGAAATTTTAGTCATACAGTTTGAATAAAACCCTATTTTATGTATAAAAAACAATTTTCTTAAAAGGATAATGATACACCTTTGAATGGAAAACCCATTTTTAATTATGATTTTGGAACATTAATAATTTTTATATGAAAAGATAAACATTTTATTTTGAAGCGAGATATAAAAATTTACTTTGGAAAACTTTCTGATATTTTTCTGATAACATTCATGTTTTGATGAATAGTAATAATATGCTAAATTTTAATTAAAAACAACATTTTTTCCTTGATATAATTTATATGGTTAAATTATAATAAATAATTTATTAAAAGTATAAATAAAATACATTTTTACCATTTAATATAATTTATGTAATTATCATTAGTTTTACATTGAATTCATTAGTAAAAACATTTAATGTTTTTGCAATATTTTAACATTTAAAACCCCTTTTCTGATTTCAACAATGGGAATAATTTTAAAATAATTAATGAATCTTCTATGTTTTGAATATGGAAAAATGGATTCCATATTTTGAATCAACAGGTCCAAATTTTTTTGAATAGTTACCTTTTATTTTTGGACATTATTAACATTAACTGCAGTAATTATTTTATTTACCATGGATAAAGTGTAAATCTGGTAAATAAGGGTAACAAAATAATAATTTAAAAATATAAAACTACCCTAAAACGTGTTGTAATATTATTTATTGAGATATTTCCGACCGTGGTCATACATGGGTCAACTTTTGGACCCCCATGGATTCACATGGATGTGAAAATAAAATTTCATAGAAATTAATTTAATTTAAAGATAATTATAACCTAAACATATATCTTTTCCTAAATAGATTTTAAAATAGGGTTACGTAACTGATATATATGATTATAAATAGTCATTATAAATCTAGAAAAAATTATACATCATGGTATTTTATTTATATTTTTTAGAGATTATATAAATAGTATTATTTATGACACAAATATGATGTATTGATTACCTCATTAAAGAAAGATTCAAATAAATGAATTTAAAAATATTAAAACATATATAATTGGGTTATTTTGATATCATAAAAGAATTTTCTATATAAAATTGACATTGTATCCTTCATTTAATTCCTTATTTACAAAGGAATAATGTTTTTATGAATTTTTCAAAAGTCATGTATGAATAGTGTCCAAAATTGGAAGAATTCATAACATAAAACATAAAATAGTTTATTAAATGATTTTTAATTCATAAAAATATATGATTCATACATCTGATTAATATAAGTCCAAATATGACATAAAAATCTTTTTTGCGTCTTTTGACATGATATGGAAATTACACTAACCCATAAGGTGTAAATAACATGATATCATGGTAAGATTTAAAAGGATACAATAAGGGTTAAAACAAAAAAATAAGGATAAAAAAAATTTCAAATTTGTCAAAAAATTATTAGATAATGGGTATTCGAGCCAAAATCTTCTTATCTTTTAATTGAAAAAGTTTTAGAGACTTTTTTGTAGAAATTGATTTATAATAAATTAATATTTTGAAGAGTTTCCTAAAGTGCACGTCTAATCTATTATAAAAAAGGCACATCCTCCCTCTCCTCTTAACTCCATTTTGAGCCTCCAACCTTGGAAAAACCCCTAAAATTTATCTTTTCCACTTCCCTAGTTACATTATACAGGTTCTAGTCTTCTCAAAAGACCAATTCTTGTTCCATAATTAGAAATCAGAAGGAGGCACATCAAGGAAGAGGTAATCTCCTCTACCGAATCCTTAAAATTTATTTCTACTTATAGTTCCTATTCATTATATGTTTTATTATAAATTAATATCATCAATATACCTAATATACTAATATGTTATTATAAATATTAAACCACCCTATTTTACCTTTAATCCGTCCTATGAAAAATGAAATCACCGTGTGTGCGTACGTACGACTTGCCGTTTCCAAGCTGTGGTGTAATATGTTTTTCACCACCACCATACCTGGATGGGTATAATGGTGGAAATAATAACTATATTTAATTATTATAACATGATACTAATTCTGAGATAATATACTCCATCTACTTCAATACCATTCGACAATTATGGGAACGATATCACTGCTCGTGTGTACGTACAACTTACCGTCTCCACGGTGCGATGTGACTTGTTCTACATAATCTTCATTAAAACATGATTATATAAATGAATTGAATCAATAAATATGAAATATATTATAATAATACAATGTGTTAAATGGTATTACTATATCTTAAAATGATTAATAAGAACATATCTTACAAAACATACATAAGAACATAAATCTGTTAAAACCCGAATAATGAGTAACAATGAAATGTTACTAAATGGATAAAAATATGATCATAAATGTTATCATAAAAAATATTATGATTCTATAATAAATTATTTACATTATTTAAATCATTATGAATGATATTTGGATACATATTAAGCATATCTGACTTATAGTAAGGGATAACTTTTCTAATCTCGTTTTATTTTAGATTGTTTATTCGTATGTATCAACTTGGTATATATTTATCATCCCTGTCCATGATTTCTAAAAATATTCTTATAAAATGGGTACTATTATTCTATGTATTTTTAAAATAATTTGTACCCATTTTGACTTTTACTAAATGGTATGGAAGGAATCTTTCTTTTGTTTACCATACGGGGTAATTTTTGACTTTTCTGAAAAAAGTACAAAGAGAATGTTTCTTTAACTTATATAGCATGAATAGGTTTTTACATCATCATAACGCCTTATTTCTATGAAGTTTACAGTAAATGATCACAACTGTATTTTAAAATCAATTATTTTCTTTTAAAATTTCATGTCCTTTTGATAAAAGAAAATCTTTTTTAAGAAGAAAGGATATTTTCCATTGGAATAAAGCTCAAGTGTTTTATAAAAATTATTTTCCATCTATGATTACATAGTTTCATGTTTCAATCCCTATTATTAAAATGATGTTATTGTGTTTATGATGAAATGTTATTTAGGAAATCCATTTGTTTTATATCAATTATGATGGAATGATGTTTAAGAAACCCATTTGATTTAATGGGTTATGCTATGGTGAATGTTTCTATGTTTTTGTGGAATGCATAAGAATGGTTTAATTAGGAGAGCAGTGGGACATATATATCCCTCTAATTACTTGGGTAAAGAATTATATCTAATGAGATAGACATGAATGGAATGACAAGTTAATCTGGTTCAGGGATACAGGGCTAGAACAAAGATAGAACTCAGTTCAATAATGGACATTGTCTGCTATGATGGTCTAAGAAAAATGACTTGACTAATATGAAATTATTTTTTATGACTGTTAGGTCCACAAGTCTGAATACCCTGAGAGGGCGGGGGGGGGGGGGGGTGAATCAGGGTATGACTAATTTAAAATTAATGCCTGTTCTGATCTTGTTTCGCTGTTAAGCAAAACACTCTTCTCTCTCTTTCCTGTTGCACAAAGTAAACAGAAAGTAAAGAATGCACAGGGCATAGCAATTATACTTGGTTCACCGCAAAGGGCTACAACCAAGGAGCATACGCCGACAAGTTGCCGGTCGTACCAATTCCACTAAACTTCACTAGCTGTGGATTACAATGTTCGGGCTAGATCACTTCTACGCCTAGGCTTACTACCTTTACAATGTTTAGGGTCAGGTCACTACTTCCCCAAGGGTCACTCTCTTTTTCTCTCTCTCTGGCTCACTGCCGGTGGAGAAGATCACCTTCTTTCTCTTCCTTTTCTCACTTCCTTTGGAAGGAATCCACTCAAAGATTATAGACATGTAGGTCTCTTCATTTGTATGGAGGAATACATCATCCTGTATAAGTAGATGCTCTGTTGAAGCCCAATTTTCACCTGTAGATGAATATCTATTTGCACCAAAGGAATCGGGCAAAAATCCAGCTTCCACATAGCCCGAAAATCACTTCTAGAAATAAACCTTACTTGGCGCGCAAGTCAATGTCGGCGTGCAACTATCAGCGCGCAAGTCACAACGGGCGTGCAAGTCCTCCTCAGACACTTGTGTTACTCAAGCTTCCTCAACTACAAACCTGCGGGACTCACATCCTTTTACGCCCAATCCAATATTGGCGTACAACTCCATACTGGCGCGCTGCTTCAAACACTGGTGCGCAACAATCAACCTGGCGTGCAAGTACCACCTGCACGACCACACACACCACTTGCGCGACCACCACACCTGCACGACGGGAGATCTGATTTCTCAAAGTGTTGAACTCTGGTAAAGAATAAAGAGGGGTGGTCCAGTATTTATAGGAAAATTGACCACCCTGTGCGATGGCACGCAAGTCACCTGCGTGACCCAGTCTCGGTGCACAGGTCTTCTGTACTTTAAGACACTTGCGCGACCAAAACCCAAACTTGCACTAACCTATTTTCTTAGCCATATTTTGATATTCTGATATTGAAAAACATATGGCGTAAAAGATTCCTATACTCCAAGTCCTCAGTGCACAATTCCCTTTGACAAAAACACTTTTCTTCTTTTGTCGATTTTCAGGCCCAAAAATTTGGCAAACACTGGAAAACGGCGGTACCATGTATCTGTTCTTTTGTACCGCCTCCAGATCATTCATTCCTTTTGTCAACGTTCTTTAATTAAACATGGATCATCGACCTCAGCTCTTGAACTCTACATTCCATCATGAAATACTCTTTGTCAACAAATTTGTATGTCATTATTTTGCATTGTTAACAATCACTACACAGATGTCTACTTTGTCAACAAACACAATCACCTCAAAAATTCTTCAATGATACCTTGAGAGATTCTTTCCCAATAATGATTATGTGTGAATACCAAAAAATTTAATGACTTATATTATGACTATAGGTATTACATTTCACTTTTATGAATTATCAAATGATATGATATTGTGATCTTTTATATGAAAGATATGATTTTCAAATGTTTTGTTCTTATGAATATGATATGATTGTAATTTCATTTACTTACACTTTTAGAGAATTTGAGTTCACCCTTTTATGTTATTATTTTCCCTATGACATGGAGAAGGGTATAAAGTATGATGTGACAAAAAAATAATCTAGATATGATGAAATAAATAGGAGGCAATATAGTTTTTTAGGAACAAGTCATTTATGTTTACCAGTTTCTAAAGACACTATACTTATACAGTACTATTGTGGTTTTGGTATATGTTAGAATAAATATACTTTAATTCTGAAGTGATATCAATGTATGTAAATTATAGGTCATTATAGATGGTTTCAAATAAAAGTTATAGTTAACCTATGAAAACTAAGATTAGAATGCCTTAGTAAGAACCATAAGGATATGTGTATGTATAGGTTACAATCCCAGTGTTTTAGAAATGACCATGATTTTACAAGGATAAAACCTAAAGTTTCCTAAATTGAAATTTTATTCTTCATTATGTGGTTTCCTATTATTATTAGTGTTTCTGATACTATGCATCCTGGTTTTAGTTAATGGTTGTAACCCGAACGAACTGCATTAATGATAAATGCGACAGACAATGAAATGAATTTCCACCTAAGAAACCAAATATTATGGGAACTAGAATGAAAAATATTCTATCCATGATCACTCAACTTTCTTAAGCTATGAATCATGCCAGAAATCCTAACGAAAAAAACAGGGATAAACATTCTGCTGAATCCTTCACAAGGTAGTGTCCACCTTCATTCATTAGGTCATCTGATCCACTAGTGGTTGAAGAAAATATCAGTACCACTAAAAAGATATTATCAGATCTACAATGTTATGAACATGATAAATTCATCATATCTGTATATCATCTAGAAGGTGAAGGTGATCAATGGTGGAATCTTATCAAGAATACGAGGCAAAGAGATGAAATTGATTCCATGGAATGGGACGAGATAAAGAACTTATTTTTCAAAAGGTAAATTCCTTGTATTCGTTGAACAAATATGGAGAAGGAGTTCCTTGAACATAAGGAGAAATATGATGAATCCGTTGGTACCTATGAAGAAAATCATACAAGACTTCCAAGGTACACTTATGGAATTATTAACGAACTTGAGAGTAAGATTGATCAGTTCTTTAGTGGCATAAAACCAAGTCTCCAAAGGGAATTAGCCACAAGGGGATTCACTAACTATGAGGAAATTTCACAATGTGCTCTCAAGGTTGAGGTGGATATTTTAGTAACCCATTAGTCATATAGATTTTATAAGAATGGGAAAATTGAATTCAAAGGAAAATCTAAAGACCACACTGAAAAGAAGATGTGTTTTCCCTTATGCTCAATGTGTGGAAAAATCCTGGAGGGTATTGTATCAAATGGACTAGTAAATGTTTTATGTGTGGAAAAAAGGCCATCGGGCAATTGAATACCGAAGTGATGGGAAAAAGATATCTAATGAAGTGAACAAAGAAAATGCTACCCAGAATTCACCTCCTACACTTAAATGATACAAGTGCAAGGAAATAGGGCATTATATGAATCAATTCCCTAATCCAGGGGTTATTGAAGAGGATCAAAATAAAATAAACTCTTAAGACCAAAGACAAATGAATTTCACATGAAATTATTATCGGCATCATGGAGTACAATAATGAGGTGGTGAAAGCTACACATACCATCCACTATAAAGTAGCCAATGTTTTATTTGATTCTGGATCCACCCACTCTTTTACTTCTAAATAATTTTAGAAGGGTATCTCTATATTACCTCAACAATTAGATGTCGAGTAAGCTATGAAAACTCCTAATGGAACATCTATTGCATCAAAAGTTTACAATTCTTCTCTAATTGATGTTTATGGTAAAGTGCTTCTCGCAAATCTTGTGATCCTTCCTATAGTAGAATTTGATGACATTCTTGGCATGTATCAGATTTCATTATATGTATCTCATATAAATTTCCAATGAAGGGAAGTCAAATTTCATATTCCAGATCAATCTTTGATCATCTATCAATGCAAGGATGAATATAACCTTCCAGTGGAAATTTCATCCATCTTATGGGTCTAGATTCCAATAAATGATGATTTTTTTATTGAAAATGGTTGGGGAGAAAATCACGATTAAGAATACGCACATTTTATGGATGTTTGATGATGTCTTTTCAGAGGAATTGGTAGGTCTTCCACCTAGTTGTGAAGTTTATATTTCAATAGAACTCATATTGGGTGCTATGCCTATTTCAAAGACAAATTATATAATTTCCCCAATTGAGATTCATGAATTGAAATAGAAACTCCAGGAAAATCTTGATAAGAGATTCATATGCCCTAAAAAGTCACCTTGGGGAGAACCTGTTATGTTTTTTAAGAATAAAGATGGATCAATGAGACTATGCTTTAATTATTGAGAACATAACAACATCACTATCAAGACCAAATATCATCTCCTGCACATTGAAGAAGTATTTTATCAACTTCATGGAGCTGAATAATTTTATAACATTGATCTTTATTCAGGGTATCATCAATTAAGGGTCAAAAAGGAGGATATACCCAAGACGACATTCTATTAAGGGTGTGGACACTATAAATTTATAGTGATTCCTTTTAGTCTTAATAATGACCATGATATCTTAATGGATCTAATGAATAGAGTCTTTAGAGACTATATTGATTAGTTTTTGGTAGTCTTTATAGATGATATTCATGTCTATTCACATATCAAGGAATAACATTAAGATTAGTTGAGAAATGTACTAATGACCCTAAGAAAGAAGAAGCTTTATACCAAATTTACCAAGTGTGAATTTTGGATTCAAAAAGTTTCATTTTGTGGTCACATAATCTCAAGAGTGAAGATATCTGTAGATCGAGAAAAAATAGTGGTTATTGACATATGGTCGAGACCAATAACAGTAACTGAGATTCGTTGTTTTATTGGTTTTTCTAGATATTAGTGACATTTTATGAAATATTTTTCATGATTATTTAATTCAATAACCATATTGACTCAAAAATATGTTAAGTTCATTTTGACATAGGAATGTGAAGAGAATTTCAAATAGTTAAAAATAAGGTTATCCAGTGCTCCTGTGCTCACACAACCTTGCAGTGGAAAAATGTTTGTGATCTACAATGATGCATTTAAAAATGAGTTGGGGTGTGTTCTCATAAAAAATTATATGGTGATTGCTTATGCCTCACGACAGTTGAAAATCCATGATCAAAATTACCCAACCCTGATTTGGAGTTATCTATAATAATCTTTGCATTAAAAATATGGAGGAATTATCTTTATGGTGAAAGGTGTGATATTTATACTAATAAAAAATGATTAAAGTATATTTTCACACAAAACAAATTGAATATGCGCCAATGAATATGGTTGGAGTTGATTAAAGATAATGACTACTCAATACATTACCACCTTGGGAATGAAAATGAGGTGACAAATTCATTAAGTCGACAAGACCAGGCACGCTTATCCATGATGAGGATCACAAAAGATCCAATATTTATTGATTTTCAAATGATGGATCTTGAAATTATAATGGAAGGGAAGAAATCTTATCTTTCTAAAATGAATGTTCAACCATCTATACAAGTGAATATTAAAGTGGAACAGAAAGAATATGTATAGTTACAAAATAAGGTGAGAAATGTTCCTAAATTCAACCTTGAATGTGATGAAATAATAAGGTTCAGGAATCAGGTTTGTGTTCCTCCCGTACCAGAATTATTGAAGGAACTATTGGATGATGCTCATAGTTCATCATTATCTATTCAACCTAAATGAACAAATATGTACAGGGACCTAAAGGAGTATTTTTGGTGGGATAGAATGGAAAGAGATATTGCTAAATACGTCTCTTGATGCTTGGTTTGTCAGTAAGTTAAGGATGAGACACATATTTATATGGAGATGTTACATCCATTACACATACCATAATAGAAATGAATAAACATCACTATGGAACTTTTCATTGGACTTCCCAAAACATCCAAAGGAAATAATGTTATCTCGGTTATAGTTGATTTCCTTACAAAGTCGGCACATTTCAATGCTATTAGAGAGGATTTATCACTTGATCATCTTTCCCAGATATATGTAAAGGAAGTGGTAAGATTGTATTGAGTACCACTTTACATTATATCTGATCGGAATATGTGGTTTATCTCAATGTTTTAGAAAAGTATTCAACATTCTAGGGATACAAAGTTATGTTTCAGCAATGATTATCATCCTGAGATAGACGGTCAGTCTGAGAGGAAATTTCAATCTCTAGAAGAGATGTTGAGAGCTTGATCTATGGATTTCAAAGGCAGTTGGGATCAACACCTACCATTGGTGGAATTTTATACCATAATATCTTTCACTCTTGTATTCAGATGGATCTTTATGAATCCCTCTATGGAAAGAAGTACAGAAATCCTACTTGTTGGGATGAAGTTGGTGAAAGAGATATATTAAGACCCGATCTTGTCGACGAAATGTCAGAAAAAGGCTAGATCTATTTAACAACACATATAAGAAGCACTTAGTCCACAAAAATGTTAAGCAAACAATTGAAGAAAATACCAAGAGTTTGAAGTGGGTGATAATATTTTCTTACAAATAACTCCATGGAATAGAGTAATGATATTTGGAATGAAGGGCAAGCTATGCCATAGGTATATCAGTCCTTTTGAGAAACTGGATTGTGTTGGGAAGGTATCTTACTAATTGGAACTTCCACCAAATCTCTCTCAAGTTCCTCATGTGTTCCATGTATCTCTTCTGAAAAAGTACTTACCTGATCCTTCACATGTACTATGCTCAAGATTCATATCATTGGAGTAAGATCCATCTTAAAAAGAACAACTGATAGAGATTTTGGATCGTAGCGAAAAACTACTATGAAACTAGACCATTCAATTGGTTAATGTTTAATGGAGGAACCAAAAAACGGAAGAAGCTACATGGTAACTTGAGGATATGAGGAGGGAGAGGTATCCTCATATGTTTATTCCCATGTGATAAATTTTGAGGGTGAAATTCAGTTTAAGGGGGGTATAATGTAACACACAAGTGTTTTTATGAAATATTTTCTTTAATTTTTTTTAATCCATAAATAGATTTCTTTAAACGCAATCATGAGTTTAAATGAACCACAAGATGAACTAAATATAAAATTATTGTTATATCATAGCCTTTCGGTTAGCAGAAATAATTACAACTACCTTTTTGAAATGCATTATGAATTCATTGGCTATTAATTATTTATAATGAAATATAAATCAATTAGATATTTGTATGTTTTTAGTGAATTAAATTTGGTAATGAAATTAATGAGATATATGTGTTATATACTTAATAAAATATTTTTGATATTCATATAATGGATATTTTAGTCCTAGGGTATGAATAAAACCCTATTTTATGTATAAGAACCTTTTTTAAAGGTTAATTTTACAAATTTTAATGGAGAACCCATTTTAAATTAATATTTTGTCACATTAGTGATTTATATATGAAAACAGAAACTTATAATTTTAAAGCGAGATATAAAAATTTACATTATCAATTTTTTTGATATTTTTTGATGACTTTTATGTTTTGATGAATAGTAAAAATAATATAAATATTAATTAAAAACAACATTTGTTCATTGAGATAATTTATAAGGTTAAATTATAATATTGAATGGTTTGAAAGTATAAATAGAACATATTTTTATTATTTAATATAGTTTATGTCATTATGATTAATTTTACATTGAATTCGTAGGTAAAAACAATTAAATCTTTTGAAATGTTTTATCTTTTAAATTTTGTTTTATTATTCCAACAACGGGAATAATTTTAAATTAATTACTAAAAATTCTTTGTTTTTAATTAGAAAAAATATATTCTATATTTAGAATCAAAAGGTACATATTTTGGGAATATTTTCTTTTTATTTTTATACATTATAAATAATAACATGAGTAATTATTTTATTTACCGTGGTTAAAGGGTGAATATGGTAAATAAGGGTAGAAAAATTCATACTTTAATAATATAAAACTACCCAAAAGTGTGTTATAATACTATTGGTTGAGATATTTCCAACTATGGAAATCCTTGGGTCGATTTTTGGACCCCATGGATTCACTTGGATGTGAAAATGACATTTTTATAAGAATTAATTTAATATAAATATAATTATAACCTAAACATATATCTTTTAATAAAATTATTTTAATATAGGGTTATATAACTAATATCTTTGATTATAAATATTCATTAAAATGATAATAATAATTCCTAAATCATGATATTTTATTTATATTTTTTTGAGATTATATAAATAGTTTTATTTTTGAACCAAATATAATGTAGTGATTACCTCATTTATAAAAGATTCAAATAAATAAATTTATAAATATTAAAGAAATTGTTATTTTGATGTCCTACACGAATTTTAGGGATGAAATTGACATTTAATATTTGAGTTAACGCCTTATTTTTGAAGGAAAAAGGTTTTTATTAGTTTTTTAATAGTCATGTATGAATAATGTCCAAAATTGACACAATTCATAATTTAAAACATAAAATAGTTTATTAAATGGTATTAAATTACTAAAAATCTAAGATTAAGGAAAATATTTAATAAAATTCCAAATATTTCATACATAACTTTATTTGGGACGTTTGATATTATATGGTAATTACACTAACCCACAAGTTGTAAATCACATTATATCAAGGTAAGATTAAAAAGGGTAAAATAAGGTTTAGGTATAGAAATGATCAATGAAATGGTGAATAAGGTTAAGACCATCCTACAACAAATCAATGCTACTCAGAGTAAACAAAATAGCTATTCGAAAAATCAACAATGACACCTAGAGTTTGATGTTGGAAACATGTTTTCCTATTCATATCCCCATGGAAAATAGTGATGAGATTTTGGATGAAGGGGAAGCTTCGTCCAAGGTACACAAGCCCCTTTGAGATCCTTGATCACATCAATGCGGTGACATGTCAACCTGAACTCCCCGCAAACATATCTCAAGTACATGATGTATTCCATTTATCTCTCTTAAGAAAGTACATACCATACCCAGCATATGTAATCAATCTAGTGGTGGTACCATTGGAGAATGACTATTCATATAAAGAGATGCCTGTGGAGATCTTATATCATAAAGAAAAAGATCTAAAAAATAAGACAATTCCCCTCAGCAAGTTGTTATGGAGAAACTACATGTTTAAAGAAGAAGTATGGGAACTAGAGGATGTGATGAAACAAAGTTAACCATGTTTTTTTTATGGTGGGAAAATACAATTCTGAAGGTGAAATTGTTTATGGGGGAAGGTTGTAATAAGTAGAGAATTTAGAATTAAAATTCCCTTTATTTTACTTAATTAAATTTCTTATGGTTAAAGAAAATAGAAGAAGTTATTTTATAATAAATAATTTAATTTTAAATTATTATTAACTATATTTACAATTTATAATATATTTTCTAAACAATATTCATATGACTAATCCAAATATAGGTTTTTAACAAATCCTTTTGAGAAAAAAAGGAAGTTTGGGCCCCAGACAATTGGATATTAAACAATGAATCCAATTTAACATAGGTTTTTAGGGAGGTACAATTGATAGGATATTCCCAAGACCAAGCCCATTCCATGATACAATAACTTAAGTATGAGTGAAATCATTTATCGTATAAGTTCATACTCACCAAGATCATGACCCAAACCATGTTCAATGAATGGCCCCACTAAAGCCCCACCACCGTTCCCCTTATTCTTATGGAATATGATGGTTAACTAAATGTATTTTTATCAAGTCCCTAGAAATAATTTTATGTACATTATTTTTCATATAATAATGAATATATTTTTCTTCCTATAATTATTACTTTTTAAATGGTTTTTAAGAACTAATTGTATTTTTGGAAATGTATTTATATGAATTAATCTATTTAAATAAAATAAATAAAATTTTAATAAAATAATATAATTAAATAATGTTTACTAAATATAAATTATCGTATAATTTTAATGATGACAAAAAAATATTATGATTTGAAAACTATTTTTATCAAAACCCTTTAATTTTCACTAAATGTCAATTTATCTTTTAAAATAAAAAATTCCCATATTTATATAATTATTTAATAAAATTACTTTTTTTGCGAATCTGGTCATCAAAATTATCCAAAGGTTAATTTTTCATAACTTTGAGAGACTTTCATATTTTTGGGTAAAAATTCAATACCCTATAAATATATTGTGTGTTTTAGGAAAACATAATGTCTCAATATTGATGTAATAAATACTAAGAAAAGTATACTCAACCAAATATTTTTTTACTTTAAAAGAAATTAATATTTATATTATTTTATTAAAATTTAAAAGCATTATTGATTCCTCCAATATTTAAAATATATTTTATGATTTTAAAATCATTTTCTTGTGAGTGTGACTCACCTCCCCATAAGAAAGGTCGTTATTTTAATTTGTTTAGCCCTTGGAATTATAAAATAATTTAATCCACTCCCATTTACCAGAAACCATGGGAAAAACCAGAGGATGGTTTGTGGTTTTGAATATTTTATTATGATGTGTCCAAAACCAAAAAAATAAATAAATCCCCTAAATCATATATAAACCAACACATGATGCTATTTCTATTCAATAAAACACCATGGAGATCATCCAAACTATTGTCTACAATCCCTAGAGTCCTACTAAGTCACCCTAAAATCTCAATAAGGTTCTCCCAAGCCTTTGGAGTCAGACATCCAAGTAAGGGATCCTCACCATCCTCCCCTCCTTTAAAATTTAATCATCTTTTTTGAAATTAGTTCATGTAATTTGAAATGGTTATAATTTCTTTAATTTATAATAGTTCCATCACTATAAATTTGATGTTATTTTAATTAGGTATCATTTATCATCCCATAATTGGACTCTTTACTTATCCCATAACCATTACAAAATTCCTTAATAGATTTCCCTCTTCACATTTCCATTCAAGAACTTCTTTTATATTATGTATTTTAAATTCAATTTCTTATGTTGGGATATTAAGAGCTACAATTCCATTACATATAATTTTATATATAAATTATGATATCTTACTTTTACTATCATTAACTCCCATATTATCCATTAAAAACACCCTTTACTATGCTGAAATTCTATAAGGTTTCTTCCACTTATCTCCTTTATAATGATTCCCTTTTATGTTAAGTATAGTAATATAATTTTTCCAATGATTGGATATGTTCCTAAATATTCATATTACTGAAAATTTCATCTATATTTTATGTGATTAACATTTCACTCTCATCAACCCATTTTATTAATTTTATTATGATGATTTTTTGTAGTCGAAAATGCGCCATGATTTTCCTTGCCAACATATTGGTATAATGAATACCATACACATTTCATTGTCAAGTGTATTCTCTATTATTCACATAATCCTATTTATTTTGGACTTACATGTATGCCTTCTAAATTTCTATATCATGTACTAAAATTATGATGTTGAATAAATCCATGTTAGACGATCTATGTTGAACACTTAATCATGAGATTGAAACTCTTGTGAATGGTGACCCATGATAGGGATCCAATATATTGTGTAATTATTAGTATCATGATATTTCATGTTGGTAGAGGGGTTTAACTAATTCTGTTATGGTAATTTTTTCACCTTGAATTCTTTTAATTTAATCTTAGTCTTATGATAATGATGTAGTGTTTTATGTTGTTTCCACAATCCCATGTTGTGATAATCATGCTATATCATGACTCATTATTCATGATACTTTATGCCTAATTAATATTTATTTACTAAATTTTATTTTTATCCTCATGTTATTTTATTTTTATTCCATTAATGGGATTTATATCTCACAAAATTCTAATGTGTGACCTCAGTTTATCCCATGTAGTGTTAAGTAATAAGGATGGTTGTGGTCATGTCAATGAAGATTTCAATAAAGATGTTGTATAAAATGTGTTATGTTGATGTGTTATAATCCAAAACCCCAAAAGTACTATGCCTCTTGATCATTATAATTTTATTATGTGAAATTTATATAATAAATCTTGTTTAAATATGAAATTATAAGATGGGTTTTCATACCACACACACCCTCAGATGAATGTATATCTTATTTTATTTGATGTAGGAAAGGGTATGACATTTTTCTAAGGTGGTATGTTTTTTTGTATTTGTTTGGGTCATGGATGGAGTATTGTGGGTTATTTACCACTTTCATTATAGAGATTATGTTCATTATCTCTTGAACGTTTGATACTATTGGTTCATGTTCATTAACTATGGTTTGTTTTCTCTAACATGAAGAATTTGTTCTGAATGCTAGTAATGATGCATAAAATGTTTTACTTTGTTTCCCATTGATATTATGTCAAGAATATTAGGTAAGTTCACCGATCAACTTCTATTCTACTTCAACCTGCTCTTATTCTTGTTTGTAAGTGGGATGAGGTATCTATGGATTTCATCGATGGAATTCCACTGAATCCCAACTAGAAGGCCACTATTTATATGGTGAATGATTAGTTGACAAAATCAGAAAACATTATTATGATTTGGGATACTACCCTATTAGAATATTTGGGATAGTTTTTCATGTTGGATTTTTTGTGGTTCCATTGAATTTAATTTGATTCTATCTTAGATAGAGACCCTAGATTTACATATTGGTTTTTAAGGGTCTTTATCAGGCAACATAGAATCAGGAAATATAAAAAATATATACCATCCTTAGAGATATGTCTAGAAATATAAATCTATTCAGATCCTAGAGTATATGATCTATTATCATGTTCTCGATTTTGTAGTAATTTTTGAGAACTATATAGGACTATTTTAATTTTATTATAATAAAATATTACAAAAATATATTATAATGGTTTTCTTTTTGATTTGAATGATCACACTTTTGAATGTCATATTTGTTTGTCAGTGGTTGGTGGGGATTCTATTGTGGTATATATTATGGTCTAAGAGATATCTATCCATATTCTGGTTATACATTTATGATTTACGATGAGTCATAGATTTCATATGTATTATAAGGATCATTAAAAAATTCATGTGCAATTATTAGTTGGTGGAAATATTTTATTAATGTATGACCACAATTAGGCCATCATACACATGCGAAAAATTGTAAGATGAATCTTAGATATATTGTCCAATTTTAGGTTTCTAATAAGACTGGGAATATGTACCATTATTTATAAAATTCACCCATTTGACTAGTATTTTTGAAGTAATTCATATATCTCATCTTAAAAAATTATCATCCCAATCCTTCTCAGATCTTTAATTAGAAAGTAGATACTCTGGAACAGGTAGATTATATGCTTAATTAACCGGTGAAGATTATTTTTTTAAATGGAAATTCATACATAGAAATAATATTCCCTTTTCATTGTGTTATTTAATAATATAATGTATTATCTTGATATTTGGGATAGTTCTTCATTGATGAAGGAACAATATCCTCGTCACTTTTTCAATCATCCTTATGTGTTATTACTTTATGAGGAATTAAATAGAAATATTGCAGAGAATTATCACATCCAAAAATCTATATTCAGATGGAGTATCTTTTTTTAATACAATAAGTTTCTTTTGTACTACATTGGGTAATTTTAAGTGAAATTTTTGAGATTTAGTGTTTTCAGGGAATGTTTTTTTGGTGAATGATGATCAAAAACTATGTTTTTCATAATTGGTAATAGTTAAACATGATCAAGAGTTCTGGTGGAGGGTGTAATATTTTTCCTTGGTTAACCCAATCCACACACCCTTATCCTCAATTATTGAATCATTGAATGGTGGCCAATTCCTTAGATCCTAGATGATCTTTGTGTGAATCATCAAGATCTTTTTGGTAAATGGTCCCTTGCTCTCTCTATTTTCAATTCACCATAGAATTTTTTAATATTTATTTTTTATTATGGGATTACTAGTTTAAAATATTCTATTGATTTAGATATACCGCATCCCCTTTTTTGTCTGGATCCAACAAAATTATTGTAATACAAAGAGTTTGAATTAGGCTCATCCTATTTAAGTATTAACCTTATGAACTACCCATTCATTCTCATCTATGATCATTATTTATAAAATATCTATTTTTGGATAATTTATTTATTGAATTTTTTTGTCGTGGATTTTGATATAAAATTTGGATCACCTTTGTATTCTATAATGAATTTTTGAATTCAATGAACCAATATGTTTCATTAGAAAAGAGGATTTTGAATGTACATTTTGTGTGGAACATAGTTTCTAGATTTTTTGTTGAAAAATTTTATTCTCATTAGATATTATTTTCAATCACTAGTACAACGGGTCCCAGGTTATATTAATTGGTGTCGTGCATGTACTCTTTTTAGGACTCGATGGGGGGTCACAAATCTGAGTGTTCGACAACTCCTTAGGAATTCATGTAGGGGATTGGTTTACATGACTTAATTAAATATATAACAATATAAGGATTCCTTTTTTTAGGATACCATATTGAAGACTTTTTAATTGTGAACTTCTCATTACTATTACATGGGTTGAGGATCAAAGGTAGACTAAATCTCTGTTATTTAAGGGTTACTTTCAAAGGTTTTCTTCTTTTGTGATAACAATGAACATAAATAGGTATTATGTATCTATTATTAGCAAAAATAAATTTAAATAAGATAACTACTTTTTTAAATAAAAAAGTTACTTTTAAACAATAATGCTGTGTTATTTTACTATTCATAAAAAATTTAATGTTTTTAGAAAAATACAAAACACTCACTGTAAGATAATTTTGATATTCCAAATCAAAAAATGAAGCCCATTTGAGAAATAAAATTTATTAAATTTTTAAAAGTTTTTATTAATATTAATAATGGCTAGTTTGATTCGCAGGGTGTGTTAAAACTCCAAGCTGTGTACAACGCATGATATTGCATTATTAAAAGGAAAACGTACCCTGGATGGTTGGGGTGTTACATTATCCCCTATTTTAAATAATTTCATCAATGAAATTTCTAGAATATATCTGCATAAAAATATTTGGTTAGTTCTTTATCATATGTTCCTTGGGTTACCATGTTTCCTCTTCAATCTTATGATTTCTCAATAGAACATTTACCAGATGAGTTGTCTAGTTTCTCAAGACTTGTTCCCTTGTATCAAGAATCTTGATAGACTCTTCACAATAGGATAGATCACGTTCCAGTTCAATTTCCTCATAGGCGAGTACATGCATTTGTTCAGGCATGTATTTTCTCAACAGTGATACATGGATCAAATCAGTAACTTTGGACAGACTTAGTGGCATTTCCAAACGATAAGATATAACTCTAATTCATTCTAGATTTTGTAAGGTTCTAATGTAACTGTGACTTAATTTACCCTTCTTACTAGAACATATAACACCCTTCCATGGTGATACCTTCAAGAAAACACGTTCTCTTACTTGAAATTACAAATCCTTCATTTGGTTATCGAAATAACTCTTTTGCCTACATTGAGTTTCTTTGATGTAGGCTTGGATAACCTCCACCATTTACATTGTTTCCTAACCAATTTATGGGCCTATGAGTTTTCTTTCATCAACATCTTCGAAAAAATATGCTGTGAGACATCTCTTTCCATATAATGCTTCATATGGTGCCGTCTAAATAATTGAATAGAAGTTATTGTTATAGAAAAATTCTACTCGAGGTAGATACTAAACCCATATATCTTGGAAATCAAGTAAAAAAGATCTCAGCATTTCTTATAAGGTATAAATAGTCTATTCTGATTTTCCATTAGTTTGAGGGTGGTAGGGAGTGCTCAAACGAAGTTCAGTATCCAGGGCCTTCAAAAGTATTTTCCAGAATCATGATGTAAGATATGGACAATGATCAGAAACAATAGATATAGGAATAACATGAAGTCTTATAACTTCATTAATAAATAGTCTTGATAAATTTTCAAGGGGTAAATATTCTCTTATAGCATGAAAATGTGTTAACTTGGAACGACGATCAATAATGACCCATATTTCATCATTCCTTCTAGGATTAATTTGTAGTCCCATAACAAATTCTATTGTAATATCATCCCATTTCCACTCAGGTATAGGAAGAGGTTTCATGACTCTTCACTGATGTTGTCTTCTTGTATTAACCCTTTGATAAACCATACATCTTGACACCTAATCTGTCATATCCCTCTTCATGTTGTCTAACCAAGAATGTACCTTCAAATATCTATACATAACAGTTCTACTAGGGTGTATAGATAAATTGGATCTATGATCATCATCCAACAATTCCCTTTTTAGATCAGGTATATCGGGAAAACAAATTCCCTTTCCAAATTTCAAAATTCCATCTTCATATACGATGTCACTCAATCTCCTATCATTCATAACAATAATCTTCGTTTGAAACTCCTCATCGTCTGTTTGAAAACTCATTATCCTTTATAATAAGGATGGTTTGGAAACCATTGGATAAAGTATTTATGTTTCACCTTCCATGGTTATTCCCATATTTATCTTTACTAGATCTATGAAAATAAGATTCATTTCAACTCTCATCTTGTTCAAAACCCTGTGATCCTTTCTGCTCAAAGCATCTGCCACCTTAATTTCCTTCCACGGGTGGTAGTGTATTTTGAAATCATAATCCTTCACTAGTTTGAGCCATATTATTTACCTCATGTTGAGTTATTTTTGGGAGAAAATATACTTCAATCTATTTTGATCGGTATATATCTCACATTTTAACCATAGAGATAGTGTCTCCATATCTTCAATCCAATGATTACAACTGATAACTAAAGATCATGAGTGGGATAGTTTTGTTCATGAATTTTTAGATATCGTGATGAATCGAAAATAATCCAATCATTATGCATAAGGATACAACCATGTCCTTTCTTTGAAATAGAACTATAAATAATTAAACCACCATTCCCTGAAGGTAGAGTCCAGATAGAAGAATTGACTAATCTTATCTTCAGTTCTTAAAATCATTCTTCACACTCTTTTTTCATACAATTTTAACCCCTTTACGTGTGATCTTTGTTAATGGGTTTTCTAATCGGGAAAAATTATTGATGAAACATTGATAATAACCTACAAAACCCATAATACTACTTATCTCAGTTATACTCATTGGTGCTATAAATTCATGGATTTCCTTGTTCGTTGATGGATCAACAGAGATTCCACCCTTAGCGAAAATTTAACCATGAAAATAAATTTTATGAATCCATGATTCACACTTGCTAAGCATCCCATATATTTCATTTTTTGAGGGTTTTCCGAATATTTTACAAGTGATTTTCAAGATCTTCGTAGATTTGGAAGTAAACAAATATATCATCAATAAATACCACTAAAATTTCCTCAACGTATTCCTTGAAAACTTTATTCATTAGATCCATGAAAACTGCGGGAGCATTAGTCTGTCCCAAAGGCATTACTATAAACTCTTAATGCCCATACTTAGTACGAAATTTTTCCTTTAGAACGTCTTCAATCTTCACACATAAAATGATGATATCCAGATCAAAGGTAAATAATTGAAAAATATTGAGCTCCATGAAGTTGGTCGAATAAATAAAAAATGCGAGGAAGGGGATACTCTTTCTTTATCATTATAGCATTGATGTCCCCGTTGTCAATCCACAACTTCGTAGATCCATCTTTATACATAATAAAAAGAACATGGGCTCCACCTAAAAAAAAGTGGGGATAATAAATCCTTTATGACTAACATTATCTAGTTGTTTATTTAGTTCTACAAATTCTTTATTGTCTATTCTAAAAGGGTTATTTAATATGGGCCTTGAACTTTGAATTAAATCAATGGAAATCACAATTTCTCATTCTGGAGGATGTCTAGGTAAATCCTCCAGAAACAAATCAATATATTCTTGTACAATATTTATGTCCTCTATTTAGATATTCGTTTCCTCACCCATAGTTATTTCATTCTCTTCCTCCCCATTAATTAAATTTATTGGAGCTACTGGGGGTGGATCTAGATAAGAATCATGTTTTGAGGTTTCTTCCCAAAAGATAAGGTACTCCTTATCATCATAAAATATTGTAACCTTCTTCTTCTTACAATAAATTTTCACATCATGGTCCAAAATCCAATCCATGTCGAGGATTTTATCAAATCAAATCATGGGTATGATGTTGAGATCAGAAGATAAAGAACATTTATATGCCCTAATGGTGACTAATTCATAAAACATTGTTGCAATGAAACTTACATTTAGAGTTTTGACCGACAACTCCCAAGTTAAATAAAAAATGTAAATATCTAATTTTCATAGAAAACTGGGTTGATACGAAACAATGCGATGATCCAGAATTAAATAAAGCATTGGCAAAACCTGAGAAAACCATTAAATTACCTGTCACCATGTCTTTTGGAGCTTCAACCTTTTTAGTAGTGATCGCATAAGCTTGGACTTTCTCCCATGGACTTTTCTGAGGTATGTTTCCTTGGTGATTATGACATTAATTGTCATAATTCCACTTTTATACACAAATGTAGCATTCAAAATTGACATACTCTTTAATTTCTATGGAATCACGAGCTTGGTGGCCATTTTCACCGCACTTGTAATAATCTTACATTCCCTTTAAGAAAGTATCGGAGTGTCTCTTACAATATTTACCACATGATGGATATTAAAAATTTACCTTCTCCCCATTATTTCAATTTATAATGTGTTCCTTAGATCTCTTCTTCTCTCTCTTTTCTTCAAAGTCATAAGACATAGAGAATTACTTTTCTGTCTTGATAGAAAATGAGTAAATATCTTTGTATGAAGAGAAATATTGGGAGAATAATGCTCAACAGAGAAATGGTTTTCACCAATCATATAATTGATCAATATTAACCCCTGGTTTATATAAATAATCTACATCAAGTCTTGCTATCCTGGTAAAGATAGCCTCATACATTGTGAAATTCCAATCCTTCTTTTTCCTCACACTCAGAAATTATCTTTCCATATCTGCTCGATAGTTACGAGGAAATTATTTTTCTATAAAAAGCACTTTAAACCCCCTCCATTACATAATTGATAATTCTTCATCTTCTTTTTAGTTTTGAATTAGTAACCATCATAGATTTCCATCTCCCATGAGGTAATAAGTTACTATGACAACTTTTTCCATTTAGCTACTCCCCAAAGCAGGAAATATTTTCTATAAAGAACACATCCATTACTCAGTTAAAAATGGATATGTAGTTCCATTTAATTTTGAGGATGTTTCTTTAAGAGGCGGTCTAACATTGATCATTTGTATTGTGGATTAGAGTGCTCTATACGGCTAAGGTTATTATTCCTAACATGAGTGAGTTGTCCTAGTATGGTGATAAGATGATCATCACCAGTTGCATCACTATCTCCACTATTATTATAATGAGTAGGAAGTAAATCCCTCCATTTATTACGTGTGTTGATATGGTTTCCATTCCATCCACTAGGCGCCATTTCTAAACAATTCTATACATTGTATTTGTTAATGAACAACAATACATAATTCCAAACATGTAAAACACTTAACATTAAAATTAATAGTTTATCGATATAATCAATAATCCTAAAAATGATTTCTTTATGGTGTTATATACCCCTATGTCCTTCGTAATGGTTTGTAAAGTAAATTTGATTTACCCTAAGAATATCCCCTAGGAGTGTCATAACCAAGAGTGATGGAAGGCCCATTATCAAGTACTAGGATACCCTGGGTCAAGCCCAAAACTCTTTGTTAGAGGATTCACTCCTGGATACGTCTTTGCATGATCCATCTATACCTTCACATATCTAGAAAAGGATTTATTTCTTGGAAAACACACAAAATCTCTACATTACCAAAATTCTAGGAAGATATTCTGTACTAATCGTCAAAGTCTATCTTTCAGTAATGTTCTCTAATCAAAATTCTTCTAAATCTAGTTTATAAGGTTAGTACTAAACTTCCTCTAATACCAACTATAAACAACCCTACCCCAGTTTTCTAGAGTCGGTGCATTATTTCATAACATTTTTATGATCACAAAGGATCTAATCCTGAAGGACAGGTCAGTTTAGTAGATTTGGTGGTGATAGATATATACATAAGTTTTTCATTACATAATTAATATAAAAATACAACATTTTTCCCCTTTTGAACAAACTCATATCCTTGGACTATCCCTGTAGGTTAATAATAATATAATTCTTCACATCTTGGAAAAAATAAAACATAATAAAGAGGTGAGCTCAGATGCTCAGTAAGGATAACAATGTAGTGGAAACATTAATAAATAAGTATAAACATTTAAGGAAATGTATAAAACTAAAACAGAAGCCTTTAAAAATTTAATCATCAGCATAATATGAAAAATATCGATTGAATAATTCCATTTACATATTCTAATGGATATTCTACTAGTCGAATAATCCCATGTAATATCAATATCCAATTTGATAATGATGGAATGCATAATTTCGGACATTATAACCACTTAGTAAAGCCCTCGTTCTGGGACTACCAATAAGATTTTGTCATGGCATTATGCCAACACACTAGTTTTTCCCATCATACATACTGAGGCATCTAGGAGCTAAAGAGGGATCCACTTGTCATTTACTAAGTCCAATGTATTCCTTATATAAAAAGGTTTAAACATGACATAAATATTCATATTAAAATTAGCATACGAAATGTCAATACATTATCCATAAACCATGAATGTTATAAAAATATCACATCCACAGTCAAACATATTAAAAAAACGTTCAATACAATATGGAAGATTGTATCATAATAAATAGACTTCAAATAGGTGTAAAAACTAATAAAGGAGGTTGACATAGATGAAATCAAAACTATTTGAGATAAATATCTCATTATATTTTGAAATAATTTAAAATTTATGTAATTTTAAAAGAAAATGTTTATTTTGAAAGTAATCTTATTATCGTGTAAGGGAATATTCAAATTTGTTATAATGGCAGAAAATAGCAACACCCACCATATATGTTAAAAAAATTTCTTTCCATAATTTTGTCTAAAAGGTCATAAAGGACCTTTTTTGGAAAATGATTAAAATAATCCCTTATAATTATTTTATAAAAAGTAAAAAAAGGGTATAAATAACATAAAACAATATTACAGGAAATAGTAAAAATGTTTTGAAATACATTTTTAAGAAACAATGATGTGGATGATAAAGAGGATCCAGTAGATACTCACGTATAAAAAATCCTTAGTTAATGAAGAGATTTAAGAATTAACCCTTACCTTGTACTTTTCCATGGTTGAGAGTTTGTTAACCTCATGTATAATAGTTAAATACTCTTTATTAAAATATACAAGAACCACATACATAAATATGATATCATATATGATCCTATATTATTGCTTTGTTAATAATATTTTAGTACTATCATTGTTTTGGATGTTAACTGATTCATTTTCATTTATATATTTTTTACTTAAGTAATGTTTGTAATGGGTAGGATGTATTTTATTCATATCCATAATGGTGTTATGTTCTTAAACATTATTTTTCTAATCATAAAATGAAATTTATTAATGAATGCTTACGATGAGAAATGAATCTCATCGCGTTCATGGAGGCGGTTATCCATACATATGCACGAGCGATAATATCATTATGTTGATTGTGTAATCATATGTAATTGGATGGTATATCATATATAAAAAATACAAAAAATGTTATATTTATTATTTACATCAGTTTTAATTATTATTATACCCGTCCAAATAATGTAGTGTTTGAATAACAAAAAACACCACAACGTTTAGACGTTAAGTCGTACGCACACACGTTTGTCGACTTTTCCTTCACATGATGGATAAATTATGAATAAGGTTGTTACCTTTTTAAAATAAAATCACAGTATATATAATTTATAGGATTTATTATTTTTTTATGGAATCAAAAAATAAAGAAGAAGTGGAAGATGAAAAAAACATTGAAAAATAGTGGTGAAATTATTACCTCTTCTTTGGGTGTTTCCTTTTGAGTTGATCAAAATAGATTTTTAGGTTGTATTTCTGGTAAAATTAAGGACTCTATGTATAATTGAGGGTAGTTGGATGGATATTTAAATAGGATTTGGCTGATCAAAATGGATTTGGAGGTGTGATTTTGTGAATAGGGGAAGTACACTTTTATAAGAGAGGTAAAGGTAACTTTTGGAAAAGCTCGAAATATTAATTTATTATACAATCATATTCTGATTATAATGGACCCAAAAAGTATTATTTAGAGGCTATGGTGGGTATGGGTCCAAAACCTCACAACCAATATGTTTTAGATAGGTTTAGGTCACCATATTAATAATATCTTTTAGATCTAACTCTTAGTTAAATAGTTTAACTTCTACCATGTATTCTTGTATTATTATAACATATTATTAATAAAATTACTATAAAAATCAAAGAGAAACCCAAGTGGTTCATTATTAATATATATAACTTTATATATGTCCTTTGTTATCACATTATATTTTTATGAATATTCTATCAATTAATAATATAGTATTTGTCTTAACAAGTAATTTATGTCAATTTTGACATTTTTTAGTATTTGATTTTATTAAAGTCCAAACAACTTTATTACTTCGATTAAAATTTATTTAATCAAACCTAAAATTTCATATTAATTTATAAAATTACTGGAATGCATCATAAGTCTAAATATACATTTATTTATATATTTATAATATTAATTATTTCAATATTTCATGAATATGGTAATTGCATCATCATCGTTTTGTCATAATTGAATTAAATTATTTAATGTCTAAAAATTACAAAAAAAATACCATTATGTAGGAAATCTTAACATCTCTCTAATGAATATTTATATTAGAATTTATCATTTATATAACACTATATTTAAAATAGTTTGGTTATTCAAAATTTAATTTAACACTTTTAACTCTTCTTTAAATAAAATATTTTTAAATGTCCTAATATAATACTGGTGGACCAAAAGGATGATATTTTATGACAAAGGTTTATTATGGTAGAAATATACTAATCTTGTAGAATTATTACATGTTTTAGGTTAATTATAATATCATTTGTACCTTTAATTACCCTATTTAATTTTAATCGTGGTAAATAAAAGTCAGATGTTTGTATTACCCATAAATTATTTTCATCATATTGAACCACATTTTACATACCGATATCAACCGTGTCTCTTTTATTTTTGAAATTTAATTCTCTGAAGGGTTAAAATTATGTTTTATGCAAATTTCCAAATTCCCCTAGAAGGTGGGAAAAAGATGGTAAAAATGTTAATAAAATTTTATTTATCTAGTATTATTATAAAATGACCCCAATGAATTACAATGAACATATAAAGGTATTATGTATCTATTTTTACCTAATATAAATTTAAATAAAATTACTAATTATTTTAATAAAAAGTTGGTTTAAAACAATAACGCATTTTTCACAATTCATCAAAAAATGAGAGTTTTCAGAAAAATATCTAAAAATAACCCTAAGATAATTTTGACATTCATAATACAAAAATGAATTACATTTTTAAAAATAAATACTATAAAATTTCAAAAAGTGGGTATTAGTATTCATAATGGCTAATTTAATTGGTAGTGGTGTCTTAAAAACCCAAGTTGCATACAATGCTAGCTACTACGTTATTCAATGTGAAACGTACCATGGATGCTTGGGGTGTTACAAGTAAAAATTATTCCCTATGGTATCTGTGTTTCTTCGGAGCATGTTGTTGGCCGATGAGGATTGGAAATAATTTTCAGGTCATGTTGGAGATTGGTGAAAAATCATGTTTGATGGTTAATACAAGTCAGTTCGTGATAGATAGAGATTAGTAATTTTGTTAATATAATTACATACAACATATTATAGGATTTTATAAAATGTATTTTGTAGTGAAAAAATACATGTTGAAGTAGGAAGTTAAAAACATAATGATATTTCATGGGATAAAACTTTATTTAAATGAGGAATCTATCAAACAAGAGTAAGTCATTAAAGATATAAATATGTTCAATCAATTTTCTATTAATCATGAAAATATTAATAATTATCATGAATAAAAAGCATGATTATATTTGATGATATTGTAAGGTAAGAATAAAATATGAATACATATGAATAGGAGTTAAAAATGCATACATTTGATATCATTAAATATTCTGATATAAGGCTACATCATCTAATATGACAAATATTTCTAGTATATCTTGTCATTTTATATTAATAGTAATATATAATGAAATATTTTAGTTTTTTTACCAAATAGTAGAAGTAATATTTCAAAATATACAGAGGTTTGGGATAAAATAACATAATGAGGAACTCTCTTCCACAACAGATGAAGAAATATGAAGCATTAGTAATTATCCTCTGAAAATAAGAAAACAATTTTACATATGTATGTAATATAATAGAATATCAATTATAATTTCCTATAAAATATAATAGTTTCAATATAATATTTAAATTTAATGGTTATTTTTAATGTTATAGTATTTTTTTCCACAAGTATTCCATATACTAAAAAATTTTCCTTACCCAAAATAAGTCACATATCAAGGTTGAGTTCCTATTAAATTGAAAAAAATAAGTCTACTAACAAGTAATATATAAAAAATATTTAAAATTATTCATTATTAAAATTAGTTTGAATGTTTAAAATTAGTCTATGGAATATATGAGAGATGAAGGAAGTGATCTCAATAATTCTTGGAAATTTAACCACGATAGTTATCTTCAAATTTAAAGAGGATATAATTTAAATATAAGAATAATGAATTGAATCCATTCACTATTGAATTATCATTTATGGAATGTAAGATGGGAATACAATGGATCCATGATATTGGGTGTTCTTACCACAGGATAGGAGACACTAAAATATTGAATTTTACGGAATAATATTAAGGGTGAGATATACCTTTAAAATGAGAGTTCATTGAGAGTTAAAGTTGTTGTACCTGCAAGAATTTAGTTAAAGGAATTAAAATATAGCATGTTTTGTTTCTGTATGGAACAAAACGTAGCATTTTTAGTGTTATCAGTCCGTACAAGGTGAGGAATTAATTCCTTTCTCAAGGAAAAATTTTATCATTAGAAATTATATGGAATGAAAATTCACTACAAGAGATAAATTAACATGTGGTATCTTTTTCAAATGGGTGACACAACTAATTAATGTTACATGTGTGTTCGATATAAGAATTATTTGTGGAATATAATATTTATCCATCATGGAGAAAAAATGATAATGATTGTTAAATAAGAGTTGGTTGGATTTATTCATATGCTAAATGTCATAGAGAATTATTTTATTACATATGAATAAAGGGGATTCTGGTTCAAGGGACCCAAATTGAAGTCAATATTTATCCCAATAGATCATTGGATCTTATATTATTTGGTGTGTGTATCCCCTTTAAGAACTATTCCCCTAGGAGTGATCTTTATTTAATTATATTCACCATTTTATACACTCATGTGAGTAATGTTATCTTTATGAAGAAAAACATTTGATTCTTATATAATGTTCAAAATTTTAAAAAGACTTTTTTATAAAGAAATAAATCTATATATAAATTATTTGTAATTTTATAATATAAATGAGTAAACAACCAAAAGTTTTATATTTAATTAAAAAATCACCCAATAATGTGTTAATATAACATAAACACACTAGGTAAAATAGTGGTCTGTCTAAGAGAATGTATAGTCTTATTTTCTTCATGAGAACTAACATTCTATATTGAAATATAATATAATACTTATTTTTTATTGAAGTTTTCTACACTGCATAGAATATTTAGAATATTTCTTCAGTTAGGCTTGATATAAGGTAGAAATTATATGTTATGTGCTAAGGAAATAAAAAATAAAAAACTTCAACGTATTTGGAATCCCTTTTTATGTAAAGATAGAGAATAAATATTTGGTATTGTTTGATGAATCATTTGAACAAAGAACCATTATAAGATAACATTATAATGAATGTTTCTATAAATAATAGAGAAAACTCAACACAATAGGATATATTGTTAACATGTAAAAAATTATAGAAAATTAACTCAAAAGAATTGAGTTTATTAATTCAGATATTAGAATTATTTGTGTTAGAAACATATAGATTCTAAAAAAAGTTTTCAATGAATATTGAAATTAGTAGCTTGTTTTTTTGGTTTATGATTATGTGATTTTTCATAATGTAGATTATAAACATTAGTGGTAGTGGATTTAAGGTCTGAAGAAACATTTTTATTCTGATAATATTTTTGGCTAACAATATGCAAATATCAAAACTATAAGGGGGTTTTTACTTCCAAACAAAACTAAACATATTTATCATGTTGAACCACTAACTATTAATAAGGAAATTTTGAAAGAAGAATGAATATGTATGATGAATGAGAAACATAATCAAATAGAAAAAATATATCCTCTTTAGATAAAAAAATATGTATATTAAATAAAAACAAAATTGGTAATAACTAGGATTTTGTAAAAAAAAATTAGAATAAGAACAGTGATGTGACAAGGTATAACATAATTCTTGTTTTCAAGGGGTATTTATAGATGGAATGAATTTGATTTGATGAAACCTTCACTCTAGTGGGAAGATAAAAGACTATTATAATGTTATTAACAGAAACATCACATAAAAATTGTGTAATTTATAAAATCGATGTGACATATGATTTTTTTAAATTTTGATATTGATTAATTTGATTACATTTAACATCCTAAGGATTTTCATCATGATAAAAAATAGAACATGATTTATAATATATAGAAATCATTATATGTATTACAACCATACCTAAGATCTTGTCATGAAAATATTGAATATTTATAGAAAACATTATATTTTGAAATGAAAAAAATACATTAATATCTATTTGAAATAGATATCCACCAAGATTAAGATTAATATAGTGTGTGTGGATGAAATATTTTTTCTTAGAAAATTTTTTCTTTAGAGGGAGTTTTTTGAAGAAATTATGTGAAATTTAAAAATATTTATGTTGGGTTAGATTTTATTTTATTTTTTGGACCTAAAATCATTATAGTTTATGATCATGTTTTTCTATACTAAGAAATCTATTCTATACAATTTTTTATGAGGTTCGTATTGGAGTAATGAAGATGTATTTCACTTTAATAGCTAAAGGAACTCTTTGGATCAATTATGAAACTAGGACAATTGTGAATAAAAAGGGATACAATACTATTATGGGAGGCACCTCTACCTAATAGCTTCTAGACATGACATAGTGTTTTCTTTAACATTGTGTTCTTGATTTCAATGTGATCCCACATAATCACACAAGTTTGATTCAAAGTTGATTTTTTGTTACATTAAGAATACACTGATCTACAACCAATTATACATGTCACATAAATAATTAATCCTAATGGTAATATAAATAATTATTGGGTAGGATATTTTATTGATTGGAATCTGGAACATGGTGGAAAAATAATTTTGTTATGAGATTTGGGTGGTAGGGAATAAAAATAGGGAAATTATAGTGTAATTGAATATAATGTTTAGTAAATAACATTCCAACATAATTTTACTTAAATGATATGGATTATAGATCAAGTATTAGACTTGAGATTTATGGTTTAAAAGCTTCTATGAATTGAATGTTCCAACTAAAATGCTATAGATCTATTAATGAATCTAGATAAACAATCTTGGTCAATGAATATTGATATTCAATATCATTATAAAAATGGAATTCTTGTAAATAGTGATTTGATTATTGGGTTTTTTCTTCGAAAAAACATATGTAAGATATAATTTCTATGGAATTTCAATATAAATGGTTCTCTTAGATATTAAAAAGAACGAAATGTTCATTTTTCCCCTCTCATAAAAAATGTATTGAATAATAACCACACAATGATTTCTATTATGTTGATAATTTACATAAATAGGGACACAAATCATTATCTATGATAGACGCAATTCTATATGGGGTGGGGTAGTTTTTAATAATTTTTTGATTTCAAGATGTGGATAATATTAATTTGGACTTTTTTTTTGTAAAGTGAGTGATCGATGTAAGATAAAGGTGTGTGAAATGAGGTGGAATTCATTTGAGTTACATGGTCACAAATTTTTAGCAACATGGTAAGAAATTATTTATAAAAAATCCAATATATAGTAGTGTGGTGCAAGAAATTATTATTTTGAGGAATTCTATGATTCAATCATTAAAAAAATATTTTGAGGGTTTTAAAATATATTATAGTTTACATTTATGATTTAACTAAAGAATGGGGTTATATTTACAACGAAAACAAATGGGAAATATTGAAGTTCCCTTACTGTTCATTTTGGTTTTAATTTTCAATAAACATTTATTGAGAGTAAGTGGAGGTTCCATATGTTTTTTTTGATGTTCTGAAGAATTATTTTGAAATAGTCTGAGGTGAATCTAATAATTTATATGAGTGTTTATTGTGCTTTTTAATTCTAGTGATTTATATCGAATCTTCGGTTAAGTAAAATATAGAAAAATCCTCATAGAAGAATGTTTTTTCACCACATATGAAATCTAGTGACCCAAGTAATAAAATTGATCTAAACATATGGTATATTAGTAACATGATGGATATTTGTACTGGTAGTAAAAAATTTGGCCACGAAAGATAATTATCATAGGTGGAAGATATATTACCTATCTATAATTTAACTATTAAACATGTATAACATTTTCCACATATCAATTTTTTTTAATGTATAATGAATTATTTATTTTTAATATATCATATTTTATATTATCGTTTTTTAAAAATATAGTCTCTATAATTATGATATTGTGAAGGATTTCTTCTAGGTGATTCTAAGGCTATTATTCAATGATGAAATCATCACATTTAAAATTTATCATAAGAATAATAATGAATCTGTGATCCCCATATCACGATGTATAATATATTTAACTAGTATAATAGAATAAGGGAGATCTTAATGAATCCAAATTAAAAATATTCTTGTATCCAGAAAAAAAATATATATTGATTGTATAATTATTCTTAATTAATCACTTCCAAAAATAATTGATAAATATTACATTGATTTTAGATACATTTGTTTTGAAATTGTGTGTTATTTGATGTTGAGTTCATATTCATGGGTAAGTGAAAAGTAATTTTTTTAGTTTTTCTTGCCTGAATGAGTTTTTAAATTTGATAAGGTCTAATGTGAATTTCATAGCTGGTAGTTTGAAAAGTAAATTTGAAGAACTGTAAATCAATAACTCAATATAGAGACACCATTCATTTAGGGAACCTTTTGGATATATTCATGTTAAAATGTGAGGTTTCCGGAAGTTGTATTTTAATAATCACTTATTTTGTTAGTAGGAAAAATGAATTCCAAATTTTCAATTTGGGGATGCTGAATTTGATGGGTGAAATTTAATACTCATAAATTAACTAATTTGGATGTAATCAATGATATTCAATATTTTATGTTCTGCAAAGATAAAATATCCCCACTGCTGTAAAAAAGACCCACAAACGACAGTAAGTGAAAGCAGAAGGATTCTTATGGAATATGATGGTTAACTAAAGGTATTTGTATCAAGTCCCAAGAAATAATATTATGTACATTATTTTTCATATAATAATGAATAAATTTTTCTTCCTATAATTATCACTATTTAAATGGTTTTTAAAGAACTAATTGTATTTTTGGAAATGTTTTGTTATGAATTAATCTCTTTCAATAAAATAAATAAAATTTTAATAAAATGATATAATTAAATAATTTTTACTAAATATAAATGATCATATAATTTTAATGAAGTCAAAAAAAAATATTATGATTTGAAAAATGTTTTTATCAAAACACTTTAATTTTAACTAAATGTCAATTTATCTTTTAAAATTAAAAATACCCATATTTATAGAATTATTTAAAAAATTTACTTTTTTCACGAATCTGGTCATCAAAATTATCCAATGGTTAATTTTTCGTAACTTTGAGAGACTGTCGAATTTTTGGATAAAAATTCCATACCCTATAAATATATTGTGTGTTTTAGGAAAACATAATGTCTCAATATTGATGTAATAAATACTACAAAAATTATACTCAACCAAATATTTTTTTAATTTAAAAGAAATTAATATTTATATTATTTTATTAAAATTTGAAATCATTATTGATTCCCCCAATATTTAAAATATATTTTATGATTTTAAAATCATTTTCTTGAGAGTGTGACTCACCTCCCCATAAGAAAGGTCTTTATTTTAATATGTTCAACCCTTTGCCTTATAAAATAATTTAATCTAAACCAATTTACCAGAAACCACGGTAAAAACCAGGGGATGGTTTGTGGTTTTGAATATTTTATTATGCAGTGTCCAAAACCAAAAAAATAAAATCCCCTAAATCATATATAAACCAAAACATGATGCTATTTATATTCAATAAAACACCATTGAGATCATCCAAACTATTGTCTATAATCCCTAGAGTCCTACCACGTCTCCCCCAAGATCCCAATAAGCTTCTCCCAAGACATTGGAGTATGACATCCAAGTAAGGGATCTTCACCATCCTCCCCTCCTTTAAAATTTAATCATCTTTTTTGAAATTAGTTCATGTAATTTGAAATGGTAATAATTTCTTTAATTTATAATAGTTCCATCACTATAAATTTGATGTTATTTTAATTAGGTATCATTTATCATCCCATAATTGGACTCTTTACTTATCCCATAACCATTCCGAAATTCCTTAATAGATTTCCCTCTTCACATTTCCATTCAAGAACTTCTTTTATATTATTTATTTTAAATTCAATTTCATATGTTGGGATATTAGAATCTATAATTACATTACAGATAATTTTATATATAAATTATGAGATCTTACTTTCACTATCATTAACTCCCATATTATCCTTTAAAAACACCCTTTACTATGCTGAAATTCTGTAAGGGTTCTTCCACTTATCTACTTTATAATGATTCCCTTTTATGTTATGTCTAGTAATATACTTTTTTCAATGATTGGATATGTTACTAAATATTCATATTACTGAAAATTTCATCTATATTTTATGGGATGAACATTTCACACTCATCGACCAATTTTATTAATTTCATTATGATGATTTTTTGTAGTCGAGAATCCACCCTGATTTTCCATGACAACATAATGGTATAATGAATACCATACACATTTCATTGTCAAGAGTATTCTTCATTATTCACGTAATTCTATTTATTTATGACTTACATGTATGCCTTCTAAATTTCTATATCATGTACTAAAATTATGATGTTGAATAAATCCATGTTAGAGGATCTATGTTGAACACTTTATCATGAGATTGAAACTCTTGTGAAGGGTGAGCAATGATAGGGCTCCAATACATTGTGTAATTATTAGTATCATGATATTTCATGTTGGTAGAGGGGTTCCACTTAATCCTTTATGGTAATTTTTTCCACCTTGATGTCTTTTAATTTTATCTTAGTCTTATGATAATGATGTAGTGTTTTATGTTGTTTCCACAATCCCATGTTTTGATAATCATGCTATATCATGACTCATTATTCATGATACTTTATGCATAATTAATATTTATTTTCTAAATTTTATTGTTCTCCTCAAGTTTATATATTTTTATTCCATTAATGGGATTTATATCTCAAACAATTCTAATGTGTGACCTCGGTTTATCCCATGTAGTGTTAAGTAATAAGGATGGTTGTGGTTATGTCAATGAAGATTTCAATAAATATGTTTTATCTAATGTGTTATGTTGATGTCTTATAATCCTAAACCCCAAAATTATTATGCCTCTTGATAATTATAATTTTATTATGTGAAATTTATATAATAAATCATGTTTAAATATGAAATTATGATATGGGTTTTCATACCACACACACCCTCAGATGAATGTATTTCTTATTTTATTTGATGTAGGAAAGGGTATGACGTTGTTCTAAGGTGGTATGTTTTTTTGTTGTATTTTTTGGGTCATGTATGGGGTATTTTGGGATATTTACCACTTTCATTAAAGAGATTATGTTCATTATCTTTTGAACTTTTGACACTATTGGTTCGTGTTCATTAATTATGGTTTGTTTTCTATAACATGGAGACTTTGTTCTGAATTCCAAGAATGATGCATAAAATTTTTTAATTTGTTTCCCATGATATTGTGTCAAGATGATTAGGTTATTTCACCGATCAACTTCTATTCTACTTCAACCTAATCTTATTCTTGTTTGTAAGTGGGATGAGGTATCTATGGATTCCATCGATGGAATTCCACTGAAGCCCAACTAGAAGGAAACTATTTATGTAGTGAATGATTAGTTGACTAAATCATCACACATTATTATGATTTGGGACACCACCCTATTAGAATATTTGGGATAGTTTTTCATGTTGGATTTTGTGTGGTTCCGTAGAATTTAATTTGATTCTATCTTAGATAGAGATACTAGATTTACATATTGGTTTTTAAGGGTCATTATCCGTCAATATAGACTCATGAAATATAAAAAAGATATACCATCCTTAGAGAGATGTCTAGAAATATAAATCTATTAAGATCCTAGAGTATATGATCTATTATCATGTTCTCGATTTTGTAGTAATTTTTTAGAACTATATAAGACTATTTTAATTTTATTATAATAAAATATTACAAAAATATATTATAATGGTTTTCTTTTTTGATTTGAATGATCAAACTTTTGAAAGTCATATTTGTTTGTCGGTGGTGGGTGGGGATTCTATTGTGGTATATATTATGGTCCAAGAGATATCTATCTAGATTCCGGTTATACATTTATGATTTATGATTAGTCATAGATTTCATATGTATTATAGGGATCATCTGAAATTTCATATGCAATTATTAGTTGGTGGAAATATTTTCTTGATGTATGACCACAATTAGGCAATCATACGCATGGGGAAAATTGTAAGATGAATCTTAGATATATTATCCAATTTTAGTTTTCTAATATGATTGGGAATATATAAAATTATTTATAAATGTCACCCATTTGACTATTATTTTTGAAGTAATTCATATATCTCATCTTAAAAAATTATCATCACAATCCTTGTCATATCTTGAATTTGTATGTGGATACTCTGGAACAGGTAGATTATATGTTTAATTAACCGGTAAAGATTATTTTTTTAAATGGAAATTCATACATAGAAATAATATTCCCTTTTCAATGTGTTATTTAATAATATAATGTATTATCTTGATATTTTGGATAGTTATTCATCGAGGAAGGAACAATAGCCTCATAACTTTTTCAATCATCTTTATGTGTTATTACTTAATGGGGAATTAAATAGATATATTTCATAGAATTATCACATCCAAATATCACTATTCAGATGGAGTATCTTTTTTTAAGACGATAAGTTGTTTTTGTACTACATTGGGTAATTTTAAGTGAAATTTTTGAGATTTAGAGTTTTCATGGAATTTTTTTTTGGTGCATGATGATCGAAAACTATCTTTTTCATAATTGGTAATAGTGAAACATGATCAAGAGTTCTGGTGGAGGGTGTAATATTGTTCCTCGGTTAACCCAATCCATACACCCTTATCCTCAATTATTAAATCATTGAATGGTGGACAATTCCTTAGATCCTAGATGATCTTTTTGTGAATCATCAAGATATTTTTGGTAAATGGTCCCTTGCTCTCTCTATTTTCCATTCACCATAGAATTTTTTAATATTTAATTTTTATTATGGGATTAGTGGTTTAAAATATTCTATTGATTCAGATATACCTCATCCCCATTTTTTTCTGGATCTAACAAAATTATTGTAATACAAAGAGTTTGAATTAGGCTCATCCTATTTAATTATTAACCGTATGAACTACCAATTCACTCTTATATATAATCATTATTTATAAAATATTTATTTTTGGATAATTTATTTATTGAATTTTTTTGTGGTGGATTTTGATATAAAATTGGGATCACCTTTGTATTCAATAATGAATAGTTGAATTCAATGAACCAATAGGTTTCATTGGAAAAGAGGATTTTGAATGTACATTTGGTGTGGAACATAGTTTCTAGATTTGTTGTTGAAAAATTGTATTCTCATTAGAAATTATTTTCAATCACTAGTACAACAGGTCCCAAGTTATATTAATTAGTGTCGTGCATGTACTCTTTTTAGGACTCGATGGGGGGTCACCAATCTGAGTGTTCGACAACTCCTTACGTCTTCATGTTGGGGATTGGTTTACACGACTAAATTACATATTTAACACATATATGGATTACTATTTTCTTTAGGATACCATATTGAAGACTTTTTAATTGTGAATTACTCATTTCTATTACATGGGTTGAGGATCAAAGGTAGACTAAACCTCTGTTATTTTAGGGTCAATTTCAAAGGTTTTCTTTTTTGTGATAATAATTAACTTATATAGGTATTATGTATCTATTATTACCAAAAATAAATGTAAATAAAATAATTAATTTTTTAAATAAAAAAGATACTTTTAAACAATAATGCAGTGTTATTTTACTATTCATCAAAAATTGAATGTTTTCAGAAAAATACAAAACACACACTTTAAGATAATTTTGATATTCCAAATCCAAAAATGAAGCCCATTTTGGAAATAAAATTTATTAAATTTTAAAAAGCGTGTATTACTAATCATAATGGCTAGTTTGATTCGTAGGGTGTGTTAAAACTCCAAGCTGTGTACAACGCATGATATTGCATTATTCAAAGGAAAACGTACCCCAGAAGGTTGGGGTGTTACATTCTCCGCTATTTTAAATAATTTCATCCACGAATGTTTTAGAATATTACTGCATAAAAATATTTGGTTATTTCTTTATCATATGTTCCTTGGGTTACCATGTTTCCTCTTCCATCTTATGATTTCTCAATAGAACATTTACCAGACGAGTTATCTAGTTTCTCAGGACTTGTTCCCTTGTATCAATAATCTTGATAGACTCTTCACAATATGATAGATCACGTTCCAGTTAAATTTCCTCATAGGCGAGTACATGCATTTTTCTGGGCATGTATTTTCTCAACAATGATATGTGGAAAAAATCAATAACTTTTGATAGACATAGTGGCATTTCCAAATGATAAGATATAACTCTAATTCATTCTAGATTTTGGAAGGGTCCAATGTAACTGTGACTTAATTTACCCTTCTTACCGGAACATATAACACCCTTCCATGGTGATACCTTCAAGAAAACATATTCTCCTACTTGAAATTACAAATCCTTCATTTGGTTATCAAAATAACTCTTTTGCCTACATTGAGATTCGTTGATGTAGTTTTGGATAACCTCCACCATTTCTATTGTTTCATAAACAATTTATGGGCCTATGAGTTTTCTTTCATCAACATCTTCACAAAAAGATGGTGTGAGACATCTCTTTCCATATAAAGCTTCATATGGTTCCATCTAAATAGTTGAATAGAAGTTATTGTTATAGAAAAATTCTACTCGAGGTAGATACTGAACCCACATAACTTGAAAATAATGTAAGCAAGATATAAACATGTCTTCTAAGGTATAAATAGTCTATTCTGATTTTCCATCAGTTTGAGGGTGGTAGGGAGTGCTCAAACGAAGTTTAGTATCCAGGTCCTTCAGAATTATTTTCCAGAATGATGATGTAAGACAGGGACAACAATCAGAAACAATCGATCTAGGAACACCATGAAGTCTTACAACTTCATTAATAAATAGTCTTGCTAAATGTTCAAGGGGTAAATCTTCTCTTATATCATGAAAATGTCCCATATTTCATCATTCCTTCTAGGATTAATTTGTATTCCCATAACTAATTATATTTTAATATCATCCCATTTACACTCAGGTATGGGAATAGGTTTCATGAATCTTCTCTGATGTTGTCTTCTTGTATTAACCCTTTGATAAACCATACATCTTGACACCTAATCTGCCATATCCCTCTTCATGTTGTCTAACCAAGAATGAACCTTCAAATATCTATACATAAAAATTCTACTAGGTTGTATAGATAAATTGGATCTTTGATCATCATCCAACAATTCCCTTTTTAGATCAGGTATAGCAGGAACACAAATTCTCATCCCAAATTTCAAAATTCCATCATCATATACGATGTCACTCAATATCCCATCATTCATAACAATAATCTTTGTTTGAAACTCCTCATCGTCAGTTTGATATCTCATTATCCTTTACAGTAAAGATGGTTTGGAAACCATTGGATAAAGTATTTATGTTTCACCTTCCATGGTTATTCCAATATTTATCTTTTCTAGATCCATGAAAATAGGATTCATTTGAACTATCAACTTGTTCAAAACTCTGTGATCCTTTCTGCTCAAATCATCTGCCACCTTATTTTCCTTCCATGGGTGGTAGTGTATTTTGAAATCATAATCCTTCACTAGTTCGAGCCATATTCTTTACCTCATGTTGAGTTATTTTTGTGAGAAAATATACTTCAAACTATTTTGATCGGTATATATCTCACATTTTAACAATACAGATAGTGTTTCCATATCATCAATCCAAAGATTACAGCTGCTAACTAAATATCATGAGTGGGATAGTTTTGTTCATGAATTTTTAGATATCGTGATGAATCGACAATAATCCAATCATTCTGTATAAGGATACAACCATGTCCTTTCATTGAAATAGCACTATAAATAGTAAAACCACCATTCCCTGAAGGTAGATTCAAGATAGAATAATTGACTAATCTTCTCTTCAGTTCTTAAAATCATTCTTCACACTCTTTTTTCATACAATTTTATCCCCTTTACGTGTGATCTTGGTTAATGGGTTATCTAATCGGGAAAAATTATTGACGAAACATTGATAATAACCTACTAAACCCATAATACTGCTTACCTCAGTTATACACATTGGTGCTAGAAATTCGTGGATTTCCTTGTTCATTGATGGATCAACAGAGATTCCACCCTTATAGAAAAGTTATCCATGAAAATAAATTTTATGAATCCATGATTCACACTTGCTAAGAATCCCATATAATTCATTTTTTGAGGGTTTTCTGAATATTTCACAAGTGATTTTCAAGATCTTAGTAGATTTGGAAGTAAACAAAGATATCATCAATAAATAACACTAAAATTTCCTCAAGGTATTCCTTGGAAACTATATTCATTAGATCCATAAAAATTGTGGGAGCATTATTCTGTCCCAAAGGCATTACTATAAACTCATAATGCCCATACTTAGTACAAAATTTTGTCTTTAGAACATCTTCAATATTCACACATAAATGATGATATCCAGATCAAAGGTAAATCATTGAAAAATATTGAGCTCCATGAAGTTGGTCGAATAAATCATCAATGCGGGGAATGGGATACTTTTTCAATATCATTATAGCATTGATGTCCCTGTTGTCAATCCACAACTTCGTAGATCCATCTTTCTACATAATAAAATGAACATGGGCTCCCCCTGAAAAAAAAGTGGGGATAATAAATCCTTTATGACTAACTTTATCTAGTTGTTTCTTTAGTTCTACAAATTATTTAGTGTCTATTCTAAAAAGGGGTCTTTAATATGGGCCTTGAACTGGGAATTAAATCAATGGAAATCACAATTTCTCATTCTAGAGGATGTCTAGGTAAATCCTCTAGAAACACATCAATATATTCTTGTACAATATTTATATCCTCTATTTGAATATTATTTTCCTCACCCATAGTTATTTCATTCTCTTCCTCCCCATTAATTAAATTTATTGGAGCTACTGGGGGTGGATCTAGATAAAAATCATGTGGTGAGGTTTCTTCTCAAAAGATAAGGTACTCCTTATCATCATAAAAAAATGTAACCTTCTTCTTCTTACAATAAATTTTCACATCATGGTCCAAAATCCAATCCATACCGAGGATTTTATCAAATCAAATCATGGATATGATGATGAGATCAGCAGATGAAGAACATTTATATGCCCTAATGGTGACTGATTCACAAAACATTATTGCAATGAAACTTCCATTTAGAGTTTTGACCGACAACTCCCTTGTTAAAAAAAATTAATTATCTAATTTTCTAAGAAAACTGGGATGATACGAAAAAATGCGATGATCTAGAATTAAATAAAGCATTGGCTAAACCTGATAAAACCATTAAATTACCATCCACCATGTCTTTTGAAGCTTCAACCTTAGTAGTAGTGATCGCATACGCTTGGCCTTTCTCCCATGTCCTTTTCTGAGGTAGGTTTCCTTTGTGATTATTATATTAATTTGCATAATGCCCCTTTTCTTCACAAATGTAGCAATCAAAATTGACATACTCTTCAATTCCTATGGAATCAAGAGCTTGGTGTCCATTTTCACCACACTTGTAATAATCTTACATTCCCTTTAAGAAAGTATCGAAGTGTCTCTTAAAACATTTACCACTGGATAGATATTAAAAATTTACCTTCTCCCCATTATTTCAATTTATAGTGTGTTCCGTAGATCTCTTCTTCTCTCTCTTTTCTACAAATTTGTAAGACATAGAGAATTCCTTTTCTGTCTTGATAGAAAATGAGTAAATTTCTTTGTATGAAGAGAAATATTGGAAGAATAATGCTCAATAGAGAAATGGTTTTCCCCAATCATATAATTGATCAATATTACTCTTTGTTTTATATAAATAATCTACATAAAGTATTTCTATACTTGTAAAGTTAGCCTAATACTTTGTGAAATTCCAATCCTTCTTTTTCCTCAGACTCAGAAATTATCTTTCCATATCCGCTCGATAGTCATGGGGAAATTTTTTTTCTATGAAATAGACTTTAAACTACCTCCATTACATAATTGATACTTCTTCATCTTCGTTTGAGTTTTGAATTAATGACCATCATAGATTTCCATATCCCATGAGGTAATAAATTACTATGACAACTTTTTCCATTTCGCTACTACCCAAAGCAGGAAATATTTTCTCTAAAGAACACATCCATTACTTAGTTAAAAATGGATTTGTATTCCCATTTAATTTTTTGGAAGTTTCTTCAAGAATCGGTCTAACATTGATCATATGTATTGTGGATTAGAGTGCTCTATACGGCTAAGGTTATTATTCCTAACTTGAGTGAGTTTTCCTAGTATGGTGATAAGCTGATCAGCACCAGTTGCATCACCATCTCCACTATTATTATCATGAGTAGGAGGTAAATACCTCCATTTATTAAGTGTGTTGATATGGTTTCCATTCCATCCACTAGGCGCCATTTCTAATCAATGCCATACACTGTATTTGTTAATGAACCACAATACATAATTCCAAACTTGTAAAAAACTTAACATAAAATTAATAGTTTATGGATATAATCAATAATCGTAAAAATGATTTCATTATGGTGGTATATACCCCTAAGTCCTTCATAATGGTTTCTAAAGTAAATTTTATTTACCCTATGCATATCCCCTAGGAGTGTCATTACCAAGAGTGATGCAAGGCCCATTATCATGTACTAGGATACCCTGGGTCAAGCCCAAAACTCTTTGTCAGAGGATTCACTCCTAGGTACGTCTTTGCATGATCCACCTATACCTGCACATATCTAGAAAAAGATTTATTGCTTGGAAAACACAAAAACTCTCTACATTACCAAAATTCTAGGAAGATCTTCTATACTAATCTTCAAAGTCTATCTTTCGGTAATGTTTTCTAATCAGACTTATTCTAAATCTAGTATATAAGGTTAGTACTAAACATCCTCTAATACCAACTATAAACACCCCTAACCCAGTTTTCTAGAGTCTGTGCATTATTTCATAACATTTTAATGATCACAAAAGATCTAATCCTGAAAGACCGGTCAGTTTAGTAGATTTGGTGGTGATAGATATATAAATAAGTTTTTCATTACATAATTAAAATAAAAATAAAACATTTTTCCCATTTTTAACAAACTCATATCCTTGGAATATCCTTGTAGGTTAATCATAATATACTTCTTCACATCTTGGGAAAAAGAAGACATAATAAATATGTGATCTCAGATGCTCAGTAAGGATAACAATGTAGTGGAAACATTCATAAATAAGCATTAACATTTAAGGAAATGTATAAAACTAAAACAAAAGCCTTTAAAAATTAATCATCAGCATAATACTCCAAATATAGATAGAATAATTCCGTTTACATAATCTCATGGATAATCTACTAGTCGAATAATCACATGTAATATCAATATCTATTTTGATAATGATGGAATGCATAATGTTGGACATCATAACCACTTAGTAAGGGCCTCGTGCTTGGACTACCAATAAGATTTTGTCAAGGAATTGTGCCAAGAAACTAGTTTGTCTCATGATACATACTGAGGAATCTAGGATATATTGAGGTCTCCACTTGTTATTTACTAAGTCCATTGCATTCCTCATATAAAAAGGTTTATACAAGACATAAACATTCATATTAAAATTATCATACGAAATGTCAATACATTATCCATAAACCATGAATGTTATAAAAATATCACATCCATAGTCAAACATATTAAAAAACGTTCAATACAATATTGAAGATTGTATCATAATAAATCAACTTCAAACAGGTGTAAAATCTAACAAAGGAGGTTGACATAGTTGAGATCAAAACTATTTGAGATAAATATCTCATTATATTTTGAAATAATTCAAAAGTTATGTAATTTTAAAAGAAAACGTTTATTTTGAAAATAATCATATAATCTTGTATGGGAATATTCAAAGTTGTTATAATGGCAGAAAATAGCAATACCCACCATATATGTTAAAAAAAATTATTTCCATGATTTTGTCTAAAAGGTCATAAAGGACCTTTTTTGGAAAACGATTAAAATAATCCACTATAATTATTTTATAAAAAGTAAAAAAATGTATAAATAACATAAAAACATAGTATAAGAAATAGTAAAAATGTTTTGAAATACATTTTTAAGAAACACAGATGTGGATGATAAAGAGGACCCAGTAGATACTCATGTATAAAAAACCTTGGATAATGAAGAGATTGTAGAATTAACCCTTACCTTGTACTTTTCCATGGTTGCGAGTTTGATAACCTCCTATATAGTAGTTAAATAATCATTTTTAAAATATACAAGAACCACATACATAAATATGATATCATATATGATCCTCTATTATCTCTTTGTTAATAATATTTTAGTACTATCATTGTTTTGGATGTTAACTGATTCATTTTCCTTTACATATTTTTTACATAAGTAATGTTTGTAATGGATAGGATGTATTTGATTCATATCCATAATGGTGTTATGTTCTTAAACATTATTTTCCTAATCATAAAATGAAATTTATTATTGAATGATTATGATAACAAATGAATCTCATAGCTTTCGTGGAGGCGGTTATCCATACATATGCACGAGCGATAATATCATTATGTTGATGGTGTAATCATATGTAATTGGATGGTATATCATATATAAATAATACATAAAATGTTATATTTATTATTTATGTCAGTTTTAATTATTATTATACCCATCCAAATAATGTAGCGTTTGAATAACAAACAACACCACGATGTTTAGACGTTAAGTCGTACGCACGCACGTTTGTCGAATTTTCATTCACAGGATAGATAAATAATGAATAAGGTTGTAACATTTTTAAAATAAAATCACAGTATGTATAAGTTACATGATTAATAATTTTATTATGGAATCAAAAAATAATGAATAAGAAGAAGATGAAAAAAATCATTGAAAAATAGTGGTGAAATTATTACCTCTTCTTCGGGTGTTTCCTTTTGAGTTGATCAAAATTGATTTTTAGGTTGTATTTCTGGTCAAATGATGGACTCTAGATATAATTGAGGGTAGTTGGGAGGATATTTAAATAGGGTTTGGTTGAGCCAAATGGATTTGGAGGTGTGATTTTGAGAATAGGGGAAGTAAACTTTTATAGGAGAGGTAAAGGTCACTTTAGGAAAACCTTGAAATATTAATTTATTATACAATAATATTCTGATTATAATGGATCCAAAAAGTATTATTTCGACGATATGGTGGGTATGGGTCCAAAACCTCACAACCAATATGTTTTATATAGCTTTAGGTTACCATATTAATAATATCTTTTAGATTTATCTCTTAGTTAAATAGTTTAACTTTTACCATGTATTCTTGTATTATTATAACTTATTATTAATAAAATTACTATAAAAATCAAAAAGAATCCCAAGTGGTTCATTATTAATATATATAACTTTATTTAAGTCCTTTGGTATCACATTATATTTTTGTGAATATTATATCAATTAATAATATAGTATTTGTCTTAACAAGTAATTTATGTCAATTTTGACATTGTTTCGTATTTGATTTTATTAAAGTCTGAACAACTTTATTAAATAGAATAAAATTTATTTAATCAACCCTAACATTTAATATTAATATAGAAAATTAGTGTAATTTATCATAAGTCTAAATATACATTTATTTATATATTTATAATATTAATTATTTCAATATTTCATGAATAAGGTAATTGCATCATCATCATTTTGTCATAATTGAATTAAATTATTTAATGGCTAAAAATCAAAAAAAAATACCATTATGAATAAAATATTTTCATCTTTATAATGAATATTTATATTAGAATTTATCTTTTGTATAACACTATATTTAAATAGGTTTTGTTATTAAAAATTTAATTTAACACTTTTAACTCTTCTTCAAATAAAATATTTTTAAATGTCCTAATATAATCCTGGTGGACCAAAAAGATAATAGTTTATGCCAAAGTTTTATTATGGTAGAAATATAATAATCCAGTAGAATTATTACAAGTTTTAGGTTAATTATAATATCATTTGTACCTTTAATTACCCTATTTAATTTTAATTGTGGTAAATAAAAATCAGAAGTTTGTATTACCCATGAATTATTTTCATCTTATTGAACCACATTTTACATACCGATATCAACTGTGTCTCTTGTATTTTTGAAATTTAATTCTCTGATGGGGTAAAATTATGCTTTATGCAAATTTCCAAATTCCCCTAGAAGGTGGGAAAAAGATGGTAAAAATGTCAACAAAATTTTATTTATCTAGTATTAATATAAAATGACCCCAATGAATTACAATGAACATATAAAGGTATTATGTATCTATTTTTACCTAGTATAAATTTAAATAATATAACTTATTATTTTATTAAAAAGTTGGTTTAAAACAATAATGCAGTGTTTTTCACAATTCATCAAATAATGAGAGTTTTCAGAAAAATATCAAAAATTCACCCTAAGATAATTTTGACATTCATAATACAAAAATGAATTACATTTTTAAAAATAAATATTATAAAATTACAAAAAGTGGGTATTAGTATTCATAATGGCTAATTTAATTGGTTGTGGTGTCTTAAAAACCAAAGTTGCATACAACGCTAACTACTGCATTATTCAAAGTGAAACATACCGTGGAAGCTTGGGCTGTTACAGGGAAAAATTATTCCCTATGGTATCTGTGTTTCTTCAGATCATGTTGTTGGCTAATGAGGATTGGAAATAATTTTCAGGTCATGTTGGAGATTGGTGAGAAATCATGTTTGATGGGTCATACAAGTCGGTTCGTGATAGATAGAGATCAGTAATTTGGTTAATATAATTAGATACAACATATTCTAGTATTTTATAAAAAGTATTTTGTAGTGAAAAAATACATGTTGAAGTAGGAAGTTAAAAACATAATGATATTTCATGGGATAAAACTTTATTTAAATGATGAATCTATCAAACAGGAGTCTAAGTCATTAAAGATATAAATATGTTCAGTCAATTTTCTATTAATCCTGAAAATATTAATAATTATCATGAATAAAAAACATGTTTATATTTGATAATATTGGAAGGTAAGAATAAAATATGAATACATATAAATAGGAGTTAAAAATTCATAAATTTGATATCAGTAAATATTCTGAAATAAGGCTACATCATCTAATATGACAAAGATTTCTAGTATATCATGTCATTTTATATTAATAGTAAGATATACCAAAAATGTTTAGTTTTTTTTCCAAATAGTAGACGTTATATTTCAAAATCTACAGAGGATTGGGATAAAAAAAGTTAATGAGTAACTCTCTTCAACAACAGATGAAGAAATATGAAGCATTAGTAATTATCCTCTGAAAATAAGAAACAAATTCTACAAATGTAGGGAATATAATAGAATACCAGTTATAATTTCCTATAAAATATAATGGTTTCAATATTATATTTAAATTTAATGGTTATTTTTAATGTTATAGTATTTTCTTTCCACAAGTATTCCATATAATAAAAAAATTGTCCTTACCCGAAATAAGTCACATATCAAGGTTGAGTTGCTATTAAATTTAAAAAAATAAGTCTACTAACAAGTAATATAAACCAAATATTTAAAATTATTCATTATTAAAATTAGTTTGAATGTTTAAAATTAGTCTATGGAATATATGAGAGATGAAGGAAGTGATCTCAATAATTCTTGGAAATTTAACCATCATAGTTCTCTTCAAATTTAAAGAGGATATAATTTAAATATAAGAATAATGAATTGAATCGATTCACTGTTGAAGTATCATTGATGGAATGTAAGATGGGAATACAATGTATCCATGATATTGGGTGTTCTTACCACATGACAGGAGACACTAAAATATTTAATTTTACGGAATAATATTAAGGGTGAGATATACCTTTAAAATGAGAGTTCTTTGAAAGTTAAAGTTGTTTTACCTACAAGAATTTAGTTAAAGGATTTCAAATATAGCATGTTTTGTTTCTATATGGGAAAAAACATATCATTTTTAGTTTTATCAGTCCATACGAGGTGAGGAATTAATTCGTTTATCAAGGAAAAATTTTACCATTAGAAATTATGTGGATTGAAAATTCACTACAAGACATAAATTAACATGTGGTATCTTCTTCAAATTGGTGACACAACTAATAAATGTTACATGTGTGTTCGATATAAGAATTATTTGTAGAAAATAATATTTAGCCATCATGGAGAAAAAATGATAATGATTGTTAAATAAGAGTTGGTTGGATTTATTCATATGCTAAATGTCATAGAGAATTATTTTGTTACATATGAATAAAGGGGATTCTGGTTCAAGGGACCCAAATTGAAGTGAATATTTATCCCAATAGATAATTGGATCTTATATTATTTGGTGTGTGTATCCCCATAAGGAACTATTCCCCTAAGAGTGATCTTTATTTAATTATATTCACCATTTTATACGCTCAAGTGAGTAATGTTCTCTTTATGAAGCAAAAAAAGTTGATTCTTATATAATGTTCAAAATTTTAAAAAAACTTTTTTATAAATAAATCAATATATAAAAAATTGTTTGTAATTTTATAATATAAATGAGTAAACAACCAAAGGTTTTTATTTTTAATTAGAAAACCACACAATAATGTGTTAATATAACATAAACACACTAGGTAAAATAGTGGTGTGTCTAAGAGAATGTATAGTCTTATTTTCATCATGAGAACTACCATGATATATTGAAATATAATATAATACTTATTTTTTAGAGAAGTTTTCTACACTGCATAGAATATTTAGAATATTTCTTCAGTTAGTAATGATATAAAGTAGAAATTATATGTTTTGTGCTAAGGAAAAAAAACTAAAAATACTTCAATGTATTTGGAATCCCTTTTTATGTAAATATAGAGAACAAATATTTGGGATTGTTTGATGAATAATTTGAACAAAGAACCATTATAAGATAACATTATAATGAATGTTTCTACAAATAATAGAGAAAAATCAACACAATAGGGTAGATTGTTAACATGTCATAAATCATAGAAAATTAACTCAAAATAATTGAGTTTATTAATTCAGATGTTAGAATTATTGGTATTAGAAACATATAGATTCTAAAAAAAAGTTTTCAAGGATGATTTAAATTAGTAGCTTGTTTTTTAGTTTGATGATGATGTGATTTTTCATAAAGTGGATTATAAACATTAGTGGTAGTGGAATTAAGGGATTAAGAATCATTTTTATTCTGATAATATTTTTGGCTAACAATATGAAAATATCAAAACTATAAGGGGTTTATTACTTCCAAAAAAACTAAACATATTTATCATGATGAACCACTAACTATTAATAAGGAAATTTTGAAATAAGAATGAATATGTATGATGAATGAGAAACATAATCAAATAGAAAATATATCCTCTTTAGATAAAAAGGAATTATATTAAATAAAAATCAAATTGGTAATAATTGGTTTTTTGGAAAAAAAATTAGAATAAGAACAGTGATGTGACAAGGTATAACATAATTCTTGTTTTCAAGTGGTATTTATAGATGGAATGAATTTGATTTGATGAAACCTTCACTCTAGTGGGAAGATAAAAGACTATTATAATGTTATTAACAGAAACATCACATAAAAATTGTGTAATTTATAAAATCGATGTGACATATGACTTTTTAAATTTTGATATTGACTAATTTGATTACATTTAACATCCTAAGGATTTTCATCATGATAAAAAATATATCATGATTTATAATATATAGAAATCATTATATGTATTACAACCATACCTAAGATCTTGTCATGAAAATATTGAATATTTATAGAAAACATTATATTTTGAAATGAAAAAAATACATTAATATCTATTTGAAATATATATCCAACAAGATTAAGATTATTATAGTGTGTGTGGATGAAATATTTTTTCTTAGAAAATTTTGTCTTTATGGGGAGTTTTTTGAAGAAATTATGTGACATTTAAAAATTTCTATGTTTGGTGAGATTTTATTTTATTTTTTGGACCTAAAATCATTATAGTTTATGATCATGTTTTCCTATACTAAGAAAACTATTCTATACAATTTTTTATGTGATTAGTATTGGAGTAATGAAGATGTATTTTACTCCAATAGCTAACGGAACTCATTAGATCAATGATGAAACTAGGACTATTGTGAATGAAAAGGGCTACAAAACTATTTTAGGAGGCACCTCTACCTAATAGCTTCTAGACATGACATAGTTTTTCCTTTAACATTGTGTTCTTGATTTCAATGTAATCCCACATTATCTCACAAGATTGATTCAAATGTGATTTTTTGGTACATTAAGAATACACTGATCTACATCCAATTATACATGTCACATAAATAATTAATCCTAATGGTTATATAAATAATTATTGGGTAGGATATTTTATTGATTGGAATCTGGATTTAGGTGGAAAAATAATTTTGTTATGATATTTGGGTGGTAGGGAATAAAAATAGTGAAATTATAGTGTAATTGATTATGATGTTTAGTAAATAACATTCCCACACAATTTTACTTAAATGATAGGGATTTTATTTCAACTATTAGACTTGAGAGTTATGGTTTAAAATCTTTTATGAATTGAATGTTCCAACTAAAATACTATAGATCTATCAATGAATCTAGATAAACAATCTTGGTCAATGAATATTGATATTCAATATCATTATGAAAATGAAATTTTTGTAAATAGTGATTTTATTATTGGGTTTTTGCTTCTAAAAACATATTTTAGATATCATTTCTATGTAATTTCAAAATAAATGGTTCTCTTAGATATTAAAAAAACTAAATGTTCATTTCTCCCCTCTCATAAAAAATGTATTGAATAATAACCACACAATGATTTCAATTATGTTGATAATTTTCATAAATAGGGACACAAATCATTATCTATGATAGACGTAATTCTATATGGGGTGGGGTAGTTTTTAATAATTTTTCAATTTCAAAATCTGGATAATATTAATTTGGACTTTTTTTTGTAAAGTGAGTGATGGATGTAAGATAAAGGTGTGTGAAAGGAGGGGGAATTCATTTGAGTAACATGGTCACAAATTTTTAGCAACATGGAAAGAAATTATTTATAAAAAATCCAATATATAGTAGTGTGGTGCAAGAAATTATTATTATGAGGAATTCTATGATTCAATCATTAAAAAAATATTTTGAGGGTTTTAAAATATATTATTGTTTAAATTTATGATTTAACTAAATAATTGGGTTATATTTACAACAAAAAAAATGGGAAATATTGAAGTTCCATTACTGTTCATTTTGGTTTTAATTTTCAATAAACATCTATTGAGAGTAAGTGGAGGTTCCAGATGGTTTTTTGATGTTCCGAAGAATGATTTCGAAATAGTATGAGGTGAAACTAATAATTTATATGAGTGTTAATTGTGATTTTTAATTATAGGGATTGATATCGAATCTTCGGTTAAGTAAAATATAGTAAAATCCTCATAGAAGAATGTTTTTTCACCACATATAAAATCTAGTGACCCAAGTAATAAAATTGATCTAAACATATGGTATATTAGTAACATGATGGATATTTGTACTGGTAGTAAAAAATTTGGCCATGAAAGATAATTATCATAGGTGGAAGTTATATTACATATATATAAGTTAACTATTAAACATGTATAACATTTTCCACATATGAAATTTTTTTCATTGTACAATGAATTATTTATTTTATAATATTTCATATTTTATATTTTCTTTTTTTAAAAATACAGTCTCTATAATTATGATATTATGAAGGATTTATTCTAGGTGATTCCAAGGCTATTATTCAATGATGAAATCATCACATTTAAAATTTATCATAAGAATAATATTGAATCTATAATCCCCATATCATGATGTACAATATATTTAACTAGTATAATATAATAAGGGAGATCTTAATGAATCCAAATTAAAAATATTCTTGTATCCAGAACAAAAAATATGTATTGATTGTATGATTATTCTTAATTAATCACTTCCAAAAATAATTAATAAATATTACATTTATTTTAGATACTTTTGTTTTGAAATTGTGTGTTATTTGATGTTGAGTTTATATTCATGTGTAAGTGAAAAGTTATTTTTTGAGTTATTGTTTTGTTTGAATGAGTTTTTAAATTTGATAAGGTCTAATGTGAATTTCATAGCTGGTAGTTTGAAAAGTAAATTTGAAGAAGTGTAAATCAATAACTCAATATAGAGACACCATTCATATAGGGAACCTTTTGGATATATTCATGTTGAAATGCGAGGTTTCCTGAAGTTTTATTTTAATAATCACTTATTTTGTTAGTAGGAAAAATGAATTCCAAATTTTCAATTTGGGGATTCTTAATTTGATGGGTGAAATTTAATACTCATAAATTAAGTAATTTGGATGTAATTAATGATATTAAATATTTTATGTTCTGCAAAGATAAAATATCGCCACTACTGTAAAAACGACCCACAAACGAAAGTAAGTGAAAGCAAAAGAATTCGAGATGATATGAGGGGTTAAAATTGAGGAAACTATAATATGAATATATAATTTTTTTAATATATAGTTCTATAAATTATATAAGAATATTAGAATACCAAGAAATGGTTATACATGTTTTATGTTCAACATTCTAATATATTCAGAGTTTAATAACCAGGTAGATTTTTAAGATAAATTATTTAAATATTGGGTGTGGTTTTTGTTTTATTTTATATTTTAATATCAAATTATATGTTCAGAAAAAAATTACTCATGAAAAATTATAATTTAAAAATATAAAACTCATATCTTTTGGTCCATATCATTCATTGAATTTTACAAGAGATAGTTTTACATGTGAGAGATTTGAATTTTCTTGGAATCACAGAATCAAGATAATAACAAACCAAAACACCTATATTAACAATATGATATTAGTTGAAAATATATATTTTTTGGAAACTAATATATTGAAAAGAGTAAACTCACCAAATATGGGTAAGCCTTATAAAATAAATAATGTTCCTTACTATTCATTATATTCACATTATTGAGGTGAGGTTGAGTGAAAATAAGATAAGAGGGTAAATACCTAAAAGTTAATAGTAGTTATACATAAATAAAAAACTATAAAATGAGAGTTACACTAATTCACTTATTCCTTCCCTATATAGTTTTTTATGTCATATATTTTTTTAATAAAATTACATTCTAGGTTGGGGATTTTGAGAAATCATTTTTTTTCAAAAAAAACAATGCATGTTGATTGGTGTTTTAGAAATGTAGGTTTTTTTATCCTATCTAAAATTAATTTTACTTGTTTTAAAAATTATATCTGATCTCAAAATGAACTTTTAGGGGTATAATTTTATGTGGTTTGGTCATAAATGACATTATTTTTGGCATTGTTCATTGTTTTCCCAAAAAAAAATTCAAACCACCATGTGGGATTGGAATATCCAGAATTGATTTCATTTGTCTTGGAAAAAGAAAAATATTCTTAATAATAATGAGTTTCTTTAGTTCTATTTATCAATCATGAGTTACTTCTGGGTTGTATTGTGAATTTGTAAGTATTCCATATGAATTTTGTGGGAATATCATTTGAAAAGCTTTTCAGATAGTTGCCTTTTGTATAAGGGATCAATTTGAAAACATTTATTTTTGTTGTGTTTAGATACTGAACACCTTATGTGAATTTTATGGTATTTGTATTTAGAAAATTATGTGTGTATTTGGATGATTTCATTGGTTTCACTACAATGTGTTTCTTCTGTAGTCGATCCCTACTGTGGGGAGAACAAGTGGCCAAAATCAGACATATGTGGATTATTCTTATAATTTGATGAAACATAAGTTTCATGATAAATTAGATATTTTAATTTTGGTGTTTGTGGTAAGAGGATACAACATGAACTATTTTGGGATCATCTGAGGGGTATTTCATGTCTTTCACTCGATTGTGAGTGGGGTGGTACCCTGAAATAATTACGTGTGATAAATAAAAAAACATGGGAAGTGGAGGTTAGGTTATGGGTTTTGTGGGGTTAAAATATAGATATTACAATGGTGGGAAGAATTAAATTAGTTTTGAGGGTATTCCCTTCATGTTAGAAGGGCTGAGGTGTAGATAGATCAGTTAGTGGAAAATTTAGGCAGAGGTGTTATGACATACAATTGGACTTGATTGGTCTAGTTCTATGGATTATATCCCATGAGATTTTTATATATGTTTTTATATGTATTAATTTTTTTGGTCACATTATCCTAATGGAGTTAGTGTGATCTGATATTGAGTCAAATCAATGATGCATCAATAGATAGAAGTATATTATGACGATTGAATGAGTTTTTTGAGGATTCATCAATTGAATCCCAAAACGTTTTAGTATTTCACATTAGTATGAGTTTTTTAAACAATCCAAATATGTCTTTAGGTGTTAGGTACTTAGTATTAGGTAATACAATGATGCTTCAGTTCATCGGTAGGAATGATCTATCTTTGTTAAAGAATGTTCGCTAGAGTTGGACCGATTGTTGTTATTACACATAAAATAATTCCATGAGGTGGAAATCATACTGTGATCACAATTCAAGAAGAATTTTAAATGTTTTATAGAAGGAACTGTTTCTTTTTTGAGGTAATTGTGTATGTCCTAGTTTTGTGTGTGGATTCTTATAGTGAATGTAAGTTCAATTCTCATGGATAAAAAAACATAAGTTAATCATTAATTAATGACTAGGTAGGTCAAAGATAATGGTTAAATAACTAAATATTATTCCAAGTGATAATAAATAGTTTGGGGGAAGTTTTCAACAATTAATTTATTTACGTGATTTGATATTTAAGGTGAATTTCAATTTTTTATTTGATAAGGGTTTTTTTAGAACCATGACTCAAAATGACATCTCCAATGTTAGGTATTCCTAAAACAATGTTTTTGGACATTAATGGTGGATCAGTGGATTTCTCATTCTGTTGGATGGATTTTGGAGTAGTGTACTAGTGGGTACAATAATAATTTTTTCAGCAATAGATTATTCATGATGTAAAGTTTCCATTCAATATCATAATGACCTTTATGTGGCCCATTTATGCTATTAATGGGGGTCTTTATTGACGTGAATGGTGTTATCGGAAGGAAGGATTTATGTGGAGGTTCACTCATTGAATGTCTCTATTTAAATGTTAGTAATGAGTCAAATAAGTAGGGTTTTCTCTATAAAATGAAAATGATCCACATCTTGGACCCCCCTATTCATACTATAAAAAACTAGTGATAGGATTTTTAGAGTATTTATAATAACATTACCGAGTATGATTTTTATGAATACCTTCATATTTATCTAATTTTAATCAAATTAATCACAAGGGAGACACAATATTTATCTACATAACATTCTATTCTTCTGTCCCATTATTCTAGTTTTCTTTGGAGAGGATTCATCATTCCAATACAAGGTAATATTTTTCCCTCTCTTGAAATGATTAATTATTTGGAATTAATTTTCAGTTTTAGCACATACTTTTTTTATAATATTTTATAAGACTTTTGAAAAATAATTCTGCATGTTGTGGATTTGTAATAAATATTCTAGAGGGAAACCCATGATGAGGAATTTGAATTTTATTTCCTTTTTTACAACATGTTATATTTAACAGTGTATTTCATTAGTGTTTTTAGTTCCATAAAAAAATAACCATCTGATCATGTGTTTAATTTATTGAATTTGTGTGGATTAGTGAAAAGTGTTTTGGTATTGTATCAAACCCCATTTCTTATGGTTACGTTACCATGATTTCTCCAAAGTAATTTGGAATAACATATGAAAAATGGAATTTTATTGAATTTTATAATTTATTAATCTATATTTTTATCAATTATATTGGAACTCATAGAAATAAATATCGAAAGTATTATTATGGTATTGAATTAGGGATCATCATTTGAGGTTGGTGTCTTTGGATTTATTTGATTCTCTAAGTTAAATAGCGATTTTATGTATGTGTTCTATCACATTTATTATCTTCGTAAATGTTTCTTAACTGTGTCATTCCTCTTATAGGATAGGTTAAAATTATATTATCCTTTTAGTCAACATGAGTTGAATATATTTCTAAATCATTGAATGGTGTTACCATACTAGAATCATTATTGGAATCTCCCTTAAAGTATTTTATTTGGAATGATTTCAATTAAAAAAAATGTTTTCTATTATTTTTTTTAAATTAAAGTAGACTTATTGGGTTATTAAACAAAAAATGGTCATATTTTAAAGGAATTTTAAAATTGTCTTTCAAATTGGGCATGATGTTTTAAAATGAGTGTTCATTGAATTTTGGACAAATTTTCGGCTATAAGTAAGATAAAATGGGTTTAATCATTCAAATTGTTTCAAAAGAGTATTTTTCTAGATTTTTTAAAATTTATTGGTGCAATTCATTATTTCCAGATTGATTATTTGTGGGAGATTTTCTATTCTCAAAACCATTCATGCTTATTGCGGTTCTTATTTTTGATGGAATGTATTCTTTATTGATGTATGATGAGTCATGTTGTATTTTTTGGTTGATGGTTTTTGTTAGCATTCTTCATTATGATATGTATATATAGATATATTTTATAGATAACTTGGAGGATAGAGACAAGTGTTCAGATGGTACAAGACACAAGGATAGTTCCTGAGTGATATGGATTCAAATGGGGAGTTGGTGATCTTGTGAGATGTTATGTGTACAATTTACATTACTTACACTGTATGATGACTATATGCTTATGATAGGTTATATATTACATTGGGTGAGGGGATACTATGGAAATGACTCACTATGATTAAGATGATGCTATGGGGGGAGAGCAATAAGAAGTATTACTTATTATACATGAACGATGGGTCCTACATAAGTGAGACGTTTATAGTGAATTTTATGGCGCATCCATGAGGGAGATGGTTTGGACTATTGAATGATGTTTTCTCCATAATGTATGACATGAAGTGTACTAGGATTATATACTAGATGATGGTAAACCCATGAGTGATATGGGGTTCGATTTTTGTTGTTATATAGATTATGGATGGATTGGCCAACCTCAACTACAAAGGTTGTGAATGGTTGGTAGTGTAGCCTTACAAGGGAGAGAATGGATTGAGGAATTATTGGTATAGGATTATAAATGGTATTACACCCTATTAAGATTCATTAGGTTTTGGTTAGGTTTTGGTATAATGTATCCTTTTTCCTTCTAACATTATCCAATGTAATATTTTCATGATTTATAGTGTGTTGATTAGATCATGAAGAACAAACATGTATGTTGTATTTTTATTTTGTGTTATGTTTATTGGTGTTTAGTTTTCAAAAATAATTAATTCAACAAATATATATTTATTACCTTCACATACAGCTGTTCACAAAAACATATAGTATTTTTCGTCATTTGTGATTTTTATAGGGTCATTACACTCACCCCATACCCACATAAATGATAGGATTTTTTATGTACATGGGTACACCATAAATTTTTATCTAAGAACATAGATATCACATATATATTGATATATGGGTTAGTTAACAAGTTTTGGATGTTGAGGGTTTATTCGACAAAATATGTGAGTTGGTCCATAGGTTGTTTATTTAGATTAAGCCAGTGTTCAACATGTTACCATATGGTGTGCCACTTTATTTAGATATGATTCATTTTACATTTTTATAGTCATTTATGTTTTTTACAACATGTACATTTTTAAATAATTTATATAATTAACTATATGTCCCTTTAATCTCCATATTTTATGTATACATGTTTTAAAGATTTTCATAATATAGACATATCGTGTATAAATTTTGATAGATTTGGTAATGACCCTCAAGAATTATATTCAATGGAATAGTCTCTATATGACCATATTAGTGTCTCAAAACTAATCAGTAGTCTCTATAATAAAGGTAAATTCCCTTGTGTTTAGATAAAATCCTTTTGGGGTTCCATTCAAGTGGTCCAGCCTAAGGCACTACACAAACCACATCATAGTGTGCTCCAAAACATGTTACTGGTCATTTATTGGAAATGTACTACTACATAAATTAAAGAAAAAGAATTGGTGGATTATATCGATTCAATAGAAGATATAATAATTTATGATGTTTCTATAAGAAGAAAAAATAGATCATGGTTTCCATGTCTATGACTTATTTTGAGGAAAATAGGTTTGAAATAAAAATGTGTTTCTTATTAGTTTTTTGATATATTTGCAAAAATATTTGTTCATCATCATAAAGAAAATCATGTTATTATTTTATAGGCATTTTGTTAGAGATAATTAATAATACCAATGACTGGTAATCATGGTTTATGAGATAATTTGATAAATACATTAGAATCTATGGTTTTTCCCCAATTTTATCATTGGCACAGTTTAATAGACATGTTCATGATTTCATAGAAACAAATATTTATTTAGTGATTATGGATTGTTGAGTCATAAATTTTATAAGAATATGACATGGTTGAATAGAAAATATCCCCGGCATTTTATTGAATTTATGCATTTAAATATTTATAAAAACTCTTTATTTAAAGGGAGCTTTAGATACTAAACATGGTATTTAGATCTATAATTTATTAGATAAAACCATATCGAAAGTCAGGTATACATATAATGGATTCAAGTACCTTGAGTTTTTCTTGGATATTTTTTATAGAAAGAAGTCATAGTTACTATAACATTATAGATTTGATTTATCAAATAAACATTTTTTAGTAATGGATAAGAATAATATGAACTTATCATCCATTGATTTGAGGAATTAAATTATGACATATAAGAATCATTCATGGTTTTATTCAAATATTTTTTGTGGTTATTATTCTTATATTTATTCATTTATAATAGAAGATAATTTAATTCCATATTAAAAATAATTTCATTATTCTTTTCTGATAAAAAAAGAACATGTTAAATTTGAAAATAAACCATTGATTACCAAGGATGTAGCCATAATAAAAAGAATTCAACCCAAAAAAATCAGGTTTTCATATTTCATTTTATGTTCAAACCAAAACTATAATGGTTACCTATGTTAAAGAGATTAGGGTTTAAAATAGTTTCGTCAACATAATATAGGTATTTCTATTTATATTTTCACTCACCTTCTATAAGGCATCAACCTCTTACATCATAGTCATTTCGATATACCCATGATTTAGAGACATTATATCAAATTCATTCCTAGTTTTTCAATTTTTTAAGAGTTATTCTACCATGATACTTGTATACCCTACCTATTTATCTCATTATTTCATATGGAATGACTTTCCACCTCATAGATTCTTAGTTAGGTTGCCTTAATTTTTGTACAACTCCTGAATTTTCATTCTTATTGTTCTTGATCATCTAAAGTATTCATTCTAGAGGTTATGGTTCTCATTTCTTGTCACATCTAGTTTCTTCATTTTTACAAACCATTAGGATTGTAACTATTAATTCTAGATAAAATTATTGTAGTTATACCCTCCTTATATCGATTGTGATGATTTTTTTTGAAAATTTGGTCTTCTTTATTACAATGACTTATCTATTTTAATTTATTAATGTTGTTATTCTATGAGGAAATGTTCCTATGTTTTTTGTTTCATATTAATACAATATATTTGTGTGGTGGTGTAATAATGGTTTATTTGGTTCTCAATGGGGTTTTATCCCCTGAAGATTGTAATTCAACCAAATGAGACTCTATTACTCATTTTGATCTCAATTTATTTTAATTTTGTAAAAATTGAGATGTGGATTATTTTATCTCATTAAAGATAAATATAAAAATATATATAAGGAGTGGATTGTTTTTCTAAGACATGTATCTCTATTGAGTACCTAACCTCTTTAAACCCTTGTCCAGAATTAATCTTCTATCACTCCTCAACATGTTCATAATAGAGTCATGATTTTCAATGAGGTTTTGATAAATACAATTTTAGATTTCTATAGTGTTTGATGAGGTTATAATACACCTGATTCATTCCTTCATTTGGGTTTCTAATTTAATATTTTTAAGGATTCATAGATCTTTCCTAGGGGTGTCAGTTGATGATGTTATCATCATGGATTTTTGTTTTAAACCATTATTGGTTGATTTCGTATATCATTTTTGGTTTTTCAGTATAATTTTAGGTTTTGGGGGGTTTTGAGATAGCACAGTTGGAGTTGTTCTGATGATGACGATGATGATTTAGTTTCTTGTCGGTTATTCTCATTAATGGTGTGGAAAATAATGACAGTGATCTAAAAATTTAATCATCAAACCTTTTGGTTGATTAAAATTCAAAAAGAATTGTTAGTGATGGTTTTTGTATGTTTAAAATTTTAGTATGATTATGATTGAAATTTAATTTTTTTCTTATTTAGTTGATTAGGAGGTTAATATATTGTTTTTATTGAGATTGTTAATAATACCACTTAACCAAAAATTGAATTTATTAAAATAAAAATATTTATTTTGAGGAATTTAGTTGTATATATCTATTTATCTATTGTTATCATTGATTATGATATTAATTCATGATCTTATTCTCTAACTTAAATGGGAGTATCATTTATTTTTTCAGATTTTTTTTTTGAAAATGAATCACCTCCACATATCATCTCCCACACCATTCCTTAGAACTTCATTTAATAATTTAAATAATAAGAAAATAAATTTTTTTTATGCTTGTTATATTGTTCTATTATGGTCCTTTATACATAGACTTATGTTTTTTAGTCGATAATAATCTGAGAATTATATGACGTGATTTTTTTTACATCCCTCAGGCATTAATAAACTCGTAAATATTTTTCCATTTAGTCTTATATGATTACTATTATTATAAATGGCATTATATTTCCTATATTCCTTCTTTCTGTAATGTCATAATGTACGTAGATGTGTGATAATGTATAAAAATTGTTGAATAATTTCACTATCTAGAAGAAGAAGACCTGAAACTTTTATTGGTCATATCACAATAATTAAATAATTCAAACACTCTAACCCACTTTTTTATTATTTAGATCCATTAAAGGTAGGAATTTATAACCTGTAAAAGGATTATTAGAAAAGTGAAAAATCATCATAGTTCAACCAATAATAATTAATAATTATGGTTATGGTATATTTTAAAAAATATATTCCAATTACCATTTTTATTTTTTAGATTAATTTACAATATACAGAAAATTTCCAAAGTTTTTCAAAATTCATTTCCTTTAATGAATTTATTTTTCTTTTTTGGAATTTTTTAATCACGATCCAAAATATCTCACTCATGATCTTCCATCTCATACTACATTAAAATATTAGTTCTAATGCACTGATTTATAAGAATATTCAATTATTAAGAAGGAGGAAGTCACTCGAATATGTTATGAATAAATGCTCTTTCAAAGGAATACAAGTTGGGTTTTAATACCATGAATTATGTGGATTAATCATTCCATAAATAAAAACAAATTAACCATAGAATCCACATTGATCGATATTAATATAATATCCATGACCACTGAAACCATAATTTCATCAGAAAACTCTTAAAAGTTTGGATTCAAGAATATTATTAGTAAATATTTAAATATAAATTGCCTTATTTAACACCCCCTCTGTATGAACTGACCTTGATCATGGATTAATTTCACAGTGTCCTTTTTCATTTTTATTCAACATAATACCTTAACTGAGTATCAGTCTCTGAATCCCTTACATGAGTTCCAATGTCAACATCGACCAACACCATGTCCATATAAAATGATGGGTTTTCCCCATGATTATTTTCCACCTTACTAGATTAATAATTCCCTTATAAATTTCATTCGATACCATTAATAATATCTAGGTAAATGGAATCATGAAAATTCAATGACCTGACCGCACATAGCTCATTGAGATGACCATCCAGGTCATCTTCTACATGGGGACATTATGTATAATAGTCTGTAAGATTTCCCAAATTATATAATGAAATGATATCAATGTAACCGCCTATTTTTTGAACGAAATCCCTGTAATACTCAATTAACAACATAGAAATTCCTCCCCAGAATATTGAAATTGGGAAAACCAAGTCGTTGTCATCTAATAGATCATTTAATTTTTATTATTAGAAGAATTAGGTAGTTTGAATGTTGTACCATTATCCTTTATATGATAAAAATGTCAAGAATAACTAATAGAATACTATTTTTAGTAGGATTAACTATTCGACCATAAGGGTTCTCGATCATCATAATATATACTGAGAAAAAACAAGTAGTTATATAACCTCCAACCTTGTTGTTTGGAAATGATTCAATTTCATTCACATCAATAATCACCCCATTATATTGAAAAATGAGTTATACAACTTTCATTTTCAAGAGACAAAGACTTAATTCCATTACTCACAATCAATATATTTTCTATACCTGAATTAGAAATCAATGTTAATATATTACAAATTAAAAGGAAACATCATTTGGTCCATATTGAGACAACTTCAAGAAAGTATAGAGTGGTTTAGTTTTTTATTACTTAAATTAAATTAGAGGAAGTTACCAATAAAATTCCCAAAAGGCATCATTAATGATGGGTTTTGAAACAAAATGGGGCATCTTACCAGTTTCATTCATACCAAAGAATTGGAAGAGTCATTCCTCATATATATTTAAAAAATGCATCACAATAATGAAAAATAATGTGATTTAATGTATCATGAAAGTCAGTATAAAGTCTCAAAAAATTATCATTCATTATAAAAATAAACAAGAATATAAACAAAATCCAATAATCTAATCACTACTTTTAACAAAAATCCACAATCTTTGTTAAATTGATATTTTAAATCATCAATTCATGGTCAGAGATTACCAATAATACTATTAATATAGAACCGATGCGAGTTGATATAGAAACAAATTTATGAAGAATTAATAGAAACAATATAAGACTATTAAATAAACATGAAACATTTAATCCTACCCTAATAGAAGTGAAAAACCCTATGATATGCTTCATCCATTAATTGAAATGAATTAGCAATGGACCTCGTTCATGAATTGATAAACCCATACATCCATAAGATCCAATAGAGGGGTTATGGTGGCCACAATGGAATAGGGATTCACCAAATCCTTAACAATAGTCTCTATTCTTAATGGTGTACACATTCATTAATCAAATAATTGTTAGTTTTTATAGTTTATGAATTTTAAAAAATAGAAAAACATATGAAATTGGACAAAAATATGAAAAACATTTATATGTGACATTAAAGTTGATATATAAAGGAATAAAAATTTAATATCCTTATATTAGTAAATTACAATATATATATTTCCAAATTTTAATAAATATTAAAATAAATAGTATAACATAAAATAATAAAATATTTTAAATTTTATGAATAAATAGTTTGAGAATATATAAAAATAAGTAAAATTAGTTTAACTATTAATTAAGTTATGATGTTTTGAATTCTTGTATCCCTTATATGTGATTATTTTTAATATCATAATCCATCCATAAAAATAATTATTGTAATAAAGTAATATTTAATTCATTTATAGAGGAATAAAATACAACTTAACAACAACATCAGTACACTCATAAAAAATACATTCTTTCATTGAGAAATAACACAAAACATGTTATTCGAGGTGTTAAAAAAATAAAACTAATTATTTTCCTTATTGTACCCTTATAGTTAGGATTTCTTAATATCATAACATATATAATTCATGATATTTAAATTAAAAATAATAATTTTAAACACCATTATTTTTATCAATGTGTTTATACATAGATATTAATCCTTAAATTTTCAAATAATCATCATCATATATATCAAAATAATAGAAACAAATAATTGATATTGAGACTTATATTCTTAAACCAAATTCAGTATATTCATTGATTAATCTCAAACTTTACTGTATTATTTTATAGGGTTTGTTTGTTATTGATATCTTGTATACAAAAGTTTTAAAAATTATTGTCATTATAGACCATTGGACCTCACCGAACCGTGATCGATTATCTAACAACATAAAAAAATTAATGTAGTTTCATCATTAATAATGGTAAAATAAAACCACATAATAAATATATTTTTATTATGTTTAACCACCCAAATATACTTTTTTCATAAAATATTTTAGTTTCGGAATTTAAATACTCATAAGTATATATTGTTTAATATCACATTTGTTTTTTAAAATCCTTAAATGTCCCAAAATTATTTAATCACATGTGTAGCATTTTTTTCAATTAAGTGCCCCTTTCCACTATTTCTGAATCTCATATGACTTGATATAGGAAAATCAATATGTTTCACTTCAAAAAAGTATTCATTCTAGAATTCAACCACCTTTATATTAGTATTCCTTTTAACAATAATATCATATAATTTATATATATTTTTATGATAAACCAATAATTTATAATATAATTAGATGAATTATGTTTCAAATATAAAAAAAAGGTTCACATAATATTTGATTCAAACAAAAAACATCATTATTTAGTCATGGTTTTAAAAAATGTTAGTAGAAAATATATTCCATATTGACATGATATAATGAAATATTAATTCTCAAAAATACTTAATGAATTATGATATTCTTTCATAAAATAATAATTAAAAAGAAAAAAAATCACGATTTTTGTCATTTTTACACCCATTGGTTGTATTAAATATAATATAATAAGTTATAGTCGATGCATCAAAATATGAAAATCAATAGTTTGAATTCATTTAACATAAAATAACATAATGGAAAAATATTTTTTCATATTGAAAGAATATTATTATGCTACATTAATTAAATGTTAGTATTGAAAAATAAAATTTTATATTTCATTAATAATGTATGACACGCCATAGTCACGTTCATCCATTTCCATTTATAATAGATATATCACTCCATACAAGTTCTGATGGCTATAAAATCATTGTTTCCATTCAGTTCATCCTCAACATTAATTTTTTATTTAGTAGGGTCTGTCATTGATGTTATCTATTTGGGTTTCCCTATGAAATAATAAATTTATATCACAATTTTTAAAATAAAAATAGTATACAATCAATTAAAATAATAATAATGATTATTATATTATTTTTAGAAGTTTTGAGTTTACACGCATGAAATAATTATTAATATATACATATACTTTGTTAAAATTATTATTATCAAAATATATTAGTGATATATTTATTATTTTATGTTGTATATATTCTATTAATATTAAACATATATATATTTGGCTAAGATATGTTATAAAAAAATATTAATTTCAATATATGTTCTCTAACATAATATATGTGTATGTGTGTGTAAATTTTTGTTTAGTACATATAAATATATGTGAATGCATTTTTTTTTAAAATAAACAAAGGAAAATAAAACAAATCTATAACACCACATGCTTTAACAGTATGTCTCTCTTCGAATAATGAAATAGCTTGCATTGTACGCAACTTCGAGTTCTAACATACCGCGACCAATCAAACTGGCAATTATAAATAGTAATCCCCACTTTTTAAAATTTTATAAATGTTATTTTTTCAGAATAGACATTATTTAGGGATTTGGAATATCAAAATTAGATTAGAGAGAATTTTTAGTATTTTTCTAAAAACTTTCAATTTTTGATAAATAGTAAAAACACTACATTATTATTTAAAAACAAATTTTTATTTTCATAATTATTTATTTTATTTTATTTTATTTCAATTCGAAATAGTTACATATAAAATATATTAGTTCAATTTAATTCATTGATGTCATTTTCTAATAAAATTCAAAGTATAAAATTTTATTAATCTTCTTAAAGTATTTTACCAAATTTCTAGGCCTGTTGGAAAATTTTCATAAAACATAATTTTACCACTTCTATGAATTGAATTTAAAAAATTAGAGAGTCATGGTTGAAATCAGAAAATAAAATGTGGTTTAATATGATGAAAATATTTTTGGTGAATAGTATCTTTTGAATTTTATTTACCACGATTAAAAGTAAATAAGGTAATTAAAGGTAAAAATGATATTATAATTACCCAAACACATGTCCAAATTCTATTGGATATGTTAATATGGACCAAAATAAAATGTATGAATAAAATACGATCCTTTTGGTTCCCTTGGATTTGATTAGGATATTTTTTTATTATTTTATTTAAAGAAGAGTTAAAAGTGTTAAATTCAAATTTTCATAACTATAACATTTTTTAATGTAGGGTTATAAATAAGATAAATTTGACTTTATATATTCATTATAAATATAAAAATATTTCTCTAATGATTATATTTTATTTATAATTTTTATACAATAAATAATCAAATATATTTATGAAACAATGATGATATAGTAATTACATTATTAATGAAAGATAAAAATTATTGATATCATAAATATCAAAATAATTTTAAATTGAGACTTTTGATGAGTTAAACAAATTTTATAGGTTAATATGACATGTGGGGTGTAATTAAATAAATTTTTTTCGAAGTGATAATGTTTTTATGACTTTTACAAGAATAAAATAAAATATAGTGTCAAAATTGACGTAAATGAGTTTTTTTAAACAAATATCAGATTCTTAAATGATATAATATTCCTAAAAATATATGGATAATCCAAAGTACATAGATAAGGTTGTATATATCAATAATTAACCACTTGGGGTTCACCTGAATTTTAATATCAATTTTATTAACCATTTATTATAATAATACAAGAATACGTAGTAAACGTTAAACTATTTAACTGATAGTTAAATAAAAAAGATGAGGTTAATAAGGTGACCAAAACCTGTCTAAACCTTTTCGAATCAATGTTTTCCAATCCATACCCTCCTTATCACAGAAACAAATCATTTTGAAGCCATTATAAACTGAATATGGTCATATTATAAAATTATATTTCAAGATTTTCCAAAAGTCACCCATGCCTATCTTATAAAATGGTACTTCCCCTTCACTCAAAATCACACCTCCAAAGTAATTTGGATCTTCCAAACCCTTTGAAAATATCCTCCAAACTAACCTCAATTCATCCTAGAGGCCTTAATCTTATCAGAGTTCCAACCTAAAGATCACAATTGATCAAATCAAAAGGAACCACCTGAAGAAGTGGTAATAATTTCACTACCTTTTTCAAAGATCTTTTCTTCGTTCACTTCCTCTTTCTTTGTTGTTTCCATACCAAGATAATAAATCCAGTACCTTATACATAATATGATGTTATTAAAATTATGGTACAACCATATTAATTATTCTATCCATCATATGAATGACATAGTCACCATACATGCATATGTACGGCCTATGGTCTCCACGTCGTGGTGTAATATGTTATTCAACACATCATTATTTGTATGGGTATAATAATGAGTATAATTAATTTAAATAATAATTATCATATGTTAATTATTATGTATGTATGATATACCATCCAATTACATAATATTTCAATATCAATAGAATGATATTGTCTCTCGTGCATACGTACGGATTACTGTCTCCATGAATGTGATAATATTCAATCCCCATCATAACCATTCCAAAATAAATTTCATTTTATAATAAAAAAATAATGTTTATGATCTTAATATCATTTTGGATATGAAACAAATACATCCCATCCATAATAAACATTACATACGTATCAAAACATATAAATGGAAATGAATTAGTTAACACCTAAAACTATGATACTACTAAGATATTATTAACAAAGAAATAATAGAAAATCATATATGATATCATATTTATTTATGTGGTTCATGTATAATTTAATTTGAATTATTTATCTATTATATATGAGGTTAAAGTACCCTTGATCAAACAAAAGTACATGGTAAGGGTTAATTCTACAATCTCTTCATTAACCGATGCTGTTTATACGTAAGTATCTACTGGGACCTCCTTATCATCCAAATCCGTGATTCTAAAAAATGTATTTCAAATTATTTTTACTATTTCCTAGACTATGGTTTAATGTCATATATACCCTTATTTTACTTTTTATAAATTTTTATAATGGATTCATTGTGTCATTTTACAAACAAGGTTTTTACGACCTTTTCAACAAAATTAAGGAAAGAGTGTTTTTTGTTGAATTTATACGACGAGTGCGGCTATTTTATGTAGTTATAACACCATAAAATATTCAATTACAGCATTATTAGAATATTATAAAAATAAATTTTTTCATTTATAATTATTTTACATTAAAATTATTGAAAAATAGGAATTGATATTTCTCTCAAATAGTTTTGATTTCATCTATTTCAACATCCTTTGATTGATTTTACACATGTTTGATGTTGATTTATGATGATAAAATATTCAATATTATATTGAAGGTTTTGTGATATGTTTGACTGTGGAAGTGTAATTTTTATACCATTCAATATTTCTGGTTATGGTATTAATATTTCGTAAACCATTTTTAATACGAAGGTTTTTATTATGTTTCAAACTTTTCATATGAGAAATTCATTGGACATTATAAGTTATGGGTGGAGCATGCTATAGCTCCTCAATGCCTTGGTTGGTATCATGAGAGAAAATAGTGTTTTGGAAAAAGGTCATGATAAAATCTTATTTGTAGTATTGGAAGGAGTCATTAAGTCTTGGGTTATGATGTCCGACATTATGCATTCCATCATTATGAAATTAGTTATTGATATTACATGTGATTATTCAAATAACAGAATATCCATTTGAATATGTAAATAGAATTATTTGATTTATCATTTCCATATTATTCTTATGTTTAATTTCAAAGTTCATTTATTTTAGTCTTATACATTGCCTTCAATGTTTATGCTTATTTAGAAAAGTTTCTACTAAACAATTATCCTTACTAAGCATCTAACATCACCCCTTTCTTATGATTTATTTTTCATAGGATGTGAATAAGTATATTATGATTGATCTGGTGGGAGCGGATATGGGATATGAGTTTTTTGAAAGGGGACACAAGGTAGTTATTTGTCTATTTCATAATGTAATTTAATACCTATGTATATTTATAGTACTTCCAAGGCTACTAAACTGATAGCTCTTTCGAGACCAGATTCCTTGTATCGTCGAAATGTTATTTAATAATGCACCAACTATGGGATACTAGGTTCGGGGTGTTACATTTGGTATTAGAGAGATTTTAATAAAATCAATGGAAGCTAGATTTAGAAAAACTCTGATTAGAGAAAATTACCCTAAGAAAGAAATTGAGGATTAGTATAGAAGAACTTCCTAAAATTTTGGTAATGTAGATATTTTGTGTATTTTCCATGTAATACATCCTTATCTAGATATAAGTAAGTAGTGGAAACTATGGCATAGATGTACATGAAAGTAAAAACACAAAAAAGGAGTTTTGGGCTTGACCTGAGGTGTCCTGGTACCTGACAATGGGCCTTGCTGCTCTCTTGGTTACGACACTCCCATGGGATATAATTAGGATAATTTAGATTTTCATTAAAATCCATTATGAAGGATTTATGATTAAATACTACCTTAAAGAATTTTTTTATGATTTAAGATTATATGAAAAAAAAATTCAATTTATTTCAGGTATTTTAGTAGTTTGTAATTATGTATTGAAATTCATAAACTAATATTTCATATTCCATTATTTAAAAATTGTGCCTAGTGTAAGGAACGAAAAATGTTCCAACGCATGTAATCCATGTAAGGATTTTGATCATACTCAAGAAAATTATAGTAGATTTGTTGATGCAACTGGTGCTGAACAAATTATTACCATACAGGGAAAACTCACTTTGGTAATGAATAATAACTTTACCCATATGGAGCACCCTAATTCACAATGTGGAAGATCAATGTTAGACAGCTTCATGAGGCAACCACCACCAACATTCAATGGCAATAAAATCCATTTGTAGCTCAGAAATAGATAAGTTCCTTAGAGAAAATATTTCATGCTTCAGGGATTAGCAAAAGCGAAAAATATGTCATGGCTGTTAATCACCTCATGGGATATACCGATCAATAGTTGTTATTAATTAAAAAATCAAAGAAGGATGAAAAGGTGTCAAATATGAAATGAAGGAAGTATAACGAACTATTCTAGAAAAATAATTTCCTCGTGACCCTCAAGAAGATATGAAAATACAATTTTTTATTCTAAAGAAAAAGGAGGATGAGAATGACGCAAAGTATGAGGCTAACATTACAAAGATAGAAAGGGATGCCACATATTATATACATAACCCAAGGAGTAATATTGATCGATACGTTTATGGGTTAAAACCATTTCTTCGTTGAGAAATAGTCTCACAATCCTTCTCATCATACGATGATATTGTCTGATGTGCTATCAAGACAAAAAATAATTCAATAAGTCTTACAACATTAAAGAAAAGAAAGAGAAGAAGAGATCTGCTGAACACTCTAGAAATGGAAATAAGGAGAATGGAAAAGTTGAATTTCTGTCATGTAGTAAATGTAGGAAGAACCTACCATATACATTACTGATGATAATGCGAGTTTGCTACATGTGTATTGAAAAGGTAACCAAGATCGTGATTGTAGGGGAATGAAATATGTTGGCAATGTTGAATGCATCAATTGTATAGAAATGGGTCATTATTAAAATTAAGTTCCTATTCACCAAGGAAACATACCACTGAAAGTACCATGGGTGTAGGGCCAATATTATACGATCACTACTACAATGGTTGATGCTCTGAATGATGTGGTAAAAGGTAATTTAATGGTGTCCTCAAATTTATCCAATATTTTATTTGATTCTAGACCATCACATTGTCTCATATCTTCCAAGTTTTCTAAGAAAATTAGATATTTCCAATTTCATTTAACAATGGATTTGTCAGTCAAAAATCCTAATAGAAGTATCATTGAAACAAAATTTTGTGAATCAGTTCCAATTAGGGCATATAAAAGTGCTTTACCTACTGATCTCATCATCATACCCGTGATTGGATTTGATATAATCCTTAGTATGGATTGGATTTCCGACCATGATGAAACATTTTATTGTAAGAATAAGAAGATTAAATTTTTTTTATGATGATAAGAAGTACCTTATCATTAGGCAATAAATGTCACCATCTGATTATTATCTAGATCCGACCCTAGTAGCTCTACTAAATTAAATTATTGGGGAAGAAGAGAGTAAAATAACTATGGGAGAGGAAAGGAAAGATAAAATAGGGGATGTACCTTTTGTGCAAGAATATGATGATGTGTTTCCATAGTATTTACCTGGACATCCTCCAAAATAAGAAATTGAATTTTCCATTGATTTAATTCCTGGTTCAAGGCCCGTATTGAAGACCCCTTACAAAATGTACACTGTGGAATTAGTGGAACTAATGATAAAATTAGATAAATTGAGTAATAAAAGATTTATTCACCCTATTAATTCTCCATGGGGATCCCCTATTCTTTTTCTAAGAATAAATATGGATCTATGAGGTTGTGCATTGACTACAGGGAGATCAATTTTATTACAATAAAGAAATGGTATCCCAAACCTCGCATTCATGATTTATTTGATCAACTTCAAGGAGCTCAATATTTTTTCAAGATTTACCTTCTATCGAGATATCATCAGTTGTGTGTGAATAAGGAAGGCATTCCGAAAAAAATATTTTGAACCAAGTAAAGGAATTACTAGTTTATATTAATGCCTTTTGGGTAGACTATTTCACCCTCTGTTTTCATAGATCTAATGAATTCAGTTTTCAAGTAATATCTTGATGAATTTTTAGTTATATTTATTGATAATATATTGGTTTACTCTAAAATCTATGAAGATCATGAAAATAACTTGCGCACTATTCTAAAGACTCTTATATGAAATGAATTATATGGGAATTTTTGAAAGTGTAAATTCAATATTCTTGAGATTTTTTTTCATATTCTCTATAAGGATTGAATCTATGTTGATCCTTCTATGAAAATAGAAACACAAGAATGTCCAGAACCAACGAATATAACTAAGGTATGCATTTTTTTTTATTTTAGCAGGTTATTATCGACATTTCCTACATGATTATTCCCGATTGGTTAACCCATTAACCAAGCTCACAGGTAGAGCGGATAAATTTTACTGGACAAAAGAGTGTGAAAAATGTTTTGAATAACTAAAGTGAAGATTAGTGAATGCACCTATCTTGAATCTACAACCAGGGAATGATAGGTTTGTTATTCCTAGCGATTCTTCAAAGAAAATAAACGGTTGTGTCCTTATGCAGAATGATACAGTTATTGCCTATGAATCATGAAAATAAAAAATTTATGAAAAAACTATCAAACTAATGATATTGAGTTAGTAGATGTAATATTTGATTTGAATAAATGGAGACACTATCTATGTTGAAAAAATTTGAGATAAATACTGATCACAATTGTTTGAAGTATATTTTCTCACAGAAATAACTCAATATGAGGCAACGATTGTGGCTTAAAATACTAAAGGATTATGATTACGCAATACACTACCACGCGGGGAAGGGAAATAAGGTGGGCGATGCTTTAAGTAGAACGAATTATGGATTTTTTTAACAATTTGAGAGTTGAGAGGGATCATATGTTCATGGATCGAGTAAATATGGATATGGGAATAATCAAGGAATGCGAAACATCAATAATTTTTCAAATGGATTCTAAACAATCTTTACTAGAGAGGATAAAATGTTCTCAGAATGATGATGAGGAGTTGCAAAAGAAAATTTTAGTTGTGGACGATGGGATATTGATCAACATCGTATATGAAGATGAGATTTTGATATTTGGGAAGATACTTTGTGTTCCTAACATACCTAATCTAAAAAATTGATTTTTTGTATAATTACCATAGCTCCAATATCTCTATACACCATGGTAGTACTAAGATTTATAGATATTTGAAGTAATATTTTTTGTGGGACAACATTTAGAGGAAGATTCTTAATTATTTGTCAAGATGTATGGTTTGTCAACAGGTGAAGGCTGGAAGAAAACATCCAAGAGGAGTCATGCATCCTCTTCCCATACCTGAGTGTAAATGACATTATATTATTATTGACATTTTTATAGTTCTATAAAAAACTTCTAAAAGGAATGATGCAATATTGGTCATTGATGATTTTCTTACCAAGTCATCACATTTTCTTTTTGTAAGAGAGGATTTACCAATTGAATGTTTAACATGACTATATATTAATTATGTTGTAAGAAATCATGAAGTACTCCTATCAATCGTTTCTGATGGTGATCCCTATTTTATATAAAGATTCAAGAAAATTCTTCAGAAGTCCCAGGATACTGATATTCATTTGAGCACTGCCTACCACACTCAAAATGATGGACAATCATAATAAAATATTCAAAACATAAAGGACTTATTGATATCTTTCTCACTAGACTTTCATGGTATGCGGTAACAATAATTACGTTTGGTATAATTTTCCTAAAATAATAAAATCCATTCATGTATTTATATAGAACCATATGAATTATTATTTTAAAAACGATGTCTCACAACAAGTAGTTGGGATGATGTTGATGAAAGAAAACTCATCATCCCATTAAATGTTGAGGAAACTATGGAAAATGTGAAGAATATCCAAACCCACATTAAAGAATCTTAATGTTGGAAAAATAGCTATTCTAACAATCGAAGGAAGGATTTGGAATTTAAAGTAGGGGAATATGTTTTCTAGAAGGTATCTCCATGGAATGGTGTTATACGATTCAGTAAGAAATAAAAATTAAGTCCTCAGTACATCATACATTTCAAAATTCTAGGACAAATTAGTGTTGTTTCTTACCATTTGGCAATGCTACCAAGTCTCTCCAACGTTTATGATGTGTTCTACGTATCACTGTTGAGAAAATACATGCACGACCCAACACATGACCTCACATATGATGAAATAGAAATAGAACCCAGTCTTTCGTATTGTGAAGAGCCCATCATGATTCTTTATACCATAGAACATGTGTGGAGAAACCGAATGACTCGTCTGGTAGAATTTCAATAGAGAAACCATTTGATGGAAGGGGCAACGTGGGAACATGAGGAACATATAATAAAGAACCACCCAATTCATTTTAGGCAGAATTATTCTAGAAATTTCATGGAAGAAATTATTTGAAGGTTGAAAAAATGTAACACCCCTATATTTTATAGTACACTTCTCATTGAATAAGGAAATAGCTTGGGTTGTATGGAACCTTGAGTTCTAACACACCACAACAAATCAAACTAGACTTTTTGAATATTAATAACCAATTTTTTAAATATAATAAATTTAATTTTTCAAAATGGACTTCATTTTTGGATTGGAAATATCAATGTTAGCTTAGGGTTATTTTTTGGTATTTTTCGGAAAACATTAAATTTTTGATGAATAGTGAAAAATAATATATTATTGTTTAAACCCATATTTTTATTTAAATAATTATTTATTTTATTTAATTTTATTTTAAGTCAAAATGGATACATAATACATATATTATATCAATGTAATTTATTGGAGTCATTTTATATTAAAATTAGATGTATAATATTTTATTGAACTTTTTAACATATTTTACACACCGTTTAGGCACATTAGAAAATTTGCATAAAACTGAATTTTACCTATTCTATGAATTGAATTTAAAAAATAAGAGGGAAGTTGTTGAAAAAAGTAAGTAAAATGTGGTTCAATATGATGAGAATAATTTTTGGTGAAAAATAACTTTTTAATTTTATTTACCACAATTAAAAGTAAATTGGGTAATTAAAGGTAAAAATGATATTATAATTACCCTAACACATGTCCTTATTCAATTGGATAAGTATATTTTGACCAAAATCAACCGTTTGAATAATATATGATCCTTTTGGTCTGTAACGCCCCAAACCTAGTTACCCAGAGTCGGTGCATTATTACATATCATTGGCATGATCACAACAGATCCAGTCCTGAAAGACCGATTAGTTTAGTAGCCTTGGATGTAATAGATAGATACATAAGTTTTACATTACATCATGAAATAAATAAAAAACATTATGTCCCCTTTGAACACACTATTATCCCATTGTATATTCTTGTAGGTTAATCATGATATTCGTTTTCACATACAGGGAAAAATGAAACATAGAAATGGGCCAGCTCGGATGATCAGTAAGGATTACAATATAGAGGAAACATTCATAAATAATCATAAACATTTACTTTAATGTATAAGGATAAAACACAATCCTATTAATCTTAAACATCAGAAAGATATGGAAAATAGAAATAAAATAATTCCATTTACTTATTCACATCGATATTCAACTAGTCTAACAATCATATGTAATATCAACAGCTAATTTCATAATGATGGAATGCATAATGTCGGAAATCATAACCACATAGTCAAGGCCTCATAAAAATACTATAAATAAGATTTTTTCAAGGACTTTTGCCAAGACATTAGTTTGTCTCATGAGAGCTATCAATGCATCAAGGAGCTATAGTGGGCTCCACCTTTCTCATAGTATGTCCAACGCATTCATCATATGAAAAGGATGAATCATAATCTAAACATTCGTATTTAAAATTGCATATGAAATGTCAATATTTTAACCACAATCCATGAATGGTATAAAATATATTGCATCCACATTCAAACATAACAAAATCAATAAAATATGGAATATTTTATAAATCAAAATCAATCAATAATAATGATGGAGATTTACATATATGAAAATAATCAGTAATACTATTTGAGTGAAATATCCCTTTATTCTTGAAAATATAAAATGTCTCACTATTTAACAAGAAGCAGTTAAAAATTAGATTTTTTTAAATCAAAATGTACCATTATACTTTTAAACTTTAAAATGAATTTAAATATTAAAAAATTCATGTCCATATAAATAAATCCTTAAAACCATTTTTAAGACATGGAAATTAATGGGAATGATTTAGAAGAATAAATCTTTAAAACATTTAAATTGATATTTTATTTAGAGTTCCTAACCAAATGAGAGACGATTTAATGCATATAATTTATGTAATAAAAACTTTATAATATCATAAGAAAAATTTAATTCATTATATACTATGTTAATATAGAGTATAAACACTATATAAAAGTGTATTGGCGCATAACAACAAAGAAGTCTGAATGGGATGTAAATTTATATGAAATCCATTGTAATGATCATATCTTATGGTTATGGATAAATCAATGACATAATAATGTATGAAAAATATAAATACACTCAATATGACTAGATATTCATGGTAAATAAATCAAAGGAAATTCAATCATATTCTTGTAAAAACAATACCAATGACTTGGATATTTAACTTAATGAATTGATATTGAGTGAATATTTCTCTTATATAATTCCTATTGATGACTTGGAGAATTAATCATTTGAGTGATTATGTGTATCAAAAGTATATCCACACAGAGGGGAGAGGATATTACTACATAAGTATATAAATAGTTATTTCTCACAAAATCCTAGAGTAAAATAATAAATGAAATTTGCGTAAAACCCAATGAGGGGAAATTGAAATTAGAAATTCCCATAATGATTTGGTAACTTTGGAAAAATACACCCTAGGAAAGAATGATCATAAAATGAAGATGTAAATACCCATAAATTAATATATATTACACAAATAATACAATCATAGGTAGTAAATAGACCGCACAAAAGGGAATAGTGGAAATATAGCATTAATCTCACGCAAATAACAAGTGATATGAGAACCATTTACCTTGTACTTTTCTTTAGTTGACGGTACTTTATCATCCTGTATATTGGTGAAATAATTTTTATTAAATTATAAAAGAACCATATACATAAATATGATATCATATATGATCTTTTAATATTGATTTGTTAATAATATTTCTATAGTATAGTTGTTTTGGGTGTTTATAGTTTCGTTTTTCATTACATGTTTTGTTAGGTAGGTCATGTTTGTTATGGATAGGATGTATTTGATTCATATTCCAAATGATATTATGTTCTTAAACATTATTTTTTAATCATAATGTTATATTTATCCTTGAATGGTTCCTAAGGGGAATTAATCTCTTTACGTTCATGGAGACGATAATCCGTACGTACGCATGAGTGACAATACCTCTATATTGATTGTGAAAATGTATGTAATTGGATGGTATTTCATATATAAAGAACCATAAACATGTTATTTTTATTATTTTAAAAAATAATACTCATTATTATTTCCATCAAAATAAGAGAGTGTTGAATAAAAAAATAAACCATGACATGGAGACAGTAAGTCGTACACATTTGGTGAATTTTTCATTCATTGGATGGATAGAATAATTAATATGGTTGTACCATATTCGTAATTACATCACAGTATGTAGAAGGTAATGTATTTATTATATTTATGGAAACAACAAATATAGAGGAAGTAGAAGATGAAAAGAACATTGAAAGAGGTGATAAAATAATTACCTCTTCTTCTGGTGCTTTGTTTTTATTTGAACAAATGGGATCCCTAGGTTGGCTTTCTGATCAATGAAAGGCCTCTAGGATGAAGAGATGGTCTCTTTAGGAAAACCTAGAAATATTCTTTTATTATAAAATCATATATGGTTTATAATGGCTATAAAAGGATTTATTTTGAGGCTATTCGAGGGAAAGGCAGAAAACTTCTCATCCAATAGGTTTTAGATAGGTTTAGGTAACCATATTAACATTATAATTTAGATTTTACTCTTGGTTAAATAGTTTAACTTTTACTGTGTGTCCTTTTATTTTTATATTTTATGGTTAATAAAATAAATATAAAATTACATGTGACCCCAAGTAGTTCATTAATGACATATCTATTGTAATATATAAGTACTTTTGTTGAACCTTATATTTTTAAGACTGTTATATCATTTATTAAAATAGTATTTTTTAAGAAACTCATTTATGTGAACTTTGACATTATTTAGTATTTGGATTTCGTGAATGTTATAATAATATAACTTCTTTGAACAAAATTTATTTAATCAACCCTATATTGTAATATTAACATAGAAAATGTGTGGAATGCATCAAAAAAACTCAATTTACATTTATTTGTGTATTTCAAATATTAATTATTTTAATATTTCATTAATAAGGTAATTACAACGTCATCATTGTGTAATAATTGAATTTAATTATTTAATGTCTAAAAAATATAAATAAAATACCATGATATAGTAAATCCTTTTATCTTTTAAAAAAATATTAATGGTCGATATTATCTTATGTATAACCTTCTATTAAAAGTTTTTTAGTTATTAAAATTTGAAATTAACACTTTGAACTCATCTTTAAATAAAATAATAATAAATGTCCTAATATAAACCAACTAAACCAAAAGGATCATATTTTATTATTGAGGTTTATTTTGGTCGAAGTACAGTTATCCAATATAATTATGACATATGTTATGGTAATTATAATAACATTTTTACCTTTAATTATCCAATTTACTTTTAACTATGGTAAATAGAATTCAAAAGAAACTATTCACCAAAAAATATTTTCATCTTATTGAAAAATAATTAACATACTAATGTCAACTGTGTCTCTCAGATTTTTTAAATTTAATTCACCTAAGCGGTAAAATAACGTTTTATGCAAATTTTCTAACGTGCCTAAAAGGTGGGTAAAAGAAGTTCAAGTATTCAATAATCTTTTGTACTTATAATTTAATTATAATATGACTCAAATAAATTAAATTAAATTAATATAAGAATAATTTATATATGATTACTTCAAATAATTTTAAATAAAACAAATAATTATTTAAATAAAAAAGTATATTTTTAAAAAATAGTGTAGTGCTTTTCACTATGCATCAAAAATTGAATGTTTTCAAAGAAATAACAAAAATTAACTCGCAGAAAATATTGATATTCCGAATCCAAATATGATTTCATTTTTACAAAATTCAAAACATAGAAATTGCATTAATTAATTTAAAATTAATTCTCATTGTCAGAACCAGAAAGTGGGATTTTGAGAAGTAAAAACTATCAAAATATTTATATGTGTTTTTTATCGGTTTTAAAGTAAAATTACATCTAATGACCAAAATTAGATTAAACGATAAAAATTAATCTAATTATACTTCAAAACCATTGAAATGTATAATTTAGCACTATAAATAATTTTTATTAATATTTTTTTTTTTAATTAAAATTTTGTATCTTTCACAATTCATAAAAATATGAAAGTTATCAGAAATACACCAAACATTTATGCAAACTAAATTTTGATGTCATTATTCTAAAGAAGAATTTAATTTCATCATATTGAATATATAAAAGAGTCAAATATTGGATTTAGAATGGGTTCTCAATTAAAAGGTGGGAAAAATACATTTCTTGAAAAATAAATCTATTATCTGAAAAATTGAATTTGTCCTTATATTATGTCTAAGAAACACAAAATATGAATGTTAAAATTATATTTGATATATATATAATTTAAATTTTGGTTATTACTATTTATAACCTCTTTCTAAACGGCTAGTTGGATATGTCGTGGTGCACTTGAACATGGTGATGCGTACATCCCACGCTATTGTATTATTCAAAAAGTAGCATACCATGGAAGCTTGGGGTGTTACATTATTCCCTCATGCAATAAATTTCAACCTCGCAATATGAAATTGATCTTCGTAAATAAAAGGATAAAAAATATAAAATACCTTTCTTGGAAACCCACATCATAAATAGGGTCAATAAAATTTAGTCCAAATAAGTGGGGAAGGGAAACGAAAAATTCTCCACCAAATTAAAATTTCTAATTGGAGAACGTTGGTGGAAATTATAATGGGAGGAAAACTTAAATATTTATAGGGAGTTATTTTCCTCATCAATCACAAACATGTGAATGAAAAATTGAGGTCCTCAAACCCATAAATCTATGATGAATAAAGTAAGGGATTAGAATAACACATTTTTGGGTTTAAGATCATTTCTCAAATGTTTAAGAATTAATTTCTTTATAGAATAAGAGAGAGAGAGAGAGAGAAATACATGATAAGTCAAGTTCCATCCATTAACTAATTTCTACCACAAACACATCTTTCACTCCAAACAATGAGTATTCAATATGACTTGGTCACAGCAGAAGCGCTAGATTAAAATAATATAGAATCACATAATCCACAAAGGATGAACTATATATTCACTTTGTCTTTAGAGATTGAACAAAACCAAAATGGTTTGTCCAAGATTAGATGATCCCCAAAAATGATAATCATTTAGAGAAATAAATACTAATCATAATTTCTAAATTTAAAACAACAATACCAAATGGTTAATCAATATCATTCAATAAACCATTGTCCGTAAAATCCTTCAATATAATCCAAACTAAGATATAAATGTAAAACTCAGAAGAATTTGATTACATATTCTTCTATGTTAAATTTTACCTCCAAATATCATCAACTAATTATAAAGTCACATACTTAAAATTAATTAACCTAATCGCATATTTTCTATGATTGGTTAATGATTTCCAAAAATAACACAAATTTCTATAATTCCTCAATAAAAACGTAGAAACAAATCCACCAATAGTCCTCAAATAAAATCTCATGGTATTTTATTTTCCAAAGGCATATAGTGGTCCCAATATAGTGAACGTCTTCCAAAATAACATTTATCACTTAATCACCAAATCATTTTCCTACACTAAGGTTATCCATTTGATAAAACATAATATCCCAAATATTCTAATTATTTGTCAATAAAATCATTTAACTAATAATAATTAGTCACCCTAACCAGGGACGTCTCATAGTCTAGTGGTAGGTGATAAATCTGAGTCACACTTTGGTTGTGTGTTCAATTCCCACATATTTTTCCAACACGATGGGTTTTCACACAGTCAACATGTTGTTCCTTTCAAAAAACTAAATTTTATAACATCCCCAAAATAAGATAAATTCCTCAAAATAACCATATCATAATTTAACCACAAATATTATCTCATACCTCACATTTTCATCACAAAAATTAATAACTTTTAATGACCTCAAAATTATGGATCATATAAACTCAAATTTTTATTTATAACTATATCCCCAAAAAAAGATAATTCTTCCTTGAATAGAATTTTAAAATAACAAACTACAGGGTTACACATACAAGAGAAAATTATTCCAATGTAATCCCATCAAAAAAGAGCACTGATACTTTTATACATTTCATCATTCATTTATATCCACATTGGTTCTTCTATGACCAAGTGGTTATCCTATGGAATAGGGCATTGACTCGGGTAATGCCCGAGTCCACTAAATTTACGACAAATGAATGTATATAGATTCTTGGGATAATTTTTATTTTCTTCCATAGTATTAATCATTTTTCCTATGAAATTCTTTACTTTATGTCCTCTTCCCCCACATATAAAGAATTTATTTTTTCCATTGAGACACTTTCTTGGGTGTCTCTGTCAACATTTCTCATATGAAGGAAATTGAGCTTTCTTTTCTCCAAGGTATCCACTGCTGGAACTCTTATCATTCATCGCCATTCTCTTCGTTGTTGATTCTATAAGTTGGTTAATATATATATGATGTTGATAAGATTTTGGGAAAATTGATTTGACATGAACATGATATCTTTAACTCCTATCAACATTCGATTCAATTTCTCATTTCCACCACTGTTCCCACCTTGTACACCATGTTCAATGTTATTATGACTTCCCTAGAATCCAGATATTGACTGAAACCAGAAAGAATTGTGTGTGTAACAATAGTCATAAGAACTTATAGAGAATATCATGACACCTTTTTTCATTCTAAAACACCTTAAGATTAACTGAGGTTATTTAATCTCTTCTTATATTAAAATATTTCAAACCAGTTTGCAATGAAAATTCGAACTATCCAAATCATATCCCCCAGGACTGTCATTACCAAGAGTGCAGAAAGGCCCTTTTTCATGCACCAGTTGTCGTTCGAGTCTAGATAAATGTGGTGTTTTCCAGTTTTACCCCTAGGTACATCTGTACCAAATCCGCCTTTATCATCTCTTCTCTAAACAACGATGTATTTCTTGGAAAACAACATAATGTTTACATTACAAAATGATTTGGATTTTCTTCTATAATAATCCCCAAATTCTATCTTTTGGGTAATGTTATATAATCAGAGATTTTTTCTAAAAGTAATTTCCAAGGATTGTAATAAATTTGATCTAATAAAAACTGTAATACCCCGACCCTAGTTACCCAGATTCAGTGCATTATTACATATCATTTGGAATGATCACAAGTGATCATGTTCCGAAATACTGATTATTCTAATATCCTTGAATTTACTAGATACATACATAGGATTTACATTACCTCATGAAATAGATAAAAACCACATTATGTCTCCATTGAACACACTCATATCCCTTAGCCCATTCCTGCAGGTTAATCATTATATTTTTCTTCACATCATGGGAGAAATAAAACATACAAAGGGGTGATATTAGTTTCTTTGTAAGGATAAAAATATAGTTGAATCATTCATAAATAAGAAGAAATATTTATTTCAATGTATAATACTAAAACACGAGCCTTTTAAACATAAACATCAACATAATATGGAAAATATAAATCAAATAATTCCATTTTCTTATTCACATGGACATTTTACTATTTGAATAATCTCATGTGATATTAGTAGTTAATTTCATAAAGATGGAATGTATAATGTTGGACATCATAACGACATAGTTAAGGCCTCATGTCAAGACTAAAAATATGATTTTATCAAAGCCTTGTTCCAAGACACTAGATTGTCTCATGATGCCTACCGATGCATCGAGGATCTATAGCAGGCTCTACCCATCCCTTACTATGTCCAATTAGTTCATCATATGCAATGGTGGAAACATAATCTAAACATTCCTATTAAAACATTCATATTAAATGTCATTATTTAAACCAGAAACCATGAATGGTGTAAAAATAGCACATCCACAGTCCAACTTAACTCATTTGATACAATATGGAATATTGAATAAATAAAAATATATCAATAATAATGAAGGATATTGACCTAGATGAAAATACTTTGTAAAACAATTTGATATAAATTTCCCCTTATTCCTGAAAATATTTAAAACTCTCATTATTTATTAAGAAGCTGTTAAAAATTAAATTTTTTGAATCAAAGTGTTATATAACACTTTGAAACATTTAAAAGGAATTTAAATTTTAAAACATTCATATCCATATAAAGAAATCTATAAATCCATTTTTATAACACATACATTAATGTGAATTATTTAGAAGAATGAATGTTCAAAACATTTAAAATGATATTTTAGTTAGAGTTCCTAACCAAATGAGAGATCTTGAATAAAAAATAATTGAGGTAATAAAAATATTATAATATTATGAGAAAAAAGGGATTATTGATATACTATTTCAAAGTATAGTATATACACCATATAAAATTGAGTTGTTTCATAACAAAAACGAAGTCTCAAGGGAATGTAAATTGACATGAAATACAATGTAATGATCATATCCTTAGGTTAAGGAAAAATCAATGAAATAATTATGTGAGAAAAATATAAATATGCTCAATATGAATAGATATTCTATGTAAATAGATTTGAGTACATTCACACAAATTCTTGTAAAAACAAAACCTATGACTTCAATGTTTAACTCAATGGATGGAAATTGAGTTAAGATTGATCTTATCGAGTTCATATCGATGACTTGACAATTTATCAGTGGACTGATTATGTGTATAAAATTTATATCCACAAAAATGGTAGTGGAAATTATTAAAAAAGTAAATAAATTGTTATTTCACTCATAATCTTTGATTAAAACAATAAATGAAGTTTCTATAAAACCCAATGAGTGGAAATTGAAATTACAAATTCCCTTACAGATTTGGTAACATACGAAACAAAAACCCTATGAAAGAAGGATCATTAAATGAAGATGAAAACACCCATAAATTAAATTATATTTCATGAAGAATACAATCATGGGAATTACATACACCACAAAAATGGAAATAGTGTCAATATTGCAAGAATCTCATGAAAATAAGAAATGAGATGAAAACCCCTCACCTTGTACTTTTCCATAGTTGAGGGTACATTAACCTCTTGTATAATGGTGAAGTAATTGTTATTAAATTATAAAATATCCATATACCTAAATACAATATCATATTTTATCTTTTAATGTTGATTTTTTAATAATATTTCTGTAGTATCATTATTTTAGGTTTTAACTGATTTGTTTTTCTTTATATGTTTTGTTAGGTAAGTCATGTATATTATGGATACAATGTATTTGATTCATATCCTGAATGATATTATTTTCGTTAGCCTTATTTTTTAATCATAAAATGATAGTTATTCTTGAATGGTTATGTTTGGTAATTAATCTCATCACGTTCGTGGAGATGGTAATCCGTACGTAAGCACGAGAAAAAATACCATACTATTGATGGTCAAATCATATGTAATGGGATGATATTTTAGATATACAAAGTCATTGAAATGTTATATTTATTATTTACATCAATTATACTCACTATTATATCCATCAAAATAATTGAATGTTGAATTAAAACGACACAATGACATGGAGATGGTAAGTCGTACGTATGCATGTATTGTGACTTTGTCATTCATAGGATGGATAGAATAATGAATATTGTTGTTCCATATTTATAATAACATACCATTATATAGAAGGTACTAGAGTTATTATTTTGGTATGTAAACAACAAAAAAGAGGAAGTGGAATAAGAAAATAACATTGAAATTGGTGATGAAATAATTGCCTCTTTTCGGGTTCATCCTTTTGATTTGATCAGATGGGCTCCTTAGGTTGGATTTCTGATCAAAGTAAGGCCTCTAGGTTGAAGTGAGGGTCACTTTTGGAAAACCTTGAAATATAATTTTATTATACATTCTTATTTGGTTCATAATGGCTTCAAAATGATTTATTTTTATTATAAGGTGGGGCTAGGTCTAAAACCTCTCAACCAATATGTTTCAGACTGGTTTAGGTCACTATATTAGCATTATAATTTATATTTAACTCTTGGTTAAATAGTTTATCATTTACCATATATCCTTGTATTTTTATAACATATGGTTAATAAACCTACTATAAAATTCCAAGCGGACACCAAGTGGTTAATTAATTACATTTCTTGTATTTTATAAGTACGTTGGACAAAATTTATATTTTTATGAATATTATATCATTTAATTCTATAGAATTTGTTTTTAAAACTCATTTATGTCCATTTTGACATTATTTAGTATTTGTTTTTTTAAGTCGTACCAATATTATTTCTTAAAACTAAATATATTGAATCCACCCTAACATGTAATATTAACCTAGAAAATTTTTGGAATGCATCAAAAGTCTCAATTTACATTTATTTTAATATTTATAATATCAATTATTTTAATCTTTCACTAATAACTTTATTACTACATCATCATTGTGTCATAAATTAATAAATTATTTAATGTCTAAATTTTTTAAATAAAATACCATGATGTAATAAATATTTTTATCTTTCTAATGAATATTTATAGTTAAAATTAGTTTATGTTTAACCATAAATTAAAAATTAATTAGTTATTAAAATTTAAATTTATCACATTTAACTCTTCTTCAAATAAAATAATATTTAATGTACTAATATAAACCAAGTCGACCAAAAAGATCATTATTTATTCCAAAGGTTGATTTTGGATAAAATACACTTATTCAATAGAATTATGACATGTGTTAGGGAAATTATAATATCATTTTTACCTTTAATCTCCCTATTTACTTTGAACCGTCATAAATAAAATTTCAAAGTTACTATTCTCAAAGAATTATTTTCATCTTATTGAACCAAATTTTACATACAGATGTCAACCATTTTCTTGGTTTTTTTAAATTCAATTCACATAACTTACAAAATTATGTTTTATGAAAATTTGTTAACATGCCTAGAAGGTTGGTAAAACACGTTAAAATACTCAATAAAAATTTTATATATCTAATTGTATTATAAAATGACTCCAATCAATTACATTTAAATAATATAAGTATTATGTACCTAATTTTAATTAAAATAAAATAAATTAAAATATATAATTATTTATATAAAAATTCTGTTTTTAAACAACAACGTAGAGTTTTTCACTATTCATCAAAAATTGAATGTTTTCAGAAAAATACCAAAAATTCACCCTAAGATTATTTTGATATTCCAAATCCAAAAATTAGGTATTTTTTAAAAAATTATAATCATATAAATTTAATCAAATAATTTATAATTAATTTCTGTTGTCAAAACCAGAAAGCGTGTTTTTGAAAAATAAATACTATCATAAGTTTGATATGTGTTATGTCCTGTTAAAAAGTGAAATTACTTCCAATGACCAAAATTGTATTAAATGATGAAAATATAATCTAATTATACCTAAAAACAATTAAAATGTACAATTTAACACTATAAATTATTTTTATTAAAAAAAAATTCTTCAATTAAAATTTAGTATCATTCACTATTTATCAAAATACTTAATTTATCAGAAAAACACCTAAAATTTATCCAAACTGAATTTTTATGTTCTGATTCTCATGAAGAATTTTATTTCATAAAATTGAATATATAAAAGTGTCATATATTGGATTTAGAAAGGGTTATCCATTTAAAGTCGGAAAAACTGCATTTTTTTAAAAGTACTTATTTTATCCGAAATATTGAATTCTTCCTCATATTTTGTTCAAGAAAAAAAAGATGAAAGTTAAAATTATATGAGATATATATAAAATTTAAAATCTGGTTATTACTATTCATAATTACTTTTTAAATGGGTATTTTGACATGTCATGGTGCACTTGAACATAGTGTTTTGTACATACCACGCTATTGTATTATTCAAATTGAAGTTTACTATAGAAGTTTTGGGTGTTACACGGTCCACATGGATTAGACTATGACATTTATTGTAATTTTATTTAAAGAAGAGTCAAAAGTGTTAAATTCAAATTTTCATAACTAAAACATTTTTAAACATAGGGTTATAAAAAATATAAGTTTGACTATAAATAATCATTAGATATATGAAATGATTTCATACATAATGGTATGTTGTTTATAATTTTTATACATTAAATTATTTAATTTATTTATTACCCAATGATTATTGTGTAATTACCCTAGAAGTGAAATATTAGAAATTTTGATATTTTTAAAATCCAAATAAATTTATATTGAGACTTTTGATGCATTAAAGAAATTTTATTTGTTAATATGATAGGTAAAGTTTGATTAAATAAATTTTGTTCGAAGTTATAATTTTGTTTTAACTGTCACAAAAAAATACTTAATAGTTTCAAAATTGACAGAAATAAGTTTTCAAAACAAAAAATATATTATTAAATGATATAATATTCCTAAAAATATAAGGATTGGTCAAAGGACATATATAATGTTATATATTTCAATAATGAACCACTTGTGGTTCTATTGCCTTTTTATTGTATCTTTATTAACCTTTTATTATAATAATATAAGAATACAAAGTAAAATATAAACTATTTAACTAACAGTTAAATCTAAAAGGTAAGGCTTATATGGTGACCTAAACCTATCTAAAACCTATTGGTTGATTAGTTTTTGACCCATCCCAACCAAATTCTCGAAATAAATCCTATTGGAGGAATTATAAACTTAATGTGATTATATAATAAAATAATATTTCCAGCTTTCTTAAATGTGACTCTCATCTCTCTTAAAAAATGGTACATCCCCTTCACTCAAAATAACACCACCTAAGCCTTTTGACTCGGCCAACCCCAACACAAATATCCTCCCAACTACCTTCACTTCAACCTAAAGTCTTTAATTTGATCAGAAAGCCATCCCAAACACCAATTTTAATAAAATCAAAAGGAAGCACCAGAAGAAGAGGTAATAATTTCACCACCTTTTCAATGCTCATTTGTTCTTCAAATTACACTTTCATTGTTGTTTCCATTCCAAAATTGTCACGAACCCATCCATGACGTCGTCCGACCCGGCACCCGACCCGATTTGTGATATGGCCCGATGGGTGTTCTCTATCCCCCCTGGCTGGAAACTACTGTCAGGCATCAAAATAAACCTGTTGGGAAATATTTGTTTCCAATAACAAATATGAATAAACATAAACAAAAGAAGTAGATAAAGAAAGGAAAATAATCCAAACAACCTTGAAGTAGAAAAAGGAATTAAAAAACCAACGTGACATACCTCAGGTAACCCTGTGGTTCACCACGGATTGAAAACCACACTCACTCCCAAAAGCAATCCAAGTCTAAAACCTGCAACTGAAAAGTAAAGTAGGCATGATCAACGGGATGCTCAATAGTAATGAAAAAGTATAACCCCATCATATGCCCCCGACTTTAGTAAGAAATCCAATTATTCCAATTTTAAAATAAGATATAATAAAATAATTTTTCTTCTTCTTTTCAAATTCAAGTAACGTGTTTTCATTTTTAGGTAATGCATTTCACTCCCACTAAATTTTAAAAATAGGTTCTAGGCATGCATTAACGTTTCAAAATGAAATGAAACAAGTTTGGATTAAAATATGGTTTTCACAAACAAGATATACTTTATGAAACGACTAAAAAGAGAGTTACATCACAAATAGCATGTTAGAAATGAGAACCATGGGTAATCCCTATAGGTATATAGAATAATTGGGAACCTATATACCCCATGCCTCTGTGAAATGTTTCTTAGAAACCACGACCCTCAGAAAAATGTGGCTTAGAAGTCCCAAAACCTCAAAAATGTGTCATAGAAGAAAAAGACCCTCAGTAATTCCTATGTTTAGTTATTGTTGTTGTGTCAATACTTCTGGATGAACCGAGACGAACCCATTCTATGTTATCTAGCATACTATTCCTTGTCACCCACCTAGATACACTGGTTACCCCATCGTGCTCTATTTCAATGGGTGGTTAGTTTTCTTTATCAATCACACATATATGTATATAAAACATTCCTTATCTGAAACTCATTCAACCTCTCACCACTTATCTCCCTCCTTAAGCACATTCCCCTTTTATACATCACAAAACCATGCGTAATCCTTTACACTAGGTACATATCACAAACCACACATTAACACTTGGATCACATTTTTAAAATTAAGGGGAATGTCTCAAGATGGTTTTTCCATTTTCGCAAACCAATATCAATGTTCCAAATAAGCCTCATCACTTTAGATGTGGTATTGGTTATTTTAGAACACATAAAGGTACTATATATTTAAAATAATCTTAAAACCACACATAAAATGAAGTAATACTTTTATGGACATCAAACCATCCTTTAATATCATTTTCACACCAAAACACATTTTGAAAATCACTATGGAATCCCTTTTTAAAAATAATGCATGTCGTTACACTTGCATAACAAAATCGAACGAAAGGCCACACATCTGTTGGAAAACCCCATTTCATGTTAAACCCCTACAAAACCACTTTTTACGAACCATAACCATATATATATAGTGCATATGGATTTCATGTTACACCCCAAGATTTCACGATACACTTGTCTTTGAATAATACAGTAGCGTGTGTTGTACGCAACTTCGAGTTTTAACACACACCACAACCAACAAAGTAGCCTTTATAAATAGTAATACCGACTTTTTAAAACATTATAAATTTTATCTCTCCAAATGGACTTTGATTTTGTATTCGGAATATCAGAGTTATCCTAAGTTGAAATTTTTGTAATTTTTTGAAGAACATCCAATTTTTTATAACTAGTGAAAAATGCTTAAAAAAACTTTTTTAATAAAAATAATTTATAGTGATAAATTATAATATTGAGTGGTTTTAAAGCATAATTATAATATATGTTTACTATTTTATCCAATGGTGTTCAATAGAATTAATTTCACTTTGAAATTGGACATAAAAAATTGTCAATATTTTGATTGATATTCTTTCTTAAAACACGCTATTTGTTGTGACAGCGGGAATTAATTAGAAAATTAATTAATGCAACTTATATGTTTGGAATTTTGGAAAATATACATCATTTTTGAATTCAGTATATCAATTATAGCTTAGGGTAAAATTTTGGCACTATTCTGAAAAACTTCAATTTTTGATGAATAGTGAAACCACTAAGTGGTAGTCAAATAACTGATTTTTCGTTTAAATGAAATATTACCAATTCTATGATTTGATTTTCAAAAATATGACATATATGGTAGTCATTAGGAAGTAAAATTTGGTTAAATGGGATTAAAATAATTTTTTGTTGAATAATAACTTTTAAGTTTAATTAATCACGATTAAAGGTAATTAGTGAAATTTAAGTTAAAAATGATATTATAAAAATATGAAAATACCTTTACAATTGTCCTACCTCTATTTTATGAGTCATGGATGACCATGAAAATCCATGGGTCATCTTGGGGTCCCCATGGAGACACTTTGGTAGGAAAATGACACAAATAACGTTTTATTTAATGTTAAAATAAAAATGTCACAAACATAAGTTGTTTTAATAAAACATTTTTTAAATGGGGTTATACAAGCCATATTTTTTACTATAAATATTCATTAGAAATATAAAAATATTTCCTACAATTAGATAGTTTTTTTATAATTTTTTGACATTAAATAAATTAAATTATTTATGACACCATGATGATGCAGCGATTACCTCATTAATTAACGATTTAAATAAAATGAAAAGATAACTTAAAATCCAAGGCTTACAGTTGTCAAAAACATATTTTATGAGTATATTTCGAACCCTTATCACCTTACCCTCGAAATATGTAAGTGTGGGACCTTTATAATCCGAAACAAAAATTCATAATGAAGTAACATTTCAATCTTTCCAAGAGTGCCCCTTCTCTCCTCTTATAAAAGGCTCCCACCTCTACCACCTCATTCACAATTTCAAGACATTTTTCTTGGCCAAACTCTTCCCAAATACTCTCCCAACTTCTCTCACTTACTCCTAGAAGCCTCACATTGGGGATAATTTTTCTCAAGGAAGCCTTTGGCTCAAATTAAAAGAGTTACCTGATTTTAAGGTAATGTCTTCTCTTATGTTATTTTGTTTTATTTTTCTTATCCAACCCCCTAAACTCTTTTTATTAATTTCTTTTGTAACAACACCAGTATCCTCAATATACTATTATGTTGTCATAAGAATTATTCGAGATACACATACACCCACCTACATCTAATGGTTAAAGAACATACTGTTTCTGTGGATGGCGAATTTCTGCCTCATGAAACGATGATTGTTCAACACTCATATAACACCTTCAATGGTGGCCATTAAGTTGTCACTATATTTATATATTATAGATAATATGTTTATTTTTTACTTAAGATTCTGTATTTTTAATTTATGGCATACCTTTATGGTTTCCATTATGGGTAAATGCGATATTTTCATTTTAGGAAGTGCGGACTACCGCCCCCTCAAAGTTATTTGAATCGTTAATCCCATATGTGGGATGTATAATGGATGGAGTAAATGATATTATATATGATATTATACAGGAATTATAATATTCCTTTATATCATTATGATTTCAATAAATACTAAATAGAAGTGAATGTAGCATTCATGCGTACGTACGGCTTACTGTCTCCATGAACGGTGCATTTCATTTCTTACCTATAAACGTTATGGAATATTATAAATGCATGTATATACTCGATATATATGAGATATATTATATCTATATCATGAATATAATTATGGATATAATGGATATATCACCACATGAACAACTTGTAATTATAAGAAGTTTATTTTTGACTCAAGTACCAAAGGTCAACAAAATGACAATTATTAACTTAAATAATTACATAATGTTCATAACATGGTAATAAGTGATATAAAAGGAATAATAAACTCAAAAACGATTTTTAAGCAATTATAAGTTAACTCTAGTTTATTATTTAGGAGGTTAAAGAACGGTCAAGTCATGTCGTACATGAGGTAAGGGAACTTCTTAACCCAATTTCTACTCTTTGGGTTAATCTCCTACTTTCAAATTATGTCATTATATTATTATATCCTATCTTGTATTTGTAATTTTCATTATGTTTACCTATAATGAATAAAAATAAAATATCTATTTTATTTAAAAAAATGATCTTTGTAAGGTACATTGTCTCAATCTCCATTCATTGAGGCATATTTTGTTTTATAAAAAAATTTCTTTTATACGGTGTATAAACCCCTTTGAATTTTACGTTTATTCAAAAGGAATCTTTTTATACGAAGCATTTTACTAAAAAAAATGAATGTTTTTCTTGTCGTACGTATGCGACGACGACAACTTCTCCACCGCCGTAACCATTATTTTAGTTTCGGCTTCCTCTACAAGCCATAACTTTTTTTTAAATGAAAAATAAAAACCATGTTTTAATTTTCTTTTATTTTGGTATTGAATATGGTTTTGATATGGTTTTTATTATATCAATGTGTTGTATTGATATCTTGTGATTGAAATGTGTAAATGTTATGTTTCCTTTATTCACATTTTATGTGATACGATTATGTTATGGTTTATGATATGTTTAAACCTGTTCATATGAGGAATGCATTGAACTTAATAAGTGACAGGTGGAGCCTGCTATAGCTCCTCGATGCATCGGTAGGTCTCATGAGACAAACTAGTGTCTTGGCAGGAGGCCTTGAAAAAATATTATTTGTGGTCTTGGCACGAGGCCTTGACTACGTGGTTATGATAGTCTGGAATTATGTATTCCATCATTATGAAAGTTGTTATTGATATTGCATGGGATTATTCGACTAGTAGAATAACCATGTGAGTAAGTAAATGGCATTATTTAATTTTATTTTTTCCATATTATGCTGATGTTAAAGTTTAAAAAGTCTTTTGTTTTGGTTATACATTTCCTTAAATGTTTATGTTTATTTACGAAAGCATCCGCTATATTGTTATCCTTACTGAGCATCTGAGCTCACCCCTTTCAATGTTTTAATATTTTCCAGGATGTGAAGAAGTATTTTATGAATGACCTGCAGGGATAGTCAGAAGAGGATATGAGCGTGGACTATGGAGACTTTGTTATTGTAGTTTTTTACTTTATGATGTAATGTAACATTTATGAATGTATCTAGTGCTTCCAAAGCTACTAAACTAATTGGCCTTTCAAGACATGATCTTTTGTGATCATGCTAATGTTACGCAATAATGCACCGACTCTGGGTAACTGGGGTTGGGGTGTTACAGTTGGTATCAGAGGCAGTTTAGTACTAACCTTGGAAGATAGATTTAGATAAACTCTAATTGGAGCACATATCCCCAAGATATACTTTGAGGATTAGTATGGAATAACTTCCTAGAATTTTCATATTATAGATATTTTGTGAGTTTTCCGAGCAATACATCCCTGTCTGGATACGAGAAGGTAGAGGTGGCTCTGGCACAGATGTACATAGGGGTAAACCCCGAAAACACTGCTTTGAGCTAGACTCGAACGGGAACTGGTGCACGACAATGGGCCTTGCTGCACTCTTGGTTAGGACACTCCCAGGGGATATGCTTAAGATAATCCTCATTTTAATTACAAACCACTACAAAGGGTTATGAGTATATACTTCCGCAAAGAAAATTTTTTTATGATTATGGATTATATCCATAAATAGTTCAATTAGTGTTAAGTGTTTTACAAGTATGGAATTATGTATTTTGATTCATAAACTAATCTAGTTTATGCCATTGTTTATAAATGGCACCTCGTGGAAGGAATGGGAACTGTATCAATGCATGCACTCTGCGAAGGGATTGCCCTCCTACTAAAGATAATTATTGTGGAGCTGGAGATACAACTGGTGCTGATCAACTTATTACCATACTGGGACAACTCACTCAAGTTATGAATAATAGCCTTACTCGTATGGAGCACCCTGATCCGCAATGTGGAGGATCAATGTTAGAGCGCTTCATGAGGCAACAACCGCCAACATTTAATGGGGGTAAAAAACCATTAGTAGCTGAGAAATGGAAAAACTACTTAGAGAAAATATTCCATGCCTTGGGGAGTCGCGAAAGGGAGAAGGTTATCATGGTAGTTTATTGCCTTACTAGAGATGCCGATCAATGGTGGTCATTGATTCAAAATACAAAGGAAGATGAAGAAGTATCAAGTATGTAATGGAGGGTGTTTATGGAAATTTTCTTATAAAAGTCCTTTCCTCGTGACCATAGAGCAGATATGGAAAGGAAATTTCTGAGTCTGAGGCAAAAGGAGGATGAGAATGTCGCAAAGTATGAGGCTAACCTTACAAGGTTAGCGAGGCATGCTGCAGATTATATACGTAACCCAAGAAGTAATATTGATCGTTTCTTTGATGGGTTAAAACCATTTCTCCGTCGAGCATTAGTCTCACAAAACTTATCGTCATACGAAGATATTTTCTCATGTTCTATCAAGAGAGAAAAGGAATTCTCTAAATATTATGACAATAAAGTAAAGCAAGAGAACAAGAGAACGGTGGAGCAAGAGACAGATAAAGTTAAAAAGGGAAAGTAGGATTTTCCATTATGCGATAATTGTGGGAAGAATCACCCCGGTACTTGCCTAAAAGGAATGGGAGTTTGTTATTAATGTGGAGAAAAAGGTCACCAGGAGAATGATTGCAAGGGAAAGAAAAATGCTATTAATGTTGAATTCTACAATTGTAGGTAAATGTGGAATTATGAAAATGAATGTCCTAAGCGTTAGGGAAACATACCTCAGAAAAGGCCAAGGGATCAAGGACAATATTATGTTGTTACTACAATTGAAGTGGAATAATTAATGTATTGGTGCTTTTGGAGTCAAGTATTATATTCTGGTTATAAGAATAATGTGATATATATAAGGATTGTACTGCAGTACTTGATCTTTTCATTATGGTTTTAATATAATGAAGGTAATCATATTTTTGTATGTGACAATAAGATAAACTTTACATTGTTTGTGGAATCTAATGTTACAATTGATTTTGGAATTTAAGGACCTTTTAGAGAAAGTCTGGACATTGGTATTTTGGATAACTATAAAGGTTGGAATAGAATAAGTTGATCTTTGGATAGTATTGTTTAAGGTTAAAAAATTTCTGAAGATTACTTTTGGAATATTATTATTCTATATTTTTATGAAAATGACAACCTGCAGGTCGGGGGATTACCCTTCACGTCGGACAAAGTTGCAGGAATTGAACCCACAACCATAGTGCGACATGCCTTTATTACCTACCACTAGCCTACAGGAAGTCCCTGGTTATTACAAAATAAGTTTTCCTAATCTAAATGGTATGTGGTAAAATTTAGAACCTTATACAATTAGGATAAATAGAATATTTTTGAGTTTTGTTACCATTTGGAGTGAAAGATGGGTTTGTGGTAAAAATTTATTAAAGAATGAATGTCTACATGACAAGTATGTATATTCCCTTATGTTCTTAGTAAATCTCCTAAATAAACTCCTCAACTTTATAAAAGGTAACTTAAAACAGAAATGTTGCAGGTTAACTTTTCTAATTGAGGATTCAATGACCGTTTAACCAATCACAAGTTTGTGATTTTCTTATGGTTAACATTCTCCTAATCTAGTTTTCTACAACTCTCCATCAGACCTTGATGGTTTTTTTTCTTCCATATCCATATTTTCATAGAATCCTAGTATGGGCAATCTCAGGTGACCTTTGTACTTTTCTTTCTTTCTTTTAAAGTTATATTTTTATTAACCTTATTTCCAATGTGGGTTTTCCACAAAGGTATTTTCTACTTTCAACCTTTTATTTTCAAAGAAAAATTTCAAATTGTGAGGACAAAATTTATTAAATGAGGGGAGAATGTTACACCCCAAGCTTTCACGATACACTTCTCTTTGAATAATACAGTAGCGTGTGTTGTACGCAACTTCGAGTTCTAACACACACCACAACCAATCAATGTAGCCATTATGAATAGTAATACCTACTTTTTGATATTTTATAAATTCTATCTCTCCGAATGGACTTCGTTTTTGTATTCGGAATATTAGAGTTATCCTAAGTTGAAATTTTTGTAATTTTCTAAAGAACTTCCAATCTTTTATGAATAGTGAAAAATGCTTAAAAACTAATTTTTTTAATCAAAATAATTTATAGTGATAAATTATACTATGGAGGGGTTTTAAAGTATAATTAGAATATATTTTTACTATTTTATCCAATGGTGTTCATTATAATTAATTTCACTTTGAAATTGGACATAAACAATTGTCAATCTTTTGATTGATATTCTTTCTTAAAACACACTATTTGTTGTGACAGCGGGAATTAAGTAGAAAATTAATTAATGAAAATTATATGTTTGGAATTATTCAAAATAGACATCATTTTTGAATTCAGAATATCAATTATAGCCTAGGGTAAAATTTTGGAACTATTCTGAAAAACTTCAATTTTTGATGAATAGTGAAACCACTAAGTGGTAGTTAAATAACTGATTTTTTGTTTAAATGAAATATTACCACTTCTGTGATTTGATTTTCAAAAATCATAAATACATGGTTGTCATTATAAAGTAAAATGTTGTACAATGGGATTAAAATAATTTTTTTGTGAATAGTAACTTTTATGTTTAATTAATCGTGATTAATGGTAATTAGTGAAATTTAAGGTAAAAAAGATATTATAAAAATATGAAAATACCTTTTCAATCGTCCTACCTCTATTGTATGAGTCATGGACGACCATGAAAATCCATGGGTCGACTTTGGGACCCCATGGAGCCACTTGGGTAGGAAAATGACATAAATAACGTTTTATTTAATGTTAAAATAAAAATGTCACAAACATAAGTTGTTTTACTAAAACAATTTTTAAATGGGGTTATACAAGCCATATTTTTTACTATAAATATTCATTATAAATATAAAATAATTTCCTACAACATGATTGTTTTTTTATAATTTTTAGACATTAAACAAATTAAATTATTTATGACACCATGATGATGCACCGATTACCTCATTAACTAACGATTTAAATAAAATAAAAAGATAACGTAAAATCCAAGGCTTACACTTGTCAAAAACATATTGTATGAGTATATTTCGAACCCGTATCACCTTACCCTAAAAATATATAAGTTTGGGACCTTTATAATCTGAAAAAGAATTTCATAATAAAGTAACATTTCAATCTTTTCAAGAGTGCCGCTTCACTCCTCTTATAAAAGGACCCCACCTCTACCACCTTATTCAAACATTAAAGCCATTTGGATCGGCCAAACTCTGTCCAAATACTCTCCCAACTTCCCTCACTTACTCTTAGATGCCTCACTTTGGGCAGAATACTTCTCAAGGAATCCTTTGGCTCAAATCAAAACAGTTACCCGATTTTAAGGTAATGTCTTCTCTTATGTAATTTTGTTTTATTTTGCTTATCCAACCCCAAAAACTCTTTTTATTAATTTATTTTGTAACAAAAACAGTATCCTAAATATTCTAGGATGTTGTTATAAGAATTATTCTAGCTACACTTACACACACCTACATCTAAGGGTTAAAGAAATACTGTTTCTGTGGATGGCGAATTTTTACCTCACGAAATGATGATTGTTCGAAACTCATATAACAACTTCAAAGGTGGACATTAAGATGTCACTATATTTATATATGATATATAATATGTTTATGTTTTACTTAAGATTCTGTATTTTTCATTTATGGCATACCATTATGGTTTCCATTATGGGTAAATGCGATATTTTCATTTTAGGAAGTGCGGACTACCACCCCCTCAAAGTGATTTGAATCGTTAATCCCATATGTGGGATGTATAAAGAATGGAGTAAATTATATTATATATGATATTATACTGGAATTATAATATACCTTTATATAATTATTATTTCATTAAATACAAAATAGAATTGAAAGTAGCATTCATGCGTACGTACGGCTTACCGTCTCCATGAACGGTGCATTTAATTTCTTACCTCTAAACGTTATGGAAAATTATAAATTCATGTATATACTGGATATATATGAGATATATGATATCTATATCATGAATATAATTATGGATATAATGGATACATCACCACATGAACAACTTGTAATTATAAGAAGTTTATTTTTGACTCATGTACCAAAGATCAACAAAACGACCGTTATTAACATAAATAATTACATAATGTTCATAACATTGTAATAAGTTATATAAAAGGAATATTAAAATTGAAAAAGGTTCTTAAGCAATTATAAATTAACTCTAGTTTATTATTCAGGAGGTTAAAGAATGGTCAAGTCATGTCGGACACGAGGTAAGGGAACTTCTTAACCCAATTTCTATTCTTTGGTTTAATCTCCTACTTTCAAATTATGTCATGATATTATTATATCCTATCTTATATTTGTAATTTTAATTATGTTTAATTTTAGTGAATACACATAATATATCTATTTTATTTAAAAAAATGATCTTTGTAAGGTACTTTTTATCAATCTCCATTCATTGAGGCATATTTTGTTTTATACACAAATTTCTTTTATACAGTGTACAAACCCCTTTGACTTTTATGTTTATTCAAAAGGAATCTTTTTATACGAAGCTTTTTACTAAACGACAAAAAGGAATGTTTTTCTTGTCGTACGTATGCGACGACAATGACTTCTCCACCACCATAACAATTATTTGAGTTTCAGCTTCCTATACAAGCCGTAACTTTTTTTTAAATGATAAATAAATACCAAGTTTTAATTTTATTTTATTTTGGAATTGAAAATGGTTTTGATAAGGTTTTTATTACATCAATGTGTTGTATTGATATCTTGTGATTGAAACGTGGAAATTTTATGTTTCCTTTATGCACGTTTTATGTGATACGATTATGTTATGGTTTATGATTTGTTTAAGCCTATTATATGAGGAATGCATTGGACTTAATAAGTGACGGGTGGAGCCCGCTATACCTCCTCGATGCATCGGTAGGTCTCATGAGACAAAATAGTGTCTTGGCACGAGGCCTTGACAAAATCTAATTTGTGGTCTTGGCACAAGGCCTTGACTACGTGGTTATGATAGTCTGGCATTATGCATTCCATCATTATGAAAGTTGTTATTGATATTGCATGGGATTATTCGACTAGTAGAATATCCATGTGAGTAAGTAAATGGCATTATTTAATTTTATTTTCACCATATTATACTGAAGTTAAAGTTTAAAAATGCTTTTTTTTATACATTACCTTAAATGTTAATGTTTATTTACGAAAGCTTCTACTATATTGTTATCCTTACTGAGCATCTGAGCTCACCCCTTTCAATGTTTTAATATTTTCAAGGATGTGAAGAAGTATTTTATGAATGACCTGTAGGGATAGTCAGAAGGGAATATGAGTGTGGACTTTGGAGACTTTTTTATTGTAGTTTTTCACTTTATGATGTAATGTAACTTTTATGAATGTATCTAGTGTTTCCAAGGATACTAAACTAATCGGTATTTCGATACTTGATCTTTTGTGATCTTTCCAATATTATGCAATAATGCACCGACTCTGGGTAACTGGGGTCGGGGTGTCACATTTCACATAAAAAACAAGGAAATACTTTTAATGAAACTTCAACCAAAAATGGATATTCTAATTAAATATTAGGGCATAGGGGACCTACCTCAAACATGTCACTATTTGTCAATGACAAGTCGAACTGATCCTATGATCTTCCATGCACATGAATTTATAGACATATATATAAATACCCCTAGCTTCATTGCACATATTCCCCATTCCATGAGGGAATATGTACATAGAGGGCATTTATATGTATATGTCTTACCTCATGCATGCACATGTAAGCGTTCTTGACACCCACAACATGAATTCATTGTAACGAGGTCCAACACACTACACATATAATTTAATAAAACAATTAAACACGTAAACAATCTACAAAACGTTTCAAAATGACACACCCAGGGTCTGCACTAATTACATACTCAACGTCAAGTTTCAAAAGCTACATTAAAACCCAAAGTACACCAATGTGACATTAAAGCATGATTTCAATCATCTGAAATAATATATTAAACATATTGACATAATAACAACAATTAAAACAAGTTCAAACTGGTACATTTCCCATCAAAGTTCCTTTTTCCACACATACACACTTCATGTACCCAAAAAAACACATAGCACACTACATAATCAATTGATTGAACACGTCCAAGGATTTTCATAACACAGTACACACACACACACCAATACCCCCATTTGAATACTCAACCCCACTTTTGAAAATATACATAAACCAAAACAACATCCAAAAATGTTTCACACACTTTATAAAATTTAATAAACCACTTAAAAATATTATGAAAGAACTCAAAGTGGTATCACAAGACTTTGAAAACAAACTACCAATCAAATACATCTTTTAAGGCCATACACACACCAATAACATGATAAAACAGAATTCACAGCCCTTGCGCAACATAAAAAAATACTAATAAAAGACTAAACATGGGTTTCCATCACGAACACACTCCATTCCATATGAAAAAGCAAATAAACAAAACCAATACATGATAACTTACAGGAAAACCCAATTTTCATAAAAAATATAAATTGAAGAACATGATAAAATAATTAAACAAGAAAATTAATTCCTTATATATTATTTGTATGCGGAACCACGAACCTCGGTATAGAAAACTTCTCAAAATTGGCGCTAAACTCCTGTCAGATGACAATCGCACAGCAAGAAGTCTAATACGAACCCTAAAAACAAAGTATCCCATCATTTATACCAAAAAAATGGACAAAACAAAATGTGAATCCCAAAACAAAAATCTACTAGTTGGATGAAAAAAACAAAGCAAAATACACTAGCGAAAATATTGTAGATGGCCAACCGAGCAATGGAGAGCGCCACCGGATGTGCGCCTAGTAAGAAATACCAGCTAGAAATGAAGGGTGGTGCAGTTCTGAGTCTTGTGAAAAAAATGGGGGGTGAAGCAAAGATGTCGTTGTGATGATGGAGTTTTGTCCGAGGGAGTGGGAGCCGACCGAAGGGCCACCGCACTGGAGGGAACACCGAAGGGCCATCGCTGGTGGGGGGGGGTTGTGGCAGCGCGAGCGAGATGAAGGTGGGGGGGGGGGGGGTAGTGAGAGTGGGAGGAAGGTGGGGGGGGGAAGGTCATCCACGTAAAGGGGTAAGGTTGAGGGGGAGGTATAATTAGGTTTTGAGGGGAAAAATAAATGAAAGAAATAAAATAAAATATAATAAAACAAAAAAGATGAAGATAAAATAAATAAAACAATAAAAAATTAAAATAAACATAATATGAATTTTAATAATCACCAATAATACTAATAATATTGTTCAAAATAACTTAATAATAATATTATTACCAAACATAATAATATTTCAATTAATATTATCTTGTTTTCCAGTTATTTTATCATAAATAATTATGTCTTTAATTTAATAATAATTATTTGAAACTTTACGAAACCCAAACACAACTATAAATAATTAAATAATAATTAAAACTATAATTGCATCCACAAAATGCTATGTCGAGGTGTGACAATTCCCCCCATGACAAAAACTTTCTGCCCCAAAAGGTCACTCATCCAAATGAGGAATCAAACTCAAGTTAGAAACTGAATGAAGCCAACAAAATCACAAACTCAATTTGAATTTTCACTCTAGTAGTCACACCCGACCAACTCTAAGAGATACTACAAGGAGAAAAGTCATCAGAAAAAGAGAAGGGTTCTCCCCACCACAAGAACCCAACTAAAACAACCAATACTAAGACTCTCAGCACATGCTAACTCTAGAATTGCTAACTTGAACCAAAAAGGAAACCTACAACAAGACCAAAACACCCACACAAACCAACTACTGATGAAGGCATGATATGATTCATGGTGTGTCTCTCCACCATTTTAGAACCGGATAACTTAAGCCAACCAGCATAGTCCGATATAAGAATTTCTAACCCAAATTTGAAACCACTAACACAAGAGAAAACCCAAAAAATAATTCAACCAAATAGAGAACATAACCATGAATCATCATTTTCTCAAGAGTAGAGCATCCCAAAAAAGAGAATGTACTAAAACAAAACAAGTCACACTTGAGGAGGCATAACTAATGGAATTAGAAAAAAGACAAGATCACCATTCCTTCATACTACCACAGGTGGGTATTCAATGAAAAAATACCAAAAAGAGAAAATGAGACCTTTACTCCTCTTACAGGGAAAAAAAACTTCAATGATGGGAGAGATACAATAGGGAAATTCAGACTGTCCCAATTTCAGCATTGGAGACAAAAATTAGACCAAGGTTCCCCACACCCAACAATTACTGACTGTGTGAAGAGCTTCACTCTGAGATATGTGGCTGGAGCTCTGATGTCTTGAAGCATATAATGCCACACAATTAGGATCTATCATCCTTTGTTCGAGACACCTACTGACGATGCCGTTAGAGGAACCTATCCAATTGTTCCAAATGGCCACACTGACGGCAAGCCTTCGATGGATGATGACAAGGTGAGCTAATGTACCCAAATTGAGAACAATAGAAGAAAACAAGGGGGTGGACCAACTTATAGAAGATGGAATTGACAAGAAGACTTGTCTAAGATAAGTTCCTCCAATTCGCTCTCATCGAAAAATGGGGAACCTTCCCGAACTCCAAAAAGAAACGGTCCTGGAGCCCTGGACAAAGACCCCACACAAGAGAAACATTAACTAATTCCCCGACACAAACACCAGAGAAAATGGAATCAACCCATTGGAATGCCCCATGTAGGCTTTCACTCCTCATTGTCCTTACATGACACTCACTATTTCTGCCACTATCCTCGCCTTCACTTCCTCGGGTATAAACCATTGGACGATAGTGGTCTTAAACTCATTACAATACTTATAATCATGCAATGACACTGGGATTATCTACTCCACCAATCCAAAGTTTCACCTTCAAACAGACCCGAACCAACATAGACCATCATAGCTTTGGGAGTTTACAATAACCTGAAAACACCAACGATTTTACCAAGCCAGTCTGCTACCTTCAATAGATAACGATCCCCATAGAATCTGGACAATAAGTGAAAATAATTCAGTTCCACCACTCTGCTAAAAGTCTATGTAAAACCAACAACTAGAAGAGGCTCACTAGAAACCTCTGGGACTTCTCGGGGCTACATACTCAAAAACAAGAGGCACAAATCTGAATCAAAACTCATCATAAGTCAAAATTCCACACCTCAATCACAAAATAAAGCTCGAACTCAAATCACTATTCTAACCACAATTCCGTATGTCAAAACCAAGAACCCACGAAAAATGGTACCGATAATGAAAAGAGAACAATAAATAATTCCTCACTCACTTTTCTAATCATTTGAAATACCCTTTTTGAAAACCATTTTTCCACAAACAAAACAACATAAATATACACCATTTGCATCCCATGAAGTCTCACACATATATATAAATGTGCTAGCTCAAGCACCCATCCACTCACATCACCATTTTCTCCACTTGACACATGTGCACCTCAATGTATGTGATCACTAATATGAATACGAAGGGTCAATTAAAGAAACATCTCATTTCAGAAACAGACCATTCAGCACAAAGCACAAATTCCCAACCAATTTTTAAAAGTCACTTATCATTAATGAAACATGTTTCCAAATTAAAAAATGTTTTCAATTTCGAAAACCATTTTCAACACCAAAAACCATATTCCCTTCTGAAATCACCTTCATAAAAATCCATTTTCATTTTTGAGATCTAATCACGCCAACAAAAATGATGGTCAAACATAACCCACATCAATATTTCCAAAAACAGGGAAATAGTGGCTATGAAAACCCTGTATCATGGATTAGCAGACCATGCTCTGAGAAGGAATCTCCATGGGAAGAATCATGGACTGTGCACTCCGGAAATACATGGGTCTCTACACCATTTAGGCTCGTTGTGTAACACTAGAGCACTTCCCTTGTCATCCCTCATCCAAAAAGACCATGAAAATGAAAACCCCAAATCCCATAATACCCATGGAAACTGGAGTCTCGAGACATGAAAGGGTTCATGACATCCTTCCCACACATACCTCTCGAGTCTCAACACACCTAATCGACAAGCTATTTGACACCCCAAATAACCAGAACCTCTTCTGATACCATTTTGTCAGGAACCAAGCTGGGTCGTCATCCAACCCGACGCTCGACCCGGTCCGTGACACGGCCCAAAGGGCATTTCCGATCCCCACAGACTAGATACTAGTGTTGGTCATCAAAATAAACATGTTTTCAATGATTTTTGTCCCATAAAAAAGATGAATAAACATAAACTAAACAAGCAGATAAATAAAGGGAAATAAACCAAAAAACCTAGTAGCAGAAAAATATATTAATGAAGCAACATGAAATACATCAGGTGACCCCATGGGTCACCATGGAACGTAAACCATACTCGCTCCCAAATACAATCCAAGGCTGAATCCTACAACTGAAAAGATAAGTAGGCATGAGCACTAATATTCTCAGTAAGAATTCCAAAATATAACCATGTCATGTTCCCCTACCTTTAGTAAGAAATCCAATTGTGCCAGTTTGAAAATAAGATATAATAAAATAATGTTTCTCCTTATTTTCAAATTCATGTAAAGAGGTTACATTTTTTGGTAAAGCATTTCACTCCCACTACATTTTCAAAATAGGTTCCAGGAAGGCATTAACGTTTCAAAATGAAATAAAACTAGTTTGAATTAAAATATGGTTTTCACAAACAAGACATGAAGTATGAATGAAAATGATTTTACATCGCAAGAAGCATGTCACAAATGAGCACCATGGGTAATCACTATAGGATGCTAGAAGAAGTGGGAACCTATATACCTCATACCTTGGGGAAACGTGGCTTAGAATCCACAACCCTCAGAAAAATGTGGCTTAGAAACCACGAACCTCAGAAAACATGGCTTAGAATACCACAAACCACAGTAATTCATGTGTTTTGTAAGTGTTGTTGCATCAAACCTACTAGATGAATAGGGATGAACCCCTGCCATGTTATCTATCATACTAGTCGTGGCCACCCACCTAGATAAATAGTTTTCCCCATTATGCTATATTTCAATTTATTGGTGAGTTTTACTTATCAGGCACACATGTATGTATATAACAATTTCCTTATCTAATACTCATTCAACCTCTCCCCACTGATCTCCCTCTATAAGGGCATTAACCCGTTTTACATCACGCAACCACGCACAAGCCTTTACACTTGGCACATATCACAAACCACACATTAACAATTGCATCTCATTTTTTAAATTAAGGGGAATGTCTCAAGTGGGGTTTTCCATTTTCGCAAACAAATCTCAAAATTCCAAATGGTCCTCATCACATTAGAGGGTGTATTCATCAATTTGGAACACATAAAGGTACTATATATTTAAAACAAACTTAAACCCACACTTTAAATTAACTAATACTTTTAAAGAGATAAAACCATCCTTTAATCTCGTGTTCACACCAAAACCCATTTTGAAAATCTATTTGGAACTCCATTTTAAGAATAATTCATGTCATTACACATTCATAACAAAATCGAAAGAATGGAAACACTTTTTTTGGAAATACCCATTTCATGTTCAACCTCTATGTAGCCAATTTTTAAGAACCACAAATATATATATAAAGTGAATATGGATTTCAGATAATAACAAGGAAATACTTTTAAAGACACATCAAGAAAAAATGGAAATTCTAATTAAATATTAGGGCATAGGGGACCTACCTAAAACTTGTCACTATTTTTCGACGACCACTCAAACCGACACTTCGCACTTTCATGCCCATGCATTTATAAACATATATATAAATAACCCTAGCTGCATTGCACATATTCCCCACTCCATGAGGGATTATGTACAAAGAGGGAACTTATATGAATATGTCTTACCATATGCATGAACATGTAGGCGTTCTTGACACCCACAAATTGAAACCATCATAGCGATGCCCAATGCACTACACATTTAATTTAATAAAACAATTAAACACTTAAAAAATCTACAAAACATTTCAAAATAACACACCCAGGGTCTATACCAATAACATACTCAACATAAAGTGGGAGAAGGTAAATTAAAACCAAAGGTACACCAATGTGACATTAAAAAATGATTTCTATCTTTTGAAAGAATTTTCAAAACATATTGACATAATCAAAACAAGTAAAACATGGTCAAAGCGTTACACTTCCCATCAAATATCCTTTTTCCACACATACTCACTTCTTGTGCCCACAAAAACACATGGCACACTACTTAAACAATTGATTGAAGACATCGAATGATTTTCACAACAATGAACACACACACAAATACCCCCATTTGCAAACTCAAACCCACGTTCTAAAATATAATCACACCAAAACAACATCTAATCATGTTTCACTCACATTATAAGATTTAATAAACCACATAAAAATTTTATGAAACAACTCCATGTGGTACCACAAGACGTTGATCACAAACAACCAATCAAAAGAATCTTTTATGGACAAATTCACAGTAATAACATGATAGAATAGAATTCCCAAACCTTGCGCAAAATAAAAAAGACACTAATAAAAGACTAAACATGGGTTTCTAACACGAGCCCAGTGCATTCCCAATGAACAAGAAACTAAACAAAACCAACACATGACAACTTCAAGGAAAACACAATTTGCGCAAAACAAATAAATTGAAGAACATGATAAAATAATTAAACAAGAAAAGTAATTTGTTAAATAATATTTGAATGTGGAACCACCAACCTCGGTATAGAAAAATTCGTAAAATTGGTCTGAAACTCCCATCACACGATAATCGCACAGGAAAGGATCTACTGTGAACCCTAAAACAAAGTATTGAATCAATTATGCCAAAAAAATGGACCAAAAAAATATGAAACCCAAAAAAAATGACCAATTGAAAGAACAAACAATCAGAGCAAAACACACCAGAAGCAATGGTGTAGATGGACAACCAAGCAAGGGAGAGGGCCATCAGAGGTGTACCGAGCGGGAAATACCAGCCAGAAATGAAGGGTGACGCGGTTCCAAGTGGTGTGATGCAGAAATAGGGGGTAGATTCAAAGAGGTCGTCGCGATGAGGGAGTTTCATCCGAGGTAGTGGGAGCTAGATAAAGCTCCACCGTGCCTAAGGGCATGCCGTCGGGCCGTTGCCGACGGGGGGGGGGGCAGCACGAGTAAGAGGAATGTGGGGGGGGGGGTCGCCCGCGTATGGGGTTAAGGTTGAGGGGGTGGTAGACTTATGGTTTGACGTGAATGATGATGGAATGAAATAATATAGATAATAATAAAATAAAAATATAATAAGATAAAAAAATAAAAGATTAACAAATAATAGTAAACTTATTAAGAATTTTAATAAGCTCCAATAATACAAATAATATTGTTCATGATAAATTATTAATATTATAATTTCTAAGCATAAATATATTATTATTAATATTAGTTGGTTTTCCATTTATTTTATCATATTTAATTTTGACTTTAATTTGATAATAATTTTTTTAAAACAATATGAAAATAAAAACAGTATTATAAATAAATAAATAAAAATTAAACAAAATAACTACAGCCGCAAGACACTGAGTCTGGGTGTGAGAAAAATAATATCTATAGTACCTTATACATAATGTGATTTATTTTAAATATGGTACAACCATATTTATTACTCTATCCATCATATGAATGAAAAATTCACTATACATGCATATGTATGGCTTACCGTCTCCACGTCATGGTGTCGCTTTTTATTCAACACTTCATTATTTGTATGGGTATAATAATAAGTATAATTGATTTAAATAATAAATATAATATGTTAATTATTCTGTATATATGATATACCATCTAGTTATATATGATTTCACCATCAATAGAATGATATTGTCCCTCGTGCGTACGTACGGATTATCGTCTCCACGAACGGGATGAGATTCATTCCCCATTGTAACCATTCAAGAATAAATTTCATTTTATGATTAAAAAATAAGGTTTAAGAACATAAAATCATTCCGGAAATGAATCAAATACATCCTAACCATAAAAAACATGACTAAAATAACAAAACACATACAGTAAAACGAATTAGTTAACACCTAAAATAATGATACAACAAAAAAATTATTATCAAATCAATATTTAAAGATATTAAATGATATCATATTTATCAATGTGGTTCATGTAGAATTTTATAACCATAATTTAACTATTATAAATGAGGTTAACTTATACTATATCAAATAAAATTACAAGGTAATTGTTAATTCAAGAAACTCATCATTATCCATGGTTGTTTATACTTGAGTATCTACTAGGACCCCTTTATCAACCATATCTGTGTTTCTTAAAAATTTATTTTGAAAAACATTTACTATATCCTGTACTATGAGTTAGATTAATTTATACTATTTTTTACTTTTGATAAATTTTTATAAAAGAATATTTCAATCTCTTTCCAAACAAGGTCCTTTTTGACCTTTTCCACCAAATTAATGAAAGATTGTTTGTCTAAATTATATGGTGAGTGTGGTTATTTTCTGTCATTATGACACCTCTAAAGCTTACATTACAATATTATAATAACATATTCAAAATATAAAATTTCATTTCTAATTAATTTATTTTTAACTAATTTCAAAATAGAAAGAGATATTTCTCTCAAATTGGTTTGATTCCATTTATGTCAACTACCGTTAATTAATTTTACACTGGTTTGAAGTTGATTTATTATGATACAATATTCTATAATGTATTGAATGTTTTGTTATATGTTTGATGGTGGATGTGATATTTTTTTAACAGTCACGGTTTATTGTTAAAGTATTAACATTTAGTTTTCAGGTTCAAAAATGAATGTTTCTATTATGTTTCATCCTTTTCATATGAGGAATGTATTGAACATAGTAGGTGATGGATGGAGGCCACATTAGATCTTAGATACATTGGTAGGTCTCATTAGACATACTAGTGTCTTGGGACAAGGCTTTAAGATAATCTTCTTTGTAGTCTTTGCATGAGGCCTTGACTATACGGTTATTATGTTCTATATTAAGCATTCCCTCATTATGAAATTACCTATTGATATTACATTTGATTATTCCACCAGTAGCATATCCATGTGAATAAGTAAATTGCATTATTTGATTTATCATTACCATATAATGATGAATTTAAAATTTAAAATGAATTTGTTTTAGTCTGATACATTTCCTTAAATTTTAATACTTATTTATAAAAGTTGCGGCTATATTATTATCCTTACTGAGCATCTGAGCTCACCCATTTCTTAAGTTTTAATTTTCCTAGGATGTGAAGATATATATTATGATTAACATATAGGGATAGGATCTGTGATATTAGTGTGTTTACTGGGAAAAAATATAGTTGTCTTTCCTTTTCATAATTTAATGTGAATATTATGTATGTATCTTGTACATACAAGATTACTAAACTGATTAGTCTTTCGGGAAATGATTCCTTATATCATGCTAATGTTATGTAATAATGCACTGAATCTAGGAAACTAGGTTCAGGGTGTTACAAATTCAATATAAACCAAAAGAAATCAAAAAAAAATAAATTTTAAGAAAAAATAAAAAACCAAATACATTAAAACCAATAGTATTATAAAATTGTGTTGGTTTCACTGATCGTAATTCTTGATACTAAAACACACACAAAATGAATCATATAAAATAAAAATTTCATAATAATATGGGGTTAATTGATAATGTAGAGGGAGTTGGTGACCATATAATAAATAGGACATTAGAGGTAACTAGTGTTCTGGTTTATCCAACAATTTGGTGTCTAGTCATTATTGGGTTGGGGGGTCTATAATAACCCACCTTTTTATTACATAATATCTCCATATACATGGTAAAAAGTAGAAGATATTCTAAAGTTCACTTTCAAGGAAACTAGGAACAATAATACATGAAAAAATAAGAAATTATTCTAATACATATAAAATGTTTATTCATTGGTTCAGTTTAAGTACACTTACTACATCTCAGAACCCAGGGACATATATCAAAGAAAATGGGTGAGCATGAGGCCTAGTAAGGGAAAACAGTTTACATGTAATCATTAAGAAAATCAAAAAGGACACGAGGAGTTTCATTAATGAATGAGAAATGGAGAATGGGTCATATAATAATAAAAATAACTTGATTCATAACATTTAAATGTGGCTAGATCATTCAAATGATACATTCATAATAATATCACCATTGTTATTCAATGAGGGGTCACAAATGAAAATTACCAAGTTTATTATCTGAGGTATCATAAACCATGTCATATCTAGATATTAAATTCAAGACCCTTTGAATTGGAGTGATATCAGGGTAGAAACATAATATTTCATAATAAATGTGATACTCATAGATCGTAATGAAACACATCATAAATATCCAATGTAGAACTATAAAAATTGGTTTCAAATCAAAATTGTGATGTATCAAAAAAATATTAAAACCCAACAATAATTTAATCTTCAACCCATATAAAGGGAGTAAGGGTTTCATATATTTTAATTATATAATAGAATAATTAATTTTAACATTTAGGTTAATATTATTTAAAATTAAAGAAGATTGTATATTAATTATTATAAAATAAAAGAGGCTATCTTGATGAGAATAAGAAAATTTTGGGAAGTAAATTTTTAAGAATGACCGGTATAAAATATGGTGTTAAAAAATGATAAAATGGTAGAGGATATGGGTATATAATTGTTGAATTATAATTCAGATGTATTTTTATGATATAAAGGGTAATATAATAGAGGAACCCTAATATTTTGAAGGAATATATGAAAATTGTTTTCTGAATCAAAGAGAAAACATGGATAATTATTTTATCTTAAAGAGTTAGTCCTAGATCATGAGGAATAGCACCGTAAGGGATTGAGGAAATGTTTTTGGGAATCTGAAGGAGGTAAAACTATGATAGTTACATGGAGTAAAGGGTTATTAGTGAATAGAAATTCACAAATGGGTGGGTATTTCTAGTAAAAGTGGAGGATTTTTTAATAATTTCCAAATACCAGGCTTGGAAATCGAGGTTGTGGAAAATGAAAAACCATGGTACTACCCATGGTTTTAGTCATTTGGGACATATTTCATGTTATTTTAAACCACAATAATTGAAATACATTTTATATTACTTATTTTGTCATGGAAAAATAATTTTTTCACAAATTAATGTTTTTAATGACAACATTTCCATTTTAGACTTTGGAAGGTAACTTATAGGATTTAAATTGATTAACATATTTTAAAATGACTGATATTAATAAAATTAAATATATTTATTCATGTATTTTGTTTATGTTATAATTAAATAATTATGAAATAATAATTCAGTCATTAAACATATTAAAAACACAAAACTGTATTTTAACTATTCAAGAAAAGGTAAAGTATTTTAGAAAATTCTAATAAATACAACCTAACATAAATTTGATGTGATTATTTCAAAAATACTGTTTATTTTACAATAATGATTATAAAAATATTAGAAAAAGAAGTTTTAAATAAAAAAATATTAATTAATTAATAAAATAGAGGCTGGGAAATTCATAGTAAAATTACTGACAAATAAAAAATTGTAATGATAGAGTAAATTTTTTCTATCATTAATACATAAATAAATGTTTTTTAAATAATATTTAATTAAAAATAATAATTATTCATAATATATTATTTTATTACTGAGATTTATATCATTTATCAACACTAAAAATTTTGCCTCAAAAGTTAATTTATCAAATTCCGTCTCAATTAAAAGTATTTTCTTATTATGTATACCTATTTTTGAGAACAAATGATAATTATAAAAAATAATTAAATTTTAAGTACCTATGTGTGGAACATGTATCCCCTTATAACACCCACATTAGAATGAAAGGTATGGTGTGAGGCACTGATAGATTCATGGGGATGCTTACCTAACATCACCAGTGTGGTAATTTCCAAAATCCTAAGTTTATCCCATAAGATATTTCATTAAATCTCAAATCCATGAAGATCAAATTGGGCTTAGTCAATGGATAAACCTGTTGATACAAACTCCCTCTGAGGCTCTAACTAATAGAATTTATATGATATGCTTGTACTAGATGAGGCTATATCTTCTCCTTTCTGAATTAATTATCCTTTTTCCATTTTACTTATAAAAAAAATTAAAACATTAAAATTATTACCAAGAGTATAGTTTCAAATGGTTGTATTGACTAATGGTCATAATTCCCAAACTATTATATAATAGTTTATTTTAGGTGGTCGCATTTCTATTCATATTAACTTCATTATTACATATATATGGTTTTTTACGTATAATATAATAAAGCACATATTTTTATGTAAATAATTATCATTTAAAACGTTTGGGTCGTTAAAGTATTCAACCCTTAATGATTTTTTTGAAATTTTTTAATATTTATCTCCATTTAGAATTGATGTGGGTACTTTTTTCTCCTTGTCTCCTCTAGTCCAAATGTTTCTTCATCATATTTATTGTTCATCCACAACAATTTTATGAAGTGGGAAGTCTTTTGTATAAATACTTGTCACTATGGATAAAGATCTCTATCAGGTTCTCCTCATAAGAGAGGTCATGTTCCAGTTATACCACCTCTAGATGTCGTACATGAGAATTTTGGATATAAACTTCCTATAGAGAGATACTTGAATTACATCATGAAGTTGAGAAAGATTTGGTGGAATTTCTAACTAATATGCCACTTCTCCTATGTGATCATGGATTTCATAGGGGAAATGTACCTGGGGTTATGAATACTTTTCTTCCCAAACCACATGACTCTCTTCCTAGTTAATATTTGATGTAACAAATTGTGGCCAAAATGAAACTCCAAGTCCCTTTAATGGTTTTCAGCATATCTATGTTTCCGATTATTATCACCATTTATATATTGTTGATTGACATGAACCTTGTTTTTCATCTCTAACACAATATCAGGCCTACGAAGCATTCTATCACCAACTTCATCCACACATGTAGGAGTTTTACTGCCCTTCCCATATAGAGCATCATAATATGTCATTTTAATTCTCAAATGGAAGTAATTATTGTATGAGAACATAAATAATGGAAGGGGTTGATTCAATCCTCTTATAAATTCCTTTGATCATGCTCTAAACAAGTGTTCGAGTGTTTAAATAGTCTTTTCTGATTAGCCAATAGTTTTTGGGTGATAGGTTATAGTGAAAATAAATATGATAATTATAAAATATTTTTCAATTCTATATAATGTTGATGTAAAGCTTTTATCATGATACTAAATGAAATATAATTGTACCCCATATAGCCACACCACATCCATTACCTAAATCCTAGATATTTAGTCAAGAGATAAATATTCCCAAATAACGATAAAATGGGAAGTATTGGTGAGTGGATCCACAATAACCCATATCATATTGTTTTCATTGAATATTATTGGGATAATAGTGTCAACGTTCACAATTACATTGTCCCACATCAATTTTGGTATGTGAAGTGGGTGCAATATGTCTTTATGAAGTTGTTACTATAATCTTCACTTAATGAAATTCCAATCACCTATCTATGTTGTCACCAATATCACTTTTCATATGACTTGATCAATAATGATCACAAATGTCCCAATAAATTTTAACACTTCCAAGATATATTGAGAATATAGATCTATGTTATTCATCTGTTATCCCTTTCTTTATTTCCTTAATATATGGCACACCATTCCTTGAATAAAATTTTTAAACACCTTCTTGATCAATATTTGAGTTAGTAAACTTAACATTATTTATATCCAATATCTTTTTTTGTAACAAGGGATCTTATCATTAAGGTTATCTTGTAATGTAATGTTGGTTGAGAAATAATTTGGGAAAAGGGTTGATGATATCCCTTCCCATACCATTCCAATGTCCATTTTTACTAGGTTTTTTAATAAAGGGTATCCTTGATTCCTCCTCATTTCTAGTAAAACATTTAATTTCCTTCATAATGAATTCAAATCATTGTTTTCTCTTCTAGTGTAATAATGTGTTGAAAATTAAAATCCATTACGAAGTTACAACAATATTATTTTTCTCATATTTAATTCTTTTTTTTGTAAAAATATACTTCAAACAATGGTGGTATGTGTATATATAAAATTCCCCCCATTAATATAGTGCCACCATGTCATCAAAGAAATAATTTCCATATTTAAATCTAGGTTATGCATGAGATAATTATGTTAATGAGGATTTAGCTATCACGATGTATAAGAAATGACCTAGAAATTTTATATGAGGATGTAACCATTCCCTTTTAGAGATTCCAAACTAAAAATAAGATATATTTCTCAAATAGAGGGTAGAGTTAATAAAGGCTCCATAACCAATCTCTTCTTTATCTTTTGGAATGTTTCTTCACAATCATTTATTGATGAAATGAAACCCTTTTTCATTTAAATTATTTAGTAGATTATAATGCTATGAAGTTTCATTCAAAAACATCTTATAATAACGTGATAAACCAATGATACTTTGAATATAATTTACTATTGTTGGATGAGGCCACTACTGCACAACCTTTATCATGGAAGGTTCAACTAAGATTCCTTCACTGGTTTCATTATTCCCAATGAAATCAAAATGTGTTAACCAAAATGCATATTTTATTATCATTCAAAATAGATTTTCCATTGATATAGATTTATTTATAACTCTTACATTATCCTTATTATCCTCATTAATTTTGGAATATATCATAATATAATCAATAAAAACTACTATAAACATATCAAGGTAGTCCTCAAAGACACTATTCATTAAATCCATAAATATAACTAAAACATTATTCATGATGAAGAGTATAACAAAAAAATCATAACTACCACATCTTAATTCTAAGGTAGTCATTGGAATATCTTCATTCATAACCCTTAGTGGATTATAACCATATTGAATATCAATATTGGAGAGGAATTGAGCCTTACAAAATCCTTATAAATCATCAATCAATGGGAGTGGGTACTTCTTCTTCATTGTGATCTTGTTAGGTTATCTATAATCAATGCATTACCTCATTGATCCCTAATTATTTTTCCCAAATAGAACATGTTCTCCCAATGGAGACACACTTGTTCGGATAAACCCTTATCCAAATGATATTGATGTTGATTCTTTGATTCCCACATCTCTTTGTTTTCTATTCAATATGGGGTCATTGATATCAACTTTGATTCAAGTATGTGTTCAAATGGTGTACTATACTTTAATTTATGGAGGAGGTACAAGTAACTCCTTAGGGTATATATAAATTTATTCGTGAATGTTGGGGACATCTTATATTCTTATGGGTGCATTTATTTCGTCATCCTCACCAATAATCTCTATAAAGAAGGCAATGAGATGTGCTTCTTGAGAAAGAACTGGTCGGGAAACATCTCCTTTGAAAATAATCATAGGTTTTCCATTCAATTATTTATAGATTTTCATTCTTATATAGTTTATATTCGCATTATACATTTAGATCCTATCAATATCTAGTATAATGTCAAATGATAGTATTGGAATGAAAACTACATTAGTTATGTGATTGTATCTGCCAATGTCAATACATGAGTTTCTATACACTATTTATGAATGGAAAATTAATCGAGTATTCCGTTTTGATAACTCTACTTCTAGTAGTTCATGGATTGATTCAAATTTCTTTTATAACATAGTAGAATTAATGGAATTCATATAACTAAAATTAAATAGAGTACCTTCCACTACATCATTTGGAGCCTCGACATCATCTAATTAAATAGAAAATGTATGACCATTCCCTTATATTCTATGGTGAGGTTGATGGTCATTCCCCACTATTTCCTTCTGATTTGATCAGTGATAGGAAACATTTTGATCATTTCCAGAATTATGGAAATGGAATTCTGGTTGGGCCTACACCATCTTCCCTTTGTCGTTAGTGTTGAAAAGTTGAGGCTTCACCTCAATAAGAATGTTCCCATGCTATATGGAAATCTCTTCCACACATTTCACATTTTACTCTACTTGGAAAATAGTTTCTCAAATGATTCATCATTTTTTTGTTCCACATGTGATGTTGCACAATCAATTCTCATATTCAATGATTAATGTTCTCCCATATTCTTTCATCAAAGAACTCTTCTTTTCCATTAATTTTTGTTACCAATGCATCTCCCCAAACTCTAGTTCAACCTTTATAGAACTCTATAATATATCCTAAGTACTTTCATAGTCTTTATTGGTGAGATTCATCCTTATAAGGGATATTAGACCACCAAATAATCAATCAAAATTTCCCATAAGATCCATATAAAATAAAGTTGTTTAATGATATAGTCTTATAAATTTATTCTCACATCTTCCCACAGATTCCTTTTTCTTCTACTTTAGCTCAAGGAATTCCCAATCCATTTTTTTCACATTGAAATGTTGAAATAATTATTGAAAACTATTCCCCTAAAATATTCCCATTGCATAGTATCAATATCTCTTATTATATTCATGTTTTTAACTAGTGTTCATCACCGATCAACTTCACCCTCCAATATGTATACAGTAAGGTTGATTTTATTTTTTTTGAACAACATAATACAGAAAAGTTATTTTCTATGGATCTTATCTATTATTCTTAAATCAATGGGATAGTTAATCCATAGAATAAAGATGTTTGTGGATGCATAAAATACTCAATAGTATGTTTTATCCTTGGTAGTGAATCTTATATATCAACATGATTAATGTTATTTTTTATAACTCATGTTAGTTCATTAATCATTCTCATGATGATTTACATTACAACATCCATGAGAGGGTCATTATCCAATGGTCTTTTATGATCATTATTTTCATAGTTCCTCTTATTTCCCTCAATTTCTTATAAGGTGAACATAATATTGATAAATGTGTTATTTTTAAGAGTCTTACAATTATAAAGGAATTTTATGACTTAAAAACACATTCTTAAATATGATATTCTTTAAAAATAAGTACATTTTTCATTAATGTTTCATAATGTTTCATAAAAATAATGTTATTAACTAAACCTATCTCCAGTGAGAGTCAAACTAGGAGTAAATCATGGCCCATGGTCATAAATCATTTCCCATTCAAGTCTAACTAAAAGTGGTGTTTTTGGTTATTAACCATATATAAATATATGGAAGAGCTAGATGAACTTGTTTGTATCCAAAAAGGTATTCCATTGATTGATAACCACATACATAATACTTCCCCAAAATACTATCATGTTTTCAGATATTTAATCATTTCAACTTGGTTCTTCCAAAATAATTAACATCTTAATTTCCTTAAATAACTAACCCTTCCTCACATATAAACCATGGTATCCCATTTTTTATTAAATAATGTTTTCATTTACTTGGTACAAAATAATTTATCCTTTAAATATTACTATCATAGAAATCGGGAATAATAAATAATGAAAGTATAAAAATTTATTCTAATATATTTTAAAGGCTTGGTCATAGTTTTATCATATGTATATTTACAGCATCTCATAACCTCTGTACATACATCAATGAAAAGGGTGATAAAGAGTCCTAGTTGGGGAAAATAGTTTTTATGTGATCATGAGAAATTTAAAAAAGAATAAGAGGGGTATAATTTTGGAATGGGCAATGGAAAAATAGTCCTCTCATAATAAAATGAACATGATTAATAACATGTAATATTGGATAAAAATTTTAAATGATACATTCATAATCGTATAAACAAGGGTTTTCACCAAGGTGTTATAAATGAAAATTACTCTAGTTATTCACTAGGTATCCTAAAAAATGTCATATCTAGAGATTAAATTATTTATCAAATGAATTGGAGAAATATCAGGTCACAAAATTTATATTTTATATTTAACATGATAAAAATATATCGTAATAAAGTATTTCATATATGACCAATGAATAGAAAAATGATTCATATAAAAATCATGGATTTTTTAAAATGCTAAAAAACATAACCATTATATCATTTTCGACACAAAAAAATGAAATGTTGGTTTCATTTATTTTAATCCCACAATTAAATAAAAAAAATTAAAATTTAGGTGGATATCCTTCAAAAAAAGTCTAGTGTATTCATAAGAAGAAAATAATAAAGAATATTTTGGGGAGAAGAGGGAAATTTTTAGATGTAATTGGAGAAGCACAATGTGTATGAAATATAGTTTTTAAATAGGGTCGAATGAGAGTGGAAAATGGCATATAATTGATTAAACATAATATACAGTAAGGGTATGATAAAAAATGGTAATACAATAGTGTAACCATAACATTTTTAAGACATATAAGAATAGAGTTTCTTGAATCCAAGAGAAAAGAAGGATAATTACCTTACCATGAAGAGTTACTCCTAGATCATGAGGAATGAAATGCTATGATATTTAAGAAACCTTGGGGTACTCCATGGGAGGGTAAACTACTAGATATTTATAAGGGATGTTTTTTTAGTGAATGTAAATGGAATAATGGGTGGGTATTTATAGAAAATGTGATGGTGTCCTATATAATTTTCAAATACATGCCTTTAAAATATTGGTTCTGAAAAATGAAAACCCATGGGACTTTCAATGGGTTATCCCATGATTTTGGAAATTTAGGACTTATTTTCTGTCAAATTAACAAAAAATAATTAAAAATCATATTATATTACGTTTTTTTCAAGGAAAAGCAATGTATAAAAAAAATTAAAGATAAAGATTCCATTTTAGACTTTAGAAAGTAGCTTATGTTTTTTGAAATTGAATAAAATCTGTTAAAATGTTTGATATTAATAAAATAAAATATTTTGTGTTGTGGATTGTGTTTAAAATATTATTACATCATTGGGACATAATGATGATGCCGTTAAACATATAAAAATCCGAAAACGATATATTTACTATTCCAGACAAATAATTTAGTTTAGAAAAATCTATTAAATTCAACATTTCATAAATTAGATGTGTGGATTTAAAAAATGATTTTTATTTTATCATTATTATTATTGAAATATTAGAGCATAAAATTTTAACATTATAAATATTTATTTATTGAAAAACATCAGGTTGAATATGCATTGTAAAATTTCTCACAATTAAATTTTTATGGAAATAATAAAGTAATATTATAAATTATATTTAAATTAATGTGTTCTTATCATAATATTAAATTAGGCTAAGTATTATTCATAATAACTTAGTTTATTATATTGAATTATATCCATTTTAAAAATTACAATTTGTGTCTAAAAATTCAATTTTTCTAATTCTATCTCAATGAAACCTATATTTAATTTAAGAATGACTATTGATGGAAAACAATTTATTTATACAAAGTTGCTTCACATTAAATTACCAACGTTGGAATACATAATCCCTTATAACACCAACATACTACCTAAGGGTAAGGTGTGAGATAGTGACTGATTCATGGGGCTTCTTCTCTATCATCTGCTGAGTGGTGATATCTTTTAACATGAACTTCTCCCATATGAAATTTATTTCTATCTTTTCATGATTAAGATCATGTTGGTAATTGTCAATGAAGATCCTCAGTAACTCTTCCTCACTCTCAAGCTCTGAGAAATGGGATTTATATGGAATGAATCTACACGTTAAGGTCATCGCTTCTCCACTCTTCTTTAATTATTAATTTTTCATTTCTACTTATAAACATTAACTATAACGTTAAAATTATTACAAAAGGTATTGTTTTTAACGGTCATAATTGACGAACAATCATATATTGGTAAAATTTAGGAGGTCACAATTGTTTTTTAAAATTAATTAAATTACTAAAGAGATATGTTTTTATTTTGTATAATAAAATATAACACACATTTTGAAGAAGAAATTATTATTAAATAAGTTTTTTTTCACATGAAATACTGTTGAAAATCAATTTTTATTGTTTTCAATGATTATTAATGGTTAAAAAAATTAAAAAATATATACATTTGTTATCAAATAAACGATATATAAATATAAAAATTATGAATTATATACATACAAGAATCAAATGAAACCCAAAATAATATTCAAATATAAAAAAATAAAATATATTTTTCGATAATTTATATAATATTTTATTCATTAAAATATTATATTTCATTGGTTCAAACAAAAAAAATATCTTCTAATGTATGTTGAGTATTAAAAAGAGAAATTTATTATTTTTTCGACACAAAAATATAATTTTAAAAAGGACATATCAATGATGTTATCATAAAGGGTTCTTAAAAGGGGGATTCCATGGGAATACACTAGAAGAATTCTATTTAAATCATATGGAAGGGATCATATTCTCTTCAAGTGGAAGTGAGTGAATTTTTTTAATATTTATAATCTAGGCGATCTATCTAATTATTTCCCTCACACAATGTGTGTAGAAGTACCACATCATAATTAATTAGAATTTTATATTCCGTAATGCAATAAATCATAGATAATTTAATTTGAGTGAATCAAAACAAAACTTCTACAGGAATAGTTGATTCATATTCCACATAAGAATGTGATGTTTTCTAACATCTATAATGTATAATATCACTGAGCATATATTTTTATTTTTTATGTAGTGGTACACCCTCTACAATAGATGGAACTAAAATCCATGACTACTAATCCCCAATAATAATTAATGATTAAACCACCAAATATCATACCAATATATAATATAAATCACAGTTCTATTTTATCCTTATACATATCACATTTTAACAATCCTAATGAAACCTCACATTTCTAACACTAACTAACTAGCACTAAAAAATAGTAGGTAAATGTTCCAAAGTTATGGAGACTCTATTATCCATATTCATAGTTCTCTATTAGAAATTATCACAGAGTGAAGTTTAGTTTTTTATATATTTGTTCTAGTCTATGTACCTTGGTTATTAACCAAATTATAGACATCTATAAAACCCAATATCGAGTGAAACATTCCATATTTATAGTCTAAATGTAAATGGAAGTGATATTCATTTGGGGGAAACATTTATTTAGAAACCCATAAAAATATATAAAGTAAATGGATACACCCATACACATCCTAAGGTAATTCCTAATAAACTATGCTCATTCCACTTCAAGGAAATTAAGAAATTATTTTTTCATTTTTCATTTTGGGAAACATATGAATTTAAATGGTACATTAATTTCATTACATAGAATTTATTTTTGTAATTATTATTTACCTATTAATTATATTTAGTGATTTATATAATGATTTTTGGTTTATTATTTAATAAATTATTTAATATTTTACATTTAATTTATATTTTATTTGGAAATGTTTGGAAATTTTAATTGACCATTTTGAGGGATAATAAATAAAAATGAAATATAATCATGGATAAATAAATTTGATTCAATTATTCATGAAACTCTTTTGATTGTGGAAATTCACTTGATTAGAGGATATAATTAATAATAATAACATATTACAAGAGATTTATGTCATATTTGTGTTTTATATTGTTTTTATGCCTTTGTAGAAAATAATATATTATAGGTATCGTTATTTTAACCCAAAATCTATGTAGATTATATGTATTCCTATGTTTATTTTTTTCAAATTATTTATTATAATTTCAAAAATAATTTTTGTTTTAATAATTTTCAATAAAGTAATAATCAATTGATCTCTCGATCATCTTTGAAGATTGAAGTATTATTAAAAAATGTGTCCATCCAATAGATTGAAATATTCAATGAATGGTAAGGAAATTTAATTAAAAATTGGTAATAATATTTATTCATTAATTAATTTCAGTACTAGATATTCTAATCATAATTTACTGGGATATACTCATAAAATCATGTTCAATCATTCTAATTTTTTCTACAAAGTGTGTACATTTTGACTCATCTGTAAATATATAAACATTATCTAAAGAAAGAATAATGTCCAATTTTTTAAAATATATTTAATATTTATATACATAAAAAATTAATATATATATAATTTATATTTCTATAAATATATTAGTTTTTACATTGAGAAACAAGTATATATTTATCTATATATTCTAATATATGAATATGAATATTAATATTAATATATGAAAATTAATATAAAACCATATAATTATATTTATAGATGCACACACCAATATATATATATATATCTGTGTGTGTGTGTGTGTGTATTTAAAAAAACACAAACACACCCACATAAAATATATTTTATATATGAATATATATATATTAACATTTATATAAATATACAGATACATATATGTATAAAAAATGTAGCAAAACATTAATAAATATATAAATATTTCATTAAATATAGATGATAATGATATAGGGGAGTAGATAAACTATGATATTTTGGGGGGAGGTCTCATGTTCGAAACAATATAATGATCCTGGCACACTTAGGCATGTGTTGCGAGTACCTAGTGATGTTAAAGGGGTTTGGGGTGCTTCCTAGAACAGTAAATTGGTTGGTCTATCATTGTTAAAGGTGGGGGACATCGTAACTCTATAAAAATGGTGGTATTGAGTCCAGATAAGTAGGGGCTCCCGACCATTTATTTAAATAATGTGTTTAATTTTTTTTCACTTTTATCGGCACTTTTTTATCACTGATAAAATAACCATTTTATCAGTTATTTTTTAGAACTATTAAATGGGGCTTTAATTATCACATTTTTTCACCTTAATAAAAATCAACCCTCTTAATATAATAGTGGATAATAGTTATTTTTTTGTGTTGTTAATTCCATTTTTAACACTTTTAAAGGCATTTTATTCAATTTTGAATTTTAAAAAAATAGTTAAATGATATTTTCTTTCTATTTAAAATTTAATATGATGTAAAAAATTGTTATTATTGTTTTTGAGGATGTTCTTATTTATTTTGAATCAATAGTGGTAGAAAAACATCCACCATAGCCTCAAGAAAATGATGAAGATTCTACGTGAACTGGAGATAATGAAGGAATATAAAAAAAATATAGGTTCTTATACAAGGATATATATGTATATAGATACATGAAATATAATTGGAGATAAAAATGAAGGTATACATAATTAAAGAAAAACCCATGGGAAGTAGTCACACTATCGTTCTTTTCTTGGTTGAAACAAAAAATGTTGAATAACATTTTGAGCACAATGAGTGGATCCAATCTATGAATGATGAACTGGATAAAATTGGGACAAAATGAAACATTGGAATATGGTCTAATAATAATGTAAAAAAAATATCATTATTAAACAATAGGCTTCTTACAAAAAAATATTTATTTGTATTGATGTGTTATAATAAATAAATCATGGATTTTTTGTAAATTATATTTTAATGTTTAGGGAATTAAATTTTTTGAGCCATTTTTATAAGTTGATTGGATGGAATATACATGGATTTATAATTACTTTAATGATGAATGAAATTTAAAAATATATGACATGGATGTGAAATCTAAATTTCTTAATGGTAAACTGAATAATGGGGTATGCATGGAACCTCATGATTATTTTAAGTCTCATGGTGATGGATGATGGGTATAAAAATTAAAAAGTTCTCTTTATGTACTAAAATTGGTCCCATGGTCTTTATACATCATTTTACATGATTATCCAAGAAGTATTATGTTTAATATGGGACACGTGGACAATAATCCTTAAATAAAGAATATCTATATGACATTATATATTGAAATAGTATATATTGGTGAAATTATTTTTTCTTTTGATCAAAAAAATGTTTTTAAAGATATACCTTCTCAAATGAGGTGGAATTATTGATATCAATCCTTGGAGAAAGAAAATTATTATTAGGATTACAAATTAACTGGAATCGGGTCATATTTATTTTAAAATAAAATTATGAAATTGTTCTTTTCAGGATGTTTTTAATGATTTAAAAAATAGTATTATGTACTCTTTTACATGATTAAACTAATATAAGATATGATGATAAAGTCAATATAGTGAATTATAAATAATTTTTTAAAAAATATAATTACATTATATGTAATAACATCGGGATAAAATATTGTATTCCCAATGACAATTTATGCTGGGTTTTAGTAACATATAATGAATTATATTCAACATGAATCATAAGGTATATATCAAACTATTTATAATAATTCTATATCATGATTTTGTTTTGAAAAATAAAGTGTGATAAGGAAAACTAGACTTTCATATGCTGATTGAGAAGGATATTGGGGTGATAGAATGTTCAATTTAGGAGGATTGTTTTATCTTGGTGACAAATGGGTTGTTTTTCATTTAATGAATAAAACCTCAACCACTGTAATTTACAATAATTCACAATAAGTGGATTGATCAAATCAAAATTCAAAAATGACATGTATGAATACTCAATAAAAATATATAGATATCTAAATCATACACCCACAAATTATCAATTGTGGCAATCAATGTGTTATTAATTAATTATAAAATAGATTACGTAATTCTATGTCCAAACATATTGATAGAAAAAAATAAAAACTTGTATAATTGTAAAATTATATTGGAATTTATTATATCCATGGAAAAAGTGGTAGATATTTTAAAAAACACTATAACAAATGAGTTGAATGAATAATGATGCAAAATGAGAGTATATCCCACACCAAAAAACTAGGGAAAAAATTATTTCTAATTCTTCCTTTGGTATTCCATGATAGTAATTTAGGATATATAACAAATAGTGTAGGAAATATATTCTCGATACCGAAAAAAATTATTATTTTTATTTATATAGGAATTAATGATAATTATTTAATTAGTTTTTGTTTATTCTTTTTATTTTAGAATGATTTTTTATTATTAAGATGAGGTTAATTGAAGAAATAACTGATCAGTGATATAGTAAATCCAATTTTCAACACATAGTTATCTCATATAGAGGTAGATATGGTTATTTTCAAATCTCTACAAAGTTTTCATCTTTATTTTTTCATTATAGTGGATTTATTATAAATTAGGTCTAGAAAATTACTTATTTATTATTGAAATCAAATTGAAATATAGATTTTTTTGAAATAATGTGGATTATTTTTGATTTTCTTTAATACATTTATTAATTTTTATGCATGGTGAAAATATCATAAATTTTAGAAAAACATTCTTATTATGGTGATTCAGGGAAATGTTTTACACCATTTGTATGTGAATAAATTTAGTTGTTAGACTATTAAAATATTCAATGAAAATAATTTGTTATCATTGTGAATTTGAAATAATATTAGAGTTTTTTAGGAGGATTGGATTATAGAATTCATGGTGAATTACACATAATATTATTTATTATGTGATTAGATTGTTTTAACAATAAGAAAATTTATCTAAACATAGAAAACAAATTTAGGAGACTAAACTACCTAAGCACATTCCAAATCAACCACATACATCCATTCTGTAATTGGAGGAGAATTCATAGTGGTGTAAATTAGCATGTAGGAGATCATGGATGAAGGGGTTTATAGGGGAGACACTCATTATGCATTGTTGGATAGAAATTAAATTATATACTGAAAGGATATGTAGAATACAGACACTTCCTACATAATTAGCTTGGTATACCCTTATAAAAGTTCTTGCTGAGTAATTAACGTCAAAATAATACATAGAAAATATCAATGTGGTACTCCAATGTGATCTCTTCTATTCATTATCTCAATAAATCTCATACATAACCATAGAATTCCATGTGTATGTATTCATCATTAAACATGATATATTTTAGGTATATTTTGAATCATTCAAACAACATTAAAAAGATATCAAGAAATGAAAATTTTGATAAAGAGGTATACATAGAATAATTTCTAGTTGACTAGAAGACATTGATATTTTGTATGATATTCCGCCTACTATGAGTTTTTTCATGGTAGTTGTACCGATATTGACTATTTTGATTCCATATGATGTTTTATCAACTAGAAGATATGTTTTATTGACAACATGATACATGATATACAATATAAATAGTTTTATATTCTACCATAAATATTATGTGATGACATTAAGTGAGGTTTATCTAACTATAAAAAGGAAATAACATGATGTAACTACTCTCTGAGGAACATAAAATGGGTATTTAGATCAATTTTATAAGAAATAAACTGACTAGATGAACAATGAATAACAACATGAAAATTCATGAACTACCATGTATCATGTCCTCCCATGAATAAAAGGACCTACCATAGAATGGGAAGGAACAACAGTGAGTATTTTACATGGTCAAACACAATAGTATGGACTAACATCTACGTGACCTATCATGACCATCACATGACTAGTGAACCGAATATATTTTATAATATTAACAACAATGAGGGACTGCCAATAATGAATGGTTTTAGAATAAGGAGAAAGAGATGTGTTTTACATGAACAAGTATAATATTAACCATGTTTTCATAATATAAGTCATGCATTCTCCTAAACCATGATATGTGATTCAAGAATGATGAGAGGAAAAGTAAATTTTATTTTCTGTCATACATGCTTTGAATAACAAGAGTTATGAAATCCTCTAAAATTAATTCAATCCTTTTGATGATAATGAATCTTAATACACATGAACTGGTTGAGTTAAGTGTCTTTATATATTCATATAATTCCACTTCCATGCATTTAAATTTATTAATTTTAAAAACAATAAATAAAATACCGTATCATTCACTGGGTTTTAATGAATTTTTTTAGAAGAAAATTATTTTCGTTGTGTTACAACTTGAAGTTGTGATGTGTAAATATTAATTTTTATATTAAAATGTCTTAATATAAAATAATATTATTATATTTTAGATATCAATTTTAAAAATAAAATATATGTATATAGATGAATTTATATAATAATATAAATGAAATTTAAGGCTAATATTACCTAACATTTAAATTCTTTGTATTATCCAATTTTTGTTCCGAGTCTTTAGGAATTGAAAACAGAAGAATATTTTATGTATGAATAAAATTGTTCATTTGTTGTTCCAATAAGTTTTTAATTTATGGTCATGGGTCTTATGAATATTTAACAACATGACATGATGATTGAAATACTTTTCAATAATTTTTGAACAAGTGAGGAATTTTGTCTCAGAGTATTGAAGGTATTGACAAAATATTTCTATTGGAGAAGAAGAAGATCATTATATATAATGTTTTGATAAAGATCATAAATTACATAGGTGGAATACCATTGATGTCTATTAATTGGTTATATTTTATAATCCATGAAATTTTATTTTCTAGTAGGTTCTAGCTTCTTGTAGTAGGTTTAAGGTCATACTCGTGGCCATGGATGTCTTGGATAAAAATAGAATAATAGATTGTGTGTGTATGATACAAATTACATTACATTGTAGACATTGTCATATTTTTGGAATAATAACTCATAAATAAATGTGTTCTATTCACTATCTATTTCTATATTATTTTTCAATTGAGATAAAAATTAAATAAATAGTTGATCTTATAGGCCTTATAATGACATATTATCACAGATTCACCCCTTTTATTGCTTAAATTTTATGATTTAGTTATCATATGTGACAAACGTGGATGAAGATATATGTTATATTAGTACATACAATCTACATGGAGCAGACCAAACCCATTTATAGTAAGCTATCACAATCCATGATCAAATACCATACAAATTTATAGGTTAAACCAGAGGTCAATATGAACCAACATATGAGCTATAAAAAATTTCATGATGAACTGTATGATGTAATATATTAAAATGTTTCTCTACATACTATGATAGAAATGATTTTGAAAACCATTTCTCATGGTTTATATTTAGGTGAAAATATGTGTAAAATATAACAGTTTTATTAATCATAAACTAATACGGTGAGGTAGTTTTCTATATGTGATATCTAGATATTAGTGATGAACATTAGAAATTTGATATATATTAATTATGAGGTAAAATAAAATATTCATGGGAATATGTAAAAGTGTATATTAGTTCAACAAATATAAATTATATAAAAAACCTAGAGTAAGGAAATCCATTTAATGATAATTGTATATGATTCGATTAAATGACATTAATAGAGAAAAATGCATTACTAGAGAAATTAATAAAATTAAATAGGATGATTATTTATATCCAGAGTGATTTTAGAAAATTTAATTATAGGTGGAACACTTTTAAGACTAATTAATACTAATACTAGTATTCAATAAAATATATGTTTTTAAAATATAGATGATATTCTATTGATTCATGAGTAAACTAATTTCATCTTAAAAATTATAATCATAAACTATACATTCTTATATTAGTGTAAGTGTAATATTATATATTTGACGGGTCATTTGTAGACAATATAAATATATCATAATAATCATATTATGGTATGATAATAGATAATGATATATAATAATATACCATCCCAGACTCCAGTAACCTAGAGTCGGTGCATACATTTTTAGATTGGTATAAGTCAGAGGGGATCACACACATAATTATTAATGACTTTACTTGTGATATAAAACTAGATACATACATGAAATACATATTAAAAATATTGATAAACAATAGTATGAAACAAAAATCCTAGAAAACAAGTCAAATATTCATTCTTTATATCCCTGTGAAAGAAAAACCAATAAAGGGGGGGATCAAATGCTTTATAATGGAATGTGCACAAAATAATCATTTAGGAATATATATATATATATATGGAATAAATAATATGAAAAAGTAAATCATAAAAAAATTACAATTAATACATAACGTAACCCTCAAAATATATCCATGGAAAATAAAATAACCACAAGGATAATAATAAAAACAATTAATGATAGAAATGAAAAATGTCAGATGCTATGTTCTTATCATCTAATCCTATTCTTAATACATCCAAAACTATACAGTCATAACCTTATAAAGGATATCATATATATTGTTATGGTATTATCCTAATACATTATAACTTAATGGGTTTACACACACTAAGTAATACCCATTTTGTTTGTCTCATGAGGCCTACAGATGCATCAAGGGTCTTTCTATAATAAGGACCCACCCATAACAAACACAGGTCTAGTGCCTTCCCGGTATATCTAATCAAAAATATAATACATAATAAATATTACTTATGACTAATTAAATATATATATTGAATCAAGAATAAAAAACAACAATATTTCCCATTAAATAAAATAAAAGTCATGATAATATTCATAGAATCACATATTAAATATAATGTTTTTTGAAAAATGTAAATATTTTAGAAATGATTCTGAATACATCAATTCCAAAAAAAACTACAATAAAATTAAAAATAATGTCAAAGGAATAATATAGAGTGATAGAGAACATGATAACAAGATAGTGAATGATAAAGAAATAAGGTATAAAAAATAAATCAATAAATAATTATATAATTCCTTCAATTATTTATAAATAATGGTGTAGAAATAAAAGAAATCCTATTGAGGGATATAGAGTGAAATTTAAATGAGATATGAAAATGAAAATTCATTAAGGATTTATTAAATATATTGGGAAAAATATTTCAAAAATTATTTATGAGGTCTTTTCATGGGGTGTTAAAGACACTATTAAAATATTCATTGAAAAAATGATACATTTTTTAAATTAAATTATATTTATAAATTAAATTTTTAGTGGAAGTTAAAATAAATTTATGTAATACGAAACTGATTAACCATAATTTTAGAAAACGTTATCCTTTTCATTTAACATAAAATCTAAAAAATAATTCAACAATAGAAAAACATATTTCTTAAAAAAGAGATAAAATTATTTTATAGAAAGCTAAATTGAAAAAAAAATCATTGTTATAAGGCCTCGGCCTTAAAAATTACTTAATATTGAATTAAATGAATAATTCCCATTGAGGATATTTTCAGGTTTATTTTTTTAGTGAATTAGATCATAGCTATTACATCTCAAAAGATTACAGAGTAGACACTTCTACAAAGTTTCCTTTTTTTCAAAACATGAACTCTAAAAAAAGTCATTTCTAGTTCCATGTTCAAGAAAGCATGACTTTTCCTTGATCCCATCCATGACCCTATTCCACATTATTTCCTATGCAAAACATTTCAAAAAAACTTGGGGTGAGCATAAAAATCTCAGTAAGGGATACACAAAGAAGGATAACTGTATGTTTTTCAAAACAACAAGTAAACCATGAATACATAATCAAAGTAATAATTTTTACCTTTATGAAGTATACAATACTCTTCATTGAATAAAAGATCATTACTTACCCATTTGAAACCAAAATATTATGATAAAAGACATATAAAGTACACATAACATATAAAGTTAACTTGGGACATAAACATACTTAAATGGAATAACCATACGGTCGACTTCCACACATATCACTTAATGGAATAGCTATAAGACTGACTTCTATACCCAATGAATTGGAGGTTATAACATAACCACCCATCTTGGTATTCACAGCACCACCCGTCATATGGTTTATCAGGTAACCATCCGTCATATGTCCAAGTACCATTATAAAATCATATGACATAAAACAAAAAAAATGGAAATAAAACATTTCCACATTTCAAACACAATATATCACTTCAATATATTGACATAAGAAATACATTATAAAAACCATTTTCAATACCAAAATACATAAACTAGTATATGGTTTTTATTTACTTTTAAAAACATTACGGCTTATTGAGGAAGCCAAAGTCCAAATAATACTCTCAGCGGTGGAAAAGGCCGTTGTCACCGCGTACATTAAAAAAAACATTCCTTTTTATCGTTTTGTAAAAATCTTCGTAGAAAAAGATTCCTTTTTTGTAAAATTAAAATTAAAAGGGGTTTATAGACCATATAAAATAAATTCTTGTATTAGAACAATATATGCCTCAATTAAAGAAGATTGAGATGATGTCCCTTACAATGTGGTATCCTTGGATTAAGGATAAATCAATTACATTATTATGTGTGGAAAACAAATACAACAAATATAAGTGGGTATTAAGTGTAAAACAATCATAGTTCATTCACACATATTCATAGAACGAAATATTCTAGGAGTACAAGTTTATCTCAAAGAATCAAAATTGGGTTAAGAAGTTCCCTTGCAAAAAATTTGACAGCATAACGGCGTCACTTCAAAATTCAGAAAATGAGTTGATGATAGATAAAAGGGTATCTAATCACTTGGACATAAAATTTACATCAATAATTATATATAAGAACATATACAAACATAAAAATATGTAAATTAAAAGACATTACAAAATAAGTCTTTTGAAAAAAAGGAGGGTGAATGGTACCCTTACCGATTTGGGTAACTTTCGAAACGTACACCCCATGGAAGAAGGGTCATACAATGAAGTTGTAAATACCCATAAATTAAAGTGTATTTCACAAATAATACAATAATGGTCAGTACACACACCACTAAAAGGAAATAGTGGCAAATGTTGCATAAATCTCATGGGAATAAAAGTGAGATGAAAAATCCCTCACGAAAACTCGGCAGCCCAACGGCGCCAAACAAAACGTCCAAAAATGGGTTGATGAGATAAAATAGGGTCTCTCATCATATTAAAATACAATTTAAAGCAAGATGAATATAAAAAAACATCCCCCATCATAACAAGGAGGAGCTTAAAAGAAGTGACATAAATGAGAGTACTTAAAAAGAAAGAGAGAGGTTGGATCTCTTACAAAAATTCAGCAGCCTAACGGCGCCAATCAAAACTTCTAAAATGGATTGATGAGAGAAAATAGGGTCTCTAACCATATGAACATAAAAATTACAGTAAGATTAATATAAAGTAACATCCCAATCATAAGAAAGATGAGCCTAAAAGGAATGACATAAAAGAGTGTACTTAAAAAGAAAGAGAGGGGTAGGATCCCTTACATCAAGTCCGGTTTGTCTTGTTCGTTTCTTTATATTACTGAATAATAAACTTTGTTCAATTTATAATTTCTTAAGGAACTCATTTAAATATTGTTATTCAGTTCATATCAAATATTATTATGTTATAATAATTGTTTAACAATCTTAGTTCATATCTGACGTTTTTGTAGATATGAGTCAAAAATGACCTTGTTTGAAAATGATTGCCCATGTAGTTATAAGTAAATCATTTACAGAATAGTATTAATGATTAAAATATCATATATATCCAGTAAATATTCATTTTATACTATTCCATAACATTTTGTGCTAAAAAATGAAAAGCACCATTCATGGAGACGGTAGGTCCAACGTACGCATGAATGCTACTTTCATTTTTGTTGTCATATTAATGAAATTAAAAATAAGTGAGATATATATATATATATATTATATTTCCATTATAATATATATTTTATATAGGTCACATATGTTCATTAATTTCATTCTTTATTCATTCCATGTATTGCATGAATGAGTCACATCACTAGAGGGGGCGGTAGTCCACACTTTCTCATATGAAATTATCACATTTGCACAACATGCAAATAATAAAGGTATGTTTTAAATATAAAATAAAGAATCATATATTAAACATAAATACCATATATATCATATATAAAATACAGTGGCATCATAATGGTCACCTTTAAAGGTGTTAAAAGAATATTGAACAATCATCATTTCGTGAGGCAGTAATTCGCTATCCACAGAAACAGTATGTTCTTCAACCAATAGACGGATGTGTGTTTAAGTGTAGCTCTAATCCTTATTATAACATAATACAAGTATATTTAGGATACTGTTGTTGTTTCAAAATAATGGAATAAAAAAATTTAGGGGTTGGAGAAGCAAAATAAAACAAAAGAACACTAGGGAAGACTATACCTTTAAATCAGGTAACTCTTTTTGATTTGAGCTCAAAGGCTTCCTTGGAAAGACTTATGCCCTAATTGAGGCTTCTAGGAGTAATAGAGGGATTTTTAGAGACAAAATGGTCAGGGTTTGGTCGAGACCAAGGCTTGAGAGGTGTGGGTAAGGTGGTAGAGGTGGGGGCCTTTTATAAGGGGAGAGGAGGGACACTCTTGGAATGTCATGAAAAGTAACATTATTATAAAACTATTTTCAGATTTTAAAGGTCCCAAAATTATTTATTTAGAGTATAAGGTGATAATATTTCTAAATCCACACATAAAATAGATTTTTGAAAAGTGTAGGTCTTAGATTTTACATTATCTTTTCATTTTATTTTAATCGTTAAATAATGAGGTAATCACTGCATCATCATGGTGTCATAAATAATTTAATTTATATAATGTCGAAATATTATAAAAAATATATCATGATGTAGGTAATATTTTTATCTTTCTAATGAATATTTATAGTCAAAAAGATTACTTTTATAACCCCAGGTAAATTGTTTTTTAGTAAAACAACACATGTTTGTGACATTTTAATTTTAACTTTAAATAAAATGTTATTAATGACATTTTCCTACCAAAGTGGCTCCATGGGGTCCCAAAGATGACCCATGGATTTTCTTGGACGTAAATTACTCATCCAATAAGGGTAGGACATGTGTCAAGGTCATTTCATATTATTATAACATTATCTTTACTTTAAATTACACTAATTACCTCTAATCGCAATTAAAAACCTAAAAGTTAATATTCAACAAAAATTATTTTAATCCCATTGAACCACATTTTACTTCCTAATTAAAACCATTTATTTCGGATATTTTAAATTCAAAACACAGAGGTGGTAAAATTTCATTCAAACAAAAAAATCAGTTTTTTAAGTACCGCTTAGTGGTTTCAGTATTCATCAAAAATAGAGGTTTTTCAAAAAAAATACCAAAAATTCACCCTAAGATATATTTGATATTCTGAATTTAAAAATGATGTATTTTTTACAAAATTAAAAACAAATAACTTTCATTAATTAATTTATTAATTAATTCCCGCTGTCAGAATAAATAGTGTGTTTTTATGAAACAATATACATCAAAAGATTGACACTAGTTTAAGTCCAATTTCAAAGTGAAATTAATTCCAATGACCACTATTGGATTAAATGGTAAAAATATATTATAATTTCACATTAAAACCATTTAAAAAGATATTAAAATCATATAAAATAATTATATTAAAAATATGTTTTGAATTAAAATACCACATTTTTCACTATTCATTAAAAAATGAACTTTATCGGAAAAATACCAAAAATTTACACAGAGTAAATTTTGATGATCCGATTCTAAAGAAGAATTTTATTTTGTCAAATATGACACATAAAATTGTCAAATAGTGGATTTAAAAGAGTTTCAGCATCAAAAGGCGGTTAAGCGACTTTTTAAAGAATATTAGAATGTTTACACTTATAATTGGATTCATTCCCATTTTTATTCCTCTAACATTTATTTCAAGAAGTAAAAATATTTTACATAAAATATATAATAATTGTTTAGTTAGTTTTTTTCATTCTTGTCACTACAACGACTAGGTATTAACTACTATTTAAAATAAAATTATTTTATTATTAGAGTGTGATGTAAGATTTCAAAGGAACTCATTGTTGCATATTGGGTAAGCCATCGAGCATAGAATTCCCTTTAAATTAATATTAAAATTTTATTCACAAATAGGGATAAATATAAAAATTTCATATTCTTTATCTACCTAGGGTGTCACATCCTTCCCCCCTTTTAGGAAATTGCATCCTCGCAATTTCAAAATTGGGATCAGAAACATCATTGAAAGTCCCACATCGGAACAAGAGTCGGTAAAACAATCACTTTAAAAGAGAGAAAGAGAAGTATAGAGGACACCCGAGTTAACCCACACTAGGATTCCATATAGGAAAATGTGGATATGGAATAAAATGAAAAGGGTCATGTTCTGAGGGAGAGCGATAGAAAACAAGTTTAAGAGAAAGATAACCCCAAGAAAATCACAAACTTGTGATGGGTTAAACGGTATTCAATTCCCCAGTAGGAAAAGTTAATAGAAAACATTTTTTTATGTTACTTTTCATTAAGGAATTTATTTTTGATCTTAAGGAATCATACTTACTTTTCATGTTGACTTTCAACTTTTACTAAATTTCCTACACAAACTCATACTTTCCCCAAATGATGAGTATTTAGGAAGACTTGTTCACATTAAGAGTACTATAATCAACTTCTAGAGAATCACCTAACCAAAAAATATAACTATATATTTCCAATGTTTTTAGACCAATACCAAAACCAAAATTGTTAGAACAAGATCAGATAATTCAAAAAAGGATAACCCTTTATAAAAATAAAATCTATTCATAATCTCCAAAATTTGTCCAACAAAACCCAAAGTTCAATGAGGACAATTTGATAAACAATTTGTCCATAAAATTATTCAAAGAAAACCAAACTAAGATTGAAACCCAAATATTTGAAGGATTTATTCACATAGTCTTCCAAGGTACAAACTAACACTTATCTCTAAATAACATCTGTTTCTCTAAAAGTATCATATTGAAAAGTAATTATCCTAATCACATATCATCCATGATAGGGTAATAATTTCTATAGATAACCCAAAATAAAATTACTATTAATTCATAAAAACATCTAACTAAAAATAATAAGTCAAACTAACCGGAGAATTCACGTAGTCGAGTGCTAGGAAATAAATAACAGTCACACTTTGGTTGTGGATTCGATTCCCGCAGCTTTTTCTGATGTGATGGGTTGTCCCATGGTCTGTGAGTTGTCCTTTTTCCAATACTATATAATTCTTAAAACACTCCCCAAAACGAGATAAAATCTTCAAAAATAACCATAACATAATTTATCCTCAAGTTTATCTCATGTCGTTCATATTCCATCATAACGTATAGTAACCCAAAATTACCTCAAAAGTAAGGATCATATAAACCCTAATGGTTGCCTTTATAATTATTACGTGAACTTCCATATTGATTTGGTTCTCTCATACATGATGCATTAGAGAACTCACCTAGGTTTAAGTGGTTGATCATGACTCTTGATGGTTGGTTTATAATAACCATGATATTTCTCATTGAATCCCCCATTTCATCCAGTCTCGTAATCAGAGAATCCCCACAATTTACTTAAAACCCATTGTCACTTTGGTGCCTGCTAGATCCATCCATTTACTAAAACCAAAAATGTCAGTGTGAGTATATCAAAAAAATCATCTTGTACTAAAGAGGAAGATAAACACTAATATAATTATCCAAGTTATCTCAAACTCATTCCATATTTCATAAATAATAATGAATCTATCTAATATAATGACCATTGTGGTTATACACAACCTGTCACTTATGCTTAAACAACACTCTAAACTCTAAAGTTATCTAAACTGACCTCTGATACCAACTATAAGGTCCCGTACTTAAACATTACTTAATATTGAATTAAATGAATAATTCCCATTGATGATCCTTTAAAGTTTAGAGTTTTATAGAATTATATCATAACTATTACATATCAAAAGATTACAAAGTAGACACTTTTATAAGGTTTCTTTTTTTTTCAAAACTTGAACTCTAAAAAAACTCATTTCTAGTTACATGTTCAAGAAATCAGGACTTTTCCTTGATCCCATCCATGACCCTATTCCATATTATTCCCTGTGAAAAACATTTCAAATGAAACTTGGGGTGAGAATAAAAATCTCAGTAAGGGATACACAAAGAAGGATAACTGTTAGTTTTTTAAAACAACAAGTTAACCATGAATACTTAATCAATGTAATACTTTTCACCTTTATGATGAAGAAAATACTCTTCATTGAATAACAGATCATTATGTGCCCTTTTTAACCAAAATATTACCATAAAACCCATATAAAGTATACATAACATATAAAGTTAACTTGGGACATAAACATACTTAAATGGAATAAACATACGGTCGACTTCCACACATATCACTTAATGGAATAGCCATACGGCTGACTTCCATACCCAATGCATTGGAGGTTATAACGTAACCACCCGTCCTGGTATTCACGACACCACCTGTAATGTGGTTTATCACGTAACCACTCTTCAGATGTCTAAGTACCATTATAAAATCATAAGTCATAAAACAAAAAACAATGGAAAGAAAACATTTCCACATTTCAAACACAATATATCATTTCAATATGATGACATAACAAATCCATTATAAAAACCATTTTCAATACCAAAATACAAAAAAGAGTATATGGTTTTTATTTACTTTTAAAAACATTACGGCTTGTTGAGGAAGCCAAAGTCCAAATAATACTCGTGACGGTGGAAAAGGCCGTTGTCACCGCGTACGTTAAAAGAAACAATCCTTTTTGTCATTTTGTAAAACGCTTCATAGAAAAATATTCCTTTTGTATAAAATTAAAAGTCAAAGGGCTTTATACACCGTATAGAAAAAAGTCTTGTATTAGAACAATATATTCCTCAATGAAAAGAGATTGAGACGAAGTCCCTTACAAAGACGGTATCCTTGGATTAAGGATAAATCAATTACATAATTATGTGTGAAAAACGAATACACCAAATATAAGTGGATATTAAGTGTAAAAAAATCATATTTCATTCGCACCTATTCATAGATATACATATTCAAGGAGTACAAGTTCATCCCAAAGAATCAAAATTGGTTTAAGAAGTTCCCTTGCAAAAAATTTGACAGCCTAACGGCGTCACTTCAAAATTCATAAAATGAGTTTATGAGAGATAAAAAGGGTATGAAATCACTTGGACATTAAATTTACATCAATAAGGATATATAAGAACATATCCCAATATAAAAATATGTAAATTGAAAGACATTACAAAATAAGTCTTTTGAAAAAAGGAGGGTGAAAGGTACCCTTACCGATTTGGGTATCTTTCAAAATGTACACCCCATGGAAGAAGAGTTATACAATGATGATGTAAATACCCATAACATAAAGTGAATTAAACAAATAATAAAATCATGGTAATTACTCACACCACAAAAATGAAATAGTGTAAAATTTTGCATCAATCTCATGGGAATAAAAGTGAGATGAAAAATCCATTACGAAAACTCGGCAGCCCAACGACGCCACTTAAAACTTCAAAAAATGGATTGATGATATCAAATAGGGTCTCTCATAACATTAAGATAAACTTTAATTCAAGAGGAATATGAAATAACACCCCCAAACATAACAAATATGAGCTTAAAAGAAGTGATATAAAGGATAGTACTTAAAAAGAAAGTGAGAGGTTGGATCTCCTACGAAAATTCGGCAGCCTAACGGCACCAATCAAAACATCCAAAATGGATTGATGAGAGAAAATAGGGTCTCTTTTCATATTGAAATAAAAATTACAGTAAGAGTAATATAAAATAACATCCCAATCATAAGAAATATGAGCTTAAAATGAATGACCTAAAAGAGTTTTCTTAAAAAGAAAGAGAGGGGTAGGATCCCTTACTTCAAGTCCAACTTGTCTTGTTAGTTTTTTTATATTATTGAATAATAAACATTGGTCAATTTATAATTTCTTAAGGACCTCCTATAAATATTATTATTCAGTTCATATCACATATTATAATTTTATAATAATTTTTTAATAATGTTAGTTCATATCAGACGTTTTTGCCGATATGAGTCAACAATGAACTTGTTTGAAAATGATTTCCCATGTAGTTATAAGTAAACCATTTCCGAAATAGTATTAATGAATAAAATATCATATATATCCAGTAAATATTCATTTCATTCTATTCCATAACATTTGGAGATAAAAAATGAAAAGCACCGTTCATGGAGACGGTAGGCCGTACGTACGCATGAACGCTACTTTCATTTTTTTGTCATATTAATGATAATAACAATAAATGAGATATATATATTATAATTCTAGTATTATATATATGTTATATATGCCACATATGTTCATTAATTTCATTCTCTATACATTCCATGTATTTCATGAACGAGTCACATCACATGAGGTGGCTGTAGTCCACACTTCCTCATATGAAATTATCGCATTTGCACAACATGCAAAGAATAAAATTATGTTTTAAATATAAAATACATAATCATATAGTAAACATAAATTACATATATATCATATATAAAATACATTTACATCATAATGGCTGCCTTTAAATGTGTTAAAAGAATATTGAATAGTCATGGTTTCGTGAGGCAGTAATTCATCATCCACCGAAACAGTATGTTCTTTAACCATTAGACGGATGTGTGTGTAAGTGTAGCTAGAATCCTTCTAATAAAATCATATAATTATATTTATGATACTAGTGTTGTTACAAAATAATGAAATAAAAAAGTTTAGGGGGTTGGAGAAACAAAATAAAACAAAAGAACACTAGGGAAGACTTTACCTTTAAATCGGGTAACTCTTTTTGATTTGAGCTCAAAGGCTACCTTGAAAAGACTTCATCCCAAGGTGAGTTTGATAGGAGTAAGAGAGGGATGTGGAGAGACAAAATGGGCAGGGTTTTGCCAATACAATGTCTGGAGAGATGTGGGTAAGGTGGTAGAGGTGGGGGCCTTTTATAAGGGGAGAGGAGGGGCACTCATGGAATGTTTTGAAAAGTAACATTTTTATAAAATGCTTTTCGGATTTTAAAGGTCCCAAAATTATATATTTAGAGTATAAGGTGATAATAGTTCTAAATCCACACATCCAATAGGTTTTTTACAAGTGTAGGTCTTAGATTTTACATTATCTTTTCATTTTATTTAAATCGTTAAATAATGAGGTAATCACTACATCATCATGGTGTCATATGTAATTTAATTTATTTAATGTCTCAAAATTATAAAAAAATATCATGATGTAGGAAATATTTTTAGCTTTCTAATTAATATTTATATTCAAAAATATGACTTGTATAACCCCATGTAATAATTGTTTTAGTAAAACAACACATGTTTATGACATTTTAATTTTAACTTTAAATAAAATGTTATTAATGTCATTTTCTGACCAAAGTGGCTTCATGGGGTCCCCAAGCTGACCCATGGATTTTCGAGGTTGGCCATGAATCATCCAATAAGGGTAGGACATGTTTCAAAGTCATTTCATATTATTATAACATTATCTTCACTTTAAATTACACTAATTACCTCTAATCGCGATTAAAAACATAAAAGTTACTATTCACCAAAAAATTATTTTAATCCCATTGAACCAAATTTTACTTCCTAATGAAAACCATGTATGTCGGATTTTGGAAATTCAAAACATAACAGTGGTAAAATTTCATTTAAACAAAAAATCAGTTTTTTTAAGTACCACTTAATGGTTTCACTATTCATAAAAAATTGAAGTTTTTCAGAAAAATACCAATAATTCACCCTAAGCTATATTTGATATTCTGAATTCAAAAATGATTTATATTTTAAAAAATTCAAAACATATAAGTTAAATTAATTAATTTAATAATTAATTCCCGCTATCTGAATAAATAGTGTGTTTTTATGAAACAATATATATCAAAAGATTGACACTAGTTTAAGTCCAATTTTAAAGTGAAATTAATTTCAATGACCACTATTGGATTAAATGGTAAATATATATTCTAATTTAACTTTAAAAACAATTCAAAATATAATCTAATCATATAAATAAATTAGATTAAAAAGTGGTTTTGAATTAAAATACAACATTTTTCACTATTCATTTAAAATTTAACTTTATCGGAAAAATACCAAAAATTCACACAAAGTAAATTTTGATGTTCTGATTCTAAAGAAGAATTTAATTTTGTCAAATATAACACCTAAAATTGTCAAAAAGTTGATTTAAAAGAGGTTCTCCATCAAAAGATGGTTAATCGACCTTTTAAAGAATATTAGAATGTTTACGCTTAAAATTGGATTCATTCGCATTTTTAATACTCTATCATTTATTATAAAAAGTAAAAATATTTGACAAACATATATAATCATTTTTTAGTTAGTTATGTTCATTCCCATCATTACAACGGCTAGGTGTTAACTACCATTTAAAATAAAATTATTTTATTATTAGAGTGCAATTTTAGATTTCAAAATAACTTGTTGTTGCGTATTCGGTAAGCCATCGAGCATAGTGTTCCATTTAAATTAATATTAACATTTTATTCAAAAATAGTGATAAATATAAAAATGTCATATTCTTTATTTACCTGGGGTGTTACAATGGTGGTATGAATCTTTGATCATTCCCTATTAGCTAAAATGGACTTTCAATTTACCCATTTTTAAATAAACCTAAAATGATTATTTTAGAAAAAAATCAAAATATTCCATTTAATAAATTTAAAGAAATTAAAATGTTTTAATAATTAATTTAATGATTAATTAAATTTATTTAAATACATACATAAAACATTTTGATGAATATGGACTCAAAATAGAAATATTTTCAATTGAAAAATGGAAATAAGTCATGTTTTATTTAAATACAATCATTCAATTATTGTGCACTGGAGAGAGGATGATTTGGATGGAAATCATGGAAACATCACAAATAACTATATTAGTAGATTATGCATGAGGTCTTTTAAGGATATATCATATAACTCATTGGATATAAATTTCTATCTGAATAATATCCAATAATAGTTAGAATATAAAATAATCCTCTATGAGTGTAATTACATTTGAATAAAAACCCGTTAAAAGATAAAAGAAGAATTTAAATTTTAAATACTATGAATAAAAGAGAATAAATGATATATTATATAAAATTTCCAGTATATATACCCTATAAAATAATTTTGGTGATAATACTTAATATGTTTTGTTCGAGTAGTATTGAAGGGTACATCACTTATCATGGATTTATTCTTGATCAGACACATTATAACATCCAAGAAATAAATTATAATTTTTTAATAATATATTAAGAACAATTTTTATCTGTATTTAATTTTAATATCCATTTAATAAATATTTAATATATATTAAATTAACAGTTCTTTATTACATAGACTACATATGGTATTTAGGTCAATTTCAACAAAATTTCACCTCTCTATTGATCAATTTTAAAAGGAGTTATGAAATGTTTATAACATGTTATAAATATTAATAATTTTATAAATAAAGTTTTTATTAATTATATATAATTTTAAAATCAACCACTATTTATAGTATAGAAAAATAAAATGCATTTCTTTGTGAAGGGGGAAGTCCGCATGTTTGGATGAGTGATGTTATAATTTCCTACAGATGGATGGTTATGAAAGTAGATTGCTGTATTTTAATTTCAAAATTATAATTATTTCATAAATATGATATTTTTTAATTAATTTCATCATCATAATCATCCAAGAATAGTGTAGATGAAAAATAAATTACACCTCTATGTGGAGATGGTAGTCTACGGGTATGCACGAGTTATGTTTCCATTTTCAATATAATAAGAAATTAAGGGAAAATCAATGAACAATTTAAATTGAAAATAATAAGTTTTTGAAGTATACTAATGTAGCTATTTTATGTTTTAATTTTATATTTGAATGATGGTTAAGAAGAATGGTTCTTGAAAAATATTGATGAAAAATTTTACTTCTAATTTTGTTAACCTCATTTAGCTTACACATTAATCTTTCTTAATGTTGTTTTTTGAGAATAATGAAAAATATCTTTCAATAAAAATCATGTTTAGAATTATTTTTTGTAGCTAATGGTCAATCTATGTGGCCTAATAAACGTATATAAAATTTCATAGGAGGTTCTCCTTTATAAGTAAGCTGAGAGGAAAACATATAAATATTTGAAACATTATTATACAATATTTGTATTACTCAAGTAAAGTGGCTCTAAATTTTCATAGCTTCATATTTGATATGTTTATGGTATAAATACAACCAATAAATAGGATTTAAGAATGTGTTTTTTCTCACGCTAAATCCATATACATTTTTTTAACCCTTTTAACTCATTTTACCCTTTACTATGGTAAATATATTTTACCATGGTCTGGATAAATTATGATAAGAAATTAATTTTAAAAAAATATTTTAAATTAATAATGATGATTAAAAATATTGATTACATTTTACATGAATAAATTACTATAAGTGGATAAAATTCATTCAAATATATATTCCTAAAATGTAATTTTAAATTAATGGAGGAATAATTTTTTTTCAGAACATACCAAAATCAAAAGGATCCTTATTAGAAATTTTCTAAAAGAGAAAATCTAAAAATGTTTTTCATTTCATTGAATACATTACCTAGTTTTCCAAACTGTTGAACATGTATTTTTATTTGAGAAATTATTTTCAATGAATTATATAACATAAAAAATATACATTTATCAAATAAAAATGGTTTCATAGAAATTCATGATTCTCTTATATCATGTTAATGTCATGGAGTTGACATTATTTACTAAATCGGTATTTTCGACTATTCACAAAGAAATAATTATTTTTAATAAACAAAAAAACATATCATAATGATATCTTTGATATGATTATATTATAAAATTGGTTTCATTTTATCAAATAAAATATCTAACCATCATATAAAATAAATATAATAACCACAAATAAATCATGTAAAAACCATTTTGAGGTAAAAAATGTATATCCAAAGCCTAACAAGAATTTAATATCATTACTTATCTATTAAAAATAATTATATTATTTTAACTTATTTTATTTAATAAAATATAAATAAATTTAATCAAAATAACTAATCAATATGAATTAAGTTAATTTCAACAGAATAAAATAAATTTTGAACATTAAAAAAATTCAATAAAATATCTCTTTTTACCATTAAATGACGTTATATTAACTTAATAAAAAATCGATAATCAATATATAAATGATTATTAATTGGTTTTATTGAATAAAATATAAAAATTTAATAAATTTAATATTCATAATTACATATATTTATCTCTTCAACACCACTGATATAATAAAATTAAAAACCACTTTTTTAGAAGAATAATCCATTAAAAATTTATTCATTCATAACAATATCTGATTAAATTAGTTGTAGTTAAAATTGAATGAATAATTACAAGTAATTAATAAATATATTTATATTTTTAAAATGATTCTTCAAATTTTTCATTTGGTGATTACTGTTATTAATACCCTTGAATCCAACGACATTGATATATAATCATTTTTAAATAATAATATTTTTATTATATATTATTGTTTATTTTTTCTGAATGTTGATTGCATAAATACTTTTCATATATAGTTTTTATAAACTAAAAATATTTTTTCGAATATTCACCACACGTTATATAAATTGTTCACTAAAAATTTTACTTCATTTTGATCATATAATGACATAATAATCTATTCTATCATGAATTTTTATTTCTTGTTTACTAATCAAATACTATTTATTTCTTAAATAAGTATTTCACAAAAAATAATTGTTCATTAATATGTCCTGTAATTTTAATTATGTTTCTAGAAGTTTCACTTGATAAATATGTGATACTTTATATATAAAACTGAAGAGATTTATATTCTAATGCTTTTGGAAGTAATAGTAAATTTTTTTAATTGATTTCATTCCTTTTTTTTTATTTCAAAAACTCTTGTACCTATAATTCATATCATTCTCAAACTGATTAATGGATAAGATGGATTTTTCATTCCCGAATAACTAAAATTATCATTTAAAGGATCATTAGATCTATAAGTGTAATGTTCTTTTTTTATGGAAGTTTCATAATTGTTTATTACTCCAACTTCATGCCATTTAAAATTCTGAAAAAATTAATAGCATAAGTAATCATAATATTATGTATATTAAAGCATCAAATAAAGAAGTAATATCTATAAAATAACAATTATAATACCCATTTTTAAACATTAGTCATTAAAACCATAAAAAATTAGAATATTCTATACCAAATTTTAAAACATCATAATCATACTTAAAATATATATATAAATAGACCTTTAGGAAAAGGCTTAATAACCATAAAGGATACATAATGTGTGAAATTTCTACCTTTTCATAGAAATGTCAAAAAATAATCACTCCATGGATGAAATATTTTGAAGGAAAGATAAATTTGGATGCAATGATTAAAAAATATTAAAATTTTATAATAATTTTTTTTCTATGGGACCCCAATGATTTATTTAGACCTAATTTCCATGCTCATAATACATTTGATTATACCATGATGTCTTTAAAAAATATCATAGTGAATTTATCTTGGTAATCATTTATGATTTTTTCATTGGATCAAAAATTTCCCAATATCAAAAAAATGAAACATAGAATATAAATTATTTATTTCATTCCCATTCACTCACGAGATTTATGAAACTTATATAAAAAATGGTAATATACTATTATTCACTTATGAATTATCTAGGTATTTCATTCCATATTTATCACATGTATGGAGTTCCATCATTCTGATCTTCTCCTTTACCTCATATATTTTTCATTGATTCAAAATTATCCTTTTATTCTATTGATTTTATTCATTGATAAATTACATAGATAATTGTTTCTCTATACAAAAGGAACATGATACTATATCATCATAAGATAAAAAATATTTGCAGATGAGGTCCCTTTAGAAGACTACATTATATTCATTAAAGATATTATCAATATTATTTTTCATAATATGTATATAGTGTATATCATGACTTTATAATCACGTAATTTTTTCCTCATACTCAACAACATTATTCTCATCCTTCTATCATAAATTAATTAATTTACATTCAATATAAGCCTATTTTTCTCAGGGTAAATATTTATCAATTAAGATAACCTTAAAGGGTTTATATTACATGACCTCTATCTCATACATGTCCTTAGTATTCTGAATCAATGACCACCATTGATACTTATATCCATTTAAGAAATACACTACCAAAATAAACATGTCTTTCTAACTATTTCCAAAATATAAATTTATAAATTAAAAATAATTGATCCATTACTCATGAAATATTGGATTATTATTTCCATTAAAGGTTTTTGGATTTTTTCACATGAAGATATCAAATATAGGTGAATCACCATGTCGAACATAGTTATAGGATTTTTTTCCATTCCCAGTCATAAAGTGGATTAGTTTCTATAATATTTCTTAGTATTATTATCTTTGAAAAGATATATATTAAATTTCTCATTCAGTGAATTCATACTCTGACAGCGGATGTTGATATGATTACATTTCTTCTTTTGAGAACCATCAATAAAAAATGGATCAAACAAATTCCGTTATCCATTACATATACTATATGTAGTGATTTTTTATTCCGTATTTCATCTCAATGTTAATTTGGATGACATGTATTATTATCCACATTTTATGATTCTTTGCCTCTGTAGGCTCCTCCGCATTCCTTCCGGGTCTACAGTGCCCGCCTCCACCACTGCCTCAATCAATGCCTCCCTGACTCTTCTCTTCCAAACCCTTCTCCTCCAAACCATTCTCCTGTAATATAGCATGGATTCCTCCACTTCCTTGCAACCCTGAGTTCACCTGCCTATCACCGCCTCCACCTAGGCCTCTCTATCTCCACCTCATTTTCATTACTGTCTCTACTGCATCGTCTTCCTCCCTACACCGGCTTCCTCCTCCACATTAGCTTCCTCTTCAACTGCTCGTCTTCTTCGACTCCTCACCTACCTCAGTTCCTTGTCTGCCTTGGCCTCCACCTTAGAATCTGTCCCCATGCCATACCCCACATCTCATTCTACTGGTCTGGAATACAAAGAAGTACACAATGAGAATCTATTTCCACCAGTTCATGGAGATTTAAGAGGCCACGATCAATACTGATAAGTACACCAAAAAAATTAAGGGTTACGATTTTGTATGCCTAATTAATCCTTCCCCTGATCTTCATCTACCTCACTTTACATCATTATTTGTAGTGTTCCCTTCATAACACAGGTCGTGTTTAAGGATACCGAAGTGGCAGGTAGTGAATGCGAGAATCCCTACCCCATGATCAATGGGAGGAGTACGAAGTAAAATCTCACTTCACTCAATGCACATAAGATTCAGCCTCATTCATCCCCACACTAGCATCACTCCCTCCATATCCTTCTCTGGTCCTTCATTCCTATATTTATTTTTATCACAAATTTTCCTGACATATTAATAACAAACATCAATTAGAATTTTAATCCATTCTTATTACCCCAATACATAAATCACATACTTCATCAGATTCCCAAATTCCATCTATAGTTATTAGTTATTATTTTAAAAAACATACATTGTGTTGTAGGTCATATATGGTTCAGGGATGAAACTGGATTAATAGTTGTGGGCCCATCATCCGCATACTTTCATCAAGGATATCCTCCATACATGATTCCCATTTCAACTTATGGGTGAGATGAATAAAAGGGAATTGTGTGTTAAATTGACTAAATTTGTCTATAAAGGGTGGTATTTTCTTTTTAACATGATCTTTTACATCTCAGGTATAGTAAAAGGTATTCACAAGACAACCTATATTCCATGGTAGTCGATTCTTTCTACATTAATGGGTATTCACAATGATTCTTTGTTTTATTCCTAGAAGACTCCAATTTGTCTTTGTTTTCAGCTTTTGGGTTTCTCTTTTCATGAAATGGTTGTTGTACTGTATTTTAGTTTTTTGGCTACTGTATTATTCCCGTAGTAGTTTGGGAAGCGCTAATATGCGGTCAACTCCAATCTTTCCCACAATATGGAGATCTTTAAAAAAGGTATGTGGTTCTATACTCTTTACATCCATAGGCATAAACATATGTGATTTATTTTTTCTAAATTTTTTATTATGTCATTGGATTTCCTCTTAAGATTGAAAAATTATATTTAATGGACATTTATGTTTTTGGGGTAATTACATATTTTTCTTTTCTATCCATGGGTTTCTGGATTTTCTGGATTTGGTGGTTTTTAATGTTTATTCCCTGAACTTAACAAGGATGCTTTGGAATGGCGAGATTGGTCTATATATCCCATTTTGAATATGACAAGGATGCTACGTTTTCTTTCTGGAATCTTCAAGTTTGCCTTTGTTTTCATCATTTTTATTTCTCTTTTCTTGAAATGGTTTCAATATTGTATTTTTGTTTTTTGTTGGCTTGTGAATTGTTTCCTTAGTAGTTTGGAAGGATGACATGCATTCTGTTCCCTTTATTCCCACAATATAGAGATCATAAAAACATTGTAGTCGGTTATATACTATTTACATCTCTAGGCATAAACATTCATGAGTATGTTATTTTTAACTTTTCATTATGTCATTTGACATGCTCTTAATATTATCAATTTATATTTAATGTATTTTTATGAGTTTTTTCATTACCTATTTTCTATAATTTTTCATCATATAATGTGGAAAACTGATTTTGGTTGATTTAAAGTTATTGATATTTTAGTTTGGATCAATTAAAATAATTCTTTTAACTATTATGCTTTTGTATAGTTTTTTGCTGCTCTCTAAATATTATTCATGATGTGTTAAAATAGTTTAGGAATCATATAGGTTTTTTTCATTTTTTATAAATGGCATTTGGATGTTCCAAATATTTTGATGTGATCCATTTTTGACTCAAACATATAAAATTCCATCTTCTTTTATGTCAATGTATAATGTAAAATATTTTGGTAAATTAATTGATGCAATTTTGAGTCACCATCACAGTGTTGTGGTTTATACCACATCATGGTCAATTCTAGGGTACAATATTATGTGGGGAGTGTTAATATGTTTTGTTGGAATGCATTATATTGCACACATTACACAAACACTAAACTTTTTGGGGCTTCTTCCACTCCAACTATCATAATTTAATTACCGGAATCATAAAATAATGATTCATGGAGCTTTAATGTATATACTAATCATTTAAATGTTAAAAATTTAATAATGAAAATTGTGTTGTACAATATAAGGTGTTGTAATATTTGAGATTTTCAAAAATGTGCCACCAATATATCTAAATGTATGGGTTCCAAAGAGTCTCTTGGAATAACTATATAAATAATCTTCAATCCTCAGACATGAGTGTCAATTTATAACACATACACTCCTCTCTTCAGACTCTCCCTTTCTATCTTACTCGGTTATCCATGAAGTCCTAGGATAAGATAGGATCCTTCTCAATCATCGAGAGTAAAATCCATAGACACCCTGTAAGATGAATAGGATTCATCGAATGGTGAGTTTAGTTTGTGTGTCCCATGGTGGAGGAATTTTACTATTTGTAGGAATATTGAGTTATTTTTTTATAGGTTCATATTTTTTTTAATAGGTTCATATTTGTTTTTAATTTTTTCATTTTTTTTAAAATAGGATCATTTTTTATTCCATATACGTACGTCGATTCGGTTCATCAATACTATCGTTTTTTCTTTATTTATTGATTAATGTTATATTTTATTCCATGTTAACGATATACTTTTGGTTTTTTGGTTTCATTTTTCTTGTTTGGTGGAACTGATGCTAAAATTTATTTATAAAAATTGATTTATTAAGTAGAGTTTTACTTTGTATTTTTTTAATCTGTAACATTGCATGTTATTTTCAATTCCTATTTGAGGATAACTAAATTGAAATGTAACAAACATTATAAAATGACATCAATGTGTTAAAATTTTTGAGTTAATATGTTTTATTTATGACATTTCCATTCCTTAATGTTTTGAAAATCACAAAGACTCTAACTCAAGGAAAATTTATTTTCCTCCCAAATATTCCTTAATAACGAAAATTTCCCTTCCCCAAGGAAAATTTATCCTTACCATGTTTTCATTGTTAATGATTTAGTTTCTCTAAATCTAAATCTTTTTATTCCATAGTGAAATATAAACTTTCACATATAAGACCATAGAATTCTATAAATACATAGATATAGAGTTTTCTATTTTCAGGATCCGAATTCATAATGCTAATTCTCTAAAATTCATACTCTGAATTCTCTAAAATTCAGTCTCTGAATTCTCTAAAATTCAAACTCTGAATTCTATGAAATTTAGACTCTGAATTCTTTTAAATTCTACTCTTAATTCCGTAGAATTGGGATTATAAATTCCTTAGAATTCAGAATCCAAATTCCATAGAATTCAGTTTCCAAATTCTTTAGAATTCAGGTTCCGAATTCCGTAGATTTCGGACTCCGAATTCCTTAGAATTCAGACTCTCAATTTCGTAAAATTCAGACTCTGAATTATTCATAATTCAGACTCCGAATTATTCATAATTCAGACTCCAAACACATCATAATTCTGATTCCAAATTCCTTGAAAAACAAAATCTGAATATCCTTGTAATAAATACTCTGAATACTTTTCCTTAAACTCAGAATATTTTTCCTTAGACTCTGAACTTTATTTTTCCATAGACTCTAAAAAATAAATTTGGATGAGAAACCACATTTTACTTATACTTTTTATAGTTATAAAATAATGTCCTTCATTCTGTTTTTAACCAACCGTTGTTTGAGTGACACATTTATAGGTCCCTCCGAGATTCAAGGAAAAATATGACCATTGGAGGAGGGAGTCGACTGTCGGAAATGTGCCTATAAATAAGATCTCATTAAAACGACCTCAATAAAGATGATGACTATTCTATAACTCTAGAGATTACATGTGGATGAAGTAATTTAGAGAGAGAGAGAGAAAAAGACTCTCATTCGTTATGCATACTGATATTCTTGTTCAGTTTCCTTCATGTGACTATTATTATTGATGTTTACAATCAAAGGCTCCCTAGGATAGGAAGACAGAGGTCCTGACTACCTTGATGTTTGAGGGCTTGTGGGGATAGAAAGACATACTCCAATATTCTTATCGAGTTCTTACCCTGGTGTTGGAAAGATAGACTTTTGTAAACATATAAATCAAGGGACCTTTATCCAAGGTTGTTGGATACCCTACTCTCTGGGTTAAAATATTTCTTACATGTTACTTATATTATTTCATGTTTTTTTCCACTACATTTTATTATTAAGATAATGTATAACTATCTTATACTTTCTCATAGTTATATAAAATGATTAGTGATATCCTATACACTTTATGGTATAATCATTCTCCTTGTAAACATTTCTTATGTTTCATTTCCAAAACCATATTTTCGGAATCTTTCATGTTTGTAGAACTAAGAGGTCTTGTGAATTTACTTTTCTTAACATTCATAAACAATAATAACATTTAACTAAATTTAAAGGTTCCAAAGTAATTTTTAAAGTATACAATTCACCCCTATTATATATTGAGCATCTACTTCATTTTTTTAATCCTTAAATTGGTATCTGAGGAGGTCTCTGAAATATATATATTCATATATAAGTTTTCTTGCTCAGTTTTCATTATTCTATATTTTCCATGCTTAGGATATTTTTATCCTTGTTTACAAACACTTATTACTAATATGTTTCTGTGGAAAGATATTATTTTTGAGATATTTGGAATGAATGTTGGTTCGATTGATAATCTTGATCCACATGTCACCTATATTTGATGGGAATGCTTATGAATATTAGAGAGATTGTATGAAGACTTTTGTTATTAATACTGGAGTGGACAACGTTGTAATGATTAATGGAGATTTCATGATTCCTGATAATGAAGTTAGAACGGTTACTAATAATGAAAATTTTGAATATCAACTTAATAATAACGTATGATATACTTTGTTGTGTTCCATGAACAGGAATATATATATTCATATTTCATCTTGTGAAGCTACAAATTGTTTTAGGAAGAAGCTTGAAATAACTCACTTTGGATCTTCCAATGTAATCAAAACTAGAAGAGCTATGCTTAAATCACAATATCATGGATTTCTATTTACTTATAGAGAACTTGTGTGCAAGGTACAACAAAGTTTTATGACCATTGGTGACAATTTACAATCCATGGGTGAAAAATGTTTAAATGATGTGGAACTTGTAGAAAAGATTATTGATATCATGCCGAATGAGTGGTAGTAAAAGAGAATAGCTATTTATGAGAATAATAATGTCTTATAGATTACTCTTGATGTGCTTTTTGGAAATCTTCTTTATCATGAGACAAGAATGAATAGAGAAGATAATCGAAATAAGAAGAATGATAGAAATGGATGTGTTTCTTTTACAACTACATGAAATCATATGAATATCATAACTCCTGAGAGAGTTACAAGATCCAAATCTAAGAGGACTGTTATTCAATCCGAATCTAGTGGAAGTGAATCTTCATAAAACGAGTTAGCCAATCATGCCTGAAGGATGAACAAGATTGTTGGACAGAAGAACATTCAATCTAGATACAAGAGGAAAGAAAGGATAAGAATGACTCAGAAGTAACATTCTATTAATGAAAAATAGAAGGGCATATATGGCTATATTGAACTATGATTAAGGGAAAATATAGAATGGAAAAGCATTATAAGAGGAATAGAAACATGTACTACAAGGATAAATCTAAGAACGTTTTGAAAGCCAATGACACCTGGAGTGCTAGTGGTGGTTACTCTTCTAAAGAATCCTCAGAGTACCAATCTCATGGTCAGAAGAATCTTGGTTTATTAGCCATGTTAACTATTGAAAATCATTTATTAATGGCTATAGTACACAATGTGGAATACTTTACCAATGTATACTTGAATGCTAAATATATTGATAGTAAATATTATGAATCCACAGAGGAAGAATCTTCTTTTGATGAAGATTGTACTTTACCTACTTATAAAAAAGTCTTTAGGTTTTCTAATTTCCTTGATAATGAAAATTATAAAGTCACGAAAAAGCTACAAAAAGAAAATTCTAGAATTTCTATTCTTACTAAGGAAGTATCAGATCATTCTAAATATCTTGATATGAAAATATATGATTTTGAAAGTATTTCAATAATTTTTGAAAAAGATACTTCTGATAAGTATCAGCTTTTGAAGGATCAAGGGTAAGTAATTTATAAGAAAAATTTTTTCGAGATAAACTCTAGTGCTAAAACTAATGTTTTTTTGGATAAAATCATAGTAATTAAGCTAAATTCATAAATTTTTCGTTGAGAATGTGTTTGTCAAACATTACCTTAGGTAATGAAATCATTGATAATATGTATTCTCAAATTTGACGTCTAAAGAATAATTCTAGATTTGGTTATACTAATTCAAAACCGATTTTTAGTAACAATTATTTTGTACCTCAATGTGATCCATTCTGTACTATGTGTCGGTGTGGTGGGAATTGAGAAAAAAATTATTCCTCACACAAAACTCAGTCTTATGGTTTTGATAAAGATTATTTTCCAAATAAAATGTGGATTCCTAAAATTTTTCTTTCTGATGATTCTGGACCCAAGAATGTTTTGGTTCTAAAAGTCTAACTCTCTTATTATCAGTAATGAAAAGATAGTACCAACATCAATATATTGTACATGGATTGTGGATGTTCCTAGCATATGACTACTAACAAAAACTTATTTGAAAATATTATCAAGACAAAGGGAGGAAAAGTAACTTTCAGAGATAATGATATTGGAGAAATTATTGGTATAGATAACATTGTTCTTCTTGGAAAAACATTAATTTCCAATGTTTTATTTGTTAAGGGTATTAAGAACAACCTTATTAGCATAATTTAATTATTCGATGTAAGTTACCTTGTGAATTTTAGGAATGAAAAATGTTTACTACACAATTCCAATGAATATTTTATTATTTCTCCCCATAGGCAAGAGAATGTATACATACTAAACATAGAAGACCTTAAGATCCAAGATATACCATGTCTTGGTGAAATGGGAGATCATTATTGGTTATGGCATAGAAGGTTGGGGCATTGTAATCATACGAAGATATGCAAATTCTCTATGAAAAGACTAGTTAAGCATCTACCAGAGCTTAGATTTGATTGTTCAAAATTTTGTGATCTTTTTCAATATGGAAAGAAACATAAATAAAGTTTAAAATCAGTTGGTGATGTTTCAACCAATGGTTAATTATAGTTGGTGAATATGGATCTTTTTGGTCTAACACAAACTGGAAGAATTGGAGTAAAATATTATGTATTTGTCTTAGTTGATGATTAAACTAGATTTACATGGGTTTATATTCTTGCAAAAAAATATGAATCTTTTTCTTAATTCAGAATTTTTTGAGCCCAAATTAATAATGGGAAAAACCTTCCATTGATAATTATCCATAGTGATCGTTGATGAGAATTTCAAAATTCTTAATTTGAAAATTTTTGTAGTAGAAAAGGCATTACTGAAAACCTCTCAACACCAAGAACATATCAAACAAAATTGTGTTGTTGAAAGAAGAAATAGAATTCTTCAAAAGATAACAAGAACCATGCTGCGTGAATATTCGGTAGCCAAATATTTTTGGTATGAAGTTTTAAGTATTACTTTATATACAATATATCATGTTTTGACTATACCTTCTCATAATAAAACTCCTTATGAGTTATGGAATGTTAGAAATCCAAGACTTTCCTACTTGAAGGTTTTTCGTTGCAAGGTATTCATTCCAAAAACTAAAGATAATCTACACAAATTCACACCAAAATATGATGAAGGAATTTTCATAGGCTACTATACCACTTCTAAGGTTTATAGGGATTTCAATAAAAATACTTGTATTGTGGAAGAATTAGTACATGTTAAATTCAATGAAACTGGTCTTTTTTTTACATCCTCAACCTACATCTTCTGATGTGTTTTCAAGAACATATTACAAACACTTTATGGAATATCTTTCTGATAAAGAAAATTTTCTAGAACATTTTTCTGAAGCATTTACCCTAGAAGACTTTCTACCATACGTTGATGAACAGGTTTTACAAAACCCAATTTTTTATTTTCTTAGGAATCATCCATGTTATAGTTTCATAGGTGATGTAAATCAACCCGTAAGGACTAGAAGTTACTTAAGAAATGAAGTATAACATCAATAATTCCTTTCCCAGTTAGAACAAAAAAAGAAATGATAAATCTTTAGGTGACGATGATTGGATAAAATCATTGCATGATGAGCTAAATGAATTTGAATGGAAAAACATCTGGACCTTGGTTGAAAGACCCAAGGAAACTTCTGTTATTGGAGAAAAGTGGGTCTTCATCAATAATTGTGATGAAAATGGAATCATAGTAAGAAATAAAACTATATTTTTTTTGAAATTCTATAATCAACAAGAATTATTAGATAATAAAGCAACCTATGCTTCAGTCGCCAGACTTGAATCTATTATTATTTTACTTGAATTTGAAGAATTCTTTAATTTCAAACTTTTTCAAATGGATGTTAAATGTGATTTCCTTAATGGATATGTTCAAGGGGATGTTTTTGTAAAACAACCTCTTTTTTTTGAAGATACAAAACATCTTGAACACTTTTTTAAACATACAAAAGATTTATATAGACTTAAACAAGACCCATGAGCCTGGTATGATTGAATTACATGATTTTTTCATCAAAACAATTATTTTTAGGGAAATGCTGATCCAACCCTTTTTATAAAGAATTATAAGAAAAAAAATTTATTGTTTAAATTTATGTTGATGACATTATATTTTCTTCAACTTATAAATCATTAACATATTCTTTTATCAATCTAATGAAATCTATGTTTGAAATGAGTATGATGGGTGCCTTAACATTTTTACTTGCTTTAAAAATTTCTTAAAAACTAGAAATAATCTATATGTCCAAACATAAGTATATTAAAGATCTTCTTAAAAAAGTATGGATATGATGACACTATGTGTATACGTTCTCCCATTGGTACCTCAAATTCACATGATCTTGATTAAGTTGGGAAACCAGTAGATCAAACATGTTTTAGAGGTATGATATGAAGTACACTTTACTTGATAGATAGTCATATATACTGAATGTTTTTGGTATTCTTTTGTGTATGATATCAATCCTACCCTAAGGAGTCTAATTTAAAGTCAGTGTAAAAAAAAATTCTCTACATAAATGGAACCATGGATCTAGGACTCTTTTATACATCAGGATATGGGTTTTTTCTAAATTAATTTTTGGAAGCTGACTTTGGTGGATGCAGAATGGATAGAAAATGTACATCAAGAACTTTTCATTTATTATGAGATTAATTAGTTTTTTGTTCGTCAATAAAGAAACACTCTGTAGCACTTTCCACTGTTGAAGTTGAATATGTAGCTGTTATAGGTTGTTGTACTCGAGTATTGTGGATGCAACACACACTCAAAGTCTATGGTATTAGTTTTACCAAAACACAAATTGTGTGTGATAATAATAGTTCCATCTCCTTAAAAAACCATTTACATCACTCTCTTGAAAACCAAAAAGATATTAGGCATCATTTTTTTAGGGATCACTCGCAAAAAAGAGATATCATTCTTAAATTTATCAAAACAAAAGATCAACTTTATGAGATTTTTACAAAATATTTATCATTTGATAGACATTAATACATTAATTAGATGTTAGGAATGATAACCGTATGGTAATATTCCTTATTAATATCTTGTTGAAACATATCTCTTTACAATATGAAACTCCTTTTCATAGGGGGAGTACATTTTCTCGTAAGCCAAAAAAATTCGTATATAAAATTTGTGTATTTAAAATTTTTGTAATTAAAATTTTTGTAGTTAAAATTTTTGTAGTCATAATTTTTATAGTCAAAATCATTGTAGTCAAAATTTTCATAGTCTAAATGTTCGTAGTCTAAATTTTTTTTCGTAATCAAAATTTAAGAATCTAAATTTATTCATAAAGAAAAATTTCCCTAATTACGAATAATCATCCTAGATATCCGAAAGGTCTGTTTCTGTTCCTAGATTTTCATAATCTTATTTTACTTGTTGGTATTATATTTTTATTTTAAAGGTTTTAGATTCACTTTTCCTAAATCCAAATGTCTTTCATAAAAACCCTCAAATGATCGGAATATATCAAAATCCCTTCTCGGCTATCATATAAACCGTTATAGCTTCTCAAGAAGTTGTCAACCAATAGATTAATTAGTTTAGTTGAACCATGTATTCAATTTCCTATATATAGTCAACCTGATGCTTGTCCCACATCGAACCCCAAGCATTCATGTGCTGAATCTATACCTCTATTTTTAATGGCATTCTAGATCATTAAAGTTTTATTACTTTTGAATGCCTATTGAAGCCTATTCTCAAAATGAAATTTCAACTTTTAAGGAAGTATCTGAGTGTCAGATCTACCGATAAAAGTTAGTCGATCAGATTTTTTATGCCAAATATGAATCAATCATGTCTAAGAATTTCAAGCTCAATGGCTGGGAGAGTGTTTGTATTTAAAAACCAAAATCATATGATCTGGTGTATCTAGTTTTGTTAGTAGTGTTCTATGAGATAGTAACTTTCATCAAGGAAGAAGGAAGAGACAATTTCTCTTTCAAATGTTATTGAAATACATATTCTCTTTCATACACCAAGGCTGCAAGATTGATTGGAATTCCTTTTGAATGGGAAGCCGAGTTCTGTACTCACAAGCTACCTGATTTTCAAGTAAATTTTGATAAGAATAATTCCATAGATTTCCTTTGTCTTTCAGAAGTAAAGGCTCTGATTATTATATATCTTTATGAAAACTTAAAAAATCTTGAACTATGGGTTTATAGTTTTATAATTACAAGAAATGGTGATAAGTATACCATGAGGAAGAGTTACATCTACATTCTCGATTCCTTTGTTAATTTTGGGAAGATAAATTTGATCATGTACATTCTGGTTACAATTGAGAATATAAAATATTAAAATTTCAAATCCCAAGTTATCATGTATCCAACTATTCTATCATAGATTATGGTTCTTTGTTTAGAATCATTCAAAATTCCATTCTCTTATAAGTCAAGGAATTAAAAGTCATGTGGTTGAGTGATGATACATTGAGAAGGATGATTGTTGGTTTTTCTAAAGAATCCAAACAATTCTATGATTTTCTTGAAGAGGAGGTAGAATCCTTTATAATGAAACAAAAAGTGACTGAGACTTCCAAAAATTGTGGAAGAAAGGGGAAGGTTAAGGAACCATAAAGGAATGGAAAACCCCAAGTGGCTATGGAAACCCATTCTACACCTCTAAATCAAAAGAAGCAAAAATCCTATCCTGATGAGGTTGTGGCTAAATGGAGAGAGGATAAGAAAAAATAGAATAAAGGGGAACCTATGTTTGTCCTGGACCCTACTAAGGAAAATGAACTGAAGTAAAAGACTGTTGTGTATCTTGAAAAGGAAGGAAAAGAAAAGATGCAAAGTAATGTTTTGTAAGATGAATTAATTCAATCTCTTATCATGGCTATTGAAAAATCTTCTGAACAAATTCAGGTACCAGAATCATTTTTAGTAGAAGCCTTACCAGAGACTCTAGGAATGAAGATATTGATTCCAGAATTACATCAAGAGGTTGAAATAGTTCAAGAAGAATATGTTCAAGATGAAGAATAAGAAGGTAGTGGTCATACTGAGGACTTGATGAAGCATGTAGAGGATTTACATGAGAAGGAAAGTCCTTCTGAAAAATTATTAATCTGATATTTTGAAGCTGAGTCTTTAAAACATGCTACCACATGAAAAGATGAGAAGGGTGAGGATGGTGTGAATAAGTTGTATGAAGTAGAAAGTAGAAATCATGATTTCATACACCTAGTGCATGTTGAGGCAGTAGTTGAGAAGGAAGAATATGATGAAGATAAAAAATTTTAGCTATTAGATAGTGAACATGAATCACCTAATCAAGAAAAAATCATTCTGAAGGATGATATGGGAAAAATGTGGTTGTAGATACACCTAGGAAAATTGTGGTAAAGAAGAAATAATTTGGTGCTTTATCGAAGAGGAAGGATATTGAAATAGAAAAAGAATCTTCACCAACCAAAGTCCTTTATTTAGAATCATCTTATCTTAAAATGACTTTGTTGTTCGGTATTTGGAAAAGCATGTTGGAACTATTGTTTTATTACCTATTATAGTCCCAAGATATCATATGCTTGACCATACATTAAATCAAAAATCAGATTCAGTATCCATGGTGAGGGATAAATGTGTTAGTCTCAAAGAAGATTTCAAATCATATCTCATTGGTTACGTGGCTCGCAATAGATCTTGCAAAAAGATGAAAAGTTGGTCAAGGAAGGCAATAGAAGATATGAGAAACATTGATGAATTTTAAGATATTTTTAAGGATGATTTTGACCCCAAATATTTGAAGATCAAGGATCTCACTAATATTTTTGAGGAAAAGTAAAGTCTTGAACAGACTTCTCGAAAGTAAGAAATTAAGGATATGAATGGGAATCTAAATTTAGTTGCTTAGAGTTGGAATATGGAAAGGGGTCTCAGAATTGAGATTGAAGAGAAGCTTACTAATTAGAAATAAGTCTTGAAAGATTAGTTAGAGAATAATAGGCTTAGGTAGAAAAAATTAAATCATTAGAGAATAGAACTGAACATCGGGATCAATTCCTCAATCGTGCCGAAGAGGATTACATGGAGCTCAATAAGTTAAAACCCATAAGGAAGAAGCTGATTCCGAAGGAGAAAGAAGGATAATCTTTTTCAAATATGATCTTTTGTTGTATTTATTTCCCTATACAAATTACTACAAACGTAATGTATATTTAGTTGCTCTTCATATTTTATGGTTTTTCATTACTAATATTTTAGGTACCATCCTTCCATTCCCTGTAATTCGTTTTGAAAATTACAAATGGTGGGAAAGGAATGTCAAAAGAGAATACTTATTAAAGATTAAATTTCCTCAAGTGAGAGGGATTTCATCAAAGGGGAATTTTTCATCATGAAGATTTTCATATGAAAGAAAATGAAAAAACTCATTCACAAAATTCAGAATATGATGCTTAGGGTTTCAAAAGACTAATTCAGAGTTAGTTATGTTCACATTGATCCATAAGTAAAGGTAGATATGTTTTTATTAACAAGCCTATAATATTTCTAAGTCTTTATATTCTTTTTTGTTATGATATTTTTGCTTTCCAAAAAGTGGGATATTGATGAGTTAATAATGCTTCCTTATGTCTTTTCCATTCCTTCATGTTTGGAAAATCATAAACACTCTCTCTCAAGGTAAATCACTTTTCCACTTAGATTTTCCTTAATAAGGAAAATTTTCCTTCACCATGGAAATTTTATCCTTACCATGTTTTCATTGTTCATGTTTTAGTTTCACTAAATACAACTCTTTTTATTCCTAAATTAAAAATTTGGTTTCACATATAAATCAGTGGAATTTTATAAATACATAGATATAGAGTAATTTTTTTTCAGGACCTGCAATCATATTCCAAATTCTCTGAAATTAAGACTCTAAATTCTATAAAATCCAGACACCAAATTCTTTGAAATTCACACTCAAAATTCACTGAAATTCAAACTCCGAATTCCTTAGAAATCAGATTCTTAATTCAATATAATTTAGACTCTGAATTCCTTATAATTAAAGTTCTGAATTATATTGAAATCATGTTAATAAATCCTTATAATTCCGACTCCGAATTGATTATAATTTAGACATTGAATTCATTATAATTTAGACTCCGAACTCCTAAAAATTTAGACTCTGAATTCATCAGAATTTAGACTCCGAACTCCTCAGAATTCTGATTTTGAATTCCTTGAAAAATCGAATCTGATTTTTTTTCCTTACAATCCAAATATTTTTCCTTAGACTCCGAACATTATTTTTCCGTACAATCAAAAAAATAATTTTTTTTAGCAACCACATTTTACTTATAATTTTTATAATTATAAAATGATTTTGTGTATTTTGTTTCTATCCAAATGATTTTTGTGTGATATGTGTTTAGGTCCCTTTGATACTTAAGGAAAAATATGAACATTGGAGGAGGGAGTCGACCATTGGAAATGATCCTATAAAAAGGAGCTCATTTGTAAAAGCATAGAACTGATGATGACTGTTCTACAACTCTAGAGATTACATACTGCTGAAGTTATTTCTAGATAGAGACTATCATTCTTTATGAGTACTGAACATCTTGTTCAGATTGTTTTGTACGGCTCCGATTTTTGTTGTGTAAAATTGAGGGATTCTAGGGATATGAATCCATACATTCTGACTACCTTAAAGTTTGAGGGATTGCGAGGATAGCAAGGCAGACTCTGATATTCTTATCAAGGGCTTAACCTGGTGTGGGTAAGACATACTTTCGTGAATGTATAAATCAAGGGACCTTTATCCATGGTTGTTTGATACCCTACTCTCTGGGTTAAAATATTTTTTACTTGTTACTTGTATTGTTTCAAGTTTTTTTTATACTGCATTTTGTTATTAAGGAAATTATAACTATCTTATAATTTCTTGTAGTTGTATACTCTGATTAGTGAGATTCTATAAGCTTTAAATTTAAAATCTTTTTCATTGTAAGATTTTCTTATGTTTCATTTCCAAAACCATATTTGAAGAATATAGAATGTTTTTAGAACTAAGAGGTCTTCTGAATTTACCTTTATTTAACTTTGTTAAATAATAGAATGTTTTGACCAACATTAAAGGATATAAAGGAATTTTTAATTTATACAATTCACCCACTCTTGTATATTGAGCATCCACATCAGTATTCTGATCCTTCAATAATCTATAGTATTTTTAATATAATATGTAATATAGAATATCAATTACATTTTATGATTTGTAGTATGAACTATAAGAAAAAATCTGGATTATATGTCGGTGAAATATTTAAAACAATTGTTTCATATCAAAGCATTATAATCTACAATCCATGTATAATAATTTTTTTATAATATGAAATATAATATAGAATCTATGTGTAACATTATGAAATATTTACAATTTATAATCTAATATATGAAATATTAATGAAATTATATAATTTTTATTATAATCAATATTATGAAATCTTCAATTTATGTGTGTGCATTACTAACATATTTATACGTAATATTTCTGAATAATGTGTCTCAAAACTGGAATCAGTGTTTTAAAAATTTCACATAGAAAAAATGTTATGAAATTTGTAAGATATCAATAATTATATGGTATAGAATATGGAGTTTTTGTCTATAATATTTCTATAATATAAAATATTTTCAATTTCTAGAATCTTTATGTGTTATCAGTGTGACCTCTAATTTGGAATATTTTTAATGAATTATTCATTAAAAATATAAATGCTCATCATGATTTAGGAATTTCCTTAAACATGTTTATAATAACATTTACTAAATATAATATTCAATTTATTATTAGAACTCAATTACTTTTCCACACATAAAATTTTTTATTTTCCATTTTTATAAAACATAGCTGGATTTTTTATCCTTTTCATTTACATTCACATAAATTTATTTACAATGACATCATGTTTTTTCCATGATGTTGTTGTGTGACATCATCATTATCGACATATTCCACCATGGGAATATATTGGTAAATGAATTAAAATATTATTAAAAAACGATAATCCATTTTAGTGTTTCTCACATTCTAGATAACATTTATTATGCAATATTTATAAATTCTAAAATTATATCATTGAACATTTCTATAGGTGTTAAAATAAAATTCATTCTATTGGATGGATTTATTGAATGTAAAACTGCATTATTTTAAAAAAATTGTGTTCCCTTAAATTCATATTCCATTTAAATACCAATTTATGTAAATCTATATCCACTATTCAAATTTACGATAATAAATTTCATATATTCATTCTATATTACTCATATCGAATTAATTTATTTACTTGAACTATTATTGAAATAGATGATGGATATTCCTCAAATTCTATTCATAGAATCAACCTACTATATTTCTTCTATTTTTAGAATACCATATAATAATTCAGAGTATTAAAAAGTTATGTATTTTCAAAATCACAAAGAGAGACATTAAAATTGTATTGATATCTTTTAAACATTTCTGATGAAAAAAACATTCTTACTCATCATTTAACACTTGTAGTTATTCCACATACTATATAAATTTAATTATTTACTATGTATAGCCTAGTATTTTTAACAATGATAAATTTGGAAAAAATGACGTGTTTGTCATATTCATGTGGACCAATTTTTCTAGAGTGATATTAATTTAAATAAAAAATCATAATTTTAGAGAGGAAAATTATAAGTTTTGATTAAATATTAATGAACTCTTTGACCATTTCATCATATTTTATCTGCATATAATTAGTATTCATCCATTTTAAAAACATATTTATCCTAAAAGAATGTAAAAATAAAAATTTCAATTAAAATATTTACAGTAATGTGATACAATATATTATAGCTCATATAAAAGTATAAAAGTATTTGGAAGTTGATTCTCCCAGACAAAAGTGGAAGGCCTTATAAGATATCTTTGACATGAAAATTCTATTATGGGTGAATCATGCTCCCACTCTTCATTCCTTCTATGATCTATATCACTGATAGATTCTCCCTCTATAAAATGCCTCGAACAACTTCTAGATATCTTATTGATAATCTATTCCTTTACAATGCTTCACTAATCACTGATCTATTAATAAATCAATCTTTCTTGGTAGCTTCAATGGTTTCTTTAATCAAGCAATTAGTTAATGAGTGTTCTTCTCTCTTCCCATGGGCCTTGGTTGGAAAATTTCTTTCAATAAGACCAACATTTTCATTCATCAATAAATTCCTTGATGTAATTGGTTTTGTTAATTTATTTGTGGTTCCCCATGATTATCATCACATTTTCCTTAATTTATTGTATGATAATTCCATTTATTGATATTGGATCAAGTGGTCCAGATTTGTGGGATGATTTTTTAAAATATTATACATTGTTATTCTATTTTCTTTCCAATTATTACTTTCTAATAGCTGTACTACTATAATATGTTTTTTCATTTAAATTTATTTGTTCAATTTTATTTTCCAACTTTCTTTGTTTTTTTGAAACTGATACATGTTACTCTTACATATTTTCATGATTATTGTTCCCTATTTACATTTAATGCAATGTTTTGGATTCACTGTTTTTTAGTGGTTTCATCATTACACCTGACATTAACATTACATAATGAATTTAACTTTATGTTTAGTTTTAAACTTATATGTGTTGGTTTTTACACTTAAAATTGGACAATGCTTCTTTGATTACTTTTATCAAAAGGTAGTTCAAATAGCTCTATTGTGGGCTTACCATGTTTCTTCACCATGTTTCATTGCCTCATTCATTTTCATTGATACTCATTATAATCTTGTGGCCAATCAAGAGATTCCATGTGCCCTACTAGATTTTTTTACAGTTGTTCAAATAGATCTTTTGATTTTGGTAATCAACATGGCTTGCATTCCCCATTACTGAATTTCTTCACGATTTATATTTTTTGTGTAGAGTGATATCCCTAATGTTGATTATAATGACATCTGATAGTAATATCTCATTCTATTTGATTTTTCATTGAGTTAGTGTAGACAATAAGATCATGTTTTTAGCAAGATCATGAATAAGATGATGTAGGAATTATGGTTCCCAATTGGAAATAGGCTCTTCAATCTTTATCTTGTTGAAACCCTATATCAATTCCTATAGTATGGTTGATATTTTGTGTAGAAGATGAGTTTCATGGAAGCTCTTTGTTGGAAATTCATGCATGGAGGTTTCAAACTTCATATGTTATATCATAACAAGGTTTGGATCAAGAAACATGTATTTATATGTGATTTATTTTCTTCCCTATAAATTAAATTTTATCCTTTTTATTTTGTGTGTAATGGAATCCATCATTGGATTCATAGTGAAAACTCTTTATAAAAGAGTCAAACACTGCCACAGGGTTCATGATAACCATATTCCTCGAATAGTTTCGCTGGTTCTTTGATTTCAAGTCTGATTCATACCAATTTCCTTTAGTAATAAAATATTTCTTTCGGCGGTGTTCTCATCGTGTAGGTAGGATCAATATTATCTGAATCACATTATATCATGGTCTCTTTGTACTAATTTATGTTTTCTTCCTATAATAACACTCATTTAAATCTATGTACTTAATTCATTATTTTCTTAAAGAGACAAAATTACCCAATCATTTTTAATCCATCTAATATTAATCAACGAATCTTGGATGATCTTTATGAAAACCACTTCAATAATTCCTTATAAAAACTATAACCAAAGTTGTATAAATCATAAAATGGGGTCTGTGAAATTTTAAATTGATAAGTTTGATGATAAAAATGATATCAGTCTATGGTTAGTGGTCCTAAATCTAAGGTCACCACTCAACCACCCCCAATGGAAATCTCAATATTGCAATTAGATATATCAATATTTTAGAGTGGACTATGGCCATTGAGAATTTCATCATAATTTCATATTATTAATAATTATTCTTCCCTCATAATTAATGTCATAAGGAAGTTGTGTGAATATTTATGCAGTTTTCGTGGGTGTAAGTGTCACATGTGATGCATACCATAGAACAAAAACTCCCTTGGAAGGTAAGTGATTTTTGTGTGGAGCTAATGTATAATAAAAACAAACAAATATTTGAATCAATTCTAATTCTTTTCATGTTTTTTTATCTTAATATTTATGTTCTTCTTCTAGGATCATGAATCATTATTTTCATTGATAAATATTTATCCCAGTTCGGGGTTCCTAGAGGAGATGTTAATTATGTAAATTTCTATGATACTTCAACACTGGTGGGTGACCTGATAGTGTAAAAATCTCTAATTGATTGCTTTGTCTAGAATATTGGGTTAACATGATTATTCAAAAATTATAAATTTAATGTGTATGCCACAAAATTGAAGTGCAATCTGATCTAATTGTGACCCTTTTCTCCTTAAAGTGTTTTTTCTAAATCATGTTTTATTTTTTTAGCTAAAAGTTAATTCCACAAATCCATGAATGACCACCTTCTTGGAATATTAGGTGATGTTGAAGCTATTTAAGTAGTGATGTAAATTCATATACCCCTATCTTCTTTAGAATTATTTTTCACATTTCTTATGATGTGGGTATCTAATATCATGTCGTTGTTGTTACTACATAAATCTTGTTAGAAATATAATTTAATAAAAAAGTATTTCAAAGTAATTAAAGAAATTTGTTAACATCAATTGATCATATTTAATTTTTCATTAGTGTTTTAGTTAAACATTTAAATTTTATTCTCCAATAATTAATGAAATCCATTTTTTTGAAAATAGAATTCTATCCACAAATTGTTCGAGTGTTGTGATATTAATTAACCACTCTAGATTGGAAAATACTTAACCAAATTTCCTCAATTGTTGTTGGATTCTAGTTTGGGAGCATGGGAAGACTCTGGGACAACATTAAAAAACTATATAAAAATTATTATAAAAATTTATATGAATGTATTGTAACTTGAAAATCTATTATCTCATTTCTATTAATTGGTTTTGGTGTAAACTAGAATTGATATTTTATATTATTTTCAGTGATGTCGACCCATTTATTTTATTGGACTTTATAAATCATATTTCTTGGTCACACACTATATAAAATTTCCTGGAGAGTAATTAAATACATGTAGATTTTATTTGACAATGTTTATAAGAGTGGTAAAAATTGTGACCAACAAATGAAACCCAATTGGCCAGCTCAACCAGCTCAACCGCACTTATTGGGGTAAATCACACCACGATGCAAAGAAATTGAATAAGTTGGATGTTTCGAACATGGGATGCTTAGAGAATGTTTAAGATCCATTGTACAAGGAAGGCTTAGTAGTTAAGGTAGATTATGATGCTAGTAGTGGACTCAGATACTCCTAATTAGGACTAATGATTTTATATGGTTAATAAAAATGTATTATCTTCTACAAAAAATCTATGTGTGACAGTTGGATAGTATCATCTATTCATCCCCCATTTAATGATATACAAAGAAGATATTCTATTTGATTGTAATTTTTTATATTATATTGAGTGGTATTTCTTAATATTAAATTAGGAAGACGAATAATTTTTTTAATGATGGTATATTTAATTTTTATAGTTTTTGATGATTTGTGTTGTTTTTTCTCAAGTATTTTAATCTCTTAAAATAAATTCAAAAATTCGTTTAATGTTTTTAAATGTACATAAAATCCATATTTTTCATTAGTTATAATTTGATTCACATTTCATTACCCCAAAAACTATTCTTCTATAGAATTATAAATGTTTCTTATTTTCAATATTATTTTATCTGTGTATATAATTCTATATCGAGAATGTATTTTCATTTTTTTAGTATCATTTATTATAACTAATTCTCCACTGTTTTCATTACATATGTTACTTGTAATTAGAATTGAGGACAATTTTCATTGTTTATTATGATTACATTGGTTTGTAGGACTATATTTTTCAAATGCGATGAAGGAATTTTGACTCAATTAATATTTACTCTTCATTTTATTTCTATTTTTAATATTTTAATTGTCTAAAGATTTTTGTAACTCTAAATTATGGGGTTGTGTATGTTATGTTTTAGTTAAATGATTATGTCGTGCAACTAAATGTGTTCAGTACAAGTTATATCACTACATCATGATTATTGATAGATAAAATAAAAATATTAAAATGTTGTATTAATTTATAAGTAATTATCTTAAATAATATGATATTTTAGTTTTAAAAAATTATTTCCTGATGGTCTTAATAATATTTGTTTGATACTAGTTGTCAAAACCCAAACTCTAGTAACCAAGAGTTGGTCCTTAATTTAAAAAATTTATAAAATATAAAATATACCACACCAAAAAGGGTGATATGTGTTGTATCCTATTAAAATTAGATAGATATAAGAATTACATATAAAATTAGAAGATAAAAACACACCTAGAAAAAAATCCTACATCTTTGAAAAACATTCCATTATTCCTTATTATTATCTTGGGAAATGGATACAAACAAATGGTAGGATCATATACTCAGTGAGTTAAATTATACAATGAAATTTATAATGAAATATAAAGGGATAAATAATATGGAAAATTAAATAATCAATGTATATTCCATTTATTGAGTAACATAATTTTTAATGTATATACATGAGAAATAAAAATGTCACAAGGATAATAATAAATAATATTTTTGGAAATAAACGATGTTGACATCTTGAAATTCTTATCAATGACTGATTTAAAAACATTAAGAAAATTAGTGTTTTGGACTTTTACCAATATATCTTACATACCATCAAGGAATTATTTCTAAAGTATTTCTTCATATGCATCAACATAAATATAGAAACAATAATTTTTTTGTATCAGGAGAACAACCTTTTCTTTAATGGGATATCTATACCATATCCCCATCTGTCAATTTAATAATCCTAATGCATTCTTCATATATTTTAGACATTGTATAATATTGTTTCAATATGCTTTATCTATATTAAAATAACTATATTGAAAGAAGAATATGAAACACCATTATATCGCAAATAGATGATATAATAATATTACTTTTATGATAGCATCATGTATTTAAGTGTTATATAGTTAATAAAATTATAAAGTAGTGAAAATTATACTTATTACATTAATGATTCTAAAAATATTTTCATAAAGAATAAAATTAATTCATAATGAATAATGGAGAATGATAGGGAATATGATCACAACAATTTGAATGATCACAAAATAATGTATAGTCCATTCATTAGCAATGAATGATAAAAGACAATCAATTAATCTGGAATAATGGTTTTGAAGTAATGGAATAACATATGATAATTAAAGTGGAAAATGGGAGGAAAATATTAATAATATCTTTACTTAATACTTTTGTAACATTATTATAAAAATAAATTTATTAAAAAAATGAATTAATTTTCCATGGGATGTTTCATAGTATTTTAAATATTTATTTTAAAACTAACATAATTTTTAACGGATAAAATTCTTATAAAATTAATTTATTCTTATAAAGTAAAACTTAATAAGTAAAAATTAAATATAATTTCAATCCGTGAAGAAAATAATACTGATTATAGTTCATATAAAAAAGTTACTCAAAAGCAATGGAAATTTTTTTTACTATTAAAAAAACAAACCATATAAAATAATTTGAATAGAAAATACGTTTCATGGTTGAGGTAAAAAAAATTACACTAAATATTTTAAATATAAAATTCCATTCATGATCATATAAAAATATAAAAAGGACTTTATTGGAAAACTATTAAAAATATTCATTCAAAAACCTTATCAATAAAATATATTGTTATATCAAAATAAAATTTCTAGTCATTTTAATTTATATACAAATTTATATTAAAAATGTGATGAAAAGAAATAACAATGAATTATTTTCTAAACTAAAAAATAATAACAAGGCGAGTTTTGGTTAAAAAATATTTTAGTTATTTAGTAAAAAATCGAGGAAACGTTGGATGGAATACATTTTAATTACATAAATAACCATATATTAAGAAGTAATATTATGTTTAAAAATGAAATTGTATATAGTCATTTGAACTTAAATTTATGTACGAAAAATACCAAATAATAGTGTGATTCAAAAAAACCCTATGTATTTTTAATAACATTAAAATAAGGACCTAATAAAATGGAATAAAAGAATAAGAATTTTATATACCATTAATAAAGAGTAATTCATTATATAATATTTAAATGGGGATGTATATACACCATATGATATAAATTAGGTTCATAATATAATATTTTTCTCGATCCAGTTAAATTGAGGGAAAAACCGTTAATTTGGATTCATGCCTGATCAGATATATTATATCGTCCAAAATAATAAATGTATATTTATTAATATTTTATTATAAAAATATTTCTAAAATATTCTATTTTAAATGAAATCATTATAAATTAGTTTATATTCTTTTAATAGTTCTTTCAAAAATTATCTATATAATATTGTAAGATCATTTTCTCGAAAATTTATTTGTTATATTATCTACGGTAAATGTTTTTATGAGTTGGTTTTATCATATTTATAATGTTATTAATTTCATGAATATAATTATTATTCATTATATATTATTTTTTAATCATCAATTAATATTTTAATAGAAATAGATGTCATATCGCTTCATGGAGATGGTATTCCACACGTATACAAAATCCACTATATGATTTCCTAATTGATGATAGGTTATAAGGTTAATTGATATATTATATATAAATAATCATTTTTTCATAAAAATCTTATAATTATTCATTACTTATATATTTATAGTTCTCATATAATTTTTTTAAAAAAATTAATTACACTGCAACATATAGTCGTTGATCAGTACGCACACACGAGCAATATTTGTATTATCCATAGGATAGAAAAGGAAATGAAATGGTTGTGTAAATAAGATAAAAATATTAAAAAAATGTAAATATAATGATATAATTATTTTATGATATTTATTTTTCTTAGTAAATACAATTACGAAGAATGGAACTTCTAGAATTCTGAGAAGAACATATACTTCTTCTTTTGGTATCCATATTTGACTTACATAATAAGAATTATGGAAGTGTCATTTTGAAATGAAAAAAACCACTATGTATATAAAAACAATGATGTTACAGTATTTGGGATGGGTTGTTTTGAGAAATTATAATGACCTTAACCCTAGTAACCCAGAACTGGTGCCTCACAATATTACATTCACATATATACAATATTTGAATCCCAAAGGGATGATCACTTTAGTGTTTTTCGAAACCTAATTACATTTATGATCCTTTTATTACAATTTTAAAATAAAAATTAAAATAGAGAATCCTTGGAGAAATCCAATATTATCATAGATTAACCATGAATATCAGTTATAATATACACCATGAAATCCTATGAAAAATAAAAAATACGAAAGGAGTGAGATCATATGCTCAGTAAGGGTAATCGTACAACATTACCTTTAGGGATAATAATCATAAACATTAATGCATGGTGTAAAACAGAATTACATGACATTTTAACATAATAATGCTCATAATCTAGAAATAATAAATGGAAATAATATAATTACATATAAATATTTCCATGGATATTATACTAATTGAATAATAACTTGGAATATCAATATCCAATCTTATAATGTTGTTACTCATAAATCTGAACATAATAAATATATCATCAAAGAATTGGAAAAGTCAACATATATAAACAGGTATGGCCTCAATAAATACCAAAACTACAATGTCTCGTGAGTCCTACTGATACGTTGAGGGGCTATAGAGGTCCCCTATAATCACTTACTAATGCTAATGAATTTCTCATATTAAAGGAGAGATGAAACATAATCAATATAAATAGTCATATTAAAACTAGAGTGATGAATTTGAATATTTTAACCATAAACCCATAATGGAATCAAAATTTCACATCCACAATCAAAATAAATCATAAACCATTCAATTTATTATGGTAAAAGATAATTAAATATTTCATAGGTCAAGAAACACCCAGTGTACTTCATTTAGAAAAAATATATTCCCTTGGAACCATTTGATAAAATGTTAAAAATGGGTGAATCCTCTTTAAAATTTCATAGATTTAAATTTAAAATGTATTTGAATTTTTTTTTAAAAAAACTAGTATATAATAAGAAAAATATTCCACAGAGGATACTTAAACTTAAATATTCGAAAATAATAATGAGATCGTGAAATAACCATTACTTTGTTATTTACTGATCTTTAATGTGATTTAAAATCTTGTATAATGGTATAAATTAGGATTTGGAATTATTCCATAATCATATCCTTTTTTAGGATATCATATATGATCATATCATATCATTTTGTTAATAATATTTCATTATTACCCTTGTTTTAGGTGTTAACTCCTTTATTTTTCCATGAAGGTTTTTCCATTTAAGTCATGTTTATTAGGAATAAGATATATTTATTCCATATTAATAATTATTATAAGAACATAGATATAATATTTACTCGTTAAATAAATTTTTATAATCATTCATCCATGTTTAACAAGGGAATTGAATCACATCGTGTCATGGATATGGTAGGCCATACAAATGATCGAGCGACAAGATCATTCCCTTAATAGTGAAAGTGTAATGAATTAGATGGTAAATTAATTTATAAAAATTAAATATTATATCAGTATTATCATATATATCCATCATTACAATCATTATACCCATCCATGTAAAGTTGTGATGAAAAAAAACTACACCACAATGTGGAGATGATAAGCCATATGTATTAACGTGCAGTGTGGGGTAGATAAATCATGCAATATGGTTGTATAATAATCATAACAAGATATTAGAATATATATAATTCTTTATTTATTAAATTATCATTGAAAAAAAACTCTTAAAGAGTAAATATAAAAGTAAATCAACTCATATGATTTGGTAAAAAATGATTTCCTCTTCTTCAGAAGACTCCATTTGGTTCTCTACTCAAGGGATCTATGGTTGGACTTTTTGGAAAATAAGGGATTAAAAACCATTTATAAGGATGTTAAAAGGATAAATTGTTAGGTTTTTGTTGAGCTATAGAGATGACTGTGGTGTGAGGTAGTTAGGTAAGAGGTCCCCTTTTATAATTGAGGTGATGGTCGCCATTTGAAACTCTAAAAATATTAACAAAACATAAATGAATATACACAAAAAAGGCTCAAATGTGTGTTACTTAAAATATGATATAATGATGGGTCTAAATACACTGAAATAATATATTTAGACTGGTTTAGGCCACATTATCACCATTATCTTTTTTATTTAACCCTTATCTTTTCTCGTTAACTCTTACCATGAAAACATGTGTTTTCATTACTTATGGTTTAATATAGTTACAATAAAATATCTAAAAAACCTAAAATGAGTCATTTATAAAATTGTTAATATTATCCCTATAATTTTTTTTTAAAATTTCATATCATTTAATACAATATTATTTATTTAAATGTTTTATTAATGTCCATTTTGACCGATCATTTATTGACATTTTATAAAAGTTCAATTTAAAATATAACATCAAATAGAAACATTTTATAAATCCCTTATATATCTATGGAATATATCAAATTATATGATGAAATTAATTATTTCAAATTATATTTATTTGAATATAGTAAATATAATTTATTTCATATTTATAAAATTTAAACAATTATTTCATAATCATTGTGTAAACCTTTAAGGTAATTCTTTATTTACTAAAAATTAAAAATAAATTTCATGATCCATATAAAAAATTTATATTTCAAATTACAATTTACATTGGAATTTTTATTTTTTATAACCATATATTTAAAATGATATAGTTATTAAAAATGTGAGTATGGCATCTTAACTTCATTTTAATTAAAATATAATAAATTTTATACTCTCATCCAAGAGGATTTTAAATTATATAATATAAGCTAAATGATTATTTTGGTCGACACCCACTTATTCAATGATAATTAAAAATAGTTAGGGGAAATTTTATAGTCTATATAATATTATTTTTACCCTTGATGGCCTAATTTATCCTTAACCATGGAAATTAAAATATTAATAAATATACTCTCTATATTCTCAAAAATAAGAGATTCCAATTTACATAATATGGACCCATAGATTCAAAATGAAAAATATTTTTTAAAAAATATAAACACATAAGATGTAGACAACAATTTAAAATTATTCTCATTGATTGAAGGATAAAACGAGTTATTAAAGACAGAATCTATAGATGATTGTAATGTTTTTACATTAATAATCAATTTAAAATTGATTCCATCAACCAAAAACTGTATTAAGTGATATAAAAATAATATAATTTTACATAAAAACCCATTTTGAAAATCATTTAACAAAATGAATTATTTATATAAAAACAATTCAATTTAAATTCAATATTTTATAGAAATTTATCAGAAGCTGAATCTTATCATAAAATAAAAACATTTAACCAAAGTAAAATTTTATATTTTGATTAAAAATAGTAAGTATATTTTTTCATTTACAATATATGAAAGTTTCAAAATATGGATTCAAAATAGTTTTTCCATTAAGAGTCTATAAAATAGCATTTAAAAAATAGAACATTTTTTCTTAAAATTGGATTTATTCTAATATTCATCCTATAAAACTAAGGGGATGAATTTAAAAATAATTATTGAATATATAAAATATAAATTTAAATAATATATTTCTCTATTAGTGATTAATTTAATTTATTATGATAATATTTTATTGACATAATAAATATACATTTTAAATAAAAAATAATACATTATATTTGATTGGTTTATTATAATAATTTCCAATTTATTTTTAATAAATGAATTCATTTTATAAAAATTTGTAAAATATATTTTAATAATTTTTTAAATCTTATTCATAAACTCCATATTAATGTTTGATGTTATAATGATATTATTAAATATTATATCGTGGTTCACTTAAACTCAGTGTTGCATATAATGTACTCTATCAAATAAATTATTTTCTTAAAAAGAAATAAATCATAAAATATTTTGGGGTTAAATTACCACCTAATTCAATAAATATCAACCTCAAAATTTCAAATTTCACTACAAATATCAATAGTTGAAAATTGAAAATTCCTTTTTGGGAAACCCGCATCAAGAATAGGGTTAATAAAAAATCTTTCAATAAGAGGTAAATGGAATTTCCTAGGTTACCACAAAATATGTCTATAGAATAGGGAATAATTATTGTAAAGGGAAAACTAGGACATGAAATAAAAATGAAACCATCAAGTTATGATGGAGAGTGTTTGAGATCATTTCCATCATAATGTCTAGCATCAAAAAATTTTAAATATATAAATGGTTAAAGAGGTCATCACTTCATTGATAAGAAAATTAATCGAATAGAATTTTTCATTCCAACTTCCATTCCTAGAGTATAGGGGTTATTTTATTATTTATTTAAGCACTATAGAATATAAAAATATTTGATTTCATTCAATTTTATAAGTTAAATATCATCCATTGGTTGTGCTTAAAATTATTTTTACTTTATCCCATTCACATGGAAATAAATATTCAATATTATTTTTTCATTCATGAAAATGTTTTGTAAATCATAAGATCCCAGAGTCATTCCATCTACCATTAATTGTTATCAAAACCAATATGGTTACTATATGTTATCCAATATGAAAAATCATACTTTAACCTCATGAAATTATATCCAATGTTCTACCTAATCCATTCCTACCTTAAGTCTCGTCCAAAATACAACTGTTAAAACTCAAAATCCATAATATATAAGGAAGGTGACAAAATTTAAAATTGAACATTATATGAAATTTTCCATAGACAACATAATGGAAATATTTTTGTCACATACAAAATATATGAATACATTGATCACATTAAAACCTTAGTGAAAAAATGCATTCATCCAAATCTATAGAGAATATATATTTCAGTACAATAATTATATATATCATGTTTCATTTTATGAAATTACAGTAACCTAAATCATGAATTCAAAAACATAAATTCATTAATTAATATGTTTTTAATCTAGTATCATCATAAAATAAACCGTGATATCTTTATTTCGATCTATATTTCCTTGATTTTTGGAAAATTTATTTAAGAAGTTATATATCTATTTATTGATTAAGAATTCGATATTGACATCTGGTCTCATTCCCTTACAATCATGATCCTAGTGACCATTCTGTATACATGTTTATCAGACATTAATTCCCTTCAGAAAATTATTGGAGTGTCTCTACCAAAAAATAATCATATGTTCCAAATCCTTTATTCCCATTTCCCTTAATCCTTTTTTTTCTCCCCCATTCTATTCATCTCTTGATTTTCATTAAATTTATAAGTCCTAGAAAATTGTTACTCTATATTGAAATAACATGATTCTATATATTCCTATGATTTGAATGTTTAGGAGACAAATGAATTTCATCAGAATGTATTTATCCCCTCAAATAAATGATTAATATTACTCCATGATTTATGTAATTAGATTGTTTCATGACTTGATTCCCTTCAAAATTTGGATTCATATTGAGAAATATTCTTATCCTCATTTTATCTTAGAATCTGAAATTAACACACTAAATATGCTCTCTGTTTCGATAGTAAAATATTTTTCAATGAAATGTTACTTAAAATACTTCCATTCTATATTTTCTATTTATCCATCCTACAAAATTCTTGTATTTAATGAACACCATTGATCTGAATCTCGATAAAGATGATAAGCCACAATAAAACATTCTCCCTTTACTTCCCAAATAGAGAAATCTCTTTTCCAAAAAATATATCCATTGCCTGATATCAATTGGATTTTTAGTCCCGTTTAATTTTAGAGGTTGTTCTCTCGTGAAGTTGTATAACATTGTTCCTTTGAATTTGGTGTCTGGCTGGTCCATGTATATAAGTATATTTCTCATAACCGTAGTTAATTATCTGAGTGTTGCTATAAGTTGTCCACACCAGCTGCAACTCTAGATCTGAATTCATTATCTTGCATTCGAGGTAAATCCCCACATGGATTACATGTGCTAATATGGTTTACATTCCTTCCACTGTGATTTATTTCTAAAAAATTTAATACACTATATTGAGTTATAAATCATATAACATAATTTCAAACTATAAAAACACATATCATAATTTGATAATTCGCATATAACTAATATCATAATAATAAATATGGTTTATATAGGGACATATATACATTTAGATCCTTTATAATAGGTTTTAAAAAAAATGTAAATTCCCCTATGAATATCCCCTTGTAGTGTTAAACTATGGTCATAGCTAGGCATGTTCTCAGATACCAGGTTACACCTTTTCAGGCCTGACACACATAGTTATATTTGTTACCCAAATGAACATTTTTTTCTAGAACCACATCCACATTGGGTATCTAGAGAGGGATGTATTTCTATTAATACACACATAATTTCCTCCTTGCCCAAATTATATAATGTTCGTCTATAATTATTGTTAATGTCTATCTTGGTGTTATGTTCCTTAATCTATGTTTTCCAAATATTGTATTGGATGTTTCTATTATGCTTGCTCTAATACAAACTGTAAAGACCCGGACCCAAGTAGCCTTGATTCTGTGCCTCATTTTTTTACATTATTAGGGATATAATATTTGAATCCCAAAGGACTAAAAATTTTACTAGTTTTGGAAACTACATTACATATGTGATCCATACATTAAAATTTAAAATTTAAAATAAAATATAGGTAGTCCTTTTAGATCACCAATATTATACAAGCATAACAATGAATATCAGTTATAATATACATCATGACATCCTAGGAAAAATAAAACATAAGAAATCAATCTTCTTAGATTCTTAGTTAGGGTAAGCATACAGTGTAGGCTATTATGAATAATATGCATAAAAATTATGTAATGGTTTATAACTAAATTAAAATCAATTTAAACATAATATTCAGCACATGATGAAAATAAGAAATAAAAATCATAAAATTTTATATAAATGATCACATTGATATTATTATAATTATATAATAACATGTAATACCAATAACTAAAATCATAATTAAGGAATTCATAATATCAGACATCATAGACATATTTTCAAGGCGTTAGCCAAGACACAATACATAAACAGTTAAGGCCTCATCCAATACCCAAACTATATAGTCTGTTGGGACCTACTGATTCATCATGGAGTTATAGGATACCCCTCTCATAAATTCCTATGTCTAATTCATTCCATGTATGAAAGGTCTAATGTATCATAATCAGCACAAACATTCATCTTAAAACTTTCTTGTGAAATGTGAATATTTTTAACGTAAACCATAAATGTTATCCAACTAGAAATTAAATATTCAAAATAATTCATTAAACTATCAATGAAATATGTAAAATTATATCATAAAATATCAACCTAAAATGAGAATAATATTAAATATCGGATTTTGACATAGATAAGAATACTATAATAAAATAATTTACTTTTTTTGAGAGAAATATCATTTTTTATTGGAATAATTTATTTTAAAACAAGAAAAATTAAAAATGAATTTTTTTTGTTGAAATTAACCATTTAAACTTTTATAATAATTCAGGAAATGTTAAGGCATCATTAATACAGGAAAATCCACTCACTTCATATAAGATAAAAATTATATTCCTTCCATAGAATAAGTAACAAAGTAACTCACTTAGAAAATATAAAAAAGATATGTTAGAAAACATTTTATAAAATGTAAAATATGGGTAAAAGGAATTTCATCATTAATAGGGAAATTGTGAAAAAAAATTAATTTTTTTTCTAAAACATGGATATGGAAGGGAAAAGTTCATATTGGAGACATAAACTTATATAATGCCAAATAATAATTAGTTTGTGAAATAACCATTACCTTGATCTTTCCTTAATTGGATTGTAATTTAACCTGCTTCTAATGGCTTAAACATGCTATTAAATTATACAATAATAGCATACATGTTTATGATATCATATATTATATTCTTATATCATTTTTTAAATAGTGTTCTATTAGAACCTTTGTTTCACGTGTTAACTACTTCAATTTACCATGCATGTTTTATCGTGTGAGTATTAATAATTTGAATTGGATATATTTATTTCATATAAATAATGATAATAAGTTCATTGATATTATATTTACTCATTATATGCATTTTAATATTTATTTCTGGATGGTTAACAAGGGTAATGAGTCACATCACATCGTGGAGATGGTAGGATATACGTACAGACAACCGACAATATCATTCCCTCAATGGTTAAAGAGTAAAGAGTAGTATGGTATATTAAATTTTAGAATAAATAACATGTAATTATTATCACATATATCTATTATTTCCATAATTATACCCATCCAAGTAATTTGGTAATGAAAAATATATTATAGCATGACATGGAAATGTTGAGCTGTACGTACGCATGTGCGGTGTAAGATGAATAAATCAGGGAATAGTTTTGTCCCCAAATTATAATAGCATATCAAAATATATATGATAATTTATTAATGAAATCATCTTCTGAAAACACTTAAAGATAATTTATAAGATTAAATGTAATTGGATGAGTTGGTAAAAAGATTATCTCTTTATTAGTAGACTCCCTTTTGATTTCTTCTCAACGGATTTAGGGATGGTATTTTTTGAATACTAATACATCCATTAAATTTTTATGTATTTTAGGAAAATAAATGTTTAATGTTTGGTTGAGATATATGGCACAATGTTGTGTGGGGAAGTGAGGGTGGAGGTTCTATTTTATAGTTGATGTAAGGGTCACTTTTGCAATCTTTCAAAATATTAAATTAATTTCCTATTAAAAATGGCGCAAAAGGGAGTTATTTTATAAAATATATGATTGTGGGTATAAATACTCTTCAAACAAGGTTTTAGAGATTTTTAGGTAACATTGGTACCTTTATGGGGTTTCCTTAACTCTTATTCATTCTATTTAACTCTTATTGCCAAAACATTATTTTTACTTCTTAACGGTTAACCTTGATAAAATAAAATGCCAAAAGAACAGAAAATGGGTCATATATGTCAATTTTTACTTCATCCAAATATTGTGGAATATTATTTATTAATTTAATAACATTTTATAAAATATTTTTTATTTTAATGTTTCTTTAATGTCAATTTTCACACTATTAATTTCATTACATTCTAAAAATATATATTAATATACCATATAACATTGGAAAAAACGTTTAATACATATCTAATATGTCTATGTAATTTTTAATATTCATTCATGAAATTAATTAGCTCAAATTATATTTATTTTAATATTTTTAATATTATTTTTGGATATTTCTATTAATTAAACAATTAGTGCATCATCGTTATGTAAGACTTTAAGGTAAGTATTTATTTACTAAAAATTAAATGAAAATTATCATTATGAAGATAAAAATATTATCTATTACCTGACTATATATAGTCGAATTTATATTCTTTATAACTATATATTAAAAAGGATATAGTTATTATAAATATGAGTATGACATATTTAACTTATATTTAAATAAAATATAAAAAATATCATACTCTCTCAAAAGTGGTATAAGAAAGCTTTTATCGATGTACACACATTATTTTCGTTATAACCATCTTATCCGACGTGATTTGGGAATGTTCAATGGAAATGTAATAATCTATATAATATTTTTTTAACTCTAAAAAATTATTTTTTCCCAAAAATTGGTGTATTAAAAAACTGAAAAAATTAATATTTCTTGTGACAAAAAATAAAATAATAAAATTTATATATTTCGACCCAATTATTCCACGTATTTAATCATTTATAAAATTTTTAAAATATAGAAGTTGAAGTAATTAATTTAAAATTAATCTCATTGATGGAATGAGAAAATAGGTTATCAAAGTAAAAAATACACAAAATATTATAATGTTTTTATATTCATATTCTATTTAAAACACAAAAAAATTGAATAAATTTTATTAAATGATGTAATATTAATCAAATTAAACTTGAAAAAAAGTAAACAATAATTTTAGACTATAAATTATTTAGATGAAAAATCCATTTTCAATTAAAATGAAATATTCTATCACTAATTATCAAAACATGAATCATATCTTAAAAATACTAAAAATTAATAAAAAAGAAACTCTTTATATTTTTATTTAAAATTAAAATTTTATTTTTTTCAAATTGAATATATAAAAGTGTGGAAATTTAGATTTAAAAAAAGGATCCCCCTTAAAAATCTCTAAAACTGTTTTAAAAAAATATAACCCTATATGATTAGAATTTGTATTATTCTAATCTTGGGCCTATAAAACATAAGGGGTTAATATAAAAAAAGTCTATGAATATATAAACAATATATTTAATTAATACATTTTTATTATAATGATTAATTTAATTTATTATGATAAAATTACATTTTGGGAATAAAAAATAGCTTTTTGTATAAAAATGCATCTTTTTTATTAGTTTTTTTATTTTCACTTAAAATTAAATTTTAATAAAGGAATTAATTTTATAAAAAAAAGTAAAATATATTTTCATAATTGATTTTGTCAAATTCATAACATCTAACATAATGAAAAGTGTTATATTAATATTACTTAATTTTATATTATGGTTCTTTTAAGCCCATTGTTGTGTGTAATGTAACATATCAAATAAATTATATTTTAAAAAAATATATACGAACCATAAAATCATGAGTTTTTAATGAAACTTTTCTCAGTATGTGTGGAGAAGAGAGGGTATGAGCTACTCGTTTGTGAGTGGGGTAGGTCAAAATATTATAAATACATGATACATTGTTATTTAATATATGTATTACTCAAGTCATGTGACTCTATATTTTCATATATTAAATTAAAATATGATTATGGAAGAAATAAAACCATCAAATGAGATATAACAATGTTTATTTTGTTTTCTTCAAATCATATACCTTCATCTTAACAATTTAAACTCATTTTAACGTCAATTAAAAAGAATTTTTTATACCGTGGTTAGTATACATTATGAACCAAATATAATGTTAAATCATTAAAATATATAAACAATTGTTACTCCAAATAAAGAATACCATTTTCAATATCCAATTCCAAGAATTGAAATACATTACATTTAATATAAGTTTACAATATGTTATCCATTCTGTTTTTCAAAAAAATCAGTGACTTAAGTATAAAATTGATTTTACAGCAAAATAATTTATAATTTAAACTACCATGAAGAAAATGAAAAAAAAAATGATTTGTAGTCTGTAAACTACCATAAAAAATTGTATTAATTTAAATATTATTATACTAATTTTTCATTAAAAAAATAAAAAATGAATTTAACCATCTATATACTTTATTAAAATAAAAGAACTAAAAAAATTAAATAATAAAATTAAATTCATTTTCAAAATTTTGAACTATGATATATTATGTGAAAACATATTTTTTAAATGTGTAATATTAAATATTAAATATATATTTGTTCTATAATAGGTTTTCTTAAACATTTAGGTTATTCTTATATCATGTTTCTCACATAAAATTTCTATTATTTGTAAAATCATTATTTTTACCAATTAACCAAAAAATAAAATATTTCAAAATAATATAAACAAATAGACCATATGATAACTTTAATATGCTGAAATCAAAAACTAAGTTCATTTTATAATTTTAAATTTTTAAATGTGGAAAAAAATACATTAAAAATCATTTCAGAAACATGTAAATCATTTTTTAGAATAAAGGTATTTTTTAAGTATAAATGTTTTTTTCCTCATCTGATTCATTATATAAATAATTATATGATTATAAATTTAATTAATTTAATATATTATAAGAAAATAAATTAAATAATTAACAATTTTTTAAACATAAATTATTAATAGAAAAATAGAGCACACAATTAATTATTTTTTTCTGAAAATATATATTTTTTACCAAAAAATAATTTAATCATAATTTATAAAAAAATTGATAATTACTTTAAGTATGATTATTCATTTTTCTAAATTTAATGAAAATAAATATTATTTAAATTTAATAATAAATATCATGGAAATGTAGATTTCAAATGAAATACATATTGTATAAAGAAGACCTCTTTTAATAAAAAATGACCCATTGAAACTCTAAAAATTATAATCCATAAATGATTTAATTATTGTATTGAAATATATAATACTTATAAACTAGGAATTAATCAACATATTTTTATTAATAAATTAATTCTACTTATCATTAATTATGGGGTTACTCCTACTCATACCCGCCTATACAACGACATTATTATAATGCTCTCTTTCTGAAAAAAAATTAGTCGTATGAAGATTTGTTACATGGGGTTTAATATTTTTAAATTATTCACATTAGATTACATATTTTGAAATAGCCATCAAAAATATTTTTCAGGTATCTAGAAACACCCAAAAAATCCTTTATTAAAACCATCAATCCAAAGGTAGGTATTTGATGGGAAATTAACCAACAACACTTAGGGACATGAATTGGTTGAGAGGATGGGATGTCAGTTTCATCACAACCTTTTGGGAGGAATTGTTTCCTACTATGATATTCTCTTATTTATTTTATATATGTTTTTAGATAGTTAGTTGTCTACCAAGAATGATGTGGGTCACCATTGACATAAGAATCAATTAATAGCATGTATTAAATTTAGAATGATGAATTTGTATATTAGGTTCTTCATAAATGGATATATGTGTGTGTGTGTCTGTGTCTGTGTTTGCTTTTATCCATGGTTCTTCATCAATGGAATCATTTATAAACAATTTATAATTTATTTCGTCACGTATTATTAAGATGTTCGTTTCGATAAACTTAGTAGAGAACTCCAGAGTGTATCATCAACTAGAGAGATGAGAGTTGTTTTCATTTCAATATTGGACCCATGATATGGGATTCTTAAAAAACATTTTCAAATTAATAGGATCTGATGTAGTTCAGTTCCAATTGACGAGACACATATACCTTTTTAGGTCATGTGATAAGAACCAGTCTATGAATTTTAACATTATCCAGTAAGGAAATCTTTGAGAAAGGTCCCTATTCAAGGTTTGGTGTAAGAATTATTTCAAAGAGTCCCATGTAACCTAGAAGGGATATAGTCTCTTAGGATGGATAATAACCTACTAGGAATGCAGTCGACAGAGAAATAGGGTTTATTTATGGTGTTAGGATTGGAAATCTTGGAGACTTCTTATGTATCCCTTCTGTTTGGGAATCAAATTCCACATAGTTTGGTTATGAGTATCCACACCTACAGAGGTCCTATAATGGGTTGTCTCATAGGAGTCTATGGACCTTTGAGAGGATTTATTTGGGTCTTACACAAATGAATATGACCATTGGTTGTATGGAGAAATGGTTTGGGATTATACCAAAAAGGAGGCCCATGTATGAATCATGGCTTAAAAATGGAATCATGCCTATGAGGTTGGTTTTGAGGAATTACATAATATTGGAGAATTATCAAAGGTGTGCGACCATTTTGATATCATGATGAATGCAATCCTCTAATCCCATGTGAGATAAGCTCAGTGTGTGATTGAAGAGAACTCGGTAGATCTTGAAATACACAATATTTCTTTCCATTGGTGGATGAGTCCAAGACCCCAAGGGAGAGGGATAGAGAGTGGAAATTGACATCAATTTTCAATACCATCATTCAATCCTAGATATTCACATGTAACAACACATTTAGATACAGCCCAAGGTTATATAGAATGAGGATAAAATGATTTAGGAGAAAACCTACCCTAGTGAATGGTTCCTAGGGAATAATGGAGAGTTAGACACAACATCTCATATTGAAAGGCAAGTGTGATTATCTTTTTACCTATTGGGAACCAAAGGTCCATGTTATTAAATACAATGAGGAAAATACAAGTTCATATCCCTCATATATGAATCTGGAAGATCCCTAATGCTTTCATAGGGGTCGGGGTCTTTGATACCATTGGAATCCATTACTTCATGAACCTAGAGAATCCTACCCTTCATGTATGAACTGCGTGGGTAACGTTTGACCAAATGATTGCATTTCCAAATGGGATATACGCATGTGTGGTACTTACCATGGAGTTTCATGTATGGAGGATTCAATGGAGGTGTCAATTTGGCCCTTCATAGATGATGGATCCAATGTAAGGGTATTAAAACCATTGGTGGATTGAAAAATGGATTGAAATGTCTTGTGTTGGTCCGATCATGGAATGAAAATATTCTATTCATATGGACTGGGAAGAGGTATAAGTTCCTCACATAAGTCCGACATTTTAAAGGAAATGTGTTTCATGCAATTTCGGGGAGGAGGTGTATATTCTTAGCATAGGGATGAGGCATGTGAGAGTTGGAGGTTACTTTCGATGGTTCACCTGAGTGACATCACTATGGTAATGCCTTTAACTTTTTACAAAGGGTCACTTAATGATTCCCATGAAGGTTCATCCATAGGTCCAATATTTGGGAATTGGTTGTTATATAAATATATGCCAATGAAGGGGGAAGGTGTCCTCAAGTAGGTATCTTGGGTTTCAGACCCTATAAGGATTTAGTTCCTAATACTGTAACACCACAACATTTTGTGAATCATTATTTTAAGATCAATTTGGTCTTTCGATATTCTTACATTTCACACAACACGAAATAAATCTTTCGTTATTCAAAAGTCTTATGTGGGTAATGAGTTATACGAATCGCCAATTCAATATTTTATTAGACACAACACTTATATTATCTTGTGGTACATAAAACACTATACCTGGCTTTTATGATAAAGAATATTGAGTCCCATTAATAGATTTGGTTAGAGGAAATGTATAGTTTTACCAAACTACAATATACTATTAATATTATTAATAAAATATTATTATTAATACCACCATGTTTTTTGAATGAAGGTTATAATAATATAATCTAAATTGTGGGAATATGATTTATAAATTGATGTAAAATGAAATATTTGGTTACAAAATAGTATAAGTGAATGTAAAAAATATTTTAAAATAAAGAAAATACATTTCTTAGAGAACTATATTTCTATGTACAAACAAAATTTATCTCAATAAATGGAAATCTAGTTTTCATTAATACATTATATAAAATTTATATATATTATATTCAATAACTCTATTTTATATTCATCCAATGTAATTTATATATATATGATGATAATAAATAAAAAGTAATTAATAAAAAGATTTATTCATCTTAATTGTAATTTTATTGAATTCTAATGGAGAACCCATTTAAATATAACTTTTGAAAATTTTTAAAAAAAAATATTTTAAAAAATAACGATCATTTTTTGAAGAATAACATATAAAATTAAATTATATGGAATTTTTTTATTTTTCTTTTGATGTTTCATATATTGATGAATAGTGAAAAATATTGAATTTTAATTCAATAAATAATTTTTTTTCTAATATATTTATAAGGATAAATTATGATAGTAATTTTTTTTAAAGTTAAATTATATCCATTACAGACCAATTAATCAAATTTGAGGTATTGTAATCAATTTCAGTTTTAAATTAGATATAAAAAATATTAAACCTTTGAACATTTTTACTTTAAAAACAAGCTTTGTAAACCTGTCTATGGGATTAAATTTGGACTAGTTTCTGCCACTTATGTTGTTGTAATTTGAAATAATTTATTCAATATTTGAAATTATAATAATACATAATTTACTATAAGGTAAACATGGTTTTTGAAAAAAATTTGTGAAAGTAATTAAAATTATTTAAAATGATTACAAGGAAAATTAGATTAACTAGTGACTAACAATTACACTTAAGGGCCAAACTTAACTATAAAAAGTCCAAAATTTATTCTATGGACACATTTCAACCATATAATCCCTCTAGTAAATTTTTTTCCATTATTTAAGACACTTTTAAGTTTAAAAAAGAGTGTATAATTCCCGTTTCCAATAATTACAAGAATTCCACTCCTCTTCGACTACATAAAAGCACTCACTCATCCCACTTATTTTCACCTCTAAACACCATTTTATAACCCAAAATATTCTCCAAAACATTAATAAATCCCACCGTTTATCCTATGATCCACCCATTGGTCAGATATCCATCCAAGGAAGCCTTTTTATGCAAACTAAGTTGGGTTACCCAAAGAGGAGGTCGCATCTTTCTTCAAGATCATTTATTTTATTTTCATTCTCCAACCCCTAAAATATTATAATGAAAATATTTTATAATAATCATAGTATCATAAATATTAATATATTTATTAATTTATATGGTTCATCCTACATGCATACAAACTTCCATCTAATAGGCAATGAACTGAATGTTCTTGTGAATGGTGAACTACCACCTCATGAAATATCATTTTTTATTTTTCTATTACCTCCTCTCAAGGATGGAAATTATGATGAAAACTATATTATTATATATATATATTATATTATATTTTTGATTTATTTAATTTTTTGGGATTTCTATATTAAATATACCTATTTTAATTCCATTTTTTGTAAAAATGATAACATCGATTGTGGACAAGGGGATTACCTCCTCCTCAATTAGATGTGATCCATTCACAGCTTACATGGAACATATTAAATATGGGTTTAGTAAATGTATATGATATATATAAATATAAAAATGCTACTATAATGAGAATATTTATACATATATTTAATTTACGTTAATTCTACAAAAAAGTTAATTAAACTGAAGCATCATTCATGCGTACATACAACCTATGGTCTACATAAACAGTGTGTTCAATTTCATATTTCTATATTTTATTGATTTTCATATTTAAATATATACCATAAATATATGATACTGATATCATATTTTATATTCTGTAAATAATTTAATCATCATCTATGTAATATGACCAAGAGTAACAAGATAAAATATATAGAAAAAAAGTAGATAATACACGAAACATAACAATACATTTAGTTGTTCATAAAAAAGTAATATAAAGGAATAACTAAATCATATATGTTATTATATATAATAATAGGGTTTTTAGATTTATAATAAATTAATAGTTAATATACAGTATGATAGAATCTGTACAATGATATAAAAAAACATAAGGTAAGGATTTTCACATCCAACTTCTTATATATGTGAGATACAAGCCTTAATCTCCACCCATTTCAGTCATGTAGTGTATATTTCTTATATGTATGTAATAAATGGTTATTATACTTAAATAAATTTATATTTAATTATTATGTTTATGATATTTCTTTCATGGGTTTATGTTTCAAAAATTTATAAATTGGTAATGTAATTAAGTCTCAACTAACCATCTTTGAGACCCATGCCATGTTATGCACCAATTATTTATGGGGTGTATATACTAACATAGACATGTTATAAAATAAATATAAATATTTTATTGAAATTTTAATCTTCATGTAATGTTATTCTTCTATTGTGTTATGATTAAAAATTTCCAAAGAGGAAACAAATTATTGATAAAATATCAACATTTATCAAGAATGTTTATGATTATGCTTTCATTAATGAAATATTATGATCCATAACTCGTGAAATATCATAAATTTTCTTAAACTCAGATTATAAATATTATATCAATTAAATGTTATAATTTTACTAATCTCATTCACATAATATAAATAATAAAATGTATATATGAAAATCTACATTAATTCTCATTTATGTAGGAAATATGTGTTCTTTCAAAACTATTTTTTTAATTTATTGATTTTTTTTATATTATACAATTATGTTTGAATAAATATTTTACCCATGTAATACATTTAAAATAATATATTTAAATTAATATTCTTATCATTTTCCAATAAACTCGCGTTTTAAAACATTAAATGTGTAAAACTAATGTTTGGTATATACGGACTTACTCGCTATAATGACCGCCATTTCCATCATGTAGCCATTATAAAATTAAAAAGGTTTTTTAAAATAATTATAAAATTTTTTACTCTTTTTTTATTATAAAATGGATCTCAATTATATGGGCTTTCAAAAACTATTTTTTCTATAAAAATGGTTATAAATGATTTGAAAATAAACATTATATGATTTCACATGGTTTTTTTCAATGAAAATAATTTAAATTATACCAATGATTATTTTATAAGTTTTCAATATATTTTCAAAGATAAATTTTTTGAAATGGATTTTAATATTTATATATTTTTTAAATTGAAATTGGATTTCAAAATTCTTTTTAACATTATTTTATATGTTTTCAAGGGAATTTTTTTTTCAAATGATTTCAACATTATTTTATTTTTTTTCATGGAAAATGTTATTTAAAATATTTTCACAATTTAGTATTAGTTATGAAGGTAATTTTCATTGAACATAGTATGTGATATGTTTTATGTTATAAAAATCATTTTTCAAAGAATAAATGATATTTTCCTTAGAAAACTTGTTTTTAAAAGATAATTCAAAATTATCTTCAATATATGATTAAATACATTGGTGTTACTCATCACCTTATGGGAAAATGGTCCAAAAGTTCCACTAATATTCTCTCTCTAAATGGTTTATGATATAATGTAATTATATTTTTGAATCTCATTATAGTTTCTTAGATTACACATTTATGAAACCTACTTATTTTGTTGGGTTTTTATTTGATGAAATTAGTATGAAACCTATCTATTTACAATAGGTTATGAAATTACATATCAATGATACCCATTTCATTTCCAAGGTTTTTATATTATTAATTAGGTTCTTATGTCACATTTAGGTATAATTTAATTATTATATTGGTGGTACCAATATCTCGATCTAATGCATTGAACAAATATTTATATCTCATGAGATAATGATGGGAATAAAGTCAAATTTTTTTGATCCGCTATAGAATATGGGGAAAATCAATACAGTATTGGAATATGGGTATACCTAATATTGAATAAAGAAATGGTTTTGACTTGGGATGGTGATGTGGCCCACCTTGTCTGTGTAGTCCCTATGAAGTTTCTTAATAGGTTTTTGGAAATAATCCTTGACTTACAGGGAATGATACTACATGTTTATGTTTTTTCCAAATATATTATGTCTTATTCATATTATATTCATGTATACATACTATTATTTATTATCTTAATATTCAAGTCTTATTAACATCAAATATTTATTCTATATCTCTTATTTCAAATCATTTAATTAATATGTACGATATTAAAATGTGATTCTTATATTGAACCTACATTATTACATACATTATAATGAAATTATTCAATAAAACACTTACTTTTACATTGATAATCTTTTAAAGTTTAGATATTTAGATAATTAAGTCATAATACATTCATAACATTACACATTTTTATAGAGTGGATACCATAAATACATATTCCATTTTATTCAAATTTTAAAACATTAAAAAATAAAACCTGATAATTTGACATTTATTCAACATTTTACATGGATTATTTATTTTCCTTACACATCCATTAAACTATGAAAATATTTCAAAACATGGGATGAGCAAAAAAACTCAGTAAGGGATATAAAAAGAATGAAAGAACACGTTAGTACATGAATTGTTGTAATGCATGAAATCATTTTCAAACGACATACTTATTACCTGTATGTATATAATTAAATTTTGAAATATGAGAATTAAATAATACCTATGAAAATAATTAGAACCATATAGGTATCTTGGGGAATTACTTACATAATCTTGTAACCCTCTCGGCTACCTTATAATTTCCAACCCTCGCAACTACCTTACTATTTGTGTAATCATCGTTGCTACACTGAGAGTAACCATATGGCCAAACTCCAATATACACATACCAAATGAATTTGAGGAAAATATAGGTCCCACACTTCTCCATAAACAATGCCCAAGATCTAGAATATAATCATATGACATGAATATTAGCATAAAAACAGTGCTTTTGAATTTTGAAAAAGAGAATTTTAAAAGAGGATTTTAAAAGAAAATTCCATTATAAATATCATATAATTGATGTGAGACTTAATAGAGTGGATGAAATATGTATATAATCTGTAAATATACATAATTAAACTTATTATAATCTGAATTCATCACAATAAAAATTTAAATACCACATAAATAATGAAGGATAAGGTTAACCCAAAGAATAGATATCAGGATATGAATTCCCTTACCTCAGGCTTTTCATATATCAAACATGTTTAAAATTCCTATATAATGGTTAAAATAGTGTTATTATTGTTTTATAGAAACGTTTTCATTCTTATAACATCTTATATGATCATTTAATAACATCATTTCACCCCATAATTGTTAGTATTTTGTTATTTGCACTGTTTTGAGTGAGTTCCTTTCATGATTTCCATGATTGGTTCATGATCGATGTTTTGGGTGATTGGATGTGAAAATATATAATTGTAATGTAAAAGTATTTACATATTTCAAGGACCATAATTTATAACATTTATCATTTTTATGTTTTATATGAGGATGATTCATAAGCTAAAACATTGATGATGTTCGTTTTGATCATTTTAGTGGTTCTTTGATAATAACAACCCCATTTTGTCATATAAATTAGAACCATGAGTAAAAAATAATTCCAGTACCATGTATGAGACAGAATTCATATATTATAACCTGTTTCAACCATATAAAGGGGTTCATGGGCAGACATAAAAGAATTAATAGATATTTAAATCACATCTTCCATGATGTTGGTAATTGACACATCAAGGAAAACGTTTTTATTCCTTGAATAAGTAAGATAGGGGGAGAATAATGACGATGAATTTTCCATGAACATGATAAAATAACGAATATATATGATTTATGGAGAGTTCATTCCTCTTGGGTAAGAATATATGAAGAAATAATATGAAAAGAAAGGAACGCAAAATAAAAGAATAATTGATAAATCCCTTACAAACCTTCGGCAGCCTAACGACTATGCAACATGGTTTTAGAAAATATTAAAAAGAGAGGAGAAAAGGGTCACCCATCTAAAAATGAATAATAATATAAATTAGATTAATAATAAGATTAAAATAAGAACATGGTATGGAAACATGAATGTTATACCACATAAAAGAAAACATGAATTTAAAAAAGAAATAAATTTAGAATTTTCTTACCATGTAGTGTTACTCCTATAACATGATGGATGGGAACTTGAGAGCATTAGAAAACCTTGCAACAGATACTAGGGAGGTATGGTGGCCAGATATTCATTGATGAGAAATTTTTAATGATGTTAATGAAGGAATGTGTTGGTATTTATAGAAAAAGTGACGGGTTATTTTAGTAATTTCCAAGGGACACCTCATTAGTGGTATTTAAAAAACCATGGTCTATCCCATGGTATTTTCCCAGAGTATAATCCACTAGGGAACCCTCAAAACTTAATTTACTACACACAAGTTGAACTGATTTTTATTACATCATTAATGATGTCATTAACACACCGAAACTCAAATTGTATTATTTACTATTCAATAAAAAATCAATTGTTTAAGAAAAATCCCCAAAATCCACCCTAACCATTTATCGAAATTCATAATTAAAAAATAAATATTGTTTTTTGAAAATAATTCTTTAAATATTTTATTTTTATTTTTAAATAAAATCAAAATTTATTCAAAATATAATAATTTAAAAACTATAACTGATTTTATATCACATTTCAAAATTAATTAAGATGGCATTATCTTAAAGCCTTAAAAAAATAAAATTATAATACAATTTACTATTCATTAGTGTCATATTAATTTTTATAAGGGTATGTTACTATTCACCAAAAAAACAAGTTGGTTTCAATAGACTCCAAATAACATACTGAACAAAATTGTAAAAGACCATTTTTAGAAATTCAATACAAAGAAGATGTAAAATTATGCTTAAATGATACCTATAAATAACTACATTAAACAAAATTTGAAGCATTTCAATTTATCTTATGAAAACCATGGGGTTTTACATTTTCCCTACCTTCTGGATATTTTTTCCTCACAATTTTATTTACTTATTAAACATGTGAGGGTACCTTTCCCTCATAGCATTTTCAAACTCCCATGTTGTTTTTTCAACCATGTGGTTTCTCCACAAAACCATTACCTGGTGGATTACCTTATTTGGTAATACCAGTTCTCTTTGATCAAGAATATGAGCTAGTTTCTCTTCATATGAAAGGTTCTCCTCCAGCTGAACTGCTTCTGGGCTCAAAACATGGGTCAAATCTGGTACATACTTCCTTAACATCGAAGCATGAAAAACATTGTGTACCTATGAAAAAATCAAAGTTATAGAAACCTGGTATGCCAATGTTCCAACTTTATCCAAGATTTTAAAAGTACAGATGATCCATGGACTTAGCTTCCCTTTCTTAATGAAACACATCACACTTTTCCAAAGAGAGATTTTAAGGAAAACATGATCACTTACCTAGAAAGAAAAGACTTTCCTTCTGTTATCGGCATAACGTTTCTCTCTGCTCTGAGCCGTCCTCATGTTATGTTGGATCATATTCACTTTCTGATCCACTTATTCGACTAATTCTAGCCCCATAAACATTGTTTCACTAACTTCATCTGAAAACACTGGTGTCCGACACTTCTTCCCATACAATTCCACAAAAGGTTCCATATGAATACTAGAATGAAAATATTATAATAAGAAAGCTCAACTAAAGAAATATGTTGATCCCAACTTCGGTGGTAGTCCATTGAATTAGATCGATCCATATCCTCCAAAGTTTGAATCGTTTGTTCTGACTTCCCATCTGATTGAGGATGGAAAGATGTAACAAAATTTAATTTCATGCCAAATGACTTTTGATGTCCCTTCAAAAAGTAATAACTGAACTTGGGATCCCGGTCAGATACAATGTATATAGGAAATTCATGAAACTTGACAATATCCTTGAGTTACAATCTAGAAATATGATACAAAGTCATTATTTCTCAAATAGAATAAAAATGTGTAGATTTTTTCAGTCGATCCACAATAATCCAAATTGAATTGTTACCTTGAGATGACATAGGTAGTCCCACCACAATGTCCATGGATACATTCTCCCACTTCCACTATGCCACTAGAGAAGGCTGAAGCATCCCTTTCAGTAACTGCTGCTCTACTTTATCCTGGTGACATGTGATACAATACATGGTAAGATATGTAATTTTATTTTTCATTCCATCCCACAATCAATACTCCCAATGGTCTCTAAACATCTTAGTACTTCCAGGATTAACCGAAAATGGAAAACAATGAGATTCATATAAAAAATCTTTCTTCCACTTATAATCATAGGGCACAAACAACCTTTTTCAAAATTTTAAATCAAAATATTTTTAAAGGTTAAATTCTCAACGATTATCCATTTTAACCAATTATAACTTTTTCAGTTGCTCACAGTCTTCTTTCTGTGCTCAATTGATTCTATCTGACAACGAATACTGCACTGAAACCTAAAACAAAATAGATGTATTCCATGCTCTAACAAATTCTAAGATAAAATTAATCAAATCATTAATAAAGGTATCATGTTCCAAAAAGAACATGGTTAATGATTCTTGATCTTTTCGACTCAATACATCTGCCACTTTATTTAATTTTCCAGGATGGTAATTGATCATGAAATCATAATCCATTATCAGTCCAAGCCATCTTCTCTTACCCATGTTTAATTCATTCTGTGTGAATATATACTTCATAATTTTATGGTTAATATATATTTTACATTTGGATCTGTATAACTAATGCCTTCAAATTTTCAAAGCAAAAACCACAGCTGCCGATTCCAAATCATATGTGGGATAATTTAACTCATGAGGTTTTATTTTTCATGAAGAATAAAATATCACCTGATCATTCTACATCAAAACACAACCAAGTCCCTTCAACAAAGCAACATTGTAGATAAAAAAAATCACGTTTTGGGGAAGGCAAGGCCATAACTGGAGCCTTTAAAAATCTCTTCTTCGATTCCTGAAAACACACACAAAATTCTTTTGTCCAAACAATTTTTAACCCTCTCTGTGTTAACATAGTTATCGAGCTTGATAACTGAGAAAATTTCTTTACAAAATGTTGGTAAAAACCATAAAATCCAAGAAAACTATACACCTCTATATCATTTGATGGTATTTTACATTAATCAACCAAATTTTTTTTGGTAGGATAAACTGTTATATCATCCTTATTTACAATGTTCCCATAAAAAAAATATTCAGCAAACAAAAATCACTCTTGCGGAATTTTCCATACAATTTCTTTTCTTTTATGGTTTTTAAAACAACCCTTAGATGCTTTTCATGCTCCTCTTTATTTTTATAAAATACCATAATGTCATAAATAAAAACAACCACAAACTTATCCAAGAACTCATGAAATAATTTATTAATAAGATTTATGAATCCAACAGATTTATTAGTTAACCCAAACAGAATAACCAAAAATTCATAATTCCCAGATCTATTACGAAAGGCTTTTTTTAGGATGTCATCCCCATTCACCTTTAGCTGATGGTGTCCAGATCTCAAGTCAATCCTGGAAAAGTACAGAGCTCCCTAAAGCTGATCAAACTAGTCATTGATATGAGGAAAATTATACTTTTTTTAACAGTGCTGTTATTCAAATCTCTATAATCAATGCAATGTCTCATGGAACAATCTTTTTTTAACAAAAAAAATTGGAGCTCCCCATGGTTATGTTCTAAGATGAATGAATCCTTTATCAAGAAAATATTTAACTTATTTTCCAATTAAAGATGTTTTATTTGTGCTATACAATATCGGGGGTTTTGAAATTGGCATAGCATCAAGAACTAAGTAAATTTTGAATTTGAATTCCTGATCTGGAATGAATCTAGGTATCTTATTAGAGAAAACATTATGGTATTCATTTACCAGAAGAACATCATCAATATGAATAGTTCCCTTGTTCTGAACAATATGACCAAGATAAAATTCATTTCCATCTTTCAATAGATTCTAAGAATCCTCATATGGTATAAATTATATGGGTTCATTCTTGTATTCAAAATGAAATTCTTTATTAATAAAATCTTCTTTATCTCTACCGTCAATCCTAAAAAGATAAACAGAAATCCAATCGATTCCAAGAATAACAAAAAACTCGACTAAGGGTTAAACAATATGGTTTGTAGGAAAATTTTTTCCACAGACCACAATAAAAATATTATTATAATTCCACTTTTCTATAATACTTCCCCCTAGTGCTTTAACGACATGTTCAGGTCTCATTTTTGAGGTGATATTTACAATTTATACGAAACATTCTCGGAGTTTATGGAATGTGTAGACACTGTATCAAACCAAACATTAGAAAAATATGAGTAAATAAACAATGTACCTGATACAACATCATTAGATGGCCTGACATCTGCTAACATTGTCTTAAAGGATCTCACTACACTTTTCTTCTTATAATATTTCCTCTTTTCATCATTCGGATCTCTCTTTGGGTAGACATTTTCATAACGACCCGTCTCACCACATTTAATACACATTAAAATTTTTTTATTAGGATTATTCATAGGATCATTTTCATTGCGATTTTGGGCCATCTGTCCTAACTTACCACTTTTAAAACACTTCCCAGTTTTTCTAAGACATTCCCAAGGGTGTTTCTTTCCACACCATTCACAAATTGGATATAGGATTTTCTTACCATCAGATTTATTTGGTTGATTCTTACCCATCACTTGCCATATGAACCTATTATTGTCCTTCATTCCAAAATGCATGTGATCATAAGAAAACTCAATCTCTACCCACTCAGCACATCAGACAAGTTTCCCCTAACATTTGAATTCACAGGAGTCCAACACCCTTTGATTCCTTGGATTTAGTCTTGAGTAAAAGTGGTTGATTTTTCTATTAAGATCCAGAAAAATATTCGAATCATACCTTGCATGTCAAGTGATGCTCGCTTCATACACAGCCACTAAATCTTCCTCCTTTTTCTTTAATTCAAGGTTTTTCTTCTCCATCCTATGTCGCACCACCATAGGAATATATTTTTCAAGGAAGAGATTTAAAATTTTTCCCACTAAAAGGTATAAATATCTTATCTACCCCTAATTTTACTTACCATTTAAAACCACTAATCAACATCACATTCAAAATGAGAAATATAAAGACTTACTTTTTCTTTGTCTGGTCATCCCATAACATCTACTCGGTTTCAATCCCTACTATTCTGGGATATAGATTCAAAAGGATGTTGTTATGTCACTGCCCCTCCTCTTCAGCTTCTTTGTTCCATCTGCAGACAACCATTCTGAACAAACATATCTTAGATGAACCAAATGGTAATCAATAAATTATATAACATTTAAAATTAATGATAGAGTAAAAATAATTTATGGTATTCATTAACATCATCCTTATTCCTAATGTTATCTAATCCAACCATTGATACCAACTATAAAGACCCAGCCTTATAAAATACATAATAATGAATTTAGCCAAGAAAACACTTACTTTTACTTTAAGTATCTTTTCATGTTTAGAGATTTAGATAATTGGGACATAATTCATTCATAACATTACACATTGTTATAGAGTGGATACCATAAAAATAGTTTACATTTTTTTCAAAATTTGAATCATTAAAAAATAAAACATGATTCCATGACAATTGTTCAACAATAAGCATGGCTTCCTTCTTTGTCATGCACATCCATTAATCTATGAAAATAATTTAAAACATGGCTAGAGTATAAAAAATTAGTACGGTATTTAAAAATAATTAAAGAACACATTAGTCCATGAATACTGGTAACGTATGAAATCATTTTCAAAATACATAATTTTCACCAGTATATATATACTTACATTGTGAAACATGAGATTTAAACAATACCTATGAACATAAGTATAACCATTAAGTTATATTGGGGAATTACATACATAATATTCAAAACCTATTGGCTGCCTTATAATTTTTAAATCTCACATCCACCTTGCTATTTGTGTAACCATCGTAGTTACACTTGGAGTAACTATATGGTTGACCACCAACTTACACATACCCAATGCATTGAAGGAAAATATAGGTCTCACCCTTCATCATAAAAAATTAACAAGATCCAGAACGTAATCATACAACATGAATATTTTCCTAAAAAAATTGCTTTTGAATTTTGAATAATATAATTTTAAAAGAAGATTTAAAAAGAAACATCCATTATGAATATCATATAATTGAAGTGAGAGTTAATCGAGTGGATGGAATATGTATATACTCTGTAAATATATATAATTAAACATAGTATTTTCAAAATTAATCACCCAAAAAAATTAATTACCACATAAACATTGAAGGATAAGGTTAACCTAAATAATGGAAATCAGGTTATGAATTCCCTTACCTCAGTCATCTCTTACTTTAAACTTGTTTAAACTTCCTGTATAATGGTTAAAAGAGTGTTATTAGTATTTTACAAGAAATTATAAAAAATATAGTGGAAAGGTGTCAACCATATAGAAATAAAGAATAATATATAATAGATTAAGAATATGGAGGAAATAAGAACATGGTATGGAAATTTAAAGTTATACCACATAAAAGAGAACATGAATGGAAAATGAAAGAAATTGAGAATTTTCTTACCATGTACAGTAACTCCTAGGACATGATGGTTGGTACCTTGGTGGCTTCAAGAAAACTTAGGAGGGATAATAGAGAGGTTAGGTGTACAAATCATTATTGATTACAAATTTGTAATGATGTAAAAATGAATGGGTGGGTATTTATAGAAAATGTGAGGGGTTATTTTAATGATTTCCAAGGGAAACCTCATTAGTGGTATTTGAAAAACCATGGGCTTGCCCCTGGTATTTTCCCATGGTACATGACACTTTTTACAAATCATAACATATTTTATTGGACACAAGTAGACCAGGTTTATTTCATCATTATTACATCATTAATGATTTCATTAACACACCGAAACTCAAAACTGAATTCTTTACTATTCACTGAAAAATCAACTATTATAGAAAAATCCCCAAAAAATCACCCTGACCAATTATCTACATGTAGAATTCAAAAATTAATCCAATTTTTTAAAATAAAATTCTAATTATTTTTAATTTAATTTTAAAATAAAATCATACTTAATTCAAAATTTAATAATTTAATAACTGTAACTGCTTTTATATCACATTTAAAAATTATTCAATATGTTATTATCTTAAAACCTTAAGAAATTAAAATAATAATATAATTTACTAATCATTATGGTTGTATTACTATTCATAAGGGTATGTTACTATTCACAAAAAAAACAAGATGGTTCCAATAGACTCCCAAAAACATACTGAACCCAATTGTAGATGACCATTTTTCAAAATTCAAAACATAGAAGTAGTAAAATAATGTTTATAATTTATTATAAATATCAAAATTATAAATAATTTTATTCATTTAAATATATATTTAGAAAACCATATGGTGATACAATTCTCATGATTTTTTACCTTTATGTTCATGTTATGATTAAGTATTTCTTTTATTTACCGTTACAAAGAATTCGAGATCACTGCTTTCATTTTTTTTTCATTACACCATGTTATAAATAATGTTTTTTATGTATTTGTACTTAATATGATGATAATTAAGGTGTATAATGAAGATCATTCAAAAAATAGATTAATGTGTACTATGTTTCAAAACACACTATATTATTACGATTCTCGCGCATGTTTTTTTATAATGTGACAAATATTTAACTAAAATGATGTAATATCCACGTATGTTTAGAATAGGTCACTATAATTAGTAATAATGTAAATTTTTATTAAAAAATTTTAATTTTTTTTGGGAATAATTTATCAACATCCCTAGGGATATTTATAAGGATATGTCTAGGGGTATCTATAAGGATGAATCTATGGATCTGTTAATGTTTATAAAAACATCCTGGACTATTGGTGAAGGATATTGTGAGTAGTTTCTAGGAAATTAATACATATATAAATAATAAAATTGCACGTTGTTCTAGAAAAAATTTACATAGCAGTGACAACCCCGAAAATACTATATTAGGCAAGACATGATCGGGAACTAGTGCACAAAAATTACACTAGAAACACACCTGGTTTGACACTCTGGATGGATATTCATTTCGAATTCATAAACTATTTATGAACCACCATGAAGGATTTAAATATAGGATTACTATGAATATCTTAGGATAAAAATAATTTTTTATAGATTAGAGAAGTATTTGTCATGATCTAGACATACTACAAGTAATTTTTCTTCATGATTGTGTTGTTTTCTTCTATGATAACTCTTTCTCACAATATGATTTTTTGTGTTATTAAATAATAGGAACTATAAAGATATAGGTTTACATTGAATGTATAAGTTGTTTAATGTATGGAAATTATAAAAAACCGATGTCATCAGTTGGTATCCCAAACAAAAATCGGGAAGGTGGTGCAATTATTTGTTATACTTCTATGGATAAAGGTACCAACAATAACTTGTGAAATGTGTGGGATGTTATAATGGTATTTTTTAAATTAAACAGAATAATAATTATACTACTGAATTTTCTGAACCTTATGAAATTATTTATATGTGATATTATAGAAAAATAGGTTTTATGGAATAAGATGAAGAATCCCAAGTAATGTTGTAAGAATAAATTATGATGAAGGAAGTGTATATTTTTTGGAATTCAAAAATGATTTTATATGAATAATGAAGTCTATAAGGGCTATTTTTAAATGTTTTTCTTTATGAATTTTTATGAATCTGTTATATGAAAATGATTAAACATAAAATTTATTTAATGGAAAAGATATATTAAGAGATGGTAACACTTAATATTTTCCTCAGGATGAGGAAAAATATTTTATATGGATAAAGAGATGATGATATGGATGAAGTAAATTGGGTAGTTTTTATAACATCAAAAATGATACAGAATTTTATGAAAAAAATGAACTATCTTATCATTGATTAATTTAATAACATTTTGAATCTAAGGAATATATCCAGCAATTTTAGGAATATAGAAACATGCATGTTTTGAAAAAGTAATTATGGGAACTACATATATTACCATGTTTAAATAGAATATATGATGAAGGGATTAACATTTTTGGAATGTGACCACCAAGAGATAAATCATGATATGTGGGGGATAATTGTTAATTAGATTTATTGATCATACATCTAATGTTTTTTGATTTTTTTTCTTTTGGAAGGTTTACAATGTTAACCATATATAGAATGGTTTATGTTATATATCCGATGAGGTTTTTAGTATTAATGTATTTTTACAACATATTATTATTTATGAATATTAGATTACTTTTTCTAACCACTTTTTTGTGACAAAAAAATGACTTATTTAATGACTTATAAATCTATTCATGGATCTCATCTTCTGTTAATTCTTTAAGAATAAAAAATTCTCATTCATTCTCTGGAGAAAGAGATGATGTTTTAGTAGATTTGGGCACAATTAATGGGTAATATTAGGCATATGGAAAGGAATTAAATAAATAATATATATAAAATTGTGAAAGTTATAAAAAATATAGAAAATGGATCTTGTAAAAAAAAATTCCTAGTACCTTCATTTATGATGAATCAGATGGACCATTAGATCTTTACAGATTTACAGATTTGTGATCGTTAACTTTCTCCTGACAATTTCTTCAATAACTCTCTATCAAAACATGACAGATATATTTCTCTTCAATATATATGTTTCCACATCCCACTTATGTTCTCATATGTGGAATCATAATGATGTGCCACTTTCGGTAAATGTTTTGTTTCCATTTTTTCATTTTTAAAGGAATTATTAGTATTCATTTTTATAATGTGGGATTCTTTGACAACAATATTAATATATTAGATATTTGATAACTAAGAATAATTTCATGAGTGAAATTAATTTTAATTGGGGTTGAATATAACAGCCTGATATTTTTGGAATTATGATTTTTTTATTTAATTTAATCTTTTGATATTTTTCAATTCAAACTATATTCAATATAACTTTTATAATACAAAATCACTATGTGTTTAATTCATTATAAAAAACACTAAGTCAATATTTCACCACTCCAAACACTTTTATTAGCATTTGGTACACACAACACTCTGTTTGGATAGTATTACACACAATAACGAGTCTCATTTGATTGAAATTCTTACACGTAATATCGTGTTTCCCCAAATTACAAGAAACTATTAATATTTATTTGAAAATATTATTATATATTTCACCAAGATGTTAGAATGGTAGTTGTTAATAATATTTTTTAAATTTTAAAAATATTATATAAACTCTTATATGAATCAAATACATTGGTTCTAAATTACTACAATTGAATGTAATAAATATTTGAAAATAAAGATATTACTTTTTAAGAATAAAACATTTCGATGCAAAAACACAATTTTATAAAAATAAATTAATCAAACCAATATTAATTAATGTTTTAAATAAAATTTATATATTATATATTCAATAAATATTTTTTATAATTGTCTAATTTATTTATTATTTATAAGATACTAATAAATCTATTTTTTTGGATAAAAAGATGTATTATTCTAAGTGGTAATTTTATTGCCTTTTAATTGATAACCCATGTTAAATATTATTTTTAACACTAATAATTTTTATTTGAGAAAATAAACATAATGTTTTAAATATGAACAAAAAAATTATATTAGGGTGAATTTTTGGTATTTTTCTCTGAAGATTACTTTTTTATGAATATTGAATAATATTGAATTTTAATTAAAAACCCATATTTAATCTGATTTATTTATAAGGATAATGTATGTTTTTAATGTTTTTTAATGTTTAACAATATCAATTATATTTAAATTAATTTAATTTAGTTCTTTATAATCTATTTCAATTTGAAATTGAATACGAACACTTGCCAAACTATTGATCATTTTTACTTTAAAAACATGATTCATCATCCCACTTGCGAGATTAAATTTGAATTACTTTTGGAAAATTCTATTATGGGAATTTGGAAAAATGGATTCAATATTTGGAATTGGAAAAAAAATTCAAATAAGTTGAACATAGTTTTTGAAAAATAATATTTGTTAAATTGATTAAAATTAATTACAGTGATTAAGAGGAAAATTAGTTTGTCAAGGGACTAAAAATTACATTTTTTTCCAAAATGGCATATAGAAATGCCTAAAATATATTTTAGGATTATATTTAGAGCCTATACTCCAATTTATGGAATTTATTTCATTATTGTATCCCATTCCCATCAGAAAAATGTGGGTGGAATTCTCTTTTTAAAATATTAATAAGAATGGCATTCCACCTCTACTCTAAAAAGGCACTCACCACTCCCTCTTATTCACATATCTAAAGATATTTGACTTTATAATCCTATACTATAATAATATCCCAAAACCCCTTCACATCATCCTATAACCCTCAATTTTCTCATAATTCCGACCAAGTATTCATTTGTTAAAACCAAGAAGAGTTACCCAATGAAGATGTAGCATTCTCCATGAAACTCCATAGTTTTAACATCATTATACACTCCCTAAAATCATCTTATTTAGTGATTATATAATAAATTTAAAATAATGTTTTTCATTTATTTTAATTATAAGGGTTAAATCTAAAATTAAACAAACTTCCATCAAATTGGTAATGAACATATTGTTCTTGTGTACGACAAACTACCACCTCACGAAATGATATTGTTCATTTTCAATTACAATATCTCATGGTTAGTAATTATTATATAAATAATGTTTTTATATGATATGAATAATATTTATGATGTATTTAATGTTTTTTAATTATTATATAAAACATTACTTCATTTATTAAATTTTTTTATAAATACAATTAATTCATTTGTGGATGTGTGGATGTCCCCCTCCTCAAGGAATTGTGATTTATTCCTACTTTAAATAGAGTGTGTTAAAAAATGGTTTAGTATATTTATATGACATAAATGAAGTAAAAATTATACATAAATAATAACATGTATACATATATTTCATTTAATTTATTTCTTTCAAATATATAATTAAAAAATACAACATTCATTGATATGTATGACCTACCTTCTCCATGAACAATGTATTTCATATCATATTTATATATTTTACAGATTATTATAAATGCCTCTATAATGAATATTTTTGTAAATTATATTATTATTTATATTATTTAAATTACTAAATCATGATATAATAATGAGGATCAAGAATAACAAGAAAAAACAATATCACAAAACGGTACAAATTTTAACTGAAACATAACATTATGAAGGAGTAATTAACAATCAGTTAAAATAATGTCATAAAAAATTATATATCACATTATTTATAATAATTTATCTCATTTTTAGATTCATAATAAACATATATTTATTATAAAAGAGTTTTGAACATGTACAAATCAAGATAATACTAAAGTTAAGGGTTTTTTCACCTCACTTCTTATATCTATGAGATATATGCCTTATTCACAAATCATTTATTTTGTGTGCTTTATATACTTCCCATGGATGTATTATATGATACATATACATACATTTATTTGTATTTACATATCCTTCATATTATATTTCATTCAATCGGTTTATGTTTTAAAAGTTACCAAATCAGTAATGTATTCCCGCCTCATTTTTCATTCATTGAGAGAGATGTCATATTAAGCCCCTATATTTGTTTGTGAGTTTTATATGATACCTTTCATATTTCATATCATGAATCTAATTATATTAATTAAATTTCTATTATTTGTGTAATTTTATTCTTTACATTTCATTTTGATTCAAAGTTACCCAAGTCGTAACGGTGTATTTCTATAATCTCATCGTTTATTGAGATTATTTATGATTAAAATTACATTGATGAAATACTATGACCCATATCTCAAGAACAATCATTAATTTTAGTAACCTTTATTTATTCATCTTATATCCAAGTAATTTTACCATTATTCTACTCTTTGGTACATAAGATAATTATAAAAATATTTTTATGAAAATATTACTATATTTCATCTATTGGTCGGAAATCCAAGTTGTTTCAAAAACATGTTTTCTAAAAAAATAAAAAAAAATAATGTACTATTATCCTATTATGATTAATGGATATTTATACCCATGTATTAACATTACGAAAGAAATATTAAAATTAATATATATTTTTTGATCAAGTTACTCTTATAACCATTTATGTTGAAAAATGAATTTTTTGCATTAATAGACTTACCCTCCTTCGTGACTGTAATTTCCTTGATGCATCCTTTATAAATTTATATGTTTACTTTTTTTAAATGAAGAAGTTTTTTCAATTAATTTTTTAATTTCTTGAATTTAAAATGGATTTAATTTAAAAGAATTTTCAAAAACTTGTTTTATGTTTAAAAGTGTTTTAAACGAATTTTAAATCTGTCTTTATATGTTTTCAAAAGGATATTTTCGAATAAAGGTAATTTGATGATATAAATTTTTATATTATATTCTGACAATTAATTTTCAAATGAAATTGTTTTTAAAATTATTTTAGGCATCATTAATATGTTTTCAATGAATTGTTTTTTCAAAAGTTTTTCAAGATTATTTTATATGTTAATAGGGAAACAATATATTCCAAATGTTTTCTGACTTCCTTAATAGGTTTTCTAGGAAAAAATATTTTCAATGTTTGTAAAGATTATTTATAATTATCAAGGTTGTTTTCTTATAAATATTTCTCTAAAATATTTTATGTTTGAACGATAATTTTCAAATCATAAAGTATATATTCATCATGACTTGTTTTTTGAAAGTTATTTTAAAATTGTTTTCCATATAATATGAAATATATTGGTGTTACTCATAACTTCCTATAGAAAATATACAATGTATAAAATTATATTCTTTTTCTTAATTATTTATGTCATTTTTGTAACGACGTTTATGAAACTTGTTTCTCTTTCACATGTTATTTGATTATTAATTCCTCTTCTTTTCATAGGTTGTGCGTTGATGAAATGATTATGAAACCTATCTCTTTTCGACATGATGTGATATTATTAAATGTTTATGATTCCCATAGATTTTTAGGTTTTATGATATGATTTATTATGATCTTATGGAACATGTTTGTATGATTTAGTAATGATATGGGTGGGAACTATATCTCCCTCTAATGCATTTGGATAATATTTATATCTCATAAGATAGTGATGGGAATCATGTTAATGAGCTTGATCCACTATGAATGTTTGAGAAATGTGATCCACTATGATAAGATGTGGAAAAATGGTCCACTTGGGGATGATGGGGAAACCAAATCCCTTATAAAGAAATGATTGTGACTTGGGATGGTGATGTATCCAACCTAGTAGGTGTAGTTCACATGAAGTGACCTGATATGTTTTTGGCAATGAACCATGACTAATAGTGAATGAATTATTATGTTTATGTGTTTTCTGCAAATTCTATTTCTTATTCCTATGATTTGAAAACATGGTTCATGTTATTGATTATTTTATGATTCATAAAAAATGAATATACAATCATTATAACATGTCTCATGTTTCTATTATTTTACATACATGGTATTATCATCAAATGTTATACTCATGTTCTTTTACCCCAAATGTTTATGTTATGCTTATGGATTTTATTATTTACCCTTAATGACAATTCTAGATCACCCTTTACTTATGTTTTCATTCCCCATTTTATGAATAATGTATTTAAGTATATGTAATGATGGGGAAGATAATTAAGGCAAATTTTGAAGGTCTCTCACAAAATTAGAGAATGTGTTCCAAGAATCCAAACACAATATACTATTATATTCCTCGAGAATGTATTTTTTCTCTAATGTGATGAATATTCATCTAAAATTATGTAATATTCAAGTATGTTAGTATAGGGTTGTTAAAACTAACCTCCATGATTCACTCTTTTCTATGGTTGTAGAGTGATACCCGATTGATTGTTTAGAACCAGGGAAAAGGGGATGCATAAAAAGAGATATGGGGAGTATTTTCATTTTCTATCTTTGAATATTATGAACTCTTGGGTCCTATTTGTAGAAAAATAAGGGTCCTTGGTTGTAGGAGGTTATTTATAGAGGTGCAAAGTGTAGGTGTCTGATGTAGGTGTCACCTACTATAGTGGTTTTTCCTTTTGGGATAGGGATTTGGTTCTATGGGGGAATACTAGTGTGTGGGCTATATCTTCTAATCGTGGATGGTCATTTTGGGATTCATTTTAGGGGGTTTTGTGAGCCTCATAGTGCACAGGTTTCCTGTAATTAGTACCACCTGGGAAAACATACTTCTTCGTACATTGGGTTATACCCCCAAACCCAAACATTTTATCATTGTTAGGATACTTTTCCAAGACTTTATGATGATACCCTCAGTACAATCACTGACTCCCATAAAATGGGTAGTCACACTATGAAAATTTCAAGTCGCATCATTGATATTTTTCATCCCTATGCATACAACCCACCTGTCATTCCATATCTACGACCAACTCTTTGAAGGGGTTATCAAAACAACAAACATGGATTGGAAAAATGTTTTTTTAGGAATATTCATCCCTCAGTGGGTGATAATTATTATATAAATGTCTATGTAATGAATTTCACTGTCTTAATAAAATCACCCCTTAAAATTAGATTCATCTAGAATGAAAAGAATATCATTCTAAGGTTAAAATATGGATCTTTGATGCATTCCCACATAATGTTGTTATCTTTAGAGATATATCAATTGTGGGAAGAAGATATAATTTTTACACAATATATGGGGACTATAATGTGTAGTTTTACTTTTGTGAGGGTCATATAGGAAACCCTATAAACTATGTTTCATTAGTGTCATCTCCCAAATTGTTTCCTCTATCTCTCATGAGAAGACTCGGTTGGATATACATGACATTTAAGTAGGTCTCCTTTTATGGGAATTTAAACTAAAAATTATAGTTCCCTTTATGTTTTCTTTGATCGATTCTAGCCTAAACCATGTAAAGCCCGAGTTTATTGAGTTGAGACGACACTTTATATAGATCTCCCTTTGAGGGTTTTGAACATGGAATGTACTATCTATATTTATTAATAAAATATTAAAGTCATGAAATCTAGTATAATATAATTAGTATTTTAGGTCGAACAACATTGACAATAATATTTGAAATGATGACACAAAAACCGATTATAAGTCATGAATGTTCGGATATTCTTCTGATACCCGGAGAGAAAATTTGAGTCATTCTTATGTTACATATGAATAAAAATCCCGATAAAAGACATGAATATTAGGAATTAAGTAGAAAGAGATTGTAAATTGATTTATAGAATAATATTTTCTTGGATGATTGGAATAGATAAGGACTATTTTAATTATGAATGTGTCACTAGTTGAAAAAACTTGTTTGTGGGAAACATTATGCATAGTCCACTGGTTTGTTTTACGGTATAGTCACAAAGTTCCATACACTATCTGACCATCCATTTATGTGTGTTACATATTCAAATGAAAATAGGGAATGTTACCACATATTCAGAAAAAGGTATCCTTATGAATTTTTACATTCCACTACCCATGGTCGGGGAGTGGGTGAAGATTCATATTTCAGATGACCATGAAAAGTGTTTTTCCAAATGGAATATGTCGTTGAACGAAGATATAATTTTTATTGTAATTTTCCATCAATGAAAAACCAATCAAAAAATAATTTATTATTCTATTAAGGGGATACATTTTATTAATTGAATGATGATAGAGGGGGAGGCATCTTCCTAAAAAGGGTTGAAGCATCGTGAATTTTAATATTGTGCGACCTAGACATAGACCATGTTGTTTAAAGTATTATACTTATGATGTTTTTTATATTTTAACATCATGTAACTAGGATGTTATTCTATGATTTTTAATGATATTAAGTGAGGATGATATGGGAAAAAATTTGGGTCCATCATCTTTGACATAAAGATCAGTGATTCTCCCTTTCAAAGAAATCCTTCTAAGGATGTGCCATCATTTTCAGGTATGAATCTGGAATATTGTGTGATGTAATATAGGGTTTCTATATCTAAATAGTGATATGGATGAAACTGATTTTGTAAATATATGTGGTCTCTCTTATGTAATAATGTAGCACTAGTTTAAAAACATGTGTTTTGGGTGAGTTTTTGAAATGTAAACTCTGGAATGTAATAGCATAGTCAAATAGTGTAATCCTTTATAAAAAATTCATTTAATATGGGAAACATATGTAAATCCGAAATTTTCATGTTACCACATAATCTGATAAATTGTTTTTCAGGAACTATATAAATCTATTATCGATGAGAAAATTAAGATTTAGGGGATTCATATACCACCCTGTTTAAAGAGTTTGGGTTTTAGTGAGAAAGTTCCCAAATATGGGGGTGGAATTTTAATTCAAAATTACCTAATAATGGGGGAATATATTCGCTACATAGTTCTAACCAGAATTCCGAAGATACGGTGCATCGAGTTTTATCTCTATAACAATGACCATGGTCCTAGGGAAATGATTATTAACATTATGCCTACTAAACCATGGATTTCCCATCATACTTCGGACATGAGGGATAAAATAGTAAGCCAAGGCCTTAATGTTTATCTGATTGGGATAAATGTTATGGGAAAATATTTGAGGGATGATCACGGACAATTTTCAAATTAGGGGGTTCAAGAAAAATGTCATTTACTCTTACATAGAAGGAAGATTCTTCTCTAGAGAAGGAATTTACCACTAGTTAACAAACACATTTTGTGGGAAACATTATGAAAAGTCAAATAAAAAATGATTCTTCATAGAAAAATAGTGTAATACATTGGATGAAAATCCATTTATGGGAGAAAATTATGAAAATACAACTGGGACATGTTATTTAAATGTCAAAAAAAGTAGTCCTCAAGTATCATACATTCCATCACTTATAGTGGTTGAAGATTTAAGTTAATTGAATGTGTTAAATATTATGAGTATAGTGTGTGGATGGGATATGTTTGAGAACAAATGAATCACTTCGACAATCATTTTCCATGATGTGTTGTGTCTAATAAATAGATCAAACTCATAATTAGATGGGGATATCTCTATTTACTTGGGGAACCCTAAATGAGGGGACCTAAATTAAGTCTTTTTCAAAGATCTTTGCTTTTAAATATAATTATGGGAATTTTTCATTACCTCATTGATGGGATTATGACATAAGGTCTAGATCTCACTATATATCACAAAAGGATTGGAATCGTGCAACATATTGTTCATAGGGAACTGCACAGTTTAAGGTCATGTGGGGAGGTCATCAACCATATAGTTTATCATCAATTGATAAGGAATAAAGTTAATTGATATGAAAAATTAATATTATAGTTGGACTAGGAAACATACTCAGGAATTACTTTGTATATTTTTTAGGAATAATCACCCAACATGTATTTCTAAAATGGATTTCCCACACTGATATAATTCATGTGTGGAAAAAATTGCATATTTTTTTAATATGGGATAACAAATGGAGTGAGAATCTATATTATATATTTTTATATTTACCTATCATAAATATATAATATTGGGGTAATTTATTGAATTGTGGATGGATTAGGATGTATAATCCAAGTGTCGTTGTGTATATCATGGGAATGATAATCGATCAATATGTAGTTACTAACAAAACATGCATTTTCAAGTCATTCAAGAATGAAATATAATGTACCAATTAAGGTATTGTGACTTAGATTATGATAACCCTGATGTGAATGTAATGACCCGGAAATTTCAAGAAAATATTTTTCTTAGTTTCTTTGGAATTTTACGAGACTTCAGTTTCATACGGCACCTGATTCTGCTGCCCGATGTACCCGGAATGATTTTCCGAAGTTTGGCTTGAGTACGTTCAGTGAAAGAGAGAGGGGGTTTTTCTATCTTCTAAATTGGAGATTGGAAATGAAATATGAGGGCACCAATGGACTCGTAGTGTCTATTTTTTCTTAAGGGGACCTTTTCTGAAGGTGTGTTTTCTCAGGAGGAGTTGTTAAAAATTGAGGAATTAAATGCGAAGAAAATAAAATTTTGTAAAATTTTACTTATAGATTTGGTTGTTTTATTCTACAAAGGGGAGTTAGGGGTGGGACCTAACTACCCTTGTGAGTGTAACTAAGTAGTGGGGCCCACATGAGCCCCAACCCTTTATCTCCCTTGAAACCCCCTTAAAACCCCCCTTCCATTAATTCTTTGAACAACTCTCCATTATTAATGTGACTCTTCACATCCCCCCCTCTTGAATGCATGACAACACATTCTAATCAATATAATGGTTTGATTGTTTGAATTTGATGTGCCATGTATTAAATAAAATAATAAGGTAACTTATTATCTTATTTGGGGGAAAGCTTTTTGGGAGGGAGCTCTTGAGTTTTTGGGGAAGAACACAGACACTCCAACAAAGAAGGGCCTCCCGACTCGGCGAAGAACACTATAAGTTTTCTCCAATCTCTTTTCATTATTAACAACATGGTAGGACACACCAACGCAGGGAACGTCTCCATCAACGATGGCTTTTTCTCCGACGTCAAGGGAATCAGCACCGATCTTCCACGACATCTGATCGTCGCGATGCTTGCCTCTTCTTGTGCCTCGATGAAGAACGACATGAGGTAGGGGTTGTTTTACGTTCGATATTTATTTGGTGTTCATCATTAACTTTTGGCTACCTACTATCAATATAACTGGAGGAGGATGGACCGCACGAACATGGATGAACCTCATCCCCTTTTTTGTTGATGATTTTTCTTGTGGCCTCAAACAGAGGTGGTACCGTTGCACTGCGCGAGATCGAGAGAACCGCGGCCAGAGCAGGCCGCGGCGGAGATAGGCGGCATCGTCGCGCCGCACTGATGAATCTGAAGGAACAACGGCCGAAGTGGGCCTCGGAGTGGGTGTGTGTCGTCGTCGCGCCGCCCTGGAGAACCAAGAAGGTTCGCGGATGGGGTGGGCCATGGACAAAGAAGGGTGGTGACGTCGCGCAGCACCGGTCAGACAGGGGCTGCGGCAGACCAGCAGGAGGCGGCCGGCCATGCCGGCCGCCGGTGTCCAATGAGGCGGGACCCCCGTGGGTCCCACGTGGCATAACTAGCCAGCCGTAATAGATGGCCATTTTCATGAAAACCGGGGGTTTGAAACCCCCGTCATCCACCTAGGGCGGACCCCCAAGGGGTCCGCCGTTTCAGGGAAAACAGGGGGGCGGCGCATCCCCCCCCCCATCCGCGTCCGCCCGTGCTGTGTCGGACCGCCCACGCCTGTCCGGACCACCCGCGTCGGGCCTGACCGCCCACGCCGGGCCAAACCGCCCGCACCGGGCTGGGCCGCGCCCAACTAGGTCGGACCCGGACCCGGGTTGAGTCTACCCAGTTCGGGCCGACCCAGAGGGTTTTGGGCCTGGTCTGATCGGGCCCAAACCCCCTACTTTCAGACAGATCCGTTCAAACGCCCATAACATGGAATGAGAACCTCCGATCAACACATCGTCAGTTGCATAGCGATCCTTGGGTCAAGACGTTCGTTTAGGTATATTACAATCAAGGTTTTGGAGAACATTGGGTATGGCCGGGTGGGATCGAACCCGAAACCAACCAGGCCCTCGGAGCAGAAACGCTTATAATTTGAGCTTCGGACGTCCGATTGACGTGTCTTCTACTTTTTTAGATTCCTTTCGGTGAGACGGATCTTTTGGGATACTTCACCTGAGGTTTGGACGTACTTGGAATATGGTCGGGTTGGATTGAACCCGAAATCCAATTGGGCCCCTGGAATGGAAAAGCCGATAATATTCAGAGCGGACGTCCATTTGACCAACCATCAGCGGCGTTGGTAATAACATTGAGAAACAGTCCCTTTGAGTATACCCTATGAGAGTTTGGGGTACAGTTGAGATACATTCGGGTTGGTTCGTACACGAAATCAACCGAGCCCATAGGACTAAAAGGATAATAACTCACAGAACAGGCGTCTGGTTGACGCGCCGTCTATTGAGTTGAGACCCCTATGATGAGGCGGTCCTTTGAGATACTTCTTCGTTGGACATTGTGATGCTTGTAGTATCAACCAGTAGCTCATGGAGCGAATCCTCCCAGAGATGAGCGTACGGAGTACGGAGACTGTGTAGCTAGCTGAGAACTGAAGACGTCTTGTCTGATTCGAGTCAGAGAGACTTGTATAGCCTAGTGGGGAGCACTACTATGTTTGGGTGCAAGACCCACGGTGGGGAGCAATGCTGTGTTTGGGTGGTAGACCTGCGGTACTTGACAAGACGAGTACCTCTACAGGCTATTAGGTGGGGGTGCACTACTGTGTTTAGGTGGCAGACCCTGGCAGAATGCACTACTGTGTTTAGGTGGCTGACCCGTAGTACTCGATAGGAGGAGTACCTCAACAGTATCAGTTTAGTGAGCAGTGCCTCAGATTCATGACACGTTCTCTGTACTCATCAGAGATGGATCTCTTCAGCATTTGCAGTTTCGATAATGAAAATCATGGTTTGACTTGAGTCAATGAGCTTTGTGTTTTCCTCATGATTGAGATGGGATACTTGATAACATACATATATGTATGGCAATATACCTAAGTAGTGGATATCCATCGACTACATATCTATGTGATACCTCATGGATGAGATTGGTTACTTGGTAACTTGGGTATAAATATGGGCTTATACCTGAGTAAGGGTTATCTGTTGACAACTTTCTTTGTGATTATCCTTCTTGGATTTAGTGAGACCTTGAGGGTCTCGGGATCTCTACTGAGTATCGTATACTCACCCCTACACAAGCTATGCCTGCACCTCGTTGTGTTGGTTGCAGACGACGGACATCACTGATTGTGGCTGAGGCTTGTAGAGCTGGATGGTACCCGATGGTGGATCTCACGACGAGTCGGTACCCGGAGGAGATGGACGGACGTGGAGTGCTGAGGAGGACATATGTATCTACCCTTAAGGTAGGAATTTGGAGGATGATCTAGGAGCATCTTGTCACCTTTTAGCTATTGTCCTTTGAGTTGTACTTTACTTTCAGTTTTAGCTATACCTTTCTTTTGGGCATGTATTTCCGACCTCTTGTACTATCAGCACATTTGTTTTACTTCTTTACATATTGTAGCTTTTGCGTGTACTCTATTGGTGTGTGTTTTCGTTTCATAAAGGAAATGCCTTCCTTTTCTCGGGATTTATTTCTTTGGTGCTAGTCACCAGCCCCTGGCCTATGGAAGGCGGGCTTGGGGTAGTCAAGGCACAGGCCCTGAGGATGGGTTGTGAAAAATTAGTATCAGAGGGGTAGGTTCTACAGCAGAACTCGGAACTCTAATCATTCTTTTCTATGAAGCAATAGTGTTAAGGGTACCAAGTGTGGTCTTCAGTTCAGGGAGTCCAGTGTTGGTGTAGCGGCCGACGTATCTATACACCAGGACCCTGACTACTGATTTCCGACATAGTGAACGAAAATATTAATTGCTTGTGTGTTTCTAAAAAGTTTTAAAGTTAGCTCAAACCAGGTCAGCTCACTAGGTATAAATCATTGACCATGTCACATCTATTCCGGATGTCTTCACGCAGATATTCAGTTGGGGTTCCGAGAGAGTACGCGATGACGGCCCACCGAGCGACGAGACTCCAGTGTAGGGTCCTCTTTCTATTTTGGTACTATCGGGTGGTGTACCAGCAGCACCACCATCCATTAGCCAGCAGATGCCACTAGCCGTACTAGTATATAGTGCATGCTGGCAGAGCGCGTTTCACAAGTTCCAGCAGCAGAGGCCTCTGAGGTTACGAGGCGAGACATATTCTCAGGCAGTAGTGGACTGGATAGAGGCGATTTCTAGAGTTCTATGCCTAGTTTAGACACTGGTAGAGCAGATGTAGATCTTAGCTACTTGTGTTCTCCAGTGGGGACCATGAGGTTGGTCCGTATAGTGATGGGGCTTCGGTACGTGGACCTATGTCTGAGATAGTATCATCGGGTAGTGTTCCATCTATATCACTACCTGTTGGTTAGCAGAAACTACCGGCAGTACCGGTAGGGTATTATTGTAAGCTTAGTGCCTTACATATTTTTCAGCACCAGGTATCCCTCATGTTCTGAGGCAAGCCCAACTCACAGGTGGCTGATGACTCGCTTGAGGAGGTGGTAGAGAGTTTTATAGATCTTATAAATCTTAGACATGATGACATGTCTATATATGAGAATTCATCGGGGCGTACCAAATCATTCCTGGTACTCGTTGAAAATGATGAGATCAGTGCTTCAGAGCTCAGACTTCTGAGTGATGTGTGTCTAAAGGACATCAGATCCAGTACTTATTTCTCTATTAATTCCTACTTATACTAGGGTGCTAGAGATAACCTTTTTGGTTGATAATTCTTTCGCTGAGTGGATGCATCCAGTGAAGGTTAGTAGTGGAAAATGAAGAAAATGGTGCTAGTCTTAAAGACTTGGTCATGTAAAATGATTCAAGAAGAGGAATTGTAAATGACAGTTGAATCTGTAGGGTATCAGGCATGGAAGCAGAGCTAGCAGAGCAGCATGGGGTGGTGAACATTATGACATGATGTAACCACCCTCTTTTGTAATCCCCGCTAGGTTCAGGGAGCTGGAAGGGAAGGGGAAGAGAGTAGCTGCTTGTGGCCAAGGAGTGTGACCCAGGGGATCTTGGAATGATTCGAGATACGTTCTGTGTCTACTATGAGCTGCATTATCAATAGACATAGATACCAATCATTCCTTTATTCCATGAATCTTGTCCCAGACCAAGAGTTTCCATTTAATCCATTGACTTGATCCTCACATCTGGAGATACCTTTGGGAGGAGATTCGTTAATAACGCTTACGCCGACGGTGTGATCTGACCCTTGAGGCGAGAGTTTCAGTTAGAACATCTTGGTAGCAGCGTCGAGGCCTTACGACGTTATTTTGGTTTTGGACTAGGCAACCATAGTTCATACACAAATCAACAATATTAGTCAAAAAGATTTTGGTTTATCTATAATATTGGGATAGGCTTTTTCCATGGTCGGCGAAAAGGGAAACCCAGGCAGCACAATGATAAACTCATGCTTAGGAGGGTGCGGCCGATCACTCTTGAGTCGGCTAGACTTACCCTCATGACAGCATGAGTTTTCAGTTTACAGTTTCTCCAGGACTATGACTTCGAGATAGTATATACTCCTGGGAAAGGGAGCATTGTTGTAGAAGCACTCAGTTGGAGGACTGATTTTCAACTGATAAGGATGGCGAGACAGCATCTAGCCATGATATTCTTTGTGGATAGTGATGAAGTAAACATGTGTAGAACCAGATATGGTTCAGGATATGACGAAGAATGTCCATATCATCTAGGAGCGGATGAAGACTGCACAGAGCAGGCATAAATCCTATGTTGATAGGATACGTATACCATTGTAGTTCGAGGATGGAGACCACATATTTCTTATGGGTCCCACCTCAATGAGGTCTACGGAAATGTGACTGAAGTGGCATGTTATCTCTGAGGTTTAATGGACCTTTCTAGGTCTTCATCAGGGTAGGCGAAGTGATTTACCTCTTGACCTTTCCACCTCAGTTGCACTGGGTGCACAATGTTATCCATGAATCTCAGCTGAGGAGATACGTGAATGACCCTTCACACATCATCGACCAGAGGGTGCTGGACATCGATGACGAGGCAGAATTCATAGAGATTCTAGTAGAGGTTGAGGATCGACAAGAATGGGCCCTACAAGGATGGTCGATTCCTCTTGTGCACTTCCATTGGTAGCACGAGAACCTTCAGGAGATCACATGGTGCGGAAGGCTCAGATACATGCTCAGTACATCCTTCAGTATCCCTAGTTTGTGTTATAGCTTTATGGGGACATAAATCCCTAACGTGGGAGTAATGTAAAGACCTGGAAATTTCTAGGAATTTTTTTTCAAAATTTCTTTGGAATTTTATGAGTCTTTAGTTTCTGACAGTACCTAATTCCGAGGCCCGGTGTGCCCAGAATGATTTTCCGAAATTTGGCTCAGGTATGTTCAGTGAACGAGCGAGCGAGTTTTTCGATATTATGAACTATTGATCGGAATTTAAATCCATGGGCACTGATGGACTCACAGTTTCGATATTTGATTATGGGGACCTTTTCCGAAGGTGCGTTTGCTCGGGAGGAGTTGTTAAAAATTGTGGAATTAAATGTGAAGAAAATAAAATTGTGTACAATTTTATTTATAGCATTGGAAGTTTTATTCTAAAAAGGGGAGTTATGGGTGGGACCTAACTACCCATGTGTGGGTAAGTGAGGGGCGGGGCCCACACGAGACCCAACCCTTTATCTCCCTTGAAACCACCTTAAAACTCTTCTTCCTTTAATTCTTTGAACAAATCTCCCTTTTTAATGTGACTCTTCACATCCTCCCATCTTGAATGCATGCCAACACATTCTAATAAATATAGTGGTTTAATTGTTTGAATTTTAAGTGGCATGTATTAAATAAAATAATAAGGTAACTTATTATCTTATTTGGGGGAATGATTTTTGGGAGGGAGCTCTTGAGTTTTGGGGGAATAACACCAACACTCCAACGTAGAACGGCCTCCCGAATAGGCAAAGAACACTCTACGTTTTCTCCAATCAGTTTTCTTTCTTCATGACATGGGAGGAGACACCACCACGGGGAACGTCGCCATCAACGAAGGATTTTTCTCTGACGTCAAGGGAATCGACACCGATCTTCTGTGACATCAGGTCCTCGCGACTCTAGCATCTTCCCATGGATCGACGAAGAACGACACAAGGTAGGGGTTGTTTTAAGTTCCATATTAATTTGGTGTTCATCGTTAACTTTTTTCAGCCTGCTATCAATATAACGGGCGGAGGACGGACCACACGAGCATGGACAAACCTCCTCCCCTTGTTTGTTGATGATTTTTATTATGGCCTGAAATGGTGGCGGTGTCGTTGCACCATGCGAGATTGAGAGCACCGCGGCCGGAGCGGGTCGCGACAGAGATACGCGGAGCCATCGCGCCACACCGATGAATCTGAAGGAACCGCGGCCGGAGCGGGCTGCCGCGGTGGTGCGAGGTGCCGTCGCGCCTCGTCGGAGCACCAAGAAGGGCCGCGACCGGGGCGGGCCACGGCGTAGGGGCGCGTTGCTGTTGCGCCATGCCGGTTGGCTAGGGGCCGCGGCCTTCAGCCATGGTGGAGCAGTAGGAGGCGGCCGGCCAAGCCGGTCGCCGGTGTTCAAGGAGGAAGGACCACCACGTGTCTCGCATGGCATAATCGGTGGGCCATAATGTCTAGCCGTTTTCATGAAAACCGGGGGTTTGAAACCCCCAAAAGCCACCTAGGGCGGACCCCACAGGGGTCCGCCATTTCAGGAAAACATGGGGGCAGTGGCCCACCCTTTCGCGTCTACCCGCACTGGGTCTGACCGCCCGTGCCAGGCCGAACCGCCCACACCGGGCCCGACCGCCCGCACTAGGTTGTGCCTCCCGCGCCGGTCCGGGCCGCCCGTGCCAGGTCGGGCCCCCCGCACTGGGCCGGACCCCCCCGCCGAGCCGGGCCACACTGGTTGTTCTAGGCCATGACCAACCGGTCCGGACCCGGACTCGGGTCAGGTCTACCTGGTTTAGGCCAACCCAGGGGGTTTTGGGCTGGGTAGGACCGGGCCCAAACCCCCTACTTTCGGATATATATGTCCAAACACCCATAATGTAGGTTGCATACCGTCGATCGAATAACCGCCAGTTTTATTCAATTCCTTGGGTCAGGACGGTCGTTTTAGTATATTACACTCAAGGTTTCAGAGAACGTTTTGTACGGCCGGGTTGGTTCGAACCCGAAACCAACTGGACCCTCGGAGTAGAAACGCTTATAACATGATCTCCGGACGTCTGATTTATGTTCAGTCAACTTTGTTGGATTCCTTTTAGTGAGAAGGATCTTTTTGCATACTTCACATAAGGTTTGGACGCATTATGAATATGGCCGTGTTGGATTGAACCCGAAATCCAACCGGGCCACTAGAACGGAAAAGCCGATAACTTTCAGACCAGACGTCCGTTTGATGAACCGTCAGCGGCATTGGTAATCACATTGAGAAATGGTCCCTTTGAGTATATCCTATGAGAGTTCGGGGTACAGTTGAGATATGGTCAGGTTGGTTCGTACAGGAAACCAACTGGGCCCCCAGGACTAAAAGGAAAATAACTCACAGACCGGGCGTCTGGTAGACGTGACGTCTGTTGCGTTGAGACCCCTATGATGAGGCAGTCATTTGAGATACTTCTTCATGAAACTTTTTGATACTTGGAGTATCGAACAGTAGCTCGTGGTGCAGACCCTCCCGGAGACGAGCGTACGGAGTTCGGAGACCGTGCAAGTGGCTGAGACTTGAAGACTGCTTGTTCGATTCGAGTCGGAGTGACTTGTATAGCCCAGTGGAGAGCACTACTAAGTTTTGGTGGTAGACCCATAGTGGGGAGCACTATTTTGTTTGGGTGGAAGTCCCAAGGTACTCAACAGGAGGAGTACCTCTGCAGGCTATTAGGGGGGGTGCACTATTGTGTTTGGGTGGCAGACCCCGGCGGGACGCACTACTGTGTTTGGGTGGCTGACCCGCGGTACTCGACAGGAGGAGTACCTCAGTATTCTTAGGTTAGTGAGAAGTGCTTTGAAGTCATGATAGGATTAATGTACACTTCAGAGACGGAGCACTTCAGTAGTTGCAGTTTCGATAATGAAGATCCTGGTTTGAGCAGAGTCAATGACCTTTGTGTTTTCCTCATGATTGAGATGGGATAAATGATAACTTACGTATATGTATAGGCATATACCTAAGTAGTGGATATCCATCGACTTCATATATATGTGATACCTCATGGCTGAGATGGGTTACCTGGTAACTTAGGTATAAATATGTGCTTATACCTATGTAAGGGTTATTTATTGAGAACATTCTTTGTGATTATCCTTGTTGGATTTAGTGAGACCTTAAGGGTCTAGGGATCCCTACTGAGTATCGTATACTCACCCCTGCACGGGCTACGCCCACACCTCGTTGTGTTGGTTGCAGACGACAAACATCACTGATCGTGGTGGAGGCTTGTAGAGCTGGACGGTACCCGGAGGTGGATCTCACGAAGAGTCGGTACCCAGAGGAGACAGACGGACGTGTAGTGCAGAGGAGGACATCTGTATCTACCCTTCAGGTAGGAAGCCGGAGGAAGATCCAGGAGATGCTTGTCACCTTTCAGCTATTGTCCTTTGAGTTGTACATTACTTTCAGTTGTATTTGTACCTTTATTTTGGGATTTTATTTCTAGCCTCTTGTAATATCAGCACGTTTGTTTTACTTCTTTACATAGTGTAGCTTCTCTTTGTACTCTGTTTGTGTGTGTCTTCATTTCGTATAGGCAATTCCTTCCTTTTTTGGGATTTATGCCTTTGGTGCTACTCGCCAGCCCCTGGTCTATGGAAGGCGGGCTTGGGGTAGACACGGAACGGGCCTCGAGGATGGGTCGTGATAGTGAATTGATATTCTTTATTATTTTAGGGATTTGTTTAAAGAAAAATCTTAAGACCATGTAATCTATGATATTTTTAGGAAGCATGTAGTATAAAAGGATTCTTCCACCACACAATGGAATTAAAAGTGATGGATATTAATATCTAGATTCTATCATGGATAAGAAAGGATGTATGATCCATGTGTCACTACATAACTCATTTGAATGAAAATCAAGATGTGAATATTTATTCAAAGGCTCCCAGTGTAGGTCATACCCATAAACAGGGAGGTGGAATATTTTTGTGTGTTTTGATGGGTCCATCAATTGGATATTGAAGCATCACTATATATCTCATGTAAAAGATAATCAAGACACACATATATCTTGACAGTATATCCCCATATCAATAATGTTTTTATGTGGAAAAAATGTGACATTTTATTTTCCACAAAGATAGATGGGATCAAGACATAAGTATTAGGTGTAACTATGTATCTCTGAAGATAAGATTCATGCCATACCATGTTCTATGAAAGTTTCCAATCCCATTCTGACCCATACACGGGGGAGGGGGTATTTCAATGGTTGGTCTTGGGATTGGGATATGGGTTTCAATACATATATAATGGGAATACGAATCAATCCAAACATAGTTTGTGAATAAAAGGTGTGGTGTTATACCGACACTAAATATTGTGATATTATCAAACACGTGTAAATATGTTACATGGTTTAATGTCATGAAATAATGACATGAACTATGTAGTTTTATATCTTGTAGTGAAGTTTTTTTCATAAAATTTAATATCTTGTTACTGGGATGTCAGTATAAGTGATTTAAATTATAACATCTTGGACTATATAGTGTTGTTCAGTTAAATGACATTCTATTTGGACGAATTCCATGAGATTATATGAATTAAATATTTAGAAACCAAGCATTGGTTGGGGACCAAATGAGCTCCCCATCCATCAAGACCATTTAATAAGCATCATTATAGTGGAACCTTTTTATAGAGTAATCCCCCAATAACTTTGGATCAATAATTAGAGTCTTAATTAATCGAATCGTTAGATTAATAAGTACCAATACCTTCGACCCATAGAGGAATGAATTCAGTTCGAACATATTGTTAAAATCTCAAACTATATTATTTTGAAGGACCTCTAAGTGATTTAAGGTATGAAACATTTTATCATACAGGTTCTATAATTAACCTATTAATTTATGGGATTTCTCATCTATGGATAGATGATCATAGATAGAAATTTAGAGAGATGGAAACTACAACTCAATGGGTCAGATTGCTTCCATCCTGTAGAAAACTAAATACTGGGTTTCCTGTGAGGTGGTATGGTTTTTCGTTTGGTAATCTCATAAGGAATGAAAGATCTTTTGAGAATAATAATTATTTTATTTATCCATGATCATTTTGATTATGATTGTTTGGTTAATGTTAAAGGACCTTATCACTCTGTTAGCTGCTACATGATAGGGGATCATTGGTTTGTACCTATAAGTAATCATAGATGAAAAACATAAAACAATACAATCAATCATTATATACATACAAATATAAATTTGGATAGAAAATACCTAGAGGTGGGATGTTAATGCAGAAGATACAACTGAAGCATCAGCTGAAAATCAACAATGGTCACCCTTGAAGGGAATCCTTAAGTCGACCTGCCCCGATATTGGGATGACAAGGTGTCTAATGAGATAATCATGTCCAATGTCTATAATACATGATACACTGGTCTACAATGAATTATCCCCTATAAAAAATGATCCACTACTCAAAAGAAACACATGTTCCACTGCAAAATTCGTGATCTAGTACCCAAATAAATGCATGTTCCACTTCTCAAATAAAGACCATGTTCTATTTATCTAAAAAATTATCAAGTACTAAAATGAAAAACATGATCCAATCCACTATTCATAGGAAAGGCATGATACACTACTATAAAAAATTACCCACTGGTCTAGTACTTGTCAAGTCATATTCAGAATAATTAAATATAACTAATAACTAAAATATAATATAATGATCAACATCTCCATAATATGTCACTAATCTTATCTTCCACAAAAATATACTATTAGTCCACCATGTCACCTAGTATGATGGATCAAAACCTTGCATCAACACAATGGAATGGATCAATGAATTCTTGCATATGACTTTAAATATAGTTTTATTATGTGTAACATTTGGATGTTAAATTCATCATGAAAAATCTAAAAACATTTCCAGAAAATAAAGTTCTTGTTTTACAAGTTTTTTTATTTCTGAGTAACAATTGTGGAATAAGAGGTAATAATCCAAGAGTATGAGCACATAAAAATCATCCAACATGTTTACCTACAGATACAATAATGTTTATATATAAGAAGATATTCTAATGAAGTTTTCATTTGAAATATTATGTAGCCAAACTTCATATCATATAGGGATTCATTCAGTACATACTAATATCACATATCAAACTAACCATATCAACCTCCTATAGTGATCATAAAAAAATTGGAAGCAGTGTTCCATAAGAAATATAGAAACATTTATTAAGAAGAAATAAATAATCGAAACTCAACTACTCCCATATTGAAACTCTTGTTTTTTTAAGAATACTATGGCCATATTAAATTAGTAAAACCTCATATCCTATCAAGATTCATTCTGTATATACTAATGTTGAATATAAACTATCCATATCAACCTAAAATGGTGATCATTAGCAATATGGAAACACTTTTTCTTAAGAAACAAGGAAAAGGTTATGCATATTAAATGTGTAAAAACACTATGTGTGATCAGTTTTGAAACTGTTGAATAATGAATCCTTAAATATATATTTATAACTAATATATAAATAGTTTCATATAAAAAACATGAAACATTTATTTTTTCACAATGAGTAAGAAATTATGTAAATTTCATGGCCATTTGAATACAGGTTCAGCTAATTGATATATCTGTTTATTATAATGATATGGTAGGTAGAATTTTATAGAGAATTCAGTGGAGATGTAGAAGATTCAATGACTAAAGGTTTCCCTAAAACACATTCCTCCATCAATGATTTTTTTATAGGAGATGAATCAAAATTCCCCGTGGAATTTCATTGACATCCCCAATGATTCCCATAAGTTTCACTGTTACTAAAACATAAATTCTACCATAAACAGAATGATAAATTAGAAACACCTAAAGACATAATGCACCAGATCAATATAATAATAAAAACATAATTGAACATTATATCTATAAATATATAGATTGATGGTTTTTGAATATTATATTGTCCATATTAACTAATCATACTTCATATCAAAAATGGATTAATTCAGTACACTCTAATTATGTAAATGAATTTATCTATATCAACCTATATGGGTTACCATAATCAATCTTGAAAAATCTTTCCATAAGTAATCTATAAATAGTCATATATATGAAACATGTACAAACATTATGTTTGAGAATCTAGGAAATAGTTGTATAAGCAATCCATAAAAGTGATAGTTGCTAATAAATTTAACATAAAAAAAATTGACACAAAAATATTTGTTTCTGAAATGAAATTTTATATATGACACAAAAATCTTAAAACAATTTTGTATAAGAAAACACTTATGTATAATAAATCTTTAAACAAATAAGCATAAGCAATATGTATTCTGCAATACGAAAAAAATAATATAATAAATCTACAAAAAATAATGTGTTTAATCCTTTGAAGATAATTTTAATATTTAATCAGGTATATATAATAATCCTTATAGTACATATCTAACAAAAATCTACAAATAATTGAAGTTGATAGAAAATTTTAAAGAATAAATGAATTGTTTGTTTTAATTATATGATAAATCAAAATGAGCACCAAAAATGAATATTTTTCAATAACAACATTTCCATAAAAATAACATTCAATCAATAGTAAAGTTATATACCTGACATTGATGAAATATGCATGGTTGATTTAATGCACCCAATGTCAGTGAGTCCACTGTGTATTCAACGAAATACATTTATAATAATTGAATACATTTTTAAAAACACTAATCTAAATCTACATGATTAAAACTAAAAAATTGTGTATTGAATCAAATCAGTTATGCACACCTAAAATGGAGAACAATTTATATGGTGGAGGAAATCTATATCATCCATGGAAAAAATGTTATATGTAGAATTATTGACCAAGAAAAATAAGTACATTGAATTACTGGCGAATCAAAACCGGAGATGTATTGTATTGATATGGAATAATCCATTTGTAGCAGGAAGAAATAATTCATGGAGAGAACTGAAAACTTTTCCAAAAAATAATGAGAACCCACCATTTTTTAAGAAATGAATCATATTATAGACTAAAAAATTAATACGAACATAGTGAAATATGAAACTATATAGCAGATAGAATTGTTACCGAGAATATATAGAGGAGAAAATACAATATTTTGGATGCATTGAGAGCCAGGTAGATTTGCGCTTCGTGAAAATTTAGAACCCTTTTCTATTGATTGAAAGGAACAGAATATGTAGATATATTTTCAAAGAAGAAAGAAGGATTTTTGTGATGGTGAATTGAATCGTGAAGTGGTTGTGTGTAATGACCCAAACATGTGTTACTGGAAATCCCTCTTGATCAAATTAAATGTCTCATTATGTAATATGTTTATATAAAATTTCAACTTCTTTGGTTTTATGTTTTTGGATTTCAAAAACTGTTAAGAATCGTAAACTTGGTTAATATATCCGTTGAACAATGATCACATGATTAGTATAAATATAGAGCTTTAACAAATCTAATTTACTCAGACAAAGGAAGTGATTGCCTGATCTAGTAGACGTTCCCCATACGAAGCCCATTTATCCGAGCTCGGAAAAGTGGTTCTATATTTGTGCTTTTCTCTTGTCCAAGCCCAAGCTGAGCTTGAATATGTTATGCTCTAGGGGGACTGCCTATGGGAGAAGTGTAAGTTGATAGAGATTACCACCAGAGAAATCATATTCGAGCCACCCCAAGAGTATGTCACCAATGCACACCTTACCCTTTGGTCTTATGTGGGTTTTATAAGGGGCTTTGTAACAAGACATTATCACTACGGTCATGTACATTATTTTTTTATATAATAAAAAATATTCCATCATTTAATTATTATTACCATGTAGATGGGTTTTAAAGAACAAATATTATTTTTAGCTAATATTCAACTATGAAATCTATTTCGACGAATTAATGGATTTTTTATTTAAGTAATAATTTAATAAAATATTATTATTATTAAATTAATTTTTATTAAATATAAATGACAGTATAATTTTACGAATACAATTTTAAATTTTATTACATTTCGAAAGCCATTTTTTGTCAAAACCCGTGAATTTTTGATAAATGTAGATTTTTATTTTAAAAGTAAAAATTAACATATTTAGAAAATTATTTAGATAAAATAAATATTATTCCTAGAATCAGGATGTCGAAATTATCCAAGGGTGATTTTTTCATAATTTTCTGAGAGTCAAATTTTTGGGTAAAAATTAAATATCTTTTAAATAGATAATTTGTTATATGACTTCATAATGACACAATAGTGATGTAATAACATAATATAAGCATTATGATCGGCCAATATATGTTTTACCATTAAAATAATGTTATTTTGGGTTTTTTTGAATTATTTTACAAATCATTAATGGACCCTTCAAGGATTATTAAAAATCTTGTCTATTTAAATTGATTTCCATGGAAGTGTGAATCACCTCCACATAAGAAACCACATTAATTTAAAAATATAGGAATTTGGACTTATAAAATATTTTTCTCCACTTCCCATTTACAAAAACCATGGGCAAAAACAATGGTCTGGTTTGTGGTTTGGATTTGTTTAATGTGAGGTGTCCCAAACCTAAATAATAAAGAATTTCCTCAACTTTCCTACATAAACCCACACAAGCTCCCACTTCATCCTCACTTAAAGACTATGGAGTCCTTCCAAACACATAACTACTCTATTTAGAATCCTCCCAAGGTTCCCCAAGCTCCCAAAAATCCTCTCTTAAACCTCACTAAAACCATTGGAAGCACACATCCAAGTAAGGGTTTTTTATTCTTTTCTCTTTTTTGTCCTATTTTCTTTAAATAGTTATGCCTTTTAATTTAAATTATAAATGTTGGGATATGGTTTAACACCTCTTCCATACTTCCCTATTTATTTTTGAATAATTTTAGAGCCCTTTATCTCTCACAAAATGCCTCCAATGTACACATGTTACTACACCAAAATTCAGAAAGGAATATCTCTCTCCTCTTTTACAATCAAGAAATTATAATGTATCATGACTCTAAACTACATTAAAATTGTTGGGAAATGTATCTATATGTACCCTTGCTATCCATTTCTTGTTAATATGTTGAGACACCCCTTTCTCTCTCATCAACCATTTTTCTTAATTCTTACGTCACGCTGTTACGCTGCCGAAATTGCACTGATTTTTCAAGCCAATGTCATTGGGTAGTGAATACCATGCCCATTTCTCTATCAAGGGTATTCACATTTATGAACATTTTATTATTGATTATAAAGTTTCTTTTTTGAAATCAAAATTACATTATCATGGAATAAATTATTATGTTTTATGAATCCATGTTATATGATCCAAGTGGCACCCTTAGGCATGAAATGAAATGTTTAAGAAGGGTTCTCCAATATTGCGCTCTCATGCATTCGGTTAAGAATAGTAGCATGATATGTCATGTGGAATGGGTGTTTATTCATTATAATTAATGTAAAATGAGGTTTTACTCATGCTTCATGTGCCATGAGGATTTACTCATGCTCCATGTGCAATGAGCCTTGGCTCATTCTAATTCCACGTTAAGTGTTGTTGCCACATTTCCATGTTATTATAATCATGATTTATCATGTATTTATGTTTATGCTTCTATTTTTCTCTAATGATATGCCTATTTTATAACATTTATTTTATTCCTCATGTTACTATATTTTTATTCCCTTATTTGGCTTTATAGCTCACCCTTTTCTTATGCATGTCCTCAGGTTATCCCATGTAATGCTAAGTACAATGGAATGTAGTGGTCATTTAAATGATGTTTTCAATAAAGATGTTGCTTTTCATGTATTAAGTTGTTATGTAATGATCTTAAGACCCAAATACACTACAAATATTGATCTTCTATGATGTATCAATTGAATTTTATGTAATAAATAATGTTTAATTTTGTAATAAAAAGAATGGTTGTCATAGTTGGTATCAGAGAATAGGTTTAGTTATTTTTGGGATTAGTATTAGAAAACCCTAGTGAAGCCTTAGATACAAGAATGAGTATAATAAAAACATCCCTATATTTAGGCGAGTATTGATTAAGTGTTTAATCAAGAAAATACATCCTTGTCTGGACACGAGCAGGTAGAGGCGGCTTTGGCGCAGATGTATCCTAGGGGTAAAACCTGAAAACACTGCTTTTAGCAAGACTCGAATGGGAACTGGTGCACAAAAATAGGCCTTTCTGAACTCTTGGATATAACACTCCCAGGGGATATGCTTTGGTAAATTCACAAGCTTATGAACCATTATTAAGGGACAAAACAATTCCCTATGAATATATGGTAGAAAGTAGATCATGTATAACATAGACTGAAGCCAATAGATTCATATGTTATGGAAATAAGAGTAATTTATAAGTCATTAGTTTTATCCGTGTATTACCCATTATGTGTTTCCCCTAAATTTACATTTATTCCAACCAATGGATTGTAATAGGAGGACTCGGGCTAACAATTGATGTGAATATCAATGTGATGACTTTACTAATGGGATGTCTAATCCAATGGGAGCGAGAATCATGAACTTTGTCATGCTTCTATCTTAGAAAACTCAATCATTGAAAATAATTATGGGTCATGAGGAATTTTCAACCCCCCCCCCCCCTAAGAATGAACAAGTCACTATTGAGAACATCATGAGACAAAGGCCTCCTACTTTTAATGGATCATCTGATCCCTCAATCTCTGAAAAATGGATCAACTCAATTGAAAAGAACTTCTCCATCCTTAAATTTTCTGAACAAGATAAGGTTCTCATTTTTTCTTATTGTATGGAGGGTGAAGCTGATCAATGGTGGATGTTGTTCAAAAATACAAAGCCTGAGGAGGAGATCGAGGTGTTGGAATGGAAGGATTTATGGAAGATTTTTTTAAAAAATATTTTCCGCCCACTCTCTGACTTATGATGGAAAGGGACTTCCTTTCCCCCATGCAAAAAAGATGATGAATATAATCGATCATATGGGGAAAACATCACAAGGCTTACACAATACGCTTTTAGCTTTGTCGTTACCCTTGAATACAAGGTTGACCACCTCTTTGGTGGATAAAACCTAGCATGCGGAAAGCACTTGTGATCCATGACTTCGACCGTAATAAGGAAATTGTCTGATGTGTCCTCATGGTTGAAATGGAGATCGAAGAATCTCAGGGGTATCATGGGGATAAAAAGATTAAGGTGGAATTCAATGATGGCGGTTGGATGGATAAATCAAAAATTTCTATGAAGATCCAACACCCCACTTGCCAAAGGTGCGGAAAGAAGCACCTCGGAAATTGCCTGAAGGGGATGAGGAAATGCTTTAGGTGTGGATGAAAAGGGAACCAAGTTGTTAACTACCGACAATAAAAACCCACGGTTGAAACAGAGGATAAGAACATTCCGTTTGAACCTCAACGCGTTGCTCATTGCTACAAATAAAAAGAACCAGTGCATCTTGCTAATCAGTGCCCTATACCAAGGGTTTTCGGAGGCAACCTACAATATCCAAGGCAGAAAGGGAGAGTTTTTTCCATCACTACTTCCGATGTGAACCCCGACAATGAAGTGGTGATAGGTATGCTAGTTATTCATTCATGTATAGTGAACATACATTTTGATTTAGGTTCTATGCATTCTTTGATATATCTAAAGTTTAGTAGAACAATCCCAGTACCACCAAAAATCATGGAAGTGAAAATGTCAGGTGAGTGGTCAATGGGGCAATCATTGCATCCCATGAATATAACACCTCCCATGTCATAATCTGTGGATTATTCTTCCTGTAAGACCTCTTCATACCCCCTCTTGTGGAATTTGATGAAATTCTTGTTTTGGATTGAGTTTCCTTATATAGATCGAACATAAATTAACGTGAGGGGGAAATCACTCTCCTTGTGGAGAATCGGACACTGATTCTTTACAAGTGAAAGGAGTAAGATGAATATTCATTAGCTACATCATCTCAATCATGGATATTACTTCCCTATGCGCATGCGTATCTGACTCAGATGACTACTTCTAAGGGGGAAACCATCTTAGAAGACATGCCTATTTTGATAGAATTTGCTGAAGTGTTTTCCGAGGAATTTCCCGGTCTTCCTCCTATAAGGGATTGTGAATTCTCAATTGAACTTATAACTGCGGTGTTTCCAATATCCAAGACGCTATATAGAATGACTATTGTGGAGCTTGATGAGCTGAATAAACAACTACAGGAGAATTTGGATAAAGGTTTTATATGCCCAATTGCTTCAACATGGGGTGCACCATTCCTCTTCGTCAAGACGAAAGATGGGACAATGCGCCTTTTCATCGATTATCGTGAGCTTAACAAAATCTCGATAAAGAAAAAGTATCCTCTCCCATGAATATATTACATGTTCGATCAGTTTCATAGAGCACAATACTTCTTCATGGTTTATTTGTGGTTGGGATATTATCATGTAAGGGTGATGAAAGAAAATATCACCAAGACTGCTTTTTGTACAAGATATGGGCACTATGAATTCCTATTAATTTCTTTCGGACTCACTAATTCTCTATCAATCTTCATGTACTTGATGAGTAGTGTCATTAAAAATTACCTCGACACATATTTGGTAGTCTTTAAAGAAGATATTTTGATATACTCCAAAACCAAGGAGGATCGTGAGGATTATCTAAGAACTATACTAGTGACCTTGCAGAAGGAAAGATCTATGTAAAGTACAACAATTGTGAGTTCTGGTTGAAGGAGTTCTCATTATTGGGCCATATAATCACAAGAAATGGGATATCTATGGATCCCTCTAAAAAAGATGCAATTGAGGGATGACGGAGGGAAACATTGGTAATGGATATTCATTACTTCTTGTGGTTAGCTAGATATTATCAACGATTTGTGAGAAATTTCTCATGCTTGTGGAACCCTCTTACTAAGATATATCGAAAGGGAGTAATGTTTTCATGGAGTGATAAATGTGAAAAAATATTCAGGGAGTCGAAAAGGAGGCTTATCAATATGCTCGTTCTCACTATACCGACAAGTGGAGATCTTTTTGTGGTATTCAATGATGCTTTGTAGAAGGGCCCGGGATGTGTGTTGATGCAAAATGACAAAGACATTGACTATGATTCAAGGAAATTTAATTTTCATGAACAGAACTATCCATCACATGACCTCGAGTTGGTTGTAGTGATCTTCACTTTGAAAATTTGGCGGCGTTATCTCTTTGGGGAGAAGTGTGAAATATATACAGACCACAAAAGCCTCAAAAATATTTATTCACAAATAAAGAGTTGAACATGTTCCATGAAGATTGTTAGAGCTGATTGAATACTATGACTACTCAATCAATTACCACTATGGGAAAGCAAACAAGGTGGCAGATGCCCTATGTAGAAAGGACACAGTGATTCAATCGTTGATTAGAATTGAAAAGGATCCAATCTTCTTAGATTTGATGAATATAGACATGGGAATCATAAATAAGGGAACATAATAAATCCGTTCACAAATTATTGATTGACCGTCACTTTTGGAAAGGTTTAAAGATGTTAAAAAAGATGATGTGGGAATTCAAGAAAAAGTGGAATCTATCAGAAAAGGTAAATCCTTGGAGTTTAATGTTAATTATAAAAGAATTGTGATATTTGGAAAGAAAGAGGTTTTAAGTCCAAGGTACATTGACCCCTTCTAGATTCTTGATCATGTCGGGACTGTGGTCTATCGACTAGAACATCCACCTACCATGGCCAAAGTACATGATGTATTTCATGTATCCCTCTTAAGGAAGTACATACCAGACCCTTCATATGTACTCTTTTTAGAGGTGGTACATTTAGAGGATGATCTTTCTTATGAGGAGAAACCAGTGATGATCTTAGATCATAGAGAAAACATCTATGAAATAATATCATAGCCCTCATCAAGGTGTTGTGGAGAAACCAAATGTTTGAAGAAGCAACATGGGAATTGGTGTAAATGATGAAGCTGAGTTACCCACATCTGTTTTAGTGTGAGAAAAGGAAATTCCGAGGGAGAAAATTTTTTAGGGGGGAAGATTGTGAAGACCCAAACTTTCATTAATTAAAATCCATCTTGATCAAATTAAATTTCATTTTATGTAAAATTATTATATAAAATTTCAAATTATTTGGGCTTATGTTTTTGGATTTTAAAATATTTTTATGAATTGTGACTGTTGTTAAAATAGTTGTTTAATAGTGATCACATGATTAGTATAAGTACAGGGCTTTAACAAATCCACTTTACTCAGACAAAGGATACAATGGCCTCATCTAGTAGATGGGCCCCATATGAAGCCCATTTTTCAGAGATCGGAAAGGAGGTTGTGTCTTTGGGATTTTATCTTAACCACGCCAAGTCGAGCTTGAATTTGTTAAGCTCGAGCAGAACCGCCTACGAGAGAAGTGGAAGTTGATAGAGATTACCACCTGAGCAATGTTATCCGAGCCACCCCATGAGTCGGCCACCATCGCACACCTTACCCTTTTGTCTTATGCGGGTGTTATAAGGGGTTATGTAACAAGAAATTAGAACAATGGGCATGTACATTATTTTTGTATATAATAATGAGTATACCTTCATTTTATTATTATTACCTTATAGATGGGTTTTAAAGCAGTAATAGTATTTTTATCAAATCTTCAACTAAGAAATATATTTTGATGAATTAATGGATTTTTAAATTAAATAATATTTTAATAAAATATTATTATCATTATTAAATTAATTTTTATTAAATATTAATGATTGTATAATTTTATGAATGCAATCTTAATTTTTATTAAGGATTGAAAGCCATTTATGTCAACACCAGTGAATTTTAGATAAATGTCGATTTTTATTTTATAAGAAAAAATTATCTTATTTTAAAAAAATAGATAAAATAAATATTATTTCTGAAATTAGGACATCGAAATTATCCAACAATGAATTTTTCATTATTTTCTGAGACATTCAAATTTTTGGGTAAAAAATAAATATCGTATAAATATATAATGTGTTTTATGACATCATAATGACCCAATAGTGATGTAATAACCTTCTATAAGCCTTATGTTCTTCCAATATTTGTTTTACCATTAAAATAATGTGATTTTGGGTTTTTTTACTTATTTTACAAAGTATTAATGGACTTTTCAAGGCTAATTAAACATCTAGTCTTTTTAAATTGATTTCCTTGGGAATGTGACTCAACTCCACATAAGCAACCCCATTATTTTAAGATGTTCATACTTTGTCCATATAAAATATTTTCTTTCACTTCCCTTTGACAAAAACCAATGAAAAAAACCAGGGTCTGGATTGTGGTTTGGATTAGGTTAATGTGAGGTGTCCCAAACCTAAATAATAATGAATCCCCTCACCTTTCCTATATAAACCCACCCACGCTCCCACTCCTGCCTTAGTCAAAGCATTTGAAGTTTGTGCAACCTATTCCCTAATCTCTATATAATCCTTCCATGGAGCCCCAAGCTCCCAAGAAGCCTCTCTCAAACCACTGTTAAGCCTTTGGAAGCACATTTCCAAGTAAGGGTTTCTTCTTCCTTTTTCATTTTTGTCCAATTTTCATTAAATTGTTATGCCTTTTAATTTAAATAATAAATGTTGGGGTATGGTTTCACACCTCACCCATACTGTAATATTTATTTTTGAATTATTTTTGAACCATTTCTCTCTCACTAAATGCCTCCCATGTACACCCATTACAATGCCATAATTCCGAAGGGAATTTCTCTCTCCTCTTTTACATTCAAGAAATTCTTTTTTATCATGACTCTAAATTCAATTATAATTGTTGGGAAATATATCTATATGAACCCCTTACTATCCATTTCATGTACATATGATCAGACAACCCTGTATCTCTCATGAACCGTTTTAATGAATTCTTACGTCATGCTGTTACGCTGCCGAAATTGCATTGATTTTCCAAGCCAATGTCATTGTGTAGTGAATACCATGCCCATTTCTCTATCAAGGGTATTTACCTTTATGAACATTTACATATTGATTATAATGTTTCATGTTTTAATTCCACATTGCTTTCTCATGGAATAAATGATTATGTTTTATGAATCCATGTTATATGATCCATGTGGCACACTTATGCATGAAATGAAATGTTTAAGAACGGTGCATCCTTATAGCACTCCAATGCATTGGGTTAATAATAGTAACATTATACGTCATGTGAAATGGGTGTTTAATCATGCTAAATCAAGTTAAACAAGGATTTACTCATTTTTCTTGTGCAATGATAATTTACTCATGATCCATGTGTAATGAGCCTTGGCTCATGCTAATTCCATGTTAAGAGTTATTGCCACACTTCCATGTTATGATTATCATGCTTTATCATGCCTCTATGTTTATTCTTCTATTGTGATCTAATTATATTCCTATTTTATAACATGTATTTTATTCCACTTGTTAATCTATTTTTATTCCCTTAATGGGATGTATATCTCCCCATTTTCTTTTGAATAACCTCAGGTTATCCCATTAAATGCTAAGTATGAAGAAATGTAGTAGTCATGTAAAGGAAGTTTTCAATAAAAATGTTGTTTTTCATGTTTTAAGTTGTTATGTAATTATCCTAATCCCTAAAGACACTAGACCTCTCAATCTTCTATGTTGTATCAAATGATGTTTATGTAATAAATTATGTTTAATTGTGTAATAAAAAGCAATGTTGTCATAGTGAGGGTCGTGCTTCACCGCAGTAGATGTCAGAGGAGACACATAATACCGGGAACATAAGAGATGGTGGGGGATTTTGTGAATGGGAGTGGAGGGGGATGGAGGGATTGAGGACAACAGGAGGTATATTACACTGTCCAATGGTGGAAGTAGAGCTCATAAGATACAAATAGTATGAGGAAACCTAGGATATGGGAAGCCAAAATTTTGATGTTGGAACCGTATGATGATTTGAGTGGATTGAAGAAGATGAACTGATATAAAAGGGAAGTCAAATAGTGAAGAATATGATGATATTGGTTTGCGGGAATAGTTGGATGTGGCAAGGAGAAATTGCACCAAAAACCATAGTTGAATTTAGGAAAAATTGAGGGTTCTTTGGGTATGGAGGGAGCGGGTTTTAGTAACCCTAACTGATTGATTGGGTGAGCCCGCATGCAGCGATTTACAGGAGGACTAGCGTGAGATGGTTCCCAATTTTGGAGGGAGAAATGAATTTTTTTGGGCAACATGGATGATTGGAGAAATAAAACATAAGATATAATGGATTTGGAAGAATATTAGTAAGACACATGGTAGTAGGAAAGACAGGATTTGTATATTTGTAGATTATAAACAACTCTTAGAGAAGATCCTACAAGACAAACATTTACCTCCACATCACAAGATATGTTCATATATCATATTCACTAACACTATCATTAAAATATTAAAAATAGATAAAGAATATATATATGTGGGAATATATATATATATATATATATATATGCAGAAATGGCTTTTAGTGAATCCTTTTTTGAGATAGTTTAAGAAATCTACTAATTTCTTAGGGATTAAATAGTGGAACAAATGTGTAAACTAAAATATTTCACCTTCTATAAAACCCCTCTAATGTAAACTCATTAAATTATTATTCAATTATAGTAACATAATATCAGTAAAATGAAATAAAAATGTATCATACACCAACTTCTCTATTAAAATTGTCACTCTCATGATGTAATAATAAATGTCTTGGAGTTGTTATCTATTACATATCCATAACATCACATAACAAAAAACCTTATCTATTTCATCCTTATAAGGGTCAAAGATTGAGGTGATTTCATGAAAAATATTTGTGTTACTGGGCTTGAGGTGTCCCTTATAATACATTCTTGTAGTTATTAGTTTAATTAATTTTATTGTTCTAATGATTTTGGGATGAGTTTTTTTTTTGAAATTTCAATCTAGATTTTAGGAATAATTTCTTTTCAATGTAGTTTCTTTATATATTTTACCACTAAAACATATAAACTTATTATCCTAAAAATATAAATAGAATATTTTATGGCATATATCACACTATTACTAAGTTTCATCCTAATGAACATAAAAATATTTCACTCATACCTCTATATAGATTATTTATATATCCAAATAATTATCACATAACATATTTTAGAACCCAAAATTTAAAATTTATGTTATTGGAAATACCTAACATGAGTGTTAGTGTGTAAGAAACAACATAAATAACATTAACATTTTACATATAAAAATTATAATAATAATGTAAGGGTCTATTGCCTTTCACAACGACATTGTAATGATAATTATCTCCACTATACATCAATATTTTTTTTCCTTTGGTCATCACAAAATATATCTCCCTCATCCCCAAAATATAACAATGAATTAACTATACAAATTCCCATCAAATAATATCATAATAAATCCCACATTATTCCATAAAATTCACATTACAATAATTTAAAACATATTAACTTATATCCACTGTGTATTTTCTAAAATTTCCAACCTGTTGCATTTTATATTAATTAATTAACCATTATCATTCCCAAAATTTCATCATTAGACACATTAATCTTATTCACAAATTCCTGAAAACAATTATATCAATACACAAATATCACCTCTTTATATCTTTTATTTTACCATGTATTACTTCACCACATAATTCAAGTCATCGTTACATTACTCATTATAGTCAATACATCACAACCCATTACATCTCATTCCTAAAATTCCATAAAATTATTAGATTCATTAGTTATAATTTCCATACCATTGGAAATGTTTATACTAAAAATGGAATACTTGTCACACCTTTACTTCAACAACTATACCAAATTACAAAACATAATACCTACCAATCACACAAAAATGAATAATTTATCCCAAATCAATCATGTAAACCATCGAAATAATAAAAAAAATCACCACCACCTTACCATTAGATTGACTAAATATAAAATTTAACTATTTTGAGAAAATATAAGTATAATAATAACATTAAAACCTGTTCCCTCCTCCTTACACATAATCATATAATTAATTGTTTATTAATTTCTTATTTCACACTACCACATCTCATTGCTAAATTATATTGATTAGTAAATTTCCACATGTTTTTGTAATACTATTGGAAAATATATAATGTATCCCAACATTGTAAAACCTGATTACCATAACAACCAATAATACGCATAAAAAATAACTATATTTCTATTAATCATGCTTCATTATTTCATTAAACTGTACGAGAATTCAATATTCTATGTTTTATTACCATAATTATTTTTTAATCTGTTCAAACATGCTCCATATTATAAATTGAAATATAAATTTCATATAAATATGTTCAAAAAAATAAAATATACAATAAAATATAAAATAAAAATTCTATATCATTGAAAATATGTCATAGAAATTACGTTCAAATACATGAATATAGTTCCATTATTCCCTTTTATTATAATAATTTGGCTAATTCTGACTATATACATACTAATGAAAATCATGAGAATTAAAAATTCAATACATTATAATGACAAGAATGAATTAAAATCCCCTAACTTAGTCAAATCTACAACAATTAATATATAATGATGAGAATTGAATGGTTACTAATCACCCACATGATCCAAATAAAAATCCTTATCAACAAATAATATATTATTATAGATAATAATCATGAACCATAAAAAGGAATCCACATCCTACTCTATAACCTCATGGGAAGGAAGATACAAAGATAAATAAATGAAAGAGATATGGAATAGAATATACAGAATTAAAAATAACTTTGGATTTATAAGAGATTTTTTATTCAAAGTATAATGAATGTGGCCCACCAATGGAATCATGGTCTATCATAATGAATACCTAAGTGATTCATGGATTTTGAAATTGATAAAAATCAATTTATAGGAACATTAGGTCTGAATTTATATAAAAACATCATGGTGACATAAGTACAACATGATGAACTCTTCAATAAGCATATCAATCTAGATCAAAAGATATTATGAGAGTTGAGGAAATCAAAATGCATTATGTCAGTTTTCTAATGACTATTTATATATTATAAAATTACATTTTACCACATCAATTACATACTGGTTTTGACTATGGTTTTTTCATCCTAAAGCCTCAACCCAATCCCTTAGTCACTATTATATAACACCATCGAGCCTCACTATTCCATTACAAAATCCATGGTTCCATTATGGAATAGAACACAATTTAATAACAAATAAAAAACCATGATATATAATATAAATACTTCTAAACTTCCCATCCAGATCATGTATCTATAAAATCACAAATTCCACCAAAATAAACACCTTTGTGATATAAAATATGTTTATGACGCAACCTCTTCTAAAATATACAAGGAGTAATCATAATTGTCAAACCCAAAAACTAGTTAACTAATCACTCCCATAGCTAGTCAAAAAATAAATCCATGTCAGTGAAGAGAAATAAAATTATAATTTTGGATCCTTGAATAAATTAACTCAAATTTTTCTTATCTATCCATCTATAAGATTCAATCTAATACCTCTAACACCCTAAAAAAATAAGTAAAGGAAAATGAAAAATGAATATTATACATTATATAACTCAAAAATTAATTATTATCCATGAAATAAAAAACAATGAATGAAAACTCATTAAACATGACATATAAAAAGTATTCACCTCAATAAAGGATAGAACAAGAGATAAATTAAAATATCAAATCTGAATGAAAATAATAAAAATAAACCATTTAAGGTTCTCACATCAAACACCCATCAAGGTGGAACTACAATACTCTAGAAAAACCCTTAAACATTAATGACATATATCATATAAAAAATATTTCTAATGAAATAAATAATAGAAACCCTTGAAACACAATCTACACTTACAAAACATACCCATATTCAACAATAGATATCCAAAATCTAATGATAATATTAGTTACCTCTCAACATGAATATTCTTATTGAAAATACATAAACAGAATAAGTAAGAGGGCGGATAATTTAGTTACTTTAGATTATAAATAAACATCAACATCCCTATACTCCCTATAGAATATAATTAAATTGAATAATTTATTAATATTTTTTGAAACAACTCATTATAAGGTAAATTTTATATTTTATTCGAATCATTTATAAATTTTTAAATACGGTGATATTTATGAAAACATAAATTAATTATTTTTCTTCATTTTTATCTAATAAAATCAACTAAGGATAAATAAACTCTCTTACTGAAAAACAACATGATTTAATTTCAAAAGAAAAAATAAACACCAAATTTAGCCTTTTTGTAACAAATTAAACACATGATTTATGAATTTGAACATAAAAGTAATTTGATCATTGAGAAATAAATTATTTTTTCATAAGTTATAAAAACCATATTTTTCATTACTAAACATCTATTATAATATTATCAATTAACTAGATAAAATAATCACCGACCTTAACCAATAAACACCATATATCACAAAAAAATCATACTATCAAATCTAAACTATATTAAAACAAAAGAGTTCAGTTTACTCGATAATGTACATATGGAGATACTGAAAATGAAATTTCAAAAAAATAGTCAAAATATGGAATACCACCTACCTATTAACATTTTCATATTACTAGATACGGATCATCTGGTATTATCTTTATAATTTTTACATTCATAGAAAAAACAGTCTCTATTATCTCATAAAAATTCATTACATTGAATGAAGACTTCATTTGAAATCTCACCATCCATTTTTAAATAATTGTCTTTAGTAGACACTTCAAACATAATTATCAGATGTCTTTACTATTTATGTGTAGTGAAACTTCTATAATAAATGAAAAGATTTAGTTCCAAAATCACACACTTCAAATCAACCTTTTTTAAACACTACAATAACTTCTATAAATTTTTCATTACATACTTGGGGAAAAATTACATCTCTACCATCAAAGGAAACACATCTAAAGAAACCACTTTTGGGTGATTTTGATTCATTTTTTTCACAATTGGAAAAAACCATAAAAAATAAAATACACTAGGTAAATTAGAATTTATTAATAATATTTAAATAGTTTACTAAAACCACAAACTTTTATAAAAAAATTTAAATTCATTACCTGAAATTTCACTGAATGAATTTTTTACTAACTTTTTTATGGAATACAAAAATTTCCGCTTCTCCCATGAATAATACCTTTATATTCATCTCTTTTTACAAAATTCATAATCTGTTGAATTTTCAAAAAATGATGCATTATAATAAGGAAGTTTAATTTAGAAAATGAAATCACACACAAAAATATTGAAAACAACATACCTAACATAAATCACATTCAATATAACACCATAAAATCACCCAAAAAATAAATTGTTTTCGGAAATGTTTCATTATCTTTCATGATTTATTCTACCAATTGTCCTAACAATATAATTAACATAATTCCCCAAATATCCAACCAATAAACATTGAAATAGTGAAAAGAACCCATTTTTATTCCAAATAATCATGACTACATCAAAACGAGGAAAAGAATTCAATGAAGAAAGAACCTCAAAAAACTATCCAATGAAGAAACAACCAACATTACATCAATTTCACTGATTTGATGCATAATTATTAAATAAATAATAAAAAATATAATTCAAAATACAACAACATTTCTGAAAAAATAAAAACTATAAAATATGAATTTAAATATAAAATTATATTTTTCCCTCAAATATATTTTCTCATAATCAATTTAAATAAAAATTATTAAATATTTATTTTAAATAAGGTAACATCTTTTCTATTCATAAATTATTCAAATATCCATCATTTTTATGAAAAAAACATTTAAAATTAATAAAAATTTATTTTGAAAATCTCATTGACCTAGGTTTTATTCAAGGAAACATGTTATTAATAGAACATGCCATTATTTAAAAATGTCAATAAAGATTATCCAAAAAATGCTTCTCACATCAGTAAACAATAAAAAACGTGTCCTAAAATTAATAATTTCCCAATGTAAAATAATTTCTAAAGATATATTTTACGATTAATGATATTAAAGAAAAATAAAGTTCATATATATTCCAACATTATACTTGATTATACACTATAAATAACAATAAATTACACCCCCACAACATAGTGGTTTAGTTTTTCTATTTTATATATATATAAGACATTGAAACATAGTTTATAATTTATCCACAAATATATTATAGTTAAATTCCTCTTAAAAATATCTCTATAATTTAAATAAATATTAAATTTTTAATGAAAATATAACAAAGGGAACGTATGATACCTTTAAAAGGGATAAATATTTGTGATATCAATATAATTGACATAATTAATCATATATAATATCATAATGGAGAAATATTTAAATCAATATATGAGAATGAGAACATAAACATAAAACTATATCAAAATGAAAAAAAATCCTAATAATAATCATCACATGAGGATGAGACATAATACAAGAATATTCTATATACAAAATCATATAAAATTAAACATATGAGAATCCTTACTAATAATAATTTTATCATATTGTGTGAAAAATGTCCCAAAACATTTTGGAATAGGATAACTTCCTATGTCCCAAAACAAAACATCTCATGAGATATAATATTTAACTGAGGTTTTGTATGGGTATATAGTTCTTTTGACAACATTTTTAAAATGATAGACTATATATAATTCTACCACATGATCATGAAAAATTTATAAATTAATTATAACATAGTTAGCTCATCAGAATAAAATATGTTTCATAAAAATATGATGATGTCATAAAAAGTTTTCCCAAAAATAAATTTGATGATTCCATAAAATAATAATCCCATAAACATTAAAATTATTAATGGATATTTATATATTTGTGAAACCCTTTAGTTGAATATCAAAAAATTATTTTTACATAAGAGACACTATCTTTTATATTTTTATAATTGTAATTAATGAAACTATATAGAACGAAATTATTTAAAAATATATATATAATTTACATTGAATAGTCATTAAAACTATTGAAATTATTAATAATTATATAATAATTATAGATAATATGGATATTAAATACTATATTTTTTTTATAGTTTAGACGTATACAATTCCCGTTACAAATATTGTAATGGCTGAATTGAGAACAATAAAAATTAAATGTTAATAAGGAAAATAAATCCTAAAAAATTATGTTATTTGTGGATTTTTATATGCATAAAAAATATTTTAAACTAAATTTTGACATAGATAATCTCAAATATATTACATTATTATATAATACATTAATTATTAATCCTGAATTTCACAAAATTTATTTAACCCATGGAATTATAAACAAATAATTCTTAATAATCCAATAAAAAAATAATTAATATAGACACCATTGTTTTAACCACGTGAAAAATTACTCAATTATTAGTTTTTAAAGACATTGGATATCTCATAAGATAAATTGATAATTTTAACCTCACTAACAAACTCAAAAAACATTTAATGGTCAAATTAGTGATTAATTAGATGTTTACCCACAAAATTAGACTTTGAGGAAAAGAAAGTGTTCTATAAAATCATCTATAATATAATATTAATATTTTATTTCCTATAGTTTGTGAGAATATGTTAATGGAAAATTATTTTATTTACTAAAAATAACCACATATAGGAAAACTTATACCACTTTGGACTTTAAAATGTGGCTTTATTCCCCAATATATAATATCTAGAGTAAGTATTATTCATTTTATTAAACATTTATAATTTTATAATGATTAATTTACTTTAAAATACATATTTTTTATATCATTATCGATGAAAATGTTGTGGTTAATAAAATATATATATATATATATAATTATATAATGTTGGAGTTAGACTTGAGTTTTAATTCCCCTATACAAGTATTCAAAAAATGCAAAGATACATTAGATATCTTAATTTAGACTTTTATAACCCTCATAGTACCTATCCCAGTATAAATAATATCTTAATGTTCTAAAAAAATATCATAAGCTTCCTACTGCTAGAAATGGGAATAAAATATAGTTCTCATGCCGGGAATGAGTTCTGAGTAATCTCCCCTTGGAATTGAATTATTTATATGAATTGAAGAAAATATTTCATTATAAATCATCTTTTCTATGGAAACTTCATTCATCATAGAGATCTTATAAGATATTTAATATCCCCTAATAGATTCAACTTTAAATGAAAAAATCATCATTTTATTTTCCTTATATAACACCTATAAAGTATGAAACCTATACGAGTGAGATCAAAATATTCATTTTCATGTTTAATAGAAATACTCACTTGTCCATGTGGCCCATACAACTAGTATTCCCTCTAATCCTCCCATTTGGGTGATTGAACTGAATAAAACTATATTCTATGTTTATAATTGATATCAAAAACAATTATTTTGTTCCATTATCTAGGATAAAAATAAAAAATCAAAGAAGTATCGCCCTCATAAGATCTTGAGGGTTATGTCCTGGAATTTGTTTACTAATTTTTTGAACATTGACATTTATCTCCTGCAAATAGGAATCCATAACGGTATTTCTAAGACACTCTAATGGTCTTTAAATTAATATATTATATTTCCCTTTTGTAGTACCATTACTAGAGTAGTTGCATTATTTTGTACAAAACCATCTAGCACATAAATTTCTCCTAGTAATACTAGAATATCATTGGTGTGATATTTCTATGGATGAATTAGGAAAAAATGAGTATAATTTGGTCAATAATTACTATAATAGTGACCATGATCTCATACCTACTCACCCTCACTAGAGAATTAATTAAGAAGCTTCTCATAGACATATTTATCAGTTAACTCATCTTTAAAAGTAGAGAAAATCAATTTTTCTATTAGTAATTTAATGATACATAATATAAATAACACATTGATAAAGTGAATAAATTATTCTTGTTTACCTCCCTATCCATTTAAATGTACTATCCAATTAATATGTCAACATCATAAAGTATTTTATAATTCCATAATATCCCATTTAAACAACTAATTTTAAAATCAACTAGAGTATTAGTGTTTATGATTTCAAATTTGATGAATCTAAAATATTATTCCTGAATACGGAGAAAATATTGTTTTAGATAAATGAAACCATGTCCCCTAGTGCTATTAAAAATTTCATTAATTGGGAAAAGTTAGTGAAAATAATTATTAACCATTTATATGAATTACTAGTTTGAGAATCTCCAAATTATGAATAAATGGAAAACAACACCATCATGTTTCCATAGATTCATACCATAAGGAATGGAATCCTATCCAATGATAGAATGCTTACATTGAATGAAATTATTTAGTGATAACATTTAAACTCAAATAGTTCTTATAAATAGATAATTTTTTATAATTCTTTTATATTCTAATTTTTACATAGTTGGGAAATGCCATTGACTGAAAAATTTCACACTATTGGTTTTTATTTTAGATCAATGGTTACAACGTTGTGATACCCTTATAGAGATGTCAATATCAAATGTCTTTCCCCCACACTCTATATGGTTTCTCCATTAATGAGGAATTATATATTAGAATAATTGTTATGTGGAAAAAAATCAATCTCAATAATCCTTAATTTCTAATATTCATTTTGTTATTTAACCAATGTCAATAGAACGATGGTTGAATCATGAATAACAATAATTAATTATTCACTATTGTGTTTTTATGGATTTCTCCTATAACGACCAAAAGTTTTTAAAATGGAAATTAACTTCTTATATTTATGTCATAAAATCTCATGAAATTACAACATAATGAACTACTAAGTAATAAGTGACCTTTAAACATAATTTTGTCACCTCTGTGTTTGGAATTTCAAAAATCCGGCATACACGGTTGTGTTCAAGATGTTTTTTGGAGTCTAATAAAAAAATTCTTGGTGAATAGTAACCTACCCTAATGAATTGAAACATACCCTTAAGAATAGTGATATACCATAATGAATAGTAACTTCACCTATGGTGGTATAAAAATAATATTCAAGTTGGAATATACGATATACAAATATTTTGGAATAAGTTAATGAATGTTTTAAAACTTGTTTTGATAATAAATTAATATTTTATTAAATATTAAAATAATCATATTTAGAAAATTATTTCTGAAAAATGGAATTCATTTTTGGATTCTACACGTCGAAAAATGCTTTGGGAAATTTTTTTTGGATTTTTCTAAATTACATGAAATTTTGATGAATAGTTAAATACGATAATTCACAAAATAAGAAAAATACATTAATTATGAAGTCATGGTGATGTTCTGCTAGTGTAAGCCCAATTGGTTCGGATTCACATGATAAATTTACTATTTTTGTTCAATGAATCATCATTATTTCTTGTCTTGATGGAAATTAATAAACTGTTGAATAAACAATTGGGAAAACCCTTTCCTCCCTCACTATTAATACCCCCATCTCCTTACCTATTTCCCTCACACCTCTCAAGGATTTTTCCTAGAAACAATTCTAACATAATAACCTCCCAAGATCCTTCCCCACGTCCAAGGCTTTCTGGTCTTTCCAAAATATCAAAATCAAAGCCCCTAAGAGGAGTCTCAAAGAGAGGAGATCAAATGGTAAGAACACTCTTTTGTTTTCATGTGTTTTTTTTTCATTTTCATTCTTTTCTAATACCCTCATCACCTTACCTTATCCAAAAGGCATTAAAGCTCCAAAACCACATATATACTGGATGATAATCATGTTTATGGAAAATTTCAAGCATCATGCTTCTCCTCTTCTCCCTGACGTTCTAGAATTAAAACATCGTCCGTGATGTGTCAAATTACCGACATCATGGATAATATGTTTTCAAATTCGTTTATCATTTTTTTTCTGGTCATGAAATAATATATGTTATGGTTGAACCAGATTATTACATATGTTATATGTTTTATTTAAGGTTTTGTAATCCTCATACACTCATGATATAAAACAATAATACAAAACAAGTTAATTCTGGAAAAAATCGTTAAAATTAATTCAATTGTTTATCATTAATGTTTAATTTAAAGGTTCTCATTCACTCTAATAAACAAAATAAATTTTGTAGTCATGTAACCTAATGTATTTACACTAATGTTATATAACTTCTATTCTAGACAACCACTTTCATCTTACAATTTATTTGAACCTAAATACAATTGAACCGATCATTAAAACGAATGAAACAAACGGACCCAAACAATGAAATTGAACCTTGTAATCAATTAAAATGGGTATAAATGAACATTAAAAGTGTATATTGAATCTTTTAATTTTATATATGGTTCTGTAACTATTTATTAATAAACCTAATTTTACTATTCAGGTCATTAATATCAAGTGGAAAACACCAATAGACCTAAGGTAAGGGATCCTCTCAATTTCACCCTTATTCAAGATTGTTCACTATGTTAGGACATGTTGTGTGTAATTATTAATTATGGGGTATGATTTCACACCTCCCCCATAATTTCACCTTTATGTATATGTGATGAGAATTCCCTTTCCACTCACACTAATACCCCGCAAGTACTCCTGATACCATGCCGATAATCTGTAAAGAATTCTACCCGATCCTCTTTTATTCCTTCGGGTTGTCTTATCAACCTTTATACCAAAATGATGTTATCTTATCATTTCTTCTGCATAATATAACTTTTGTGTACATGTTCCATGTTTATTTTTCAATACTCTTTCATCACTCCCTTTTTGGGATATGCATTCTTTTAAGTGATTCTCTCATCTTTACTTCCCGATAAGTGAACCCATTTTAAGGGAACTTCTCGAATTCCTTACCATTATCAAGTGTAATATATACTCTGTTTTAAGTCATCTTTGCCTTTATAAAATCAGTCTTTTGGTTATGAAAACCCTCCTGGTTTACTTCTGGTTTTATAAAAAATATATATATTATGTCGCTTTTCATTTTAAGTGATATTCGATGTTTTCTTAAACCACAATAAAATGTTTTGACTCAAAGATTCGTAAAAACAATTTTTACATGTTATCACTTCGGTTTGTTGTATAATGTCATGATTTATGCCTTTATACATTATTAGTGTCTATTTATGATTTAATTCCATTCTTTCACGGACGCTTGTATGTTACCTCCCTTTTTATTATACTTCATGACGTGATTGTGTTCCCATTTCTTTCCTTGGATACTCTTATATTTATATATGATTGATTATGAGAGATTATTTATGTGGAAAGCATATACATGTATAATTTTATATGGTTGAGAACATATAGCACGCTAATGCATTGGGTAAAGTTAATGTCTCATGAGAAGATTATGGGAAAACAGTCTGGGCGGTTAGCCTTGGCTTCTGCTAGTATGGGAAATGAGATTGGCAGTTAGCCTTGACTCATACTAAAGTCATGTTTAATGTTTCTTCCACCACTCTATGAAACTATGCTTATATAATCTCATGATTATATGATCCCATTATTATTTTATTCCTTGTTTTTATGATCCCATTTTTATATGTTATGATTCCATATGTTCCATGCTTTCAATATTATTATGTCAAGCCTCCTAACACATGTTCTTAAAGATTATTCTTATGTTCTTTACCTTAATGGGTTTTTTAGCTCATCCATTTTTTCATGTGTTCCCCAGGGTACCCTATGCAGATGTATGTTCTCAAAGTAGGTTAGGATCTCATTATGAATATTTAATAAAGAAGTGTTTTTAGCCCCTTGTTTTGTGATATATATACCTAGTCATCCAAGACACTAGACTTAACAATACTTGGATTGTACTCTGATGATGAATTAGGTTTAAAACCATGATATGTTATATGTAAAATTCTAGGTTCACTGTAGGTTTTATTAGAGAATTTTCTAGTTATTTTTGTAGATTAAGAATAGATCACCTTAGTGAGAACCTTAAGGATGAGACTAAGTATTAGAAAACATTCCCAAATTTTGGTGAGTATTGAGTAAGTGGTTTATCAAGAAAATACATCCCTGTCTGGATATGAGAAGGTAGAGGTAGCTCTGGAACAGATGAATCCTAGGGGTAAAACCCGAAAACACCGCTTTGAGCTAGACTAGAACGGGAACTGGTGCACGACAATGGGCCTTGCTGCACTCTTGGTTACGACACTCCTGGGGGAAATGTTTTTGGTAGATTCACGATCTTAGTAAAAACCATTATTAAGGGAAAAATACCATAAGAATATAAGTTAAGAAATAGATGGAGGATAACCTAGATATAAACCTAAGGAATCACAAGTTAGGATGTACTTCTTCCTTATAAGTTTATACTTTAATGTTCAAAGTTTCCTTTCTATTCTCAATATCTATGTATTCAAGACCTCTAATTATACGCTATGTTTCTTAGGTAATGGAGAGAAATATAAGAACACGTTCCAACAACCATTGTGATAGGTAATGTGATGATTTCTCTAATGACATGCCTGATATTATGGAAGTGGTTGCTCAAAACTTCATGGCAGTACTTGCTCAGTTGGAATGAGTTATGAATAATAACTTGAATCAGGTGGAACGTCCCCCTTGTCCAAGGAAAGAGCATGTTTCCATAGAATCCTTCATGCGGAAAAGGCCTCCAATGTTTAGCGGGTCTTCAGATCCCCTCCTCGTAGAACAATGGATTAACTTCATTGAAAAGATTTTCTCTGTCCTCCAATGCTTGGAAGAAGAGAAAATTGTACTAGCAGTCTATCGTTTCGACGAGGAAGCTGATCAGTGGTGGACACTGATGAAGAATACAAAGTCCCAAGAAGAAATTGATTCCATAAATTGGGAGGAATTCAAAAGGATGTTTTTCAAAAAATATTTTCCTCGAACCATCCGTCTCATGATGGAAATAGAGTTCCTCGGACTCAAGCAGAAGGAATATGAGTCCATCAGGAAGTATGAAAAAAACATTACAAGGATTTCAAGGTACGCCTTTGGATTTTTCATGAACACCAAAAGCAATTTGGATCGCTTCTTTAGCGTACTAAAGCCGAGTGTACGAAAAGTGTTGGAAATTAGAGACTTCGAGACCTATGATAAGATTGTTCATTGTGCCCTGAAGGTTGAAATGTAGATTTGAGAATATCAGTGGTCTCATGGGCCTATTGACATGAAGTGGAAAATGGATAACAACATGGGTGGTTCATCAAAAAAATCCCATGATGGAAATAAGCCTCACTTTCCCCTTTTCAAGAATTGTGAGAAGAAGCATCTTGGTGACAGTCTCAAGGGAACAAGGAATTGCTTCAAATGCGGAAAGTTTAGTCATCTGGACAAGAACTGCTGAAGGGATATATAAAATCCTGCTAATTTTGAATAAGAATTGAAGGTTTTGATCCGAACTCAGCCTACAATGCAGTGTTATAACTACAAGGATCTTGGGAATTATGCGAACAATTTATCTATGCCGAGGGTTGTCGGAGGCAATCAGTAACAACCTACAAGGCAACAAGGATGTGCTTATGCTATCACTACTACTGAGGTGGAGCTAGAAAACGATGTGGTGACAGGTACGCTTGTTATTAATTAGAGAATAACGAACATATTATTTGATTCTGGTTCTACGCTTTATTTCATATCTTACATGTTTAGTAGAACTATTCGAACACCACCTCAAAATTTGGAGGAAAATTTATCATTGAGAAGAGTGAATGGGGAAATTATTCCATCCATGGTTTATAACTCCTCCCCAGTTAATTTTTGTGGACTGAACCTCCCAGCAAATCTTTTCATACTTCCTTTAGTGGAATTTGACGCTATTTTGGGCATTGATTGTATATCTTTGTACAAGGACAACATCAACTACCGGGAAAGGGAGATTACTCTTCACATCCCAAAGCATCCTCTGATTCATTACAAGTGCAAGGAGGAAGATGTATCTCCTTTAGAATAATCATCTCAAGTGTGGATATTACTTCCTTATGAGCATGCATATCAAGCTCAAATGATTGAGACAAAGGAGAGAATCATGCATGAAGGCATGCCCATTGTGAGGGATTACACTAATGTATTCCCTGAAGAGTATCCTGGTCTTCCTCTTGATCGAGAGGTTGAGTTCTCAATTGAACACATCCCCGTATCTATGCCAATCTCAAATGAACATTACAGAATGGCCATTGTAGAGCTAGAAGGGATGAAGAAGCAGTTACAGGAGAATATGGAGAAGGGTTTTATATGCCCGAGTGCTTCACCTTGGGGTGCTCCAGTCCTCTTCGTCAAGAAGAAGGATGAATCAATGCGCAACTGCATTGATTATTGTGAGCTCAATAAAATCACAATAAAGAACAAGTATCCCCTTCCACAGATAGATGAATTGTTCGATCAGCAATGTGGGGCCAGTTATTTCTCTAAGGTGGAACTTTGGTAAGGATATCACCAACTAAAGGTGTGGAATGGAGATATTCCCAAGACTGCCTTTTGAACAACGTATGGACACTATGAGTTCATAGTGATGCCCTTCGGACTCACTAATGCTCCAGAAATTTTCATGGATTTAATGAATAGAGTCTTTAGAGATTACCTAAACAAATTTTAGGTCGTCTTTATTGATGATATTATGATATACTCCAAGACAAAGGAGGAACATCAGGAGCATTTGGATACTGTGTTAAAGACTTTGTGAAGGGAGAATTTGAATGAAAATTACAGTAAATTTGTGTTCTGGATGGAGGGAGTATCATTCTTGGGGAATGTTATCATTAGCAAAGGAATATTTGTGGACCCTTCCAAGACGAAGGCAGTTGAAGAGTAGCCCAGACCAACTTATGTCATGGAGATCCCCAGGTTTATGGGTCTAGCAAGGTATTATCAACAATTCATGAAGAACGTTTCATGATTTTCTAACCCAATGACCATGCTCACATGGAAGGGAGTAATGTTTTTCTGGATATAGGAGTGTGACGATTGTTTCAAGGAGTTGAAAAAAAAGATTATCACTGCACCAGTACTCACACTCCCTACCAGTGGGGAACTCTTTAAGTGTATAATGATGCTTATAAAAAGGGATTAGGTTGTGTGATCATTCCAAATGATAAATTGATAGCCTATGCCTCAAGGAATCTGAAAATCCATGTGAAAACCAATCCAACGCATTATCTGGAGTTAGCGGTTGTGATATTTTCCTTGAAAATCTAGCGGCATTATCTCTATGGGGAAAAATGTGAGATATATAGGGACCACAAGAGTCTAAAATATATATTCACACATAAAGAGCTTCATATTCCCCAAAGAAGGTGGATAGATCTCATCAACGATTATAAATTCTCAATCCACTGCCATCCTGGTAAGGCAAACAAGGTGTCAGATGCTCTATGTAGAAAGGATCATGAATCTTTATCAATGATGAGAATAGAAAAGGATCATATATTTTTAGATTTTAAAAGGAGTACATGGGAATAATTAAGGGAGGAACATCATCAATCATTTTTCAATTGATTTCTCAACCATCTCTCAAGGAGAAAATAAAGGTTTCTCAAAGAAAGGATGTGGAAATTCAGAAAAGGGTGGAAGCTTTTAAAAATGGGAAGTCCTCTAATTTCAAAATTGATGAGGATGGAGTTGTAAGATTAGGGACATGATTATGTGTACCATCTGATCCAGAGATAATGAAGGAGCTATTGAATGATGTACATAGCTTGACCTTCTCTATCCATCCTGGGAGTACCAAAATGTACTGTGATATCCAAGAAAACTTCTGGTGGGATAACATGAAGAAGAAGATTGCGGAATATATAACAAGGTGCTTGGTATGTCAGCACGTTAATGTTGAGTAACAAAAGTACAAAGGTATGATACAACCATTGCCTATACCCATGTGGAAATGGGAAAATGATACTATGGACTTTGTCACGGGTCTCTTGAAGGCGTTGATGGGAAATAATGCGATATGGGTTGTAGTTGACCGACTCACCAAGACATCCCATTTCATCGCTATTCAAGAAGATCTTTCACTTGAACAACTTGAAATGTTATATATGAAAGAAGTGGTGAGACTGCACGGTTTTCCACTCTCAATTTTCTCTGACAGTTATCCAAGGTTCACATCTAAATTCTGAAGGAACCTTCAACATTCTTTGAGTATTGAAATAAATTTCAGCATGGCCTTTCACCCCCGAACTGATGGCCAGTCTGAATGAAATATTTAGACGCTTGAAGATATGCTTAGATCCTGCTCTATATAATTTAAAGATGGATGGGATCAGAATCCTCCATTGGTTGAGTTCCCATACAATGATAACTTCCACTCGAGTATTCAAATGGCTCCATATGATGCTCTATATGGAATGAAATGTATAACTCCAACCTATTGGGATGAAGTTGTAGAATGAAAGCTACATGGACCCAATCTTGTTCAAGAGATGACAGAGAAGGTTCAAGTCATCCAAAAACACATCAAAACATCTCAAAGTTGGAAAAAGAGCTATGCTGACAACCGTCGAATGGACTTGGAGTTTGATGTTGTAGATAACGTCTTCCTTCAAATATCTCCATGGAAAAGAGTCGTGTGATTCAGGAAGAAAAGGAAGCTAATCCCAAATTATATTGGCACTTTCGAGATCCTTGACCATATAGGAGTCGTGGCCTATCGGCTTTCACTTCCACCAAATATGGCTCGAGTTCATGATTTTTTTCATGTATCACTCTTAAAGAAGTACATACCTGATCCCTCACATGTACTAAACTCAGAGGTGGTGCAGCTAGAAGATGATCTCTCATATGAGGAGCATCTAGTAAAGATTCTGGATCAGAGAGATAAGGTTCTATGCAACAAGAAAACCCATCTTTTCAAAGTGTTGTGGAGGAACCATATGTTTGAGGAAGCAACATGGGAATTGGAGGAAGCAATGAAGGAAAAATAATCGCACATGTTTTTGGATTAGTATGTAAAACAAAATTTCGAGGGTGAAATTTCATAAGGGGGGAAGAATGTAATGACCCAAAGTTTTTAAATGGAAATTCCATTCTTATATTTATGTCATAAAATCTCATGAAAGCACAACATAATGAACTACTAAGTAATATGTGACCTTTAAACATAATTTTGTCACTTCTGTGTTGGGAATTTCAAAATTCTGGCATACACGGTTGTGTTCAATGTGTTTTTTGGAGTCTAATAAAACAAAAATAATTATTGGTGAATATTAACCAACCCTAACGAATAGTAACATACCCTTATAAATAGTGACATACCCTAATGAATAGTAAACTCACCTGTGGTGGTATAAAAATAATATTCATGTGGGATGTACGATATACCTATATTTTGGAATGAGTTAATGAATGTTTTAAAACAGGTTTTAATAATAAATTATTATTTTAATTAAATATTAATACATATATATATATTTAGAAAATTAATTTTGAAAAATGGACTTCATATTTGGATTCTACATGTCGAAAAATGGGTTGGGCGAATTTTTTGGATTTTTCTGAAATACATGAAATTTTCATGAATAGTGACACATGATAATTCAAAAAATAAGAAAAATACAATAATTATGAAGTCATGATGATTTTCAACTGAAGTAAGCCCAATTGGTTCGGATTCACATTCTAAATTTACTATTTATTTTCAATGAATCATTATTATTCCTTGTCTTGAAGGAAATCAATAAACTATTTCATAATCATTTGGGAAAACCATCTCCTCCCTCACTATTAATACCCCCTCTCCTTACCTCTTTCCCTCACACCTATCAAGCCTTTTTCCTAGCCAAAATTCTTCCCAAACACCCTACCAAGCTCCTTCCCCACGTCCAAGTCCTTATGTTCTTTCCAAAAGACCAAAATCAAATCCCCTAAGTGGAGTCTCAAAGAGAGGAGATCAACGGGTAAGAACCCTCTTTCGTTCTCAAGTGTTTTGTTTTCATTTTCATTCTTTTCTGATACCCTCTTCCCCTTACCTTATCCAAAAGTCTTGAAAGCTCCAGAAACTCATATATACAGGATGTTAATAATGTTTATGTAAAATTTCAAGCATCATGCTTCTCCTCCTATCCCTCATGTTCTAGAATTAAAACATCGTCCGTGATGTGTCAAATTAACAACATCATGGATAATATGTTTCAAAATTCTTTTATCATTTTGTTTCGGGTCATGAAACCATTTATGTAATGGTTGAACCAGATTATTATATTTGTTATATGTCCTATTTATGGTCCTGTAATCCTCATACACTCATGATATAATACAATAATACAAAACAAGTCAATTATGGGAAAATCGTTAAAATTAATTCAAGTGTTTATCATTAATGTTTAATGTAAAGGTTCTCTTTCACTCTAATTAATAAAATGAATTTTGTAACCATGTAACCTACTGGATGTCCACTAATGTTATATAACTTCAATTTTGGACATCCACTATCATCTTACAATTTATTTGAACCTAAATACAATTGCACAGATCATTAAACCAAATGAAACAAATAGACCCAAACAATGAAATTGAACCTTATAATCAATTAAAATGGGTATAAATGAACTTAAAAAGGTTATACTGAATCTTTTAATTTTAGATAATTTTCTGTAACTATTTATTAATAAACCTAATTTGACTATTCAGATCCTTAATATCAAGTGGAGAACACCAACAGACCTAAGGTAAGGGATCCTCTCAATTACACCCTTATTCAAGATTGTTCACTATGTTTAGACATGTTGTGTGTAATTATTAATTATGGGTTATGATTTCAAACATCCCACATACTTCCATCTTTATGTATAAGTGATTATAATTCCCTTTCCTCTCTCACTAATCCCCTCAAGTACTCCTGATACCATGCCGATAATCCGTAATGAATTCTACCTGAACCTCTTTTATTCCTTCGGGTTGTCTTATATACCTTTATACGAAAATGATGTTATCTTATATTTTCTTGTGCATTACTCTAAATGTTTTGTACATGTTCCAAGTTTATTTTTCAAGACTCTTTCATCACTCTATTTTGGGGATATGCATGCTTTTAAGTGATTCTCTCCTCATTACATCCCAATAAGTGAACCCATTTTAAGGGAACGTCCCGAATTCTTTCCTATTATCATGTTTACTATATCCACTATTTTAAGTCAAATTTGTCTTTATAAAATAATTCATTCTATTATGAAAACCCTCCTGGTTTAATTCTGGTTTTATAAAAAAAAAATATTAAGCCTCTTTCCGTTTTAAGAGATATTCGATGTTTTCTTTAACCGCACTAAAATGTTTTGACTCAAAGATTCATAAAAACTATTTTTACATGTTATCACTTCAGTTTGTTATCTCTTGTCATGATTTATTCCTTTATAAATTATTATTGTCTATTTATTATTTAATTTCTTTCTTTCATGGACGCTTGTATGTTACGTCCCTTTTTATTATGCTTAATGACGTGATTGTGTGCCCATTTCATTCTATGGGTACCCTTATGTTTATGTATGATTTACTATGTGAGATTCTTTATGTGGCATGCATATACATGAATAATATTAGATGGGGGTGCCCAGATAGTGCTCCAATGCATTGAGTAAAGTTAATTTCTCATTAGAAGATTATGGGAAAACAGTCTGGGCGGTTAGCCTTGGCTTGTGCTACTATGGGAAACGAGATTGGATGTTAGCCTTGAATCGTACTAATGTCATGTTTAAAGATTATTTCACCTCTCTATGAAACTATTCTTATATAATCTCAGTCTTATATGATTCAATGATTCTTTTATTTATTGTTTTTATGATCCCATGTTTATATGTTATGAATACATAGGTTCCATGCTTCCAATATCATTATGTCAAGCCTCCTAACTCATGTGCTTAATGTTTATTCTTATGTTCTTTACCTTACTGGGATTTTTTCCTCATCCCTTTGTTCATGTTTTCCCCAGGGTACCCTATGCAGATGCAAGGGCTCAAAGGAGGCTAGGATGTCATTATGAAGATTAAATAATGAATTGTTTTTAGCCCCTTGTTTTGTGATATATGTACCTAGTCTTACAAGACACTAGACTTAAAGATCATTGTATTGTACTCTGATGATGAATTATGTTTAAAATCATGAAATGTTATGTGTAAAAGGCTTGGGTAGCTATATCTCCCTCTATTCTTCATGTTTTCATCATCGAAATTTTATTTTATTTAGTGTTTTGACTATTACTGTGGATTAATTAGTAGAAATATTACTTATTATGTCCATCAAATGTGTTTTGAGTATTAAAAAAGAGGATCATAACATCTATGAAGATATAGAGATAATGGATTTAGTGGAACCCCTAGAGTGGAGGACTGTTTATGTTGTGATATATATTATGAGACTTTGTGATCTGAAACTTCAAAAAAGTATTTTCTCAATCTTGTGTCCAAAAGGTATTTATCCCTGTATTGTGATTAACATTGTTTCATTTACAATTTACTCAAAGATATAGTGATGTTTCCAAGAGTAATATTATTTTCTATAAATATCATGACTACATAGTCAGTTTTAAAAAGGAACACAATCATAGTAACATAGGTGTCGATGTGGATAGGTTATTATTTGGAGAAAAATGTGACACAATATGTGGTCTTTCTCGCACATTGAGGGACTCTATTCATCCAAATGAAAATGTATATGAGGTGAATTCCATTGAATGAAATTTATTGGTTTTTATAAAATAGACATATTCTATTTGTAATTATGTGTATAATGAATATAGAATCATGGGACACACCATTTTCCCTTTCTGGTATTATATGTTTTATTCCTTATCTCACATATCAGGTAATTTTCCCAGGACCACATATTAGTTTTGTATTATTTTTTGGACATGATTTTGTACATGGGATGAGAATATATTGGGGTTTTATAAGCGTAGATCGTGATGGTGGCAGAAATTTTGAAGAAATATATTTGGTATCAGATGATTCAATCATGATCAACAACATCTACATTACATAGATCACTTATGATTTTTTAGAAGTCTTGGTAAATATAATATCTTATTGAAGGTATAATTATGTTAAGGAATAATTTATTATCACTATAAATAGGTTGGGCTAGTAATTACCACTTTTTTATTAGGAAACATGATCTTATATAAAAATTTTAAATTGATTTGGTATCCCCCCATCACAATTATGGGGTATCAAATAATTTATCTACATATTCTTTATTTCCAATTGAAAAATACCTCTGGAAGGGAATAGAATCCTCTCCTAGAGTTAGTATTCCTTATTTTACTACTACCAGTGTGAGATATTATAATATAGGTATTGTGAGGTATTCTCCGTTTATATTTTGATGATATAATTATTGGTCTAGTATTGACGTACCAAATGCTATAGTTCTCCATAATGTGACTAACATTGTTAAGGATGTGATGAAAACCCAAAATAGTTTATAGTAGTGCCATGAATTTATGATGTTATAGAAGTATATAACTCTATGGGACATGTATTTTTAAGTACCCCTACGTGTTTTCTTTTAGATGGGATGTTACATCTAGTTATCTATATATGGATTTATAGAATCTTTAATGTGCGGAGAACCTTTAGTTGCTAATGTGATGTGTCTTCTATGGATTGGATATGAGATAACTAGTACTATTATACATAGATAAGAATTGATTTTTAATCATTCTATTATTAGACTTATTGGATAATCATATATACTATTTAGTCATTAGATCTATGAGTTTTCCTAATGTTTTTATTTTTTCCAATATCTACCATTTAGATAAATACTATTCAAGGTGTCAGGATAACTTGTTACATTGTTTCTAATGTGGTTTTCGGGGCATCCTACTATGTATGATTATACCCAACCCTATATAGGAATTGGTCCCTCTCATGGTGGGTCCTTTTATATAACAATCAGGTATGATATATTATTCCAGATTTAGAGTTTTAATAGTTTATATAGATGTGATGACAAGAAATTTCTTGAGAATAAATATAGATAATTTTGATTCAATATTGTAGTGGTGATACATAATAATAGAGTGTGATCTAGGATTACAAACATCATAGAACATCTTTCTAGCCCTATGTACTTTAGAGGCCTTAGGCCTACTACTAGCCCTTTTTACCTTCTATGTGTCACTTAAAATTATTTTCTCATGAATGTTTTATATATGGAAGAATTGATCATTTGTATATCTTACCATTATTTTTTTTATTTTCTTATTTTTTTATTTCTGTTTTTAGGTTTACATAGGAATGTACTCCAATTTTTTCTATATTCTTACATGGTGTAGTCACTAGTCCCTAGCTTATTGGAGGTGGCTTTGGAGATGAACACTCTTCCTAGCAATGTCCAAACTAAGGCCCCAATGTATGGGGTTATGTAAGAATGGAATGAAAGATGGTTTATCCAAGGGATGGTTCTTAGAGTTAGTATCCATTGGAGCGATACTTTTTTAATTAAGGTAGTGATGTTAAGGGGGTATTGAGTTCACTTATCATACTAGACCAGTTAGAATTAGTGTAGAGATAGTGGAATCATTTCACTGGGACTTTGATAACCTATTATTCAACACATTTCCCTAAGAAATAATTTTAGTGTATAATGATATTTGAAAACATCTCAAATAATGATTTGTTGGGATTACTAGTTTTATACCAACATCAACTTATCTTAATAAATTTCAATCCTTATTAGTTAACCCTATATAATGAATGATGATACCCATTAATATCCATCCTAAATAAACTGTATTTTACATGACAAGACCATGCCTATAGTTGGTCCTATATCATAAGATTATTGATTAATTATAAATTGATATTCAAGACACGTTTGGGAGGTGTCTGAGTCCAAAAATATAAGGCAATATCTCTAATCTTACACATAGTGATTATATTCCTTATAAAGTGGTCAATAATCCCCATTAGATTGAATAAGATCGCTTGTATATCTAATATTCAAAATGTAATTGAAAATAGACCACATGATTTTTCAAGGTGAGCCAAATCCTTGATATATTTATATAATAAATAGGGATTAGGACCCATCTTCCACATAGTTGACATGTTTTTATATGTTGATTTCAATTTTTTTATTGTGTTCCCTCTATATCTCTTAAATCCATTAAGGGATGAAATTTTTCGTCTATAATATGCACATTAATTTCTCTCCTAATGGTAAATATTTATTTTGGAATAAGAAAAACTTTAAACTTATAATTTAGATACCTCTATATGTTTGAATGAAAATTTCCAAGTTGAATTCCTGGATCGTTATCCCCTTGTGCCGTTTCTAATGTTATATTAGGTTCTATAATTATTTGTTCTAAAATTTTAAAGTGGATATAATATAGGGGGTTTATTATAATATGTATGTATGTCATTAAAAATCACCTATATTGTAATATATCAAATTATCATTTAAATATTTAGGTTTATTATTAGAGATACCCAGGCCTAGGACCATATTAGTGTTTCACCTAATTCTAGATTGCATTTCCAGGGATAGACATTCTACATGGGAGGAAGTTTTGAATACTAAGATCATCCTATAAAATTTAATATCCTAGTATAATTTTTTTTGTTGGGATGCATATTGTTTAATGATATCATGGATGGAGTGCAGTTATAGATAGATGATGCATCAATACACTCCTATAAACACCACTTTTTGCTAGTTCCTATAAAGGAAAATGTGTTGGTAGTCTGTTCTATAAGATCATGTGTGTAATTAATGGATATAGTTGGGAATCATAAGGTGAAATTATGGGTAAAATTCATATATATTCTTCAGGTAACTCATACAATTAAATTTCGGCATGATCTAATCATTTTAAATTGAAAATTGAGAGAAGGATATTCTAGTTGAACTATAAAGATTGACCTTGCCTCGATAATGTGTTTCCCATAATGTTGAACCTCATTCACTCAGCCATTATGGTTATGTGATTCTATCATTATTAGATAATGTGGTCTTATTAATGATTCCTCCTGATAAATGAGGTGTATTGGTTCTCAAATCATCCATTGAACTATTTTTATTATTTATTTTGTGGGTGTTAATGTTTTGGTTGATAATTATCAAAATTTCATTATCAGTGAGAGAAACCCCTCTGGTGGGGGAGAATAGGGCCAAGACAATGGCCATTTTTAATGAATACTGGACCATTTGATAATATAAATTTGTATTATATGTGAGTGGGTGAGAATTAAATATCCATTCATATGGAAAAATTTTTGAATGAATTTAAAGGGTGAGGAGTGCATGATCATTGGTGAATGGATAATGTATGCTTCTAACTATTTAAAGAGGTTGATAATGAAATGATTAACTATAGGATGTTTATCCTTATTTAGTGGTTCTATATTGAATTTAATAAATATAAAATTGTAACATTATGTCATGGATCTAATTGGGTGTTTGAGGGATTTTTCTCCTCATTGTCATGATATAATACAACAATACAAAACAATTCAAATAAGGGAAAATTGTGAAAATTAATTCAAGTGTTTATCATTGATGTTTATTTTAAAGGTTCGCATTCACTCTAATTAATAAAATGAATTTTGTAACCATGTAACCTATTTTATGTCCACTAATGTTATATATCTTCAATTCTAGACAACCACTTTCATCTTACAATTTATTTGAACCAAAATACAATTGAACTAATCATTAAAACAAATGAAACAAATGGACCCAAACAAAGAAATTGAACCTTATAATAAATTAAAATGGGTATAAATGAACTTAGAAAGGTAATAATGAATATTTTAATTTTAGATAAGGTTCTATAACTATTGATTAACGAACCTAATTTGACTATTCAGATCCTTAATATCAAGTGGATTACACCAACGGACCTAAGGTAAGGGATCCTTTCAATTTCACCCATATTCAAGATTGTTCACTATGTTAGGACATGTTGTGTGTAATTATTAATTATGGAATATGATTTAACACCTCCCCATACTTCCATCATTATGTATAAGTGATTAGAATTACCTTTCCTCTCTCACTAATCCCCCTCAAGTACTCCTGATACAAAGATGATAATCCGTAATGAATTTTACCCGAACCTCTTTTATTTCATCAGGTTGTCTTATCTACCTTTTACCAAAATGATGTTGTCTTATATTTTCTTGTGCATACTCTAAATTTTTATTACATGTTCCATGTTTATTTTTCAATACTCTTTCATCACTCTATTTCGGGGATATTCATGCTTTTAAGTGATTCTCTCCTCATTACTTCCCAATAAGTGAACCTGTTTTAAGGGAACTTCCCGAATTCTTTCCTATTATAACGTGTAATCTATCCTCGATTTTAAGTCAAATTTGCCTTCATAAAATAATTCTTTTTATAATGAAAACCCTCCTGGTTTTCTAATGTTTTTATAAAAAAATATATTTTGATGCTTTTCGTTTTAAGAGATATTCGATGTTTTCTTTAACCGCACTAAAATGTTTTGACTCAAAGATTCCTAAAAACTATTTTTACATGTTATCAATTCAGTTTTTTATCTCTTGTACTTATCTATGCCTTTATACATTATTAGTGTCTATTTATGATTTAATTACTTTATTTCATGGACGATTGTATGTTACATCCCTTTTTATTATGCTTAATGATGTGATTGTGTGCCCATTTCATTTTTGGGGTACTCTTATGTTTATGTATGATTGATTATGTGAGTTCATTATGTGGCATGCATATACATGAATAAGATTAGATGGGTGCGCCCAGATAGCACTCTAATGCATTGGGTAAAGTTAATGTCTCATGAAAAGATTATGGGAAAATGGTCTGGGTGGTTAGCCTTGGCTTTTGCTACTATGGGAAACAAGATTGACAGTTATCCTTGACTCGTACTAAAGTCATGTTTAAAGTTTCTTCCACCTCTCTATGAAACTATGATTATATAATCTCATGCTTATATGATCCCATGATTCTTTTATTCCATGTTTTTATGATCCCATGTTTATATGTTATGATTCCATATGTTCCATGCTTCCAATATCATTATGTCAAGCCTCCTAACTCATGTGCTTAAATTTTATTCTTATGTTCTTTACCTTACTGGTCTTTTTAGCCCATCCCTTTGTTCATGTTTTCCCCAGGGTACCCTATGCATATGTAAGGGCTCAATGGAGGTTAGTAGCTCATTATGAATATTAAATAAAGAATTGTTTTTAACCCCATGTTTTGTGACATATGTACCTAGTATTCCAAGACACTACACTTAACTATCCTTGGATTGTACTCTGATGATGAATTATGTTTAAAATCATGAAATGTTATGTGTAAAAGGATCGGGTCACTATATCTCCCTTTACTCTTTATCTGTTCATCATCGAAATTTTATTTTATTTAGTGTTTTGACTATTTCTGTGGATTAATTAGTAGAAATATTACTTATTATGTCCATCAAATGTGTTTTGGGTATTAAAAAAGAGGATCATAACATTTATGAAGATATAGAGATAACGGATTCAGTGTAACCCTCTGAGTGGGAGAGTGTATAAGTTGTGATATATATTATGAGACTATGTGATCTGATTCTTCAAAAAAGTGTTTTCTAAATCTTGTGTCCAAAATGGATTTATCCTTGTATTGTGATTAACATTGTTTCATTTACAATGTACTGAAAGATATAGTGATGTTTCAAAGTGAAATATTATTTTATATAAATTTCACGACTACACAGTTAGTTTTCAAAAGGAACACATTCCAAATAACATAGGTGTTGATGTGGATATGTTATTAGTTGGAGGAAAATGTGACATAATATGCGGCCATTCCCACACATTGGGGTACTCTATTCATCCAACTGAACATGTATATGAGGTGAATTCCATTGAAATAAATTTATTGGTTTTTGTAAAAGATACATATTCCATTTGTAATTAGGTGTATAATGAAAAACGAATCATGGGACACACCATGTTCCCTTTCTGGTATTACATGTTTTATTCCTTATCTCACATATCAGGTACTTTTCCCAGGAGCACATATTAGTTTTGTATTATATTTTGGACATGATTTTGTCCATGGGATTAGAAAATATTAGGGTTTTATAAGTGTAGAATGTGATGGTGGTAGATATTTTGAAGAAATATATTTAGTATCAGATGATTCAAACATGATCAACAACATCAACATTACATAGATCACTTATGATTTTTTTAGAACTCTTGGTAAATATAATATCTTGTTGAAGGTATAGTTATGTTAGGGAATAATTTATTATCACTATACATAGGTCGGGTTGGTAATTACCACTTTTTTATTTGGAAACATGATCTTATATCAATTTATTAAATTGATTTGGTATCCCCACATCACTATTATGGGGTATAAAATCATTTATCTACATATTCTGTATTTCCATTTGAAAAATACCTCTGGAAGGGAATAGAATCCTCACCTAGAGTTAGTATTCCTTATTTTACTACTACTAGCGTGAGATCTAATAATATAGGTATTGTGAGGTATCCTCCGTTTATATTTTTATGATATAATTATTGTTCTGGTATTGAGGTACCAAATGATATAGTTCTCCATAGTGTGACTAACATGGTTAAGGATGAGATGACAACCCAAAATAGTTTATAGTAGTTCCATGAATTTATGATGTTCGAGAATTATAGAACTCTGTGGGACATGTAATTTTAAGGATCCCTAGGGGTTGTCTTTTAGATGGGATGTTACATCTAGTTATATACATATGGATTTATAGACTCTTCAATGTGTGGAGAACCTTTAGTTTCTAATGTGATGTGTCTTCTGTGGATTGGATATGAGATTACTAGTACTATTATATATATATAAGAATTGATTTTTAATTATACTGTTATTAGACTTATTGGATAATCATATGCACTATTTAGTCATTGGATCTATAAGTTTACTCAATGTTTTTTCCAATTTCTCCTATTTGGATACATACTATTCAAGGTGTCAGGATAACTTGTTACATTTTTTCTAATGTGGTTTTCGAGTCATCCTACTAGGTATGTTTATACCCAACTATATATAGTAATTTTTCCCTCACATGGTGAGTCCTTTTATATAACAAACAAGTTGGATATATTATTCCTGATTTAGAGTTTTAATAGTTTATATAGATGTGATAACAAGAAATTTCTTGAGAATTAATATAGTAATTTTGCTTTAATATTGCAGTGGTGATACAAAATGATAGAGCGTGATCTAGGATTACACACAACATAGAAGATCTTCCAAGCCCTATGTAATTTAGAGGCCTTGGGCCTACAAATATCCTTTTTCAACTTCTATATTTCACTTCAAATTATTTTCTCATGACTGTTTTATATATGGAAGATTTGATCATTTGTATATCTTACCAGTATTTTTTATATTTTTATATTTTTTTATATATTATTTTAGGTTTACATAGGAATGTCGTCCCATTTTTTCTATATTCTTACATGGTGTAGTCACTAGTCCCTAGCTTATTAGAGGTGGCTTTGGAGATGAACTCTCTTCCTAGAAATGTCCTAAATAGGGCCCCAATGTATGGGGTTATATAAGAATGGAATGAAATATGGTTTATACAAGGGATGGTTCTTAGAGTTAGGATCCATTGCAGTGATAATTTTTTCATTAAGGTAATGATGTTAAGGGGGTATTGAGTTCACTTATCATACCAGACCAGTTAGAATTAGTGTAGAGATAGTGGAATCATTTCACTAGGACTCTGATAACCTATTATTCAACACATTTTCCTAACAAATAATTATAGTGTATAAAGATAGTTGTAATCATTTCAAATAATGATTCGTTGGGATTACAAGTTTTATACCAACATCAACTTATCTTAATAAATTTAAATCCATATTGGTTAACCCTATATAATGAAAGATGATACCAATTAATAGCCATCCTAAATAAATAGTATTTTACTTGACAAGACCATTCCTATAGTTGATCCTTTATCCTAGGATTAATGATTAATAAGAAATTGATATTCAAGACTCGTTTGGGAGGTGTCTGAGTCCAAAAATATAAGTCAATATCTCTGATCTTACACATAGTGATTATATTCCTTATAAAGTGGTCAGTACTCCCCATTGGATTTAATGAGAACGCATGTATATCTAATATGCTAAATGTAATTGAAAATAAACCCATGATTTTTCAAGGTGAGCCTAATCCATGAGAAATGGATAGAATAACTAGTGCTTAGGACCCATCTTCCACAAAGTTGAGATGTTTTTATACGTTGATTTCAATTTCTTTATTGACTTCCCTCTATATCTTTAAGATCCATTAAGGGATGAAATTTTTCTTCTATAATATGCACATTAATTTCTCTACCAAGGGTAAATACTTATATTGGAATAAGAAAAACTTTAAACTTATAATTTAGATACCTTCATAGGTTTGATAAACAATTTCCAAGTCGAATTCATGGACCGTGATCCCTTTTCTGTGTTTCTAATGTTGTATTAGGTTCTATAATTTTTTGTGCGAAAATTTTAAAGTTGATATAATATAGGGGGTTTATTATAATGTGGATGTATGTCATTAAAAATCACCAATATTGGAATATATCACATTATCCTTTAAATATTTAGGTTTATTATTAGAGATACCCAGGCATAGGACTATATTAGTGTTTCACTTGATTCTAGATAGCATTTCCAGGGATAGACATTCTACATGGGAGAAAGTGTTGAATACTAAGATCAGCCTATAAAATTTAATATCCATGTATAATTTTTTAGGATGGGATGCATATTGTTTAATGATATCATGGATGGAGTGTAGTTATATATAGATGATGCATCAATAAACTCCAACAAACACCACATTTGGATAGTTCGTATAAAGGAAAACGTGCTGGTAGTCTGATCTATAAGATCATGTGTGTAATTAATGGATATAGTTGGGAATCATAAGGTGAAATTATTGGTATAATTCATATCTATTCTTCATGTAACCTCATACAATTCAATGTCAGCATGATATAATCATTTTAAATTGAAAATTGAGAGATGGATATTCCAGTTGAACTATAAAGATTGACCTTGGATCGATAATGTTTTTCCCATAATGTTGAACCTCATTCACTCAGCCATTATGGTTATGTGATTCTATCATTATTAGATAATGTAGTCTTATTAAAGATTACTCATGATGAATGAGGTGTATTGGTACCCATATCATCCATTAAACTATTTTTATTATTTATTTTTTGGGTGTTAATGTTTTGGTTGATAAGGATCAAAATATAATTAGTAGTGAGAGAAACCCCTCTGGTGGGGGAGAGTAGGTCCAAGACAATGGCCATTTTTATTGAATACTGGACCATTTGATAATATAAATTTGTATTATATGTGATTGGGTTAGAATTAACTATCCATGCATATGGAACATTGTTTGAATGAATTTGAAGGGTGAGCAGTGGATGATCATTAGTGAATGGATAATGTATGCTTTTAACTATTTAATGAGGTTGATGATTAAATGATTAACTATAGGATGTTTATCCTTATGTAGTGGTTCTATATTGCATTGAATAAATATAAAATTATAAATTTATGGCATGGATCCAATTGGGTGTTTGAGGGATTTTTCTCCTCATTTTCATGTGACTAGTAGTGGCAGTGTAAAATGTCAAGGTGTGAGTTCTGGATTCAGGAAGTAATGTTGGTCTTTATAACGATGAACCCATGGTTCATAATCAGACTATAGTAATTCAATAAGAGAGTGGTGTTCAATGATTCTATTATAAATTTTCTTTCTCCTCATTGGATGAGGCACTTGAATAGTATGATTTAGAGTTTTTATATTAATCCAATATAGAGGGACGTTACTTGGTGCACACTAGAAGTAGGGTGTAGAAAATCAATTTTTTTCCAATATCAAAAAAAGGTTGTCATGGGAAATAACACTTGAGAATAAACATATTCATTTAATCACTAATTCCTAACTCTCAAAATTAAATAAACTTGGGAGTTCTTATTATATTTATGGAAACAATGGAAATAAGCATTGGGTTTTGGAAAAAATGAATTAAAAACGTTATACTACCATCCATATTCAACATATTGATGTTTGAAAATAATGTTTTATCCTAGGTTTTGGAAACAAATTTTTTTTCATTATTTATTTATTATTAAAATAATGTTTTATAAATAAATTTCAAAACATCATATATGAATTAATTTCATTTTAATTATTTGGTGTAGTTTTTTTAGTATTCCAAGTAAACCTATTTTTTACACCAAATTTGACCTCCTCCAATTGTCTAATTGTACAATAACTTGACTAAAAGTGAAATTAATAAAATACATAGCTCCAACATATTCATTTCACCTCGTCGTGTATTCAAGACCCTACTATATTAAGAGTTCTCTTGAGAGATAGGATGAGATTTCAATGAATCCATGTAAAATGTTCTTAAGAGCTATGCCAAGGATTAAGACCTCCACACCCATGAACATATCTCACATAGATAAAAAATATAATTAAAAAATTAATAATTTAATGAGGTATTATTAATAATTACATGAAACATCACCCATGTCCTAGACTCATGTTATTCAATTATTATTGTGGTGGGAAAAGTTATCATAATATAAAATGGAATAGAGATATATATTTGGGTTGAAAGCGAAAGGGTATGGATTAAGAAAGTGGAAACATTTTAATTAAAAGTCCAAATCTATGATTACTTGAGAAAAGATTTTAAAAACTAAAGCAAAAAAGAAAAAAATAAATAGAAGAAACAAATTCCCATTTAATAACACAATATTGGAAATAGAGTGTCAGTTCAATTAACTTGTGAACTATACTTGTATTTATAGGAACCTGTTAGTGGAAAAGTTCTATAAAGGTCCAATTAATGGTTCTTTGGTTATAATGAGTCATATTATGGATTATAATTGTTTTTTTTCTAAAAATACTTCATAAAATACAATTTCAAGTCTCTCTATAAGTGTTCCAAATCATGTAATTTATTCAATACATGTAATGTGATGGGGATGAACTTATGAGGTCTTTTATTCATATATTTTTAGCTTTATTTTTCATCATGGGATGTGTCAGGAAATTATAGTATTTTTCATTCCATGGAGCATGTTGGTATGGTGAAGATTTGTATTTTTTCCATCATGTCTTGGTTTCATATCTTTTAATTTGTTAAGATAAAAATGTTCTATGAAATTCATGATGTGTGTTATTTTATTATACAAAACGTTTTCTATTTTAATCTTGGTTCTTGAATTTATATCTTTAGAATAGTTCTGTTAGTTTTCATACACCATTTCTCATCATTTAAATCATAAAATCTTTATAATTTAGATTCTTTTTGGTAAACTTTGTTCAAAAATCCATCTTTACTATTCCATATTCACGATATATAACTTTACAAGGTGATGTGAAGTGTATTTAGTATGTATAACTAATTCTTTTTGTTTGTTATTAAATAATTTTGGGTATCTTTACATAAATCAGTAAAACAAATTACATTTTGGAAAGAATAACCAAATAATAATTAAGAATAATGTGTTTTTTAATAAGATAAATATAAAAATTATAAACCTCTCATTACTCATTTTCTATAATTAAAGGAGTTAATCTAACCATCACTTCGAAGAGAGGTTATTAAGGTAATCATGCAGCTTAGTGAACTAGTGGTATTGGAATATTTTTAAGAAGTAACCCAAAATGGATTTCTTTGTGGTGGTGAGCTCGATTATCACTTCCCCTCACAGAAGGTAGTTCAACCCTTAGTGGTTTTTAGGATTTTTAAGGTATATCCTGAATAGATACCACCAAGAAAAATTATGATCCATAGCAGTGGCAGTCCAGTTGATCTTTTTGGGTGTAACAATATAATGAAAACTCTTTCTAGGTGATGTAGGAGGATATTTTCTTTGTTAGTTTTGGATGTTAGTCCTCGAAAAATGATTATTTATGCTTGTCTAAAAACATTTGACTATTTCCATAAAGTTATTTTAAATTGACCCCTCCAACAAAAAGTTTTTTAATATTTATGTTGGTTTAATTATTGATTAGCCTTATGCCCTCATTGATAGCATGGATAAATGGGTGACTAAAAATCAACTAAGATATGAGGGAAAATGTGTGTGAATTTAATGGAGATCAAAGGGATGATTTTATTTTCAAACATATATACTTATATAGATTTAGTAGTAAGTTCCATATTTCTATTATTCCACATGCCTATGAAAATAGTGTTGATTTCATTAATGGAAGAGGACAATGGATAATTAGACATGGATCTAGATATACATACTACCTAGAAACTCTTCAAGTGTCATTGTAGGATCTATATAGAGAACTCAATGTTAGAATGTTGTATGGATGAGTTTCAGTTATTTAATAACAATTTAGGACGATCTTAAATTTTTGGGATAAATGAACTTCTATTCCTGGTAACTGTGCAAAAGAAGAAATTTATATATGGAAATGAACGGTTTGTGGTTTCTTTTACCCAATGTGGTAAACTACCATCAAATGAGATAGGTTTTGGGGTTTTAATTGAGAGTGATATTTCAATAAATCCAATTCATGTTTACAATTAATACATACATTTGGATCGATATAAGTTTTATACATTTCTATAAAAGGGATTTTTTTACTGAGTATTCTTAGATATCAGGATTCTATAGAAAATGTCGTTGAATTTGAAGGTGTCATACCTTCACATGGGTTTTCGATATTAATTTATTTAATATAGAACATTAATTCTCTTAATTTAAAAGTGTGAAATTTTTTATAGAGGGGAATATTTCATGACTGATGTTTTAACTAAGTGAGGAATAGCTTACTTTTTTAGTTTTTCAAATATCTAGATCTCAATTGGTGTAAAAGAGTAATTTCACCCTAGTATACAATATTAGAATCTTTTTTGGTTGGGTTTGTCTATTTCGGATTATGGTGTTTACCCCAAGGATGAACTAATGAATTCACATGTGTGTCATGGATCTTCTAAAACAAAATCATAAAATATTATATCATTCATAGTCTAGGTGACTCTATTTTATTAATGTTATTATCATTTAAAATATACCTCATATGGAAAATCCATGACCATGGTTGAGTCAGTTTTTTTTTGAATACCCTAGGATTAAAATAATTTTTATTTTCATTGTATTATTATATAAATCTCAATTTCACGTGTCATTAATGGAATTTTAATTAAATAATTTATTCATTTATTATTAAATATTTATAACAAAATCCCTAATATTTAGTAATATATAATGAAAAATACCAAGGGTTATCCCTATAAATGTGGGATTATAGAGGATACTTAATAAAATTAATCTCATTGTATACATCTAGGGGAATCAATTGATATCAATAAATTTCACCAGGGATCACCAGGAGCATAAATAAAGAATACTTCTTTAAAAACAATTATTACTAATTATGGTGGATCTAGTGAATTATGTATTGTTTATATATCATATTAGATTTTGATCATGGTTTACTTATCTAATTAAAACATTCTTCTCTTTTCCCTAAGGAAAGTACATATTATATTCGGTTTTAATTGAAATTCTTATTGGGGAATATTTATTTTTAAAATTACTACTATTTTAATGGATTCTTTAATTTATTTCCCTTTATGAATGGGTAAATGATGAATAACCATCATTAATTATTTAATTTTCTGGTATTAAATATTTTTGTCACTATTTATTTCATGTTAATCATTGGGCTTTATTTTATGTTGGTATTTCAACCATTTCCATGATGTGTTTCTTTGCACAATAGTTTTTTGTTATTTATATAGTGTTGAGGATTAAAAAATTAGTATCTTAGTGATGACTAGATTATATAGATGTTTACTCAAGTGGAACCCCCCCAGAGTGAAGTTGTTTTTTGGACTAAAAGATCATACATAATGATGAGTAATTTACTCAAAAAAGGTTAGGGGATCCGAAACTAGTTAACAGAATATGTGTTTCATTAGTTAATGCACTATGTTTTTATTTTAGATGAATTTGTGGATAATCGTTCAAGGCATAAATGGGTTTGGGATATAATTTAATATTATTATAAAATATTGACTACAGAGAATGAATTTAATAAGTACACAATATATTTAACCATGATTATATTAATTCAAGCATATTATTAGGAGAAAAATATCATATATTTTTTGGGCTCTTTGACATGCCATGTGACCCTTTTTAGATGGCGTGATGGGAATAGTAGGTTCATTCCAAGAAAACCATGTCATTTTCTGTGGAGTCATAATCAAAGGAACATGGTTTTTTTTTTCTTAGGAGTAAAAATACATGGGAGGATTGGGAAACACCATGTCCCCCTTCTAGTTTGACATGTCCTACTCATCATGTTAGGGAACATGTACTTTTCCCAAGACCACCTATTAATCATATATTCTTTTTCAGACATGGTTCTTGAAATGTATGTTTTCCATATTTTTTCACATATAATAAGATGGTGTACATAAATTGGATTATAGGTATGTGTAATGAAATTATGTGGGAATGAATGAACGCATTGGAATAAAAAATATGGAGCACCTATTTTGGGAATATTTTATTAATAACAATTATCCCCAATGATAATGATATATTAGTGAATAGTTCACATTATTTATCCCAATATAGGAATTTTTATTCCCCCACCATTGGATTAAGCATGTTTTCAAAAACACATGGTTAATAGGGTGTAGTTATACACCATAATATTATAGATAGAGGGACCTCTATTCTTAGATACAATATTCCCCATGAAATAAATTGATCACACATAGAGAAGCTCTACCAATACATATCAGAATTCCCCCTTCACTATTAAGGGTAATGCATTTTACACTATAGGTACATAGGATACCTTGGTTGATATTTTGATGATATTAATGATGATTATGCATTAATATATCATATCCAACTCTTTTAAGTCCTCATATTATATTTCCCTAGATATGAGAAGAATCCCAGTCATCAATTCTGGTAGTTGGGCAGTTATTGTATGTTTCATTGTAATATAATTTTATAATACAATTGATTACATGAAACCTTTTGGGATTCCATAAAGATTTAATGTTACAACTATATATTGATTCTAGGATTCATGTATTCTTTAGTTTAGTGAGAACCTATAGTTTCTAACGTTACATTAAGTCTATGGATTCGAGTTTCGATTACCAGTACATGTCTTTAACCCTGATACTTATGGCTCTTTGTATTAGTGGATATTTTTTTAGGAAATTAAATCCATACAATTAGAAGAGATATGTATAATGGAACGTTCATTTTTTGTAAAATATGGAGACATTAAACTTATATTTAGGTATAGTTGATAATGATAATTTAATATCTCTATTGTATGTAGAATGCCAACTTGTCTATACCTTACAATGTGAGGAACATCCAATAACCCATAACCAAATTTTATAAAATTCTATATAATTTTTGGGAAGTAAATTGAAAATATGATAATTATTCATTTGATTGAGATTATTCTAAAAATTTTATAAATAATTAATATACTGACTTGTTTTTATTGAGTTTTAAGGATAATGTAAGGGTGACAATATTCTCCTATATTATTTTAGTTCTTCATTACTATACTTCCTTTCAGTTCTTTGTCCACCTTTCTCGCTAATAAAACTTTATATTTAGTCATATGTTTTTCTTATTAGTTAATGAAATCATTGGAGTATGGGGTGGTTGTAGTGTGTTATTTAAGTAAAATAAAATAAAAACAAAATAAACATAACATTGGTTAGCACAGAATAGGGTCTAAGGTAATTATGGATACCATAAGTTCTTCATTATATATATATATATATAATATTTACTAGTGATCAAATTTATATCAGTCTTGTATCACAAAGTAAACCATAAATTCTGAGATATATAGAAATTTTAAAGATCTATTATGTACAAAATAAGTCCCACAATCCAAAGTTTTTTGTTGAAGATGTCAAGGTCGTTGAAATTCCTCAAATCTCTATTGAATCCCATATTAAATTTCTCATGCCCTAGATTCCTTAAATCCTTATATAGAATAATTTTATGTGATAAGGAAGTGTGAAAGGTTTAGTTGATAATATATTAAGTTCATAATAAATATTATACCAGAGTGGACAATAACCTTATAATTCACTCACAAAACCACAGCCTCATCACAACAAAATAAAATAGAATGTGGGGACTTGGGAGCGCGAAAAATCATTATTCGATCCTTTTAATGGGTTAGTTACATACCAAAACCAGCATTGATATTTTACATGAAGGGGGAAAATAATAAAAATAAAATATAATTATGTAGTTCCTAAAATATTAAAATGTAGAAAATAAATTATAGGGAAAGACCTCTTCTAAATTCATCCAAGATAAGAAATATTTAAAAAGCTTATGAGGGTATGAATTTATATTCATTGGAGGTTATCTAATCATATAAGGATGAATTCCATGAGTTCCTTGGTTGATATTATTGTTTTCACACATCAATTTCTTATAGTCTCTACCTAAACATGGTATTAATTCCCCATGTTCTATTATTCCAATGGTATGATGGATAAAAGCCACATAGAAGATTGCTTGATTCCATTTCTTATTTCTCCACAAAAAACAATCCCAAAATTTCCTCTTTTGTACTTTTTTCAAATTTGGAATCCCCATAGGAATAGATGAGATCGACATATCATGTGAAGTTAAGAATTCTAAGGAACTCTTATTCTTCATTTAAAAAAATATATATTATGTGATAATGGGAAGGAAAATTTATTTGGTGGATTAATTAAAATCATACACATTTATGGTTCATGGATAGAAATATAAAAAATATTTATTATTAATTTCCCTCCCACACATTAATTATCCATTTCCCTCAGGTAATGAATTTCAATAATTATATTTCATTATAATCCATAATATCTCATGTTATTACTTAGACAATGATTATTAATTGATTACAGTCTATGTAAATATTAATATTAACCTACTACCCCGTTTTCAATTACCTTTCATTCATTTTCCTCATTCACATAATAAATTTTTCTTTCCATGAAACATCTGAAATGAAATTTATATATTTTATTTTCCCCATCATCATTTCATTTCAATATTCAACATCAACACCGTTAAACTTAAATAACAAGAAAATATTCCAAAAACATCTTTCAAGTAATGAAGTATTAATATCATATAATAGATGACTATGTAGAATAATAATATGTTAAATCTAAATAAAAAGAATCACTCAATGGTATTTTTTATACCTGAAAAATGGAAGAATAGACTAGAAATTTTTTTTAATATTTTATATTACTTATTATTGAGCTATTTTATTACACAAACACTCAGATATTAATTTTCAAATCTAATAGAATTTCATTTTAGATAACAATTTTTCCTTTTAATACTATTTAAATAAACTATTGAGATTATATTTAAGATGTATCCTAGAGATATTACTTTATGATATTAGTAAATAATCCCAATATGAATTCCCATTGAATCTATTCATGTTTATTATGTGTTCGATCAAAGAAGTCTCTTTTCAATATGATTTTAGTTTGTATTTTAATGAATTTCCATTCCCTAAAGTGGAAATTTTCCCTTAAATAAAATAAGAATATGATTAATCTATTTTGGAAAGTTTCTTAAAAAAATTCAAATGAATAAAAATAAAAAATTTACACAAAAAACATATAATATGTTTAAAACCTCACAACATCAAATTCACTAAAATCATTATGCATAAAAAAGGGATACTAGGTAAGTAAATATATAAGGGGATAGAGAGGAATAAAATTATTATATGGATTGGGAGACTTGAGTTAATATTTTATCAACATGTTTTATATAAACAATAAAGAAACAAGGCAAAATTGTTACTTTTTATTCAATGAATGGAAAAAATAATTAGTATAGTAAATGATACATTGTTAAAACCTCTAAAGGGACGTCAATTTTTACTAAAAATTATGTTTAAGTTGTATAGTCAACCCAAATATTTCGGTAGATGAGTCTGGAGTAGTAATAGAAACCACACTATATTTATACTATTTCATTTGAGTAGCCACATGTAGTGGGATAACCTCAAAAAAATTTGGTACACCCTTAAGATAGGTTAATAGGGGGATAATTATAGAGAGAATGTAAGAGAAAATTAGATAATAAATATATCATTTTATGTGGTGTCTTCATTGTTTCCGACGCTTTCACCAGGGCGCGTGCATCCGTCCGTCCACAGAGGAGGACGCACTGCACTATTGCCCCGCATTCTCGCTTTCCAAAGGCAGGCGGCATTCACTCCTCATTCAGGGACATCTGCTCCTTGATCGAAACGGGATGATGGGATGTCAGTTCTTCCTTCTATGGATTCCTCCTCAGAACTTTTCACCTAGTCCGGGTCTCCCTCATATATTTAATACGTTGTTCGTGAATCTCTTCCCAGTTCCATGTTTCCATGGACGCCGGTTAATTACACTGCTTCTGTCGGGACATTCCAAATGGTCCAGTCAGGGCAGCAACCTTCAGTCTGGGGAGTAGTCACGTTGAGGTATCAGTAGCGTGTCTGGATGCTGGGGAACTAGCATTTCTGTCTATTATCCCTGGTCATAGGGCTTCTTGAGGTCATGGAAGCCCGAGGCATCCCACATCGAGCGCGGGGAATTATATGCCATAGACACATATCTGAGGTTTTCCTCATCTTCCTCTGTTTAACACAGGGTATGCCACGAGTTTAACGTCTAGTGGAGACGGATCAGCCTGATCAGAGCATTATCTAGAATGGATCTGATTGAGGGACTCCCTTAAAGGGGTGCTGATACCGGGACCAGCCCTTGGGCAGCTGTGAAGAGGGGCGGACCGATATGGTCTCACCGGGATATGATGGTCTGGGTGATAATCAGGGTGGATGATGGATGGATGAATGATGTGGAGGGGGGAATGGTAAGGGGCCATTGGAAGGGCGACGATGAAGTTGGGATTGAGCCTCGAAGAGACCTCTTACGTATCCCCGTGGCAGGGAATCAAAGTCTACGTAGTTTGGGATGATGTCGGCGAACCGTCCTGAAGGTGGACCTTCGTCCGATGCGTCAGCAAACCGACACGAAGGTGGACCATGGTCCAATGGATGGTGTTGTCATCGAACCGACGTGAAGGAGGTTGGAGTAACCAATAGGTGGTGGTCTTGAACATCTGAGAGGCTTCCTACGTACCATGTCTTGACATGGATCAAAGACCACGTAGTTCAGGTTGGACGTCGGAAGGCCGACGCGAATGAGGAGGACTTGGGGGGTCCTAGTGGTGGTGGTATTGGACCTCGTGGAGGCTTCCTACGTATCATGCCTTAGCAAAAATCAAAGACCACGTTGTTCAGGTTGGTCACAACGACTTGTCGCTGGACCAGAATGCAGTTTAACGTCGTGCGGGAAAAAGATGAACCCTGACGTGAAAATAATCATGGGGGTCCACTTTTGGTGGGTGTCGGCGAACCGACGTAAAGAAGGGACCTTGGTCCAATGGGAGATGTGCTTGAGCCTTAGAGAGGCTTCCTACGTACCATGCCTTGACATGGATCAAAGTCCCTGTAGTTCGGGTTGGTCACAACAGCTTGACGTGGGGCTGGAATGCAGTTTAACGTCATGTTGGACGAGGATGAACTTGATGTGAATTAAATGATGGGTGGGCTTGAACCTCAGGAAGGCTTCCTACATACCATTCCTTGACATGGATCAAAGACCTTGTAGTTCATAATATGGAAGTCATCAGCGAACTGACATGGAGGTGGACCTTGGTCCAATGAGAGATGGGCTTGAACCTCGGGGAGGCTTCCTACGTACCATGCCTTGACATGGATCAAAGTACTCGTAGTTCAAAGGGTTTCATCAATGAACCGACGTGAATATAGACCCAGGGGTCTACAAGTGGTGGGCTTGAACCTCGTGAAGGCTTCCTACATACCATGCCTTGACATGGATTAAAGTCCTCGTAGTTCGTATGGTGGGTGTCGGCGGACCGACGTAAAGGAAGGAGGGACCTTGGTCCAAAGGGGGATAGGCTTGAACCTTGGGAAGGCTTCCTACGTACCACTCCTTAATGTGAATCAATGTCCTCGTAGTTCAGGAGAAAATTGGGTCTTGGAACATCGAAAAGAAGATGGTCTGGGCCAATGATTGTTGGTCTTGAACCTCAGGGAGGTTTCCTACGTACCATGTCTTGACACGGATCAAAGTCCTCGTATTTCGTGTCGGTCACAACAGCTTACCGTCAGACTGAAACATAGTTTAACGTCATGATGGACACAAGTGGAACTCGACATTAATTAGATGATGGGTGGGCTTGATCCTCGTGGAGGTGTCCTACGTACTATGCCTTGACATGGATCAAAGACCTCGTAGTTCAAAGGGTGTGCAGTTTAATGTCATGCGGGACAAAGGTATGCAGTTTAACGTCATGCTGGACGAGGGTATATAGTTTAACGTCATGATAGATGAGGGTATTTTCTTGTCCAATGCTTACTCTAAGCCCACGTGAGTCAGGCTCGGTATGAGAAACAAGAGGCAGTAAGGACCTGACGATCACGTCGCGAATGGTGCGTCCGTGAGAAGCGAGGAAGGGATTATGCGTTAGGCGTCCCATGGAGCTGGGAATTACTCCAGGATGGAGGCCCAAAGTGCGGAAAAGCGCAGCAAAAGAGGGATTTGGGACCAATGATGGGAGGTGCCTCGTTCCCTACCGCGCCCTCCCCTGACTTTGGTAATGGGGAAGTACAGAGATGCAGGCGTGCAGCCATCCATTGGGGAACTAGGGTCACCCTTATCCCGAAGACATATGCCGCTCCAATAAATAGATATCATCCCTTGTGGGGGGAATGATTCCACTCCTGTGGAGGCAAGTGGCGTAAAAAATGTTCAAGCTGGGGGGACCCTTCGTGCAAGGCATGAGGTCGGGTCACGGTTTAACATCATGTGTTGAGGACGTGGTGCTTGGCAGTTTAACGTCCTGCAGCTTGGACAAGGTGGGTTCACTCCACACCTCTTGGACTTACATAACTGGTACACTTTGCTCCTTGGGGAAGGGAGGGTACCAGTAAGGTCGTGGTCAAGGGGGGTTGTAGAGCGAACCATCCAGGGGTCCATTTTAGTGTGGCTATGCAAAGAAGAAATAGTCGTTAGCATGCCTATGCGAAGAAGCATTAGGCGAAGCAACGCTACGAGTAGTATTGTCCGTGGGACTTTGAAATCACATCGTGCATACCTGGAGGGTCGTACGGGAAGAAGAATTTCCAAGAAAAGGAGTGTGCTTCGCGAAGCGGAGTGTCTTGGACATAGCATTGGGAATAGGTGTGAGTGGAGGGTGCTTCGTGAAGTAGAACAGTATTTGCGGAGCACCGCATCATGAAGAAGAGGTGCCTCGCGAAGCAGGGTGCTATGAAGCAGTGTGCTTTGCGATGTGTAGCGATCCTACCTTAGTATAGGTATCACTATTACTGGTTGGGTGTTTCGCAAAGCATAAACGCCTCGCAGCTGCCCGGGTTCCCTTGGGAATGCACCTCCTTCGTGAATTCCCTTGAGCTTCGCGAAGGGCATCCCTCTCAGAAGAGGGGCTCGAAACGAGACAAAGCGAAAGCATCACACGAAGTAGAAGTACCTCGCAGAGCTCATGATTCCCGAGGGAAAAGGGTGCTTCGTGACTCGGGAGAGGAGAAGCCGAAAGGTCAGATTGTCCATCCTCTGGACTCATGGGGAGCCCAGTATTTATAGGCGTGGGGCACCGCAAAGGAAAACTCTCGCGCTGCCTCAGGTGCTTCACGGCGGGCTCGCGAACATCAAATTCGTTCGCAGAGAGGTAACGCCTCCGGAGCTTCGCGACGGGCTCGCGAACGTCAAATACGTTCACGGAGAGGTACCGCCTCTAGAGCTTCGTGGTGGGCTCGTGAATTTCAAATTCGTTCGTGGAGAGTTACCGCCTCCGGAGCTTCGCGGGACTGTGATGCTCGGGTGCTTCGCAGCGGTGCTTCGCATCGGTGCTTCGTGAGGCAGCGTGTGGGACATATTTTTCATCCCTTCCTTTCATGCAATATTTTGGTGCCAACAAATTCCCCCTCTCATACATGGATCCGCAGCAGGCTGAAGGGTCAAAGTCTATGGGAAAATCGCCAAAATATTCGGTGGTTCACGATGCGACTTTGCGAAGGGGGCCCGCGGGGCTAACCGGGGCCACGGATCCGGATGCGCCGCGATGCTCCGTGTGGGCAGGGTGCGCCGCGATGCTTTGGGGTTGCTGCCTATAAATAGGGGGGTCAAGCTCTTTTGTATTTACGCGATTTTCTTGTCTTTTTGTGCTCTCAACTTCACGAAGCTCCACGTACTACGCGCCTGCTCTCCGCGAATCGAGCTTCGTGACGAACCGCGGGTCTCCGACTCCGTGATCGCGCCAAGAGGACTCCTGCTTGCCGACCTAGGTCAGACTCGGCGGCTTGGTCTCGCGACCGACCTTCGCGAGCCGGCTTCGCGATCCAGCTTCAAGATCCATTCTGAAAAAAATTCTTTTCTGAGTGCCGGAACCGAAATGTCCAATCAAGAAGCTGTTTTGGGGGTGCATGCGGATGTCGCCTGTCGAGATGAGATGGCCAATTGTCCAGGCCTTGGGGAGATGTTCCAAAGCCACTCGGTCCACGTTTCTTTGACAGATATTCTATCGGAGGGTCATAAGATTTATCCACAGTGTAAGAAGATTCCATTGTATGGATTTGGGTTGCGGGATGACGTCTTCATCCCTGAGGCGAGTAGGTACGAACCAGCTTGCTAGTTCAGGAGCACACCTTGTCAGCACCAATGGTTCAGGGCGGCCGATGGTTATGGGCAGGAGGACTTCACACCCGTCACCGCCGACTGTCTCTACAAAAACGTGAACAATATTGAGGGGAAGCCACTGCAACAAGAGACTTCCCCTCCTCTCTACCGTACCATTCTGAAGGCGGCTTTGTAGGATTCGAAGAAAGGATGGTCCGATGAGTGGGACTAGCACCAGGGTGGTAACTTTATGGATGACTGGGCCTGGGACTACTGGGTAGGTGCCTCATGCGAGGAGTTTGGGGCCGAGCTGAGGAGAGTGGTGTTATATGAGGTGGTATGGGCCTCCCAATTCCACATTTACCAACTGAAACAACTGATGCAGGAATTACTGAGAAGATGGTCGTCTAGGACCATTACCATTCACTTGCACCACAGGGAGGTGGGCATCAGCCTGTGGGATGTCCACCAGATTTATGGGGTTCCGATCTTGGGGGCCATGTATGATGAGTTCCTCCCTGTCATGAGCACGTGGGAGGATACAGAGCAAATGTAGCGACTGGCGTCAGTGCTGATGGCACTCTTCCCTGGAGAGGACAAGGAGGCAGTGAGGGATGTCCACTATAAGAGATGGTTCAAGTGATTCCTGAATTTCCCAGAGAATCGAGAGTTCCCTCCAAGGCATCGAACATGTCTGAGGGCTGCCCAATGGGGTAAGGGGCACTTGTATTGGCGGGTCTGGGAGGACAGCCAATGGAAGACTTGGGGTTTCAGTGTCAGCACTGAACAACAGCAGATAGTCAGGCTGGCGGCTTTCATCGTGGCTCTCATCTGCGGTTGGATCCTACCGGTGAGGGATACAAGCATGGGGGTGCAGCCCAGGTTGTTTATTATGGCGTATATGTTGGCTATGGGGTAGCGGGTCAATCAGGGGATTCCAATTCTCACTAAGTTGTATAGAATGATGCGGAACATTAGCGAGGGAAAGAATCTGCCAAGGATATGCGGGCCCTTCCACCTCCTATACGGGTGGATCGCAGCGCACATCAGGGGGATCTATGAGTATCCAAACCCTATTTCACCTTCGGGATCAAACTTCTGCCCCTCTATCCTGAATGAGGTCGGGAGCATCCCATTCAAACTAACTGTGCCGATGGTGCTGAATTGAGTGTGGAGGGAGGATGAGTTTAATTTCCACCCCTTCCCATTGCCAACGAGGATACTTACTAACGACGGGCGAGGAACGGAAGAACATCGGGCTTACCTCCTGGCCTTTCGAGGTAGAGTTTTGGTGGAATGAGTGGATCGTGAGCCACTCTGTGAACCGTACACCCCACATCGGTTTGCGAGGCAGTTCCGGTGCCTCCAGCGGCTGACCCCGCAGGTCTACTGGGAGGTGCCTCACGAGGAGCACGCGTGCGTGATGAGGCAGTTGTGGCTTATGTTCACACGGGAAGATGGGAAGATGCGAAATGCATTGCCTCCATCCACCGCGGCATTCGAATTGGTGATGGAGTATGTCGTTAGTTGGGAAGCTTCTTACCCAGGGGAGATGCTAAAGCAGCCAACTATTCGGGTCGGTGACGGTGGGCCCCCTCTATCCTGAGGTCGGGGTTGGAGGGCAGCTAGGGCCTCTTGCGGTGGCGGGGCTGCCATGGCGGCGAGTCCCGCACCGGCAGAGGGTGTGGCAGCAGTGGCAAGTCCAGTGATTTCGGAAGAGTAGGTCCATCCAGAGGGGCAGCCACTGAGGGGATTTCGTAGGATATCCACTCAGGCAATGGGGAAGCGGTTGCGTCATATCGACATGGCAGAGGATGTCGTCTTCCCGGAAGCCTGAGACATTTGGGATGTCAACCGGCAATTCCTCAGCCCACCTGAGATATGGGCGGACTTGAATCGCCTCGGGATGGAGTTACCGGGAATAGGCCCAATCCGGGATGGTTTCATGGCGTCTTCGGCAGAGGCAGAGCAATACATGGACGAGCTGGAGGATTACGTTCACTCCAGTGGTGTCCCTCGCCCAATGACAGGCCGAGTGAGGGTACTACTGAATCGAACGGTCCCCCCATAATTATCGCTCGCCGATCTAAGGGAGAGCTTCCCCCTTTTGGATGAATCAGAGCACTCCACTCGGGAGGATAAGGCTAGAAGAGGGAGCCCGTTGGAGGAGGGCGAGTTCGTAGATCAAGGCTCGGAGTCCGACGATTTCGCAGAGGATATCGAGGTAGCATTCTGAACTTATTTCTTCATGGCTCGTTCTTGGGCCCCGATGGACTTCTCACCGATTTTTGAGCCATGCAGGAGGAACTTGTATGCAGGCCTCATTCTCGACCCTCAGCGGGTGATGATGCAGGACCTTCAAAACACATGCCTATGGCTACGTCTGGTTCCACGTCTGGTGGGACCTGAGCACCCGAGGTGGCTCATCCAGAATCTCTAGACCTTCCAACAGTATACGGAGGGCCTCGCCTCGGGGTCCCATCAGTATCGGCTCAAGAGGAGCACCAGGAGGTCGACCTCCGTATGTTTCCTCTACCAGTTTCCTTGTCATCATATATAGACTATGCCAACTGACATTTATGTCCCTCTTTGTTGTACAGTTCTCCGACTGGCGTGGGCTGCTGTAGAAAGGCTAGTCGGGATGTCTGGTGGCATCCCTCCTAGGGGCATGCTGATGATGGTGGCGATAGTCCCCCCATCTCCCCGATCTGCAACACACATCATCACTGGAAGTACCACCAGTAGGGTCGTGCCTGAGGTCATTGAGGTGGACTCTGATGAAAAGGATCGGCCAGCCGGTCCCACTCCTATCACGCCTGCTTGGGTGCCTGATGTCGCGCCGAATTCAACTCCAGATGCAGATCCTACCGAGGACTTCCTGCAGGCGTATCCTGTGTAAGAGACTGCCAATCGCGCAAACTGGGACGAAATGGCCTCCGACGAGGAAGACAGGAGCATAGTCTGCCACCGGTTGTGGAAGCTAATTGTGCACTTCATCAAGGACACCCCCAAGTGCTATGGTTGGCCGAAATGGACAGACTCCACTCGCGGTTGCGCGAACTGTGCGATGGGGGATTGGATGCCCAACGTCCTCACGCGCTCATCCGAAATCTTATGGTTGAGAAGATCCAGGGGAATGATCGTGGGCTCAGCGTGGGCTGGCAGCGGAGGAAGGAGAAAAACATCAAGAAGCTCCAGGAGGATAAAAGCGACGTCCAACAGCTGTAGACCCTGGTGGATGAGGACTCAGCCTCTCTTAATGTGGAATCTGAGCTAATCTCCCGGTTGAAGGCCCAGCTGGCAGAGGCAGAGGAGCTTATGAGGTAGGATTCTAAAAAGATGGTTGTCATTCAGGCTGAGGTAGAGAGGGCCAGAGCCAAGGCTGACGAACTGCGCCCCGCCGCTGCTGAGGAGGAGCGAGAGCTGAGTCAGCGGCAGCAAGCCTTGGACGCCACAAGCCAAAGGGTGGTGGAGCTGCAACACTCTTTTGATGGGGTCAACCCATCCATGGGGGGAGTCGACCCCTGGGTATTGTAACAAACCAAAAACCATTCATTGGTACTTTCGTTCTCCAATTTATTTTTTCTTTGTTTTGAATGTCATAGCGCACAAGATTTACACTATTTGAATCGCCTCGTTACATCCCTACAATGTTTGTGGGATGTTCGGCGATAATTCCCCAAGCCCACGTGGGTCAAGCCCGATGTGAGAAACGGGAGATAGTTGTCTTCTCGTCCCACTTAACATAGGAGTGGAGGCCATGATCCGGGCATCCGGGATTTGGATTACTAGTCTAGATTTCTGAAATATGGGAGAGGTCTGACCAGAGAAGGAACTCTTCAGACCAGCCGAATTACCGTTTCTTCAGCGTGCCCTCATGCACGAACGGTGCAACACCAGGGGCACTGGAATCAGTCCGAATAGAAGGAAACGAGAAGAATGAATTATGATGCCCAAGATTCGGAGCACTGTGGGGATGGCATGACAATAAAGGACAACTGTTATCCATGGTGGAGAAGTGGTATCCTTACTATGATAGCCTGTAATGGGGACAAAAATGAGGGTCAACCGTTGACCATGTTCGAAACACGGGACCATGTCACAAATATTGTCGGTAAATCTATCGGGACATTGACCCAGGCCAGTTGGCGGGCCATAGGTCAAACATCCATACTGTTAGGGGGTCCTTCCAAACATGACCAGTCTTCCGGAACGTTGGCCCAGGATGGTAGGTGAGCCGCTGCGGCATGAGACCAGGCCGTTAGGGGGTCCCGTCAGACATGAAAGGGGACAAGGGTCCGAATAAGAGGCATGCAAAGCGTGGAGTATGGAGTGATGGTTTTTCTGAACAGAATCCAACACTTATGTAGTTACACCATCATGGTGGGAGTACGCCAGATGGGCGCGTTGGTTTGGTCATGGATCCTTCTTTCTTTGGGACAGGGCCTCTCTTGCAAGGGGTCCGCCCAGGGGGCCGGAAAGGGGAAGGATGTGATTAATGATTTCTATGGGCTTGACCCTAGGAAAATTACCAGGGGGTCTCTACATATCCCATGAGGATGGGAATCAAGCCATACGTAGTTATGGAAGTGTAGTTTAATGTCATGTGGGACGATGAGAAGCCTGGCCCTGTTGGTACACATCCCGCCAAAACTACTAAGCCCACGTGAGTCATGCTAGGTGTGGGAAACAAGAATTAGTGGTGGGACTTTCCAGACACAGAAAAGGGGCAGGTTAGGGCAGAGGGATTCTCAGTGAATACCGGCCTAATGACACTAACACGATCATGTAGTGCACCTAGATGCGCAAAGAGAAAGAGCCAAGTATGATGGAATTCCACTTGAACATGAGGAAGTGGAAATGTGTGAATCATGTAGCTAGAGATTCAGATCACAATGGTGGTTATGTGACAATGGAGGATAACTATTGACCTTGGCGGAAACCCAGCATCCATATCGTGTTATCCTAGAATGGGGACAGACAAATGAGGGTCGACCGTTGACCATGTTTGAAACACGGGACCATGTCACAAATGTTGTCAAAGATCCGTAGGGGCGTTGGCCCAAAATGATTGGAGGGCCCTTAGGTATAGTATTCATAGTGTTCCCTTAAGCCTAGTATCCATATTTTCTGAGGGTCCTTTTGGATGTGGAAGAGGATAAGGATCCAAATAGAGAGCTCACAATTCTTGGTCAGGGAACGATGGGAATGTCCCCATAAAAATTCAACACTTCGGGCTTTGTCAAAACACATCTAAGTATGATAATGAGACGTATTAGATAGAGGGAGGAAACATAAGAGGCACATGGTGGAGTAACTCAAACACCTGGCGTGAATGGGAATAAGGGGTGAGTGCGGTGCGGTGAACAACCCAACACGAATGAGGACAAAATCCCATATCACAGTGAATGACCTCCTTGGGAGAGGTTTTTGATCAAGAGACCGAAGCAAAAGTTAGGCTGGGCCCTCGGGGAAGTGCACGGGCACTCCTACGTATCTCATAATAATGAGAATCAAGCCTTACGTAGTTTTTGATGGATCTTAGGCCATAAATGGGTAGAGGGAGCAGGGTACACATGGCAACAAAACCCAACGTTAATGAGGACCTAAGCCCTACATACCATGTGTTTTCTGGGGAAATTCTAGAGTCGAGGTACTGAACACAATGGTTAGGCTGGGCTCGCGGGGAAGTGCCCAGGTGCTCCTATATATTTTATGAGGATGAGAATCAAGGGATACGTAGTTCTGAATGGTGACATGGTAAGATACCAGTGCCAGGGGAAAAGGGAAGTGCGGGCATGGCCCTTGCACTAAACGAAGTGGAATTTGATAAATCTTGTTTGTTCATTAAGGTGAGTGGTTTTTTTTGGGAAGCGACAATCCTAGAGTAGTAGGTCGTGGTGTCGCCACAAGAATCAAGCCTTGATAGGCGTTGACAAATGGCATGGAACGAGACCAATACCCAACGTGATGTTCATTATAACGAGGTCATCACAATGCAGTGTCGTTTTTCATCGTGCGGCCAGGACGATAATGTCACAGTTTAGGGTCGTGTGAGTGGACCAAGCGTTCACTTTATCATCATACAGCGCAGACGTAGCAGAGGCAATTCTAGGCGGGGAATGTGAGTAGTGTTAAAAAACAAAATTGATGGAGACATGATCCCACATCACATTATACGCCACTCTGAGAGGGAGACCTTAGGCCAAGGGGCCTATCTAGAGGTAAGAGGTGAAACAGGGGGGAGACTAGCTCCCTAAATGGGATGAACCAGAAGACAAGGTGTCTGGGCGGTCCTACGTATCCCATGAGGATGAGAATCAAGCTGAACGGTGTTCTAGATTGATCTTAGTTTATGGTCTTAGATATCAGACCATGAATGTTAACAACTTCCCAAGATAGCGCAGACGTCAACCCGATCCCTAAGCCCACGTGAGTTAAACTCGGTGTGGGAAACAAGGGGGGGAATCCTTATCGTAATACTTGGGGCACCCATCAAAGGGGAGTAGGTAGAGATCCCCGAAGGACACCTCTGACGCAGCTTGTTTCCCCAACGTGCAGACGTGCACGGAGGAAAAGTACCAAGAGTTTTGAGACTCTACATGGACACGATGAAGTGATGAAGGGTGTGAATTGTGTACCCAACATTTTGGGATTAATGGGTTGGCGTGGCGATAGGGGAAAACTATTAACCGTGGTGGAAATGTAGTGTCCATATCGTGTTAGCCTGAGGTGGGAACAACAAACGAGCATCGACTGCTGACCATATTCGCAACGTGGGATTTTATCTATTTGTTGTCCGAAACCCTCGGGGGCGTTGGCCCATAACAGTAGGAGAGCCCTTGGGCGTAGTATCCAGGCCATTCTTGGGGGTCCCTCTGGGTGTGAAAGATGATGGAATCTCTGATGTAGGGATAAGCAAATCCTAGAAAGCGGGTGCGGACGTGTCTGAGTAAATCATGGCATTCCAGGTAATAAACAAGAGTCCCCTTGGGCATATTGGTGAACTGCCGAAAAGGGGTCGACGAAACAGCTCAGGAGGGAGAGGTACATGGCGTGGTCATTACGAGACTGATGTGAAGGAGGACATAATCCCACACCACACCATATAATCCTCTCATAGAGGAAGGTTAGACCAAGGGGCCAAGGTGGGATGAAGATTCCTGAGAGATGGGGCTGGACCCAAATCCTAGATATTCAGGTGGTCCTACGTATCCCATGAGGATACGAATCAAGCCACACGTAGTTCTCTAGATGTAGTTTAACGTCATACGGGATGAGGGGGGAGTAATATACCCCCAAACAAGGGAGGTGTACGGTACAACGAATAAACCGACGTGAATGAGAAAATAATCTCACGCCACACCATACACTCCTATAAGAGAGGACCTGGGACGAGGTCCGAAAAGGCCGAGGGGCCTGATGGTTAGGCATTGGTCAGGAAGGCCTGACCTGCTTTCGGTTTAAGGTCTTGCAGTGAGGACGAGGGTCGGTTACCCGAGGAGGCCAAGGGGCCTGAGGCTGGGCCTCGTAAGGGAAGGCGTACGACATGGTAAATGATCCCGGCATGAATGATGACATAGTCCCACACCACACTGTACACCCCGGGTAAGAGGTTGGGTGGAGGGGCCCGGAAGGCCAAGGGGCCTAAGGTTAGGCATCAGTCAGGAAGGCCTCACTGGTTTGCAGTTTAACATCTTACATGAGCACGGGGGCCGGGGGCCTGAGGAGGCCAAGGGGAATGAGGTTGGACCTCGTATGGGAAGGCGTACGGCATGGTACATGATCACGACGTGAATGAGGAAATAGTACCACACCACACCGTACACCTCGGGTAAGAGGTTGGGTGGAGGGGCCCGAGACGGCCAAGGGGCCTAAGGTCAGGCATCAGTCAGGAAGGCCTGACTGGTTTGCAGTTTCACGTCTTACATGAGGACGGGGGGTCGGGGGCCCGAGGAGGCCAAGGGGCCCGAGGCTGGGCCTCGTAAGGGAAGGCGTACGGCATGGTACATGATCCTGACGTGAATGAGGACATAGTCCCACACCACACTGTACACCCCTTATAGGGGAATCGGGGCCCTAGGCCCAACCGCTAGCACCACCCGGGGGGGAAGTTTGTCACTTCGGGATGCGGTAGAATGAATCATTGCACTCGATGTTTGGGGCATCTCGGGGTGGACCCGATGATCCCAGACACTGTTGTCCATGTTCAAAACACAGTGTTCCTATGGTGACCTGATATGGGAGCAACAAATGAGCATCAACTATTGACCAAATTCGCAACGCGGGACATGTATTTGCATGTTGCTTGAAAACCCTCAGTGGCGTTGGCCCATATCGGTAGGAGAGCCCTTGGGCGTAGTATCCAAGCCATTCTTGGGGGTCCCTCCGAGTGTGAAAAAATGATGGAATCCCAGTCAAGGAGTGGGTGAAGCATAGCTGTATCCATCCACGAAAGAGGCGAACGTCTCCAGGAGGGATGTGCAGCCGGGTCGGGGCTTGCTCGATATGAGTTGGTGAAAAAGTGTGCACCCTTCCATATATCTTGACCTGAAGGGAAGATTTTGGCTTTTGGGCTGGGCCAACGGACGAAATGCCCGAGCGTTCCTATGTATCCCATTAGGATGGGAATCAAGCCATACATAGTTATTTAAGGCCATGTAGTTTAGCATCATGCGGTGAGGACGTGGAAGGATAGAAGAACGGGAGTGGGCACATGGTGCAACCCTTACAATCCTTGTATGAGCGGGGTTGTATGAGCGGGGATAAGAAAGCCTACTCCTCGCTACACAAAGATCCTCCAAGGAAACTATTCCCAGGGGGATAGTGGAAGAGAAAAGGTTGGGGCTATGATCAAGACAAGGTGTCCGAGCATTCTTATGTATCCCATTAAGATGGGAATCAAGCCACACGTAGTTCTTGAGGTGTGGTTTAGCATTGTTTTGGACGAGAAATGTGTCTCAACTTGGTATATGTACGGTATGGTGGGTAACCCAATGTGGATGAGTATGTAATCCCACACCAAACCGTAAAATCCCATTTGAGAGCCAGAGTCGACGCAGGCCAAGGGGCCAGAGGCTGAGCCTCAGTCAGGAAGGCCTGACTGGCTTGCAGTTTAACGTCTTACAGTAAGGATGGGGGCCAGGGCCCGAGGAGTCCAAGGGGCCTGAGGCTGAGCCTCAATCAGGAAGGCCAGACTGGCTTGCAGATTAACATCTTACAGTAAAGTCGGGGGCTGGGGGCCCGAGGAGGCCAAGGGGCCTGAGGCTGAGCCTCAGTCAGGAAGGCTTGACTGGCTTGTAGTTTAACGTCTTACAGTAAGGACGGGGGGGGGGTATATTAGTTTAAGGTCATAGAGCTCGGACCATTTTGCAGTTTATCATCTTGCAGGACAACGGTGCAGTTTAAGGTCGTGCAGGACCATACAGTTTAAGGTCATGTTGGACCATAACATGCAGTTTAAGGTCGTGCGGGAACCTCACGTGCAGTTTAAGGTCGTGCGGGACCCTCAGGGGTAGGATCAGGCGAAATACCACTTGAGGAACCTGGCATTGGTGGGAGGAGTTACGTGCTCACCATCCGTGGTCACCAAGGAGTACGCCCCGTTGGGTTAAACCTTATAGACGATATAAGGCCCTTCCAATTTGGGTTCTAACATGGGCGGTTTCCTACTGGGGATCATTGGTGCTAAAATGGAAAGTACTAGGTCACCCTGTAGAAAAGAACGGAGACGAACTTTCTTGTTGAAGGCCCTCGCTATCTTATCTTGATGCCTTTCCAGATTGGGCAGGGCACGAAGCTGGTTCTCTTCAAGTGCTTCTAATTCAGCTAGACAGATTTCGGCTACCTCATCTAATGTCTGGTGATTATAAACTGCTGTGTGTAACGATGGAATATGGATCTCAATGGGTAGGATGGCCTCAGATCCATACACCAGGGAATATGGGGTCACCTGGGTAGAGTTGTGAGTCGTCATCCGATAAGCCCAGAGGGCGTTGGGGATCTTGTCCGGCCAACTTTTCTTGTTATGACCAACCATCTTCTACAGAATGTTAGAGAGGGTTTTGTTGAATGCTTCGATCTGTCCCTTTTCTTGCGCGTGGTAACGGGAGGTATGGTTCGAACAGATTTCGTACTTGGCATACAATTTCTCCAGTTCTGCCGCTTGAATGTTACTGCCGTTATCGGTGATGACGGCATTAGGGACCCCAAACCGGTGGTTAATATTGGAGCTCACAAAGTCGACGATGGAATGGGCCTTGACCTCTTTGAGTAGAACTACCTCTACCCACTTGGAGAAGAAATCTGTAGCAGTCAGGATGAACCTACACTGGTGGGCTGTTGCCGGTAGATATGGTCCGACTACATCAAGTCCCCATACCGCAAATAGCCAATATTACTTGGTGGGGTAGAGGGGCTTTGGCGGCCGATGCAGAAATTTGGCGTGAACTTTCCACGTGTGGAATCTCTTAGCATACCCAATACAATCGTGGATCATAGAGGGCCAAAAGTACCCCAACCTCCGGATTTGATGGGACAGCTTCGTCCCAGCTTGATGGGTGCCACAGGAACTGGCGTGAACCTCTTGCATAACTTGAGGAATATCTAATCCTTTAATGCAACGGAGGAGGATGCCATCGAAGCTCCGCTTATAAAGGATATGTTCAAGACTGGGGCTGCTCTGGAGGGTAAATTGCATCGCGCGGCGTCGGATTCGCTTGCGCTTGGTCCGATTGTCCGGGAGGTGACCATTTTGGAGATACTCAACAAAAGGTGCCCTCCAGTCGGGAGTGGATTCAACCATTGTGTCTGACGAACCCAGGACCCCTAACGTAGAGGGTCCGTAGGTGAGATGACTTACCTGCATGCCATCATTTTCCTCTTGGGTGACGGGGGCAATGACTCTCCGGTGTGCCACATGTATGATCAAATCATCTTGCTCGGGTTCTGCGAGCGACGTGGCTAAGCCAGCCAAGGCGTCTTCTTGACCATTCTGTGACCATGGGACATGGGTAATCTCCGGTTGAGAAGAGAACTGGGCCATTAGGCGGAGGGTGTACTCCAACAATGGTACAAGATCCGACATCCTGATGACGTAGTCTCCATTAACCTATTTGATTACCAGCTCGGAATATCCTTTCACATGTAGATGGGGCACATTGATCTCAAGGTCCAACTCGAGGCTGGTGATGAGAGCCTGGTACTCTGCCTCGTTGTTTGTACAGCCTTCTGACAACAAAAACGAGTATGGCAGGACGGCTTGCGCCAGGGTAATTAAAACAATACCTAGGCCCACTCTGTTGAGCTTAGGATCGTGGAGCCTCTTACCGGTGTGGCTCCAGGAGGCACCGTCGAGGTGCATTTGCCAACACGGGACGAAATGATCGACTGAGAGGATCGTCTCATTAGGAAAATCGAGGTCGATGGATTGATCCGCGGATCTTGGATGGGCAGCTAAAAAGTCTACCAACGCCCGCCCCTTAATGGCCTTCTGAGGTACGAACCTGATATCAAACTGTTGGACAATCACCGCCCACTGTGCTAGTCGGTTGGTCAGCATGGGGCTGTTCAAGATGTAATTCAGTGGGTCTACCCGGGAGACCAATTGTACCTCATGGTGCTATAGGTAATGTCGCAACTTCTCTACGGCAAAGACGAGAACAAGGCAGCTCTTTTCGATAGGGGAGTATCCGACCTCCGTATCGAGAAGCATGCAGCTGAGATAGTAGAGACTGTTCTTAGTACCCTCATTATTTTTCTGGGCGAGCAGTGCACCGAGGGATCTTTCCAGGGCGGTCACGTAAAGGACTAGCGGCTTTCTGGAGATGGGTGGCATCAAAATCAGAGGTTGGAGCAGATACTGCTTGATTTCCTTGAAGGCGGTCCGACACGCCTCATCCCATTCATAGTAGGTGCCCTTCTTCATGATCCGGGAAAAGGGCTTACACTTTCCGGCCAGATTCGTGATGAATCGGCGTATATAGGCTAAGTGGCCTTGAAGGCCTCGAATTTCCTGAATTTTGCTTAGGGGAGGCATTTGGCTGATGGCCTTGATCTTCTCTGGGTCAATCTCAACGCCTCGGTATCTAACAACAAAGCCCAAAAACATCCCAGAGGTGACCCTGAAGGCACACTTCAATGGTTTCATCTTCAGGTGACGGGAACGAAGGAAACCGAACACCTTATCAAGGACTTTGAGATGGTCCTGGTGCTGACATGATTTGACCACTAGGTCATCTACGTAGCATTCCACCAGCATCTCGAGAATTGGCTTGAATATGCGTTGCATGGCCCTCTGATAAGTGGCACCTGCATTTTTCAAGCCGAATGGCATAACCTGGTAGCAAAAGGTACCTCGGGGAGCCCTGAAGGTAGTGGACTACTCGTCCTCGGGGGCCATCCGGATCTGGTTGTACCCAGAATACCCATCCATGAAAGAGAGAGCTTGGAACCCGGTCATGGCATCAATAAATAACACCGTCACCGGGAGTGGGAAGTCATCCTTTGGGCAGTGGCGATTAATGTCACGGAAGTCGATGCAGACTCTGATCTTCCCATTCTTCTTCCTGACTGGCACAATGTTGGCAAGCCACATGGGGTACTGGACTTCCTTAACGAAGTTGGCTTTGATAAGCTTGTCAACTTTGGCCTCAACCATAGCACCATGAGAAGGGTGAATCTTCCTGGGAGACTGCTTAAACCCACGATGGTTTTCCGGGAGGCCCAAATGGTGAACAGCTACCTGGGGATATAGTCTTGGCATCTCATTGTAACTCCAAGAAAACACGTCACAGTGTTGTTTGAGGAAGTCTACGTACTGCTGCCGCTCTTCGGGGGACATGGCTGCACTGATCAATGTGGGTTTCAGATCTGCCTCACTACCAAGGTTCACATGTACCAGTTCATCAACTGTGATAGAGATTCCTTCCTCAAAGGCGGGGGAGCATCCTCCAGTTCTTCCTCTCTACCCATGGGGGGATTTCCCGCGACGGGAGATACTTATGGGCTATCAAAACCAGAGGGGAAGCTGGTGTCGGCTTGTCCAGCAGTGGTCATCATATCAGGAGACTCAGTCGCCATTGAGACCATAGCAATGAAGGTAGTCGACCCTATCCCATCTGGCCTTCGGCCTAAGGGGCCATGTTTGATGATATCAAAGTAGTGGTGATGTGTCGGCCTAAGTCGGTTGATTCCAGCCTGGTGGAAGAGACACGTATGGCATACCGCCGTTGTCATAAGCCTGACATTCTGGTACCGTACAGGGGTAGGAGGTTCTGGGATCACCTGAACCTGGTTGATGTAGGAGTACGAGGTGATTTTCTGCCGTCGCATGGACACGAGAACATGTCTTCCTTGTGTACCCGAAACAACAAAACATTTCCCCATGTTGTGGGTCGTGGCCTCCAATCGGTGGATCGGGAGGATGTAGGTGTCATCCATGCTTGCCCAGGGATCACTTGTGACCGGGGCGGGTTCATCCTCACATACTAGGATTTTCTTATCCTTACTCTTGTAATAATCAGAATCCAGATAGCAGGACTCACAAGAGACAAAAGGAGACGCATCTCCTTGTAGCATGCCTACTCGACCATTGAGTGAGTATTTGAGGCACTGGTGATATGAAGAAGGGACCACTGCATGCAGATGGAGTCATGGCCTACCCAACAATGCGTTGTTGGCGGTGTCCTGAGAGACGACCATGAACTCGGTGCTGGCAATTAAGCCACCGAACTGAGTCTTCGGGTAGATCTTTCCGACTGGGGTTTGCTCGTTCCTATCCTACCCCTGGATTCTGAGGTCAGAGGGAGTTAAATCACCTTCAGATAGACCCAGATTTCGCAATGTCCGAGTCGGAATTAGGTTGATTCCGGAACCCGTGTCAATGAGGCAGCGGCAGACTTCCACACCACTGAAGTGTCCAGTGATGTACAGTGGGCGAATATGCCCCTGTATAGGAGGGTCCTCAACTTCACCAGAGAACGAGATAACCGCCTGACTTTCGGCATTCTCAATTGTCTCGGTATGGAGGGATTCTACAGCTGTTACCTCTGTCTCAAACTGGAGGGGGCTCTTTAGGGCCTAGGAAAGTGCCTCACGCATTTTAGATGATAGGTGAAGGGCCTCATGGATAGAAAGCCTTGCTGGAATACCGGCCAGGTACTTCAGGATATCATACTTTCGTTCCAAACGTGAACCTCTACCTATAGGGGGTGTTCAGCAGTTGGAGGCATAGCGGGTCCGGCCGGTTGAACCGACGGTTGGCTAGTGCTGGGTACATCCTGCTGCCAACTAGTTGAAGCCTGGAGAGTAGTCACCGGACTAGGATCGTACAGCAGAGACTGGCCTGTAGGCAGGCAAGAATGGCTGTAATACGAACGAGGCAGCTCTCCCTGATCTAGTAGCACGAACGACGGTTGAGGTAGAGCTGAGGGTGTTAGATGGGGTTGCGCGTGCTAAGCTCTGTGCTGAGCCTGCTGTCTGGTCTCAGTAGCATGCACGGCTTGGCTGAAAGTCCCTGTTGACGTACCTCGATGACTGGTGTGGTTGCGGTTCCACTGACGTTGACGTCGGCTGGAATCTTTGGAGAGGTCCGCCTGGCATTCCCCCTCATCGGGAGTCATATAGGGATTTACCAGCTCCACGGTGTTAACCGAAGCGTACCCCTAGCTGTCGCTCAACGAGTCATCCACCACTGGGCAGATTCTGGGAGGGATCCCCATTTCAGGGGGCATAAATTCTCCGAGAGTTCAGGATGACGATGGCACCGGCGGAGCGCGTTGCTTCTTCTTGCGTCGTCACTGCTTTCCCTTTTGGGAAGAGGTCAGCTGTGAAGACGATGCAGAGGTATCAGCTACTTCTTCTGAAGGTTCCAGCTACTTCAGGCATGCCCAGATGATACCCTGGGCATGGACGACGGTTTTTTGAGCCATCCAGTCATCGTATTTCCGGGATCCACTGCTGGGAACCTGCTGCCACTCGCCTTCACTGTCGCTGCCGATCTCTGAACCTGCAAAGACACCCGCCACTTGTGTTGGTGTTGGGCCCAACCTGACTATGTTGTTGTTCACATGGTCATGAATCCAGTATTTAAACACATATAATTACTTGATTGTGTTCCCTAGAATCTGATGATAAGGATAGTAGTTTGGGTGGTCAGTGAGATTCGCCTCTGTCGGCCTTCGGCACTCGGGTAGGTGCACAATCCCTTGCTCTAGAGCACTTCAGAAGTAGCCAGGGACCTGATTTTCGGTGAACGAATAAGTCTGGTGCCTTCTTTCCGGATAGGGGGCCCAGGGGCCTAGCCCTGATGAGGGGCCAGAGGGGCCTTCTGAGGAGGAGGCGCCTGATTGTATCGCCTAGGTGGAGGTGGCACATTGCACGGGGGAAACTGTCGATTCTGAGGCGGTTGCTGCTGGGCAGGAGCATGTGCTTGAGGTGGAGGACCTCTGTGGGGTTGCGGGGATGGTGTAGCTGACAGTAATTCCAGCTGCATAGGGGCTTATATTTGGGCCACCGCAGTGGGTTCGGCTCTGGCGGTCCTCCTTGTTGGGATCATAGGGGGCAACGAACGTGCCTGACTAGCCTGTTGCAGAGCCTCCTCAAGGTGCTGAGCCTTATCTGAGAAATCTCTAAACCCTCCAGGGTAGCTCTGGGTAACAAGGGAGGGTACCAGCTCCTTTTTGATGTTCCCCACACACATCGTCAGTAATTGATCCTGATTTAGTGGCATAACGAGGGAATACGTAAGTCCCTTCCACCGGGCGATGAAATCTACGACTCGCTCATCAGGCCTTTGCTTGTACTTGAAGAGGTCTACAATGCTAGTCTTCCACGTGGTGGAGCTGAACTGGTATAGGAACTGCCACCAGAGATCCTCCCAACCGGTCACCGATCCGATATGGAGCTGGATGTACCAGGAAAATGCGGGACCTTCCAATGTTTTTACGAAACATCGGTGCTTGGCAGCTTCTTGCTGGACCGGGGTCCCCATAATGGAGCCACACCTTGAAGAAACATGATCCAAGTGCTGCGGCGGGTCCCATGTCCCGTTGAAGGGTGAGAATGCGGGGTTCCCAAAACCCGGGGGTGCGGGCATATCATCAACCCCCACGGGATATGTCTTTCCATCCGGTGGGACTACCACCTGCCACATTTCCAACGCTTCGAGAAGGGCTGTGAGTGCCGCTATATGATCATCTGGGTGGGGGTCCCTGTCTTGACGGGGATCCCTAATCACAAGTGCATTTCCAGGTTCTTCAACACGGTAGATGGCTTTGGTAGCTCGTGGATCGACTAGAAGAACGAACTATGGGTGACTGGGGGAACCAAATTGGATTTTTCAGATTGCCCTGTCATTCGGGGGGGTTGGCGAGACGTATCACGCCCTCTTGCCGTAAGTTCTGGCTTCTGCCCTGTCTGCGGAAGTAGCATGATCAGGGTTTCCTGGAGGCATTTCACCGGGAGGAAATTGTTCCTGCCCCTGCTTCCCCAGCCTGGGATTACCATAGTCGGGTCGCCGATCTATGGCATGCTCAGCCAAGAGTTCGTCAACCAGCCTCTTCTGCTCAGCAAGCTGCTGGCGTAACGTGGCCTTCTCGGGATCTTCTTCCATTTTCTGCACAGAGGCAGACGGGTCGGAGTTCTTGAAAGTTCCGACGTGCTCCTTACCCTTGCTGATATTTCGACCGAGTACCAGCGACTCCATCAGTACAGGGAGGCCTAGAAGGTTCCTCTGCTGATGGGTAACCCTCCCTGATGGGTCCAGCAGTGGCGGTATTCCCTAGGGGGGTAATTCTCCATCAATAAATTCGACCTCATCTTCCATGTCCACTACGTCAGCCATGTGGACCGCGACACCTCTCAAGGGCATGTCCTCAATGTCGCATAACGAATCGGGCTACCGTCGGATAGGGTCGAAGATGAGAGTGGAATAGTTTCCCCAACCATGGACTTTCACATGGGGGGTATCTTCCCTGATGACTCTGTGGAGTACTTTAAAACTCTGAACATATTTCTGTTGATGGGTGATCTGATGGCCTGGAGACTCAGGGTGCTGGACCACAAGGAGTGCGGCCAAATCGATCAGGTGGCATTGCTCACCGATTTCTTCGACGTGCTCTCGACTTATTGGGTACACCACCCACTTGTAATGAAGGCGTAAGTGTGTCACCCATAGGGTTCGAAAAAATCACCCCACTTCTTTAGGGGTAAGGGACTCTGGTGTGCGAATGTTCAGCACCGCCGTCGGCCAGAACATCTTCGGGAAGTATTCCACTACGAGAATGCTCCAGAAGCTTCTGGGTTCAGACTCATGGTCTGGCCCTTTATTGCCTCACTCGTCAACCGGGGGGCGGCTGAGGGACAGGTAGCGGTACCGAGGCGGACCTCTGGGATAGTAAACTCGGCGGTGGAGAATACGGTGAATGAACTGACTGGCCGCCGAAATCCGGGCCATCCTCTGAAGAGTGAGGTGACCTGGCCATGATGTCATGATACGATGGGCAGATAGCCATTGCTTCTGGCACATGATTCACGGCTTCCGGAGATAGGTCATGTCATTCCTCTACCGCTGTTGGCCCCCAAAATAGCTCTTCGTGATCTCTGGTAGAGGTAGAAGGCGCTTCTGGTGACAATGGTGGTGATTTCACGGTCGAGACCTACGGAATTTCCATGATTTCTTCCTCCTGGATGTACCTACGGAGAGAGGTGGGAATCTTGTGGACCTCACATTCCAGGAGAATGAGGCTAACGTGCCTGGTTCCTTCCCCAGTCCTTGATACGGAGGAGCGGGGAGAAGGTTCCATCGCTGAGTCGCATTCCGCTTCAGAATCCGAGAAACAGGCTAGTTTGATCTCCACCTGGGCCCCCCCATGATTCTTCTTGTGGCAGAGACGACCCGCTATCCTTCCCCATGGTGTCTCTTCGGGACAAGGTTGATTCTCAACATGTATTCTCGGGGCGGCACTGGCGTCGTGGCGGAGAGTTCCCCCGTTCGAGATAGCCGAGGTGCGAAGGGGATCAAAGAAAATGTCGAAGGGTACATGGGGAGGACCTCCATGGACAACACCCTTGTGGGTGGAGCCTCTGTTGGAATCGGCAGGAGCATGGAGAGGACCTCCATGGTCGATGCGGGCTGAGTGAGGCTGACCTTCACTCTTCGAGTTTCTGGGGCGCGGAGGACCTTCGCCCATTGCAGAGAGGATGTAGGGAGGGCCCCCACATTGGAGAAGGACCGGATGGGTTGTGCCTTCAGACCGGTGGTCGGGGACAGGTGGATGGACTACATACCCTTTATGGTGGGTGTGGGAGAGGTTTCCGCACTTAGCGTCACTGCCGCGGGGCAGGTCATCCTTCGGGATGGGGGTAGCACGAGGCATACCTCTGTGACGAGCTTTGGAGTGGGGAACTCCCATGCTCTGTGGAATGGTGGTATGGATAGGACCTTTGTATGGAGTGAAATTACCGCAGATTGGTTTACGGTAATCATCGCCCGGGTCTGCGACCCCGAGAGTCAAACCAGCCTGCCCGTGGGGCGGCTGAGGCCTTGATCCTGGTCGGATAAAGGAGTGCCCCTGCTCAGTGTATGCAGGACCCCCATGATGTGAGTCGGTGGTGTCTTGGGCCATGTTAGTCGTTGACGTCGATGTACCTGGGCGAGCATCCTCAACTCGGGCCCGGTGCTGACGTCGGGTCAGACGAACTGGCGTAGGTGGTGCAGGGGAATGGCCTACCTGCTCTTCTTGCGGATTCCAACGGCAGTGCTGACACGGCCGAATGGGGGCCCTTTCCTGGAGCCCTTGGGTTAGTACCCTGAGCGGGCCGAGCTGGACATCACCCGCCTTATCAGCATAAGGTGACGAGTCGTCGAGGCGTTCCGGGGACAAGCTCCCGAAATGATTGAACGTTGGGGTGGGGAGCAAGGGATCCCCGTGTGGCCTGTTAGGGCGGCGTTTACTACAGGGCCTAGATTCCTCCAGGTCCAGGCGGGCCATATCTCGAGTTGGGATGACCCCTTCCTCCTCGTACCTGCGTACAAGGTTGTTGATCACCCTTCGCTTGATGATCTCTAATGGGGAGAGGGGACGTGGGCGCCCCATATTCTGTGATGTAGCGGCCCTTGTGGCGGTAGCGGAGCCATGAGGGGTGGTTGTGCCGGTGTTTCCCCTGCCCCTGTATAGGCGAGCGGGCAGTGATCATGTCTTCGTAATAGCAACCTGGTTCCTGGGAAATGAAGGGATCAACTCATCAGCACTGCGAGGAAAAATATTGACAACCAGTGGCCCAGTGTCCTTCCATTATCCACGTCTGTAAGAAGGATCCACACCGACAAGTTATAGAACAGAGTGCCCCACATTCTACTACCCCGACTTCCTGTGAGTTTCACGACAGGCCCGCTATTTTCTTGGCGGGACCATGAGACAGATATCTGGATCTGGTGGCAGGTCAATCTACTGGTGTCTCGAACGCTACTAATCTCCACATTGAGGAGGAGACATTCACGTCGGGTTTACCATTTCTCTTTCCAACACTTTCATCGGGGCGCGCGCATCCGTCCGTCCGCGGAGGAGGACGTGGTGCACTGTTTCCCCGCATTCCCGCTTTCCAAAGGCGGGCAGCATTCGCTCCTTATTCAGGGATGTCTGATCCTTGATCAAAACGGGATGATGGGATGTTGGTTCCTCCTTCTGCGGATTCCTCCTCAGAACTCATCACCTATTCCGGGTCTCGCTCATATATTTAATACGTTGTTCGTGAAACTCTTCCCAGTGCCATGTTTCCTTGGACGTCGGTTAATTAAAATGCTTCTGTCGGGACATTCCAAAGGGTCCGGTCAGGGAAGCAACCTTCAGTCGGGGGAGTAGTCACGTTGAGGCATCAGTAGCGTGTCTGGATGTTGGGGAACTGGCATGTCTGTCTATTATCTCTGGTCATAGGGCTTATTGAGGGTGTGGAAGCCCGAGGCATCCCACATCGAGCGTGGGGAATTATATGCCATAGACACATATCTAAGGTTTTCCTCAGCTTCATGTGTTTAACACAGGGTATGCCGCGAGTTTAACGTCCAGCGGAGACGGATCATACCGGTCAGAGAATTAGCTAGAATGGATCATATTGAGGGACTCCCTTGAAGGGGGGCCGATACTGGGACCTACCCATGGGCGGCTGTGAAGAGGAGAGGACCGACATGGTCTCACCGTGATATGACGGTCTGGGTGGATGATGGATGGATGAATGAAGTGGAGGGGGGATGGAAAGGGGCCATCGCAAGGGTGACAGTGAAGTTGGGCTTGAGCCTCTAAGAGACCTCCTACGTATCCCCATGGCAGGGAATCAAACTCCATGTAGTTTGGGATGATGCCGACGAACCGTCATGAAGGTGGTCCTTGGTCTGATGCGTTAGCGAACTGAGACAAAGGTGGACCTTGTTCCGACGGATGGTGTCGTTAGAGAACCGACGTGAAGGAGGTCAGAGTGACCAATAGGTGGTGGACTTGAACCTCTGAGAGGCTTTCTACGTACCATGTCTTGACATGGATCAAAGACCATGTAGTTCAGGTTTGACGCCGGAAGGCCGACGCGAATGAGGAGGACCAGGGGGGTCCTAGTGGTGGTGGGCTTGGACCTCGTGGAGGCTTCCTACGAACCATGCCTTAGCACAGATCAAAGACCATGTAGTTCAGGTTGGTCACAACGACTTGCCGCTGGACCGGAATGCAGTTTAACATCGTGCGGGATGAAGATGAACCCTGACGTGAAAATAATCATGGTGGTCCAATTGTGGTGGGTGTCAGTGAACCAACATGAAGAAGGGACCTTGGTTTGATGGGAGATGGGCTTGAGCCTCAGGGAGGCTTCCTGCATACCATGCCTTGACATGGATCAAAGTCACCATAGTTCGGGTTGGTCACAACGGCTTGTCGTCAGGCTGGAATGCAGTTTAATGTCATGTGGGATGAGGATGTACTTGACGTGAATTAAATGATGGGTGGGATTGAACCTCAGGAAGTCTTCCTACATACCATGCCTTGACATGGATCAAAGACCTCGTAGTTCATATGATGGAAGTCATCAGCTAACTGACGTGAAGGTGGACCTTGGTCCAATGAGAGATGGGCTTGAGCCTCGGGGAGGCTTACTACGTACCATGCCTTGACATGGATCAATGTCCTCTTAGTTCAAAGGGTTTCATCGGTGAACTGACGTGAATATAGACTCGGGGGGTCCAAAAGTGGTGGGCTTGAACCTCGTGAAGGCATCCTACGTACCATGCCTTGACATGGATCAATGTCCTCATAGTTCGGATGGTGGGTGTCGGCAGGCCGACGTAAAGGAAGGAGGGACCTTGGTCCATATGGGGATGGGCTTGAACCTCGGGAATGCTTCCTACGTACCACGCCTTGACGTGAATAAAATTTCTCATAGTTCTGGAGAAAATGGGGGCCTGGAACACCGACAAGGAGATGGTCTGGGCCAATGATTGTTGGTCTTGAACCTTAGGGAGGTTTTCTACGTACCATGTCTTGACAGGGATCAAAGTCCCCATAGTTCGGGTCGGTCACAACGACTTACCATCGGACTAAAACGCAGTTTAACGTCATGTTTGATGCAAGTGGAACTCGACATGAATTAGATGAAGTGTGGGCTTGAACCTCGTGGAGGCTTCCTACGTACCATGCCTTAACATGGATCAAAGACCTCGTAGTTTAAAGGGTGTGTAGTTTAATGTCATGCAGACAAAGGCATACAGTTTAACGCCATGCTGGACGAGGGTATACAGTTTAACGTCTTGCTGGACGAGGGTATACATTTTAACATCATGCTGGACGAGGGTATTGCCATGGCCAATGCTTACTCTAAGCCCACGTGAGTCATGCTCTGTGTGAGAAACAATAGGTAGCATGGACCTGACGATCACATCGCGAATGGTGCATCCATGAGAAGCGAAGAGGAGATTATGCAATAGGTGGACCATGGTGCTGGGACATACTCTAGGATGGGGGCCCAAAGTGTGGAAAAGCGTAGCGAAAGAGGGATTTGGGACCAATGATGGGAGGTTCCTCGTTCCCTATCGTGCCCTCCCCTGACTTTGGTAATGGGGAAGTATGGAGATGCAGGGGTGCATCCATCCACTGGGGAACTAGGGTCATCCTTCTCCTGAAGACATACGCGCTCCAATAAGGAGGATATCATCCCTTGCGGGGGGAATGATTCCACTCCCGTGGAGACGAGTGGCGTAAAAAAATTTCGAGCTGGAGGGAACCTTCGTGCGAGGCACGAGGTCGAGTCACGGTTTAACGTTATGTGTTGAGGATGTGGTGCTTGGCAGTTTAACATCCTGCAGCTCGGACGAGGTGGGTTCGCGCCACAACTCTAGGACTTACATAACTGGTACCCTTTGCTCCTTGGGGAAGGGAAGGTACCGGTAAGGTCGTGGTCAAGGGGGGTTGTAGAGAGAACCATCGAGGGGTCCACGTTAGCGTGGCTATGCGAACAATCAATTTCCGTTAGCGTGCCTATGTGAAGAAGCATTAGTCGAAGCAACGCTACGAGTAGTATTGTCCGTGGGACTTTAAAATCCCACCGTGCATACTTGGAGGGTCGCACGGGAAGCGGAATTGCCAAGAAAAGGAGTGTACTTCGCGAATCGGAGTGCCTTGGCCATAGCATGGGGCATAGGTGTGAGTGGAGGGTGCTTCGTGAAGTAAAACAGTATTCGCGGAGCACCGCCTCGTGAAGAAGAGGTGCCTCGCGAAGCAGGGTGCTTCCAAGTAGTGTGCTTCATGATGTGTAGCTATCCTACCTTAGCATAAGGGTAACTAGTACAGGTTGGGTGTTTCGTGAAGCATAAACACTCCGCGGCTGCCCTGGTTCCCTTGGGAATCCCCCTCCTTCGCGAATTCCCTTGAGCTTTGCGAAGGGCATCCCTCTCGGAAGAGGGGCTCTAAATGAGACAAAGAGAAGGCGTCACCAGAAGTAGAAGTACCTCGCGAAGCTCATGATTCCTGGGGGAAAAGGGTGCTTCACGACTCAGGAGAGGAGAAGCCGAAAGGTCGGATTGTCCATCCTCTAGAATCAAGGAGAGCCCAGTATTTATAGGCGAGGGGCACCGCGAAGCCGAACTCTCGCGACGCCTCACGTGCTTCGCGGCGGGCTCACTAACGTCAAATTCGTTCATGGAGAGGTACCACCTACGGAGCATCGCTGCGGGCTCGCAAACGTCAAATTCATTCGCGGAGAGTTACCACCTCCAGAGCTACGCGACGGGCTCATGAACATCAAATTCATTCGCGGAGAGCTACCACCTCTGGAGCTTCGCGGGACCGCGATGCTCGGGTGCTTCGCATCGGTGCTTCGCGAGGCAGCATGCGGGACATATTTTTCATCCCTTCCTTTCATGTAATATTTTGGCACCAATAGTCACCTTTATTCTATTCTTGATGTGGATGGATCTGGTTTGGAGTTTTTGGTTTTTCTTGTCAGTGTTTTTGGGAACAACTTTGGATTGAATTTGGGTATTCATATCTATGTCTTTGGTGAAGGTTATTTTTATTCTCATCGGTCGATCAAGTTGATGATTTTGGTCAATATTGTGCTTTTGGTTTGGTTATGTTCATGTTTGTAGATGGTTGATGAGGCATTTCTAGTCTGATTAGGTTAACGATTGTGTTCCAATTTGTACATACAGTTTGGTTCTATTCGTGTATAGTGGTAGTTGGAGATGATTTTTTCTTTGATTTTCATCTGCATTAGGGTGATATGCATTGATTTTGGTTTTCCATACTCTTCATCACAGTTTTTTTGTATGAGTTTTTCTTATTCATTGGGGGAATATGATGACTCTATGTGGTGAGTTGTTTTACGAAGGGTTTGATGATTCTTGATGATCTCAGGAAACCGATGGTGGTTGGAGATGATGATGGATTGATGGATGGTGATGCTGAATGATGATGGATGGTTATAGTGTGATGTGGGTGACCTTTAATCAATATTCTCGGATTTGGAGTTCTTTTGGAATTTTGAAATTTGAACTTCATTGTAGTTGTTGTGTTCCCAATTTGTATGTAGGTTATCGCTAACCCACAAAAGCGTGTCTTGTAAAATCAAATAAAAAATCAATTTTCTGTGAAGAGGGAGTTAATAACACCACCAAAAAATTAGGGTCCCCAATTTCTATCCGAGAGACACATTCATCTACATCCACCACCACGATAGTGTACAATTAAAAATTATATAGGGATGGAATCACATCTGGTGATTCTATGCTATCTTTTACCGGGAATCAATATATATTTTTTCATTAATAATATAAAAATAGATTTATTTGATTCTATATACCCTTCATTTTCATGAATTATATTGTCGAATCCTTATGAAAATCCACTTGGAATGTAACAACTTGGGATCTTATAAAATAATTTGTTTTCATTATGAAACTAAATACATAAGTTCATTATAAATGTATAATGAAATAAATGATTTTTATTGATATTAAGGAATCTATTTTAATAGAATAGTCAAATCATATATGTGAGTATATATAAAAATCACATATACTTGAAGTTAAAATATAATATTTTTATATCATGGAATAAGAAAATAAATTGTTTTAAAATGTGAAAATAAATATTTATATTTTGTGACATGTAAATTCCTAATTACAATTTTGTAATTAATATAATGATTTAAAAGATAATTTTTCATCTTCAAATATAATCACAAATTATTATTTTGTATTATTATGATTTTAAGATACTTATTTGAGACCGTAATTAATTTTTAAAATTGTTTTCAAATCTTTTATAATTATATAATTCGTATTTTTTTATAAATTATAATTTCAATTAAAATGAAAATTTCTAAAATTTAAAAAATTATTTTCATAAAATGGAGTTAATTATTTATTTCTAACCATTGAATAATAGCTCGAGTGAATTTTTGGATTTTTTCTGAAATAGATGAAATTTTGGTGAATAGTGAAATATTGTAATTCACAATAAAATAAAAATACATTAATTATTGAGTCATTGATGATTTATATATGATTTAAGAAAATAATATCAAACTCTCATTAATTATTTCAATTTATTTTGGGATAAGATTCAAACTATTATTAATCATGATCCAAAATAATAAACTAATGAATAAAATATTCAAAAAACACCTCTCTCCCCTCCACTATAAATACCACTGCCCACCACCTCTTATCTATGAACCTTAAATCCTTTTATATTATTTATTTTCTACACACATGAATAAAACTCTTCTTCCCTGTGTTAATTTACTTCTGTTATCACCAAAAGTCCAAAACAAAGTACCTTAAAGAGGTTCTCAAGGAGAATAATTCCAGAGGAAAACCCCTCATTCATTTTATTTTCTATTCTATTCAATTTATTTTCGTTTCTTATTATCCACTCCCCTTTAATAATGCACCTAAATTATAACTCTATCATATTACTTACACCATTATGTTGTTATTTTAATGTAATATGAACCATCAAACCATTCATCTTATCAACTTATTCCAAAAAAATGAAAACATCATTTCTGATGCGTCGATTTACCATCACTATAGTCATTCTATTTTTTTTGCTTTACCACCATCAACGTTTTTCATAAAAACATTATTATTATTGAATAATATTTTATTATAATTATATAATGTTATATAATTTGTTGGAACCATAATATAAACATTATATTAAATAAAACGATATAAGTTTTGGTTGGTCGTAAAAACCGCCGAAATAAATTAAATCATTTTCATTATTGTTTTATCTAATTCATAATCCTAAAATGAGAAATAAATGATATATGTTATCATATAATACATTATAAACATTTTAATACAATTTCTATCCACTTATTTAGTTTTTCTTCCACTGTACAAGAGAATTCAAAGAGAACCCATCATCAAAACCGTGAAACTAATGCACTTGAGACTATGAAAATAACTAAATATTTTTAATAAATTGGTGGACTAATGGTGAAATAAGTTCATATATAGAATAATAAATTTGAAAAATGTTCTTTAGTAAACTAATACCCCTCTTTAAAACCTTATACAAGAGATTTTAACTATTTTTATGAAGACATACATAAGGTAAGTTACTTTTCTAAATAAATCCATATTAAAATTACTATTTTTACAAAATTAAAAAGGAATGTTATTATGATTAAATTATTCATGTTTTATGATTATTTTCTGGTTCTTGGGAATTTTTTATGATGATGGGTTGGACCTACATCCCCCACAAATTCATTGGGTATGTTTATGATCGAATTTGACTGTAATGGTTGTTCCATGTGTAATTGTGATGGCTATACAATAGGGAAGATGTGAGGGTCACGTTATAGTGTAGCCCTGAGGGTTAAAAATCATAATGTATTTGTTATGGTTACAATATTATGTTATTTATTCCCCTTTTTACCAATATATTTTTATTTATGTCTTATATGATTTATGGAAGTGTCATTTTATAAAATTATGTATACAATTCTTTAAGGGTGAAAAGCATAACTTGTGAAAATGATTTTAAATTTTTATAAGTATTAATAAACTAATGGTTAATCTCTATTTTATTTACCCTAATGTTAGTTTTGTTTCTAAAACCATGTTTTTAAATAGTTTTAAAATTGTTTATTGTTTAGAAAGATAAAATAAGAATCCAATATGAACATTGTTAAAAAGTTTCTGGAAAACAACTAATGTTTTTCAAAATAAAACTTTTCTATTTTGGAAGAAATTGACATTTTTTTAGTAGTATCCACTTTTTTTGCTTGGGGGATGATATATATGAAGTATTTACTTATTCACTAAAACTCTAAACTAAATTTATTTTTGGAATTTATTAACATGAATTCTAGTTGAATTAATAAGATTTTGTAATGTTTAAAGTTGTATCCTTATAGTTGGTATCATAAAATATCATAGATAACATTATGGGATATGATGGTACTAAAAGAAAACAATAAATTGTTTTTACCTTATTATTGAGTTAAATTAATATATAATTTGAATATTACCATATTTCGTCATCTATTAGATGTTTTTTCAGAATGGTTTTCTATAGAATAAACTGGGAAGCTGATGTAGGAAGGCTATAAAAGGTTGATATCTTTCTAAATCAATAACCTAGAATTTGGGGAATTGGAAAAAGTGGTTTGTAATAGCAATTGATCTGTTTAAGTAGGAAATATATGGTGGTGGATTCCATGTAAGAGAACAAACAGAGCTACCACAAAGGAAAATGACAATAATGTAACATTTTATAAGCCAACACCCACCTGGTTTCAGTCGATCTTCTAAACCAATAGTGCCGGATGTGTGGATTAATTCCCATGAAATGATTTTATAATCATGGGGTGTTTATATAATAAAAATTTATGTCTTTATATTTATCATTTTTAAGGAGAACCATACTATTGTTTGTCAATGGTCAACCATATTAGGGATAACGATGTTACTGAATCCTTGGGTCGAGATGATTTTATAAAAAATTTCCAGGAAAAATATTTTCCTATTGTGGGTCTATATGGAATTGAAAATAAATTCCATGATTTAAAACAAAAGAAGCATGATTTTGTGATTTTTTATGAAGAAAACTACACCTAATAGGAACTGTATTCTCTCAACCTTATTCTGTCTCTTAATATTAAAATCAATAATTTTAACTCAGGATTAATTCCTATATATCACAGGGAAATGGCATCTTGGGAATTAAAAAGTTATGTGAAACTTTTTTTATGTGTTGAGAGGTTAGAAATTGAGCTAGATAATGATCCCATGTACTTTGAAAAAAAGGTTTTATATTCGTTGAAATTGGTAAGAATAAATCAAATAAATATAAAGGTTAGAATGTCTAGAACCATGGTAGAGGAAAGTGTGGTAAAAGGTACTCTAGTAAATTCCTTAACAAATCTATTTTTTTTCAATCTATTGATTTTGGATATATGGACCGACATTGTAATGAATAGTTTATTAGTTTTTATATTTTTAATTATAAGAAGAAATAATTAAAGTTTTTCAAATGTGGAGTGTAACACCCCAAGATTTCATAGTGTGTTATTTCTTCAAAATAATTCAATAACTTGCACTACACGCAACACCGAGTTCAAGCGCACCATGACTTACCAAACAAGCCGTTCAAAAAAGTTTATGAATATTATTAACGAAATTTTAAACTTTATATAATCCTTATAATTTTATAATCCATATTATGAGTTTCTTAGACATAATGTAAGAACAAATTCATCTTCAGTATTGTAGTTTTACCAACTTTTAATAGTGAACCCTTTTTAAATAAAATATTTTAAACTTTTTGACTAAATGGGGACATCAAAAAATTTAAAATAAAACATCCCAATCTTCCACGGTACGCTTTCCTTTGAATAAAACAGTAGCGTGTGTTGTACGCAACTTCGAGTTTTATCACACACCACAACCGATCAAACTATGAATAGTAATACTTAATTTTTGAAATTATATATATTTTATATTTCAAAATGGACTTCATTTTTGGATTCGGAATATCAAATTTAGCCTAAGGTGAAATTTTGGTACTTTTCGGATAACTTTTATATTTTGATGAATAGTGAAAATTACTAAATTTTAATTAAAAACAATTTTTTTAATCAAAATAATTAATATTGATAAATTATGAATTTGAGTGGTTTTAAAGTATATTTAGAATATATTTTTACCATTCAATTTAATGTTTGTCATTGGACATAATTTTACAATTAAACCGAACATAAACAAGTGTCAATCTTTTGATAGTTATTATCTCTTAAAAACACGCTTTTTGTTTTGACAGCGGGAATTAATTTTAAATTAATTTCTTCCACTTCTGTGTTTTGAATTTAGGAAAATGGATTCCATATTTGGAATCAGGATGTTCAAATTGTGTAAATAGGTAACTTTTATTTTTAGACATTTTGAATAATTACTGTGGTAAATATTTTATTTACCATGGTTAAGGGTAAATCCGGTAAATAAGGGTTAAAAAATAATATTATAATAATACTAAATTACCCTAAAACGTGTCCTAACCCTATTGGTTGATACATGGTCGACCATGGGCATCTTTGGGTCTATTTTGGGACCCCATGGATCCACTTGTAAGTGATAATGACACATTATATTAATAAAGTTAAAATAAAAATGAAAATGGCATAAGCTTACATCTTTTAGAAGAACAATTTTTACATAGGGTTATACATGTTGGATATTGGATTATAAATATTCATTAGAAAGATAAAAATATTTCCTACATGATGATATTTTATTTATAATTTTTAGACATCAAATAAGTTAAATTATTAATGACACAATAATGATGCAATGTTTACCTCATTAATAAGTCATTTAAATAAATAAGATTATAATTATTAAAATATTATCTAAAACCTGTCAAATTCTTATTGGTTGATGTTATTTAGAATATGAGTCTTCTTATCTTCGACCTCAATGATTTTTGGACCATTATAAACCGAATACAAATATATTATAAAGTAATACTTTCACACTTTCCTAAAGAGCCCCTCCTCTCCCTTATAAAAGGAGACCACTTCTACTCATTCCTCACACCTCTCAAGCCACTTGGCTCGTCCAAACTCTGCCCAACTAAGCTCCCCACATCCCTCTACTCCTCCTTGAAGCTTCCCCTTAGGCAGAAAGCATTTCAAGAAGTCCTTTGGTTCCAACCAAAGTGAGTTACCTAAATTAAAGGTAACATTTTCTCTTAAATTATTTTCAATTATTTTGCTTCTCCAACCCCCAAACTCTTTTTATTTCCTTTCTTTTGTAACAACACCAGTATCCACAATATACTAGGATGGTGTTATAAGAAGGATTCAAACTACACATTCACACAACTCCATCTAATGGATGATGAACATAATGTTTCTGTGGATGGCAAACTAACGCCTCACGAAACGATGATTGTTCAAATACATCTTACCGCCTCTCATGGTGGCCATTAGGATGGCACTGTAATTAAATATGATATTAATGATATATATTTTATATATAAGCTTCTGTAATTCCATTTTATTTCATACCATTATTCGTTTCATGTTGTATATACATACGATAATTTCATTTGAGGAAGTGCGGACAACCGCCCCCTTAAAATGATATGACTCGTTCATACCACACATGGAACGTATAAAGGATGGTGTTAATGAACTTAAGTAACATATATAAAATATTATATTTTACTAGAATAGTAATATACCTATGTATCATTTGGATTCGATTCTTTTAAAATAAAAATTAAATGGAAGTAGCGTTCGTGCGTACGTACGGACTACCGTCTCCACGAACGCGATAAGATTCATTCTCCATCGTATCCATTCAAGTATAATTATCATTTGATGATTTAAAAATGATGTTTAAGGACTTGATACCATTCTGGATATGAATAATATACATCCCATTAATAACGAATATGGCTCACATAACAAAGAATATAAAGTAAAATGAACCCGTTAACACCCGAAATGACGATAATTCTAAGATATTATTAACAAATCAATGTTAAAAGATCATATATGATATCATATTAAAGTAAATTATTCTTGTATTATTCAATAACAATTATTTCACCATTATACAGGAGGTAAAACTACCATCGACCAAGGAAAAAGTACAAAGTAAGGGATTCTCTTACCTCACTTTCAATTCCGTGAGATTTCCATTGTTCGCCACTAAATTATTGAAAGTTGTGTATTGTGTACTTCCATTTGATATATATTATCATGATTGTCTTTATATTCATGTTATTCTGTAAATCATTTGGTGGGTATTAACTTTTGGCCATACAACTCAGTTGATTAACATGGTAAGGGATTTTCTTATCTCACTTTTAATTCCGTGAGAATTCCATTGATCACCACTTAATTATTGCATGTGGTGTATGTGTACTTCCCATGATTGTATTCATTGTGTTATATACTTTTATTTATGGGTATTTACATCATCATGGTATGATACTTCTTTCATGGGTGTATGTTTCTTAAGATACCTAATCAATAAGGGAATTTGAGATTTCAATTTCCACTCATTTGGCTTTACGCATATTTCATTGATTATATTACCCCAAGATTATGTGTGGAATCACTATTCATTTGATTATGTCATAATTTCCACTCCACTTCCTGTGGATATATGTTTGATACACATAATCACTCCATTGATAATTCTCAATTCATTGATATGAATTTGATAAGAGTAATTTTAACTCATTCTCCATTTATTGAGTTAAACATCCAATTCGTTGGTATTGTTTTTACAAGAATATGTGTGAATATACTTTGATTGATTTACACTGAATATCCAATCATATTTAGTGTATTTATATTTGTCACACATAATTATGTCGTTGATTTATCCTTAACCAAAGGATACAACCTTTATGAAAGATTTCATCTCAATTTACATTCCATTGAGACTTCTTTGATGATATACACCAAATCACTTTTATGTGGTGTATATAATGTACTTTGACATAGTATATCATGAATTCCTTTATTCTCATGATATTACCATGTTTTGATTACCTCAATTATTTGTATTCAAGTGTCTCTCTTTTGGTTAGAAACTCTAACCAAAATAACATTTTAAAATGTTTTAAAGAATTATTCTTTTAAATCATGCTCATTATTGTCCATATTTTAAAAATGGTTTTAAGGATTTATTTATATGGACATTAAAGTTTTAAAATTAAAAATACTTTTAAAAAGTTTCAAAGTGTTATGGGACACTTTGATTCAAAAATCTATTTTTAAATGGCTCTTTGACAAATAGTGTGACTTTTAAATGAATTCAAGAAAAAGGGGATATTTCTCTCAAATAGTTTTGATGATTATTTTCATCTATGTCAACATCCTTCATTATTCTTGATTGAGGTTAATGTGATACAATACAATCTTCCATATTGTATCGAATGAGTTATGTTTGACTGTGGATGTGCTATTTTTATACCATTCAAGGTTTGTGGTAAAAGTGTTGACATTTCGTATGATAGTTTCAATACGAATGTTTATGTTATGTTTAAACTTGTTCATATGAGGAATGCATTGGACTTAATAAGTGACGGGTGGAGCCCGCTATAGCTCCTCGATGCATCGGTAGGTCTCATGAGACAAACTAGTGTCTTGGCACAAGGCCTTGGCAAAATTTTATTTGTAGTCTTGGCACGAGGCCTTGACTATGTGGTTATGATAGTCTGGCATTATGCATTCCAACATTATGAAAGTGGTTATTGATTTTTTCATGTGATTATTCGATTAGTAGAATATCCATGTGAATAAGTAAATGGCATTATTTCATTTTATTTATGCCTTACCATGTTGAAAGTTCATGTTTAAAAGGCTTTTGTTTTAGTTATAAATTGCCTTAAGTGTTTATGCTTATTTATGAAAGCTTATGCTATAATGTTATCCTTACTGAGCATCTGAGCTCACCCCTTTCAATGTTTTATTTTTCCCAGGATTATGAAGAAGTAATTTATGAATGACCTGCAGGGATAGTATGAGGGGATATGAAGACAAGATGTTTTTTTATGATGTAATGTAAAAATTTATGGATGTATCTAGTTATTCCAAGGCTACTAAACTAATCGGTCTTTCGAGACTTTATCTTTCTCATGATCATGCCAATGTTATGTAATAATGCACCGACTCTGGGTAACTAGGGTCGGGGCGTTACAGTTGGTATCAGAGGAAGTTTAGTACAAACCTTGGTAGCTAGATTTAGATAAACTCTGATTAGAGCATGTAGACCTAAGATGAACTTTGAGGATTAGTATAAAAAAACATCCTAGAATTTTGGTATTGTAGAGATTTTGTGAGTTTTCCGAGCAATACATCCCTGTCTGGATACGAGCAGGTAGAGGCGGCTCTGGCACAGATGTACCTAGGGGTAAAACCCGAAAACACCGCTTTGAGCTAGACTCGAACGGGAACTGGTGCACGACAACGGGCCTTGCTGCACTCTTGGTTACGACACTCCCGGGGGATATGCTTAGGATAATTTACATTTTCTTTAGGAACCAATTTAAGTAATATATACATAAGATGAGAGTAAATGACCTTGGTTAATCCTAATATGTTTCAAATTGAGAATATGGTGACATTTTCATCTCTAAATGATTTTACGACTACTATTACTCACACAATGCTTTCTGGTTTTAGTCAATGGCTGGATTCCAAGGAAGTCATAGTGACTTTGAGAATGATGTACAAGGTGGGAACGGTGGTGGCGATGAGAAACAAAATGGAATGTTGATAGGCGTAAAAGATATCGTCTTTATGCCAAATCAGTTTTCCAAAAATATGATCAACAACATATATATTAACCAACTCCCAGACTCAACAAGGAAGAGAAAGGTGATAAATGATAAGATCTCCAGCAATGGAGACAATAGAGAAAAGAAACCTCAATTTTCATCATGCAGGAAATGCGGAAAGAGACACCCAGGAAAGTGTCTCAATGGGACAACGAAATGTTTTACGTGTGGTAAGGAAGGACATAAAGTGAAGAATTGCCGAAGAAAAATGAAGGGTACTATGGAAGAAGATAAAAATGGTCCCAAGAGTCCATTTACAGTCATTTTCCGTAAATGTAAGGGACCTGGCCATTACCCGAGTGAATGTCCTATTCTATAGGATATTTTCTTGGTCAAATAAGAAGCTATGTGGAAATAAATGGTTGGAGAAAAATTTAAAAAGTATTAGCACTCCTTGTTGATGGGTTTACTTTGGAATAATTTTCTCTTGTATTTGTAACCCCGCAGTTTTCCATGTCAGAATGATATTTGAGGAATAATTGTCTCTTCTCTTGTGGATATAGGTATAAATAACCATTTGGTTTTATATGATCATAGGGTTTGGAGAAAATGATAAGTTATTATAATTTGTGATGAAAATGCAAAGTATGATATAACATTTGTGGTTAAATTATGTTATTTTGAGGAATTTATCTCATTTTGGTAATATTATAAAATATAGTTTTTGAAAAAGGACAACACGTAGACCGTGTGACAACCCGTCGCGTCGGACAAAGCTATGGGAATCGAACCCACAACCAAAGTGCGATTGGGATTTATCGCCTACCACTGGACTACGTGAAGTCCCTGGTTAGTATGACTATTTTTTTGTTAAATGATTTTATTGATCAATAATAAGATGATTTGGGTTCTTATGTCTTATCAAATGAATACCCTTGGTATAGGAAAATGATTTGGTGATTAAGTGATAAATGTTATTTTGGAAGATGTTCATTTTGTTAGGAACACTATATGCCCAAGGAAAATAGAATACAATGAGGTTTCATTTGTAGAGTAATGGTGAATTTTTATCTACATTTTTATTGTTGATTTATAGTGATTTGGGTTATTTATGGAAATGATTAACCTATAACAGAGAATATGTGATGGTGTTAATTACTTTTAAGTATGTGACTTTAAGAGTATTTGATGTCATTTGGAGATACAATGTAACATGGGAGACTACATAATCAAATTCTTCTATGTTTTGGGTTTCAATATTAGTTTGGATTATATTAAAGGATTTTAAGGACAATTGGTTATTGAATGGTATCTATTTAACTTTGGGGTATTGTTGGTTTAATTTTAGAAATTAAGATTAGTGCATATGAATATCCTTTTGGGGGATCATTAGATCATTCACTAACCATTTTGGTTTTGATTAATCTTCAAAGACAATATAAATATATGGTTTATCCTGCATGGATCATGTGATTCTATAGAAGTTTATTCTAGCACTTCCAGTGTGACCAAGTCTTCTTGAATACTCATCGTTTAAAAAAAATTGAGTTAGTGGTGGAAATTTATTAAAGACTGAAAATCCACTTAAAATTTAAGTATATCTCATAATGTTCTTAGTCAATATCATAAATGAATTCCTCTTTCTTATGTAATGTAACTTTAAAAAAAAATGTTGTCCTAGATGGTACCTTAAATCATCACTAATTTATGGCTTTGGGATTGTTGGCCTTTTCATAGCCATGTTCTCTACCACTCTCAATCAGATAATTGATGGTTAGATTTCTCCTCCATATCCATATTTTCCTACATGGAACCCTAGTATGTGTTATTTTCGGTAATCTTCATACTTTCCACTCTTTATTTTAAATAGAGGCCTCATTAATTCATTTTTCGATGTGGGATTTCAACTAAGATATTTTTAAATATCAAAAATGTGTGATCCCAATACCCTATATTTTGTTGAACCGATGGTACTTCAAATCATCATAGATTGATGAGTTTAAGGACCTCAATTTTATACTTGTTTGTGATTGATGACCTCAACCACTACCTATAAATATTTACGTTTTTCCTCCAATTATATGTCTCTAATTGCCACCAATGTTCTCATAATCGAGATCATAATTTGGTGGTGACCCTTTCATTTCTCTTTTCCTCATATTAAGACTAAATTTTAGTAAACCAATTTCCGATGTGGGTTTTCCCACAAATATATTTTCTATTTTCAACCTTTTATTTTCGAAGAACAATTTCAAATTGCGAGGACGCAATTTATTGAAGGAGGGGAGAATGTAACACCCCAAGATTTGATAGTGTGTTATTTCTTCAAAATAATTCAATAACTTGCACTACACGCAACACTGAGTTCAAGCGCACCATGACTTACCAAACAAGCCGTTCAAAAAAGTTTATGAATATTATTAACTAAATTTTAAACTTTATATAATCCTTATAATTTTAGAATCCATATTATGAGTTTCTTAGACATAATGTAAGAACAAATTCATCTTCAGTATTGTAGTTTTACCAACTTTTAATAGTGAACCCTTTTTAAATAAAATATTTTAAACTTTTTGACTAAATGGGGACATCAAAAAATTTAAAATAAAACATCCCAAGCTTCCACGGTACGCTTTCCTTTGAATAAAACAGTAGCGTGTGTTGTACGCAACTTCGAGTTTTAACACACACCACAACCGATCAAACTATGAATAGTAATACTTAATTGTTGAAATTATATATATTTTATATTTCAAAATGGACTTCATTTTTGGATTCGGAATATCAAATTTAGCCTAAGGTGAAATTTTGGTACTTTTCGGATAACTTTTATATTTTGATGAATAGTGAAAATTACTAAATTTTAATTAAAAACAACTTTTTTAATCAAAATAATTAATATTGATAAATTATAAATTTGAGTGGTTTTAAAGTATATTTAGAATATATTTTTACCATTCAATTTAATGTTTGTCATTGGACATAATTTTACAATTAAACCGAACATAAACAAGTGTCAATCTTTTGATAGTTATTATCTCTTAAAAACACGCTTTTTGTTTTGACAGCGGGAATTAATTTTAAATTAATTTCTGCCACTTCTGTGTTTTGAATTTAGGAAAATGGATTCCATATTTGGAATCAGGATGTTCAAATTGTGTAAATAGGTAACTTTTATTTTTAGACATTTTGAATAATTACTGCGGTAAATATTTTATTTACCATGGTTAAGGGTAAATCCGGTAAATAAGGGTTAAAAAATAATATTATAATAATACTAAATTACCCTAAAACGTGTCCTAACCCTATTGGTTGATACATGGTCGACCATGGGCATCTTTGGGTCTATTTTGGGACCCCATGGATCCACTTGTAAGTGATAATGACACATTATATTAATAAAGTTAAAATAAAAATGAAAATGGCATAAGCTTACATCTTTTAGAAGAACAATTTTTACATAGGGTTATACATGTTGTATTTTCGATTATAAATATTAATTAGAAAGATAAAAAGATTTCCTACATGAAGATATTTTATTTATAATTTTTATACATCAAATAAGTTAAATTATTAATGACACAATAATGATGCAATGTTTACCTCATTAATAAATCATTTAAATAAATAAGATTATAATGATTAAAATATTATCTAAAACCTGTCAAATTCTTATTGGTTGATGTTATTTAGAATATGAGTCATCTTATCTTCGACCTAAATGATTTTTGGACCATTATAAACCGAATACAAATATATTATAAAGTAATACTTTCACACTTTCATAAAGAGCCCCTCCTCTCCCTTATAAAAGGAGACCACTTCTACTCATTCCTCACACCTCTCAAGCCACTTGGCTCATCCAAACTCTGCCCAAATAAGCTCCCCACATCCCTATCCTCCTCCTTGAAGCTTCCCCTTAGGCAGAAAGCATTTCAAGAAGTCCTTTGGTTCCAACCAAAGTGAGTTACCTAAATTAAAGGTAACATTTTCTCTTAAATTATTTTCAATTATTTTGCTTCTCCAACCCCCAAACTCTTTTTATTTCCTTTATTTTGTAACAACACCAGTATCCACAATATACTAGGATGTTGTTATAAGAAGGATTAAAACTACACATTCACACAACTCCATCTAATGGATGATGAACATAATGTTTCTGTGGATGGAAAACTAACGCCTCACGAAACGATGATTGTTCAAATACATCATACCGCCTCTCATGGTGGCCATTAGGATGGAACTGTAATTAAATATGATATTAATGATATATATTTTATATATAAGCTTCTGTAATTCCATTTTATTTCATACCATTATTCGTTTCATGTTGTATATACATACGATAATTTCATTTGAGGAAGTGCGGACTACCGCCCCCTTAAAATGATATGACTCGTTCATACCACACATGGAACGTATAAAGGATGGTGTTAATGAACTTAAGTAACATATATAAAATATTATATTTTACTGGAATAGTAATATACCTATGTATCATTTGGATTCGATTCTTTTAAAATAAAAATTAAATGGAAGTAGCGTTCGTGCGTACGTACGGACTACCGTCTCCACGAACGCGATAAGATTCATTCTCCATCGTATCCATTCAAGTATAATTATCATTTGATGATTTAAAAATGATGTTTAAGGACTTGATACCATTCTGGATATGAATAATATACATCCCATTAATAACGAATATGGCTCACATAACAAAGAATATAAAGTAAAATGAACCCGTTAACACCCGAAATGACGATAATTCTAAGATATTATTAACAAATCAATGTTAAAAGATCATATATGATATCATATTAAAGTAAATGATTCTTGTATTATTCAATAACAATTATTTCACCATTATACAGGAGGTAAAACTACCATCGACCAAGGAAAAAGTACAAAGTAAGGGATTCTCTTACCTCACTTTCAATTCCGTGAGATTTCCATTGTTCGCCACTAAATTATTGAAAGTGGTGTATTGTGTACTGCCATTTGATATATATTATCATTATTGCCTTTATATTCATGTTATTCTGTAAATCATTTGGTGGGTATTAACTTTTGGCCATACAACTCAGTTGATTAACATGGTAAGGGATTTTCTTATCTCACTTTTAATTCCGTGAGAGTTCCATTGATCACCACTTAATTATTGCATGTGGTGTATGTGTACTGCCCATGATTGTATTCATTGTGTTATATACTTTTATTTATGGGTATTTACATCATCATGGTATGATACTTCTTTCATGGGTGTATGTTTCTTAAGATACCTAATCAATAAGGGAATTTGAGATTTCAATTTCCACTCATTTGGCTTTACGCATATTTCATTGATTATATTACCCCAAGATTATGTGTGGAATCACTATTCATTTGATTATGTCATAATTTCCACTCCACTTCCTGTGGATATATGTTTGATACACATAATCACTCCATTGATAATTCTCAATTCATTGATATGAATTTGATAAGAGTAATTTTAACTCATTCTCCATTTATTGAGTTAAACATCCAATTCGTTGGTATTGTTTTTACAAGATTATGTGTGAATATACTTTGATTGATTTACACTGAATATCCAATCATATTTAGTGTATTTATATTTGTCACACATAATTATGTCGTTGATTTATCCTTAACCAAAGGATACAACCTTTATGAGAGATTTCATCTCAATTTACATTCCATTGAGACTTCTTTGATGATATACACCAAATCACTTTTATGTGGTGTATATAATGTACTTTGACATAGTATATCATGAATTCCTTTATTCTCATGATATTACAATGTTTTGATTACCTCAATTATTTGTATTCAAGTGTCACTCTTTTGGTTAGAAACTCTAACCAAAATACCATTTTAAAATGTTTTAAAGAATTATTCTTCTAAATCATGCTCATTAATGTCCATATTTTAAAAATGGTTTTAAGGATTTATTTATATGGACATTAAAGTTTTAAAATTAAAAATCCTTTTAAAAAGTTTCAAAGTGTTATGGGACACTTTGATTCAAAAATCTATTTTTAAATGGCTTTTTGACAAATAGTGTGACTTTTAAATGATTTCAAGAAAAGGGGGATATTTCTCTCAAATAGTTTTGATTATTATTTTCATCTATGTCAACATCCTTCATTATTCTTGATTGAGGTTAATGTGATACAATACAATCTTCCATATTGTATCGAATGAGTTATGTTTGACTATGGATGTGCTATTTTTATACCATTCAAGGTTTGTGGTAAAAGTATTGACATTTCATATGATAGTTTCAATACGAATGTTTATGTTATGTTCAAACTTGTTCATATGAGGAATGCATTGGACTTAATAAGTGACGGGTGGAGCCTGCTATATCTCCTCGATGCATCGGTAGGTCTCATGAGACAAACTAGTGTCTTGGCATAAGGCCTTGGAAAAATTTTATTGGTAGTCTTGGCACGAGGCCTTGACTATGTGGTTATGATAGTCTGGCATTATGCATTCCAACATTATGAAAGTGGTTATTGATTTTTTCATGTGATTATTCGATTAGTAGAATATCCATGTGAATAAGTAAATGGCATTATTTCATTTTATTTATGCCATACCATGTTGAAAGTTCATGTTTAAAAGGCTTTTGTTTTAGTTATAAATTGCCTTAAGTGTTTATGCTTATTTATGAAAGCTTATGCTATAATGTTATCCTTACTGAGAATCTGAGCTCACCCCTTTCAATGTTTTATTTTTCCCAGGATTATGAAGAAGTAATTTATGAATGACCTGCAGGGATAGTATGAGGGGATATGAAGACAAGATGTTTTTTTATGATGTAATGTAAAAATTTATGGATGTATCTAGTTATTCCAAGGCTACTAAACTAATCGGTCTTTCGAGACTTGATCTTTCTCATGATCATGCCAATGTTATGTAATAATGCACCGACTCTGGGTAACTAGGGTTGGGGCGTTACATGGAGAATGGGGTGTTATGCGAAGACCTTCCCAAATAATGATCTGAATGATAGAAAGAGAAAATATTACAAGCTGAATGGTGTACCAAAATCCTTTATGACTATATCAGAATGTGTTAGGCCATCCAATGAAGTTGTATTATGTAAAATGTTTTTCACTCATATATTAATATTGTCTTCTTTGATTTGTGGTATACAAATTCCATTATTTCTATGAAAAGTTTTTTGAAAATGGGAAATTTCACCTCAAGAAATGATACCATAACTTATAGTAAAATCTCTACTAGAAAATAGTAATGAAAAAAATCATTATAATAATCATCGTTATAATGACCCATACATTTCATAAATTGTTAATACTTCAAAATTGAAGCATACTGGCGAGAGGCCCCCTCCCTGAGGATGCTGCAGGTTGGCCCCGACTTGGCTCCTCCATTAGATAGAATGCAGGGGCAATGGGTAAGATGGAATCCTCCAACAAATGGTTTGAAACTAAACATAGATGGATCCTGCATCTCAGGTACCATGCGAGGAGGAGGAGTGGTTCAGAATTCAGGTGGGAGTGTGGTCCTTTCTTTCATATCCCACTTAGGTAATGGCAACGCTCTTGAGGCGAAGGCCAAGGCTCTCTTCACCGGGCTCAATCTATGTAATCAGAACAATATTGAAATTTCTCAAGCAGAAACTGACTCGAGGATCATCCACAACTCCCTGCATAACAGAGGATCCACCCCATGGTCGGTTATGTACATCATCAGGAGATTCAAAGAGCTCATGAGACAAAACATTCAAGTTACACATACATGGAGAGAGGGGAATAAAGTCGCGGACTACCTTGCCTCTCTTGCTATCCCTGGCTCTGAGGGCACCTACATTCATAATGTCACCTCCTTGAAGCCTGAGGGTGTGAATCTAATTCATGGGGACGCCCTTGTTCTTCACTATTTTAGACCCCCTAGTCCTCGAGTTTCTTTGTTATGAGGATCATTAATATTTTGTTGTAACTCCTTGAATAAAATATATAATAATGATGATGATGAAAGGACCGTATAGGTATATTTTATTTAGAATACGGGAAACATAAACAACTGGTTCATAAATCATCTACGTAGTCTCCCATTTATTTCATCAAATCTAGAGTCCCTTTTTGGAATATCCAACTTAATAAACTTCTTTATGACCTGGGGAAAGAAAAAATAATAAAGGGTGAGCTCAAATACTCAATAAGGGTAAACAAAAGAAATATCAATCACATAATATTCATAAGAACATATCATTTTGGAAATCTTAACCTGCAAAAGAGATCATAGTTTCAAAACATGGGATAAATAATAGTAGTGAAATGTAATCCCAATAATTATAAATTAAAACAAGAAACTTTGTTTCATACACACATAATCATAGAGAATCATATCATAGTAGTCAAGACTCATTACCAAGACTATCTTAGCGAACAAAGTCCATTTCTGAACCACGTTGACTCCTCATTTCATTCCTGTTTCACTAAACCGGTTTAACCTTCCATTCCAGCCTTGTCTATCTCATGAGATATAAATCATTACCCAATGCATTGGGTGGAGATATAGGTCCCACCCATCTCATAAGGAAACAATTCTTATGTGTGCCACACAATCATAAATCATACATCATAGCATAACCCATGTAATAAAAATGGGAATCTTAATCATCATTCCATCATAACATAATCCATATAAGATAAAAGGACATCATAAAAATAACTAAATCATAACATAATCAAATCAATGTAAAAATAGGGATATAAACAGAACCCTATATTATATTAGATGGAAAATAATTTTGATAAAACACTTGAACTCCATTCATGAGGAAAATATCCTCTCTACTTCAAAAAGATTTTTCCTTTATTAACATGTCATACAATTTTAAACTAAAAGGAGTTGATTAAAAATAAACATCAAAAATTGTAGTGGAAGCTTCATTGAAATAATATTCTATGAATCCATTCATTCCGTATAAGTTAAAATAACATTCTTCCCGCACTTTGGTCGGGAAAGTCAAAAAGTACCTCGTATGAAATATGACAAAATATTCCTTTCAAATCTTTTACTAAAAACTCACCGAAGGGTAAAATTGGATTTAAACCATTTTTGGTGGATTGAAATAATATTACATATTGAGGAAACATGGAAATGGATGATAAAAGACCCCCCCAGTAAATACCAATGTATAAACAATCTCGGATAAAAATGAGATTGTGATATTTTCCCATACCTTAGGTCTGATTTTCTTCGTAAGTGTCCGAACCTCCTGTATAATGATTTAAATAATGTTATTGACTTATTCTAGAATCATACTTATTTTTATGATATCATATATGGTCATATTCTTAGCTTCTTATTAGTAATATTTGATTGTTACTTGTTATTCAGGTGTTTATTTCTTTTTGTTCTTATGTGTGTTTTGTCGAATAAATTATTATTCTTCTTTTTAGGTTATAGATACCTCATTTAAAGGATGGTATTAGTGTATACATATCATATTTATTCACTCAATTCATATATGTAATAATTATTCAATGAAAATCATGTAGAACGAGTCGTATCACATCATGGAGACGGTATTCCGTACATATGCACGAGCGATGATATCGTTCCATGATAGTGGAATTGTATTGGAGTTTATGTATACTATTTAAGATAAAATATCACTTTACAATAATCATATATAGTTATTATTTACACCATTATACCCATTCATGTAAGGTGGTGGTGGAAAATAGATTACACCATGGTGTGGAGATGGTATTTCGTATGTATGCATGCGCGGTGATTTCATTTTCCGTACGATGGATAGATGGTGAAATAGGGTCATTTAATACTTATAATAACATATCAGTATATGATTGATATTGATGTTATTACTTCATAATGAAACAACTAATGAATAATAAGTGTAAGAAGAAATAAAGTTGAAAGAATCGGTAACTGACATTACCTCTTCTTTGAAGCGCCTCTTTGGGACCTCCTCTTAGGGAACTAAAATTGGTATTTGAAGAAGACCAGGACCTCTATGATTTATCTAGGAAAGTGGAGAAGAGAATTAGTCAGGGGTTGTCCGAGCTTGATACTCAATGTGGTGTGAGGAAGAGAGGGAGTAGGTGCCCTTTTATAAGGGAGGAGAGGGGAACCTTTGGAAAAATTAAAAATATTATTTTATTATAAAGTCATATTCGGTTTTTAATAGCTCCAAATTTATTTATATAGAAGTTAAGGTTTGGAAGGGTCGAAATCCTCTCATCCAATAGAATTTTGACAAGTTTAGGTTTCTATTTTAGCCTTATCATTTAGATATAACTGTAAGTTAGATAATTTAACTTTTACTGTGTCTTCTTGTTTTCTTACACTATAAGGTTAATAAACTTACTATAACAAGCCAAACGAACCCCAAGTTGTTTATTATTAATATATATAACCTTATCTAAGTCATTTTTCCGAACCTTAGATTTTTAGGAATAAAATAACAATTAATAATATAATATTTGTTTTCAAAATTATTTTATGTCAATTTTGACACTATTAGGTAATTGATTTTTGTGAAAATCATAACAAAAATATTAGTTCGAACAAAGTTAATTATATCAATACTAACATGTCATATTAACAAAAATATTTTATTAATAATATAATTAATTCATCATCATTGTGTCATAAATGAATTAAATTATTTAAAGTCTAAAAATTACAAATAAAATACCATTATGTAGGAAAAATTTTTAGCTTTCTAATGAATATTTATAGTCTAATTTCTCTTATGAATGACCCTATATTAAAAATTATTTAGTTACTAAACATTTATTTTAACTATTTTAACCCTTCTTTAAATAAATTAATATAAATTGTCCTAATCTAATCCAAGTGGGCCTAAATGGTCATATTTTATTACTAATGTTGTTTTTGGTCAAATTAAACTTATCCAATAGAATTAGGACATGTGTTAGGGTAATAATAATATCATTTTTACCCTTAATTACCCTATTTACTTTTAACCGTGGTTAAAAAAGTAAAAAGTTACTATTCACCAAAAATTATTTTCATCTCATTGAACCACATTTTATAACTTAATATTAACTGTGTCTCTCGGATTTTCGAAATTCCACTCACAGAAGCGGTAAAATTATGTTTAATGTGAATTTGGAAATTCTCCTAGTAAGTGGGTAAAAGACGGTGAAAAGTTCAATAAATGTTTATATGTCTAAAATTATTATAAAATGACTCTAATGAATTGAATTGAACTTAAATATGTATTATGTATCAATTTTGACCTAAAATAAATTTAAATAAAATAAATAATTATTTTATTAAAAAGTCGGTTTTTAAATAGTAACCCAGTGTTTTCACTATTCATCATAAATTGAATGTTTTTATAAAAATACCAAAATTTCACCCTAGGCTAATTTAGATATTCCGAATCCAAAAATGAAGTCCATTTTGAAAAAAAAATTACAAAATTTTAAATAGTGAGTACTACTATTCATAAAAGCTAGTTTTAATAATTTTTTAATAGCATATTATTGTTTAGTGAAACTCGGTATTGCGTACGACGCAAGCTATCGAGGAAGTTCGTGATTGCGTGTAAAGAAAGCCAAGCTAGTGTTGTGTGTAGTGAAAGATTCCTTTGATGATTTATATAACCTAAAAACAAAATATTTCTCATATAAGTCTCGGGTGTTACATTCTACCCCCCTTAATATGAATTTCGCCCTCAAAATTAGTCACTTTGTAACAAACAGATGAGGATACCTATCCCTCATCATATCCTCAAGCTCCCATGTAGCTTATTATAATTGGTGGTTCCTCTATAAAACATTCACCAAGAGAGTGGTCTTGTTTCATAGGACTTTTTCGCCACGATCCAGAATCTCTATTGGCTATTCTTCATATGAAAGATATTGCTCCAGCGGTACAACTTATGAGATAAGTAAATGTGAAGGATCAGTTGTGTACTTTCTCGGGAGAGATACATGGAACACATCATGAACTTGAGAGAGATTCAGTGGAAGCTCCAATCGGTAAGCAACCTTCCCAACATGATCCAGTACTTCGAAAGGACTGATATACCTAGGGTTCAGCTTTCCCTTCATTCCAAATATCATTACTCTCTTCCAAGGAGGTATTCGTAAGAACACTTCATCACCCACTTCAAACTCTAGGTCTTTTCTTCGGTTATCAGCATAACGTTTTTGTCGACTCTGAGCTGCTCTTATGTGTTGTTGAATAGATCTGACCTTTTCTGCCCTCTCATCAACAAGATCAGGTCCTAATAGCTTTCTTTCCCCAACTTGATCCCATCAAGTTGGAGTCCGGCATTTCATTCCATAGAGAGCTTCATAAGGAGCCATCTGAGTAATGGAGTGAAAGATATTATTATAAGAAAATTCCACCAAAGGTATGTGTTTATCCCAGCCACCTTTGAAATCCATAGAGAAAGATCTCAACATATCTTTTAGAGTATGAATTGTCCTCTCAGACTGACCGTCTGTCTGAGGATGATAAGCAATGCTGAAACTCGACTATGTATCTAGAGTATGATGAAGACTTCGCCAGAACATTGAGGTAAACCTTGGATCCCGATCAGATAAAATGGAAAGTGGTACTCCATGCAATGTTTCCACTTCCTTTACATATATCCTGGAAATCTGATCCAAAGAGAAATCCACTCTAATAGCAATGAAGTGTGCAGACTTTGTAAGACGATCAACTATGACCCAGATAGCATTATTGCCTTTGGATGTTTTAGGAAGTCCGGTGACAAAGTCCATAGTGATGTTTTCCCATTTCCATTCTTGTATGGAAAATGGTTGTAACATCCCCTTAGACTTCGATCTCTTGGCTTTAACTTGCTGACAAACCAAGCATCGAGAGACATATTCAGCAACATCTCTTTTCATGCCATCCCAACAGAAGTTCTCCTTCAGGTCCCTATACATCTTCATGCTTCCTGGATGAATAGAGAATGAAGAACTATGAGCCTCATCCAGTAACTCCTTCTTTAATTCTGGTATGGGAGGAACACAAACCCGATTCATGAAATGTATTATCCCATCACAATCAAGGTTGAATTTAGGAACATTTCTCACCTTCTTTTGTAACACTACATCTTCTTTCTGCGCCTCTTTAATCTTCACATGTATATATGGTTGAACATTCATTTGAGAAAGATACAATTTTCCCCTTTCATTATAATTCCAAGATCCATCCTTTTTAAATCCATAAATATTGGTTCTTTTTAGATCCTCATCCTTGATAAGATAGCATGGTCTTGTCGACTTAATGCATCTACCACCTTGTTTTCATTCCCAAGGTGGAAATGAATTAAGAATTCATGATCCTTAATCAGCTCCAACCATCTTATTTGGCGCATATTCAGCTCCTTTTGTGTGAAAATATACTTTAAACTTTTATGATCAGTATAAATGTCACACCTTTCTCCATAAAGATAACGCCTCCAAATATTTAATGCAAAGATTACCGCCGGTAACTCCAAATCATGTGTTGGGTAATTTTGCTCATGGATTTTCAACTGTCGTGAGGCATAAGCGATCACCATATCATTTGGCATAAGAACACAACCCAGCCCCTTCTTGGATGCATCACTATAGATCACAAACCTTTCTCCACTACAATGCAGTGTAAGAATAGGTGCACTTGATAACCTTATTTTCAACACCTTGAAATTCTCTTCACATTACTCTATACAGACAAACTTAACTCCTTTCCGAGTCAACTTGGTGAGTGGATTAGATAATAGTGACAAATCTTTCACAAAACGTCGATAATATCCAGCCAAACCAAGAAAACTTCGGATCTTGGATACTGTTGTTGGTTTCGACCATCTTTTGATAAGCTTTGTTTTTGTTGGATCCATAGATATCCCCTCTTTTGAGATTATGTGACCCAAAAATGCAACTTTTTGAAGCCAAAATTCACACTTGATAAATTTGGCATAAAGCCTTTCCTTTCTCATGGTCTTCAATATAATTCTCAAGTGATCTTCATGTTATTACTTGCTCTTTGAATAGACAATAATATCATCTATAAAGACTACCACAAACTGATAAAGATAGTATCTAAAGACTCTATTCATCAGATCCATGAAGATAGCAGGGGAATTAGTAAGACCAAATGGCATCACTATAAATTCATAGTGTCCATACCTTCTACGGAAAGCCGTCTTTGGTATATCCTCCCTTTTGAACCTTAATTTATGATACCCTGATTGAAGATCAATATTGGAAAAGTATTGAGCTCCGCGTAGTTGGTCAAATAAGTCATCAATGCATGGGAGATGATATTAGTTCTTGATAGTGATCTTGTTAAGTTCTTGATAATCAATTCCGAGTCTCATTGATCTATATTTATTCTTAACGAACAGAAAAGGTGCTCCCCAAGGTGATGCACTAGGGCGTGTGAATCCCTTATCAATATTCTCTTGGACTTTGTTCTTCAATTCCTGCAACACATTTGTGGCCATTCTATAAGGTGTCTTTGAAATAGGCAAAGCACCCGGTACGAGTTCTATTGAAAACTCGACTTCACGATTTGGTGGAGGACCCGGAAATTCCTCCGGAAAGACATCGTCAAACTCTCGTACAATGGGAATATTCGTAATAGTGATTTTCTCACCAACCATTTTAGATAAATAACCTTCATTTAGTGGAATCAAGACCCATAATATGGAAGAAATTTCCACTGGAAGGTAATGTTCATCCATGCATCGATAGACGATCATAGATTGATCTTTGATATGAAATTTGACATCCGTTCTTTTGAAATTGATATGAGCTCCATATAGAGAAAGCCAATCCATGACAAGAATCACATCAAATTCCACTATAGGAAGGATGACAAGATTTGCAGGAAGCACTTTCCCACAAACTTTAATCGGAGAAGAATTATAAACTTTTGATGCAACTGTTGTTCCATTAGGGGTTGTCACAGCTAAATCAACATCTAATTGTTGAGGTAATATGGTTATACCTTTAGAAAATTCATCATAAATAAAAGAGTGGATGGATCCAGAATGAAATAAAACATTTTATACTTTAGAGTGGATGGTTCACCACTTCTTTATCGTACTCCACATCGTTGATAGAAATTGCATGTGACTTTCCTTTTTCTTTAGCCTTAAGAGTTTGTTGACATCGATCATCATCCACAACCCTTGGATTTGGGCATTGATTGGCATAATTCCCCATTTCCATGCACTTGTAACATTGAAGTGTAGGAGGTGCACTCTGTGTAGTGTTTTCTTTGTTCGCATCACTAGACATATTCTTCCCATCATTACAGCATTCAAATTACTGATGACCTTACTTTCAACATTTGGAACATTTACTTGTCCCTTTAAGACAACTCCCTCAATGTTTCTTTCCACACTTTGAGCATAAGGGAAAACTCATCTTCTTTTTAGTGTGCTATTTAGATTTTCCATCAAATTCCATTTTCCTCTTCTTATCAAACCCATATGACTGATGGGTTACTCCAATCTCCATCTCAACCTTGAGAGCACATCGAATAATTTCCCTATATCTATTGAAGTCCCTTATGGATAATTCCCTTCGAAGACTTGGTTTTAAGACACTAAAGAATCGATCGATCTTACTCTCAGGTTGTATAATAATACTAGAAGCGTACCTTGAAAGTCTTGTAAAAGTTTCTTCATAGGTACCAACATATTCATCATCATTTTGCTTTAGTTCAAGAAACTCCTTCTCTATCTTTGTTCGGAGAATACGAGGGAAGTACTTATTGAAAAATAAGTTCTTGAACTCATCCCATTCCATGGACTCAATTTCACCCCTTTGCCTCGTATTCTTGATAAGATTCCACCATTGATCAACTTCACCTTACAAACGATAAACTGCTAAGATGAATTTATCATGTTCAGAACATTGAAGAACTGAAAATATCTTTTCAGTAGTACTAATCCATTGTTCAGCAACAAATGGATCAGTAGACCCGCTGAATGAGGGTGGACGCTACCTCATGAAGGATTCAACAGAATGTTGCTCCTTCCTTTGCTCATTTGGAAGTCCTGTATGATTCATAGATTGAGAACGTTGTGTGAGCGTGGCTATAAGATTTTTCATTCCATCTACCATAACATTTGGTTTCTCAGGAGGACAATCATTGCATTACCTGTCGCATTCCGCATTAACACGGTTCCTTCAGGTTCCATCCATTGACTAAAATTAAGAAGAATAGTGTGAGAAACACTAATTATAATAAGAAAAACACATAATCAAGAATAAAATTTTACACTTAAGGTCTTATCATATCTTATTCATGGACATTTCTAAAACACTAAGATTGTGTTTCATGCTTAGACTTATCCTTAGGGTTCTTACTAAGGCTTTTACATCCTAGTTTCCAAAGGTTGACTATAACTTTCCTCTGATACCAACTATAACAACCCATACTTTACAGACATTGTTAATACTTCAAAATTAAAGCATACTTATTACAACATATAACAAAACCATGAAAGGACAGTATAGGTATAGTGTCTTTAGAAACCGGGAAGCATAAACAACTGGTTCATAAATCATCTACGTTGTCTCCCATTTATTTCATCATATCTAGAGTCCATTTTGGGAGTATCCTACTTAATAACCTTCTTCATGACCTGGGGAAAGAAAACATACAAAAGGGTGAGCTCAAATGCTCACTAAGGGTAAAAAAAGAAATATCAACCACATCATATTTATAAGAACATATTATTTTGGAAATCTAAACCTGCAAAAGAGATCATAATTTCATAACATGGGATAAATAATAGTAGTGAAATGTAATCACAATAATCATAACTTTAAACATGAAAGTTAGTGACATACACACATAATCATAGAGAATAATTTCTCAGTAGTCAACACTCATTTCCAAGACTATCTTAGCGGACAATGTCCATTTCTGAACTGAGTTCACTCCTCGTTTCAGTCCTGTTTCACTAAACCGACTTAACCATCCGTTCCAGCCATGTATATCTCATGAGATATAAATATTTACCCAATGCATTGGAGGGAGATATAGGAACCACCCATCTCATAAGGAAACCATTCTTATGTGTGCCACACAATCATAAATCATACATCATAGAATAACCCATGTAATAAAAATGGGAATCTTAAACATCATGCCATTATAACATAATCCATATAAGATAAAAAGACATCATAAAAATAATTTCATCGTAACATAATCAAATCAATGTATAAATAGGGATATAAATATAACCCTATATTATCTTAGACGGAAAATAATTTTCATAAAACACTTGAAGTCCATTCTTGAGGAAAATATCCTTTGTACTGCAAAAACATTTTTACTTTCTTAACATGTCATACAATTTTCAACTAAAATAAGTTGATTAAAAATAAACATGAAACCTTGTAAAGGAAGCTTCAAGGAAATAATGTTCTATGAATCCATTCATGCCGTATAAGTTAAAAAAACATTATTCCCATACTTTGGTTGGAAAAGTCAAAAAGTACCTCGTAAGAAAAACGACAAAAGATTCCTTTCATATATTTTACTAAAAACTCACCAAAGGTAAAATTGGATTTAAAAAATTTTAGGTGGATGGAAATAATATTACATATTGAGGGAACATGGATGTGGATGATAAAATACACCCTCGTAAATACCAAAGTATAAACAATCTCGGATAAAAATGAGATTGTGATATTTTCCCTTACCTTAGGTCTGATTTTCTTCGTAAGTGTATGAACCTCCTGTATAATGATTTAAATTATATTATTGACTTATTACAGAATCATAATTATTTTTATGATATCATATATGGTCATATTCTTAGCTTCTTATTAGTAATATTTCAATGTTACTTGTTATTCGGGTGTTTATTGCTTTTTGTTTTTATGCGTATTTTGTCGAATAAATTATTCTTCTTCTTTTTAGGTTATAGATACCTCATTTCCAGAATGGTATTAGTGAATACATATCATATTTATTCACAAAATTCATTTATGTAATCATTATGCAATGAAAATCATGTAGAACGAGTCGCATCACATCGTGGAGACGGTATTCCATACGTACGCACGAGCGATGATATCGTTCCCATGATCGTGGAATTGTATTGGAGTGTATGTATAAAATTTAAGAATCAATATAACTATAAAATAATCATATATAGTTATTATTTACACCATTATCCCCATCCAGGTAAGGTGGGGGTGTAAAATAGACTACACCACGGTGTGGAGACGGTATTCCATACGTACGCACGCACGGTGATTTCATTTTCCGTAGGATGGATAGATGGTGAAATAGGGTTGTTTAATACTTATAATAACATATCAGTATATTAGTGATACTGATGTTATTACTTCATAATGAAACAACTAAAGAAGAAGAAGTGGAAGAAGAAATAAAGTTGAAAGAATCGGTAACGGACATTACCTCTTCTATGAAGCGCTTCTTTGAGACATCATCTTAGGGCACTAAAATTGGCCTTTGAAGAAGACCAGGACCACTAGGATGTTTATACGGAAGTTTAGAAGAGAATATTTCAGGTTTTGGCTGATCATGAAGGCTCAATGTTGTGTGAGGAAGAGAGGGAGGAGGTTCCCTTTTATAAGGGAGGAGAGGGGCACCATTGGAAAAACTAAAAATATTATTTTATTATAAAGTCATATTCGGTTTTTAATAGATCAAAATTGATTTATTTCGATGAAAATGTGGGTATGGGTCGAAATAATCTCATAGAATAGAATTTAGACAATGTTAGGTTTCTATTTTAACCTTTCCATTTAGATTTAACTTTAACTAAGATAATTTAACTTTTACTGTGTCTTCTTGTTTTCTTACACTATAAGGTTAATAAACTTACTATAACAAGCCAAAAGAACCTCAAGTTGTTTATTACTAAAATATATAACCTTATCTAAGTCATTTGGCCGAACCTTAGATTTTTAGGAATAAAATAACAATTAATAATATAATATTTGTTTTAAAAACTATTTTATGTCAATTTTGACACTATTAGGTAATTGATTTGTGTGAAAATAATAACAGAACGATTAGTTCTAAAAAAGTTAATTAAATCAATAATAACATGTCATATTAACATAAAAAATTATTTTTATTCTTAAAAATTGTCAAATTACATTTATTTGGGTATTTATAACATCTATTATGTCAATATTTCATTAATAATATAATTACTTCATCATCATTATGTCATAAATTAATTAAATTATTTAAAGTCAAAGAATTACAAATAAAATAAAATTTTGTAGTAAATATTTTTATCTTTCTAATTAATATTTATAGTCCAATTTATCTTATGTATAACCCTATATTAAAAATGATTTATTTATTAAACTTTGATTTTAACTATTTTAACCCTTCTTTAAATAAATTAATATTAAATGTCCTAATCTAATCCATGTCGGACTAAATGGTCATATTTTATTCCTAAGGATTCTTTTGGTCGAATTACACTTATTTAATAGAATTAGGACATGTGTTAGGGTAATAATAATATCATTTTTACACTTAATTACCCTATTTAATTTTAATCGTGGTTAAAAAAAGTAAAACGTTACTATTCACCAACAATTATTTTCATCTCATTGAGACACGTTTTAGTCCTTAATATTAACTGTGTCTCTCGAATTTTCGAAATTCCACTCAGAGAAGCGGAAAAACTAAGTTTTATGTGAATTTGTAAATTATCCTAGGAGGTGGGTAAAAGACGGTGAAAAGTTCAATAAAATTTATATATATCTAAAATTATTATAAAATGACTCCAATGAATTTCATTGAACATATATAGGTATTATGTATCAATTTTGACCTAAAATAAATTTAAATAAAAAAATAATTATTTAAATAAAAAGTCAGTTTTTAAATAGTAACCTAGTGTTTTCACTATTCATTAAAAATTGAATATTTTCAGAAAAATACCAATATTTTACCCTAGGCTAATTTCGATATTCCGAATCAAAAAATGAAGTCCATTTTGAAAAATAAAATTTACAAAATTTCAAAAAGTGGGTATTACTATTCATAACGGCTAGTTTTAATAATATTTTAATAGCATATCGTTGTTTAGTGAAACTCGGTATTGCGTACGACGCAAGCTATCGAGGAAGGTCGTGATTGCGTGTAAATTAAGCCAAGCTAGTGTTGGGTGTAGAGAAATATTCCTTTGATGATTTATATAACATAAAAACAAAGTATTTCTCATAAAAGTCTCGGGTGTTACAATCGTATTGTTGTATACAGATATATAGTACCTTAAAACCTTGTTTTTCTTCCTTTAGAAGAGTTTAATTTTATTCTGAGTATGGAATAGATTTATTTTTGTCATGTTAATATTGATTTTAAATATAAAGATATTTTTTTCAGATTGAGTTTTAGTAATTATACAAAAATGAACTCATACCATTTATAACATATCAGGAATATGATAAACTACAAAAATATGGGAATAAAATTTATCATTGAGCTTTTTTTGGAAACAATGGAGCCATTCATATTATTTATATTTCAGTGGTAAAGGTATACCATGATGTTTATCTTGATATGTTTCTCAGTATTATACCTAATCAAAAAGTTGAATTTACCATTGAATTATTTTCTAATTCTATTCCAATTTTGAATTCCCCTTATCGAATGGCACAACTATAAATTCTATAATTGAGAAATTAGTAATAGTAGTTTCTTGTTAATGCTTCTTTGGATTGATCACATCACTATAGGGTCCTACTATTTTTTTATTTAAAAATAATTATTATTCCTTGAGAATATTTGTTGATTATAGAGAATTGAATAACATTGATATTTATAATACATATCCTTTTCTTCATATCGATGATTTTTTTCATCATATCATATGATCTCAGTATTTTTCCAGGATTGACCTAAGATTTCGGTACCTTATGATGAAGGTCACAGAGGATTAAATTCATAATACAATGTTACGAACTATATATGGGCATTATGAGATCATTTTGTTTACCTTTGGCTTTAAAAAACCCTACTATATTTATTGATCTTATAAGTATAATCATTTTACAAAATTTGGTTATGTTTATTGTTTTTTTGTTTTCGATATTTTAGTTTTTACAAAAAGTTATTAAGATCATGAAAATAATTTATGTATTTTGAAACAAACTCTCAATAAAAATAAGTTATATGGGAAATTTAGAAAATTTTAATTTGGGATGCAACATATTTCTTTTCTTAGGAGTATTGTAAATAAGGATGGTATTATTGCTGATCCCTCCAAAAAGGTGGTTGATGAATGGAAAATTTCTACAAATATTACTAAGATTAATTGATATCTTAGATTAAAAAGATAATACCAAAAGTTTGTTAAAAAAAATGAAAATTAATATAGTCCCTAACTAAGTTAACATGAAATGGTGTCAAATTTATTTGAACAAAATACTCTAATGTTTGTTTTCAATATCTGAAAAGAATATTAGTGAATGCTCTAGTTTTGGCCATGTCTTTTAGAAATAGTAATTATTTCGTTTATAGAGATTCTTCATTAATGGTATTTGTTTGACATTTGATGTTAATTATCAGGTAATTACGTATTCTTTAAGACAACTGAAACATCATTAGTTAAATTATCCCACACATGATTTGGAATTAGATGTTTTGGGTTTTTCATTAAATATATGGAGGAATCATTTATATAGATCCAAATTTGAAAGATATGCTTACTATAAATATTTGAAGTATACATTTACTTGGAAGGAATTGAACTTAATTTAGAGAAGATGACTAGAACTGATAATCTATTATAAATGAATGATCAATTTCAATCCTGAAAAATAAAACAAGGTGGAAAATTCCTGGTGTCAAAAACATCTTGCTATATTGACCATGTTATGTTTGGAATAGGACCCCTTGATTAATGATTTGATGAATTTTGTCTTGGGATGTTTCTATGTAAGAAATTCTTCTTTTTGGTTTCATGTGTCACTATAGTTTCCTCTCTCGGACAGAATTGGGAAAGAATAGAAGGAAGACCATGAGATACATAAAAATGTTGAATTGTCTATGAATGTATACTTTCTGAATTTAATATTGATAAAGATTGATTCTTGAGATTTAAAATGAGATTATTTATAACTTTTAATTCATAGATGAATAAATAATTATTCACTAAAACTCATATTCCTCTATTTTGATATCATCATACTAGCACTACGATGCAAAGTGGCCTTTGAGAATATTACCGGTGGGATGGACTGAAAAGATAAATTTATTATTTTACCATGAAATGTTTTATTTTTCAACATAATAATATGGGGAGACACTTGAAAAATGGGATTCTTCATACTTTTCTAGTAGCAATGAGGAAATGGAAAAATATATCCATATACATAATGGTGGTACTATGAAAGACCTCTTGAGGTAACAATGCAATTTGAATTATTAATGATGGACTGAAAAAGTATTCATATTTTTACATATTTAAAATTATAAATCTTTTTATCCACTTTATCAGATGTACCAAAAATTATATAATCAGGTTACATAGAGTTTCTCTTTTAATTATATCTGACTGTGATCCAAGGTTTACTTCGAATTTTTTAAAATTCCTTCAAAATTCACGGGGGACTGAAATAAATATTAATATATCCTTTAATCCCCAATGTGATTGAAGGTAATAGAAAAATATTTAGACATTTGAGAATATTCTTTGAGCTTGTTCAAAGGATTACCAGGGATGTTGGGATCAACATATTCTTTTTGATGATTTTTCTAATAATAATTGTTTTTATTCTAGTATACAGATGAAACCTTTTTATGAAATATATTAAAATCAGTGTCGAAATAAATCATTTTGGGATTAAGTCATCGAATGAATGTTTATGGGACCAGAATTAGTGGTTGAATTATTTAATAACATGAGGATTATCCAGCAACACATGAGGATAGATCATAGCCTACAGAATTGCTAAGTAGATTATAGGAGGAAATATACTTTTTGAGGTATGAGATAATGTTTTCCATAATATATCACCCCGAAAAGTGTTATGCATTTTGGTAAGAATGGAAATATAATTCCATGGTCCATTTAACAATTTTAAATTCTATATAACATTGGAGTAATTTACAATTGAGTATTCTTTCCTTCGAGTTCATCTCAGATATGCAACATTTTTCGTGTTTTGATTTTAAGAATGAATATTCCAAATTCATCAGATATTTTAATTCTACAAGTAGTTAAAATAGAATATAACCTTTCATATAAAGAGAAACCTATTCATATTCTCAATTTTAGATAGAAACTAATGCGGAATAAGGTAATTCAATTACATAAGTTTTCTCAGAGAAACAATATAGTTTATGAAGTAACATGGGAATCTCAAACTGTTACGAGGGAAATGTATCTTAAATTTTCTTAACAAGTGAATGAAAATTTGTGAGGTCTCAATTTCTAGAATGGTGGATGATGTGATAACCCAAGTACGTATAAAATTATTTTATTATTCAGGAATTAAATATTCAAATTAATTATAAATTTATAATGAAATAAGTGAAAATTATAGAAATTATGGAATCTATAATATTGTAATAGTAAACAAAACTCTAATATTAGAAATAAAATCTATATATTTAATATGTAAAAATTTGATATATTTATATCATGGATTTAGTGAATGAATGTTTTCAAAATGATAAATTAAATGTTGTAATTGTTTTCGCACATAAATGTTTATTTAATATTTTATAATAATATAATGAAATAAAAGAAAAATTATCTTCATAAATTAGATTTATAAATTAATTTCTTTTCTTATGGTTATCAAATAATATTATGACACCTTAATTAAAATTTCAAAGTCATATAAAATCAATTGTAATTTTAAAATTTGTATTGTTTGAAAAAAATATTTTAATTAAAAATTAAGTTTCTTAAATTTATAAAATTAATTTCATATAATGGATTTCAATTTTTAATTATATATATATATAATGGTTATGGTGCATATTTGGGATTTTTCAAAAAATTTTGAATTTTTTTTAACAGTAAAATATTTGAATTTACGATATAAGATACAGACATTAATTATTAAGTCATGGATAATGCATGGATGATGTAAACCTGAAATATCAATCTATGCATTATTTTAATTTATTTAATGATAATGTTTAAATTAATAATTTTCTTTATGAAAAATAATAATCTAATGAATAAAATAAATAGACACCACCTCCATCAATATAAATTCCACCCTCACAAACTCCTCTCCTCAGATCTCAAATCCTTTTAGCTGGTTTAATTTCATCAAAAATACCTTAAAAATCCTATTACCCTTGTCCAAGACCAATTTCTCTCACAAAAAGTCCAAAACCAATTTTTAAGGAGGTTTTTAAGGAGAATAATTCAAGTGGTAATATTCTATTTACATTTCGTTTATTTTGATTTAAAATTATTTCATTTTATTATTATCTCTTCCATGTAACATGATAAATACTATATAGTACTTATAATATAATCATGTTATGTAAATTTTATATTACTCATTAACCACTTTCCTAATCCACTTATTCTATAAAATGAAAACATCATCTGTGATGTGTTGATTTACAGTCACCATGGATGTTTTATTTTCATTTTCATTTAACGCCTTCAATTATCCTCATAAAATATTTATTACGGTTAAATAAGATTTTATTATAAATCATATAAATTATATCATGTTTTTCAACCAATATATAAAAATGATATTAAATAAAATGATATAAATTCATAATAGTTCTAAAAAGTTCCAAAATAAATTAAATCATATTCTTTAGTTTTTTATCAAATGAATCATCCTCATATAAAAAATATATATGATATAATTTAAAATTATAGAAACATATTAATAACATTTATTTCCAGTTTTATATTTTTCATTACATTTGGAAAAAAATCCAAAATGACCCCACCATCGGAACCATGAAATAAATGCCCCTGAAACAATGAAAATAACAAAATATTATTAACAAATGGGTGGAATGATGTTGTAGGAAAATTGTGTAATGAATTATAAATATTAATATATTTATTTTATACATTTATTAGACTCTTTAAACAATTATTAAATAGGATTGAAAATCTTTTAAGAACGATAAACAAGAGGTAATGGAATTTTCGTTAAAAACCCTCTTTTATGGTTATATTCTTAGAAAATCTAAAAAAGGATTCTATGATGCTAGTATTATAGTTTTATGATTATTTTTTGGTTATTTGGATTTTTTTATGATAAAGGGTGGAACCTATATCTCTCTCCAATTCATTAGGTATTCTTATGGTCGAATCTGACCTTCATGGTTATTCCATGTGTAACAGTGATGGTTAGACAATAAAGTAGATGTAAGTGTTCATTGTAAGGTATTTTTGAGGGTCATAAACATATTTAGCTAATCCCCCAAGTGATATATATGGTTTTATTTATGATTATTTATGTTTTATTTATCTTTATTATTTTTAAAATGTATGTATATGAAAAATTAATTATGATAATTATATCTTGTGAAAATGATTTCATATGACTATAAGTCTTTATGGATTAATAGTTATTTTATCATTTATCTCCCTTAATAGTATTTTTTTGTTATCATCCCAAGTATTGTATTGTTTTCATATTTTTTAAGAATATTTAAGAGAAAAGAAGAATCCATGTTGAATTTCCTGAAATCATTTCATTAAAGGAACTTGTGTAATGTTAAAAACACTTTAATTTATTAATAAAACTAATATATATTTTAGTAGTATACACATTTTATGTTTGTGGGTAGATATAAATGAATTATATCCTAATTCTATAAAACTCTAAAATGAATAGATCTTTGATAATGTAAGAAATTGAATCCTAGTTGAATAAACTATATTTTGTAATGTTTAAAGACATATCTTTATGATTATATCTTCTTTAATAATTTCCTACACCATCCTCTCCTTGTTGGTGGAATATTCTTCATCATCGTCACTCTCAATGGTGAAAACATGTGAATATTATTCAAAATGAAAGGATGGTTTTTTATTTGGATCTAGTAAAAATGAAAAAAAATATGAGTAAATATATGGTCAGGTCCACCCCCTTTAGTTGACCAGATTAAACTGTTTTTTTATTATTTGACATATGTATGGAGGAACTTGTACAATTATTGTAACACCACATGATTTTTATGAGATAGATTTTTTTAATTTCATTGATGTCTTATGTTGTACACTAAACCAAGATATTCTTTCACTATACGCAACATTGTCTTAACCTTGAGTATATGCTACATTATTCTAGGATTTTATTATACAAAAGATTATGTTCTTCTGATATAATTCATTTCACCCAAGACCAATTATATGTGAACAAATAAATATTATTTTTTAACTAGTAACATAGAGGTTAAAATGGTATTAATGAACTGTATTAATTGCTTTATGGAAATTGTTTTTAGAAATTTCTTTAATTACTTATTTTTTGAACACTAATTTATAAATAAAAATAAAACATTTTTTTAATTTAAAGGAATTGTTTTTTCTGAAACACAATTTAAATTAAAATAGGTGAGTTTAAAAATTAATAAAATCAATATTTATGTATTTTTTTAATGAATATATATTTAATATATTAAATTTAAGGATCAAAGTACATCATATATCATTTCTACACATGATTTAAGAACAAATTCAATTATTCAGATAAATAAGTTTTTTTAACAGAAATACAATCTTACCACATTTTAACAGTGAACCCAATTTAAATATAGTTTTCACATATTAAAAAGTTATTTATTAAAATGTATTCTTCGTATTTGGATGTGGGGAATCTAAATTTATATTGGTTGAAATTTTGGTATTTTTTTGAGAAAATTCAAATTTTAATGAATACTGAAAAATACTGCATTTTATTTCAATACTGAATTCTCATGTAATTTATTTGTTTTGATAAATTATATTTTGTATATTATTTAGATTATGTTTACATTATGTTTTTTCATTTAATCCACTGTTGGTCATTTGATGTAATTTCACATTGAAATTTTACAAAAACACATGTTATTATTTTGATGTTTTTTACTTTTTTAACATGTTTTCTCACTTTGACCTCTGAAATTTATTTTAAATTTATTACTAGAATTTATATGTTATAAATTTTGAATAAAGGTTTCCATATTATGAAACATTAGGTCCATATAATTTAAATATGTCAAATCTATTTTTTTGGACATTATGAATAGTAACGTTGGTAATTTTTATTTACCACGGTTAAAGATAAATCAGGTAAATTAAGGTAAAAAATAATTTGATAAGGATAATAGAATTACCCGAAAACATTAAAAAATCAGATTGAGTGACTAAAAGTTGTCTCGTTACACATAAGTATCCAATTTTACTTGTCTAATGGACTTTTTATGAGAATGTGACGTAATTTTTATTTAAACAATAAAAAGTCACAACATGTCACTCTCTTATCTATTACAAGTATAAAATTCGTAATTCAGTGATAAAATTTATTAAACTATGAATATAAGAAGTATACAAAAATATAATGAAATTATATTCATATGTTTAATTTATTTATAATTTAAATAAATTAAATAATTAACATAAATATTGACACAATAGTGATATAGTAATTATTTTATTAAGAGAAATATAAATCAAATGATATTATAAATATTAAAATAAATATTAAAATAAATATTATATGATATAATATATGACATACACAAATTTTTCAGGTGACTATGATATTTTATAAGACTATTAAATTGTTTTTTATGTTATCTCTCTATATGAATATTATTTAAATTCAATGAAATAAATAGAGTGAAAATTCACACTATTGATATTTTATAAAAATAATAATGTATTAATTTATTAAATAATAATAAAAATATTTTGAAATCTAAAAGTGACCATTATCTATTCTAGAAGGTCATTATGTTTAAAATTATTTAAAATTTACAACATATAAGTAAAATTCATAACCACATAGTACATTAAATGTTGTTACCAAAATTAAAATTAAAAGAGAATAATTATGTGTACACTAACAATAAGTTTTCAAAATAGAATCAACACATGTAGAAAAATTATTTGATGAGGATATTTAGAAATAGTCTCATATTATATTTTACATATTTATATTTGAATTATTTTGGATTAAATAATTAATTTAATTTAATTTCATATTTTATTAATTTCCAATTGTGCCCCTAACCTCAATTATAAAAGGGAACCTCCTCCCTCACCTCCTCACTTCAATTTGAGCCTTCATTCTCACACATCCCCTATCGTTTTTTATTCCCAAAATCCTTATTCACATTATATATGTTATTTTCTTCTGAAAATAAAATATCTAGTTCCATTTAGAGGACATTTAGGGAAGCACGTCGATGAAGAGTTAATCTCTTCAACAGATTCTTTCAAAAAAAAATCTACTTGAACTTCCGCCAAATTATATGTTTACTTATTATGTAATAACATCAGTACCACTAATATAATGATACGTTGGTATAATTATGAAACAAACATATTCCACCCTTTTTCCATCCTACAAAAAAACGAAATCACCTTGTGTGCATACATAATGCTTACCATCTACACGTTGTGGTGTAATCAATATTTTTACCACTACATTAATTGGATGGATATAATGATTGAAATAATAAAAATATACGATTATTATAACATGATATGGATTTAGGAACAACATATATACCATCAAATTCTATACCATTTCACAATTATCGGAATGATATTGCCACTCTTGCGTACGTTCGACCTACCATCTCCACGATGTGACGCGATTCAATCAAAAAGATATCCATTAATATATGATTATATAAATTTAGAAAGTTAATAAATATGATAATTATTATTTTAATATGATTTTTTATGAAATAAATATGAACTAAGATGGAGAATCAGAACCTATTCGGAAAAATATGCATAAGAAAATGCACCAGTTTATACCCATGTAATGAGTAATAATGAAATATTTTTACCAAACAGATTATAATATGATCATATACATTATCATAAAAATTAATATAATTATATAATTTGTAAATGATATTATTTAATTCATTATTAAATATGTTCGGATACACATAAAGGATATAATACCTATGGTAAGGGATAATATATCAATCTCATTATTATATGAGATTGTTTATACTTAAGTATTTACCGGTGTATATTTTTCATCTATGTCCATGTTTCCTAAATATATAATATTATTTAAATTCTTATAATTTTTTAATGTAAAGTTTACCCATTAGTAAATTTCTATTTAATGGTGTGGAAGAAATATTTCATTAAATTTCCATGTTAGGTACTTTTTGACTATTCTAGAAAGACTACGGGAAGAATATTTTTTAACATATATGGCATGAACTGATTTTTACATCTTCATAATGCTTAATTTCCATGAAAATGCTTCTAAAATATTTAATATTTAATTTATAAAATATTGTTTTCTTATAAAATTTCACATCATTTTAAGAAATGAAAATGCTTCTGAACAAGATATGGTATTTTCCTCAAGAATTAATTTCATGTGTTTTATCAAAATTATTTTCTATCTAAGACGATTCTATTTAAATAGGGTTTTTCTTATATACCTATTGATTCAAAAAATTTATTGTTTTAATGATATAATTATATTTTATATGGATTATGTTATGATGGAATGATGTTTAAGACACCCATTTTATTCTTTGGGTTATGTTATGATGAATGATTTATGTTTTCGTGGGACACATATATATAGTTTTCATTATGTGACAGGTGGGACCTACATATCATTCCACAACATTGGGAATAGATTTATATATAATGAGATAGAAATTAGGGGAACAACATATAAATCTGGATCATTAATACTAGGCCGGAACAACATGTAAATCCAATTCTGTAATACATTTATGAAACGGCATGTAAACATGGTTCTGTAATTAAAATTCCCCACTATTATGGTCTTGGAAATTCTCCATGCCTTATAAGGAAATGATTTTCTATGATTATGTGTTATCCAGAAGTTCATCTTTTATTACAATACTATGTCATTATTATTAATGTTCCTTTATGATTTATGAATTACATACTACCAATATTTTTTTATGACTCAAGATTTTGAAATTCAAAAGTTGTGTTCATGTTTTTACATTATTATGTTCATTGTTTTACATTATTATTTTCATCTTTTGATTCTAAACACTTACTGCTCATCTGATATCACCCTTTCTTATGTTTCCATTCCTCATGTTATTAAGAATTATTTTAAGTATGAGTACTAAATGGGATGATCTTTATGGGAGATTTTATTGATATTTAAAAAGTTATAAGAATGTATTCTATGTTTTTAAAGGCACAAACAATTGTGTTCCTCAAGCGCACATTTTTGAAATGAAATGAATATTCATCTAGAAATATATAACATTCAAATTAATCAGTACTGGTTAGTTATCATTGGTATCATAGGAACGGTTTATCCAACCTTTATAAACATGTATATGAAATATTTAGTGAGATCCATAGAGATATTTATAAGTTATATATAGGGATTTTATAATGATAAGTATAACTATAGGTTTCAATCATTGAATTTTAGTAATGATCATTGTTAGTTTCGAATTAAATGTATGATATAATTTATTGAGAGTATTTCCCCTTGAATATTCTGTTTTCCTAGTATGTTGTTTCCTCTCAAATTATTCTTTTGGGTTTTAGATAATGGATGGAAACTGAAGGAACCATGTTAATGATGAACGCAATGGGAACATGAATGATTCCCCTATTGAAAACCCAAATTTTATGGTGACGGAATTAAAAATGTTATCACTATAATTACACAAGATATGAATAATTCTAGACTTCCAAATTAGAAGGGAATGGAACAACATTTTGTTGAGTCATTCATGAGGCAACATCAACCTTCATTCAGTGGGTCTTTTGATCCACTTGTTATTGAAAAATGGATATGTACCATTGGAAAGATATTTTCTATCCTTTTCTATTTGGTACATGAAAAAGTTATTTTTCTTTTTTATCATTTAGAAGGTAAAGATGAGTTATGGTGTACTCTAATCAATAATATTATCTAACAATATGAAATTAAATCCATGTAATGGGATGAGTTGAATAACTTATTTTTCAATATGTACATTATTCATATTCTTCAAAAAATGATATAAAATTAGTTCCCAGGGAGTTAGAAAATTGATGAAAAATATGTTAGTACATACAAGGTATATTTTACCATACATGAAATATATACTTCTGGTTTTATCATCCAACGTAAAATTAATGTTGATTGATCGTCAGTGGCTTAAAACTAAGCCTTCAAAGGGAATTACCTATAGGATACATGAGTATCAATGAAGATATTTTGATTTGTTTTATTAATTTATAAATGGAATTTTGAGTTAAACATCAATCACAAGGTTTTTAAAAGGAAAAAATGATGGATTTCAATATAAAATCTCAAAAACAATGGTGAAAAGAAGTTGAGTGTTTCCTTATGCTCAATGTTTGGAAAGAATCATGTTGGAGATTGTCTTAAAGGTACTATAAAATTATTTATGCATTCATTATAAGTTCATCTAGTAGTTGAGTTCCAATATAATTGGGAAACGATATCCAATATAGAAAGGGATATAGAGAATGAACCACTCACACTTAATTGTTATAAGTGCCTGGAAATGGGTCATTATGCCACTCAATTCCCTAATCTGATGGTTATTGATGGTGATCGATGTCAACAACCTCTTAAGGCCAATGACAAAGCCAGGCCACATGCGATCATTATTGGTGATGTTGAGTATGAAAATGAAGTGTAGGATTGATTTAGTTCCTATGTAATGGGATTCTATAATAATGTTGTTGAATCTCTTTTATGGTATTACTGATTATTTAAAAATCTATATTGTGGTCCACTGTTGTTTTCCATGTGTGTTTGGATATATATGTTGAGTGGTATTGGTAACCATGAAAATTTTTTGAGGTAATAATCTGATGTTTTTGAAAAAAAACATTATTTAAGTATGGATAACGCTTAATATGAGCACGAATTGGAGATAACGACAGTTTGATAAAGATGTGTTGGATTGGGATAAGTAAATTGGATGATATTAGTTACCTTCGAACTAGTTATGTATTTATTGGCATGTAGGTTATGCCATAATGGTTTAATTTTATATCTTTTTAGATATAACAGTATGGAAACATGCATTTTCTCAATATGTATATATGGTAATTCAGGTTATAACCATGACTCAAGACAATACAAGATAAAAGTGCTCAAATTTTTCAAATGTGACCAACAAGAGATACCTTATTAAATATGGGGGATAAATGATAAGACAAGATTAGGTATCCTCTTTCTAATGTATTGGATTTTCAGCTATTATAAGGATTGTATGATTATCATTTATGGAAATTTTACTTTAACCTTTGGATGTTTTTTTGAATAATGAATTATCTCACCATTTGTGGACTTATGCGTATTTTATAACTTTTTTTCAAATTTTGTTATGAAAAAACAAATGTAATTATCTATTATTCTATTTATAGATCGCATGAACTGATAACACATCAATAATGAAATATCAAACCTTATTTCTTTTAATAAGATATAAATCAGTAATTGTTCAGGTAATGACAAATAGTGAGACTGTATTGAAATCAGGTATGTATTTATTCTCATGAAAAATACTTTAACATTAGGAAGAGGATCTTAAAACGAAAAATGTAATCCTAGTACACTTTTTCTAATGAATTACATGGTCCCTTAAATCATTATAGATTTATGGCTTTTTATTATTATCTTTCATATAAAATAATTTTATATCACTCTACATCAGAAATTGATTGTATGATTTTTCTTCCATATCCATGTTTTCGATTCGCACCGATGTTATCATATACAGAAACCTGGAGATGAGTTACTTTGGGTAACCATTCTGTTTCTAAATTTCCTTTTAAAAATGAAGTTTTAGTATTCTTTTTTAAAAATTTTTTCTTTGAAAGAAACATTTATGTATTAAACCTTGTATAAGCCCAATGAATTTCATGGGAGAAATTCATTTTAAGTGGGGTAGAATGTAACAGCCCATGATTTTTATGAGATAGAGTTTTTTTAATTTCTTTTATGTATTCTGTTGTACGTTACGCCATGATAATCTTGCATAATAAGAAACAATGTCTTAGCTTATGGAATACACAATGCTATTTTTGGCTTGTATTACACCCAAGTTCTAGTTCTATTAATATAATTAATTTCACACAATACTAAGTATAAGTGAACAACTAAATATTATTATGTTACCTTATAACCGAGCAGTTAAAATAGCGGGAATGTACAATGTTAATTGATTTATGAAAATATTATTTACAAATGTATTTAATTAATTATTTTGGGAATATTTATTTAGAAATGAAAATAAATATTTTCTTAATTTAAAGGAAATTGTTTTATTAAAAACCAATTTAAATCCAAATTAGTGAGTTTATAAAATATTAAAATCATTATTTATGGGTTTTATTAATGAAATATATATGTAATATATTCAATTTAATATTTAAAATTCATCATATATCTTCTCTACAAATTATATAATAATTAATTCAATTTTTTGGATAAAAATGAATTTTTCAAAAAAATACACTTTTACAGCCTTCTGATGGAGAACCCATTTTAAATAATTTTACTAACAAATTTTTAAGTTAATTTTGGAAAAATAATCTTCTTTTTATAATTTGTGTAATGCCCCGAACCCAGTTACATTGATTCTATTAATTATTACATAACATTGGCATGATTACAACTGATCAAATCCTGAATGACCGATCAGTTTAGTAGCCTTGGAAGTACAAGATAAATACATAAGTTTTACATTAAATTATAAAATGGAAAAAACACCAAAAATTAATCCTTTCAACAAATTAATATCCCTTAGACTACCCCTGAAGATCTATCACAATATACTTCTTCTTATCCTGTGAAAAATAAAACATAGAAAGGGGTGAGCTCTTATGCCCAGTAAGGATAACAATATTGTGTAAACATTCCTAAATAATCATAAACATTAAAGGAAACTTATAAGACTAAAACACAAGACATTTGAACTTAAACATAATCATAACATGGAAGTGATAAAACAATTAATTCCATTTACTTATTCTCATGAATATTCTACTAGTCGAATAATCACATGTAGTATCAATATCCAATTTCATAATGATGGAATGCATAATGTCGGATATCATAACCACAATGTAAAGGCCTCGTGCCAAGACAAAAAATAATATTATATCAAGATCTTGATCCAAGACACTATTTTGTCTCATGAGACCTACCGATGCATTGAGGAGCTATAGCGGGCTCCACCTATCACTTACTATGTCTAATGCATTCCTAGTATGAAAATGTTGAGACATTACATATACATTCATATTAAAACTAGCATACGAAATGTTAATACTTTACCAATAAACCATTAATGGTATAAAAATAACACATCCACAATCAATCATATCCCAAAACCTTCAATAAAATATGGAATATTGTATCTTAATAAATCAACTTCAAAAAACTGTAAAATCCATGAAAGGATGTTGACATAGATGAAATCAAAACTATTTGAGAGAAATATCACTTTATATTTTTGAAATCATTTAAAAGTCACATAATTGTAAAATAAATCATTTATTTTGAAAATTTTCTTATAATATTGTATGGGAATCTTCGAAGATGTTATAATGATGGAAATTAGCCACACTCGTTGTATAAGTTAAAAACACACTTTCCTTAATTTAGTCGAATAGGTCTTAAAGGAACTCATTTAGAAAACGATGCAATGATTCCTTTATATAAATTTTATAAAAATTAAAACAAGGGTATAAATAAATTTAACCCATAGTATAGGAAATAGTAAAAATGTTTTGAAATACCTTTTTATGAAACACGGATATGGATGATAAAGAGGTCCTAGTAGATACACATGTATAAACAACCTCGGATAATGAAGAGATTGTAGAATTTACCCTTACCTTAAAATTTTCCTTGTTTGAGGGTACATTAAATTCGTGTATAATAGTTAAATATTTTTTATTAAGTTATAAAAGAACCACATACAAAAATATGATATCATATATGATCTTTTAATACTACTTTGTTAATAATATTTTAGTAGTATCAATGTTTCAAGTGTTAACTAAATTTTTTCCTTTATATGCTTGGTTACATAATCCATGTTTTTTATGGGTATTATTTATTTGATTCATATCCAGAATTTTATTATGATATTAAACATTATTTTTAATTTTAAAATGAAAATTATTCTTGAATGGTTACGATGGGGAATGAATTTCATCGTGTTCATGGAGATGGTAATCTGTATGTACACACTGGTGAAAATATCATTGTATTGAGGGTGAAATAGAATATAATTGAATGTTTTAACATTTATATAGAATCATTAAATTGTTATATTTATTATTTAAATCAGTTATACTCATTATTATTATCATCCAAATAATGAATTGTTTGAATAACAATCTACACCACGACGTGGAGATGGTAAGCCGTACGTACGTACGTATAGTGACTTTTCATTACTAGGATGTATAGAATAATGAATATGGTTGTAAAATATTTATAATAATATAATAGTTTGTAAAATGTATTGTATTTATTATTTGGTTTTGTAAAAAACAATGAAAGAGGAAGTGGAAGAAGAATACAACATTGAAAGAGGTGGTGAAATTATTACATCTTCTTCGGGTGTATCTTTTGAGTTTATCAAAAGGGCTCATTAGGTTAGATTTATGATAAATGTATGACCTCTAGGTCAAAGTGAGGGTAGTTAGAAGAATATATAAGGAGGGGTTGTCCAAGACAAATTGATTTGGAGGTGTGATTTTGAAATATGGGGAAGTACCATTTTATAAGAGAGGTGAGGGTCACATTAGGAAAATCTTGAAAGATAATTTTATTATATAATCATATTTGGTTTCTAATGGATTAAAAATAATTTATTTCAAGGATAAGGTGGGGATGGGTCAAAAATCACCCATCCAAAAGGTTTAATATTGGATTAAGTCACCATATTAACCTTAACAAATACATTTAACTCTTTGTTAAATAGTTTAACTTTTACCATGTATTCTTGAATTATTATAATAAATGGTTAATAAACAAAGCATAAAAATTCAAGAGAAACTCAATTAATTCATTATAAATATATATAACCTTATCTATATCCTTTTTCCAATCCTTTTGTTTTTATGAATATTATATCAATTAATAATATAGTATTTTTTTTAAACACATTTATGTCAATTTTGATACTATAAGGTATTTTGTTTTTGATAAAATCATAAAAACATTATAACTATGAAGGAAATTTATTTAATCCACCCTAACATGTCATATTAACATATAAAATTATTATAATTAATCAAAAGTCTCAATTTATATTTATTTGGATATTTATAATATAATTTCTTTTTTATCATTAATTAATAAGGTAATTAGTACATCATCATTGTTTCACAAATAGATTTATCTATTTAATTTATAATAATTATAAATAAAATACCATTATGTAGGAAATATTTTTCTCCATATAATGAAAGTTTTTAATCGAATATAATGTTTCGGTGCGGATGTGCGTCGGGTTACGCTGTTCCGCCAGGACGCGTTCGCGCGTGCACCCGTCGACCCGAGGGGATAGGCGCGCGGCTTGTGGTCCCGCAGTCCCGCTTTCCAAGGGCGGGCGGCATCCGTCCCTTATTCAGGGGCGTCTGCTCCTTGATCGAAACCGGGATGATGGGATGTCGGCTCCTCCTTTCGTGGACGTCTCCTCGGAACTCATCGCCTAATCCGGGTCTCCATCATAGATTTAAGAATGTTCGTGAATCTCGTTCCCGGCGCCATGTTTCTACGGACACCGGTTAATTACGCTGCTTCCGCCCGGACGCTCCAAGGAGTCCGGTCGGGGCAGCAACCTGCGGTGAGGAGACCGGGTGGCTCTGGGTGTCAGGGGCGTGTCTTGACACTGCGACTCTGCATGTCTGCCTTCCGCCCCTAATAGGGCTTCTCGAAGGCCTGATGGCCTGAGGCATCCCGCACTGGGTGCGGGGAACTGTGTCACCTGAGGTTTTCCTCAGCTTCCCATGTTTAACACGGGGTATGCCGCGAGTTTAACGTCCAGCGGGGACGGCATCGGACTGATCAACACGAGAAGTGGATCAGATGACAGAACCCCTTGCGGGGAACCTCCGACGCTGGGGCCAGCACATGGGCGGCTTCCCGAGTGAAGTGGAGTGGAATGAAATGGCATGACCCCACCGGGATGTGGCGGCCCGGGTAAGGATCAGGGTGGATGATGGAGTGAAGAGCTTGGACCCCGTAGGGGCTTCCTACGTACCGTGCGTTAGCGCGGATCAAAGTCAACGTAGTTCGGATATACAGTTTAACGTCATGCTGGACGTCGGCAAGCCGACTCACAGGGAGATCGAGGCTGCCGGGCGGAGGATTGAACCGAACCACCTCGCACAGAGGGGGATGGAACGGCCGGGTGAATCACAGTTTCACGTCATGCTGGACGTTGGAAAGCCGACTCACAGAGAGATCGAGGCTGCCTGAAGAAGGGAGGAATAGGAAAAGGCAGTGGGGAAGTGCAATGGAGATACACATGTGTAGTCCCCCACAAGAGCGGATTCATAGGTGAATCGACGCAAGTGTGAACCCAGGAGGGGTCCACTGATGGACGAACCGACGTAAATACGACCGGGACGACCAGGTGGTGGGCTTGAACCTCGGAGAGGCTTCCTACGTACCCTGTTTAGAAGACAGGGATCAAAGTCCACGTAGTTCGTTGGGTTTGTAACACTCTACCCCCGTGGGTAAAGGCCACTCCCATCCCGACATCCCTGCAGAGACGAGCGGGTGGGGGCCACATCCAAACCGGGAGGACCCTGCGTGCGGGGCACGGGATCAGGATGCGGACGGTTTAACGTCTTGCCGGACGAAGTACAGTTTAACGTCGTGTGTTGAGGACGAAGCGGACGGTTTAACGTCTTGTCGGACGAAGTACAGTTTAACGTCGTGTGTTGAGGACGAAGGTGCTTGGCAGTTTAACGTCTTGCAGCGCGGACAAATGCTAAACAGTTTAACGTCTTGTAGCTTGGACGAAGTGCAGTTTAACGTCGTGCGGGACGTATGCAGTTTAACATCGTGCAGGACGTATGCAGTTTAATGTCGTGCAGGACGTTGAAGCCGCCGGTAGGTCCGTGTCACTTCGCGCGAGCCTGGAAGGCCGCACGGGAAGACAACGTACGGTGCGGGCACCTGCGATGAAGATCATCGGGCGCCACGCAGGCGGGTACCCAAAGGGGGTCAAAGGGGGCGACCCTGGCGGTTTGCGTGCAAATGAGGAGCTTTGCGTGCAATACCGCGGGTCGGCGCGCAAATGGGCGGGCTGGCACGCAATTGGGCTAGCGCTTTGCGCGCGGAAGGTAAAGATTGCGCGCATCGGGCTTCAGATAGCGCGCGGGGGCAACGGCTCATTCTTTAATGAATGGCCACTTAAAAGAGGGGGGTGCGCGCAATCGGGCGGGATTGCGCGCACCCGGGGGCAATTGCGCGCAAGAGGCTTCTTTTGCGCGCAAAGGCCTTAGGTTGAAGAATTATTCAAAGGGACGGGGGCTCAAGGGATTGCGCGCGAAGGCGAACCCCGAGGCCTTATTGCGCGAAAGAAAAGCGGTTACCTGAAGATCGGCATTGCACGCGGAAGGGGTTGGATTGCGCGCACGAGAGACCTTTCGAATTCTGGCCACCTTCAAAACGTCGGGGGTCGCCTTATATTTATAGGCAACCCCTGGCGCGGAATCCAGGCCGCGGACGCAAAATTCTCGTCGTGGGCGCGGAATCGGGCCCGGCGCGCAAGGGGAGCCGCGCGGGCCGCGGGCGCGCAAAATTGCGCGCCGGCCCGGCGCATTGCGCGCATCCCGGGAGGTTTGCGCGCGGCTTACCAACTTTGCGCGCGTGCCTCCAAAATTCCGCGCAAGGCCTCCGGGCCATCCGAAACATGCTTCTGACTCCAAATATGACCTCGCTTTCCGCATCCGGAGCTTCGTTTGCGGAGCAACGGACTTTTCCGGCGTCTACAAAAGCCCCCCCTCGGAATCTGATCGGCGAGAGGTCGCAACGATCGGGTTCCGAGGGAGACGCCGGAAGGCCGGAGTCCTGGGCGGCGCGGGACTATGGCGCGCAAAAAAGGGCGTCGGGCGCGAAATTCGCCGCTGCGGTCGCGCAAAGCGCTTTCCGCACAGCGCGAAGCCCAGCCTCGCCTATAAATAGGGGCCATGGGTCCCCCGTACCGTACACTGGCCTTCCGCGCGATAAGCCTCTAAGATCTCGTGCGCGAAATTGCCTTTTCCGGCGCGGAATTCGCCCGTTGGTCGCGCAAACCTGTCCCGAATTCGACCTGCTTTTGCGCGAACACCCGGGGTTTTACGCGAAGGACTTCCCAATTGCGCGCCGTCCACTAGGATTGCGCGCCAACCCTCAAACTTCTCTGCCAGCCTCGTCAGATTCCGCACACTTCATCCCTTAACCCGCACGACTCCCAAAGCTTCTAAGATGGCTGCGAATCAAGGAAATGAGGGGGGTGCCGCCACTCGCAGAGCTGAGATGGCGACGAACGAGGAGGTGTACGGAGCCAAGGAGATTGTTTCCAACAATCAATCCTTGTTCGACTTGCTGACGCCTGCCCAGAAGACATATCCACTGTCGGACAACCTTCCGCTCTGGAACATCGGCATCCTGGATGAGGTTCCGGTGCCAGGGTTCGAGGTTGATGCGCCACGGACCTGGGTGAATCGGGAGGACGAGCTTCTCCGCTATAACATCACCAAAAATGGGCATCCTTCCAGGGAGACCAGACACTTGGATGTCTATGTCCTGAACCCGAGGACGCGAACCATCGTCGGAAGCGAGCCTACTGCGGAGAACTCTCCAGCCCTCTACTCGAGCATATATCGCCAGAGTGTCACGGACGACACCAAGGGCTGGCTGAAGGACTGGGACTTACGGTCTGGGGGAAATTTCACCAGTGAGTGGGCCTGGGCGTTCTGGGTACGCCACACTTGCGATCACATCGCGGAGGAGCTGCGGTACATCGGCCTGTTTGAGGCGGTGTGGACGTCGCAGTTCCACTTCTACCAGCAGTCCGAGCTCGGGCCGGAGCTGTTCACCCGCTGGTCCCTGGATACCAACACCTTCCACCTTCACCATGGGGAGGTCGGTATCGGTCTCTGGGACATCCACTGCATCGGAGGTATCCCACTGGAGGGGTACCAGTACGATGAGTTCCGGCCACCGAAGAACATCTGGGAAGACAGGTCACGGACTCCCATTCTGACCTGGCATCTGCTTGACCTGGCTACGCAGCGGCTCGGGATCAAGGACTTCCAGAAGGACATAGCCTACAAGGAGTGGTTCGGCCAGTTCTTGGAGCATGACCCGGCGGTCAACATGCCAGGCAGGGAGAAGCGGTGCCCAACCGCGGCTCAGAGGAGCCGGAACGGGTCGTACTGGCGGGTCCTGGAGACGGGCGACTACCGCTCATGGGGGTATCGCGTCATCGAGGCCCGGGACCCAAACGTCCGGTACGCGGCGTTCCTGGCCTCCTTTCTGAGTGGGTGGCTCCTGCCAGTGCGGGACGCGAGAATGGGTGTTCGCCCGGCAACACTGGCGATGGCGGGCGCTATGTCCGCCAACAAAAGATATAACCTCGGGGTCCCAGTGTTGGCTAAGCTGTATGCCATCCTGGGACGCATCTCGCGAGGGGGGTCGCCACGAAGGATCTGTGGGCCCTCCCAATTCTTCCACGGCTGGGTGGCTGCTCACCTTGGTGGGTACACGTTTCCGAACGCCATCATTCCTCCGGGCAACGGCCTGCGACCCTCCCTGCTGAACATTGCGGGGGTCGCTCCGATGACCCTAAGTGAGGAGGGCGTGAGGATTCGGATTGGCAATCATGCCAATTTCAACTTCAGCCCGTTCCCCACTCCCGTTGGTCAAATGATCGACAACGGGCAGGGTCCGCTGGAGCAGCATGAGTACTTCCTGAACATGCGGGGCGGGGTGCTCGTGGCTCGGATCGACGGGAAGGTGATCTGCGAGCCTTACGTGCCAACCCGGTTCGCCAGGCAGTTCAGGTGCCTTCAACGGATGCCGAAGAGGGTATTCACTGCTGTCCGAGAGGAAACGAACCCTGGCGTCCTTCGTCAGATGTGGATGATGTTTGCCGCTTTCGGCTCTGGCGACGTCATTACTCTTCCTCCTACCGGAGTCGACGCAGGCTTGGCAACCGAGTACGCCGAACATTGGGCCATCGCGTACCCCGAGGGACTTCTATGGAAGCCAGTTCGGCGGCTCGAGGTCACCCGTGCGGAGACCGGGCGTCAAGGAAGGAGGCGAGGCGCCGCCACACGGGGGAGAACGGAGGCGCGCCAAGCAGCGGAGCCGGCGCGAGCAGGGACTTCGGCGGCGGGTACATCGCAGGCTGCCGCTATGACCTCGGCGCCTAGAGAGGGGGCGCGTGCGGTGGTCGAAGAGCGGCCCGGGAAGCAGGTAAGGCGTCTGCTCGAACCCTCCCACGATGCAGTCTTCCCGGCGCTGTGGTCGGCCTGGATGACCCTGCGGCAGTCACTGGGGACCGACGTCATCTGGGGAAAGATACTCAGAGAAGGGATCTATCTGCCAGAGGTCAGGCGCCTCCAGATCGCCGACAGGGTGGACTTCAACCGGCAGTATGCGTATCTGACGGCCATGGACGAGTACGCGCGCCAACGTGGTCAGCGTGCGGAGCCATCCCTTCTGGTGAAGGTGATGCTCGGTCTCGAACCCGCTCCAGAACAGATGCCGCCGGGAGAAGATGACAGTAACGACTCCGAGGAAGAGGAGGAGACGGGGGAGGATGAAGGCTCCGAGGGAAGGTCCCATCGGGGGAGCCCGCGGGAGAGCGGCGAGGTGGCCGGCTCTGACAATGTTGATGTCACTGAGCTCCTCGAGGTCTGCTTCTATCCCTACTCAACCTGCTTCATCCATTCTCTTATGCAGCTTCTAACCCATTTCTCCACCTTTCTCAGGAGCACACGGATGTTGGTCAGGCATCCCCAGCGGGAGTAGGAGAGGCGCCAGTAGGACAAGGCGGGGGCCAGACACCCATCATTGAATTGACAAGCATGGAAGGGTCCCCTGCTGCAACTGTTCCTGCGGCGGCCGGGATAGCGGAAGATGACGCTTTGAACTCCCGTAAGTCTCCTTACTTTACTGCTGGTGCTTGCCGCCGACGATCTGTGACTAACCACGGCATGCCCTGCGCAGTGATCTCAGGACTGGAGGCCCGTCGGGCTACCGAACCCGGGCCATCTACGAGTGGACCAGTGGCAGACATGCCGCCTGCTCCGGAACAGACTTCCCAAACCGAGCCGGCCCCACCAACTGCTGATCAGGGGGCTACGGACGTCGGCGGTGCTGCCGTCGGAGAGATGTCGAGGGCTGGCGAGGGTGTCAGCGCCACTGGGGTGGGAGAAGAAGGTCGCCCAGATGTTGGGGAACCTATCCCCCATGAGGACATCCCAGGGGCGGACCCTGCAGCAGACCTGTTGGCTGCCTTCCCTACCTACCGGCCTGCCGACCCCGAGGAGATGGATGACTCAGACGCGGAGGCGGTCGAGGAGAGCCGGATAGCGCGCCGAAGGGGGTGGAAGTGTATCCAGCGCTTCCTCAAGCGAGACCCATCGGAGTGGCTGGGGCGCATGGGGTCACTCCAAACCTGGTTGCGCTTCCTGTGTGCCGGGGGAGCTGATGCTCAACGCCTCCATCTGACGGTCCGTGATTTCATGGCCGAAAAGATGCGCGAGAGCCGCCAGCGTGCCGACGTCGCACAATGTCGGGACATGTCGGAGAACACGCGGGCGCTCCTCGTGGCGGAGCAGGAAGTCCGGCGTCTCGAAGGGCAGGCGGCAGAGAAGGAGGCCTTCGTCGCAACGTGCACCGAGCTTGTGGAGCAACTAGCAGCCCAGCTGGTTGACGCCCAGGTACAGCTGACGGAGGTGGGCCAACAGATGGTCACAATCCAAGTCGAGCGGGAGCGTGCACAGGCCAGAATCGACGAACTGCGTGCTGCGACCGCCGACGAGGAGAGGTCACGCAGAGAGCGAGAAGCAGCTCTGGAGGCCGCCAGCCAAAGGGTAGCGGCGTTAGAAAGACTTATCCAGCACGCTAATCCCTAGGGGCTTTGTTCTGCCATTCCCAAAACATTTTCTTCCGCTACTCAATATTTCGATCCATTTGTATGAATCACCATATTTATCTGCATCTTTTGGCTTAACATGCTCAACCACAATCCACTGTCTCGCGGGAGCGTTAACCAAGCTTCAGGCATCCACAATTGGGCCTGGATTTTTAGAGAAAAGGGGGAGGTCATTCCTAGGAAAGGAGACCTCAAGCCTAATCAATGTATCATCCCCCCAACTTGTTCCGACACACGAGTGGGACAACGCTAGGGGCGTTGAGATTTTATCCGAACATAGGGAAATGAGAAAGGGTGAATCGCGTGTCCCGAATTCAGAAATCCTCAACGGTTGGCCTTCCAGGAAATGCTCAAGACGGCAAGCGGACAATGGATCAATCGACCATACTACTGCGATAGACGGACCGAAGGTCATAATCCATATTGCAGGAGGCGGATCCCATGTCATCATCAATGCCGCTTTGGGGGTTCCTTCAGGCACAAGGGTGGAAATCCAGATCAACAGGGCATGCGAAGCGTGGGGCGAAGTGACGATTTGTTCGGATAGAATCTAACGCTCTCAAAATTGCGCCACCGTGGGGAAAGCATATTAGGCGGATGCACTAATCTGGCTGTGAATCACCCCAATTCTCAGACAGAACCCTTTTAACGAGGAAACTGTCGCTTCCCATCATTGCAATGGGGCATCCCGAGCTGGATCGGGGAGAATATCACAACTGCACCACTCTACCCGAAGTCAGGCCAGATGGCCGGCGACGAGGAGGGGCGGGACTTAGCGATCCCTGAGGCTGGATGCGAGTCGAAATGCCCGGGCGTTCCTACGTACTCCATCAGGCTGGAGATCAAGCCACACGTAGTTCTGAAAGTGCAGTTTAACATCATGCAGGACGTAGAATCCCATTTAGGGAGATCTTAGTTTAGGGTCGTAGAGCTCGGACCATAGGGGTATATCTTAGTTTAAGGTCTTAGAGCTCGGACCATAGGGCTAGATCTTAGTTTAAGGTCTTAGAGCTCAGACTATAAGGGTAGATCCTAGTTTAAGGTCTTAGAGCGCGGACCATAAGGGTAGATCTTAGTTTAAGGTCTTAGAGATCAGACCATAAGGGTAGATCATAGTTTAAGGTCTTAGAGCTCGGACCATAGGGGTAGATCTTAGTTTAAGGTCTTAGAGCTCCGACCATAGGGGTAGATCTTAGTTTAAGGTCTTAGAGCTCGGACCATAAGGGTAGATCTTAGTTTAAGGTCTTAGAGCTCGGACCATAGGGGTAGATCTTAGTTTAAGGTCTTAGAGCTCGGACCATAGGGGTAGATCTTAGTTTAAGGTCTTAGAGCTCGGACCATAAGGGTAGATCCTAGTTTAAGGTCTTAGAGCTCGGACCATAAGAACCTCAAAGTACTCCGCATCGTGGTCCTATGCAAAGGTGCACTGAGGGATAGTGTCAAGAGTGTCGAGATTTCGCCTGGTCAGAAGGGGAGGTGGAAAATGTGATGTGAATCATGTGGCCATTCACTCAAGGACTGGGGGCACCGGCGTAACGATATGGGAGTACTGCCGACCGTGGCGGAAAAGCAGCATCAATATCGCACTAACCGTTGATGGAATGAGGCAGCAAACGAGCATCGACCGCTCAATCGCAGGATTCATATCGATTTGCTGCCTGAGGCCATTGGGGGTACCAGCCCGAGTCGGTGGGAGAGCACTGAGGCATTGTGTCCAAACCGTTCACGGGGGCTCCACCCATGGAGTAGGCGATGGGTCCGAATGAAAGGGAGCACGAAGCCTGAAAATGGAAGGAACCTGACCAAGCTGAACCTGACCCTCCTGGCAATAAACCAGAGTACTCTTGACACCAGTGGACCACTGCAAGGGGTCGAGAGACACGCCTTGAGGGTGGCCTGAAGGCGGCGGATTCCCCAGAGAAGGGGGGAATCTTTAAGAGGTGGGGCTGGACCCGAAGTTTCAAACATCCGGGCGTTCCTACGTATCCCATAAAGATGGGAATCAAGCCACACGTAGTTCTTGAAGCGCGGCGCAACACAATCGGGAACCAGCGCGGGGAAGGGTGCGGGTCTGACCCTCGCACACAGAAGAAGCGGCATTTGATATTTCTTGTTTGTCCTTAAAGGTGGATGGTTTTTCTTTGTGCAGCGACATGCCTGTGATTAAGGAATCCCTGGCGTCGCCACAATAATCAAGCCATGAAAGGCATTGATGAATGGCGTGGTTCTTAACCAGCGCCCAACGTGAGTGTCCCCTGAGGAGAACATCACGATGCAGTGCCGTTTCTCGTCGGGCGGCCAAGACGATCACAGTTTACGGTCGTGTGGTAGGACCAGACAACACTGTTTAAGGTCGTGTGGTTCGGACCATTGAGGAATCCGCGTATCGCGATATGGCGGACTCAGTGGAGGTGGGAACATACCCAGACCTGCAGTCACGCACGATTCCAGGAGAAGGATCCTGGGATAGGGGCTTGCGTATGTCCATCACCCGAGGGGCAGAGATGCTAGCCTCCAGATATACTGGGCCCAGAACGCGATTGTTCGGGCGACTCCTTCCTCCTTATGGGGACGAGGGTCCAGCTACACATGGCCCTTAGGGAGGACATCAGTGTATATCTTTGGTGCTCAGATCGTGGGAGCCTCGACAGACACCATTACCCTGGTTGGCCTGCCTAACGTGTAAAGGTGTACTGAAGATCAGTATGAAGAGAGTGTCGAGATTCCACTACAACGCACAAAGGCGGAGTGTGATGAGGACCGCGCAACCAATGTTCGGAGCCTAAAAGAGCCGACATGGCGATCAAGGACGTTGTTGACCATATTCGCAACACAACATCTGATCGCGTCAGCCTAGAACGGGGCAAGCAAACGAGCATCAACCGCTCAATCGCAGGATTCATATCGATTTGCGGCCCAGGACCCGCCGGTAAATTGACCCGGAGCGGTAGGAGAGCACTGAGGCATCGTACCCAAACCGCTAACGAGGATCCCATTGAGTGAAGGCTCGAGCAAGAGGAAGCGTGCGGCCCGACAAGAAACACAGGACTTGTCGGGATTGCATCCGACACTACGGGTCATAGACCAAAGTACCCAAAACATGTTAACAGATCACCGGAAAGGGTCGGAGGACTCACCCTGAGAGAAACCAAAAGACAGTAGATCCCCGTGATCAACCAAGAGACGGGGCTGGACCTGAAACACAAGCGTCCAGGCGGTCCTACGTATCCCATAAGGATGGGAATCAAGCCGTACGTAGTTCTTAAAGTGCAGTTTAACGTCATGAAGGACGAAGAGGGGTGTGAGGTAGTCCCACACACAGGGGAGGCGTACGGCGCGGCCAGTAGACCGACCGACGTGAATGAGGACATAATCCCCCGCTCGCGCCACACCCCTCGCACAAAAAGGAGGGGAACTGGGGCCAGAGGCCCAACGCGGGATAGAGATTCCCGGGAGATGGGGCTGGGCCTGAAGCATGAATGCTCAGGCGGTCCTACGTATCCCATAAAGATGGGAATCAAGCCGCACGTAGTTCTTGAAGTGCAGTTTAACGTCATGCAGGACGAAAAGAGAAAGAAAAAAAGGGGGGAGCAGAAGGCATCCCCGAACGTGGGGGCGTACAGCGTGGCGAGCAAACCGACGTGAATGAGGGCGTAGCCCTGCGTCCACACCATACGCCACATATCCAGAGGCAACTGGGCCAAGGGCCCGAGGTGGGATGGAAATTCCCGAAGGATGGGGCTGGGCCTGAAACATGAATGTTCAGGCGGTCCTACGTATCCTATAAGGATGGGAATCAAGCCGCACATAGTTCTTGAGAGGCAGTTTAACGTCATGTGGGACGAATGCTGAACAGTTTAACGTCTTGTAGCTTGGACGTGGTACAGTTTAACGTCATGTTGGACGAAACACTTGGCAGTTTAACGTCTTGCAGCGCGGACGACATGCTAGGCAGTTTAACGTCGTGCAGCTTGGACGTATGCAGTTTAACGTCGTGCAGGACGTATGCTGAATAGTTTAACGTCTTGTAGCTTGGACGAATGATGCTTGGCAGTTTAACGTCTTGCCGCGCGGATGTATGCAGTTTAACGTCGTGCAGGACGTATGCTGAACAGTTTAACGTCTTGTAGCTTGGACGAATGATGCTTGGCAGTTTAACGTCTTGCCGCGCGGACGTAGCGCACTCAGGAAAAGTACTACTTGAGAAACCTAGCGTTGGTGGGAGGAGTGACACGCTCACCATCCATAGTCGCTAGGGAGTACGCGCCATTGGGATAAACTTTGTGGACGACAAGAGGTCCCTCCCACTTGGTCTCCAACTTGGGTGGCTTCCTGCCGGGGATCATTGGCGCTCTTAAGGCTAGCACTAGGTCACCCTGCAGGAAGGAGCGGATGCGAACCTTCTTATTGAAAGCTCGAGCCATTCTGCTTTGATGCCTCTCCAAGTTGTGCAAGGCGCGAAGTCTATTCTCATCCAGTGCTTCCAACTCGACCAGACAGGCTTCAGCAGCTCTGTCCGGCGCTTGCTGGTCGTAGACCGCAGTGCGCAAGGACGGTAACTGGATCTCGATGGGCAGGACGGCCTCAGCTCCATACACCAGGGAATAAGGGGTCATCTGGGTGGAATTGCGAGTCGTCGTCCGATAAGCCCAGAGGGCGTTGGGGAGCTTGTCCGGCCAACTCTTCTTGTTCCGACCAACCTTATTTTGCAGAATGTTAGAGAGGGTTTTGTTAAACGCCTCGATCTGTCCATTCGCTTGCGCATGATAGCGAGATGTATGGTTCGAGCGAATGATATACTTGGCGTACAACTTCTTCAACTCGGCTGCTCGGAAATTGGTTCCGTTATCCGTGAGGATAGCGTGAGGCACCCCAAATCGATAAATGATGTTGGAGGTCACGAAGTCAGCGATCGAACAGGATTTGACCTCTCTGAGCGGAATCGCCTCTGCCCATTTGGAGAAGAAGTCCGTGCCGGTCAGAATGAACCGGCACTGGCGAGCCGTCGCCGGCGGGTACGGTCCCACAACGTCCATCCCCCAGACTGCAAAGGGCCAAGAATACCTGGTGGTATGGAGAGGCTCCGGCGGCCGATGCACAAAGTTCGCATGAACCTGGCACGCATGGCACCTCCTGGCATACTCGATGCAGTTATGGATCATGGAGGGCCAGAAGTATCCCAACCTCTGAATCTGGTGGGACAGCTTCGGCCCAGTCTGATGGGCGCCGCATGAACCAGCATGAACCTCTTGCATGACTCGTGGGATCTCAAATCCCTGAAGGCAACGGAGGAGAACACCATCGAATCCGCGTCTGTAGAGGATCTGCTCCAGGCCGGGACTGCTCTGGAGGACAAAATGCGATGCGCGGCGTCGAACTCGCTCGCGCTCGGCCCGATCCGACGGGAGAATGCCATGTTGGAGGTACTCAACCAAAGGCGTCCTCCAATCAGGGGATGATTCGACTGCCATATCTGGGGTACTCGGGGCTCCGGGCACAGGGGCAACCGCGGTGAGATTACTTACCGACGGGCCGCGATCTCCCTCCGGGATAACGGGAGCGATGAGCCTGCGGTGCGTCACGCGGACGATCTGGTTATCCTATTCAGGTTCTGCAAGTGACGCAGCAAGGCTGGCCAAAGCATCTTCTCGACCGTTCTGCGACCGGGGAATATGGACAATTTCTGGCCGAGAAGGGAACCGGGCCATTAGAAGGAGGGTGCACTCCAGCAACGGCACAAGTTCCGGCTTCCTGACAACATAGTCGCCATTGATCTGCTTAAAAACCAGCTCGGAGTCCCCTTTCACACACAGATGGGGCACGTCGATCTCGAGAGCTAACTCGAGGCCGGTGATGAGGGCATGGTATTCCGCCTCATTGTTGGTACAGCCCTCTGACAACAGGAAAGAGTATGGCAGCACGGCTTGCTCCGGGGTAATGAAGACGATACCCAAGCCCACTCTGTTGAGCTTAGGATTATCAAGTCTTCTACCGGTGGGGCTCCGGGAGGCACCGTCAAAGTGCATCTGCCAGCATGGACCGGCTCGATCGACCGAGAGGATGACCTCATCAGGAAAGCCTAGATCCAGCGGCTGATCCGTGGAGGTTGGGTGAGCAGCCAGAAAGTCTGCCAACGCTTGCCCTTTGATGGCCTTCTGAGACACATACCTGATGTCGAACTGCTGGAGAATCACAGCCCACCGCGCTAGACGGCCAGTCAACATAGGCCGGCTCAGGATATATTTCAACCGGTCTACCCGAGAAACCAATTGTACCTCGTGGTGCTGCAAGTAGTGTCGCAATTTCTGTACGGAAAATACGACCGCCAGGCAGCTCTTCTCGACGGGGGAATATCTGACTTTTGCATCGAGGAGCATGCGACTGAGGTAATAGAGGCTATTCTCTGTTCCCTCGTTGTTCTTCTGGGCGAGAAGGGCACCAAGGGACCGTTCCAGGGCGGTCACATAGAGGACCAGCGGCTTTCCGGATACAGGTGGCATCAGAACCGGAGGTTGCAGCAGGCACTGCTTAATTTCCTCGAAAGCGGTCTGACACTCTTTATCCCATACATAGGTGGCACCTTTCTTCATGAGCCGAGAAAATGGCTTACACTTTCCGGCCAGATTCGCGATGAATCGGCGTATGTAGGCTAAGTGGCCTTGGAACCCTTGTAGTTCCCGGATGTTACCTGGGGGAGGCATCTGGCTAATCGCCCTGATCTTCTCTGGGTCGATCTCAATACCCCGGTATCTTACCACAAATCCAAGGAACTTTCCGGAGGTGACCCCGAAGGCACACTTCAACGGGTTCATCTTCAGGCAACGAGACCGGAGGAAGCCGAACACTTTCTCAAGATCTTTGAGATGGTCCTGACGCTGGCGCGATTTGACTACCAAGTCGTCGACGTAGCATTCCACCAGTGTGCCGAGGATTGGCTTGAATATGCGGTGCATCGCCCGTTGATAGGTGGCACCTGCATTCTTCAGGCCGAAAGGCATGACCCGGTAACAGAAGGTACCTTGGGGGGCCCTGAAGGCAGTGAACTCCTCATCCTCAGGGGCCATCCGGATTTGGTTGTATCCGGAGTATCCATCCATAAAGGAGAGGGCTTGGAACCCTTCCGTGGCGTCAATCAACAGCTCTGTCACTGGAAGGGGAAAATCATCCTTCGGACAGTGGCGGTTGAGATCGCGGAAGTCGATGCAGACTCTGATCTGCCCGTTCTTCTTCCGGACCGGCACAATGTTGGCCAGCCATTTGGGGTACTGAACTTCCCTCACGAAGTTGGCTTTGATAATCTTGTCAACTTCAGCCTCAACCATGGCACCGTGGAATGGGAGCATCTTCCTGGGAGGCTGCTTGAACCCGCGATGGTTCGCCGGGAGACCAAGGCGGTGGACGGCTACCTGAGGATCTAGCCCCGGCATCTCATCATAGCCCCAAGCGAACACATCACGGTGCTGCCTGAGAAAGTCCACGTACTGTTGCCGCTCCTCAGAGGGCATGGCGGCACTGACCAATGTGGGTCTCGGATCTGCTTCGGTTCCAAGGTTCACTTGTACTAACTCATCGACTGTGGCGGAGACGCCCTCCTCAAAGGCTGGGGGTGCATCTTCCACGTCCTCTCCACTCGGGGAGGGATCGTCCACGGGAGAGACTGCGTTGGCAACTGCATTGGGGATACCAGATCCTGCTGGGCCGCTGGTGCTGGCATGGGCGGTCGCGGTCATCTCATCAGGAGACTCACAAGCCGTCGAGACCATGGCTACGTCCAACCGTTGAATCGGGAGGACGTAAGCATCATCCAAACTTGCCTAGGGATCACTTGCAACGACGACAGGCTCGACCTCACCTGCCAGGATTTGCTTATCCTTGCTCTTGTAATAGTCCGCGTCCAGATAACGGGCTTCACATGAGGCAAAAGGAGAGGCATCTCCCTGAATCACGCCCACTCGACCATTAAGGGAGTATTTGAGGCATTGGTGGTATGATGAGGGAACCGCCGCATGAATGTGGAGCCATGGCCTGCCCATCAATGCGTTATATGCAGTGTCCTGAGAGACCACCATGAATTCGGTGTTGGCAACCAAGTCACCGAACTGGGTCTTCAAACCTATCTTGCCGACCGGAGTTTGCTCGGTGCGGTCATACCCCTGGATCCTGAGGTCGGAGCGGATCAAGTCATCCTCAGACAACCCCAATCTCTGGAGCGTCCGAGTGGGAATCAGGTTAATCCCGGACCCCGTGTCGACAAGACAATGCCGGACTTCAAGGCCATTGAACTGGCCGGTAACATACAGCGGACGAATGTGACCCTGTATAGGAGGGTCTTCATCCTAACCAGAGAACGAGATAACTGCCTGGCATTCGGCGTCCTCGATCGTTTCGGCGTGAAAGGCCTCTGCAGCCGCAACCTCTGTTTCAAACTGGAGGGGGCTCTTCAGGGCTTCAGCGAGTGCCTCGCGCATCTCAGATGAAATGCGCAGAGCCTCAAGGATGGAGAGTCTCGCTGGGATGTCGGCCAAGTGCTTCAGGACATCATACTTTTTGGCCAAGCGCGAGCCCCTGGTTGCAGGAGGTTGCTCTGCGGTTGGAAGCATGACGGGCCTTGCCGGTTGGGCCGGCGGCCGGCTGGTGCTTGGCTCATCTCGCTGTTCATTGGTTGAAGTCCGAGAAATGGTCACCGTACTGGGGTCAGGAGGCCGGGATGGACTCGTGGCAGGACGGAGCTGATTGCGACGCGGATGAGGCGGTTCTGCCTGGTCCCACACCACAAACAGTGGCGGAGGCGAATCCGTCATCCCCGGATGGGGGGCCTGCGCACGCTGAGCTCGATCTTGAGCCTGCTGCCTAGTCTCAGTGGCATGCATGGCCTGGCTGGAGGTACCAACTGCTGTGCCCCGGCGACTCCTGTTGCTGCGGTTCTTCCGACGGTGGCGACGACCGGGGACACTAGGGAGGTCCACCTGGTGTTCTTCAACATCGGGAACCGAGAAGGGATTTACCAGCTCGATGGTATTAACCGAAGCGTACCCAACACTTTCATCAGACAAATCATTCACCACTGGACGGATCCGGGGAGGGATCCCCATCTCCGGGGGCATGAAATCGCCGAGAGTGCGGGATAGTGGCGGAACTGGCGGGGCGCGCTTTTCCTTCTTGCGCCGCCGCCGTTTGCTCTTCTTGGAAGAGGCAGGCTGGAACGACGATGCCGAAGCAGCACCCGCAGATTCTGGGGGCTCAGGCTGATTCAAGCGCGCACTGATGATTCCATGGGCGCGAATGATCGTCTTGCGGGCCATCTAGTTTTTATACTTCTGGGACCCGCGGTCGGAGACCAGCTGCCATTCGTCCTCGTTGCCACTATCGTCATCTGATCCCACGAATACGCCCGCCACTTGTGCCGGAGCTGGGCCCAACCTGATTACATTGTTGTTAATCTGGTCTTGGAGCCAATCCTTAAACACATAGCACCGCTGGATGGTGTGTCCCAGGGCCCGATGGTAAGGGAAGTAGCGGGGGTTATCCATGAGATGTGCCTCCTCTGGCCTCCAACACTCAGGCAGTCGCACAATCCTCTGCTCCAGGGCGCTCTGGAAATAACCGGGGACCTGATCCTCGTGAAATGAGTAGGTCAGGTATCGCGGGACCCTGGGAGCGTGGTCTTGACGAGGGGCTGGAGGGGCCTGCCGAGGAGGTGGACCCTGATTATCTCGCCTGGGTTGTGGCGGTACATTACGCGGAGGGGCCGGCCGGTTCTGAGGCTGCCGCTGTTGGGCCGGGAACTGAGCCCGTGGAGGCGGATTCCTGTGAGGCTCTGGAGCTGGTCTCGCCGGCAGCAGCTCCAATGGCCTGGGGGCCTCTATCTGGGCAACAGCAGCGGGCTCAGCCCTGCTGGCTCTCCTTGCAGGAATCATAGGAGGCAGCGGGTGTGCCTGGCTGGCCTGTTGCAGGGCTTCCTCAAGACGTTGAGCTTTGTCTGAGAAGTCCCTGAACCCTCCGGGGTAATTCTGAGTGATCAAGGAAGGGACCAGCTCGGTCTTGACGTTCCCGACGCACATTGTCAGCAACTGCTCCTGAGTCAATGGCATGTCAAGGGAATACGTGAGACCCTTCCACCGGGCGCCGAAGTCCGCGACTCGCTCATCAGGCCTCTGCTTGCACTTGAAGAGGTCTGCGATACTCGTCTTACGGGTCGTGGAACTGAACTGGTAGAGGAATTGTCTACGAAGGTCCTCCCAGCTAGTTACCGACCCGACGGGGAGCTGGCTGTACCAGACAAATGCTGGCCATTCCAGTGTCTGGACAAAGCAGCGAAGCTTAGCGGCCTCTTGCTGCGCTGGGGTCCCCAACATAGGCCCGCACCTCGAGTTGAAATGGGCCAAATGTTGTGGCGGATCTCCAGTCCCGTTGAAGGGGGAAAAAGTGGGATTCCCGAATCCCGGAGGCGCCGGCATGTCATCCACCCATGCTGGGTATGGCTTGCCGTCCGGTGGGATTGCCACTTGCCGAGTCTCCAAGGCTTCCAAGAGGGCAATGAGTGCCGCCATCGGATCGTCCGGACATGGGTTCCAGTCCTGGCGAGGATCTCTAACCATGAGCGCATTGCATGGCCCTTCAATCGGGTCGTCGACCGGGTCGTCGAACTCGGCAGCTCGTGGGATGGCAGGCGGTGCGGCCCTTGGGGCAGCGGGAGGAATCCAAGCGGGGTCTCTCAGGTAGTCACGCCGCTCGGGAGGGTGTGGTGAAACATACCGCGCCCTCTTGCCATAGGCGATGGCCTCTCTCCTGTCGGCGAACACGGCATAATCACGGTTGCCCGGGAGAGCCTCATCGAGGGGTGGTTGTTCCTGTCCCTGCTGTCCTGGCCTAGGATCACCGTAGTCAGGCCGCTGCTCTGTAGCGCGCTCGGTGAGGAGCTGGTCAACCAGCTTCTTCTGCTCGGAGAGCTGTTGACGTAGCGTAGCCTTCTCGGGATCCTCATCTGCCCTCTGCGTGGAGGCAGACGGGTCGGCGGGCTTTATAGCCTCGCCGTGCTCTTTACCTTTGCTGACGTTTCGGCTCAACGTCAGTGCTTCAGTGGGTGCGGGGAGTCCCAGGTGGTTCCTCTGATGACGAGTAACTCTCACCGATGGATCCAACGACGGCTTGTCTTCGGGGGAAGAGCCCCCGTCGAGGAGTTTCAAGTCGTTCCCCTCTCCCGACAGGTAAGCCATATTGACCGTTTCCGTCCCTGGGGATGTACCCTCAGGGCCACCCAGTGAATCGGGCTGTCGGAGAATCGCACTGAAGTGTAGGGCAGCGTACTGCCCCCATCCACGGATATACACGTGGGGAGTGGCTTCCTCGATAACTTTGCGGAGTACTTGAAAACACTCAACGCATCGTTGTTGGAGGGCCTCGTGGTGCCCAAATGACTCGGGGTGCCGAACCGCGGGGAGCGTGGCCAGGTCAATTTGACGGCACTGCTCACCAATATCCTCCAGGTGCACTTGACTCCCAGGATATGGCATTTGTAAGCGGTGAAGATGGGAGTGAGTCTCCCGGAGAGTTCGGCGGAAGCATTCGAACTCATCCGGGGTGAGCGATTCGGGTGCATCAAAGTCTGGTCCTACGACTGGCCAAAACTTCTCAGGGAAGTGGCCCTCTGCAAGGACGGTCCAGAAGCTCCACGACTCAAGCTCGAGACCCAGGTCTCCTTGGTCCTCTTCAAAGACTGGGAATGGACGGGGAACCGGCAGTGGTGCCGAGGCGGGCCGCCGGGCCGACGGACTGGCCGGCGGTGAATACGGCGAGCAGGCCGATTGGCCTCCATATCCCGGGCCGCCCTCTGAGGTTGGCGGTTCCCTGGCTACCACATCACGATAGGACGGGCCGGCGAGCGAACATCCTGCCGTAGCGTCGGTGCTCTCCGGGGGTGCACTAGATCGTGGTTCGACCGTTGGTTCCCAGAAAAGGTCTCTGGGTTCTCCGATCGAGGCAGAAGGCGCTTCCAGAGGGGCCGTTACCAACCGCAAGTTTGATCCTTGGGGGTCTACCAGGCCCTCGCTACTCCGGATATACCTTCGGAGTGAAGCGGGGATCGTGTCGATCTCGCTCTCGGGAAGTACGAGGCTGACGTGCCGCATTCCGACCCCTGCCCCTGACTGGCGGGATTGGGGGGAGGGCTCTGTCGCCGAATCATACTCCGCCTCCGTATCAGAGAAACGAACCGGTCGGATCTCTGTCCGGAATTCCGTGACATTCTTCCCTCGGCGTCGACGCCTCGCCCTCCTGCCCCTGGGTGGTTCTTCGGGGCAGGGCTGATCTCTATCCTGGCGTCCTCCGGCCGCACTGGTGCTGGGGCCAAGAGGACTGGAAACCAAGGTGCGAGGAGCACCATGACAGATATCAAAGGGGACGCGGGGAGAGATGATTCCGGGCGGGCCTCCGGGCCGAGATCGGAAGGTGGGATAACCCATGCCTCTTGGATCGGCCACACGGAGTAGCCCCTGTTGGTGAATAGCACTACCGCGAGGTGGTCCGCGGTGGCTATTGTCTGTACCAGCAACCGGGAGAGTCAACCCAACCTGCCTTTGGTGCGGTCGGGGCCTCGATCCAGGTCGGGCATAGAAGTGCCCCTGCTCAGGATGCGCAGGGGCCCGGTAACTGGAGCTAGCATTGGCTTGAGCCAACGCGGCCGCTGTCGCTAGGGCCCCAAGGTGGGAATCCTCTTCCGCTCGTGCTCGACGTTGGCGTCGAGACAGATGAGTCGGGAAGAGCTGCGCGGGCAGGTGGAGAGCCTGTTCCTCGACTTGAGGGGCCTGGCGGCGGTGTCGCCGTGGCCTGGCGGGAGCCCTTATCATGGATCCCTGGAGCGGATCTCGGATAGGGTAGTCCCGGGCATCTTCCACTTCATCCGCATAGGGGAAGGAGTTGTCGGAGCGCTCCGGGGATAAGCTCCCAAAGCGGTTGGACGTCGAGGTAGGCAGCGGTGCCTCCCTGCGCGGCCCTCGGTGGCGGCGTTGGCGGCGAGGTGCAGCTCCCTCGAGGTCTAGGCGAGCCATGTCCCTGGTGGGGATGACTCCCTCTTCCTCATATCTCCGCACCAAGCTGTTGATCACCCTTCTTTGGATGACCTCCGAGGGGGAGAGAGGGCGTGGTTGCCCCGCAGCTGCGGCTGCTGGGACGGCTGTGGAACGGGCGGGACCGTGCGGAGTAGCCGCATCGGTGTTTCCCCTACCCCTGCGCCAGTGGGCGGGTGGCGATCGGGCACTGGATTGGGCGACCTGATTTTTGAAAGCAGGGAGAAGAACCCATTAACACTGACAGGAAAAGGAATCGACAACCAACCATTAGTGCCACGATGCCTTCCGTGGGGGAGACCCAGGCCCTCGACGACGCGAGACAGAGTGCCCGAGTTCCCTTCCCCAGCCCCTGGCGGGTAAAACTGAATGCTCGGTCGAGCAGCACGCTGGTCTTCCAGCACCTCTGAAAGCCATCGGTCTTCGTATCGAGGAGAAGAGATTCACGTCGGGTTCACCATTTTTCTGTTTCGGTGCGGATGTGCGTCGGGTTACGCTGTTCCGCCAGGACGCGTTCGCGCGTGCACCCGTCGACCCGAGGGGATAGGCGCGCGGCTTGTGGTCCCGCAGTCCCGCTTTCCAAGGGCGGGCGGCAACCGTCCCTTATTCAGGGGCATCTGCTCCTTGATCGAAACCGGGATGATGGGATGTCGGCTCCTCCTTCTGTGGACGTCTACTCGGAACTCGTCGCCTAATCCGGGTCTCCCTCATAGATTTAAGAATGTTCGTGAATCTCGTTCCCGGCGCCATGTTTCTACGGACACCGGTTAATTACGCTGCTTCCGCCCGGACGCTCCAAGGAGTCCGGTCGGGGCAGCAACCTGCGGTGAGGAGACCGGGTGGCTCTGGGTGTCGGGGGCGTGTCTTGACATTGCGACTCTGCATGTCTGCCATCCGTCCCTAATAGGGCTTCTCGAAGGCGTGATGGCCTGAGGCATCCCGCACTGGGTGCGGGGAACTGTGTCACCTGAGGTTTTCCTCAGCTTCCCATGTTTAACACGGGGTATGCCGCGAGTTTAACGTCCAGCGGGGACGGCATCGGACTGATCAACACGAGAAGTGGATCAGATGACAGAACCCCTTGCGGGGAACCTCCGACACTGGGGCCAGCACATGGGCGGCTTCCCAAGTGAAGTGGAGTGGAATGAAATGGCATGACCCCACCGGGATGTGGCGGCCCGGGTAAGGATCAGGGTGGATGATGGAGTGAAGAGCTTGGACCCCGTAGGGGCTTCCTACGTACCGTGCGTTAGCACGGATCAAAGTCAACGTAGTTCGGATATACAGTTTAACGTCATGCTGGACGTCGGCAAGCCGACTCACAGGGAGATCGAGGCCGCCGGGCGGAGGATTGAACCGAACCACCTCGCACAGAGGGGGATGGAACGGCCGGGTGAATCACAGTTTCACGTCATGCTGGACGTTGGCAAGCCGACTCACAGAGAGATCGAGGCCGCCTGAAGAAGGGAGGAATAGGAAAAGGCAGTGGGTAAGTGCAATGGAGATACACATGTGCAGTCCCCCACAAGAGCGGATTCATAGGTGAATCGACGCAAGTGTGAACCCAGGAGGGGTCCACTGATGGACGAACCGACGTAAATACGACCGGGACGACCAGGTGGTGGGCTTGAACCTCGGAGAGGCTTCCTACGTACCCTATTTAGAAGACAGGGATCAAAGTCCACGTAGTTCGTTGGGTTTGTAACACTCTACCCCCGTGGGTAAAGGCCACTCCCATCCCGACATCCCTGCAGAGACGAGCGGGTGGGGGCCACATCCAAACCGGGAGGACCCTGCGTGCGGGGCACGGGATCAGGATGCGGACGGTTTAACGTCTTGCCGGATGAAGTACAGTTTAACGTCGTGTGTTGAGGACGAAGCGGACGGTTTAACGTCTTGCCGGACGAAGTACAGTTTAACGTCGTGTGTTGAGGACGAAGGTGCTTGGCAGTTTAACGTCTTGCAGCGCGGACGAATGCTAAATAGTTTAACGTCTTGTATCTTGGACGAAGTGGAGTTTAACGTCGTGCGGGACGTATGCAGTTTAACGTCGTGCAGGACGTATGCAGTTTAACGTCGTGCAGGACGTTGAAGCCGCCGGTAGGTCCGTGTCACTTCGCGCGAGCCTGGAAGGCCGCACGGGAAGAAAACGTACGGTGCGGGCACCTGCGATGAAGATCATCGGGTGCCACGCAGGCGGGTACCCAAAGGGGGTCAAAGGGGGCGACCCTGGCGGTTTGCGCGCAAAAGAGGAGCTTTGCGCGCAATACCGCGGGTCGGCGCGCAAATGGGCGGGCTGGCACGCAATTGGGCCAGCGCTTTGCGCGCGGAAGGTAAGGATTGCACGCACCGGGCTTCAGATAGCGCGCGGGGGCAACGGCTCATTCTTTAATGAATGGCCACTTAAAAGAGGGGGGTGCGCGCAATCGGGCGGGATTGCGCGCACCTGGGGGCAATTGCGCGCAAGAGGCTTCTTTTGCGCGCAAAGGCCTTAGGTTGAAGAATTATTCAAAGGGACGGGGGCTCAAGGGATTGCGCGCGAAGGCGAACCCCGAGGCCTTATTGCGCGAAAGAAAAGCAGTTACCTGAAGATCGGCATTGCGCGCGGAAGGGGTTGGATTGCGCGCACGAGAGACCTTTCGAATTCTGGCCACCTTCAAAACGTCGGGGGTCGCCTTATATTTATAGGCAACCCCTGGCGCGGAATCCAGGCCGCGGGCGCGAAATTCTCGTCGCGGGCGCGGAATCGGGCCCGGCGCGCAAGGGGTGCCGCGCGGGCCGCGGGCGCGCAAAATTGCGCGCCGGCCCGGCGCATTGCGCGCATCCCGGGAGGTTTGCGCGCGGCTTACCAACTTTGCGCGCGGGCCTCCAAAATTCCGCGCAAGGCCTCCGGGCCATCCGAAACATGCTTCCGACTCCAAATATGAACTCTCCTTTAAATAAAATAATAATAAATGTCCTAATCTAATCCAAGTTGACCAAAAGGTTCTTATTTTATTCTAAGTTTTATTTTGGTTGAAAAATAATTATCCAATAGAATTAGGACACGTTTTAGGGTAATTGAAATATCATTTTTACCTTTAATTACCCTATTTAGTTTTAACCGTGGTAAATAAAAGTCAAAAGTAACTTTTCACCAAAAATTATTTTCACCTTATTGAACCAAATTTCAAATACTCATGTCAAAATTGTTTCTTGTCTTTTGAGATTTAATTCATAGAAGCGGTAAAATTATGTTTTATGCAATTTTGAAAATGTTCCTAGAAGGTGGGTAAAAGACGGTAAAAAGTTCAATAAAAATTTATATATATAATATTATAATAAAATCACTCCAATGAATTACATTTAACATATATAGGTATTATGTATCTATTTTTACTTAATATTAATTCAAATAAAATAACTAATTATTTAAATAAAAATACGGTTATAAACTATAAAGAAATACTTTTCACTATTCCTGAAAAATTGAAATTTTAAAAAAAATACCAAAAATTCACCCTAAGCTAATTTTGATATTCTGAATCCAAAATTGAAGTCCATTTTGAAAAAGAAAATTTATAAAATTCCAAAAGGTGGTTATTAATATTCATAACGACTTTTTGATTGGACATGGTGTGTTATAATTTCATGTTGTATACAACGCACGATTTTGCATTGTTCCAAGGGAAACGTACTGTGGAAGCTTGGGGTGTTAAATTATCCATTCCTTCAAATAATTTCACCCATGAAATTTATAGAATATTACTATATACAAATATTTTTGTGGTTCTTCATCATAAGTTCATTGGTTTCCTATGTTCCATCTTCCATCTTAAGATTTCTCCATAGAACATTTACTAGATGAGTTGTCTAGTTTCTCAACACTTGTTCTCTAGTATCATGAATTCTGATAGGCTCTTCGCAATAAGAATAATCAGGTTCCTATTAAATTTTTTCATTGGTAAGTACATGCATTGGGTCTGGAATTTATTTCTGAATAGTGATACATGGAACAAATCATAAACTTTGGGAAGACATGTCATAATTACCAAAGGGTAAGAAACATCCCCAATTCGTTCAAGAATTATGAAAGGTCTAACGTACCTAGGACTTAATTTACCCTTATTACCAAATCGTATAGCTCCCTTCCATGGAGATACCTTCAAGAAAACATGATCTCCTACATAAAATTTGAAATTCTTACTTCAGTTATCGTCATAGATCTTTTGTGTTCTTTGAGCTACTTCTATGTGGGTTTGGATAAACTTCACCTTTTCCACTGTTTCCACAAAAATTTCTAGGCCTATGAGTTTTCTTTCACCAACATCATCCCAACAAGTTAGTGTATGACATCTCATTCCATATAACGCTTTATATGGTGACATATGAATACTTGAATGGAATCAATTGTTATTGAAAAACTCTACCAGAGGTAAATATTGATCCCACATACCTTGAAAGTCATGTGATAAATAATTCATCTTGTCTTATAAGGTTTTAATAGTTCATTATGATTTTCCATAAGTTTGAGGGTCATAGGCAGTTCTCAAACATTGTTTTGTATCCAAGTCCATTTAAATACTTTTCTAGAATCTTGATGTAAAATAGGGATCAAGATCAGAAAAAAAAAATCGATAGGGGTACTCCATGAAGTCTTAAAACAACATTAATATATAGTCTGGTTAAACGTTAAAGTGGTAAATCTTCTCTTATCGCAAGAAAATGAGCTGACATGGTAAGATGATCATAAATGACCCATATTTAATAGTTCATTCTTGGAGACTTTGGTAGCCCCATCAAAATACCATCGTAGTATAATCCCATTTCTACTCAGGTATGGGAAGAGGTTGCATGACCCCTCTAGGATGTTGTTGTCCAGCCTTCACCTGTTGAAAAACCATACATCTTGAAACATAATCAACAACCTCCCTCTTCATGTATTCTCACCAAAAATGCTGCTTCAGTTATCTATAATACTTAGTACTGCAAGGGTGTATAGAGAAATTAGAGCTATGAGCATCATCTTACAATTCCCTTTTTAGACCAGGTATATCAGGAACACAATGTATCTTCCCAAATTTCAAAATTCAATCTTCGTATATGATGTCAATCAATATCACATCATTCACAAAAATAATTTTATTTTGAAACTCCTCATCATCATTATGAGAACATTTTATCTTCTATATTTTAGATGGTTTAGAAACCAATTGAAAAAGACTTGATGTTTCACCTTCTATGATTATTCCCATATCCATCTTTACTAGATCTATAAACTTATGATCCCTTTCATCTCTCATCTTGTACAAAACTTCATGCTCCTTTCTTCTCAAAACATCTTCCACCTTATTTTCCTTCCTCAGGTGGTACTGTATTGTGAAATCGTAATCCTTGAGTAGTTAAAACCATCGTATTTTCAACATGATGAGTTCTTTTTGAGAAAAAATATTCTTCAAACACTTGTGATCAATATATACATCACATTTTTCACTAGATAGATAGTGTCTTTATATCTTAAAAGAAAATATTACATGTGATAACTCACGATTATAAGTCATATAGTTTTGTTCATGAATTTATAACTATAGTAATGCGTAATAAATAACTCTATCATTCTGCATAAGGACACAACCTAGTCATTTCATTGAAGAATTACTATAAATAACAAACCCATCATTCCCTAATGGTAGAGTTAATATAGGATCATTGACTAATGTTTTCTTCAATTCTTAAAAACATTACTCACACTCTATTTTACAAAATAATTTAACCCCATAACGTGTGATCTTGGTTATTGGGTTAGAAAATCGGGAAACATTCAGGACGAAGTGCTGATAATAACCTGATAAACCAATAAAACTGTGTACCTTAGTTATACTCATCAGTTTGGGTCATTATATGATTACCATAGTCTTTGACGGATAAACAGTGATTCCATCCTTAAATAAAATATTTCTACGAAAATAAATGTCATGAAGCCAGAATTCACACTTGTAAAAATTCCCATATAATTCATTTCGTCTAAGAGTTTTTTGAATAATACACAATTGATTTTCATGATCTTTGTATCTTTTGAATTATTCCAATATATCATCAATAAATACCACAACAAATTCATCAATATATTCCTTGAAAACTCTATTCATTAGATCCATGAAAATTGAGGGTGCATTAGCCAGTTCCAAAGGCATTAGAGTAAAATTGTAATTCCCGTACGTTGTTCGAAATTCTGTTTTCAGAATGTATTCCTTCATCACACACAACTGATGATATCCAGATCAAAGTTCATTCTTTGAAAAATATTTATCTCCAAGAAGTTGGTCGAATAAATCATCAATGCAATGTAGGGGGTACTTGTTCTTTAATTTTATAGGATTTATCTTCATGGAGTTAATACACAACCTCAAAGATCTATCTTTCATCCTACCAAAAGGAACATGGCCTCCCCATAGATATATATTAGGAAGAATAAATAATTTATTACTCAATTCCTCTAGTTTTTTCTTTAGTTCCACTAATTCCACACTTTCCATCCAACAAGGGGTCTTCTATATGGGCCTTGAAATAGGAATTAAGTATTTGGAAATATCAATTTCTCATTTTGGGGGATGTCCAAGTAAATCCTATGGAAACACATTTTCATAGTCTTGCACAGTTGGTATTTCCTCTATTAAAACATTACATTCCCCACCCATAGTTATTTCATTCTCTTCCTCCCAAAAAATTGAATTTAGTATAGATACTAGGGGTGGATCTAGATATGAATCAGGTGGTGTCATTTCGGCTCTAAAGATAAGGTTCTACTTATCATCATAGATAATTTTAATCTTTTTCTTCTTATAATAAATTTTTTCATCATGGTATAATAGCCAATCTATACCAAATATTATATCAAATTAAATCATGGGTATAATGATTATATTAGTAGATAATGAACATTTATATGCCCTAATAGGAATTGATTTACAAAACATTGTTGTAAGGATACATCCCCTAGGAGTTTTGACATAAAACTCCATTGTTAAATCAAATTGGAAATATCTAATTTTCATAGAAAACTGGGATGATATGAAACAATGTGATGATCCAGAATAAAATGAAGCATTTTCTAAACTTGAGGAATCCATTAAATTACCTCCCATGATGTCTTTCAGAGCTTCAAACTAAGTAGTAGTGATCGTATAATCTGGGCCTTGCTCCCTTGGCCTTTTCTAAGGCATGTTTCCTTGGCTCTTAAAACATTAATTTTCATAATTCCCCATTTCTCTAAAATTGTATCATTCAACGTTGACATCCTATTTCATTCCCTTATAATCACTAGATTGGTGGCCTTTTACACCACACTTGTAACAGACTGACATTACCCTCAGGCATGTACCAAGGTGTTTCTTCCCAAATTTATCACAAGATGGATATTCGACTTTTCCTTCTTCTCCTTATTTCCATTTCCATAGTGTTCATCATATCTCTTCTACTCATTATTTTCATTAAAGTCATAAGACATAGAGAATTCCTTTTTTGTCTTCATAGCACTTGAGAAAATATCTTTGTATGATGTGAAGGATTGTGAGACTAATTTTCGACGGAGAAATGGTTTTAACCCATTGAAGAATCTATCAATATTACTCATCGGGTTACGTATATAATTTGTTTTATGACTTGCTAACCTTGACAAGTTATCCTCATAAATTGTGACATTATCATCCTCCTTTTTTCCTCAAACATAGAAATTGTCTTTCCATATCCACTCGATGGTCATAAGGAAAGTATTTTTCTAAGAAAAATCTTTTTAAACTCCCTCAATTCAATATTTGATACTTCTTCATCTTACTTTGAGTTTTGAATTAATTACCACCATTGATCTTAATCTCCCTTGAGGCGATAAACTACCAAGACAATTTTTTACCTTTCGCTACTCCCCAAAGAATGAAATATTTTCTCTAAGGAAATTATCCATTGCTCAGCTACAAAAAGATTTGGAGTCCCATTGAATGTTGCTGGTTGTTGCCTCATGAAGTGATATAACATTGGTCCTCGGTGCTGTTGATCAGGGTGCTCCATACAAGTAAGGTAATTATTCATAACCTAAGTGAGTTATCCTAGAATGGTAATAAGCTGATAAACACTAGTTGCATCAACAGCTCCACTATAATTATCATGAGTAGGAGGGGAATCCTTACATGGATTATGTGTGTTGATATGGTTTCCATTCCTTTCACAATGCTCCATTTCTAAACAATGGAATATAGTAGATTAGTTTATTAATCACAATACATAATTCCAATCTTGTAAAAAACTTAACATAAATTCAAGAGTTTATGGATATAATCCATAATCATAAAAAAAATGATTTATTTGAGGTATTTACACATAAATTCTTCATAATGGTTTGTAAAGAAAATTTGAATAATCCTAATCATACCATCTGGCAGTGTCGTAACCAAGAGTGGAAAAAGACCATTTGTTGTGTACCAGGATACCCTGGGTCAAGACCAAAACTCCTAGTCGATGTTTTCACTCCTAGGTACGTCAGTGATAGAGCCGAAACTACCTGCTCATATCCAGACAGGGATGTATTGCTCAGAAATATTAAAAAATAATTACATTACCAAAATTATAGGAAGTCCTTCTATACTAGTCATCAATGTCTACCTTATGGAAATTTTATCTAATTAGAGTTTTTATAAATATAGCTTCCATGGTTTGTAATAAACATCCTCTGATACCAACTGTAACGACCCAACCCTAGTTATCTTGATTTGGTGCATTATTTCATAACATTTTCATGATCACAAGGGATAAAATACAAAATTAATGATCAATTTAGTATCTTTTAAAGTAACAGAAACACACATAAGATTTAATTTACATTATAAAATGAAAAAACAACAATATGGTCTCCATTGAACACATTCATATCTTTTACATTATCCCTATAGATCAGTTATAATATACATCTTTGCATCTTGGGAAAAATAAAACATTGAAAGGGGTGATCTCAGGTTCTCACTAAGGAAAACAATATAGTGGAAACATTCATAAATATGTATAAACATTTAAGGCAATGTATAAGACTAAAACACAAGCCTTTTAAACATAATATTTAGAAAAACATTTAAAATATAAATCAAATAATACTATTTACTTATTTGCATTGATATTCTACTAGTCGAATAATCGCATGTAATATCAATATCCAATTTCTTAATGATGTAATGCATAATTCCAGACATCATAACCACAAAGTCAAGGCCTCCTACCAAGACTACAAATATGATATTTTCAAGGGCTTATGACAAGACACTAGTTTGTCTCATGATACCTACCGATTCATCGAGGAGCAATAGCAGGCACCACCCATCACTTTCTAAGTCCAATGCACTCCTCATATGAAATGTTTGAAACATAACATAAACATTCGTATTAAAACTCGCATAAAAACTGTTAATACATTAACTATAAACCATAAATGGTATAAAAATAACACACACTAAGTAAAACATATCCCAAAACCTTCAATACAATATGTATGATTCTATCATAATAATTCAACTTCAAACATGTGTAAAATTCATTAAAGTATGTTGACATAGAAGAAATAAAAACTATTTGCGAGAAATATCTCTTTTTATATTGAAATCATATAGAAGTCGCATAATTATAAAAGAAATAATATTTTTTTTAAATGTTCTTATATTCTTTTAAGGTAAACATAGAAGATGTTGTAATGACTAAAAATAGTCGTAATAGACGTATAAGTTAAAAATATTCTTTCCATAATTTTGAATAAAAGGTTGTAAAGGACCTTGTTTGGAAAATGATGGAAATATTCTTTTATAAACATTTTATAAAAATTCAAACAAAGGAATAATTGATGTTAACCCATAGTATAGGAAATATTAAAAATGTTTTGAAATAAATTTTTATGAAACACTGATGTAGATGATAAAAAGGTCCACGTAGATACTCACTTATAAACAAACTCAGATAATGAATATATTATAGAATTAACCCTTCCTTGTACTTTCCATTGGTCGAGTGTAAATTAACCTCTTATATAATAGTTAAATCATTTTTAATAAATTATACACTAAATAGATATAAAAATATGATACCCTATAGGATCTTATAATATTGTTTTGTTAAAAAATATTTTAGTAGTTTCATTGTTTTGGGTGTTAACTGATTCGTTTTCCATTATATGCACTGTTATGTTAGAGAGGTTTGTTATGGATATGATGTAATTTATTCATATCCCTAATTATATTATGTTCTTAAACATTATATTTAATTATAAAATGAAAATTATTCTTGAATGCTTATGACGGGGAATGCATTTCATTGCATTCGTGGAGACGATAATATGTACGTACGCACGAGTTACAATATAATTCTATTGATGGTGATGTTTTATTTAATTCGATGGTATATAAAATATAAAAAATATTTAACATGATTTATTTTCTATTTACATCATTTATTCTCATTATTATACCAACCCAAATAATGAAGTGTTTGAATAACATACTACACCACGACATAGAGACGGTAAGTCGTACATACCCATGTATTGTGAATTGTGATTAATAGGATGGATAGAATAATGAATTTCTTTGTACCATATTTATAATAACAAAAAAAGTATTTATAATGTACTGTATTTTTTATTCTGGTATGGAAAAAAAGAGGAAGCGGAAAAAGAAAAGAACATTGAAAGGGGTGGAAAATTATTACATCTTCCTCATGTGTTTAATTTTGAGTTGATCAAAAAGGTTCCTAAGGTTGGATTTATGATCAATGTAAGTCCTATTGGTCTATTTGAGGGTATTTTGGAAGATATTTTATCTGGGATTGGCTGATCCTAATTGCTTTGGAGGTGTGATTTTGAGAGAAGGGGAAGTACCCTCTTATAAGAGAGGTGAGAGTCACTTTAGGAAAATCTTGAAATATTATTTTATTATACAATCATATTGGGTTTATAATTTCTCCAAAATGATTTATTTTAATGATAATGTTGTTATGGTTCTAAAGCCTCTAAACCAATTGGTTTTAGATAAAATAAGTCAACATATTAACCTTATCTTATTTATTTAACTCTTAGTTAACTGGTTTAACTTTTACCATATATTCTTGTATTGTTATAATGAATGGTTAATAAACATACTAGAAAAATCTAAGAGAACCCCAAGTGGTTAGTTATTAATATATCTAACCTTATCTATTTCCTTTTTCTGAAACATAGATTTTTTGGAATATTAAATCAATTAATAATATAGTATTTGTTATAAAAACTCATTTATGTCAATGTTAACACTATTTGGTATTTTTTTGATAAATTCATAACAACTATATAACTTTGAAAAAAAATTATTCAATCAACCCTAACATGTCATATTAACCTAGAAAATTAGTGAAATTCATGAAAAGTTTCAATTTATATTTATTTGATTATTTATAATATCAACCGTTTTAATCATTCGTTAATAAGGTATTTACTCAATCATCATTGTGTCATACATAAATATAATTATATAATATCTAAAATTATAAATAAAATACAATAATGTAGGAAATAATTTTATATTTCTAATTAATATTTATAGTTGAATTTATCTTATGTATAAACCTATATGAAAAAATGGTTTACTTATTACACATTGAATTTAACACTTTTAACACTTCTTTAAATGAAATAATAAAAAATGTATGAATCTAATCCAAGTCACCCAAAAATATCATATTATATTAATAAGGATAATTTTTTGAAAAACTCTTATACAATAGAATTAGAACATGTGTTGGGGTAATTACTATATCATTTTTACCTTTCATTTCCTTATTTACTTTTAACCGAGGTAAATAAATGTCAAAAGTTAATATTCACCAAAAAAATATTTTCATCTTATTAAACCACAATTCACATAATAATTTCAACTATTTCTTTCATAATTTTGAAATTAAATTAACAAAAGCATTAATATTATCTTTTATGCAAATTTGAAAATGCTCTTAGAATGTGTGTATAAGACGGTAACAAGTTCAATAAAATTTTATGTATCTAATATTATTATAAAATGAATCCAAAGAATTAAATTGAACACATATAGCTATTATGTATCTATTTTTACCTAATATTAATTTAAATAAAATAAATATTTATTAAATAAAATGTCGGTTTAATACAATAATGTAGTGTTATTCACTATTCATAAAAAATTGCATGTTTTCAGAAAAAAAAAATCACTTGTACCTAATTTTGATATTATAAATCCAATAATTAAGTCCATTTTGAAAAATAAAATTTAAAAATTTTTAAAAAGTTAGTATTACTTTTAATAACATCAAGTTTGATTGGTCATGGTGTGTTAAAATTCCATGTTACGTACAACACAATATATTTCATTAATCAGAGGGAAAAGTACCATGGAAGCATAGGGGGTTAAAATTGGGACATCAAAATTTACTTTGGTTGGAATTTAGGTACTTTTCTAAGGAATTAAAACGTTAATGAATAGTGAAAAATACTGCATTTTAATTCAAAATAGCATTTCTTTCTAATTTATTTGTTTCTATAGATTGTATTTTGAATTAATTTTAAATTATATTCCAATTATGTTTTTATAATTTAATACAATGTTGGTCATTGGAACTAATTTCACATTGAAATTTGATATAAACAAATGTCAATATTTTTATTGTTTTAACTTTATTTAGACATTTTCTCACTTTGACAATGAAAATTAATTTTACATTAATTATTAAAACATATGTGTTTTGAATTTGGAATAAATGACTCAATAAAAGGAATTATTAGGTCTGAATTATGTAAATAGGTACCTTTCATTTTTTTGTACATTTTAAATAGTATATCTAGTAATTTTTCATTAACACGGTTATAGGTATATTAGGTAAATTAGGGTAATAAATAATATGATAAGTACAATAAAATTAACCTAAAACCTAAAAATCGTACTTGATGATTTAAAGTATATGCTTAATAACTAAGAATCAAATTTGATTCTTTTAATTGAATTGTTTCCTTGAAATGGACGTAATTATTATTTAAACAAAAGAATGTGACCACATGTCACTCTCTTATAAATTATAAGTATATAACTTTTAATGTAATTATAAATATGATAAAACTAAAAAAATAAGTAGTCTATAGAAATATAATTCAATTATCTACATCATGTGAAATTATTTATAATTTTTAGTGATTAAATATTTACCAAAAATATTAACAAAAAAGTGATACATAAATTATTAAATTAAGAGAAATATAAAACAATTGATATTATAAATAATACAATAAATATTATATGAAATAATGTATGCCATCAACGAATTTTATAGGTGACTATGACATGTTATAATAGAATTAAATGGTTTTTTAGAATATATATCTCTATATGAATTTTATTTAAATTCAATGAAATTAATATTGTAAAAATTGACACTATCTATATTTTATAAAAATATTATTTTATTAAATTATTTAAAAATAATAAAAATATTTTCAAATCACAAAGATACAATTATATGGTCTAAAAGTTAATTAATTTTTAAATTATGATAAATTTACCAAATATAAGTAAAATCTATAACCTCTTAATACTGAAAATTTTGTTACTACAATTAAAATTAAAAGACAATAATTTTGGGTAAACTAAACATACAAAGTTTATATTAAAATCATAAAATGTATAAAAAATATTGAATTAGTGTATTTATAACAATAATCTTTTTATGTTATAAATATTAAAATTTGTAATCTTTTTTATTTAAGAAATAATTTATAAAAAATTAATATTTTAAGAATTTCTAAGGATTCCCCTCAACTCAATTATAATAGGGCACCTCCTTCCTCACCACATCACATCAATTTGAGCCTTAACACTCGATCACCCACTGAAATTATTCATTCCAAAAATCGTTATTAACATTATTGAGGTTCTAGTATTCTCAAAATACAAACTCAGTTTCCATTGAGTGGAGATTTAGTGGAAGCCCGTTGAGGAAGAGGTAATCTCTTCTACCGATTCATTCAAACATAATTATTCTTCTACTTATTCTTCATTAGTTGTTTAGTTATAAAGTAATAAAATCAGTTTCATTAATATAATTATATATTATTATAATTATGAAATAACCATATTCCACCTTGTATACATCCTACAAAAAAACAAAATCACCACTTCTGTGTACGTACGCCTTCCCGTCTCAATGTTGTATTGTAATATATTTTCATACCAACACCTTACATGGATAGATATAATGATGGAAATAATTACTATATATGATTATTATAACATGATATGGATTATGGAACAACATATATACTATCCACTGTAATACCACTTCTCAATTATCATAATTATATCATCACTCGTGTGTACGTACGACCTACCATCTCTATGATGCAATGCAATTCATTCTAAAATATATCAAGTAAAAAATGATTATATAAATGTATAGAATGAATAAATATGATATGTATTATTTTAATATAATTTTTTAATGATAATAATATGATCTAAGAAGTAGAACGAGATCTTATTTGGGAAAACATTCTAAAGAAAATGAAGTTGTTTGTACCCGAATAACGATTAATAATGAAATATTATAATGAAAATAATGATAATATGATCATATATGATATCATAAAAATGAATGTGATTCTGGAATAAGTCAATTGCATCATTTAAATCATTGTACATGAGGTTTTAATACACACAAAGTATAAAAGACCCAAATTAATGGAAAATTTTTCAATCTCATTATTATCTAAGATTATTTATATGTAAGTATTTATTACTGTATATTTATAATCCAAGTCCACGATTCATAAATATATAAAATTAATTATATTTTTATACTATTGTTTAAAGTCATTTTTACCTAGTGTTAAATTTTTATTAACTGGTATGGTAGTAAACATTCATTCATTTTCTATATATGATACTTTTTTAGTTTTCCAATAAGAGTACGAGAAGAATATTTTTTAACTTATACGGCATGAATGAACTTTTACATCATTATAATTCTCTATTTCCATTATGATTCCTTAACAAGATTTCATTTTTATTTTATAATAAATTATTTTGTTTTATTTTTTTTTCAATTTTGAGAAAAGATAAACTGATTGAAGAAGAAAATATATTTTCCTAAAAAATTATGTTCAAGGGTTTTATAAAAAATATTTTCCATCATTAATGATGATTTTTAAATAAGGTTATGTTTATATCCCTATTATTACTATGATTTGATAGTGTTAATGACGGAAATGTATTTTATATGAATTATGATATTATTTAATGAAGTTTAAGAAACTCATTTTATTATTCGGTTTATGTAATGATGAATGATTTCTATTTTGTGGTGCACATATGTATGGTTTTAATTATTTGATAGGTGGGTCCAATATCCCCCACAAATGAATTGGGTAGATATTAATATCTCATTATATAGACATTAATAGAATTAATAGTAAATTTTGTTCATTAATATAGGGCTACAACAGCATGTAAATCTGTCTTAGTAATATAGGTTTGCAACTACAAGTAAACCCGGTTCAGTAAAGGACTATGGCCACTATGATGGTTTTGGAAATGAGCCTCGATTAAGCCGAGGTGCACAGGAAAGATATAAAAAAAATTATGTCAGTTTTGAAAACCATCGTAGATTATTTTGTTTAAAAAAATTGTAGTGGTTTTAAAATCCAATGCTTTATGTTTTTTAAATTTTTTCAAAACTTTTTTTATTATGTTAGTTATTTTTTTCAAAAACAATGAAAAATTATTTTTTTCCCTGGTTTTGAAAAATCATTGATAAAATAAAGGATTTTTGTAAAGAAAATATGTATTGCGGATTTATGATTTATTATTTACTATCATATATTGTTTATTATTTATAATTTTAATTAATTATAATTTGTAAATTAAAAACTATTTATAATTATTATTTAATAATAATTTGAAACCAAAAATAAAAGTTTAATAGGATGAAAATCCGAGTTTGAAATCAAGTGACCATAACTTTGGATCTGAGAATCTATTTATGCTCTACAACTAGTCAAATATAAGATTATGAAATGAAATAAAACCAAATTACATTAAAATTTTGTAGTAATTAAAATAATAATTTTTTTTATATTTTCAAGAAAAGATGAAAATTTATCTAGAACTTCAAATTACCATAAAAATTTGATCCATGTGTCCATTAAGGATCTAACACATATCAAATCGAACCATGTGACAAGATTTATGATCTGATGGCCATGGGGAAAAACCAAAAACTATTTTTTCTTGGTCAAAATTGACCCTCAAGGCATCCAAAACTAAGTTTTAATTGGGTTACCCCAATTTTTTAATATTCGATGCAATTTTATCCTCGTTTAAGGAGGATTAATATTTTTTTCGATGTGGAATAAATTTATTCTTAGGGATTACATTCATATTGATAGTAGGATATAAAATTTTTATGATTTTTCACAATTTAATTTTATTTATAATAGAATTTATTTATATTTTCATAGATTTTATTATAATAAAAAACTTTTATAAATATATATTTACATATAAATGTATTCTTAAACATATAAACCATATGCAAACAAATAATTATTATTCATTCAATTTAAAATAAATAATTGTCAACTTTATTTTACATTTAAAAATGAATTAATATATATATATACGTATACAAGTAATGTTTAGATATTAATATTCTAGTTTCAATAAAAAAATTATATTTTTTTATATACTAATATATTGAAATAAATAAATATATATATATATATAATTATATTTTTGTATAAATATTATATAATTTTATTTTTGCATAAATAAATCCTAATAGTTAAATATTGTACATAAATGAATTTATAATAATACTACATGAATATATGTATTCATAAATATAATTAATGTTTATATATATATATATAAATGTGTAATGATAAACAAAAATATATTTATATTTATATTCTAATATATGAAAAAAAAATTAATATATAATATATTTAAATAAATTTAACTATATATATATATACAATACACATTTGATGAGATGTCATCTTAGTTTAAGAGTGTCATCATATTCTTTTTATGTAATTAATAATTTTATTCCATTTATTTACATTCATACCGATTTGATGGTGTCGTAACTATTATGCTTTCTCCTGTTCTAATAATAAATTTTCAATTATATATATCATTTTATATGACTTTAGTGATATTTGAGTATATTAATATATATTTGCATGAGTTTATTCATATGTACGTTATATATTTTTATATCATGTATGTGTAAACTTAAATATATATATATATACATATATCTGTTTATATATATATGCATATTTTAATATAAAATTATATATCTATTTGTGTCAATATATATTTATGTATCATAAATCAATTATAATATGTATTTATGTAAAAAAATTATATGTATATATATTTATAGATATTTATATCCATTTATTTTTCTTATTTCTTAATTTTGTAATGTATTATATTTTTTTAATTATTTAATTATTTAATTTTGAAATTATTTTATTATTTAATTATTTATTACTTATTATTAATTATTTATTATTTATCATTTATACAAATATTATTTATTATTTATTATTTTAATATATATTTATTTATTATTTTTTATTTATTGATGGATTTTTCTAATTGTTAATTTATTATTAATTATTTATTATTCATTATAAATTATTTTTTAATTATATTATATTATTTTTATATTTTTAATTTATTCTTTATATAATAGTATATTCTTAATTATATTTTTCATTATTATTTTTTATTTATTTATTTTTAGTTATATTTTTTATTTTTAATATCTAATTTATTTGTTTATCGTTTATGTAACCATAATTTTTTTATTAATTATACATTAATTATTAATGTTTTTTTATTTTTTTTAATTTATTCTTATATTATCAAATTATTATTAAATTATTATTAATCACTTATTTATTATATATTCATTATATATTGTGTGTTGTTTATTTATAATTTATTATCTAATATCAATTAATTATTTACTTATACATTACTTATATATTATATATTAAATAAAGTATAATATATAATATATATTATATAATATATATTATATATTAGATGTTACATATTTTTTATTTTTTATTTATTTTATATTATTTATTATTTATTAATCAATATTAACTATTTATTACTTAATATTTACTATTTACCATTAATAATTTTGTTTACTATTTATTAATTACAATATTTCCTATATTATATAAATATTCGATTAATTTATATTTTATTAATTAATTGATAATTTTTACTTAGTAGTTGTTCAATACTAATAATTACTTATTAATTATTAATGATATGTATTAGATATAGTGTTTTGGGAGAGCGATCATCTACCTCAATTCGATGATGGAAATTAGGGTTTGGTCATGAAGATTACTTATTTTTCATCTTTGATCTTCTCCCTCACATTACATTAGCTTCTCTTCCATAATCGATGGTCCACGCTCGGCCTCCCATTCTTTCAACGTTATCAAAGGTTGCAATGATCCCTTCCATTTTAATTGTTTGAGAATGATCTTGGAAACTCACTGTTGGAGAGGATGCTTCAGATCATCAGAGTTCTATTGTGAGTCTTGTTGTTGAAGATGTGTGAAGACTAGATCTGTGAAGGCTAGATCCAGCTACTCCAAAAACACTATATTTGTCTCTGACTAGTGCACATTGACTGGTTATGTTGGAAGAGATGAAGGTCGATACTGGTTTGAAGGATGCTATAGATAAAGGCAATGTGAATCATCGCTTTTCATCTATTAAGGATGGGGTCACAGATCGCTTCATCTTATGGGGTCAACTATTTATATCTTTACGAATCAAGAGGAAATTATCATCTGACTCAATCTGTGAAATTTTTCGATCCTTTATAGGATTTTTTTTCCGAGGGTTATGCATCCATGGTGGTTGGAAAATCAGAGAGATCATCTTGATGGGGTTTTCTATTTTGGTGATTGGAAGATTAATTCACATGGTCGTGGATTGTTTCATGTACTTTTCAATATGATGATTTGAAATAGAGAACATTGGGGGTTCAGTTCTTTGGTCTTATATCCATGCATACTCTGGATACATGAGTGGGTTTATAATTTCATCATGTTAGATGTTTGTAGTAGTAAAGTGAAAGTTTGGGATTATGTTTTTGGATTAAAATAGATCCTCCGGCATCCACGTATTTTTTTATCATTTCTTATGTGATGGGTGTTCCTATAAAGACATACAAAGTGAATGAGGATGCTCAGTTTAGACACATTGTTGGGCTTTTGGTTGAAGTTTATTTTCATTTATTCTTACTAAAGAAATTATGCTCTCAACTCATGATTGTGATCTGGTTCTGATGATCATTTATTAGATGCCCCCGCCCTTAAGTACTGGTTGTAAAAATTTTGGACACTTGAAGGATAAGTGGTGAATGGAGTAAGTTGATTCTTTATGATCTTTGAAAGGGGCATGGTGTGTATCGATTCACAATACATGTTATGGGCATGAAGTCTATTGAGGTGAAAGTATGTGGAAATAAAAATACTTCTTCTGACTAAGACAGTCCCTCTAATGGAATGGATCCTTTTGGATCTGGGAAGTTGGATATGATTGATGGTTCTCCCATGGGCTTTCATTAGCATATTATGGCTGATGATAATTTTCATTTGGATCTAGTTGTTGAACAACATTATGGACAACAATACATATAGACTACCATAGGTGAGGAGTCACAGGTGCCTGAAGATGGGTTGTATAGTCTGCTGCACTTTTGGATACTCCTTCACAAGTCGATGTCCAAGGATGCACTATGCATCAATTTGAAATGGATTTCCCATGGAATGATTCACATGTAGATTTTGTTTCTCATTATAATTATTCTTAAGGGATTCCTAATTCCAATTTTTCCACAGGAATTGTGTAATTGGGTAATGTATCTGATGATGGAAGTGAGTGGAAGATATTGGATTTATTGAACTCTAAATAGATTAGGCCTTCATGAATTGATGGTGTTGTTTTTTTTAAATATGTTATCCTTTATAGAAAAAGAACAAGAAATGATATGACTATTGTTCAATCGAAAAATGATAAATAGTTTCTTCAAAAATCAAGGAGGAGAGGTAGGCATCCAAAAGGTCTGGGTCATGGTAATTATATAGAAGAGTGGGATTCTATACATGGGAGGTTATGATGAGAATGACCTTGTACTTGAATTGTAGTTTCCCATTATCGAGGAGGTTATGGTATTGTTTGATCTCATCCATCATTGCCTTTTTTTCATCTCCATTTTACTAATAAATTTTTTAGGAGAAAGCTCTCTTATCTCTAGAATATTATGATTATTGATTATTACTTATAATTACTAATTTATTAATTTATTAATTATTAATTTACCACTATTAACTACTAAAAATATAGACATTATCAGCACTAGAAGAAGACATTAACAGTGCTAGAAAAGCAATGTTAATCAAGGTGAAGATAGGGGTCCCATTTATAAGCGCTTAGAAAAGCTTTAAAAAGGGACCTTATTATCAGTGCTACAATAATCACTCATAAAAGGTTTCTTTTATCAGTGATAAATATGAGCTGATAAAAATGCCATTTATCATCTTTTTTTAGAGGTGATAAAATGGGCCTTTTATCCTCGCTTTTTTAGTGTTAACAAATGTCAATATAATAATAATTAAACAAGTTTAAAAAGAAATTACAACACCCGAGGGAGCTTTTAACAACACTTTAACACCCCTTTTATCAGTATTATATGGACCTCCTCCCACTCACCACGTGCTGCACTTACCTGCACCATCACTCACTTTCCAGTACGCCCCTGCTTCTAGCTGAACTCGAACCCGAGACATCCCCCCCTTGCGTGCCTGCACCTTTACCATTGAGTTATTTTGTTTTTTCTCTATTTATTGATATATATATATTTATATTTATTTTTATATTAATATATATTCCCATTGATATAAATATATTTAGTATATTAATACAAATATATTTATTCATATATATATATTTGTTTTTTAATATATATTTTTATTTATTTATATATATATATATATATATATTCATTTGATTAACCACTGAATTTATCATTGACATACAAGAGAACCATAATCCCTTAATTATTTTTGTTTTTGAAATAAATATTTCACAAACTCCACCTCATTAGAAAGCAATGTTCCTCACGTATTGATCTTGTTGTGTAAACAATGCACTTGGTGCCTGATTAAATCTATATAACTTCTCTATCAACATATAAATATGGACATTATATTTATGAATTAGAAAACGATACAGTTTTTTGAGGTATAGTTCTACATCTAGAATATAGATCAGAAATAGTGTCTTTATATACATTTAGAAAACTCTGAATTTCATTTACACTGCAATGTCCAAGAATAAATAGATCATCTCCCAACATGTAACAGGTACATAAGTTTCATCAAAATTGATACCCATTATTTCAGCGTAACCATTAAAAAATTATTCATTCTTTTAAATCACTATGTCATCCTAATTAATCTTGTTACATAAGAACCTTTTGGCATAGATGACATTCTTTCCTATTAGACCAGACAAAATAACCTTGGTATAATTCTTGATGATTTTGTCAAGCTATTCATTCAAAACCAAAACCCATTTAACATTTATTAAATATAATTATAAAATATTGTCTCCACCTATATTATGAATTTAATTCTTATTGATAAATCATTGTCCTTTTGTCACTAGTTCTATCTAATCACTAATTATTTTCTAAATTAGAATTTCATCTCAAATCATTGATATATATATATATATGTTTTACTTTATCCAAACCATCATCTGAATCTCATTCTAAATCTAAATTAAATAATTTCACTCCTGCTAAGATTTTCACTTCTTTATCACTATCCTTTTGAATTTGTTAATTTATTTTTTGATAATACTACAAATTAAATAAAAAAATATCATTTCTATCCACAACCATTCCATTCATTTTATTTGAGGATATATATTCCTTTCTTTTTCATGAGTGGCCAAGAAAAATCCATTTATCTATATGGGATTAACAATTTCTTGTGTTTCAACTTATTGATAATTGATCGCATTCTTCAAAAAACTACAAATTACATCAACATCATCATTTTTACATACTTCTAGTCATATAGAGTCTTATGTTATCTCATATAAAACAATTACCTATTTTATATATTGACAAATCTCTGAACAATTTCTTCTGAAAAAATATATGGTATGCCATTCTATATATGAATTTTTATGCCCATTCCATTGATAATCACGGTTTTTCTCTCATCCACAACATTTTTTAAAAGATTTATCATTAATGAGACATGTTTCCTTATATCATGATTCTTGAGAAAATCCTATAATTTTTTTGTGAGCTCTATCCAATTATTTTTTTATAAATTTATCATCAACATCCCTCTAATATATATCATGAAACTGAACACCTCATACTTGTTGGTGATAAAAATAGTATGTTCCATACTACTATAATCATAAACTAAATAGACATTATAACTTGTCCCATCAATAGATTTATGTGATATAGATACAAAAATGAAAAACATGAACACGTTATAGTACATATATTAGCCTTTTATATTTCACATTATACATACTTTGAGTGATCATGTTATGTTGTCAAGAATATATTATCTAAGTATTATCATGTTATATTATAAGAATATATTGAGAATCATCACATTTCACCAAATATTCAAAGAATAATTTGCTGAAATGACCAAGATATTTATTATAAACCCTTTTTTTATTTATATATAATGTAAATGTTCTATTATCTAATAATTTGATTGAGATACCCATGACTCATTACCTAAGATTTCACGGGCATGGGTTCCACTTAATAGGTGTCCCAGGACCGGGGGAAAAATGACATCAATCGCATCTCCTCTAACGCCAAGACTTCCGACTAGTAGTAAGGTCCAAGGGTGGGTATTTGGGGATATTATCCCCTCATTACAGAAGTTTATTAAGGAGAATAAATATTAACATAGGTAAATAGATGAAGGAATAGGAGTAAACAAAAGGAATAGTGGAAAATTTGGGACACCATAACCATAACAGGAATAAATGGAATAATTTATGACGATATTTCATGTACAAAGAAAATGAGAAAACATGGATATAAGATAGTAGGAATAACATGTTCCAAAAAAGTGTAATTGAAATAAATAGACTTCCCAATCCATCCCGAGCTCCTGCTTGGTCATATGCTATAATTCTCCATTCTAAACAACAAGTAATCAATTATTCAATGACATTTGCTTCCCTTTATCAACCCATGCATTCTTACAATATACTCCAGGTACCAAGCGGCACCTAGAGAGGGTGTGATATAAATATCAACGGGACACCACCAATGGTGTCTATGACATCAAACTCATGTAATGTAACATAACAGTGTGAAAGAATGAAAATATAAAGTAATTCAGTATAATATAACTAAATAACTAAGTACATGATTCACCCCTAGGCAAGTGTGTGAACATGTAACTAGTCCATATATTAAATAAATTCCAATTTATGTTGATAGGTCATGTGAGGCATAGACATCACCGACATCACCTCAAAAACTATAAATATTTAAGGTTCCAAGATGTAATAAAGGTAATATGATTGATGATATTTATTTGTGAAGTCCCAAAGTAATGACCATGTAAACCTAGACTTCAATGGACGCTAACCCAATAGTATATGGGTCTAGCTAAGGGGTAATTATATAATCCATGAATCATATTATGAGGCATTTTACAATACATTACCTACTAAATCAAAGTTTATTATATAAGGTTAAATGGTTTGAATTAGTGATAGGGCCCTATGGGCGATAAACATGGGACCTACATGCCACTTCTGGATGTAATGACTGTATCTAAGGAATAATGTAATACTCTGTGAGGGATCATGATGGGTCATACTGTGAATCTATGAATATATAAGGATCAATATCATGGTGGGTCTCAACCTAAGCAAGTTTTATCCTAGAATCGAAATGGGGTTCCCGAGTGCTCAAGACCATCCCCAATAATAATCCAAGAATAGATCATTTAATACCAATACTAATACATAATGAAGTTATATAATATTTCATTTTTTTATCCTTTCCATTCATTACTGTGATAAGGTTATGTATCCTACAACTATTTAATCCATTAATAATTTATCAATAAGTCCATTTGGTTCACGCCTTTCCATTTACTAGTGAGACAAAGACAAGTAGCATTCAAACATTATGAAATCCATTTAAAGAATATTAAATAATTAAGGTTCATTAAAATATCATCGATAAACATGGTATGGTATGATATTGACATGCATCCTTTTATTCATTTACATTTAAACTGGTCATGTCAAATACTTTGTATACTTGCAAATTTCCTTTTCACATTTAATTATCAAATTTGATGCACATACCTTAGGCAAGTGAAGTATATTTTACATGTTACTTAAAATTAAAAATTACTTTATACAAGAATCTATTATTCATATGGATTCCTACCATTAGTGTGGTCAAGCTCCATCACATCTGAACGATGGCTTAAAAGTGTCAAAACACTAAAACACTACTATGAAATATCATCTTACATGAAATGTTGGGAATCGTGGGTATAACCACCAATAAGTAAAAATATATTTTGAAAGATCATATACATATGGTTATAATGATTATAATCATGGAATATAAATTCTATTAACAGCGCCCGATGAAATCAGTGGGCCCCATACGATAAATTCTAAAATCAATGAACCTGAGGGATGAGTTCTAGACCACACACCATAGGGTTTTAAGATCCATACCCATTTATATCAACCACTAATTATTCATAGAATATTGTAGATCTGAGAAAAGAGGAAAAACTCTTACTCCTTGATAACTAGGTCGAGGGAAATAGAGGAGAAGAATGGCTACAATGTTCTTGAGTACTTACTGTTGTGCAACCAATGTGATGAATAAGAGCTCAATCTCTCCAGATGAAGAAGATCATTCAATCCCTACCCTTAGCCTTTAATGATCTCCAAAATAGAGAAAAATAGGTTAATATTATATGAATTATTAATAGGGATGAAAGTCGTGGTTAAATTAGATCATTATGGAAAAAATAGTCAAATTTCCCATAAAATGGTATGTGCATGGTTTGTCCACACAGTTTGTAAAATTGTACACAAACCATTATTGGGAACTTGGGGAAAAGGGAAACTCAAATGGATAGGCCACATAATTAGGGAGACCATACACCAACTATGTAGTATGGAGTTTTCCAAAAAGGCATCGGCCGTATTGTTTTCTTTAACCATGAGGCCTTCCCGCTCGGTTTTCTATAAACTGTGAGTCCGAACAATTTTCTAAAAAAGTTATTTTTCGAGCTCTTAACAAGCCCATGATATCCTCAGAACCTTCACTAACTCATCAAGAATCCATATTAGGTCCAAAATAATGAATTAGACTAAAACATAATGAACTCATACTTGAGTTAAAAACAAGGTTCTTACCGTCTTCCCCCGGAAAATAACTTGCCACAATGTTTAACATATAATGTTTTTGAAAAACTATCATAGAACAACTCTAGACACTGGAAATGTACACTGGTCTCCCACTCCCATGCCTCATCATACACATGGCCATGCAGCCAATACACTAATAATATAGGGACATACTGGCCTCGTTGAACCTTCATGCTTTGGACAATGATGTATATTGGATTCTCCTCAAAATTAGCATCAACATCTAACTGAAATTACATGGGATAAAATGTATGAGTTGGGTCGACATGATACCGGTGAAGCTGTGAAACCTAGAAAAAGTCATGCATGGAATGGTACCTCTGAGGTAATAGCAACTGATAGGATACCATCCTGACACTCTCTATGATGTATGACAACACTACATAATGAGGAAATAACTTCCATTTCTTTTGTAACCATCTATTCCCCAGCCTGAGTGACACCCAAAGTAAAACCTGATCCATGACCTCTAATTTTATAGGTTACTGACAACGGCCGACATACGATTTCTATAAATACTGAGCAATTTTCATATGCTTTCTGATCAGCTAAACTATCTCCTAATTATCCTAAAAATGATGGGTACATAGTAGGGTTGCCTCACCAACCTCCACCTAGCATCGAGGTGAGGAAAGAAGTGATAATTATTATATTAACCATCAGTAATATCAATCCATACCCAATAAACTCTATATGTCAAATATGTTATTTAGATGCTGCTTGGAAACTACATCTCAAAGATTTTCTCAGTCACTAGATATGCCTGGTTCTGAGATAATTTGACCCAAGATGTAAACATTGTCAATCTCTAAATGGAACATATCTAGATAATAATAAATATGATGCACTGTTAGTGTACTTAGTATAAGTACCAAACCTTAATCCTTAAATAATCGTTATTTTCTATAATGAATTTCATTCTCTCGCATTGAGGATCTTTTCAGGTTTATAGTTTTAGAGAATTATGTCATAAATATTAAATTGCATATAAATTATTACAAAGTAGACACTTCAAATCTATCCTATTTTTTCACAATAATAAAACTCCTTAAATAAAACAAGAATTATTTTCCTGATAAGAATATTCATGATTTATTCATTTCTCTTATCCTTCCTTATTCCCTATGAAAATTAATTCAAAAACATGGGTTTATCATAAAATGTTCATTGAATAAAATGAAATAAGGAATAAAACCATTTGTCTATGAATATTTAAAATCCATGAAAACGTTTTCACAAAATCATACTTTTCAGACATAAAAAATAAACTACCTCGCTTACAACATATAATAATAATATTGCAACAAAACATCATTGAAATCATAAAACATAAAGGTAACTTGTGTTATCCATATCATACATATGTTGTTGATTTCATAGGTACATAGGGAGTAATCTTTATGGTTACATTTGGTATACCCATCGTAGTATATTCCATAAATCTCTTATGAGAAACCTTAACATTTACCACTATGAAATTAACCAATGCATTGGAGAGATATCACAGGCTCATAAGGCCTTGGTTTATCATGGAACCTCCCATATACTTAAGCATATCCCAAGAACCATAACATAATCCTACCACATAAACCTTGAATAACAGAAAATTAACATTTCAACATTGAAATAAAAATTCATCTTTGCAATCCATGCATTTATAAAATAAAAATCATTATTTTAAAATAAAATGGTTAACAATAAATGTAAACATAAAAACGTAAAAGTGACAAAAAATTGAGAAATTTGATTTATGACATATATATAAAAAATATTTAATGTTATTAAAATAAACAATACCCATTTAAAACTTAATTAAATCATTTTAAACAATATTTTGGAATCAATGTTTCCCATACCAATTTGAAACTTTTGAAAGAATTTACACATAAAAAAATTCATGTCCATATATTTAAGTTCTTAATATCATTTTGAAAACATGGAAAGGAATGATAATGATTTGTAAAATTAAATATTTAAAACATTTTATACTATGTTTTAGTAAAAGAGTCCCTTAAAACATGATAAAATTCATAAATAAATATAATTAAAGAATAACATTAAAAACATATAATATCATGAGAATAAATATATTCATGATATTATATGTCCAAGTAATATATATAAAACATATAAAATATAATTGGTTTATAATATAAAATAAGTCACAATGGAATATAAATTGACACGAAATCCTTTACAAAGATCGTATCCTTATATTAATGATAAATAAATGAAATAATTATTTTGTGACAAATATAAATACAACCAATATAAATGGATATTTATTGTAAAAAAAACAATGGTCATTCACACATATTATTGGAAATACAAAGCCAATGACAAGGATATTTAACTCAATGAAATGATATTGATATAATATTTCTCTACAATGTTCATATAAATTATGTAAGGATTTATCAATCGGTTTATTATGTGTAGAAATAGTATATCCATGAAAATGGAAGTCGAAATTACAACATATATAAAATATAGTTATTCAAAACATAATAATGGAATAATATGATCAATGAATTATGCGTAAAACCAAATAAGTGGAAATTGATTTTAGAAATTCCCTTACCTTGAATCCGACTAGTCCTATTCGTTCTTTAATTTCATGAATAAAAAACATAGTTTAATTTATACTTTATTTAGAAAGTTTTTTAATTTTATTATACATTTTATAAAAATAATTACCATGTTATATAAATTAGTTAATAATTTGAGTTTATATTAAGCATTTTTTCGATGATCGGTACTTGATTCAAAAATGAACATATTTTGATGCAAATTATCCATGTGGTCATGAGTCCATTTTCACAGAAATTATATTAATGAATTAAATATAACAAATATATTGTATATATTTATTTATAATTGTCCATAACATTTCAGATAAGAACGAAATGCACTGTTCGTAGAGACAATATGTCTTACGAATGCTTGAACGCTACATTCAATTTTTTGTCATATTAACATAATGAAAACTAAATGATACATAGGTATGATATAATTAAGGTATAAAATTTGTTTTAAATATGATACATACATTTATTAATTATATATTTTATACGTTCCATGTACAGAATGAATTAGTCATATAATTTTGAGGGGCGGTAGTCCACACTTCCTCAAATAAAATGATCGTATTTACAAATTTTGGAAAGCATAAAAGTATGTGGAAAATAATATTTACAGATTCATAAAGACAAATTAAATATAATATATACCATATATAAATTAATTTCAATCATAATGTCTACCATAAGAGGGGTTAAATGAAAATTTAACAATCATCGTTTCGTGAGACAGTAGTTCACCGTACACAGAAACGTTATGTTCGTATCCATTAGATAGAGGTGTGTGTAAATGTAGTTAGAATACATATCAAAACAATATACTAGTATATTGAGGACAAAAAATTTTATGTAATCATATAATTATAAGTTCATAGGGAGTGAATATGAAAAATAAAAGAAATGAACATAAGAGAATACATTACCTCTAAATCGGGTAACATATTCTGATTTGATCCAAAAGGATTTCTTGAATTTCCTTCTACCCATGTTAAGTCTTTTAGAAGGATAGTATGGATGTTGGGATATTATTTGAGCCTAATTTGGATGACCAAGTGGATTTAGAGGTGTGATTATGTGGATAGATTTGGTGGCCTTTTATAAGAGGGAGGAGGGGCACTTTAGGAATGTCATGAAACATTATTTTATTATATATTGATTTCTGTTTACTAAAGGCCCCATACTCATTTATTTCTAAGATAATATCATATTGGGTCATATCCAAATCAACAACTTAAAATTATACATGTTCTTAATATCATTTAAAATTCATAGTTTTGGTTTTACCATTGTTTTATCCATTTTAATCTTAACCTGATATTTTATTATTTACACTTTGTGGGTTTATTTAATTACCATAACATGTAAAAAAACCCAAAATGTTTCATTTATGACATATCTGGACTTATAATAACCATTTTGTCAAATCATAGATTTTTAGGAATTTTTAATCATTTAATATACTATTTTATATTTTCAGTTATGAAATATGTCAATTTTGACAATATTCATACATGACTTTTTTAAAAAATAACAACAATTCGATTACTTTGAAAAAAATACATTAAATAAATACAAACATATAATAGTAATCCATAAAAGAAATTTATGATATAAATTATTCCATATAATATTTATTTTAATATTTATAATATCATTTATTTGGTATTTCACTTAATAAAATAATTACTATATCACTTTGGTGTCAATACTTATGGTAATTATATAATCTCTAAAAATTAAAAATAAATTCCGATTATTTGTATAATTTAATTATATCTTTGGAGAATATTTAGGTTCGATGATTCATCATTTTTATCTCTTCATTAAAATTATTATACTTATAAGAGATAAGAGAGTGACATGTTGAAAATTTCTTTTGTTTTAATAATAATTACATCACTTTTATGGAAAAAAGAACATCAAATTAATCAATAATGACCTTTATGTGATATGAGTCTAATTTTATTCATCCAATAGTATTTTTTAGGTGTAATGTTAATTTTAGTATCCTTATCTTTTTTATTGTTACTCTAATTTACCAAATTTACCATTATCTTTGGTAAATAAAAATTACCAAAGTTACTATTCATAGTGTCCAAAAATAAAAAGTTCTTATTTAAGAAATTCTAAATTTCAGATTAAAAATATGAAATACATTTTTTCAAAATTCAAAACAAATATGTTTCACTAATTAATTTAAAATTAATTACCGTTTCCAAAACTAGAAAGTGATTTTTAAGAAGTAAAAGCTATCAAAATATTGAAATGCATTTATTTCCAATTTAAAAGTAATATTATGTTTGATGGAAAAAATTGGATTAAATTATAAAAACATAATAAAATTACACTTTAAATTCAATAAAAAATTTAATCTTACAAAATAAATAAATTCGATGAAAAGATAGTTTTGACTTTCAATAAGATATTTTTAACTATTCATCGAAATAATATTCACAGAAAATTAAAAAATCAATTATCCAATGTTAATTTTGATGTTATTCTTATATATAATAATATTAAATTTTCAAATAGAATAAATAAAGTCGAAAGAAAACTATATTTAAAAATGGTTCCCCATCTAAAGACAGTAAAACTGCATTTTTTTAAAAATACTTCTTTATCAGAAAAATTTAATTTGTTCTAATATCATATATATAAAACATAAAATATGAATTTATAAAATTACATTGAATACATAACATATATTTTTCATTAAATGAAAATCCATAAATAGTGATATGACTTTATAATCCCAATTATTCTCCATTTAAAATTGTTTTTCATAAAAACGCATTCTTTATATTCAATTGGTTTTTATTTCCATTTATAATAAATTTGGTAACAAATGAATAATTATTTAAACATGTATATAACATATTTTCATAATTCAATTGAAATTATTCATTTCCTCCATTCCAATTTATAGGTTATAATGATTACATTTAGATAATAATATTTAGTTTTTCTTTTATGCTCGATGTAGCATATCATGTATGCTGTTAAAAAAAGTGCTTCTTTCATAAAATTCAGGATGTTACATCATTCCCCCTTTTTGTAAATTGTTTCCTCACAATATTTAAATTTTTCTTGGTAATTAATTTTAAAATGTGGTATCTGAAAAATATTCAATAAAACTATTACTTTAAAAGAAGGAAAGAGAAGTAAAACGATCACCTGAGATAACATACACTAGAATTCCATGTAGGAAAATATGTGAATTGGAGATAAACTAACCATATTGTTCTGATGGAGAGTGATAGAAACAATGATTAGGAGAAATATAACAATCATAAATCCATAAACGTGTGATGGGTTAAACGGACCTTGATTTCCTAGCAGGAAAACTAAATGGAAAGAATTTTTTTAAGGTCATTTTCATAATGTTGAGGAATTTATTTATAAGAATTACTAAGAACATAAGGAGACATAGAGACTTGTTAGGTGGAATTTCATATTTTAACAAATATCTTCCAAAAATTAATATTTTCTCAAAACTATGAGCATTATAGAGGACTTGGTCACACCTGAGACACTAGAATCATCTTCCAGAGCATAATGTAATCAAAAAACGATGTACTATATATTTCCCATATATTTATAAATTATCCAAAACCAAAATATTTTGTACAATATCATATAATCCCAAATAAATAATCCTTTATAAAAATAAATACTACTCTTAGTCACCAAAATTCATAAAAAAATACCCAATGTTCAAAAAAGGCCATTTAATAAATAGTTGTCCTTAAAATTTTTCAAAATGATACAAAATAATATTGAAACCCAAAAATTTTAAAGGATATCATCACAAAGTTTTCTAATATAAATTTAACATTTATCTCCAAAAAACATCGACTACTCATAATGTCTCATACTTAAAATTAATTAACTTGGTGACATGTTCTCCATGTTAGATTAATCATTTCCATTAAAAACCAAATTTCCATATGTCCACACAAAAAACATTGATTCATACTAATTAAAATTCAACCATTACTCCTAATATGAAATCCCATAGTATATAATTTTCCTTAGGCATACCGTTTTCCAAAATGAGTGAACGTCTTCCAAAATAACATTTATCACTTAATCAGAAAATCATTTTCTTATACTAAGGATATACATTTGATACAAAAAAAGATACAAAAATAAAATTATTTTTATTCCATAAAATCATTTAACTAAACTAAATAAGTCATACTTACAAGAGACATTATATATTCCAGTTGTAGGAAATAAATCCTTCTGTACTTCGGTTGTTGGTTCAATTCTCATGGCCTTCTATGATGCAACGAATTGTCACACATGCTACAGGTTTCCCTTTTTATAAAACTATATAATTCTTACAACAATCCCAAAAAGGAGATAAATTCCTCAATAATAACGATACCATAATTTAACCTCAATTGTATCTCTGGCCTTTTATTTTTCATCTCAAAAAGTAATATCTCATAATTACCTACAAATCAAACATAATATAACGGTTTTCCATTACATTATAATTTGTGTCAAAAAAAGATTATTCTTCCTCAAATATCATGTTTATATATAAAACATCAGGGTAAACATACAAGAAATATTCTTTCAAAGTAATCCCATCATCAAAAAAAATATTAATACTTTTAAATATTTAATAATCAAAAAATCTATCATAACTCTTGAATCCCTTATATATAGACTTCTTAATCATTAAGAGTTCTTTTTGATACCCTAACTAGGATATCCTATTTTATTACATAATAAATATTTACTAAAAATTAAAAACAAGAATCTTGTCCTAGTATTAAATACTTTCAAAACACGAGACAAGAAATAATTCATACATTTCATATGTCATTTTCAGTTTCCTCATCTTTAATTATAATAGAAATAATAATTTCTAAAATTATATTTTAAGGGTCTTTCTGATCCCTTTCCAAAACCATTTTCACATAAAATCTATTTTCACAATGACTATACTCCCCACATATAAAACATTTAATTTATAACTTAGAAATAAGTTCATTCCCTTTATTGGAGTCAACTTAATGATTCTTTTTTCTATGGAAGGTTATTGCTTTATAAACTTCATTACCACATCTATAACATCTTATCATCCCATTAAAATTTTCCAAGGTGTTTATTTCCACATAATAGACACATATTTAATTAAATATATATACTTTTATGATTAATACTAGATCTTACATAGGGATTCATTTCAGGCATATATAATGCCTTAAGAAAAGTCACCATGGTTCAAGTGGTCAACCAAGACTCTAGATATTTGGTTAAGGATAACCAAAATTGTTCTCATTCAAACTCCCATTTCATTTTGTTTGTTATTCAAGGAACCAAAATAGTTTCCATCAAATCCATTGTTACATTGGTGCTAGATAGATCCAACCATCTACCAAAACCAAAAAGGATAGTATGAGTATATTAGTAAAATCATCATATATTATCTTATGAGGGTAAAAATGAAGATATACTTATTCATTTTATCATTAAATCATTAAACTTATACAAAATAACTATGACTATTTAAAGTATTCTAACCATTCAAGTAATATATAACTTTTTACTTATGCTTAAAGAACACTCTATCCTCTAAAGTTATCTAAATCACCCTCTGATAGCAACTATAAGACACTAGCCTTAATCATTGCATAATATTTATTTTTGATCCAAAATATACATTATTTTGCTTTTAGGATCTTTTTAGGTTTATAATTTTAAGTAATTGTGCCATAACTATTACATTACATATAAAATATTACAAATTAGACACTTCTACTCTATCCAAATTTTTAACAATATAAAAACTCTATAAAAAAATAATGATTTATATTCTTGATAAAAATATTATTCAATTATTCAATTCTTTTATCCTTCCTTATAATCGGTGAAAAAAATTTCAAAAACAAGGGATTATGATAAAAAAACTCTGTAATGAATATAAAATAAGGGATAAACACATTAGTCAATGAATATCTAAAACCCATGAAAACATTTTCACAAAATCATACTTTTCACCCATAATAAATGAACAACTTATCTTACATATTGTAATAATATGATTCATAAAAAACAACATAGAAATCATAATAATTAAATGTAATTTGTGGAATCCATATAATATTTACGTTTTAGCATTCACAACTACATAGGGAGTATCCTTCATGGTTGAGTTTGGAATACCCATCACAATATATTCTATAAATCTCCTTGGATAAACCGTAATATTTACCACTATCACATGACTCAATGCATTCATGATCTATCACGGGATCACCCACCCTGGGTTTATTAGGGAACTTCTTATAGACATAATCAATGCCCATGAACCATAACATGATCATAGAACATAATCTAAGTATAAAGGAATAAAAACATTTATCACTTTGATATCACATTTCATCTTTACAATTTGTGCACTAGTAAATAAAAACGCATTATTTTAAAATAAAATGGAAAAATTTTAATGTAAATATCAATACGTAATAGTGAGAAATTACATTTATGATGTATATAAAAAAAATATTCAAATTTATTAAAATAATACAACACCTGTTAAAATGAAATTAATCATTTTTAAAGAGGATTTTTGAATCAAAGTATCCCATACAAATTTGAATCCGTTGAAATAAATTTACACATAAAAAAATTTATTCCCATATAAATAATTACATAAAATCATTGTGAAACTACGGATATGAAAAAGAATTATTTACAAGATTAAATATTTATAACCATTAAAATGATGTTTTAGTTAAAGGGCCCCTTACCACATGATAAAATACATAAAAAAATATAATAAAAGAATAAAATTAAAAACATATAATATCATGAGAATAAGTAGATTCATGATATAATATTTCAAAGTTATGTAAATACACTGTATATAATTTAATTGGTGTATAACAACATATAAGTCTCAATGGAATGTAAATTGAGATGAAATCTCTTACAAAGATCATATCCATAGATTAAGGATAAAACAATGAAATAATTATATGTGAAAAATATAAATACACAAAATAAAAATGGATATTTAGTGTAAAACAATCATAATTCATTCATACATATTCATGGAAAAACAAAACCAATGACATGGATACTTTAATCCATGAAATGAGATTGAGTTATGATTTCCCATAAAAACTAAGTATAAATGACATATGAATTTTTAAATGGATTTATTATCTATAGAAATAGTATATCCACAGAAATGGAAGTGGAATTTTCAACATAAATAAATAAATAGTGATTCCAAATATAATCATGGAATTATATAATCAACTAATTATGCGTAATCCTTAATGAGTGGAAATTGTGTTTTGAAATTGCCTTACCTTGAATCTGACTTATCTCGTTCATTCATTAATTTCCTAAAAAATAAAAATAAGTTAATTTATCATTACTTTATAAAGTTTTTAAAGTTTATTTTTCATTTTATATCACTTATTACCATGTTATAGAAATTAGTTAATTATTTGAGTTCATATCTGAGTTTTGATGATTTTCGGTAATTAAGTAAAAAATGAAATTATTTTCATACAAATTATCCATGTGGTCATAAGTCCACTATATCTATAATGATATTCATGAAATAAATATCATATATCTCTAGTATATATGTATTTATAATAGTAGATAAAATTTGGAGATAATAAATGAAATTCCCCATTCATTGAAATGGTATGTTGTACGTACGCATGAGCGCTACTTTCATTTCTTCATTATCTCAAAGAAATAAAAAATAAATGATACATTGGTATGTTATAAATATATTATAATATCTATGTTAAATAATTTACATTATTTCATTAATTCCATCACCTATACGTTACATGTATGGCAGTAACGAGTCATATCACATTGAGAAGATGGTAGTCCACACTTGCTCAAGTGAAATTATCATATTTACACATTATAAAAAAAGGCATGTGGTAAATAAAAATTATATAATATTAAAGGAAACATTAATATAAAATATATCATATATAAATACAGTTCCATCAAAATGTCCACCATGAGAGTTGGTAGGAGAAAATTGAATAATCATCATTTTGTGAGGTAGTAGTTCGTCGTACACCAAATTAATATATTTTTATACATTAGATGGAGGTGGGTTTAATTATAGATAGAATAATTATCATAAAAACATACTATTATATTTAGGATACTGGTTTTGTTATTATATCATTAAATAAGAAGTTCATCGAAAGTAAATAAGAAAAAAAAAGGAACTTGAGAGAAGATTTTACCTCTAAATCAGGTAACTTTTTTTAATTTGCACCAAAAGGATTTCTTTAATTGCATTCTTCCCATGTTATTGATTCGAGGAAAATGGTAGGGTTGTTGGGATATTATTTTAACTGATGTTGGATTATCCAAGGGGCTTGAGAGGTGTGAGTAAGTGGGTAGAGGTGGTGGCCTTTTATAAGAGGGAGGATGGGCACTTTAAGAATGTCTTGAAATATTATTTTATTATAAATCTATTTATTGTTTTTAAATGTCCCAAACAAATTTATTTCAAATATAAGATGATTTGGGACTGTATCCCTATCATAAAATTAAAATTATATATTTTTCGAATATTTTTTAGCCCTTATCTGTTAACCATTATTTTACGCTTTTTAATGTTACTATGATATTTTATTATTTACACATTGTGGGTTACTTTAATTATCATAACTAGTAAAAAGACCCAAAAATATCCATTTATGTAATATATGGACTTTTTAGTACCACTTTTCTCAATATTAAAATTTTAGGAATTTTAAAACATTTAAAAAACTATTTTATATTTTAAGACATGAATTATGTCAATTTTGACACAATTCATAATTGACTATTTTAAAAAAATCATAACAGCCTGAATACTTAAAAAATACAATAATTAAATCCTAACATATCATATTAATCGATAAAATTCTTTTTTGATATGAATTATGTCATATAATGTATATTTTAATATTTATAATTTCATTTTTTTCTCTTCGTAAAATAATTACTATATCACTGATGTGTCAATATTTTTGATAACTATTTAATCTTTAAAAATTAAAAATGAATTCACATTATGTATATAATTTCATTATATTTTTGGATAATATTTATGTTTGATGATTCATTAGTTTTATATCTAAAATAAAATTACTCTACTTATAAGAGATAAGAGGGGGACTTGTTGTCACTTTCTTTTGTTTTAATAATAATTACATCACTATCTTGGGAAAAAGTCCCTTAAAAAATACATTATGACCATTTGGTTATATGGGTTGTCTTTTATTCATTCGACATAATTTTGGAAAATTTTAAGGTAATTTTATTATCCATATCATATTGCTTTTTAACCTAATTGACCTGATTTACCTTTAACTTTAGTAAATAAAAATTACCAAAGTTACTATTCATAATTTCCAAAAATAAGATGTGCCTATTTACATAATTTGGACATTATTATTGAAAATATGGAATCAATTTTTACAAATTCAAAACATTGAAGATGCATTAATTAATTTAAAATTTATTCATGTTGTCAAAACCAGAAAGTGGGTTTTTAAGAAGTAAAAACTGTCAAAAGATTAGTATGTGTTTATGTCGAATTTAAATGTAAAATTCATTCCAATTGAAATTTTTTTTATTGAATGATAAAAACATAATAAAATTTCTATTAAAAAACATTAAAAAAGATAATCTAACCATATAAATAAATTATTTGAAAATGCATTTTTTTACATGAAATGCATTATTTTTCATTATTCATTAAAAAATGAAATTTATCAAAAAATTACAAAATATTTATCTAGAGTAAATTTTGATTTCAATATTACATAGAAGAAGTTTATTTTGTCAAATATAACATATAAAAGTGACAAAAAATAGATTAAAAAATATTCAACATCAAACGGCGGTAAAACCTCATTTTTAGAAAAATACTACATTTTTTTGAAAATTGAATTTTTTCTTATATCATATCAATAAAACATATAAGATGAATTTAAAACATTAAATTGAATATATAACATATATTTTTCATTAATTAAAAATCTATAAATTGTGATATGATTTTATATAAACAATTATTCTCTTTTTAATATATGATTTCATAAAAACACATCCTTTATATTAAATAGGTTTTAATTTCCATTTATAATAAATTTAGACCAATGAATCATTATTTAGACATGTGATGACAATAGTTTTATAATTCAGTTGGTACTCTTTATTCCCTCTAATCCAACGACTATGTTGTAATGGAAACATTTCAATAATAATATCTAGTTGTTCATTTAAGCTCCATGTAGCTTATCGTGTATGCTATTGAACATATTGTTTATTTATTAATACATTGGATGTTACTCATAGACCAATTTCATGATATCTGCAATGGTCTCTACATGTATGATAATACACCAAGATTTTATCCACAAGGACTACCAAAAAATAGTCCGAAAAGGGTGGAACACACTATTCATCAGAACCACGAAAATGGTAGGTAAGCCCATAAGACAGGATGGCATAAAAAGGTACACATATAGACCATACCAGATATGGAATGTTCTATGAGGTATTTTAGGTTGTCTAACTCAAACATGATGATAAACTCTTCTCAGGTTGATCTTTCGGTAGACCCTAGTTCCTCAGAGTTGGTTGAAAAGCTCATTTATTCAAGGAAGTGGATATCAATTCCTGACCAAAAGACGATTAATATTTCTATAATCCAATCATAGATGTAAGGTCCCATAATCCTTCCTAGAGAAAAGAATGGAAAAACCCCAATAGGATGTATTAGGCCTTATAAAACCATTGGCCTCTAAATCCTTTAACTACCACTTGAGGTCCTAAATCTCTATAGGTTCCATTTGGTATGGAGGAATTGACACTCGAGATGCTCCTAGAACAAGCTCAATTATAATATCTAATTATTTCTTAGGATATAATCCTAAAAAAGAATCATGTAATATTTCCCTAAAATGATCCAATGTGGGAGTAATTTTATTCTTCATAAACCCAGATCCTCTATGGCGATATTTTCAATCTGTGTGGTCACTCCACCTAGCCCATGATGCTTTGGTGTTGTTCTAACTTTTTGGATACCCCACTCACCAATATGTAGATAATTGCTACAATTTGGGGATGTAAATTATGTCCTATAGTGATAGCAGTATACAAAATTATGATACTGAAACAACCCATCCATCCCTACAATTATATTCAATCCTTTCATCTCGAGAATGAATATTTTCTATAAGATATGAAGAATTCATACCTCAAGGTGGAAGTCCCTACACTGGTGTATGCCCTCTATTCATACCACTAACCGCGTATCTAGGGTCATTACACCATTGTAAAAGTGTATCTCTAATCATAGATATTCCCCAATAGATACTGAGATAAAAGTGTTCCAAGAACCTATATCAAATATAGAAGATGCTATATAAGATTCCACAAGAATATTTCCTCGTACCATAGATGGTCTCGCAGCCTGATCCTCAGGTATCTGCAGTAATGCATGCAAATTTCATGATCTATATCCCTATGTAAAGGATGGACTACGATGATCAAAACAGCTCTGTAGGAACTACTGGTGATTAGGGTTCTGGTTCCCATGGCCACAACCTCCTCCCCATCCAGTTATACCTATGTTATTCTATCTCCCCACTTGACATGATGCAAAAAACATAATACTGAAGGTGGAGTTGGCATAGATCCTTTTCCACTCAAAGATAGTAGAAATACCTTGCAGAACTTCTAAAGATTTTACAAATGGCCACCACCCTTACACCGTAGTGGGTCTCTATCACAATAAGGCTTTAGGTTGCCGAGTTTTTCACACTGATGATAAACTAAAGCACTATTGAAAATGGTATTTTGGTAGTCATTTCCATGATGAGAAACCCCGAGATAATTTTACCTACCACTAGAAGAACTATTGTCCTGACACAACGCTAGTCCTCTATACCTGGTACTATTGTCATACCTCAGGTTACACTTAGTAACAAGATCCAAATTTATAATTATTGAAATCAAAGGCAAGTGAAATACATTCACCAGTATACGAATGGCATACTAGAGACTATCCTCAAAACTTCTAGTAGGTGAATCCTCATCACCAGCTAGAAGCAGTGAATAACACTAAATCTCCATGAAATGTTTTGAATATTTCATAACTAATATATAAATATGTATGAGATGATTAAATTTTTTGTCTATATAAGATCTCAACTTATGAGAAAAAAACTAATCATATAAGACAATATATTAATAAACCCACAACATTCCATAATGACAACCATTCTAGGTAATCACATCCCCCAGCACTTGGCCAAATCACACAACCTGTATATAGAATGTTTTACCCTCTAATCTGGAGGTGTGTCTAGATGCTCAATGATATACAGGGTGCCCTTTAGAAAATACATTGAAGCATGTGGACCACCATCCCCTTAGAAGGTTGGAAGATATTATCAATGTAACTCATCAGTCAGATCATCCATCATAGGTGCATGTCATGGAGCACTATGCCTAGATAGAATAAGATGTCTTAAAATATCATAAACTTGGGAATCAGTTCCTATATCAGGTACAATATGTGGTTCCTCTATTTGAACACCATGTAGTAATACATGAATCTCATGGACCACCATGTCTGGAGCATGGTTGTCACTACCCTCCTAGCATACGAAAGGAGGTCGTTGTGGTGGTATTCTTCTAAACATTCCAATTACAAACCTCAGACAAATATTAAAGAGGAATATAGTATCACTAGCATAAGTTGAATGTAAGAAAACTCACTACCCAAGGCATACAACCCTAACTAACTATATATACGGTCATATATATATATTCTCAAGTATAAGTTTCATTTCATTTTACACTTACATACATTGTTCACTCTTTTACCTTTCATAATAATGAAAAGAAGATATAATAATGTGAAACCAATTAATTTTTTATGTCACGATTGTTTTCATAATGGATATCCATTTCCTGGTGAATTAGTGACCATACACCTTATCACTGGTAATGACAAAAATTTATTTATTTCATAATGGATTGACATGCTAAATTAATCATCCAAACCCATGAGGTCCCATAATTATCATGAATTGATATTGGAAGTCACTCAATCAAATTCTAAAGTAATACATATACTAGATAACTATCACATCATCACTCAACAATCATAAGAATATCAAGCAATGAAAAAAGTGAAATGAAACTGTATGGCATGAAAATATGCATGACATGAAAATATGAGGTGCCGATACTAATGGATGTGACAATTCTCCTTTATCTCAAATCACATATCCATGGATGAAAGATAATCCTCATACAGATTAATCATAAGAAACTCCAGACAACCTATTTGTCACCCATCATTAAAATGATTTAATCTGTAACTAGACAAAGCAGAACAACATTTATAATTCTAGAAACTCGGAATTTCCCTGAACAAGGGTACGTGACACCAATGAATGGGTTATAACCATTTTCCTATAATTCATAATGTCTAATATATTTTCCCGAAATATTATAGAAATAAATTAACATCCTTTGATACCACATTGTGATGTCCCATACACAGATGCGACATAATAGGTGCCTCAAGCCCGGTGGGACAGATGGCCTCAAGCGCATCACCTCAAACACCAGATGTTTAAGACTAGCTTCGAGGGGTCGGGTTGTGTTTATGGGTAGACTTTTCTCTCATTACCAGAGTGAAGAAAAGTGGATAGATATAATCATAGGTAAACAGTGAAAGCAATAGAATTAAACAGAAGGAATAACATAGAAATAGGGACATTATAGAAATAAATTAAATAATTGGAATAAATGATGATGATATGTCATATATCAATAAAATGTGAAAACATGGATACAAGATAGCATGAATAACATGTTCCCAAAAAGTATAGTGGAAATCAGAAGACTAACCCTAGCATCCCAATATCTAGTTCAGTCATCTGCTATCAATCCTGATTCTTAATATAAAACAATCAAGTGTTTAATGTGGTATGATTCCCTTAATCAACACCATAATTCTGGTAATCTACTCTGGGTACCAAATTTCCCACTGAGAGGTTATGAGATAAATCCTAGTCGACCTATACCAGTGTTTATTATAACATCCATCTTGTGTAATATAATATAATAGTGTGAAATCATTAATATATAATGTAAATAAGTTCAATGTAACTAAATACCAAAGTACCTACTTCAGCCATAGGCTTCTATCATAACATGTAACCAGTTCAATAATTAAGTAATTACCATTTTTGGTAGGTTATGTGAGGCATAACTGACACTGACATGACCTTATAATAGTATAAATAGTTATGAATCAAAGATGTAATAATGAAACTACGATTTATGGTATTTAATAATGAAGTTATAAGCTAATGATTAAGGAAATTTACACCTCAAAGGCCACTAACTAAGTAGTATATATTTATATCTAATGGGTTAGAGTGTAATCCAAGGATCATATTCTAAGGAATTCCACAATATGGTGCTTATAAATTCCAAGGAGATCATCCAATGTAAAATAGGACTAAGCAGTGGCGAGGCCCTATAAGCTATAACCATGGAACCTACATGTCAATGCTAGTTGCGATGAATGTAACCAAGGAATACTTTAATACTATGTGAGGGATCCTATGGTTTCATAATGGGCATTCAAGAATAGAGAGGGATCAATATCTTGTTGGGTCTCAACCTAAGAAAGACATATCCTTGATTAGGAATGTGGTTCCCGAGTGCTCAAGGGATTCCCCAATAAGAATCCACGACAGGATTGAGTCAGGGAACTCATAATTAATAAAAAATAAATTCAACATTTCATTTTGTTCATACCATTCCTTTCATTAGTTTGAGAAGTCCATGTAGCATGACACCCTTGAATCCATTCTTAATTTTTCAGTAAGTCCACTTGTTCAATCCTTTCCTTTCATTAGTGTTACATGTCCATGTAGCATGAAACGTTTATTAAATTAATTTATGAAATATTTAATAATGAAGGTTCACTCCTCTAACTTCCATCAACATGGTAAGGGGATCTATATATAGGAAACCTATTATTCATTCGCATTTAATTGGGTCAAGTCATGTAATTAGTATACTTTTCAATTTCCCTTTATAATTTAAATATCAAATTTGAAGAACATAACATATTTTGTTTAACTAGAAGTGATATAGTACTTAAAATACAACATTACATGATAAAAATATTAATTTATTATAAGGCATCCTATTATTACTGTTGTCAAGCTCGAGCACATCCGAATGGTGTCTCAAATTTTTCAAAACACTAAAAACTCAACTTTGGCATATCATCCTAAATGAGATATTGGGATTTGTGGGACTAAATGACAAAAAAGTAATAAAATATTTGGAAATATAATAACCATATGGTTCAAATTATTATACTAATGGGATAAAAATTCAATTAACAACACCTGATGAAATCAGTAGGCCCCACAAGATAAAATCCAAAATCAACGAACTTGAGGGATGAGTTATAGACTACCCACCCTTGGGTTTTACAATCCTTATCCTCTGATAATGGCCTCTAATTTGGCTTATAATGGAGTAGATATATGAAAAGGGTAAAAATTCTCTCATCTCCGTAACTTCATCAGGAGCAAGAGAGTATATGAATGGCTAAAAAGGACAGGTGTACTTACCGTTTCACATCCAACATGATGAACAAAAGCTCTATCAGATCCTAGATGAAGTATCTCTTTCAATACCGTCCTTAGGCCTTCAAAGTGCTCCAAAAATATATAAAAATAGGTTAATTCCAAAGGAATTCGGATTATGGGAAAGGAGGATGTTAAATTAGATCATTAAGGGAAGAATTATAAACTTACCCATAAAATAGCATGTGCAGGGTCTGTCTACATGGTTTTCCCAAACGTGTGAATACCATACAAGGGTAACTGAGAAAAACATGTACTTCTAGGATTAGGATTCAAAATAAGAGAAACCATTCACCAAACATGATGTATGGATTTTTCCAACAAGGCACAACCTGTATGGTTTTCTCTAAATGTGTGGCTTCCTGCACGGGTTTCTATAAACTCTTAAGTAAGCATGTTTTCCCAAACAACTATTTTAAGTGGGAGACACCCTCAGGACCTTCACTAACTCATCATACATCTATATTATGTACATATTAAATAATTAGACTTCAATTTAAAGGATCAATACGTGAGTGATAAATTGGGTTCTTACATTACCCATACATCACCAATTTACCATATTTTCCATAAAGATGCACATTTTATTAGTAATGATTATTCAATAACATGATCCATATAGTTAACTAAAACTATGAATTTTTTGGGTTAGTCCTTTAATGAGAAAATTCATCTATGTGACTGATAAATTTACTCCCAAACATGATTTTCCTAATAAAATAATCCTTAAGATTTCATCAATTCAAAATTTTTCAGGGCCTTCATTGTTGTACTTTATACCAATGATAATACCCTTATTTCCATTATGTGGTAAGTGTTTCTATGGTCTAACATCCATATATAGGCATGATATAATGATTTTATTGAAATCCATACCACTACATTCTTCATAGATCTTGTATTTTTGATCCATTTAATTGAATTTAAAGATGATTTTGACTACTTTTTATGTTCTCTATCAATGTATGATGAACAAACATGATCATGAAAAATTGATAATCAGTTCTGTCTTTTAAACTCATTCAATAATTCTTTGAGAGCTTCCTAGAACATATTTATGTCAGTTTTGATACATTAATTCATATTCTTCATATGTAATATATATCCATGTGTCTATATGAACATTCTAATAAATATTTACCTTAAAATAATTCCTTAAATATGTAACTCTAATTAGATACCTCTATTAATCATGTTTTATTCATGACCTCTAGTCTATAGAACCTATATTTTCCATAATTTTTTCTATAGGTTCTCTAAATATTCTCATTAAAACCCATATAAACCCTTAATACATGAGTGAGTTCTTAAGGTCATATATTATCCAAAAATTATTTCTATTTACATTAAATCACATACCATACTTTTTATTCAGATATATATTTTTCTTCATGTCTTATAGCTATTCTTGAAACACATTCATATTTTCATTCACCTGAATACTCTTATTTCATGGTGTCATATAGGGAGTCAAAAGTATCTCCTAATCTTCATATTTTAATTTTAGTTTGATAACATTATCCTCAATTTCATTGATACATTTTTCTTTATCTTTCCATGTATTAGTTAAATTATCAATATCCTTGGTTATTTTTTCATTAATTAAATTATACTCTTTGATTGTATCTTTTTTATATATTTTCATGTCTCTTCATTTAAATTCCTACCATAACCAGAAACATATATTCCTCCAACTAATATAAATTGTAATTATCATAAATATCAACACTATTTTCCTTCCTATTTTGGTTACCTAAATATCATTTTCTTGAAGATTATTTGATTCTCAACTTGGATATCATCTCTTCATTCTTGTTCTCCATCCTCGGATAAAAAAATTCCATCAATTACTAATATATATTTTTTTATTTGGTCTTTCATATATTCAATTTCATCCACCTAAAATTATTCTTAGTTTTCAAATTCTTAAAAATTAAATAACTTCTTAATAAAGATTTTTTTCCCTTTCCAAAATTCCACATTGTCCATAGACTCTTTTATTGTAATTTAATCAGAATCCTCTTAAATGTCTTGAAAAAAATAGGGAAATGTTTTCAAAATTTTCACTACCTTGCCACATTAGACTAATGTATGTGGACAAATCCTTTCCATCATTACATTTCCTCTTTATAGATTTTATTAGCGTAATAAAATGAATTCATCCACCTCTTATTATTCCTCTCCATCCTCTATGGTGATCCTATTCAATGTATTGAATTACACCTCTTTTGAATAAAACATTTAAAACACCCCATTATCATAATTTATCTTCTCATCTAAAATAACTGTATTGTAAAATCTAACCAAAATTAACACATTTATATGTTTTCCCCTAGTATAGATACTATCTACCTGAATCAAGGTGGATTTATTCTAAAGATCATCATGGATATCTTTACATCATCGATCATTTCTCCAAGACCACATATGTTCACAACAACAACATTCAACAGAACAAATAATTCATCAACATACTCACTAAAGTGAATCCATAGGACATACTTCAGGTTCAATTAAACCTAAATTTTAGATTTTAGGAATTTTAAATCATCTTTATAGTTTTTCATTAACTTTTTACATATTTAATTAAATTAAATTCATGATATCTCGTTTGTGTAGATTTTTTTGAAAAGGATCCCCTATAATGAATTAAATCCTCTATAGTCATCTAAAATTATCTTGAGTTTTATTATTATAATTATCCACTCTCTAAACTAGATCAAATACAATTCATAAAAACTATATTAACAATTATGAATAATGATTATGAGTATTGTTGTATCATAATCTTCCACTGTGGTAATTTTTCTCAATTGATACTCAGAATCAATTTGTGATTATCAACATACATTGATTCTGTTGAGAGACAAAATGTGACTTCATATGTAACACCCTGACCCTAGTCATCCAAATTTGGTGCATTATTACACAACATTGTCATGATCACAAGAGATCAATTATCTAATAACCAATTTGTTTAGTAGAGAATGAAGTAATAGATACATGCATAAGATTTACATTACATTGTGAATTGAAAAAACACCAACTTTATGTCCCCTTTAAACACAATCATATCCCTTATCATATTTTTTCCTGTTAATCGTATTATAATTCTTCACATATTGGGAAAAAACATAAGAAAGTGGTGATATTTGATGCTCAATAAGGATAACAATATAGCAGAAACAATCATAAATAAGCATAAACATTGAAGGAAATGTATATAACTAAAACAAAAGGCTTTTAAAAATAATCTCTAGCATAATATAGAAAATATAAATCAAATAATGCCATTTATTTATTCACATGGATAATCTACTAGTCGAATAATCACGTGTAATATCAATAGCTAATTTCATAATTATGGAATGAATAATGCTGGACATATCCACATAGTCAAGTCCTCGTGCCAATACTACAAATAAAGATTTTGTCAATGCCTTATGCTAAGACACTGGATAGTCTCATGATACCTACTGATGCATCGAGTAGCTACAGAGGGCTCCACCCGTCAGTTACTAAGTCCAATGTATTCCTCATATGAAATTTTTTGAATATAAACTCAACATTCGTATTAAAACAGGCATACAAAAAGTTAATACTATAACTACAAACCATAAATTGTATAAAAATAGACCATCCACGGTCTGGAAAAACTCATTCAATACAATATAGAATATTGTACTAAAATAAATCAACCTAAATCAAGACTAATTATGGATAGTTATACATATGAAAATAATCAGTAAAATATTTTGAGAGAAATATCTTTTTTCTTGAAATCATTTAAAAGAATCACTATTTATCAAGAAGATTTTTAAAATATATTTTTGAATCAAAGGGCCCCATTAAAATTGAAAAATTTTTAAAGTTATTTTAACATTAAAACATCGATGTACAGATAAACAAATCCCTAAAACCATTTTTAACACATGGACTTCAATGATAAATAATTAGAAAAATAAATCTTTAAAACATTTAAAATGATATTTTAGATAAATTTTTTAACCAAAGGAAAGACGCTTGAACAAAATGATTTAAGTAAGAAAAACCATATAATATCATGAGAATAAATGGATTCATGTTCTTCTATGTCAAAGTACAGTATATATATCATATAAAATTGGATTGGTGCATAACAACAATGAAGTATCAATGGAATGTAAATTTATGTGAAATCCCTTATAAAGACTGTATCTTTATGTTAAGGATATATCTACGACATTATTATTTCTGAAAAATATAAATTCGCTTAATATGATTGGATATTAAATGTAAATCAATCAGATTATATTCACACATATTCTTGTAAAAACAACATCAATGACTTCGATGTTTAACTAAATTAATTGAAATTGAGTTAAGATTGCTCTTATCAAGTTCATATTGATGACTTGAGAATTTTTCAATGGAGTTATTATGTGTATTGAAAGTATATCCACATGAAGGGGAGTGGAAATTACTATATAAATAAACAAATACTAATTTCACACATAATCTTGGAGTTAAATAATCAATGTAGTTTGTGTAAAATCCATTGAGTGGAAATTGAAATTAGAAATACCCTTACTGATTTGGTAACTTGTGAAACATAAAACCCATGAATTAATGATAATGAAATTATTTTGTAAAAACCCATTAATTAAAATATATCACACAAATAATAAAATCTTGGGCAGTAGATACACCACACAAAAGGAAATAGTGGAAAATGTTACATGAAACTCACGGGAAAAAAAGTGAGATGAAAACCCCTTACCTTTTAATTTTCCATGGTAGAGGTTAGGTTAACCACATTTATAATGGTGAAATCATTGTTATTAAATTTTTGAAGAACCACATACATAAATATGATATCATATATGATCTTCTATCATTGCATTGTTAATGATATTTCAATAGTATCATTGATTTGGGTGTTAACTGATTCGTCTTCCGTTATATGTTTTTTTACATAAGTAATATTTGTTATGAATAGGATGTATTTGATTCATATCTAGAATTATTTTATGTTCTTAAACATTATTAACAATAATCAATTCAGAATTATTCTTGAATGGTTATGATGGGGACCAAAATCTCATCACGTTGTGGAGACGGTAAGTCCTAGGTACGCACAAGCAACAATATCATTCTATTAGTGGTGAAATAATATGTAAATGGATGTTATATTACATATACAGAATCATTATCATGTTTTATTTGTTATTTATATAAACTATACTCATTATTATACCCATCTAAAAAATAAAGTGTTAAATAAAAAACTACACAACGACATGGAGATGGTAAGTCGTATGTACGCACGTATGGTGACTTGGTCATTCATAGGATGGATAAAAAAATGAATATGGATGTAACATATTTATAATAACATAATAGTATGTATAAGGTACTGGATTTATTATTTTGGTATGGAAACAAAAAGTAAAGAGGAAGTGGAAGAAGAAAAAACATTAAAAGAGATGATGAAATTATTACCTCTTCTTCGGGTGCTTCCTTTTTGGTTTGATCAAAAGGGATAGTTAGGTTTGATTTCTGATCAAATTAATGACTCTAGGTTGCATTAAGGGAAGTTGGGAAGATATTTGAGTTGGGGTTGGCCAAGAAACATGGCTTTAGAGGTGTTATTTTGATAGATGGGGAAGTACCCATTTATAATAGAGGTTAAAGTCAGTTTAGGAAAAGCTTGAAATATTAATTTATTATAATAATCATATTAAGTTTATAATGGCTCAAAATGATTTATTTTAAGGATAAGGTTGGTATGGGTAAAAATCCTCTCAACCAATAGGTTTTATACAATTTTAATTCACCATATTAACCATATATTTTATATTTATCTCTTAGTTACATAGTTTAACTTTTACCCTCTTTCTTTATTATTTTAATAAATGGTAATAAACTTATTATAATAAGATAAACGAACCTCGAGTGGTTCATTAATGACATATATATCATTATATAAGTCCTTTAGACGAATATTATATTTTTAATAATATTATATCATTTAATAATATATAATTTGTCTTAAATACTCATTTACATAAATTTTGACATTATTTAGTATTTTTTTGTGAATTTAAAAAAAATGATTACTTTTAAAAATACATTAAATCAACCCTAACATGTAATATTAACCTATAAAATTTTTTGAATGCCTCAAAAGTATTAATTTACATTGATTTTGATATTCATAATATTAATTACTTTAATCATTCATTAATAAGGTAATTACTGTATCATCATTATGTCATAAATAAATTTTGTTATTTAATGTATAAAATTATAAATAAAATACCATCATGTAGGAAATATATTTATCTTCATAATTATTATTTATAGTCGAATTCACCTTATGTATAACCCTATATTAAAATGATTTAGTTATTAAACATTGAATTTAAAATTTTAACTCTTCTTTTAATAAAATAATAATAAATGTCTTAATCGAATCCAAGTGGATTGAAAGGATTGTATTTTATTCCTAATGTTGATTTTGGTCGAAATATGCTTATCCAATAGAATTAGGACATGTGGTAGGGTAATTATAAAATCATTTCCACCTTTAAATACCCTATTTACTTTTAATTGTGATACATAAAATTAAGAAGTTATTATGCCACTGCCAATCATTTTTTTCATTTTCCAAAAGCCGGTTTAAGGGTTGTTGGTACCCATTACAGAAATTCACAACATCTCGTCACAACATCCAAACAAATTCAAATTTCAATTTCAAAACAGCCATCTAGAAGACAATTGTTCCCACATGTCGCACCGCCATCGAGCTGTGAGCCCATCACCATCAGAAAATCGTGATGTACACCGGCACAGCCGTCGTCACCACCGAACACCAAAAAACAACATCTTGATCATCTCAATCAATGCAAAATCCATAGCATAACACCATGTATAAAACTATTCAAACAAGATATATTTTTCATCCAGAACGCGATCGAGCTCACCATCATCTGTCGTCTTGGTCTAGGACCAAAACTACCAACCTCCAAGGCCAAGAACAACCAGGTTGTAGTCGAATCTCCTCCTAAAAACATAAAAAACAGAAAAATAAAATTTGAAAAGGGAAGACAGGAAAATGACTTCGCAAAACACCATCAACAAGAGCAACAAATTCAAACCCCATCTCGCCACGATCGAAGGAAGAATCCAAACCATATCTGAACTGGTCATGAAAAAATCCACAAAAAAAAGGATAACATCGGTAATCAAGCCATACCGCACATGGAGCACCACTTCAAGCGAACCCCACCTTCCTAGAACAAGGGTTTGTCCGATAAAACCTCCCGCCATCATCCTAATCTTCTCAATACAAAACAAGATCCCAATGTTTCCATCTGAAAAAAACCACAGATGCAACGCTCAACCTCCAATCTCCCAGATCTATGGTCGAAGTGATGATCTCAAACCGAAGGGCCAGGGACTCAGGCGCAGAATCAACACCGAGTCGTGAAGATCCTAGTGCGCACAAGATGAGCTGATGCAAGGCCACAACAGTAGAGAGAACACCACCTAGAACCACCGAACCAGGGACGAAGGAGCGCAGATCCGGGATGAAGGAGGTGGCGTGAGATAAACCCTAGCAGAGCGATGTTCCCCTTACGAGCTCATCCCATTTCCTCTCAAAAGTTATTATTCACCAAAAATTATTTTCATCATATTGAACAACATTTGACTTACTGGTGTCAACTGTGTCTCTTGGATTTTTAATGTTCAATTCACAGAAGTGGTAAAATTATATTTTATGCAAATTTATAAATGTTCTTAGAAGGGGGTAAAAGACATAAAAAGGTTTAAAAAAATTTTATATATCTAATCTTATTATGAAATGACTCCAATGAATTAAATTGGACTGATACATGTATTATGTATCTATTTAGACATTAAAATAAATTTATGTTAAAACTGTAACTAAATAAAAGTCATTGTTAAACAATTACATATTGTTTTTCAATATTCATCAAAAATTGATTTTTTTTAGAAAAATACAAAAAATTCACCAAATGATAATTTTGATATCCCAAATTCAAAAATTATGCCTATTTTACAAAATTAGAAACATATAAGTTTCATTAATTAATTTAAAATTAATTCTCATTGTCAAAACTAGAAAGCATGTTTTTGAAAAGTAAAAACTATCAAAAGATTGATATGTGATTATGTCCAATTTAAATGTGAAATTAAGTCCAATGACCAATATTGGATTAAATGATATAATTTGAATATAAATATAAATCAAAACCATTCAAATATATAATTATACAATATAAATTATTTAGATTAAAAAACTTGTTTTCAATTAAAATTTGTTATGTTTCAATATTCATCAAAATATGAAAGTTATTAGAAAAACAGAAAAATTTTATCCAAAATAAATTTTTATCTCCCGCTTCTAAAAAAGATGTTTATTTGTTCAAATTGAATATTTAAAAGTGTCAAATATTGAAAATAAAAATGGATCCCCATTAAAAGGTGGTAAATTTTCATTTATGTGAAATACATATTTTATCTGGAAAATTTAATTTATTCTTATATTATGTCTAAGAAACACATAATATGGATGATAAAATTATATGGAGAATATAAAATTTCAAATTATGTTAATATTATTCATAACTATTTCTTGAACGGTTAGTTTATTAATTCGTGGTGTGATCAAAATTGGGGTGGCATGTAGCGCAAGCTATTGAATTATTTTTAATAAAATAACTTACTATGAAATATTGAGGTGTTACATTCTTCCCCCAATTTGTAAATTGAGTCCTCGCAATTTTTAAAATTGGTCTTAGGATATTCATTGAAATTCCTACATCGAAAAAAGAGTCAATAAAACTATCACTTTAAGAGAGAAATTGAAGTACAAAGGTCCCCCGAGATAACCCAAACTAGGAATACATGTAAGAAAACATGGATATGGAAGATAAACTAAGTTTCAAGTTCTATTGAAGAGTTATCGAAAACATGATCATGAGAATGATAAAAACAAGAAATCCACAAACATTTGAAGGGTTATACGGTCATTAGTTTCCCAGTAGGAAAAGTAAAGGGATAATGTTTTTTGTTTTAAGTTCCATTTCAAAAAAATTTGGAATTCATTTATGAGATTGACTAAGAAAAAAAAGTGATATACTTAATTTTTTAGTATTGTTTCATCATTTTATAAAATTTATACTCCTAACACATCTTTGCTTCAAACGATGAGTATTCAAGATGGCTTGGTCAAACCTGAAGCACTAGAATCAAATTTTAAAGAATCACATAATCCACAAAGTATGAACTATATATTTCCCTTGTATTTAGAGATTGACCCAAAAAATAATCAGTAAATGATCAGATTATCCCCAAAATGGATAAAACTTTATAGAATGAAATAATAATCTAAATTTCCAAAATTATACAAACAATGCCCAAAATTTTACAAAGACCATTCAATGAAAAATTATCCCTAAAATCCTTAAATATATTCCAACTAAAATTAAAATCGAAAAAATAGAAGAGTTTAATCACAATTTATATCATAGTTAATCTAAAAATTTATCTACAAATAACATCAACTACTCTTAAAGTCTCACACAATAGTTTAATTAACCCAATAGCATATTCTCTATGATAGGTTAATAATTTCAATTAATAACCTGAATCTTTATTAAAAAATCATAGATTCTTCCAGAATAAAAAAATATATCACTATACTTTGAATGAAATTCGGTAGTATTTTATTTTCCTTTGGCATATAGTGTTCCCAACATAGAGAATGTCTTCCAAGATAACATTTACCACTTAATCACCAAATCATTTTCCAATACTATTGATATCCATTTGATAAAACATAAGATCCCAAAGAAATTATTATTGGACAATAAAATTATTTAACTAAAAATAATTAGTCACACTAACTAGGGACTTCACGTAGTATAGTGGTAAGCAAAAAATCGCAGTCGCACTTTGGTTGTGGGCTTGATTCCGTCATATTTTTCTAACACAACAGGTTGTCATACGGTTTACATGATTTCCTTTTTCAAAAACTATATTTTTTTACATTCCCAAAATGAGATAAATTCCTCAAAATTACCATAACTTAATTTAACCTCAAATTTTATCTCATACCATGCATTTTCATCCCAAAAATTAATAACCAATAATTGCCTCAAATTCAAGTATCATATAAACCCAAATTGATCTTTATAACTATATACAAAAAATAAAAGATTACTCTTCCTCATATAGAATTGTCACATAACAAACTACAGGGTTACATATAGAATAGAAATGTCTTCCAATGTAATCCCCTCAAAAAAGAGCATTAATACTTTTAAACATTTATCCATCTATTTATTTCACCATTGCTTCTTCCATGAACTAGTGTTTATCCTATAGAATTGGGCATTGACTAGGGTAATTCAACAGTCTCATACATTTACGAAAAATGACTATGAATGGATTATTAGGATCATTTTTATTTTCTTCCACAGTAATATTCATTTTTCTTCAGAAATTATGTAATTTGTGTCCATATTTACCAAAAATAAAGTACTTAGTTATTCTATTGAGACACATTCATGGGAATGTCCATACACATTTCTATCATGATGAAAATTGAGTTTTTTTTTCTCCATAGTCTCCACAGCTAGAGCTCTTATCATTCTCCACCATTCTTTTCTTTGTTGAGTTTGGGAGTTAGTTAATGTATATATTTTTTATAATGTTTTTGGATATATGCTTTGTAATTAACATCATATCTTGTACACCTATCATCATTCCATTTAGTTTCTCATTTCCCCCATAGTTCTCACACTATATATCATGTTCAATGTGACTACGACTTCCTTGGAATCCAACCGTTGACTAAAACAGAAAGCATAGTGTGAGTAACAATAGTTATAAAATAATTTAGAGAATATAATGACACCTTATTGTCAATCTAAAACACCTTAGGATTAACCATTATTTATTCTAATATTATATTGAAATCTTTCAAATTAGATTGAAATGAAAATTTGAATCATCCTGAGCATATCCACTAGAAGTTTCATAATCAATAGTGCATCAAGGCCCGTTGTCATGCCCCAGTTCTCATTCGAGTCTATCCCAAAGCAGTGTTTTCGGGTTCTACCCCTAGGTACATTTGTGCTAGAGCCACCTCTATCTACCCATATCTATACATGGATATATTTCTTGGAAAACACAAATAATATTTACATTACCAAAATTTTTGGATGTTCTTCTATAATAATCATTAAAGACTATCATATGGTTGTGTTTTCTAATCAGTGTTTTTCTAAATCTAGTTGGGAAGGTTTATACTAAACATCCTCTGATACCACATGTAATTCCCCAACCCTAGTCACCTGGATTTGGTGCATTATTACATAACATTTCCATGATCGCAATATATATGGTCTCAAAAGACTGATTAGTTTAGTATCCTAGGAAGTACTAGATACATACTTATGTTTTACATTACATTATGAAATGGAAAAAACAACATTTTGTCCTTTTGGAACACACTCATATCCCTTAGCCTATTCCTACAGGTTAATATTAATATAATTCTTCACATCCTGGAAAAAATAAAACCTATGAAAGGGGTGAGGTGAGATGCTCAATATGGATAACAATATAGAGGAAACTTTCATAAATAAGCATAAACCTTGAAGGTAATGTATAATACAAAAACATGATCCTTTTAAAATTAAACTTCATCATAATATGGAAAAGATAAATCAAATAATTCCATTTACTTATTCACATGGATATTCTGTTTGTCTAATAACCACATGTAATATCAACATCTAATTTTATAATGATGGAATTCATAATTTCATAGATCATAACCACATAGTCGTGACCTCGTTCCAAGACTACAAAAATAGATTTTGTCAAGGCCATGTGCCAAGAAACTAGTTTGTCTCATGAGACCTACAGATGCATTGAGAAGCTATAGTGGTATCCATCCATCACTTACTAAGTCCAATTCATTCCACATATGAATATTTTGGAACATAATCTGAACATTCGTTTTAAAAGTAGCATAAAAAATGTAAATATTTTAACCACAAACCATGAATGGTATAAAAATAGCACATCCACAGTTTTACATAACTCATTCATTAAAATATGAAATATTTTAATATAATAAATCAGCCACAATATAGAATAATGAAGGATATTGACTTAGATGAAAATAATCATTAAAACTATTTGAAAGATATATCCTTTTTTTCTTGAAAACATTTAAAAGTATCACTATTTATCAGGAAGCCGTTTAAAACTGACTTTTTAATCAAGGTGTACCATACAACATTGAAAAATTTTAAAACTAATTTTAATTTTATAACATACATTTCCATATAAATAAATCCTTAAAGCCATTTTTAATGCATGTAAGTTAATGAGAAAGATTTAAATGAATAAATGTTTTAAATATTTAAAATGATATTTTAGTTACTGTTCCTAACCAAATGAAAGATGCTTTAATACAAATAATTGAGGTAATTAAAACCTTATAATATCATTAGAATAATGATATTCATGATATACTATGTCAAATTATTGTATATAAATAATATAAAAGTGAATTGGCACATAACAATAATGAAATCTCAATGGAATGTAAATTGGGGTGAAATTGTAACATCCCAAGTAAATAAAGCAATAATACATTTTCATTTTTATTAATATTGGTAAATTAAATATTAATTTTACATTGAAGTGGTTTCTATGATCGATGGTGTACCCGATACGCAACAACGGTTTTCATTGAAATCTTACGTTGCACACTAATAATATAATATTATTATTTTAAATGGTTGTTAATTCCTATCCATTGTATAAGAGGGAATGAACAGAACTAAAAAAAATTTGATAATACATTTTTTTAAATGTTTTTACATTTATCCAATAAAATTTAGAGGCTTAAAATGTGAATGAATGAAATTTTAAGCATAAATACTCTAATATACTTTAAAAGGTCGAGTTACCACATTTTGATTTTGAACCCTCTTTAAATTTATTTTTGGTCACTTTTATATGTTATATTTGACAAAATAAAATTCTTTTTTAAATTTGGAACATGAAAATTTTCTTAGGGTAATGCTTTGGTATTTTTCTGAAACAAATCATTTTTTATGAATAGTGAAAAAAATTGTATTTTAATTCAAAAGTGCCATTGAATATAATTTAATTATATGGTTAGATTACATTTTTAATTGGTTTAAAATTTTTATTATGTAATATTTTTAGTATTTAATCCAATGTGGTTCATTGGAATTAACTTCACTTTGAAATTAGACATAAACAAGGTTCAATCTTTTGATAGTTATTGTTTCTTAAAAACACACTAATTGTTTTGACAACGGGAATTAATTTTAAATTAAATTGTTCAACTTCTATGTTGTTATTTTATTAATATACTCATCATTTTTTAATTCATAATATCAAATATACCTTATGCAGATTTTTTGGATTTTTTCTGAAAAACATCAATTTTTGATGAATGGTGAAACCACTTAGTAGTACTTAAAAAACTGAACTTTTTATTCAAATGAAATTTTACTGCTTTTATGAAATGAATTATGAAAATAAAACATACAATATTTTTATTAGTAAGATAAATGTGGTTCAATATGGTTAAAATAATATTTAGTGAATAGTAACTTTTGACTTTTATTTACCACAATTACAGATAAATAGGGTAATTCAGGGTTAAAAGAATATTATAATAATACAAATTACCTTAACAATATTCCTACCTTTATTGGTAGATTCATGGACGACCATGGGCATCCTTGTGTCAATTTTTGGACCCCATGGATCCCCTTCAAAGTGATGATGACACACTATTTTAATTAACTTAATATAAAGACAAAAATGACACAAACAAATATCTTTTAGTAAATTAATTTTTACATGGTGTTATTAAAGTTATCATTTTGACTATAAATGTTCTTCGGAAAGATAAATATATATCCTAAATCATGGTTTTTGATTTATAATTTTTATATATCAAATAAATTAAATTATTTTAGACACAATAAGGATGCATTATTTAGCTCATTAATAAATGATTTAAATAAATAAGATTATAAATATTAAAATAACATCCAAAACCTATCCTATTCTAATTGGATGAATTTATTTTCACCATGAGTCATCTTATATTCTACTTTAATTAGTTTTGGACCTTTATAAAGTTAATATCATTATATAATAAAATAATATTTTCACACTTTCCTAAAGAGCCCCTCCTCCCCCTTATAAAAAGCCCTCACTTTTAACTCATTACTCACACTTCTCGAACCCCTTGGCTCAAGAAACCCCTACCATAATAATATCTCAAGATCCCACTCTTCCACCAAGAAGCCTTTTTGTGGAATTCATTACTATAATTACTTTTTTTCCAACCAAATGGAGTTATCCAAATTAATGCTAATAGTTTCTCTTAACTTATTTTATATTATTTTACTTCTCCAACCCCTAAACCCTTTTTCTTAATTTCTTTTATAAAAACACTAGTATCTATAATATACTATAATTTTATTATGAGGATGATTCAAACTACACTTACACACACCTCCATTTAATGGGTGAAAACCCAACTGTTTCTCTGGATGGAAAACTAATGCCTCACGAAACGATGACTGTTTGATAATATCCTACCGCCTCTCATGGTGGCCATTAAGATGGAATTTTATTTATATATGATATATATTGTGTTTAGTTTTTTTTATGCTTCTGTATTTTCCATTTATATCATACCTTTATGGTTTCCATTATGGGTAAATGTGATAATTTCATTTGAGGAAGTGCGAACTACCGCCCCCACAAAGTGATATGACTGATTAATGCCATATGTGGGAAATATAAAGGATGGAGTAAATGATATTATGTTTCTGACGCTTTCTCCGGGGCGCGTGCATCCGTCTGCAAAGGACGCGCTTCTGTGTTGACCCGCATTCCTGCTTTCCAAAGGCAGGCGGCATTCGTTCCTTATTCAGGGATGTCTGCTCCTTGATCGAAAAGGGATGATAGGATGTTTGTTCTTCCTTTTGTGGATTCCTCCTCAGAACTCGTCACCTAGTCCAGGTCTCCCTCATAGATTTAATACATTGTTCGTGGAACTCTTCCTAGTGCCATGTTTCCATGGATGCCGGTTAATTACACTGCTTCTGTCCGGAAATTCCAAAGGGTCTGGTCAGGGCAGCAACCTTCAGTTGGGGGAGTAGTCACATTGAGGCATCAGTAGCGCGTCTGTATGTTAGGGAACCTGGAATGTCTGTCTATTATCCCTGGTCACAGGGCTTCTCGAGGGCATGGGAGCCTGAGGCATCCCACATCGAGCGTGGGGAATTATATGCCTTAGACACATATCTGAGGTTTTCCTCAGCTTCCCATGTTTAACACAGGGTACGCCGCGAGTTTAACGTACAACGGAGATGGATCATCCCAATCGGAGCATTGGCTAGAATAGATCGGGTTGAGTGATTTCCCTTAAAGGGGTGCCGATACCGGGACCAGCCCATGGGCGGCTGTGAAGAAGAGCGTACCAACATGGTCTCACCGGGATATGATGGCCCGGGAAAGAATCAAGGTGGATGATGGATAGACGAATGAAGTGGAAGGGGGAATGGAAAGGAACCATCGCAAGGGCAACTGTGAAGTTGGGATTGAGCCTTGAAGGGGGCTTCCTACGTATCCCCATGGTAGGGAATCAAACTCTGTGTAGTTCGGGATGGTGTCAGTGGACCGGCACGAGGGTGGACCATGGTCCGACGGGCATCATCAGTGAACTGACGTGGATGGGGAGGACTAGGAGGGTCCTAGTGGTGATGGGCTTGGACCTCGTGGAGGCTTCCTACGTACCATGTCATGACATGGATCAAAGAACATGTAGTTCAGAGGGGACATCATCGGCGAACCGACGTGAAGGTGGACCTTGGTCCGATGCGTCAGCGAACCGATGTGAAGGTAGACCTTGGTCTGATGAGAGATGGGCTTGAACCTCAGGGAGGCTTCCTACGTACCATGCCTTGACATGGATCAAAGACCTCGTATTTCAAAGGGTTTCATCGGTGAACCGATGTGAAAGTGGACCCGTGGGTCCGCTAATTGTAGGCTTGAACCTTGGGAAGGTTTCCTACATACCATGCCTTGACATGGATCAACGTCCTCGTAGTTCAGGATGGTGGAATACAGTTTAACATCATGCGGGACGATAATGAACCCTGACGTGAAGGAACGATGGGAGGTGGGTGTCGGTGAACCGTCGTAAATGAGGGACCTTGGTCCGATGGGAGATGGGATTGAACCTCTGGGAGGATTCCTACGTACCATGCCTTGACATGGATCAATGTCCTCGTAGTTCGGGTTTTGGTCACAATGGCTTTCCGTCGGACTAGAATGCAGTTTAACGTCATGCTGGACAAAGGTAGAACATGACGTGAATTGGATGACTGGTGGGCTTGAACCTCGTGGAGGATTCCTCTGTACCATGCCTTGAAATGGATCAAATACCTCGTAGTTCAAATGGGTATGCAATTTAGTGTCATGCGGGACAAGGGCATACAATTTAACATCATGCTGGATGAGGGCATGCATTTTAACGTCATGCTGGACGAGGGCATGCAGTTTAACGTCATGCTGGATGAGGGTGGAACTCGACGTGAATAAACGACTGAGTGGTGGGATTGAACCTCATGGAGGCTACCTACGTATCATGCCTTGACATGGATTAAAGAAATCGTAGTTCAAAAGGTGGGGTTCAGGGTCGGTGCTCACTCTAAGCCCACGTGAGTCATGCTCAGTGTGAGAAACAAGAGGTTGCAGTGACCTGGTGATCACGTCGCGAAGGATGCGTCTGTGAGAAACGAAGAGGGGTTTACACATTAGGCGGCCCAAGGTGTTGGGACTTACTCCAGTATGGAGGCCCAAGGTGCGTCAAAGCACAGAGAAAGAGGGATTTGGGACCAATGATGGGGGGTGCCTCATTCCCTATCACGCCCTCCACTGACCTTGGTAGTGGGGAAGTACAGAGATGCAGGGGTGCAGCCATCCATTGGGGAACTAGGGTCTCCCTTATCCTATGAACATAAGCCACTCCAATAAGGAGGATATCATCCCTTGTGGATGGGTGATTCCACTCATGTGGAGACGAGTGGTGTAAAGAATGTTCGAGCTGGGGGACCCTTCGTGCGAGGCACGAGGTTAGGTCACAGTTTAACATCCTGTGTTGAGGACGTTATGCTTGGCAGTTTAACGTCCTACAGCTCGAACGAGGTGGGTTCACTCCACACGCCTAGGAATTACATAACTGGTACCCTCTGGTCCTTGGGGGAGGGAAGGTACGGGAAAGGCCATGGTCAAGGGGGGTTGTGGAGAGAACCATCGAGGGGTCCACATTATCATGGCTATGCGAAGAAGCAATAGTCGTTAGCGTGCCTATGCGAAGAAGCATTAGGCGAAGCAATGATATAAGTGGTATTGTCCGTGGGACGTTGAAATCACATCGTGCATACCTGGAGGGTCGCACGGGAAGAGGAATTGCCAAGAAAGGGAGTGTGCTTCGCGAAGCAGAGTGCCTTGAACTTAGCATGGGGAATAGGTGTGAGTGTAGGGTGCATCATGAAGTGGAACAGTATTCGCGGAGCACTGCCTCGCGAAGAAGAGGTGCCTCGCGAAGCAGGGTGCTGCGAAGCATGGTGCTGCGAAGCAGGGTGCTGCGAAGAAGTGTTCTTTGCGATGTGTAGCAATCCTGCCTTATCAAAGGGAACACTAGTACAGGTTGGGTGTTTTGCAAAGCATAAATTCTCCACGGCTACCCGGGTTCCCTTGGGAATCCCCTTCCTTCGCGAATGCCCTTGAGATTCACTAAGGGAATCCCTCTCGGAAGAGGGGCTCAAGACGAGACAAACAAAAGGCGTCACGTGAAGTAGAAGTACCTCACGGAGCTCATGATTCACGGGGAAAAGAGTGCTTCGCGATTTGGGAGAGGAGAGGCCAAAAGGTCGGATTGTCCATCCTCGGGACTCAGGGGGAGTCCAGTATTTCAAGACAAGGGGCGCCGCGAAGCAGAACTCGCATGTTGACTCAGGTGCTTCGTGGCACGCTTGCGAACGTTAAACACGGTCGTGGAGAGTTACCGCCTCTGGAGCTTCGTGGCGGGCTCGCGAATGTCAAATGCGTTCGTGGAGAGTTACTGCCTCTGGAGCTTCATTGTGGGATCATGAACGTGAAATGCGTTCGCGGAGAGTTACCGCCTCTGGAGCTTCGCATCAGGCTCGCGAACGTTAAATGCGTTCGCATAGAGTTACCGCCTCTGGAGCTTCGCGAGACCGCGATGCTCAGGGTGCTTCGCGTCGGTGCTTCGCGTCGGTGCTTTCCGAGGCAGCGTGTCGGCCTTATTTTTTGTCCCTTCCTTTCATGAAATATTTTGGCACCAATAAATTCCCCCCCTCAGACTTGGAGCCACGGAGGGTTAAGGGTCAAAGTATGAGGGAAAATCGCCAAAATTGTCAGTGGTTCGCGATGTGGCTTCACAAAGGGGGCATGCGGTGCTGACCGGGGCCACGGATCCGGACGCACCGCGATGCTCCGCGTGGGTGACGCGCGCCGCGATGCTCCAGGGTCGCCACCTATAAATAGGGGGTTCAACCTCTTTTGTCTTCACAGGACTTCCTTGTCTTTTTGTGCTCTCGATTTTGCGAAGATCTGCGTACTCCGCGACAGCCCTCCGCGAATCGAGCTTCGCGGCGAACTGCGGGTCTTTTACCCCATGTCTGCGCCAAGCGAGCTTCTGTTTGTCGGCCTAGGCCATACTTTGTGGCTTGGTCTCATGACCGACCTTCGCGATCCGGCTTCACGATCCAGCTTCGCGATCCATTCTGAAAAAATTCTTTTCTGAGGGCCAGAATCGAAATGGCCCATCAAGAGGCTGTATTGGGGGTGCTTGCAGATGCCGCCCGTCGGGATGAGATGGCCAACTATCCAGGCCTTGGGGAGATGGTCTGAAGCCATTCGGACCACGCTTCTTTGACAGATCTTCTATCGAAGGGTCAGAAAGATTATCCGCAGTGTAAGAAGCTGCCATTGTACGGCTTCGGGTTGAGGGATGACGTCTTCATCCCTGAGGCAAGTAGGGACGAACCAGCTTACTGGTTCAAGAGAATACCATGCCAGCACCAATGGTTCAGGGCGGCCGACGTTCATGCGTAGGAGAACTTCACACCCATCACCGCTGACTGCCTCTACAACCATTTGAACGATATTGACGGGAAGCCACTGCAACTGGAGACGTCCCCTCCTCTCTACTGCACCATGCTGGAGGCGGCTTTGTAGGATTCGAAGAAGGGATGGTCTGATTAGTGGGACCTGCACGAGGGCAGAAACTTCACTGATGACTGGGCCTGGGCCTACTGGGTAGGCGCCTCATGTGAGGAGTTTGGGGCCGAGTTGAGGAGAGTAGGGTTATATGAGGCGACATGGGCCTCCCAATTCCACATTTACCAACCGAAACAACTGATGCCGGAATTGCTGAGAAGATGGTCGTCTAGGACCAATACCTTTCAGCTGCATCACGGGGAGGTGGGCATCAGCCTGTGGGATGTCCACCAGATTTCTAGGGTTCCGATCTTGGGGGCCATGTATGATGAGTTCCTCCCTGTCATGAGCGCGTGGGAGGACACAGAGCAAATTCCGCCACTGGCATCAGTGCTGATGGCACTCGTCCCTGGGGAGGACAAGTAGGCAGTGAGGGATGTCTACTTTAGGAGATGGTTCAAGTGCTTCCTGAATTTCCCAGAGATTCAAGAGTTACCTCCAAGGCCTCAAACTTGTCCAAGGGCGGCCCAACGGGGTAAGGGGCACTCGTATTGGCGGGTCTTGGAGGACAGACAATGGAAAACTTGGGGTTTCAGTGTCAGCACCGAACAACAGCCAATAGTTAGGCTGGCGGCATTCATCGCGGCTCTCATCTGCGGTTGGATTCTATCGGTGAGGGATACAAGCATGGGGGTGTGGCCCAGCTCATTTATTATGGCGTCCATGTTGTCCATGGGGTAGCAGATCAATCTGGGGATTCCAATTCTCACCAAATTGTACAGAATGTTGCGGCACATTAGCGAGGGAAAGAAGCCGCCAAGGATATGCGGGCCCTTCCACCTCTTGTATGGGTGGATCGCAGCGGACATCAGGGGGATTTATGAGTATCCAAACCCTATTTTGCCGTCGGGATCAAATTTCCACCCCTCCATCCTAAATGCGGTCGGGAGATTCCCGTTTAAACTAGCTGTGTCAATGGTGCTGAATCGGGTGTGGAGGGCGGATGAGTTTAATTTCCAACCCTTCCCATTGCCGACGGGGATACTTACTGATGATGGGTGGGGAACATATGAACATCGGGCTTACCTCCTGGCCTTTTGAGGTGGAGGTTTGGTCGCATAAGTGGATCGTGAGCCACTCTGCGAACCATACACCATGCATCGGTTTGCGAGACAGTTCCGGTGCCTCCAGCAGCTGACCCCACAGGTCTACTGGGAGGTGCGCCACAAAGAGCACCCGTGTGTGATGAGGCAGCTGGGGCTCATGTTCACACGGGAAGATGGGAAGATGCAAATTTCATTGTCTCCATCCACCGCCACCTTCGGATTGGTGAGGGAGTAATCCATTAGTTGGGTGGCTGCTTACCCAGGGGAGATGCTGAAATAGCCGACTATTCGAATCGGTGACGGTGGACCTCCTCTATGTCGAGGTTGGGGTCGGAGGGTAGCTAGGGACACTCACAGTAGCGGGGATTCCATGGTAGCGAGACCTGCACCGGCCGAGGGTGCGGCATCAGTGGCGGATCCGGTGATTCCGGAAGAGCAGGGTCATTTGGAGGGGCAGCCACTGAGGGGATTTCATAGGATATCCACTCAGGCTCTAGGGATGCACCGGCATCATATCAACATGGCAGAGGATGTCGTCTTCCCAGAAGCCTGGGACATTTGGGATGTCAACTGACAGTTCCTCAGCCCACCCGAGATATGCGCCCACCTGAATCACCTCGGGATGGAATTACCGGGCATAGGCCCAGTCCGGGCGGGATTCATGGAATCTCCGGCGGAGGCAGAGCAATACCTGGACGAGCTAGAGGATTACGTCCACTCTAGTGGTGTCCCTCGCCCAATGACAGACCGGGTGAGGGTACTGTTGAATCAAACGGTCCCCCCGCAGTTATTGGCTGCCGATCTGAGGGAGCGCTTCCCCCTGCCAGAAGAATCAGGAGACTCCACTCGGGAGGATGAGGCTAGAGGAGGGAGCCTGTTGGAGGAGGGCGAGGTCGGAGACTAGGGCTTAGATTCCGATGATTTCGTAGAGGCTATAGAGGTAGCATTCCGAACTTCTTTCCTTATGGTTTGTTCTCGGGCCACTATGGACTTCTCACCGATGTTTGAGCCATGCAGGAGCAACTTGTTCGCAGGCCTCTTTCTCGCCCCTCGGTGGGACCTTCAGAACCCACGCCTATGGCTGCATCCAGTCCCGCGTCTGGTGGGACCAGAGCACCCGAGGTGGCTGCTTCAGAATCTCCAGACCCTCCAACAGTATACGGAGGTCTTTGCCTCGGGTTCCCGTCAGTACCGGCTCAAGAGCAGCGCCAGGAGGTCGATCTTCATAAGTTTCCTCTACTGGTTTCCTTGTCGTCACATGTAGACTATTCCAACTAACGTTTATGTCTCTCTCTGTCATACAGTTATCCGACTAGCGTGGGCTACTGCGGCAAGACTAGTCGGGATGTCTGGTGGCATCCCTCCTAGGGGAATGCCAATGATGGTGGCGATAGTCCCCCCATCTCCTCAACCTGCAACACACATCATCACTGGTGGGACCTCTAGCAGGGTCATGCCCGAAGTCATTGAGGTGGACTCTGATGAAGAGGATCAACCGGTCTGTCCCAGTCCTATCACGCCTGCTTCGGCGCCAGGTGTCGTACTGGATTCAAAACCAGATGCAGATCCTACCGAGGATTTATTGCAGGCGTATACCATGTACGAGCCTGCCAATCATGTAGACTGGGACGAAACGGCCTATGATGAGGAAGACAGCAACATAGTCTGCCGTCGGTCGTGGAAGCTAATCACACGCTTCATCAAAGTCACCCCCCCACCAAGCACAATGGCTGGCCGAAATAGACAGACTCCACTCGCGCCTGCGCAAACTGTGCGCTGGGGGAGTGGATTCCCAACGTCCTCACGCACTCATTCAAAATCTTATGGCTGAGAAGATCTGGGAGCATGATCGTGGGCTCAGCATGGGATGGCAGCGGAGGAAGGCGGCCAACATCAAGAAGCTCCATGAGGCTGAAGGTGAGGTCCAACAGATGCAGGCCCATGTATATGAGCTTTCAGCCTCTCTAAATGTGCAATCTGGGCTTATCTCCTGGTTGAAGGCCCAGCTGGTGGATGTAGAGGAGCTTATGAGGCAGGCCTCTAGAAATATGGCTGTCGTTCAGGCTGAGGTAGAGAGGTCTAGAGCCAAGGCTGACAAACTGCTCCCCGCCGCTGCTGAGGAGGAGCGGGAGCTGAGTCAGCGGCATCAAGCCATGGACGCCACAAGCCAACGGGTGGCGGAGCTACAATTCTCTTTTGATAGGGTAAACCCATCCATGGGGGGAGTCAACCCCCAGGTATTGTAACATACTAAAAAAACCTTTTATTGGTACTTTTGTGCTTCAATTTTTTCATTATTTGTTTTGAATGTCGTAGCGTGCATGATTTCCACAATTTGAATCGCCTCGTTACATCCCTACAATGTTTGCGGGACGTCCGACGATAATTCCCCAAGCCCACGTGGGTCGAGCCCGATGTGAGAAACAGGAGATAGTTGCCTTCTCGTCCCACCTAACATAGGATTGGAGACCATGCTCCAGGCATCCGGGATTCGGATTACCAGTCCTGATTTCTGAAAGATGGTAGAGGCTTGACCGGAGAAAGAACTTTTCTGAACAGTCGAGTTACCATTTCTTCAGCGTGATCTTATGCACGAACGGTGCAACGCCAGGGGCGCTGAAATCGGTCCAAACAGATGGAAATGGGAAGTGTGAATCACGACACCCAGGATTTGGAACACAGTGGGGATGGCGTGATAATAAGGGACAACCGTTAACCATGGAGGAAAATCGGTATCCTTACTGCGTTAGCCTGAAATGGGGAAAAAATGAGGGTCGACCATTGACCATGTTCGAAACACGGGACCATGTCACAAATGTTGTCGGTCAATCTTTCGGGACATTGACCCAAGACAGTTGGCGGACCATAGGTCAAACATCCATACTGTTAGGTGGTCCTTCCAAACATGACCAGTCTTCCGGGACGTTGGCCCAAGACGGTAGGTGAGCCGATGAGGCATGAGACCAGGCCGTTAGGGGGTTCCATTAGATATGAAAGGGGACGAGGGTCCGAATAAGGGGCACGCAAAGCGTGGAATATGGAGTGATGGTTTGTCTGAATAGAATCCAACCCTCATGTAATTACACCACCGTGGTGGGAGTACGCCATATGGGCACATTGGTCTGATCATGGATCATTCCTTCTTTGGGACAGGGCCTCCCTGGAGAGGGGGCATGCCACATCCCAATGGGATCCTGGGGAATCCTGAACTTGTTCTAGGAAAAATTTTAGCTACATAGTTCACCCCGAGGGGTCAGGCTAGAGGGCTGGAAATGGGGAGGAACATGATTTTGCGATTCCCGGGGCTGGACCCTAGGTAAAATGCCTGGGTGTCCCTACGTATCTCATAAGGATGGGAATAAAGCCATATGTAGTTCTGGGGATGCAGTTTAACGTCATGCGGGACGAGGATACATGGACTCCTGTAGTTTAACGTCATACGATAGGACGTGGAATAAAATGGAAGATCCCAGGGAACGTGTGGTGTGGTAGACATGAAACCGACGTGAATGAGGACTTGGAGTCCAAATCACACCACGTACCCCTGGAGGAAACTCTTCGGGTCGAGGGACCAAGAGTGAGGATTAGGTTAGGCCCGAAGCAGAGTGGTCAGGCGTTCCTACGTACCCCATGAGGATGGGAATCAAGCAATACGTAGTTCTGGAAGTGCTGTTTAACATCATGCAAGACGATGAGAAGCCTGACTGTGTTGGTACACATCCCGCCCAAACTACTAATCCCACGTGAGTCGTGCTCTGTGTGTGAAACAAGAAGTAGTGGTGGGAATTTCCCGACACAAAAAGGGGCAGGTTATGGAAAATGGACACTCGGTGAATACCAACCCGATGACACTAACATGGTCATTTAGCACACCTAGATGCGTGAAGAGAAAGAGGCGAGTATGATGGAATTCCACTTGAACATGAGAAAGTGGAAATGTGTGAATCATGGCGCTTGCGATTCAGATCACGATGATTGAGGTGTGACGATGGAGGATAACTCTTGACCGTGGCGGAAACCCAGCATTCATATCGCGTTAGCCTAGAATGGGGAAAAAATGAGGGTTGACCGATGACCATGTTCGAAACACGGGACCATGTCACAAATGTTGTCAGATATCCATAGGGACATTGGCCCGAAACTATTGGAGGGCCCTTAGGTCCAGCATTCATAGAGAGCCCTTAAGCCTAGTATCCATGTCTTCCGAGGGTCCTTTTGGATGTGGAATAGGATGAGGATCTAAATAGCGAGCTCATGAAGCATGGTTATGGGACGAAGGGAATATCCGTATGAAAGTCCCACACTTCGGGCTCTTTGTCCAATCACATCTGAATACGACAATGGGACGTATTAGATAGAGGGAGCATATTCCTTTCCCATAGGGGGGTCTTAGTTTAGGGTCGTAGAATTTAGACCATGGATGGGAGGAATCATAAGAGGCACACGGTGGCGTAACCCAAACACCTGGCGTGAATGGGAATAGGGGGTGTGTACTATGCGGTGAACAACCTGACGTGAATGAGGACGTAATCCCATATCACACCGCATGACCCCCTTGGGAGAGGCTTTAGGTCAAGGGATGAAAAGTGAACGTTAGGCTGGGCCCACGAGGAAGTTCTCGGGTGCTCCTACGTATCTCATAATAATGAGAATCAAGCCTCACGTAGTTCTTTATGTACCTTAGACCATAAATGGGTAAAGGGAGCAGGGGACACATGGCAACAAGACCCGTCGTGAAGGAGGACCTAAGCCCTTACTTACCATGCGTTCTCTGTGGAAATGCTCGAATCGAGGGACTGAACACAAAGGTTAGGTTGGGCCCACGAGGAAGTGCCCGGGCGCTCCTACGTATCTCATGAGGATGATAATCAAGCCATATGTAGTTCTTAATGGTGACATGTTAAGATACCAGTGCCATGGGAAAATGGGAGCGTGGGTGTGGCCCTTCCACTAAAAGAAGCGGAATTTGATAAATATTGTTTGTTCTTTAAGGTGAGTGGTTTTTTTGTAAAGTGACAGGCCTACAGTAGAAGGTCGTGGTGTCGCCACAAGGATCAAGCCGTGACAGGCGTTGAAAAATGGCATGGCACATGACCAATACCCAACGTGATGTCCTCTACAACGAGGTCACCACAATGCAGTTCCATTTTTCGTCGTGCGGCCAGGACGATAATGTCACAGTTTAGGGTTGTATGATAGGACCAAGCATGCATTTTATCGTCATGCAGCGCAGAAGTAGCAGAGACGATGCTAGGCGGGGAACGTGCATAGTGTTATAAAACACAATTGATGGAGACATGATCCCACATCACATTGTATGCCAATCGGAGAGGGAGACCTTATGTTGAGGGGCCTATATAGAGGTAAGAGGTGAAAAAGGGGGAGAGACTGGCTCCATAAATGGGATGTACCTGAAGACAGGGCGTCCGGGCGGTCCTACGTATCCCATGAGGATGGGAATCAAGATGAACGTAGTTCCAGATGGATCTTAGTTTATGGTCTTAGATCTCAGACCATGGGAGCCCCGAAGGACTCCGTATTGTACCTTTGTCCCCCTGACATGAAAAGGTGCACTGAGGGATAGCACCAAAAGTGTCGAGATTCAACCATGTTCGCAACACATCATCCTGTCGCGTTAGCCTGAAATGGGGACAAACAAATGAGTATCGACCACTGACCGTATTCGCAATGTGGGATTTTATCGATTTTTTGTCCAAAACCCTCGGGGGCGTTGGCCCGTAACATTAGGAGAGCCCTTGGGAATTGTATCCAGGCCGTTATTGGGGGTCCCTCCATGTGTGAAAGTTAATGGAAGTCCGAATGGAGGGGAACATAAAGCTTGAAAAGTGGAAGGAACTTGATCAAGTTGAATCTGACACTCTTGGTCCTACACCAGAGTACTCTTAACACATGGGTGAACCACTGCAAGGGGTCAAGAGACTCAACTTGAGGGTAACCAAGAGATGGTGGGTTTCCGGGAGTAGGGGCATGGTGCCCAAAACCTTGTATCATACCTACATATCCCCCTCCTGGAGAGGGATAGACCAAGTGGCCTAGGTGACCGGGAGATCAAGAGATCTCTAAGAGGTGGGGCTGGGCCTGATGTCTGGACATTCAGGTGGTCCTACGTATCCTATGAGGATAGGAATCAAGACACACGTAGTTTTGAAGGGTGCCTTTTAATGTCATGCGAGACAAGGAATACGAGGGCTAACTCTTAGAACAGGTTTGTGCGTGGTGCAGCTATTGCAAAATCGACGTGAATGAGGACATAATCCCACACTACACCACGTAATCCCGTAGTCGGGGTCCCGATGGCAGGACCAGAAAGGCGAATTAGCTGAACTCAAGATGGACCCAAATACAGGGGGTCTGGGCGGTCCTACGTATCCCATGAGGATGGGAATCAAGCTGAACGTAGTTCCGGATGGATCTTATTTTATGGTCTTAGAGCTCGGACCATGAATGGTAACAACCTCCCAAGTTAGTGCAGACGGCAACCCGATATTCAATCCCACATGAGTTAAACTCGGTGTGGGAAACAAGGGATGGAATCCTCATCGCAATACTTGGGGTGTCCATCAGAGGGGAGTCGGCAGAGAGCCCCGAAGGACACCTTTGACGCGGCTTGTTTCCCCAACATGCAGACGTGCATGAAGGAAAAGTACCAAGAGTTCCGAGACTCTACTTGGAAACGATGAAGTGATCAAGGGTGTGAATTGTGTACCCGACATTTTGGGCTTAGTGGATTGGCGTGGCGATAGAGGAAAGCTGTTAACCATGGTGGAAATGCAGTGTCCATTTCGCATTAGCCTGAGGTGGGAACAACAAACGAGCATCAACCGCTGACCATATTCGCAACGCAGGATTTTATCGATTTGTTGTCTGAATCCCTCGGGGGCGTTGGCCCGTAACGGTAGGATATCCCTTGGGCGTAGTATCTAGGTCGTTCTTGGGGGTCCCTCTGGCTGTGAAAAATGCTGGAAGCCCTGATGCAGGGATACAAAATGCCTGGAAAGCGGGTGCGGACGTGTCCGAGTAAATCTTGGCATTCTAGGTAATAAACCAGAGTGCTCTTAGGCACATTGGTGAACCGCCGAAAAGGGATCGACGAAACATCTCAGGAGGGAGAGGTACATGGCGTGGTCATTACGAGACCGACGTGAATGAGAAAATAACTTCAAGTCACACCACACACTCCTATAATATAGGACCTGGGCCCGGAAAGGCCAAGGGGGCTGATGGTTAGGAATTGGTCAGGAAGGCCTGACCTGCTTTCAGTTTAACGTCTTGCAGTAAGGACGAGGGCTGGGGACCCGAGGTGGCCAAGGGGCCTAAGGATAGGGATTGTAAGGGAAGGCGTACAACATGGTACCTGGTCCCTACGTAAATGAGGACATAGTTCCACACCACACAGTACACCCCTATGGGGAATCAGGGTCGTGGGCCCGACCGCTAGCATCACCCGGGGGGAAGTTTGTCACTTCGGGATGGGGTAGAATGAATCACTGCACTCGATGTCTGGGACATCTCGGGGTGGACCCGAAGATCCAGGACACTGTTGACCATGTTCAAAACACAACGTTCTTATAGAGACCTGATATGGGAGCAACATATGAGTGTCGACCGCTGACCAAATTCCCAACGCAGGACTTGTATCGGCTTGTTGCTTGAAAACACTCGGGGCATTGGCCCGTATCGGTAGGAGAGCCTTTGGTCGTAGTATCCCGGCCGTTCTTGGGGGTCCCTCTGGGTGTGAAAAATGATGGAATCCCAGTCAAGGAGTGGGTGAAGCATAGATGTACCATCCACGAAGGAGGCAAACATCTCCAGGGGGATGTGCAGCCGAGTCGAGACTTGCTGGATGTGAGTTGGGGAAAAAGTGTGCACCCTGCCATATGTCTGGACCCGGGGGGAAGATTTTTGCTTTTGGGCTGGGCCAACGGATGAAATTCCCGGGCATTCCTACGTATCCCATTAGGATGGGAATCAAGCCATACGTAGTTCTTGAAGTCCATGCAGTTTAGCATCATGCGGTGAGGACGTGGGAGGATAGAAGAATGGGAGTGGGCGCATGTTGAGACCCTTACAATCCTTGTGTGAGTGGGGTTGTATGAGCGGGGCTAAGAAAGCCTACTCCCTACTACACAAAGATCCTCCAAGGAAACTATTCCCAGGGGGGATAGTGGAAGAGAAAAGCTTGGGGTTGGGCTCAAGACGAGGCGTCCGAGCATTCCTACGTATCCCATTGAAATGAGAATCAAGCCACACGTAGTTCTTGAGATGCAGTTTAACGTCATGCGGGACAAGGATGCATCTCATTTTGGGATATGTAAGGTATGGCAAGTAATCTGATGTGAATGAGGACATAGTCCCACACCATACCGTACAATCCCGAAAGAGGGTAAGTCGGGGAACACCAAGGGGCCTGAGGCCGAACCGCGGTCAGGGAGACCTGACCATCTTGTGGATTAACGTCTCGCAGTGAAGACGGGGGGCCATGGGCCTGAGGAGGCCAAGGGGCCTGAGGCTGGGCCTCGGTCAGGAAGGCCTGACTGGCTTGCAGTTTAACATCTTGCAGTAAGGACGGGGGTCGTGGGCCCGAGGAGGCCAAGGGGCCTGAGGCTGAACCTCGGTCAGGAAGGCCTGACTGGCTTGCAGTTTAACATCTTACAGTAAGGTCGGGGGTCGTGGGCCCGAGGTGGCTGAGGGGCCTGAGGCCGAGCCTCGGTCAGGAAGGCATGACTGGCTTGTAGTTTAACGTCTTGTATTAAGGACAGGGGGAGATCTTAGTTTAAGGTCATAGAGCTCGGACCATTTTGCAGTTTATCGTCTTGTAGGACGAAAATGCAGTTTAAGGTCGTTCAGGACCTTACAGTTTAAGGTCGTGTTGGACCTTAAAGTTTAAGGTCATGTTGGACTATAACGTGCAGTTTAAGGTCACGCTGGACTATTTTGCAGTTTATCGTCTTGCAGGACGAAGATGCAGTTTAAAGTCGTGCAGGAACCTACAGTTTAAGGTCGTGTTGGACATTAACATGCAGTTTAAGGTCATGTGGGACCATGCCATGCAGTTTAAGGTCATGCAGGACCATTTTGTAGTTTATCGTCTTGCAGGACGAAGATGCAGTTTAAGGTCGTGCGGGACCCTTTTGCAGTTTATCATCTTGCATGACTTTTTTTCCCTAGGTAAAGTATCTCTTGAGGAACTTGGCATTGGTGGGAGGGGTTATGCGCTCTCCATCTGTGGTCACCAAAGAGTATGCTCCATTGGGGTAAACCTTATGGATGATATAAGGTCCTACCAATTTGGGTTCTAACTTGGGTGGTTTCCTACCAGGAATCATTGGCGCTCGAAGGGCCAGTACTAGGTCACCCTGTAGAAAAGAACGGAGACAAACCTTCTTGTTGAAGGCCCTCGCTATCTTATCCCGATGCCTTTCCAGATTTTGCAGGGCACGAAGCCGGTTCTCATCCAGTGCTTCTAATTCAGCTAGACGGATCTCGGCTACCTCATCTGATGTTTGGTGATGATAGACTGTAGTGTGTAACGATGGCAGCTGGATCTCAATGGGTAGGACGGCCTCGGCTCTATAGACCAGGGAATATGGGGTCACCTGGGTAGAGTTGCGAGTCATCGTCTGGTAAGCCCAGAGGGCGTTGGGGAGCTTGTCCGGCCAACTTTTCTTGTTCTGACCAACCATCTTCTACAGAATGTTAGAGAGGGTTTTGTTGAATGCCTTGATCTGTCCATTTTCCTGCATGTGGTAGCAGGAGGTATGGTTCGAATGGATGTCCTACTCGGCGTACAATTTCTTTAGTTCAGCCGCTCAGAAGTTGGTGCCATTATCGGTGAGGACGGCATGAGGGACCCCAAACTAGTGGATAATATTGGAGCTCACAAAGTCGACGATGGAATGGGCCTTGACCTCTTTGAGTGGAACTGCCTCTGCCCACTTGGAGAAGAAATATGTAGCAGTCAGGATGAACCTACACTGGCAGGCTGTTGCCGGTGGATATGGTCCCACTAAATCAAGTCCCCATACCGCAAATGGCCAAGAGTACTTGGTGGGGTGGAGGGGATCCGGCGGCCGATGCAGGAAGTTGGCGTGAACTTGGCACGCGTGGTATCTCTTGGAATACCCAATACAATCATGGATCATAGAGGGCCAGAAGTACCCCAACCACCGGATTTGATGGGACAGCTTCGGCCCATCTTGATGGGTGCCATAGGAACTGGCGTGAACCTCTTGAATAACTTGAGGAATCTCAACACCTTGAATGCAACGGAGGAGAACACCATCGAAACTCCGCTTATAAAGGATATGTTCAAGACCGGGACCGCTCGGGAGGGTAAATTGCAGCCCGCGGCATCGGATTCGCTCACGCTCGGCCCGGTCGTTCGGGAGGCGACCATTTTGGAGATACTCGACAAAAGGTGCCCTCCAGTCGGGAGTGGCTTCATCCACTGTGTCTGACGAACCCAGGGTCCTGACGTAGAGGGTCTGGCGGTGAGATGACTTACCCACAGGCCATTATTATCCTCTTGGGTGATGGGGGTGATGACTCTCCGGTGTGCCACATGTATGATCACATCATCTTTCTCGGGTTCTGCGAGCGACGCGGCTAAGCCATCCAAGGCATCTGGTTGACCGTTCTGTGACCGTGGGACATGGGTAACCTCTGGTCAAGAAGAGAACTGGGCCATTAGGAAGAGGGTGTACTCCAGCAACGGTATAAGCTCCAGCTTACTGATGATGTGGTCGCCATTAACCTGTTTGATTACCAGCTCAGAATCTCCTTTCACATGTAGATGGGGCACATGGATCTCAAGGGCCAACTCGAGACCGGTGATGAGAGCCTGGTACTCTGCCTCGTTGTTAGTACAAACTTCTGACAATAGGAACGAGTATGGCAGGACGGCTTGCGCCGGGTTAATGAATACAATACCCAGGCCCAATTTGTTGAACATAGGATCATTGAGCCTCCTACTGGTGGGGATCCGGTAGGCACCGTCGAAATGCATTTTCCAACACGGGACGACATGATCGACTGAGAGGATCGTCTCATCAGGAAAATCCAGGTCCAGGGATTGATCTGCGGAGGTTGTATGGGCAGCTAAAAATTCTTCCAGTTCCTGTCCCTTAATGGCATTCTGAGGTAAAAACCTGATATCAAACTGCTGGAGAATCACTGCCCAATGTGCTAGTCGGCCAGTCAGCATGGGGCGGTTCAAGATGTACTTTAGTGGGTCTACCCGGGAGACCAATTGCACCTCATGGTGCTGCAGGTAATGTCACAACTTCTGCACGGCGAATATGAGCGCAAGGCAGCTCTTTTAGATAGGGGAGTATCTGACCTCCGTATCGAGAAGCATGCTGCTGAGATAGTAGAGACTGTTCTCAGTACCCTCGTTATTCTTCTGGGAGAGCAGTTCACCGATGGATCTTTCCAGGGTGGTCACGTAAAGGACCAGCGGCTTTCCGGAGACGGGTGGCATCAAAACCGGAGGTTGGAGCAGATACTGCTTGATTTCCTCGAAGGCAGTCTGATACTCCTCATCCCATTCCTAGGAAAATCCCTACTTCATGAGCCCGGAAAAGGTCTTACACTTGCTGGCCAGATTTGCGATGAATCGGCGTATATAGGCTATGTGGCCTTGGAGGCCTCGAAGTTCCCGAATGTTGCTCGGGGGAGGCATTTGGATGATGGCCTTTATCTTCTCTGGGTCAATCTCAATACCTCGGTATCTAACAACAAAGCCCAGAAACTTCCCAGAGGTGACCCTGAAGGCACACTTCAACGGGTTCATCTTTAGGTGACGGGAACGGAGGAAACCGAACACCTTCTCGAGGTCTTTGAGGTGGTCCTAGTGCTGACATGATTTGACCACTAGTTCATCTACGTAGCATTCCACCAAAATCCCGAGAATCAGCTTGAATATGCGATGCATGTCCCTCTGATAAGTGGAACCTACATTTTTCAAACCGAATGGCATAACCTGGTAGCAAAAGGTAACTTGGGGAGCCCTGAAGGCAGTGGACTCCTCGTCTTCGGGGGCCATCCAGATCTGGTTGTACCCGGAATAACCGTCCATGAAAGAGAGAGCTTGGAACCCGGTCGTGGTGTCAATCAATAACTCCGTCACCGGGAGTGTAAATTCATCCTTTGGGCAGTGGAGATTAAGATCGCGGAAGTCGATGTAGACTCTGATCTTCCCATTCTTCTTCCTGACTGGCACAATGTTGGCAAGCCACTTGGGGTACTGGACTTCCTTAACGAAGTTGGATTTGATAAGATTGTCAACTTCGGCCTCAACCATAGCACCATGAGAAGGGTTCATCTTCCTGGGAGCCTGCTTAAATCCATGATGGTTTGTCGGGAGGCCCAGACGGTGAACGGCTACCTGGGGATCTAGTCCTGGCATCTCGTTGTAACTCCAGGAAAACACGTCATGGTGTTGTTTGAGGAAGTCTACGTATTGCTGCCGCTCCTCGGGGGACATGGCTGCACTGATCAATGTGGGTCTCGGATTTTCCTCGCTACCAAGGTTCACCTGCACCAGTTCATCAACCGTGGTAGAGACTCCTTCCTCAAAGGTGGGGGTGCATCCTCCAGGTCTTTCTCTCCACCCGTGGGAGGATTTCCCATGATGGGAGATACTTCTGGGCTATCAAAGCCTGAGGGGTAGCTGGTGACAGATCAGGCAGCAGTGGTCATCATATCAGGAGACTCACTCGCCATTGAGAACATAGCAATGAAGTCAGTCAATCCTATCCCATCTTTCCTTCGTCCAAAGGGGCCACGTTTGATGAAATCAATGCAGTGGTGACGTGTCGGCCAGAGTCGGTGGATTCCAGCCCGGCAGAAGAGACACGTATGGCGTACCGCCATTGTCATAAGCTTGACATTCCGGTATCGTACAGGGGTATGAGGTTCCGGGATCACCTGAGACTGGTTGATGTAGGAGTACGAGGTGATTTTCCGCCGTCGCTTGGACACGGGAACATGCCTTCCTTGTGTACCCGAAACAACAAAACATTGCCCCATGTTGGGGGTCGTGGCCTCCAATCGGTGGATCAGGAGGATGTAGGTGTCATCCATGCTTGCCCAGGGATCACTTGTGACCGGGGCGGGTTCATCCTCACTTACTAGGATTTTCTTGACATTACTTTTTTAATAACCAGCAACCAGATAGCGGGCCTCACAAGAAGAAAAAGGGGACGCATCTCCTTGGAGCACGCCTGCTCGACCGTTGAGTGAGTATTTGAGGAACTGGTGAAACGATAAAGGGACCGCTGCATGCAGATGGAGCCATGGCCTATCCATCAATGCATTGTAGGCGGTGTCCGGAGAGACTATCATGAACTCGGTGCTGGCAATTAAGCCACCGAACTGAGTCTTCAGGCAGATCTTGCCGACTGGGGTTTGCTCGGTCCTGTCGTACCCCTAGATTCTGTTGTCAGAGGGAGTTAAATCACCTTCAGATATACCCAGTTTTTGAAACGTCCGAGTCGGAATTAGGTTGATTCCAGAACCCGTGTCAACAAGGCAGCGGCGCACTTCCACACCATTGAAGTGGCCAGTGATGTACAGCGGGCGAATATGCCCCTATATAGGAGGGTCCCCATCTTCACCGGAGAACAAGATAACCGCCTGACATTCGGTGTTCTCAATTGTCTTGGCATGGAAGGCTTCTGCAGCTTCTACCACCGTCTCAAATTGGAGGGGAATCCTTAGTGCCTCGGCAAGTGCCTCACACATTTCAGATGATAGGTGAAGGGCCTCAAGGATAGAAAGACTTGCCGGAATCCCAGCCAGGTGCTTCAGGACGTCATAATTTTGTGCCAAACGTGAACCCCTGCCTACAGGTGGTCGTTTGGGATTTGGAGGCATAGTGGGTCCTGCCGGTTGAACCGGCGATCGGCTAGTACTGGGTACATCCTGCTGCCTACTAGTTGAAGCCTGGAGAGTAGTCGCCGGACTAGGATCGGACAGCGGAGGCTGGCCTATAGCCGGGCAATACTGACTGTGATACGAACAAGGCAGCTCTCCCTGATCTAGTAGCACAAACAGCGGTGGAGGTAGAGCCGAGGGCTTTAGGTGGGGTTGCACGTCTTGAGCTCTACGCTGAGCCCGCTGTCTAGTCTCAGTAGCATGCACGGCTTTGCTGAAAGTTCCCACTGACGTACCTCGATGACTGGCGTTGTTGCGATTCCGCTAACGTTGATGTCTGCTCGAAACATTGGGGAGGTTCACCTGGCGCTCCCCCTCGTCAGGAGTCATATAGGGCTTTACGAGCTCCACAGTGTTAACCGAAGCGTACCCCTAGCTGTCGCTCGAGGATTCATCCACCACTGGGCGGATTCTAGGAGGAATCCCCATTTCAGGGGGCATAAAGTCACCGAGAGTACGGGATGACGACGACACTGGCGGTCCGCATCGCTTCTTCTTGCGTCGCCGCTGCTTGCCCTTTTGGGAAGAGGTTGACTGTGAAGACGATGCGGAGGTACCGACTACTTCTTTGGAAGGTTATGGCTGCTTCAGGTGCGCCCGGATGATACCATGGGCACGGACGATGGTTTTTCTAGCCATCCAGTCATCGTATTTCCGGGATCCGCAGCTGGGAACCTGCTGCCACTCACCTTCATTGTCGCTACCGATCTCTGACCCTGAAGAGACACATTCCACTGGTTCTGGTGCCGGGCCCAACCTAACTATGTTGTTGTTGACCTGGTCATGAAGCCAGTCCTTAAACACATATCATTTCATAAGGGTGTGCCCCAAAATCCGATGATAAGGACCGTAGTTGGGGTGATCGGTGACATTCGCCTCTACAGTCCTTCTGCACTCGGGAAAACGCACAATCCCTTTCTCTAGAGCACTTCGGATGTAGCGAGGGACTTGATTTTAGTTGAACGAATAAGTCTGGTGCCTTCTTTTCGGATAGGGGGCCCTAGGGGCATGGCCCTGACGAGGGGCCGGAGGGGCCTGCCAAGGAGGCGGCGCCTGATTGTCTCGCCTGGGTGGCGGTGGTGCATTGCGCGGGGGAACCTGTCGCTTCTGAGGCAGTCGCTGCTAGGCAAGAGCCTGTGCTTGAGGTGGAGGACCTCTGCGGGGTTGCGAGGATGGTGTCATTGGTAGTAATTCCGGTTGCCTAGGGACTTCTATTTGGGCCACCGTGGCGGGTTCAGCCCTGGCGGTCCTCCTGGCCGGGATCATAGGGGGCAACAAACCTGCCTGACTAGCCTGTTGCAGAGCTTCCTCAAGGCGCTGAGACTTATCTGAGAAATCATTGAACCCTCCAGGGTAGTTCTGGGTAATTAGGGAGGGTACCAGCTCCGTATTGACGTTCCCTACACACATCGTCAGTAGCCCCTGAGTCAGTGGCATGTCGAGGGAATACGTAAGTACCTTCCACCGGGCGATGAAATATGTGTCTCGCTCATCAGGCCTTTTATTGCACTTGAAAAGGTCTGCAATGCTAGTCTTCTGCGTGGTGGAGCTGAACTGGTATATGAACTTACGATGGAGATCCTCCCAACCGGTCACCAATCCGATAAGGAGCTGGTTGTACCAGACGAATGATGGACCTTCCAATGTCTGTAAGAAACATCTGAGCTTGGTGGCTTCTTGCTGAGCCAGAGTCCCCAGCATGGGGCCACACCTAGAAGAAAAATGAGCCAAGTGTTGCAGCGGGTCCCCTGTCCTGTTGAAGGGTGAGAATGTGGGGTTCCCAAAACCCGGGGGTGCGGGCATATCATCCACCCACGCGGGATACGGCTTGACATCCGGTGGGACCTCTACTTGCCGCGTTTCCAACGCTTCGAGGCGGGCTGTGAGTGCTGCTATAAGATCATCCGGGCGGAGGTCCCTGTCTTGGCGGGGATCCATAACCACAAGTGCGTTTCCAGGTTTCTCAACACGGTATATGGCTTCAGTAGCTCGTGGATCAACTGGCGGAACGACCTGCGGGGTGACTGGGGGAACCCGGACTAGATTCTTCAGATTGCCCCGTCGCTCGGGGGGGTTTGGCGAGACGTATCATGCCCTATTTCCGTAAGTTTCGGATTTTTCCCTATCTACGGAAGTAGCATGATCAGGGTTTCCCAGAGGATTCTCACCGGTGGGAAATTGTTCCTGCCCCTGCTTCCCCAGCCTGGGATTACCATAGTCCGGTCGCCGCTCTGCAGCGCGCTCAGCCAAGAGTTCGTAAACCAGCCTTTTCTACTTAGCAAGCTGCTGGCGTAACGTGGCCTTCTCGGGATCTTTGTCCGTTTTCTACACAGAGGAAGATGGGTCGGAGTGCTTGACAATTCTGACATTCTCCTTACCCTTTCCGGTATTTCGACCGAGTACCAGTGACTCGGTGGGTACGGGGAGGCCTAGCAGGTTCCTCTGCTGACGGGTAACCCTCCCTGATGGGTCCAACAGTGGCGGTATGCCCTTGGGTGGTAAGTATCCATCAAGGAATTCAAGCTCGTCTTCCTTGTCCACTACATCAGCCATGTGGACCACGACTCCTCTCGAGGGAATGTCCTCAATGTCGCATAACGAATCAGGTTGCCGTCGGATAGGGTTGAAGAGGAGAGCGGCATAGTGTCCCCAACCACGGACTTGCACATGGGGGTAGCTTCCCTGACGATTCTGCAGAGTAATTTGAAACTCTGAACACATTTCCGTTGAAGGACGCTCCGGCGGCCTGGCGACTCGGGGTGCTGGGCCACAAGGAGTGCATCCAAATCAATCAGGCGGCATTGCTCGCCGATTTCATCGAAGTTCTCTCGACTTCTGGGATATTCCACCTGCTCCTAATAAAGGTGGAAGTGTGTTGCCCATTGGGTTTGAAAAATGTACCCCACTTCTTCATGGGTAAGTGACTCTCGTGCATGAAAGTTCAGCACCGCCGTCTGCCAGAATTTCTCCGGGAAGTGATCCGCTGCGAGAATACTCCAGAAGCTCCTAGGTTCGGACTCGGGGGCTGGCCCTGTATTGTCCCACTCGTCAACTGGGGGCGGCTGAGGGACCGGTAGCGGTACCGAGGCGGACCTCTGGGATAGTAAACTCGGCGGCGGAGAATACGGCGAACGAGATGACTGGCCGCCGAATTCCGGGCCATCCTGTGAAGAGTGAGGTGACCTGGCCACGATGTCACGATACGATGGGCTGATAGCCATAGCTTCTGGCATAGGAGTCGCGACTGCGGGTGATAGATCATGTCGCCTCTCTACCACCATTGACCCCCAAAACAGCTCTATGTGATCTCTGGTAGAGGTCAAGGGCGCTTCCGGTGACAATGGTGGTGATTGCGCGGTCGAGACCTGCGGAATTCCCAAGACTTCTTCCTCCTAGATGTACCTATGGAGAGAGATGGGAATCTTGTGGACCTCATATTCCCAGAGAATGAGGCTAACACGCCTGGTTCCTACCCCAGTCTTTGATACAGAGGAGTGGGGAGAAGGTTCCATCGCTGATTCGCATTCTGATTCAGAGTCGGAGAAGCAGTCAGGTTTGATCTCCACCCAGGCCTTCACAGGACTCTTCTTGTGGCAGCGACGGCCCGCTCTCCTGCCCCGGGGTGGCTCTTCGGGACACGGTTGATTATCATTATGTAGTCTTGGGGTGGCGCTAGCACCGTGGCGGAGGGGGGCCCCACTCGAGATAGCCGAAGTGTGAGGGGCAACAGGGAAAATGTCGAAGGGTACATGGGGAGGACCTCCATGGACAACACCCATGTGGGTGGAGCCTCTATTGGAACCGGTAGGAGCATGGGTAGGACCGCCATGGTCAATGTGGGTGGAGCGAGGCTGACCTTCACTCCTCGAGTTGCTGGGGCGAGGAGGACCTTCGCCGGTTGCAGAGAGGATGTAGGGAGGGCCCCCACATTGGAGAAGGACCGGATGGACGGTGCCTTCAGATCGGCGGTCGGGGGCAGGAGGATGGACTCCATACCCTCTATAGTGGGCGCTGGAAAGGATTCCGCATTGAGCGTCACTGCCGCGGGGCAGGTCTTCCATCGGGATGGGGGTAGCACGAGGCATACCTCCATAATGAGCTTTAGAGTGGGGAAGGCCCTCGCTCGGTAGAGTAGTGGTATGGGGAGGGCCTCCGTACGGGGTGACATCAGCACGGGTTAGTTCGCGGCGATCACCACTCATGCCTGCAACCCGGAGAGTCGACCCAGCCTGCCCGTGGGGCGGTTGGGGTCTCGATCCTGGTTGGGCGAAGGAGTGCCCCTGATCAGTGTATGCTGGGGCCCCATGATGCACGTCGGTGGTGGCTCGGGCCAATGTACCTGTTGGCGTTGACGCACATGGGCAAGCGTCCTCAACCCGGGCCCGATGCTGATGTCAGGTCAGACGAGATGGTGTAGGAGGTGCAGGGGCATGGCCTGCCTACTCTTCCTGCGGAGTCGGACAACGCCACTGACGCGGCCGGACAGGAGCTCTAGCCTGGAGACCTTGGGTCGGGACCCTGAGCGGGCTGAGCCGAACGGCGCCCGCCTCATCAGCGTAAGGCGAGGAGTCGTCAAGGCGTTCTGGGGACAGGCTCCCGAAATGGTTGAATGTTGGGGTGGGGAGTAGGGGCTCCCTGCGCGGCCTGTTAGGGCGGCATTGACGGCGGGGCCTGGACGCCTCCAGGTCCAAGCGGGCCATATCCCGATTTGGGATGACCCCTTCCTCCTCGTACCTACGTATGAGATTGTTGATCACCCTTCGCTGGATGACCTCTGATGGGAAAAGGGGACGTGGGCGCCCCGTATTCCGCGATGTGGAGGCCGTCGTGGCGATAGCGGTGCCTTGTGGGGTGGCTGTGGAGGTGTTTCCCCTGCCCTTCATAGGTGAGCGGTCGGTGATCGCGTCTCTGTAACAGCAACCTGGTTCCTGAGAAATGAAGGGATCAACTCATCAGCACTGCGGGGAAAAGGATGGACAACCAGTGCCCCAGCGGTCTTCCATTCTCCATGTCTGTAAGAAGGATCCACGCCAACACACTGCAGAATGGAGTGCCCCACGTTCTACTGCCCCGACATCCGGTGAGTTTCACGAAAGGCCCGCTTTTGGCTTGGCGGGACCAGGCGCCAGATATCTGGATCCGGTGACACGTCAATCTACTGGTGCCTCGAACGCTACTAATATCTACATTGATGAGAACACTTTCACGTCGGGTTCACCATTTCTGTTTCTGATGCTTTCACCAGGGCGCGCGCGTCCATCTGTGGAGGATGTGCTGCTGCGTTTCCCCGCATTCCCTCTTTCCAAAGGCAGGCAACATTCGTTCCTTATTCAGGGACATCTGCTCCTTGATCGAGATGAGATGATGGGATGTCGGTTCTTCCTTCTGTGGATTCCTCCTCAGAACTCGTCACCTAATCCGGTTCTCCCTCATAGATTTAATACGTTGTTTGTGAAATTATTCCCAGTGCCATGTGTCCATGGATGCCGGTTAATTACACTGATTCTATCGGGACTTTCCAAAGGGTCCGGTCAGGGCAGCAACCTTCAGTCGGGGGAGTAGTCACATTGATGCATCAGTAGCATGTCTGGATGCTGGGGAACCTGGCATGTCTCTCTATTATCCCTGGTCACAGGGCTTCTCGAGGGCGTGGAAGCCCGATGCATCCCACATCGAGTGTGGGGAATTATATGCCTTAGACGCATATCTGAGGTTTTCCTCAGCTTCCCATGTTTAACACAGGGTACGCCGCGAGTTTAACGTCCAGCAGAGATGGATCAGCCCGATCGGAGCATTGGCTAGAATAGATCAGGTTGAGGGATTTCTCTTGAAGGGGTGCCGATACCGGGACCAGCCCATGGGCGGTTGTGAAGAGGAGGGTACCGACATGGTCTCACCGAGATATGACGGCTCGGGTGAGAATCAAGATGGATGATGGATAGACAAATGAAGTGGAAGGGGGAATGGAAAGGAACCATCGCAAGGGAAATGGTGAATTTGGGCTTGAGCCTTGAATGGGGCTTCCTACGTATCACCGTGGTAGGGAATCAAAGTCCTCGTAGTTTGGGATGGTGTCGGTGGACCGGCAGGAGGGTGGACCTTGGTCCGATGGGCATCATCAGCGAACTGACGTGGATGGGGAGGACTAGGAGGGTCCTAGTGGTGGTGGGCTTGGACCTCATGGAGGCTTCCTACATACCATGTCGTGACATGGATCAAAGACCACGTAGTTCAGAGGGGGCTTCGTCGGCGAACCGACGTGAAGGTGGACCTTGGTCCGATGCGTCAGCGAACCGACGTGAAGGTGGACCTTGGTCCGATGAGAGATTGGCTTAAACCTCAGAGAGGCTTCCTACATACCATTCCTTGACATGGATCAAATAAATTGTAGTTCAAAGGTTTTAATCAGTGAACCGATGTGAAAGTGGACTCGTGGGTCCGCTAATGGTGGTATTGAACCTTGGGAAGGTTTCCTACGTACCATACCTTGACATGGATCAAATTCCTCGTAGTTTAGGATGGTGTAATACAGTTTAACATCATACGGGATGATAATGAACCCTGACGTGAAGGAACGATGGGCGATGGGTGTCGACAAACCATCGTAAATGAGGGACCTCGGTCCGATGGGAGATGGGCTTGAACCTCTGGGAGGATTCCTACGTACCATGCCTTGACATGGATCAATGTCCTCGTAGTTCGGGTTGTGGTCACAACGGCTTGCCGTCAGACTGGAATGTAGTTTAACGTCATGCTGGATGAAGGTAGAACTTGACGTGAATTGGATGAATGGTGGTCTTGAACATCGTGGCGGCTTCCTACGTACCATGCCTTGACATGGATCAAAGACCTCGTAGTTCAAATGGGTGTGCAGTTTAGTGTCATGCGGGACAAGGGCATACAGTTTGACATCATGCTGGATGAGGGCATGCAGTTGAACGTCATGCTGGATGAGGGCATGCAGTTTAAATTCATGCTGGACGAGGGTGGAAGTCGACGTGAATAAACGACCGAGTGGTGGGATTAAACCCCGTGGAGGCTTCCTACGTACCATGCCTTGACATGGATCAACGACCTCGTAGTTCAAAAGGTGGGGTTAGGGGTCGGTGCTCACTCTAATCCCACGTGAGTCATGCTCGGTTTGAGAAACAAGAGGTTGCAGGGACCTGAAGATCATGTTACGAAGGATGCGTCCGCGAGAAACGAAGAGGGGCTTACGTATTAGGCGGCCCAAGGTGTTGGGACTTACTCCAGGATGGAGGCCCGAGGTGCGGCAAAGCGCAGCGAAAGAGGCATTTGGGACCAATGATGGGGGGTGCCTCTTTCCATATCATGCCCTCCACTGACCTTGGTAGTGGGGAAGTACAGAGATGCAGGGGTGAAGCCATCCGTTGGGAAACTAGGGTCTCCCTTCTCCTATAAACATATGCCACTCCAATAAGGAGGATATCATCCCTTGTGGATGGCTGATTCCACTCATGTGGAAATGAGTGGTGTAATGAATGTTCGAGCTGGGGGGACCCTTCGTGCGAGGCAGGAGGTCATGTCACAGTTTAACGTCATGTGTTGAGGACGTGATGCTTGGCAGTTTAACGTCCTGCAGCTCGGATGAGGTGGGTTCACTCCACATGCCTAGGACTTACATAACCGGTACCCTCTGGTCCTTGGGGTAGGGAAGGTACTGGAAAGGCCATGTTCAAGGGGGGTTGTGGAGCGAACCATCAAGGGGTCCACGTTAGTGTGGATATGCGAAGAAGAAATAGCTGTTAGCGTGCCTATGTGAAGAAGCTTTAGGCGAAGCAACCCAACGATTGGTATTGTCCGTGGGACTTTGAAAACACATCGTGAATACATTGAGGGTCGCACGGGAAGATAAATTGCCAAGCAAAGTAGTGTTCTTCACAAAGCGGAGCACCATAGCCTTAGCATGGGGCATAGGTGTGAGTGGAGGGTGATTCGTGAAGTGGAACAGTATTCACGGAGCACTGCCTCACGAAGAAGAGGTGCCTCGCAAAGCAGGCTGCTGTGAAGTAGTGTGCTTCACGATGTGTAGCGATCCTGCCTTAGCATGGGGATCACTAGTATGGGTTGGGTGTTTCGCAAAGCATAAACGCTCCACGGCTGCCCGGGTTCACTTGGGAATCTCCTTCCTTCACGAATTCCCTTGAGCTTCGCGAAGGGCATCCCTCTCAGAAGAGGGGCTCAAGACGAGACAAAGTAAATGCGTCACACGAAGTAGAATTACCTCACAGAGGTCATGATTCTTGGGGAAAAGAGTGCTTCGCGATTCAGGAGAGGAGAAGCCGAAAGGTCAGATTGTCCGTCCTCGGGACTCAGGGGGAGTCCAGTATTTATAGGCAAGAGGCACCGCAAAGCAAAACTCGCGTGCCAACTCAGGTGCTTCGCGGCGCGCTCGCGAACGTCAAACATGGTCGGGGAGAGTTACCGCCTCCGGAGCTTCGTGGCGGGCTCGCGAATGTCAAATGCGTTCATGGAGAGTTACCGCCTCTGGAGCTTCGTGGCGGGCTCATGAACGTCAAATGCATTCATGGAGATTTACCGCCTCTGGAGCTTCACGTCAGGCTCGCGAACATCATATGTGTTCGCAGAGAGTTACCACCTCTGGAGCTTCGCGAGACAGCAATGCTCGGGGTGCTTCGCGAGGCAGCATGCCGGCCTTCTTTTTCATCCCTTCCTTTCATGCAATATTTTGGCGCCAACATATTCTCTATGATATTATAATGGAATTATAATATACCTATCTATAAATATATTTTAATTCCATTAAAATATTAAATAGAAATGAAAGGAGCGTTCATGCCTACGTATGGCTTACCGTCTCCTTGAACGGTGCATTTCATTTCCTATATTCAAATGATATGTACTATTATAAATACATATATATGATAGATATATATAATATATATGATATCTAAAAAATTAATATTATTCCTGAGATAATGGACTGTTGACCACATGGAAAACTTTTTAATATAATGTGTTAATTTTTTACTCATGTACCAAATATCGACAAAATGACCGTTAATAACATAAATGGATACATAATGTTTATAACATGGTAATAAGTGATAAAAAAGGAATAATAAACATTAAATATTTTATTAGGCTTGTAGAAATTAACTTTAGTTTAATATTCAGGACATTAGAGGACAAACAGGTCAAGTTAAACATGAGGTAAGGGAACTTCTTAACCCAAATCCCATTCTTTGGGTTAAACATCTAATTCTTGATTATGCCATGCTAGGATTATGTGAGATATATCTTTCCATATCCCATGTTGTATTTATACATGATTTATGTGTACTTGTATCGAATACACATAATCTATATATTTTATTTACAAAATAAACTTTGTAAGGGACTTCGTCTCAATCTTCTTTCATTGAGGAATAATTTTTTTAATAGATGTCTTTATTCTATACGATGTATAAACACATTGGACTTTTTAAATATTTCATAGATAATCATTTTCTATGATTCATTTTACTAAATGAAAAAAAATGTTAGTTTTAACGTATGTTGTGACAACGAAATTTCCACCACCGCGACTATTATTTGATCATTGTCTTTCTTAACTAGTTGTAGTATTTTTTAAGGAAAATAAATACTATATACCATTTTTACGTATTTTGGTATTGAAAATGGTTTTGAGATAGAATTGATTCTTTCAATATCTTGAAATGATATATTATGATTGAAATGTCGAAATTTTATCTTTCTGTTATGATTGTCTTTTGTGTTATGGTTCTTGGGAATTTTTTACATATACAGGTGGTTCCATGATAATCCTAGGGTGGGTGAGCCCGAGATATCTCTTCAATGCATTAGGTATCATGATGGAGGAAAATTTTAATTTTTCTCCTTATATATTTAGGTAATATATTTTGATGTGTTTTCCAAATGGAACTCCCTACGTATCTATGATAGCTACAATGTAAGTATGACAAGGATTCCACAAGTTACCTTTATGATTTAGGTTTTTGATGTCTGATTCATAAATCTTATGATTGCATGAGGTATATTAAAGAGCTTATGTTATGTATGTATTGATAAAATAATGTTTTCTTTCTTTGTTTTATAACCCTTAATGATCTTTTTATACTCGTACCATGTTTGGAAATGTTTTCCATAGGACCTAAAGATGAATAGGGTCATGAATGGGATCAAGGTATAATCAAGCTATCTAAAACCTAGAACTAGTCATGACTCTTTTATTCAATAGTTTTTATATTATGAAAAAATGGAAACTGAATAGAAGTGTCTACATTGAAATTTTTTAGATGTAAGTTAATATTTATGGCCAAACTCTCTAAAACTCTAAACCTGAAAAAATACTCAATGTAAAATATTAATTTAATTCAAGATTATGTAATGTTTTAAGGCAGGGTCCTTATAGTTGGTATTAGAGGTCTTTTTAGACATCTTTAGTTGTTATAATATAGTTAAATTAATATCCATTTATTATTTTCAGTTTAAGTTATGATTGAAATGATATATCATTTATAGATTACCATGTTTCTTCGCCTGTGATATTTTTTTGTTCAGAATGGTTTTTCTTAGTTGAAATAGGGTAGTTGTGCAGTGAATGCATACAACGGGAAATGGCCTTCCAAATCAGCATCCTGAGATGGTCAGAATTATAATTTAATAGTTTTATGCAGTGATGGCTCTGTTGACTCCGGTGATAAATGGTTATTGTGTTTATTGATGATATTTTAGTTTTTTAAAAATTTAAATAGGAGAATGATAGTTATTTATGGGTTGTCTTGAAAACCATAAATGAAACAAAACTGTATGGGAAATTTTGAAAGTGAGACTTTTTGTTCCAAAAAAAATTGCATTCCTTGGTCACATTGTTTGAAAAAATTGAATAATTTTTTATCCTTCTAAAACAAATTTTTTTGATGAATGACCAAGACCCACAAATTTAACTGATATCCATATTTTTCTTAGTTTGGAAGGATATTACCGGAGGTTTATTGAAAATTTTGAATTGTTATCTAGCCCATTAACTAAGATAACTAGAAAAGGTGTCAAGTTTATTTGGAAAAAATAACGTTATGATTGTTTTCAGGAATTGAAAAAGAAGATTGGGCAATGCTCTAGTTTTTTCACTGCCTTTTAGAAATGATGAGTTTTTTATCTACAGTGATGCTTCATTGAAAGTACTTGGTGGTGTCCTTATGCAGAATGATCAGGTAGTTGCCTTTGCTTTACATAAGCTGAAACATCATGAGTTAAATTACCCTACACATGATTTGGAATTAGCTGCTATAGTTTTTGCTTTAAAAATTCGGATGCTTTATTTTTTTGGATTAAAATGTGAAATATATACTAACCAGAAAAGTTTAATGTATATTTTCTCTTAGAATGAATAGAAAATGAGATGGAGGAGATGGTAGAAATTAACCCATGATTATGATTTCATGATCCTTTACCATCCGAGAAAATCAAATAATGTGGCGGATTCTTTTAGTTGGAAATGTAATGCTACATTAACCATGTTACGTTTGGAAGTGGATCCTTTGGGTTTTGATTTGATAAAATTTGGCATAAAAGTTATTGGTCTAGGAAATTCTTATATTTTGTTTCAGGTGTCAGTGAAATCATCTCTATCAGATGGAATTAAGAAAGTGTAGAAGGAAGACATTGAGATACAGAAAATGGTAGAGTTGGTTCAGAAGGGTAAGATGCTTGATTTTAATGTTGATAATGATTTTTTTGAGGTTTGGGAAATGATTATGTGTGCCTTTTGATTCACAGTTTAAGAATGAGTTGTTATGTGAAGCTCATAGTTCCCTGTTTTCAGTTCATCCTGGCAGTACTAAGATGTACAGTGATCTTTGTAAGTATAATCGTGGGATGGAATGAAAAGAGATATTTTTTATTTTACTGTGAAGTGTTTAACTAGTCCATAGGTTAATGTAGAGCGACAGTTACCAAAAGAGATTCTTCATCCTTTACCGGTGACAGAGTGTAAGTGGGAAGATATATCCATGGACTTCGTTTTGCGATTACTGAAGACATCATGAGGTAATAATGAAATATGGGTTATTATAGATCGATTGACTAAATATGCTCATTTCCTTCCTATTCAAGATACCTTGTCTCTAGATCATTTTTCTCGGTTGTATTTTAATGATATAGTCTGTTTTCATTGTGTTCCCCTCTGAATTGTATCTAATCGTGATCCTGGGATTACTTATAATTTTTGGAATGGCCTTCAGAAGTCGTTGGGTACTGAATTAATTTTTACTACTACTTTTCATCTTCAATCAGATAGGAAGTCAGAATGAACAAATAAGACCTTATAAGATATTCTATTTTCTTGTTCACTGGATTACCAGGGAATTTGGGACCAACATTGTTCTTTGGTTGAATTTTAATATAATAACAATTTTCATTCCAATATACAGATATCAACATTTAAGGCATTATATAGAAAGCATTGTCGAACTCAAGCTTCTTGGGATGAAGTAGGTTAAAGGAAGGTGATGGAACTATAATTGGTAGAAGATATGGATAAAAAGGATCAATTGATTCAGAAAAACATGAAAATAGCTCAGAGTAGGCAGAAAAGTAATGCGGATAACTAGAGGAAGGATATCTCTTTTGAGGTAAGTGATCATGTCTTTCTCAAATTTTCTCTTTGGAAAAGTGTGATGTGTTTTTGTAATAAGGGAATGTTGAGTCCAAGGTTTATTAGACCTTATGAAATCCTGGTGAAAATTAGATCAATTGTGTATAGAGTGTATTTACCTCCATTTTTATCCTAGGTGCACAATTTTTCTCTTGTTTCAATGTTGAGAAAGTATATGCCAGATCCATCTCATTTATTGAGCATAGAGGTAGTTCAGTTGGAAGACAATCTCTCCTATTTGGAACAACCAGACTACATTCTAGACTCTATAGAGAAAGTGTTGCGGGATAAGGTAATTCACCAGGAAAAGGTTTTGAGGAAAACCATATGGTTGAAGAAGCAACGTGGAAATCTAAAAATTGTATGAGTAATAAATACCCACATTTATTTGATAAGTGAATAAAATTGAGATGATGAAATTTTCAAACGGAGGGAAGGATGTAACATCCCAAGTAAATAAAGAAATAATACATTTTCATTTTTGATAATATTTAAAAATTAAATATTAATTTTACTTTAAAGGGGTTTCTATGTTCGATGGCGTACCCGATATGCAACAATGGGTTTCTTTGAAATCCTACATTGCACACTAATAATATAATATTATTATTTTAAATAGTAGTTAATTTTTTGCCATCGTATTGTTGGGACTGAACAAAACTAACTAAAATATGATTATAAATGTTTTTTAAATGTTTATACATTTATCCAATAAAATTTATATGCTTAAAATGTGAATGAATCTAATTTTAAGCATAAATACTCTAATATTCATTAAAAGGTCGATTTACCACCTTTTGATGGAGAACCCTCATTAAAAATAGTTTTGGTCATTTTTATATGTTCTATTTAACAAAATAAAATTATTATTTTGATTTGGAATAGCAAAATTTACTTTGGGTAAAAAATTTATTTTTTCTGATAAAATTCATTTTTATTATGAATAGCGAAAAATACTGTATTTTAATTCAAAAGTGCCTTTTAATATAATTTATTTATATGGTCAGATTATCTTTTTAATTGGTTTTAAAGTATAATTATATTATATTTTTACCAATTAATCCAATGTTGGTCATTAGAATTAATATTCCTTTGAAATTGGAGGTAAACAAGTGTCAATCTTTTAATAGTTATTGATTCTTAAAAGCACGATACTTGTTTTGAAATGGGAATTAATTTAAAATTAATTAGTGAGACTTTTATGTTTTTAATTTTTGTAAAATAGACATCATTTTGTAATTTGGAATATCAAATATAGCATATGCTGAATTATTGGTATTTTTTGTATAAACATCAATTTTGGATAAATAGTGAAACCACATAGTAGAAGTTAAATAACCGACCATTTCATTTAAATTAAATTTTAGCCCTTATTTGAATTCAATTTCAAAACTCCTACACACAGGGTTGTTATTAGTAAGTAAATTTTTTTTTCAATAAGATGAAAATAATTATTGGGAAATAGTAAATTTTGAATTTTATTTACCACAGTTAAAGTTAAATAGGGTAATTAAAGATAAAAAGAATATTATAAAAATAAATAATTACCATAACACTTGTTTTAACCTTATTGGTTGATTCATACCTTTATGGTTTCCATTATTGGTAAACACGATAATTTCATTTGAGGAAGTGCGGACTACCGCCCCCTCAAAGTTATATGACTCGTTAATGCCATATGTGGGATATATAAAAGATGGATTTAATGATATTATATATGATATTATAATGGAATTATAATATAAATATGTATCATTATCTTTTAATTCAATTATAATATGCAATAGAAATGAAAGAAGCATTCATTCCTGTGTACAGCTTACCGTCTCCATGAACATTGCATTTCATTTCATGTCTCCAATTATATGTACTATTATAAATTAATATATATAATGGAGTTTGGGGCTTACGCTCTGAGGAATCCCAAGGTGGTATGGGGCTTACCCTCTAAGGTGGCCCAAGATGGTATGTGGCTTACACTCTGAGGTGGCCTAAGGTGATGGATTGGGGCCTATGCTCTGAGGTGGCCCAAGGTGGTGGGGCTTAAACCTCATGGAGGCTTCCTATGTACCATGCCTTGACATCGATCAATGTCTCTATAGTTCAGGATGGATTGTGGCTTACACTCTGAGGCGGCCCAAGGTGGTGGAGCATGAACCTTGTGGAGGCTTCCTACATACAATGCCTTGACATTGATCAAAGTCCTCGTAGTTCATGATGGTGTTTGGGGCTTATGCTCTGAGGCGGACCCAGGTGGTGGGGCTTGAACCTCATGGATGCTTCCTAAGTAACATGCCTTATCACGGATCAAAGTCCCCATAGTTTGGGATGGATTGGGGCTTACACTCAAAGTTTTCCCAAAGTGGTGGGGCTTGAACCTCATGGAGGCTTCCAACTTACCATGCCTTAACATGGATCAAAGTCCCCGTAGTTCGGGATTGATAGTTTAACGTCATGCGGGATGAGGGTTCTTGGCATTTTAACGTCCTACAGCTCAGACAAGGGTATTTGGGGCTTACTCTCTAAGGAGGCCCAAGGTTTTTCATGGTTGGATCTCACTCTATGTTCACATGTGTCATGCTCGGTGTGAGAAACAAGAGCTAGCAGAGACATGGAGATCACGTCGCAAAGGGTGCTTCCGTGGGAAATGAAGAGGGGCTTATGCGTTGAGCGGCCCATTGTGCCGGGACGTAATCCAAGATGGTGTCCCACGGGCAACAAAGCACAGCGGGAGAGGTATTTGGGACCGAAGAAAGGAGGAGTCCCATTCACTATCACGATCTCAGCTGACCTTGGAACCGAGGAAGTGAGGAGGAGCAGGGGTGCTACCTTCTGTAAGAAAATATAGGGTCTTACACCAAATTTTCTGCCCTTCCTCGTAGACAAACGCCACTCAAATAAATCACCCCCTATGAGGGATGATTACATCCCCATGGAGATGACTGGGTGTGTACAATGTTTGAGGCAGGAGGACCCTGCGTGCGAGGCGTGGGGCGGGTCACAGTTTAACGTCATGTGTTGAGGATGGGGTGCTCAGCAGTTTAACGTCATCCAGCTCGAACAAGGTGGGTTTTATCTACACCCCTAGGACTTACATGACTGGTACCCTCTGCCACTTATGGAAGGGAAGGCATCGTCAAGGCCGTATTGAGGGGGTTTCATAGAGCGAACCATCGAGGGGTCCACGTTAGCATGGTTATACGAAGAAGCAATAGCCGTTAGTGTGCCTATGCGAAGAAGAAGGAGGAGAATCAATGCAATGGGAAGCATTGCCCAAGTGACTTTGAAGTCACATTGTACAAGCCTCAAAGGTTGTACGGAAAAACATGCATGATGCAGATGCCCGGGGTTCACAAGACACCTGCGAATGGCACCCGGAAGATGGACATCAAGTGCTCACGCAAGGGGGTGCCCGGGGAGCACTAGGGGAAGGGTCCTAGGGAATTGTGTGTAGCCCTTGAGGTCTGCATGAAATAAAGGGGTCTGGCATGAAAAACACTGGGCTAGCACGAAATCAGTGATGCTTGTGCGGAATTGGGGCCAGAGGCTTTGAACGCGACTAGGAGGATTACACGCAAGGAGTATGAATTACGTGCAGGAGGCAAAGGCAGTGGTCAAGGACAGGAGTGTGCGCAAAGAAAGGAATTGCACACAATTGGTCGGCTTGCACGTAATGGAAGGAATTGCGCGCAAGGGGCAGACCCTGAAGGGATTGTAATTTAGTCTAAGGAAAAGGGGATCTCGCACGAAGGTAGACCTCAGGGCGACTGTGCATGAAGATATATGTACCTAAACGTCATATTGTGCGCACGCGGAATTCTGATCACGCGCACGACATTCAGTTCAGATTCTTCAGCCCTGAAAAGGAATTGGGAACCTTTTATTTATAGGTGACCGGGGGCACGAAATACAGGTCAACGTGAAATTATTGCGCGACAGAGGTGGCGGGGCGAAATGTCAACCGCGCGCAGCACCGACATAAAGTTATTTCTCACCGGCGCCAGCACTATTCGCAAATCCCAAGCCTTTCGGCACGGGACATATTTTTTCTCTCACTTTATAATTTTTTTCACGCAACACCTCCTGGCCCCCCGAACCGGGTCTCTGGGTCCGAATATGACTTCGCTTTTTCATATCAAAACATTCTTCAACACTTAATCACTTTTTTCCATCTACAAATTCCCCCCCCCTGAGAATTAGATCAGAAAGGGGTCACAATGATCGGATTCTGAGGGAAACACCAAAATGCAGGGCTTCGTGGGCCCCCTATGTGCAAAAATTTGAAGCAATGCGCCAAACTCAGCCAGGCGCAAAATACACTTTTCACGCGGGCGCAAAACCCAGACTTAGCCTATAAAATCCGTCGTGGGTCCCATTCCTTGTATGATGTTTCTTGCATGATAAGCATTGAGCTCTCGTGCACTGAATTGCTTCTGCTCCTGCGCGAAACATCGCTCGACAGTGCGTAATTCCACCGAGATTTGGCGACATTTTAAGCGCAAGAGAAGGTTTTTTCACGCCAAAACCTGATATTTCGTGACATCTGCTGATTTTACGCACTAGACTCCTAGATTTCATGCCCGCCTCCCAGTTTCGCGAAGAACCTCCAAAACACTTGGTCAGAAGAAGATGGCCGGAAACCGGGTTGATGAGGGGGAAGCCGCTACTCGCAGAGCTAAAATGGCTGTGAACCCGAATATTTATGGTGAAAAGAGGGTTGTATCTAATAAACACAACCTCTTTAAAATTCTTACACCTACCCAAAAATATTACGCCTTGTCTGACAATCTGCCGCTGTGGGACTTCGGCATTCGAGAGGAGGTCCCTCTGCTGGGTTTCGAGGTTGATACATTAGAGTCATGGGTGACTCGTGAAGACGGACTTCCTCAATACAACGTCACCAATAACAGTCATCCTTCTAGAGAAACTAGGAATATGGATGTATATGTATTGAATCCCAAGACCAGGACCGTTGTTGGGGGTGACCCAGTTGTGGAGAGCTCCTCGTCCCTCTATGCAACCACGTTCCGTCAGAGCGTCACTGAGGAGATCAAAGGTTGGCTGCAGGACTAGGACCTATGGTCTGGAGGCAACTTCACTAGTGAGTGGGCCTGGGCGTACAGGGTTCACTACACATGTGACCAATTTGGGGCCGAGCTGTGGCACATTGGTCTGTTCGAGGAGGTATGGACATCGCAATTCCATTTCTACTGGCAGCCTGAGCTCGGGCCAGATCTGTTGACCCGATGGTCCCCCGACACCAACACTTTCCACCTTCATCATGGGGATGTCAGAATCAGTCTATGGGACGTCCAAAACATTGGGGGAATCCCTTTGGAGGGCCATCAATATGATGAATTCCTCCCACTGATGAATATCTGGGGTTACAGGTCTCGAACCACCATACAGATGTGGCATCTGCTGGAGCTGTCCAAGGAGAAGCTAGGAGTGAAGGACTTCCTAAAGGAAATCACCTACAATGATTGGTTCAAACTATTCCTGAATAAGGATCCATAGTTCAAGATGTCAGGGCGGGTAAAAAGGTGTCCATCTGCGGTTCAGAGGAGTAAGAGAAGATCATACTGGAGGATACTGGAGGTGAGGCAATACCAATCATGGGGATACAACATAAATGATGCCTGAGATACGAATGTTCGGTATGTTGTATTGCTCTCCACATTCATGACTGGGTGGCTCTTGCCAGTGTGGGAAGCATGGATGGGCATCTGTCCAGTGAAACTGGTGATGGCAGACATCATGGCTACCAACAAGAGGTTCAACCTGGGGGTCCCCATGCTGGATCGGCTGTACGCCATCTTGGGATGCATATTGAGAGGGGAATCCCCTAGGAGAGTATGCGGCCCCTTCTAGATCTTCCATTGCTGGGTTGCTACTCACTATAGTGGATACACTTTCCCGAATGCCATCCGTCATCCAGGCAATTGCCTACGACCCTCTTTGATGAATATTATTGGGGTCATGATGATGACGCTCAATGAGGAGGGAGTACGGATCCGGATTGATAATCATTCAAACTTTGCCTTCATCCCATTCCCCACCCTAACTGGTCAGCTGATAGATGATGGGAAATGCTCCCTAGAGAAGAAGGAGTACTTCCAGAGAATTAAAGGTGGGGTGCTTATGGCCCGGATTTGATGGGAAGATCCTCTATGAGCCTTACGTGCCATCCATGTTTTCCAGGAAGATCGGATAACTCCAGCGAATGCCAAAGAGATTATATATAGACGTCTAGAAGGAGAGGCATCCATGTGTTCTTCGTCAGTTGTGGCTGATGTTCACGAATTACGGATCTGGTGACATCATCTATTTTCCTCCCACTGGAGTCAACGTAATCCTCTCAACTAATTATGTTGAATATCGGACCCCATCATACCATGAGGGGCTTTTGAGGAAGTGAGTTCGGTAGCTCAATGTCGCCAGTGCGGATCCTCGGTGGCGAGAGCGCTGGCAGGGTGCCGCTATAGGGGAGGATCGGAAGCACCTCAGGAAATGGGCCCTACACAGGTCGGGACCTCAGTAGTAGGGGCGTCTCATGGCATGGCAGCACCCTCATTTCCAAGAGGAGGGCCCCACGGAGAATCCAGAGAACTTCCTAGGAAGAAAATATGATACCTGCTTTAACCATCCCATGACACGATCTTCCCTACACTATGGTCGGCTTGGATAACCTAGCGGCAGTCAATGAGTACCGAAGCCCTATGGCAGAAGATAGTGCGAGACAGGATCCAGTTTCCAGAAGTCGGGCACGTTTGGGTCTCCGATAGAGTGGGATTCTATCGATGACATGCATTTCTGATGGATATGGACACATACGCACATCGACGAGGTCGTCGTGTGGAGACACCTGTCTTGGTGAAGGTTATGCTCAGCCAGGACCATGATTCGGAAAATATTCCACCGGGGGATGATGATAGCAATGAGTCAGAGGGTGAAGAAACTGGAGAGGAGGCAGAAGGAGAAGGTGAAGTATAAGGAGAAGGGGAGCCCGAAGGTGAAGGGTCGTAGGGGGAATACCACCTAGGGAGCCTTCGGGAGAGCGGCGAGATCTTCGGCTCAGATATGGATGTGACCAAGCAGCTCGAGGTATGCTTAGACCCTTATCTTATCCTATATTATCTTTCCTTTTCAATCCTTAACCCACCTTCCTTATCTTACATAGGAGCACATCAGTGATGATCAACCCTCTCAAGTTGAAGGAGGGGAGGAAGTTTCAATGGGGAAAGGCGGGGCATCGACGCTCGTTATCGAGCTGATGAGCACTGAGGGAACCCCCGCCACAATAGCTCTTATAGAGGTCAGAGCACTAGAGGATGATTCCTTGGATTCATGTAAGTTCCTTTCTTTTATACCAGCACTCACTGTCGAAGGAATCAACTGATCAGGGTGCTCCTTATCTGTACAGTGATCATGACATTGGAGGCTTGTCTGGCTACTAACCCTGGACCATCCACGAGCATGCTGATGGAAAACGTACTACCCCATCCCGAACATGCCTCCCAAATTGAGTTGCCTCCGACAATTGGTGAGGAGGGAGCGGCGGATGCCAGTCGCTCTGCTTTCAGGGAAGGGCCCGATGTTGACAAGGGTGCCACTAGGATCAAGGGGAGAGAGGAAGGTCACCCAGATACTGAGGAGCCTATTCCCCTGGTAGGAATCTCTACGGAAGACCCTTTCGCTAGCCTGTTGGCTGTCTTCGATAGCGGTCGAGGAGAGCCAGATGACACGACGCAAGGGATGAAAGTGACTCCGGCGTTTCTCAATCATCCCCAGGCGGAATGGCTAATGAGGATGGGGTCACTCCACATATGGCTGCGTTTAATATGTGATGGAGGGGCGGATGCTCAATGCCTTCACCTGACAGTCTGTGATTTCATGGTCGAGAAGATACATGATAGCAGTCGGCGCACCGATGTCATTCGGTTCCAGTATGAGTCGGGGAGTACCCGAGCATTTCTAAGGGCGAAGAAGGATGTCCAATGCCTTGAGGAATAGGAAAAATAGTAGGAGATATTCATCATAAACTACTCTGAGCTCATGGAGCAGTTAAGGGCCCATCTGGAAGACGACCAAGAACCAATCGTAGAAGCGAGTCGCCAGATAAGTGATCTCCAGAATGAACAGGCATGTGCCCGGGATTGGGTCAGCGAGCTGTGCTCTGCGGCCGCTGATGAAGAAAGGGACTTGAGGGGATGAGAGGCAGTCCTGGGGGCCACCAGCGAAAAGGTGGCAACATTGGAGAGATCTATCCAAAAAAACCAACCCTTAGGGTCTCTGATTTGGCCAAACCCATAAACTCATCCTGCTTTACCACTTCTTGTTCTTCTGAACTGTATATATTAGAAAATTTATTTACATTCCCATTTGTTTACCATACTTTTCCCTTTTGTTTGAACATGCTCAACCATAACCCTAAAATAAATAGAAATCCATCCCTATGCTCACATGGCCTGTGAGAAACAAAGGAGGATCGTACTATAACTTCGTTTGGTAGTGGGAGCGTCAACCAAGATTCGGTCATTTGAAATTTGAACATGGACTTCCGAGGAGATGAGGGAGGCCTGATGAAAATAAGAAGACCTCAGACCGATTGTTGTATCGTCTTCTCAATGTGCTCTAGCGCACGAGCGAGTTAATGTCAGGGGCATTGGAATCAGTCCAAACATAGGGGAATGAAAAATGTGAATCACGTTACCCAAATTCGGAACACTATGGGAGGGGAGTGGAAATGAAGCAAGATTGTTGACCATGTTTGAAACACAGCATTCCTATTACATTTTCCTAAAATGGGGATAATAAATGAGGGTCAACCACTGACCATGTTTGAAACACGGGACCTAACTCAAATATTGTCATTCTGTCTTCCAGAACATTAGCCCAGGATAGAAGGAAGACCATAGTTCAAGCATATATAATGTTAGGGGGTCCTTTCAAATATGATCAGTCTTCTAGAATGTTGGCCAAGGATAGCAGGCGGACCATAGGTCGAGCATCCATATTGTTAGGGGGTCCCCTCAAACGTGAAAGAGGATGAGGATCCAAATAAAGGGGCACACAAAGCGTGGAAAGTGAAGTGGTGGTTTGTTCGAACAGAATCCAACACTCCCAAGATTACACCACCGTGGTGGAAGCACATTAGGTGGGTGCATTAATCTTATCATGGATCATCCCTACTTTTAGACAGGACCTCTCTGGTGAGGGAACTGTCTCTTCTCAATGTCATTATGGGGCATCCTCAATATTTTCTGGTCAAATGCTGCAGTTACACAAATCCCCAAAGGGGGGTCAGGCCAAGAGTCCGACCATGGGGAAAAGGATGGGATTTGTGATCCCCTGGGCTGGTCCCGAGATGAAATTTTTGTACATTCCTACGTATCTCATAATGATGAGAATCAAGACACACGTAGTTTTGGAAAGGGTCTTAGTTTAAGGTCTTAGAACTCGGACCAAGGGGAGAGGTAATGAATATAGGAGACAGACGGTAAGGTGAATATGAAACTTGATGTAAAATGAAGACATAAGTTCTACATACCATGTGTTCCATGGGGAAGTGTTTTGGTCAAGGTACCAAACCCGAAAGTTAGGTTGGGCTCATGGGGAATTTCTCGGGCGCTCCTACGTATCTCATGAGGATGAGAATCAAGCCATACGTAGTTCATGGAGGGTGGAATGGCACGATAAGGAACCAGTGCAAAGGATGAAGGGGGTGTGCGGGTCTAGCCCTCGCAACAAAAGAGGCAGCATTTGATGTATCTTTTTTGTCCTTTAAGGTGAATGTTTTTTCTTTTGTGGGGAGACCGACATAGGGTAAAACTCATGGCATCACCAAAATAATCAATTCGTATACATTAATTGACAAATGGTATGGTAAATGGCCAATTCCCAACATGATGTACTCTATGATGAGGTCATCACAATGTAGTTATATTTTTCGTCATGCGGCTAGGACGATATTATCAAAGTTTATGGCCATGTGTTAGGACCAAATAGAACAGTTTAAAGTCATATGGCTTGGACATTGAGTAATCCGCATGACGTGATAAAACATACCCAACATGAATGTGGATGAGATCCAGATCATCACCGCACACAGCTCTAGGAAAAGAGCCTCGGGTCAAGAGGCCGGTGAGGGTCAGAGGATAAAGGGGCAGGAGAAACTCGCTCCCAGTTGAGCTGGACCCGTAAGCACAATGCCCGGGTGATCCCACATATCCCATGAGGATGAGGATCAAGCCTTACATAGCCCTTAATGAGGATCTTAGTTTATGGTCTTAGAGCTCAGACCGTGGGGGCCCCGAAGGACGCCATATTGTAGCTTTGTCCCCGTGGCCTGCGAAGGTGCACTGACGGATAGTTCCAAGAGTGTCTAGATTCCACCTAGAAATTATGGGGTGGAAAATAGTGGGAATCATGTAACCAACATTCAAGGCCTGAAAGGGATGGCGTGACGATAGAGGATTATTGTTGACCATGTTCTCAACACAGCATCCTATCGCGTTATCCTGAAACGGGGACAAACCAACAAACATCGACTGCTGACCATGTTCACAACGCGGGATTTGTATAAATGTTTTGTCCGAAACCCTCAGGGGTGTTGGACTGTAATGGTAGGAGAGCCCTTGGGCATGGTATCCATGTCGTTTTGGGGGTCCCTTCTGGTGTGAAAGATAACGGCCGCCCAAATGAAGGGGAACATAAAGATTGAAAAGTGGAAGGAACTTGCCTAAGTTGAAACTAACACACCTGGTCCTAGACCAGATTACTCTAAACACACTGGCTGACCACTAAACGGGGTTGAGGGACTCAACATGAGGGTGTCCGAGAGACAGCAGATTCCCGGGAGAAGGGGGCATCGTGCCAAAAACCCAACGTGAAGGAGGGAATAACCATGTACAACATCTATATATCCCCCTCGGGGAGAGGAACAGGCCAAGAGGGACTAGCTGACCGGGAGATCAGGAGATCTCTAAGATATTGGTATGGAACCGAAATCTGAATTTTCAGGCGATCCTATGTATCCCATATGGATGGGAATCCAGCCACATGTAGTTCTTGAAGATATAGTTTAACGTCATGTGAGATGATATACAGTTTAACATCATTCAGGACGAGTAGTTTAAGGTCGTAAGGAACCATAGTCCAGTTTAAGGTCATTGGGGACCCCAAAGGCCCAAATGTCAGACCAAATGCATTTTATGGTCATGTGGGACCAAATGTAGTTTTAGATACTATGGGACCAAATGCAGTTTAAAGTCATGTGGGACCAAATGAAGTTTAAGGTGATGTGGGACCACAAATGAAGTTTACGGTCATGTGGGACCAAATTCATTTTAATGTCTTGTGGGACCAAATTCTCATGCGAATTATTTCTTGAGAAACTTAGCATTGGTGGGAGGAGTAATACGCTCACCATCCACGGTCACCAGGGAGTATGCTCTATTGGGATAAACCTTATGAACAATGAAAGGTACTTCCCTCCTGGGATCCAACATGGGTGGTTACCTATCATGAATCATTGGTGCCCTGAGGGATAATACCAAATCGCCTTGGAGAAAGGAGCAGAGGCGAACATTCTTGTTGAAAGCTTGAGCCATCCTACTCTGATGCCTTTCTAGGTTGTGCAGGTCACAAAGCATGTTCTCATCCAGTGCTTCACATTTAGCTAGATGGATTTCATCAACTGTATCCAGTTCTTGCTGGTCATATACTAATATTCGCAATGAGGTCAACTAAACCTCGATAGGCAGGACGGTCAGAGTTTCATACATCATGGAATATGGGGTCACCTAGGTGGAATTACAGGTCATTGTCCGATAAGCCCCGAGGGTGTTGGGGAGATTATTCGGCCAACTCTTCTTGTTCTGACAAACCATTTTCTGCAGAATGTGAGAGAGGGGTTTATTTAACGCCTCAATCTATCCATTAGCACGTGTGTGATAGCGGGAGGTATGGTTGGAATGAATGTTGTACTTGTCGTACAATTTCTTCAGCTCAACTACTCAAAAGTTGGTGCCGTTATTAGTGAGTATAGCGTGAGGAAACACAAACATAAGGATTATATTGGAACTCACAAAGCCTATGATAGAATGGGCCTTGAATTCATTGAGTAGTATTGCCTCTTCCCACATGGAAAAGAAATCTGTAGTGGTCAGAATGAATCAACTTTGGCGAGACGTTGCTTGTGGGTATGGTCCTACGACATCTAACCCCCAGACTACAAATTCCCATGAGTACTTGGTGGTGTGTAGAATATCCATTGGCCAATGAACAAAGTTTTCATGAACTTTTCTTGCATTTATTCTCTTGGTTAACTCGATGCAGTCGTGGATTATGGAGGGCCAAAATACCCTAATCTCTGAATCTGGTGAGACAGCTTCGGACCAGCCGGGTGGGCACCACAAAAACCGGCATGAACCTCTTTCATGACCTATGGAACCTCGACTCCTTAGATGAAACAGAAGAGAACAGCCTCAAATAAATATTTATAGAGGATATTCTCAAGGTTGGGACCACTTTGAAGGGTAAACTACAGTGTGCAGCATTGGATTCACTCGCGCTCAGGCCCGATCATCCGGGTGGCAACCATTTTGGAGATACTCCATAAAAGGGTCCCTCCAGTCAGGAGTCACTTCAATCACTGCATTTGAAGAGCCTAGGAGTCCTGATGTGGAGGATCTAGTGGTAAGATGACTTACTCATAGGCCGTCATCATCCTCTTGGGTGACAGGAGCATCGACTCTTCGATGCGCCACATGGATAATTAGATCATCATTTTTGGGCTCTGTAAGAGATATAGACAGGCTAGCCAAAGCATATGCTCGACTATTCTATGACCGAGGGACACAGAAATCCTCTGGCTGAGAAGGGAACTAGGCCATTAGTCGGAGAGTGCGTTCAAACAACGGTACAAGATCTGGCTTCTTGACAACATAGTCTCTATTTATTGTCTTAATAACTAGATCAGAGTCCCCTTTCACAAGAAAATGGGGAAATTCAATCTCAAAGTCCAGCTCGAGACAATTAATAAGGGCATGATACTCTACCTCATTAATATTGAAACCTTCTGATAATAGGAATGTGTATGGCAGGATAGCTTGCACTGGGGTGATAAAGACGATACCCAAACCTACTCTATTGAGCCTAGGATCATTGAGCCTCCTACCAGTGGGGCTCCGAGAGGCACCATCGAAGTGCATTTTCCAACATGGGATAGCCTGATCGACTTAGAGGATGGCCTCATCGAGAAAATCCAAGTCCAAATTCTGGTTTGCAGAGGTTGGATGTGTAGCTAGGAAGTCTTCCAATGCCTATCCCTTGATATCCTTATGGGGGTTGAACCTGATGTCGAACTACTGGAGGATCACCTCCCACTATGCTAGTCGACCAGTCAACATGGGGCAGTTCAAAATATACTTCAATGGGTTAACCCGAGAGACCATTTGTACCTCATGGTGCTGCAGGTAATGCCGCAATTTCTTCACATAAAATACAATCGCAAGGCAGCTCTTCCTTATGGAGGAGTATCTGGTTTCCATATCATGGAGCATGCATTTGAGGTAGTAGAGGTTGTTCTCTGTCCCCCCATTGTTTTTCTGGGGGATAAGGGCACTGGAGAACCGTTCCAGGTCGATGACATAGAGAATAAGTGGCTTTCCGAAGATAGGGGGAATCAAGACAATAGGTTGGAGAAAATATTTCTTGATTTCCTCAAAGGCGGACTGGAACTCCCCATCCCACTAATAAGAGGTTCCCTTCTTCATGTGCCAAGAAAAGGGCTTATACCTGCCAACCAGATTTGCAATGAATCAGCATATGTAGGCTAAGTTTCCTTGGAGACCTCGAAGCTCCCGAATATTTCTTGGGGGAGGCATCTAAATGATGGTCTTTATCTTCTCCAAGTAATTTCTGATGCCTCAGTATCTGACAACAATGCCAAAAAACATTCTGGAGGTGACCATGAAGGAACACTTCAATGGGTTCATCTTCAAGTGGCTGGAGCGGAGGAAACTAAACACTTTATCAAGGTCCTTGAGATGGTACTGACGCTGGAAATATTTGAATACCAGGTCATCCACATAGCACTCCACCAATGTTCCCAGGATTGTCGTGAATATGCAATACATGGCTCGTTGATAGGTGGAACCTGCATTCCTCAGGTCGAAGGGCATAACCTGGTAACATAATGTACCTTGGGGCACACTGAAAGTGGTTGGCTCCTCGTCCTCGGGGGCTATCCGGATCTGACTATATCCATAGTAACCATCCATGAAGGAGAGGTCTTGGAACCTGGCTGTAGCATCGATGAACAATTCTATCATCGGAAGGGGAAAATCATCCTTCAGACAATGGCTGTTGAGATCTCGGAAGTCGATGCAGACTCAGATCTGCCTATTATTTTTCCTGACTGGCATAATGTAGGCTAGCCACATGGGGTACTAGAACTCCTTGGTGAATTTGGCTCTGATGAGCTCGTCAACTTCGGCCTCAACCATGGCACTTTGAGAAGGGTGCATCTTTCTGGGAGGCTTCTTTAATCCACGATGATTCGCAGGAAGACTGAGGCGGTGGACATCTACCTAAGGATCTAGTCCAGGTATCTTGTCGTAACTCCAAGAAAATACATCGTGGTGATGTTTTTTGAAGTCCATGTACCATTGCTGCTCCTCGAGGGTCATGGAAGCACTGATCAATGCGGGTCTTGGGTCTGCCTCGCTACCCAGAGTCACCTATAGCAACTCGTCGACTGTGGCTGAGACGCAATCCTCAAAGGTAGGGGGAGCATCCTACAGATCCTCTTCTCCACTTATGGTGGGATCCACTGTGGGAGAATATGCTTATGAGCTACCAAACACCGATGGGAGGCTACTACAAGCTTGTGCGGAAGTGGTTATTGCATTGGGAAACTCTGGCGCTTCCAAGACCATTGGCTATGAAGGCTGTCGATCTGATCCCATCTGGTCTCCTGCCCAAGGGGCCACGCATGACAATATCAAAGAAATAGTGGTGTGTTGGTCGGAGTTGACTTATTCCATCCCAGAGAAATAGACAAGTGTGACGTACTGTCATTGCTATGAGTCAGAAATCCCAATACCTGAAGGGAATGGGAGGTTCTTGGGTCACTGGGAGCCTGGTTCTTATTAGAATACAATGTGATCTTCCGACACCATCAGGATTTGGGAGGATGGATCCCTCTTGTCCCGGAAATGACAAACAAATTTCCTTATATCTGGGGTCGTGGCCTCCAACCGATGGATCAGGATGTCTTAGCCATCATTCAGGCCTACCCAAGGGTCTCTCGTAGTGGCGACAGGCTCAAATTCGCTTTCCTAGACTTGTTTATCCTTTCTCTTGTAATAAACGGCATCCATGTAGCGGGCTTCACAAGAGGAGAAAGGAGATGCATCACCTTGGAGTACACCTACTCAACCATTAAGGGAGTACTTGAGGCATTGGTGATACAATGAGGGGACCTCCATGTGTAGGTGGAGCCATGGAAGACACATCAATGCATTATACACGGTGTCCTGGGTGACAACCATGAACATGGTGCTGGAAATTAGTCCACTGAACTGGGTCTTCAGACGGATCATGCGGACCGGTGTCTGATATGTCTTGTCATATCCCTAGATCCTTAAATCATAGGGAGTCAGGTCATCCTCAGATATCCCCATCTTCCGCAGTGTTCTGGTCAGGATAAGGTTGATTCTGGAGCCGTTGTCAACAAGACAACAACGAACCTCCACGCCATTGAATTGGTCGGTGATATACAGCGGGCAGATGTGACCCTGTATGGGAGATCCTTCTTCTTCTCCTAAGAACGAAATGATGTGTTGACATTCGACACCCTCAACTGTTTCTGCATGGGAGGCCTTTGCTTCTTCTATCTCTATCTCAAACTGGAGGGGGCTCCTTAAATCCTCGGTGAGTGCCTCGCGCATATCTAGGGATAGGCTAAGGGATTTAAGGATGGAAAGCCTTGATGGGATTCCAGAGAGATGCTTGAGAACACCATACTTCCGTGCCAGGCGTGAACTTCTTCTTGTAGGAGGCCGCTCTGTGATGGAAATCATGGTGGGCCCTATCGATTGGACCGATAACTGACTAGTACTGGGAACATTCTGCTGCTCACTAGTCGAAGCTCAGAGAGTAGCTTCCGGATGAGGACCGGGTGACTGATATTGGCCTATAGCGGGGAGAAGCTGGTCGCGGTATGGCCGAAGTGTCTCCTCCTGATCCAGTATCACAAACGGTGGTGGAGGCAGACCTGTCGACCCTGGATGAAGAGGTTGCACGTGCTGAGTTCTATGTTGGGCCTGTTGTCTGTTCTCGGTGGCATGCACGGCCTAGCTGGAGGTTCCAACTAACATGCCCTGGTGACACATATAGTCGTGGCTCCGCCGATGTTTTCGTCGACTGGGGACTTTGGGGTGGTTCGCTTGGAACTTCCATTCATTATGAGTCATATATGGATTTACCAACTCGACAGTATTAACCGAAGCGTACCCTTTGGATGCCAATCAACGAATCATCCACAACTAGGTAGATCCTGGGGGGAATTCCCATCTAATGGGGAATTAAGTCCCTGAGTGTGCGGGATGACAATGAGATTTTTGGGGCACGTTGCAACTTCTTGTGTTGTCGATGCTTGCTCTTCTGGGAAGAGGCCGGATGAGATGATGACGCAGACATGGTAGCTACATCTTCTGAAAGCTCTGACTCATTAAAGTGTGCATTGATGATGCCATGGGTGAAGACGAACGTCTTTCAAGCCATCCAGTCATTATGCATCTGGGAACCATAGTCAGAAACCTGCTACCACTCACATTTTCCATCGCTACTCCTTCCGTATCTCACAAAGACACCTGCCACTTGTGCCAGGGAGGGACCAACCTGACTATGTTGTTGTCAATCTGGTCTTGGAGCCAGTCCTTGAACATGTAGAATCATTTGATGGTGTGCCCCAGGATCCATTGATAAGGGCATTAGTTGTGGTGATCAGTGAGACGTGCCTCTTCTAGCTTTCGGCACTTTGGCAGTCGTACAATCCTCTGCTCCATGGCGATGCGGAAGTAGCCAGGGACCTGACCCTCGTCAAATGAGTAGGTCTGATTCTTTCTATCTAGAAAGGGGGCTTTAAAATCCTGTCCCTAACGGTGGGGAGGAGGATCCTTCCAAGGAGGCGGAACTTGATTATCTTGCCTAGGTGATGGCGGCATGTTACGTGGGGGCCCCTGCAGATTCTATGGACGTTTCAGGGTTGGAAGTTGCACCTGTGGTGGTGGAACTCTGTGGGGGTTATGGAGCTGGCTCCATTAGTAGCCATTCAAGTTGCCTAGGGGCCTCTATCTGGGCCACCGTAGTGGGATTGGCTCTGGAAGCCCTCCTAGCTGGGATCACAGGGGGAAGAGGATGTGCCTGACTCGCCTGTTGTAGGGCTTCTTCGAGGCGCTGGGCCATATCTTAGAAGTCTTGGAACCCTCCGGGATAATTATGAGTAATCAGAGAGGAATCCAATTCCTTCTTGAAATTTCCCACCCACATCATCAGTAATTTCCCTTGAATCGGTGGCATGTCAAGGGAGTTTGTGAGCCCCTTCCACAGGGTGATGAAGTCCGAAAAACACTCATCAGGCCTTTTCATTCACCTGATGAGGTCTGTGATCTTCGTCTTCTAGGTGGTAGTGCTAAACTAGTAAAGGAACATCCAGCGAAGGTCATCCCAGCTAGTCATGGATCCCACAAAGAGCTCGTTGTACCAAACGAATGTTGGCCCCTCCAGGCTCTGAACAAAGCAACAGAGCTTGGCGGCCTTCTGCTATGCTGGGGTCCCTAACATAGGCCCACACCTTGAGTTACAGTGGGCCATGTGCTGTAATAGGTCCCACGTCCCGTTAAAGGGGGAGAAAGTGGAATTACCAAATCTCAGGGGTGTTGTCATGTCATCCACCCACGCCGGGTATGGATTTCCATCAGTTGGGATAGCCACTTGTCGCATTTCCAAAGCCTCGGGGTGGGTGATGAGTTCCGCCATTGGGACTTCTAGATGTGGGTCCCTGTCATGACGGGGATCCCTAACCACGAGCACGTTGTCAGGCTATTCAATGTGGTATCCAAGCTCAGCAGCTGGTGGAGCACCCCTTGGGGCTGCCAGAGGAGACCAAGTGGGGTTCCTTGGATTGTCGTGCCCTTCGACAGGGTTTGGCGAGACTTACTGCGCCCTCTTTCCATGAGTTATAACATCTTCTCTGTTAGTGAATACAACGTGATAAGGGTTTCCTGGGAGAATTTCACCGAGGGGTAGTTGTTCCTGCCCCAGCCTAGGATCACCGTAGTCAGGTCACCGCTCTATGATGCGTTCATCCAGAAGTTCATTGACTAACTTCTTATGCTCAGTAAGCTATTGGCACAACATGTTCTTCTTGGGTTCTTCTTCCATCTTTTGCAATGAGGCAGATGGGTCGAAACGTTTGACATCTCCAACGTGCACTTTTCCCTTGTTAACATTCTGACACAGTACCAATGCCTCGATGGGTGGATGGGGACCTAGAAGTTACCTCTGCTGGTGAGTAATCCTCCCCTAAGGGTCCCATTGTTGGGGAACATCCTCAGGGAGTAGGTTCCCATTGAGAAGTTCTAGCTCATTTTCCCCTCCTGAAAAATCTGTCATGTTGACTTCCACTCTTCTTGGGGGTATGTCCTCTCTATTCCCAAGCAAGTCGGGCTGCCTACGAATCACACCGAATCGGATGGCAGTGTACTACCCCCAGCCACAGACTTGTGTGTGGGGGTATCCTCCTCAATACCTTTATGGTGTACTTTGAAACTCAGAATGCATTGTTGTAAGAGGGCCTTATGGTGGTCGGGTGACTTAGGGAGCCGGACAACGGGAAGTGTGGCTAGGTCAACCTGATGGCATTGTTTGCTGATGTCTTTTAGGTGCTTTCCTCTCCAGGGATAATTCACCCGCCAGTGGTGGAGACCGAAGTGTGTCCCCCAGAGGTTTCGGCGGAATCATTCCAACTCCTACGGGGTGAGAGATTATTGCATAGCAAAATTAGACCCTATGACTGGCCAAAACATCTCAGGGAAATGGCCCACTATGAGAACGGTCCAGAAACTCAGCATAGATTCATGGTCTGACCCTTGATTTCCCCACTCATCAACTGAGGGTGGATGAAGAACTAGCAACGATGCTGAGGCAGGCCGGTGGACTGGCCGACAGAGAATACGGCGAGTGGGCTGATTGGCCGCCGAATCGTGGGTTGTCCTCTGAGGGCTACAACAACCTAGATTCCATGTCATGATAGGATGGACCAGTGTCCAGAGATTCTATCACATTATCACCATCTGATAATGGTGTGCTATATCGTGGATCTTCCTCCATTGACACCCAAAATAGCTCCTCGCCGTCACTAGTTGAGGCAGAAGGCGGTTCCTAAGATGTTGGGGGTGACTTTGTGGTCAGCCCCCGAGAACATGACAAGTTCTAATCCTCCTAGATATACCTTAGGAGGGAGGTAGGGATCATTTGGATCTCACATTCGGGGAGTACGCGGCTGATGCGCCTCATTCCTTACCATACCCTTGACTCGGAGGACTGAGGGGAGGACTCCCGCGATGAGTCGCACTCCGCTTTGGAGCCTGAGAAGTGGACTGGTCAGATTCTTATCTTTCCTTCCCCATAATTCCTCTTACAGTGGTGATGAACCACCTTCCTACCACTGGGTGGATCCTTTGGACAGGGCTGACATCTGACATGGGGTCCTCTGGACACACTGGTGCGGGGGAAGAGAGGGCTTCTACCCGCGAAAGCTGGGGTCCGTGGAGGACTAGGACAGATGTCGAAAGGGACACGTGGAGGACCTCCATGCTGGATGTTGGTGTAGTGGGGTTGACCTCCTACTCTCCAGTTTCTGGGGTGAGGAGGACCTTATCCGATTGGCACAGAGACATTGGGAGGACCTCCATGTCAGCGAGTGACCAGACATGCAATGTCGACATACACGTGGACCGTGACAGGGGAAGTGACCCCTTACCCAGTGTAGTGAGTGTGGTAGAGACCCCCATATGGGGTGTTTCTGTAATGGGGAAAACCCTTTCTTGGGGTGAAGGTGGCGCAGGGTACACCTTGAAGCCGAGGTTGGAAGCAGGGAGGGCCCGCACCATCCGTATAGGCGGCACGGTGCGAGCCTCAGTATGGGGTGGAACTGCTACAGATTGGTCCGAAACATCCATCACCTATGCCGGCAACTGGGAGAGTTGACCTAGCCTGCCCATGGGGTGGTTGGGGCCTCGATCCGGGTTGGGTGTATAGTTTCCCCTTCTCGACGTATGATAGGAGTTGGTGATAGTAGTGAGTGGTGGCTTGGGCCACAGTAGTCTCTGATGTTGACGCCCCATGGCGAGTGTCCTATTCCGCTCGCACCCGATGATGGCGCCAGGTCATACGAACTGGAGTCGGTAGTGCAGGCCCGTGGTTTTCTTTCTCCATGGCTCATTGGACCAGGAGGCAGCACTGACGCAGCCTGGAAGGAGCCCTCATCTAGAGTCCTTGAACCAGGACTCTGATTGGGCCGGCACGGACATCCCCTACCTCGTCGGCGTAGGGAAGGGAGCTCTCAAGGAATTCTGAGGGAAAGATTTAGAAACGATTGAATGTTGAGGTGGGGAGTAGTGGCTCCCTACGCGGCCCTCGGGGGCGGCATAGATGATGAGGAATAATGGCCTCGAGTTCCAAACGGACCATATTCCTAGTGGGGATGACCCCCTCTTCCTCGTACCTACATAAAAGGACATTAATTACACTTCTCTGGATAATCTATGATGGGGAGAGGGGGCGTGGGTGCCCAGTAGTCGTTGCGGTCGAGGCCATCATGGAAGAGGCGGAACCGTGCATGGTATCCGCGTCAATATTTCCCCTGCCACAGTGTCGGTGGGTTGGTGAACGAACTTCGGATGCAAAAACATGATTCCAGAATGTAGGGATATGAACTCATTAATACTTCTAGGAACTGAAATAGACAACCTGCGCCCCAGCGACATTCCATCTTCCATGGCCGATAAGAGGGATCTAGGATGACAATGTCGTAGAACGGAATGCTCAACATCCTGACTGTCCCAAATTCTGGAGAGTTTCACATCAGGCCTACTTGGTGGGACCAGATACCAGATGATGAGGATAGATGAAATTATTATCCACTTATTCCTTGAACTATACTAGAATTTATGCTGAGGAGAATATCTTCACATCGGGTTCAACATTTTTTTTTCAATGCTTTCGCTAGGGCACACACATCCGTCATGAAGAGGGTGCGCTACTATTGCCCCACATTTCTACTTTCCCAAGGCTGGCGGTATCTGCTCATTATTCAGGGACGTCTGCTCCTTGATCGAAATGAGATGATGGGATGTCAACTCTTCCTTCTGTGGATTCCTCCCTGGAGCTCATCACCTATTCCGGGTCTCCCTTATAGATTTAGGATGTAGTTAGTGAAGCTCATCCATGTGCCATATCATCATGGACACCAGTTAATTACGACACTTCTATCAGGACCTTCCAAGGGGTCCGGTCAGGGAAGAAACCTTCGGCTAGGAGAGTAGTATTGTTGGGGAATCAGTAGCATGTCTTGACACTGGGGATTGGCATGTATGTCCTCTGTCCCTTATCATAAGGCTTCTCGAGGGTGTGGAAGCCCGAGTCATCCCACATCGAACGTCGGGAATTGTATTCCATTGGCATGTATATGAGGTTTTCATTATCTTCTCATGTTTAAAATAGGGTATGCGAGAAGTTTAACATCTAGCGGAGACAGATCAGACTGATCGAAACATTGGTTAGATTGAATCATAGGGGTGCAACCCCCTGAGGGGACACCGAGGTTGGGGCTGACTCCTGGGTGGCTTCCCAAATGGTGTGGAGGAGAATGAAATGGCATGATCTCACCGGGATGTGGTGGATCGATTAAGAATCAGGATGGATGACGGATCTGGGCTTGAGACTTGAAGAGACTTCCTATGTATCCTTGTGGCAGGGAATCAAAGTCTTCATAGTTTGGTGAGACGATGGGACACCTGAAGAGGCGACCCGTGAGAATGGACGCATGGATGGGACCCCAGGGAAGTGGAACCTCCAGGTTAGGGAATGAGCTTCCCGAAAAAGATGTGCTTGAGGGAGAGATCAGGATGAGACGTGGGTGTAGGGCTTGAACCTTGTGAAGGTTTCCTACATATCCCCATGGCGAGGAATCAAAGACCACATAGTTCAGATGGAGAAAACAGTTTAATGTAATGCGGGATGGGTATGGGGCTTATACTCTGAGGTAGCCGATGGTGTTGGCGAACCAACGTGAATGGGGTTGGAATGACCGAGTGGTGGGCTTGAACCTCATGGAGGCTTCCTATGTACCATTCCATAGCACGGATCAAAGTCCATGTAGTTCAAGATGGTGTTTGGGGCTTACGATCTGCGGCGGACCAAGGTGGTATAGGGCTTACACTCTATGGCGGCACAAGCTGGTATGGTGCTTACACTTTGAGGCGGCCCAAGGTCATGGATTGGGGCTTACGCTCTGAGGTGGCCCAAGGTGGTGGGGCTTGAACCTTGTGGAGGCTTCCTATGTACCATGCCTTGACATGGATCAATGTCCCAGTAGTTCGGGATGGATAGGGGCTTACACTCAGAGGCGGCCCAAGGTGGTGGGTCTTGAACCTTGAGGAGGCTTCCAACATACCATGCCTTGACATGGATCAATGTACCTATAGTTCAATATGGTGTTTGGGTCTTATGCTCTGAGGCGGCCCATGGTGGTGGGGCATGAACCTCGTGGAGGCTTCCAACATACCATGTCTGAGCACGGATTGAAAACCCCATAGTTCTGGATGGATTGGGGTATACAGTATGAGGCGACACAAGGTGGTGGGGCTTGAACCTAGTGGAGGCATCTTATGTACCATTCCTTTACAAGGATAAAAGACCTCGTAGTTCGAGATGAACAGTTTAACGTCATACGGGATGGGGGTGCTTGGCAGTTTAATGGCCTACAGCTCGGATAAGGGCATTTGGGGCTTACGCTTTGAGGCGGCCCAAGGATATTCATGGTTGGTTCTCACTCTAATCTCATGGGAGTCATGCTCGGTGTGGGGAAAAAGAGCTAGAAGAGACCTGACGATCATGTTGTGAAGGGTGCGTCTGTGGAAAATGAAGAGGGGCTTATGCATTGACTGGCCCATTGTGTCGGGAAGTACTCCAGGATGGAGGCCCGAGTGTGACAAAGCGCAGCGGGAGATGGATTTGGGGCCAAAGAAAGGTGGCGTCCCGTTCCCTATCACTCTCTCCATTGGCCATCACACCAAGGATGTGAGGAGGAGCAGGGGTTCTACGTCCTGCAAGAAAATCTAGGGGCTTACACCATGGTGGCTTCCCTCCCCTGCGGACTAACGCCACTCCGATAAATCACCCACTATGAGGGATGATCCAATCCCCGTGGAGACGAGTGGGCATGGATAATGTCCAAGGCGGGGGGACCCTGCGTGCGAGGCATGGGACCTGGTCACAGTTTAACGTCATGTGTTGAGGAAAAGGTGCTCGACAGTTTAATTTCCTGCTGCTTGGACGAGGTGGGTTTGTTCCACACCCCTAGGACTTACCTGACTGGTACCCTATTCCCCTTGTGGAAGGGAAGGAATCTTCAAGGCCATACTAAGGGGGTGTCACAGAGTGAACCATCGAGCGGTCCACGTTAGCGTGGCTATGCGAAGAAGCAATATTCTTTAGCATGCCTATGTGAAGAAGCATGATGCGAAGAAACACAATAGGAAGAATTTTCCAAGGGACTTTGAAGTCACTTCGTACAAGCCTAAATGGTCGTACGGGAAAACCATGCATGATGTGGATGTCTGGGGTGCACAAGACACTTGCGAATGGAACTAGGAAGAAGGGCAGCGGGCGCTTACGCAAGGGGACACCTGGGGAGCACCGATAATAAGGTCCCTGGGGAATTGCACGCAGCCCTTGAGGTATGCGCGAATTAAAGGGGTCTAGGGTGAAAAACACCAGGCTTGCGCAAAATTGGGGGTTCTTGCACAGAATTGGGGGCAGAGGCTTTGCATGCGACTAGGAGGATTGTGCACAAGGAGTATGAATTACACACAGGTGGAAAAGGCTACGCGCAAGGAAAGGGGTGCATGAAAAGTAAGAAATTTCGTGCAATTGGCTGGCTTGTGCGAAATGGAAGGAATTGCGCACAAGGGGCAGACCCCAAAGGGATTGGAATTCAGTCTAAGCCAAAGGGGATCTCGAGTGAAGGCAGACCCCAGGGCGACTGGGTATGAAAATAATTGTACCTAAAGGCCATATTGTCTGCGCGCGGAATTCCGATTATGCGCATGAGATCTGGTTTAGATTCTTCAGCCCCTAAAAGGAAGGGGTTCAGCTTCTATTTGTAGGCGGCCAGGGGCGCGAAATAAAGGTTGGTGCGAAATAGTTGTGAGACAGAGGCGGTGGTATGGAATGTCAACCACGCGGGGTGCCAGCGTGAAATTATTTTTCACCCGTACTGGGACTCTTCGTGAATCCCAGGATGTTCTACGTGGGATATATTTTTTCACGTACTTTATCATTTTCTTCGCGCAACACTTTCAGGCCCCCCGGACCGGGTCTCGGGGTCCGAATATTAATTCTCTTTTTCATTTCGAAACTTTATTCAACACATAATCATTTTAAGCATCTAAAATATATATGATATCTATATAATTAATATCATTCTGGAAAAAATGGACTATTGACCACATGGACAACTTCTAAATATAAGGTGTTCATTTTTTACTCAGGTACAAAATATCAACAAAACAACCGTTATAAAATTTAATGATTTAATAATGTTTATAATAGGGTAATAAGTGATATAAAAGGAAAAAAAACTTCAAAAATGTTATTAATCAAGTAGAAATTAACTTTAGTTTATTATTAAGGAGATTAATAGACAATTGGGTCTAGTCGGACATGAGGTAAGGGAACTTCTTAACCCAATTCCAATACGTTTTGTTAAACTTCTACTTCTTGATTATTTCATGTAATGATTAATTGAGATATGTCTTTTCATATCCTATCTTGTATTTATACTTGATTTATGTGTACTTATCGTGAATACACATAATTGATCAATTTTATTTACAAAATTATCTTTGTAGGGACTTTGTCTCAATCTCCTTTCATTGAGGCATATTTTTTTTAATACACGACATTATTTTATACGATATATAAACACCTTTGACTTTTCATTTCATTCAAAGGGAATATTTTTCTATAAGGTGTTTTACTAAATGACAAAAAAAGAATTTTTCTTTTTAACGTAAGCGGTGATAATGACCTTTCTGCCACCACAAGTATTATTTGATCTTTGGCTTCCTTAAAAAGTTGTAGTGGTTTTTAAAGGAAAAAAATACTACATATCCTTTTAAGTTATTTTGGTATTAAAAATTTTTATGGGAAAGAATTGATTATTTCAATATCTTAAAATGATATATTGTGATTGAAATGAGGAAATTTTATATTTATGTTATGCTTGTTTTATGTGTTATAGTTCTTAGGCATTGTTTACGTATACGAGTGGTTCTGTAATAAATCTAGGGCGGGTGAGCCCGAGATACATCTCTAATGTATTGGGTAATGTGACAGAGGTAAACGTGAATGTTTCTCTTAAGATATTTATATAATATACAGTGATGGGTATTCCAAATGTAAATCCCTATGTATCTGTGATAGCTCCAAAGTAAGTATGATATGGATGCCACAAGTTTCCTTTATGGTTTATGTATTCTATGTGTGATTCATAAATCTTATGATTTCATGATGTATATTAAAGAGATTAGGTTATGTATGTATTAATGAAATAATATTTTATTTATTTGTTTTATAACCTTTAATGAGTTTCTTATACTAATCCAATGTTTTGAAATGTTTTTCACTGGAACTAAAGATGAATAGGGTCAAGGATGGGATCAAGGGAACGTCACACTGTAAAAAACATGGATCTAGACATGGATCTTTTTCAAGAGTTTTCATATTATGAAAAAATGGAAACTGAGTATAAGTGTCTAATTTGAAATTTTAGGGATCTAATGTAATAGTTACGACCTAACTCTCAAAAACTCTATACCTGAATAGATCCACAATTTGAATTATTCATTTAATTGAAGAATATGTAATTTTTTAAGGTCATTCCTTATAGAAATCCCTTATAAAGATCATATCATTTGGTTAAGGATATATCAATGAACTAATTATGTGTGAAAAATATAAATACATTCAATATGATTCGATATTCTGTGTAAATCAATCAAAGTACATTCACACATATTCTTGTTAAAACAACCCCAATTACTTGGATGTTTAACTTAATGAGTGGATATTCAGTTAATATTACAACTATCAAGATCATATCGATGACATGAGAATTTTTCAATGGAATGATTATGTGTATAAAAATTATACCCACACAAAGGGGAGAGGAAATTACTACATAAATAAACAAATAGTGATTTTACAAATAAACTTGGAGTAAAATAATCGATGAATTTTCATAAAACCGAATGAGTGGAAATTAAATTTATAAATTCCCTTACAAATTTGATAAATTAGGAAACATACACCCCATGAAATAAGGATAATATAATGAAGTTTCAAATACCCATAAATTAATGTATATTACATAAATAATACAATCATGGGTAGTACATACACCACACAATATGAAATAGTGGCAAATATAGCAAGAATCTCACGGGAATAAAAAGTGAGATGAAAATCCCTTACCTTGTACTTTTACTTACTAGAGGGTAGGTTAAACTCTTGTATAATGGTGAAAACATTGTTATTAAATTATAAAAGAACCACATACATAAATATTATATCATATATGATCTTCTAATATTTTTTTGTTAATGATATTTCAGTAGTATCATTGTTTTGGTTGTTAACTGATTTGTTTTCCTTTATATGTTTTGTTATAAAAGTCTTGTTTTTTATGGATTGGATGTATTTGATTCATATCAATAATGATATTAAGTTCATAAACATTATTTTTAATCATAAAATAAAAATTATTCTTTAATGGTTATGATGGGGAACAAAATTTCATCGCATCATGGAGATGGTAAGCCTTACGTACGCACGAGCGGAAATATCATAGTATTAGTGATGAAATCGTATATAAATGGATGGTATATTACATATACAGAATAATTAAAATGTTATATTTATTATATTTCATCAATTATACTCATTTTTATACCCATACAAATAATGATGCATCGAATAAAAAACTACACCACAACATGGAGACGGTAAGCCATACCTATGCACGTATGGTGACTTTGTCATTCATAAGATGGATCGAATAATGAATATGGTTGTATGATATTTATAATAACATCACATTATGTTTAATGTATGGGATTTATTATTTTGGTATGGAATCAACAAATAGAGAGAGGAAGTGGAAGATGAAAAGATCTTTGAAAGAGGTGATGAAATTATTACCACTTTTTTGGGTTCTTCCTTTTTGATTGATCAAAAGGGCTTCTTAAGATGAATTTATTATCAGAGTAAGGCCTCTAAGTTGAATTTAGGGTTGTTGGAATGATATTTGAGTAGGTTTTGGCCGAGAAAAATTGCTTTGGAGGTGTGATTTTGAGAGATGGGGAAGTTCCCTTTTATAAGAGAGGTGAGGTTCGCTTTAGGAAAAGATTGAAATATTAATTTATTATACAATCATATTCAGTTTATAATGGCTAAAAATGATATATTTCTAGGATAAGGTTGGTATAGGTCTAAACAATCTCCACCAATAGGTTTTATATATGTTTAGGTCACCATAGTAACCTTATCAAATTGATTTTACTATTAGTTAAATAGTTTACCTTTTAACATGTAATCTTGTATTATTATATTAAATGCTTAATAAACATACTATAAAAAGATAAAAGATATTATAGAGGTTAATTAATGACATATATATCATTATATAAGTCCCTTGGTAGAACCTTATATTTTTATGAATATTATATCATTTAATAATATAGTATTTGTTTTGATTACTCATTTTCGTCAATTTTGACACTATTTAGTATTTGGTTTTTTGTTATTGGGAAAGTCAAAAAACATTATAAATTCAAAAAATACATTAAATCAACCAACTTTTTTCATATTAACCAATAAAATTCGTGTAATACATAAAAATTCTCAACTTACCTTTAATTTGATATTTATAATATCAATTATTTTAATATTTCCTTAATAAGTTAATTATTGCATCATCATTGTGTCATTAATAAATCTAATTATTGAAAATATAAAAATTATAAATAAACTACCATGATGTAGTAAATTTTTTTATCTTTCTAATTAATATTTATAGTTGAATTTATCTTATGTATAACCCTATATTAAAAAGGATTTAGATATTAAACTTTGTGTTTAACACTGTTAACACATCTTTAAATAAAATAATAATAAATGTACTAATATAATACAGGTGGATCAAAAGGAAAATATTTTATTCCTAAGGTTTATATTTTTTGAAATACACATATACAGTAGAATAGGACATGTTTTAGGGTTATTATAATATCATTTTTACCTTTAATTACCCTATTTACATTAAACTGTGATAAATAATATTCAAAAATTACTATTTACCAAAATTTATTTTCATCCAATTGAACCGCATTTTACTTACTGATGTCAACTATGTCTCTAGGATTTTTGAAATTTAATTCACAAAAGTAGTAAAATTATGCTTTATACAAATTTTCAAATGTGCCTAGAAGGTGGGTAAAAGACGACAAAAAGTTCAATAAAATTTTATATATCTGATCTTATTCATAAATGACTCCAATTAATTATATTGAAATAATATATGTATAATGTATCTATTTTGACTTTAAATAAATTTAATTAAAAATAATAATTAAATAAAAGTTGGTTTTAAAAAGTGTTTTCCATATTCATCAAAAATTGACAGTTTTCAGAAAAATACAAAAATTTACTCAAATCTAATTTTGATATTCCAAATTCAAAAATGATTTATATTTTAAAAAATTAAAAACATAGGAGTTTCATTAACTAATTTAATATTTATTCACCTGGTCAAAACTAGAAATCAGGTTTTTGATAAATAAAAACTATCAAAAGATTGATATGTGTTTATGTCCAATTTAAATGTGAAATTACTTCCAATGAACAAAATAAAATTAAATGATAAAAATATAATCCAATTATACTTCAAAAAATTTCAAATGTATAATTTTACACTATAAAATATTTTTATTAAAAAATTCATTTTCAATTAAAATTTAATATCTTTCACTATTAATCAAAATATTAAAGTTATCAAAAAAACACATAAAACTTTATCCAAAATAACTTTTTATGTCCTTCTTCTAAAGAAAAGTTTATCTTGTCAAATTAAAAATATAAAAGTTCCAAATATTTAATTTAAATATAGGTTCTCCATTAAAAGGTTGTAAAATTTATTTTTTTAAAAAAAATACTTATTTAATATGAAAAATGGAATTTATTCTTATATTATGCCAAATAAAAACATAATATGGATGTTAAAATTATATGGAGTATATAAAATTCAAAATTAAGTTTATATTATTCATACCTGTTTCTTGAACTGTTAGTTTGGTAAGTCGTGATGTGCTCGAATTCGGTGTTGCATGTAGCACAAGCAATTGAATTACTTTTAAAAAATAACTTACTATGAAATCATGGGGTGTTACATTATTCCCCCCTTTTGGAAATTTCGACCTCAAAATTTTTAAAATTGGTCTTGGGTACTTCATTAAAAATCTCACATCAGGAGAAGAGACAATAAAACTATCATTTTAAGAAAGATAAGGATGTACAAAGGTCACCCGAGATAACCCATACTAGGATTCCAAATAAGGAAACATGAATATAGAAGATAAAATAAGTGTCATGTTCTGATGGAGAGTGATAGAAAACATGATCAAAAAATATTTAACAAAAATAAAACCACAAACTTGTGATGGGTTAGAAGGTCATTAGTTTCCCATTACGAAAATTAAAGGGACAAAGTTTTTTATTTTCAGTTCCATTTCATAAAGATGAAGAATTTATTTACAAGATTGACTAAGAACATAAAATGATACACTTAATTTTTAAGAAGAGTTTAATTCATTAATAAATTTTATACCATTAACTCATCTTTTCTCAAAAAGATTAGTATATAAGTTGAATTGGTCAAACATGAAGTGCTAGAATTAACTTCTAGAGAATTAAATAATCCAAAAAGGATTAACTATATATTTCCCTTGTCTTTAGATATTAACCAAAACCAAATGGTTAGTACAAGACCTGATGATTCCCAAAACGGATAATCCTTTATAGAATGAAATACTAATCTTAATTTCCAAAATTAAACAAAAAATAACCAAAGTTCAATAATGACCATTCAATAAAAAATTGTTTTTAAAATCCTTAAATATAATACAACTAAGATTGAAACCCAAAACATAGAAGAATTTAATCACATAGTCATTTATAGTAAATCTTTGCATTTATCTCTAAATTACATAAACTACTCTTAAAGTCTCATATTAAATTTTAATTAACCAAATAGTATAATCTCTATTATTGGAAAATAATTTTCATTAATAACCTAAATCACATTAAAAAACATAGATTCTTCCAAAATAAAAGAATTTCACCCTTACTATTCAAATGAAATCCCAAAATATTCTATTTTCATTGGGCATATTCTGAACAGAGATAACTTCTTTAAAATAAAATTTATCAATTAATGGAAAAAATCATTTTCCAATACTAAGGATATCCATTTAATAAAGCATAAGATACAAAATCAACTTAATATTAATCAATAAAATCATTTAACTAAATATAATTAGTAACACTAACCAGGTACTTCATGTAGTCTAGTGGTAGGCAATTAATCCCAGTTGCACCTTGGTTGTGGGTTTGATTCTTGCAGCTTTGTCCAACGTGATGGGTTGTCACATGGTCTGCGTATTGTCATTTTTCAAAAATTATATTTTATATCATTCCCAAAATGAGACAAATTCCTCAAAATAACCCTAACATAATTTAACCCCAAATTTTATCTCAAAATTCACATTTTCATCCCAAAAATTAATAACCTTTTATTGCCACAAATTCAATGATCATATAATCCCAAATTGTTATTTATAACTATATCCAGAAATGAAAAGATAACTATTTCTCCAATATAATTTTTATATAACAAAATGAAAGGTTACAAATACAATTGAAATGTATTCAAAAGTAATCCAATCAACAAATAGAATTAATATTTTTAATCATTTCACCATATATTTATTTCCACATACAGTCTTTCTTGACCTAGTGGTTATCCTATAGAATAGGGCATTGACTTGGGTAATTCCAAGGTCCCCTGAATTTACGAAAATTGACTATAAATAGATTCTTAAGATCATTTTTATTTTCTTCCATAATACTCTTCTTTTTTCCTTACAAATTATTCACATTATTTTCTTCTTTCCCAAATATAAAAAACTTCTTTTTTCCATTGAGACACATTCTTGGTTTTCTCCTTCCACATTCTGGCATGATGGAAATTGAGCTTTCATTTCTCCCTGGTCTCCACTACTGGAGCTCTTATCATTCTCCACCTCTCTGTTCTTGGTTGAGTTTGGGAGTTGGTTAACGTATATATTGTTGATCATATTTTTATAAAGCTACTTCTGCATGAACACAATATCTTTTACGCCTATCAACATTCTATTTATTTGGTCATTTCCACCATCATGCCCACATTTTACATCATGTTCAATGTTACTATAACTTCTTGGAATCCATCCATTGAATGAAACCAAAAATTAGAGTGTGAGTAACAATTTTCATATAATCATTTCGAGAATATAATGACGCCTTTTTTTCAATCTAAAACAACTCATGAGTTACCAAGGTTATTTATTCTCATCTTATATTTAAATCCTTAAAATTGTTTTTTAATGAAAATGTGAATTATCCTAAAAATATTTTCCAGGAGTGTGGTAAAAAAGAGTGCAGCAAGGCCCATTGTGGTGAACCAATTCCCATTTGAGTCTAGACTAATGTATTGTTTTCAGGTTTTACCCCTTAGTACATCTATGCCAGATCTGGCTCTCCTAATCGTATCTAGATAGGGATTTATTTCATGGAAAAGGCACATATATTTACATTACAAAATTTTTTGGATGTTCTTCAATTATAATCCTCAAATTCTATCTTAGGGTAGTTTTTCTTATAAGAGTTTTTCTAAATCTAGAATCTAAGGTGTATACTAAACTTCTCTGATACTAACTATAATGCACCGACCCCAGTCACCCAGAGTTGTTGCATTATTACATAACATTGGCATGATCAGCAGAGATCAAGTATTGAAATATATATTAGTTTAGTAGAATTGGAAGAACTATAAATATACATAATTCTTACATTACATTATGAAATGAAAGAACAACAACATTGTGTCCCATTTTAACACACTCAAATCCCTTAGCCTATCCTTTCATGTTATTCATAATATACTTCTTCACATCCTGGTAAAAAACATAAGGAAGGGGTGAGATCATATGCTCAGTTTGGATAAGAATATAGTGGAAACATTCATAAATTAGCATAAACATTGAAGGCAATATATAAGTCTAAAACAAAATACTTTTAAAATTAGACTTCACTATAATATGGAAAGGATAAATCAAATGATGCCATTTACTTATTCACGTGGATATTCTACTAGTCAAATAATCACATGTAATATCAATAGCTAATTTCAGAATTATGGAATGCATAATTCTAGACATCATAACAATGTAGTCAAGGCCTTGTGCAAAGACTAAAAATAATTATTTTGTCAAGGCCTTGTGCCCAGACAAGATTTTGACACATGAGACCTACCGATGTATCGATGATCTCTAGAGGGGTCCACCTGTCACATACTAAGACCAATTCATTCCTCATATAAAAATGTAGGAACATACTCTAGACATTCTAATTAAAACTAACATACAAAAATTAAATATTTCAACCACAAACCATGAATGTCCTAAAAATAGAACATCCATAGTCTGACATAACTCATTCAATAAAATATGGAATATTTTATTATAATAAATCAACCTCAATCAAGAATAATGATGGATATTGACATAGATGAAAATAATCAGCAAAACTATATGAGAGAAATATCCCTTTTTCTTGCAAGCATTTAAAAGTCTCACTATTTATCAAGAAGCCATTTAAATGTGATTTTTTAATCAAAGTATCCCTTAACACATTGAAATATTTAGAAGTAATTTTAATTTTAAGACATCCATGTACATATAAATAAATTTTGAAAATCATTTTTAAAATAATGACATTAATGAGAACGTTTTTTAATAATAAATCGTTAAATCATTTAAAATGATATTTTAGTTAGAGTTCCTAACAAAATGAAAGACACTTGAATACAAATAATTGTGGTAATAGAAACATTATAATATAATGAGAATAAAAGGATTCATGATATAATATGTCAAAGTATAGTATATACACCTTATAAAAGTCAATTGGCACATAACAACAAAAAAGTCTCAATGGAATGTAAATTGAGGTGAAATCCATAATAAAGACCATATCATTTGGTTAAGGATAAATAGATGACATAATTATGTGTGAAAAATACAAATAAACTGAATATTAATGGATATTCAGTTTAAATCAGTCAGTGTACATTCACTCACATTCTTGTAAAAACAACACCAATGACTTGGATGTTTAACTCAATGAATGGAAATTGAGTTAAGATTACTCGTATCATGTTCATATCAATTACATAATAATTTATCAATGGAGTTATTAAGTGTATAAAAATTATATCCACACAAAGGGGAGTGTAAATTAATACATAAATAAAAAAATAGTGATTTCAGACATAATCTTGGAGTAAAATAATCAATGATGATTGCGTAAAACCTAATGAGTCGAAATTAATATTATAAATTACCTTTCCTATTATGTAACTTAAAAAAAATACACCCCATGAAAGAAGGATAATAAAATGAAGTTGTAAATACCCATAAATTACAGTATATTACATAAATAATACAATCATAGAAAGTACTTACAACACACAAAACGAAATAGTGGAAAATATAGCATGAATCTCACGGGAATAAAAAGTGAGATGAAAACACCTTAACTTGTACTTTTACTAAGTTGAGGGTAGGTTAACCTCATGAATAGTGGTTAAATAATATTTATTTAATTATTAAATAACCATATACATAAATATGATATCATATATAATATCTTAATATTGTTTTGTTAATGATATTTCAGTAGTATCATTGTTTTGGGTGTTAATTGGTTCATTTTATTTTATATATTTTGTTATGTAAGTCATGTTTTTTATGGATATGATGTATTTGATTAATATCGAGAATAATATTAAGTTTTTAAACATTATTTTTAATCATTAAATGAAAATTATTCTTCAATTCTTATTATGGGGAAGATAATTTCACCATGTCGTGGAGACGGTAAGCTGTACGTACGCACATGCGACAATATCATTCTATTAGTGGTGAAATCATTTATTATTGGATGGTATATTACATATAAGGAATAATTAAAATCTTATATTTATTATTTACATCAATTATGATCATTATTATACCCATCTAAATAATGAAGTGTTGAATAACAAACTACACCACGACGTGGAGATAGTATGTCATGTGTACGCACGTATGGTTACGTTTTCATTCATTTGATGGATAGAATAATGAATGTTGTTGTAACATATTTATAATAACATCACAGTATGTATAAGGTACTGAATTTATTATTTTCATATGGAAACAACAAATAAAGCAGAAGTGGAAGAAGAAAAGAACTTTGAAATAGGTGATTAAATTATTAACTCTTCTTTGGGTGCTTCCTTTTTTATTTGATCAAAAGAGCTCCATAGGTTAGCTTTATGATAAATTTCAGGCCTCTAGGTTGTAGTGAGGGTGGTTGGAAATATATTTGAGTAGTTATTGGACAATTAAAATGTCTTTGGATATGTGATTTTGAGATATGGGGAAGTACCCTTTTATAAGAGAGGTGAGGGATACTTTTGGAAAAGCTTGAAATATAAATATGTAATACAATTGAATTCATTTTATAGTGGCTAAAAAGAATTTATTTATAGTATAAGTGGGGGATGGGTCAAAAACTATTAGAAATAAGTTTTATATCCATTTATATCACCATATTAACCTTATAATTTATATTTCATTGTAAGTTAAATAGTTTAACTTTTACCAAGTATTATAGTATTATTATAATAAATGGTTAATAAACATAATATAAATATCCAACCATTCCCCAAGTGGTTCATTAATTACATATATACTATTATATAAGTCCTTTGGCTGAACCATATGTTTTTAGGAATGTTATATCATTTAATAATATTGTATTTATTTTAAATACTCATTTATTTCAATTTTGACACTATTTAGTATTTGGTTTTTTTTAAAGTCAATAAAAAATGATTACTTCTATAAAATACATTAAATCATCTCTAACATGTAATATTATCCTAGAATTTTTTCAGAATGCCTGAAATTCTCAATTTACATTTATTTTTTTATTTATAATATCAGTTATTTTAATCTTTCATTAATAAGGTAATTATTGCTTCATCATTGGGTCATAAATAAATTTAATTATTTAATGTATAAAAATTATAATTAAAATACAATTATGTAGGAATAATTTTTATATTTTTAATAAATCTTTATAGTCGAATGTATCTTATGTATAAACATATATTTAAAATGATTTAGTTATAAAACATTGAATTTAACACTTTTAACTCTTCTTTAAATAAAATAATAATAAATGTCCTAATCTAATTCATGTGGATCAAAAGGAATATATAATATTCATAAGTATTTTTATGGTTGAAATACATTTATCCATTAGAATTAGGACATGTGTTTTGGAAATTATAATATCATTTTAAACGTTAATTACCCTATTTACTTTATATCGTGGTAAATAAAATTCAAAAATATCAATTCACCAAAAATTATTTTATTCATATTGAATAAAATTTTACTTATTGATTTCAACATTGTGTCTTATATTTCTAAAATTAAGTTCACAAAATTTATAAAATCATGTTTTATGCAAATTTGAAAATGTGCCAAAAAGATGGGTTAAAGATGTTAAAAAGTTCAATAAAATTTAATATATGTAATATTATTATAAAATAACTCAAATGAATAAAAATAGACTAATATTGGTATTATGTATCTATTTTTACATTAAAATAAATTTATGTAAAAATATTAATTAAATAATAGTATGTTTTAAATAATAACATAGTGTTTTTTACTATTCATTAAAAATTGAACGATTTCAGAAAAATACCAAAAATTCACCCAAAGATAATTTGGATATTCCAAATTCAAAAATTATGTCTATTTTACCAAATTCAAAATTTTGTAGTTGCATTGATAATTTTAAAATTAATTCTCATTGTGAGAACTAGAAAGTGGGTTTTTGAGAAGTAAAAACTAACAAAAGATTGATATGTGTTTGTGTCCAATATAAATGTGAAATTACATACAATGAACAGTATTGGATTATATTATAAAAATATAACCTAATTATACTTCAAAACCATTCAAATTTTTAATTTTACAATATAAATTATTTTGATTAAAAAAGTAGTTTTCAATTAAAATTTATTATCTTTTACTATTCTTCAAAATATGAATGTTATCAGAAAAACCCCAAAAATTTATACAAACTAAATTTTTATGTCCCGATTCTAAAGAAAAAGTTCATTTTGTCAAATGGAATATTTCAAACTGTAAAATATTGGATTTAAAAAGGCTTCTCCATTAAAATGTGGTACATTCACAATTTTTGAAAAATAATAATTTTATCTATATAATTGAAAGTATTCTTATATTATGTATAAGAAACACGTAATATGGATGTTAAAATTATAAGGAGTAAATAAATTTCAAAATATAGATAATATTATTGATAATCTTTTCTTGAACAGCTAGTTTGGTAAGTCGTGGTGCGCTTGAACTCGGTGTTGTGTGTAGCGCAAGCTATTGAATTATATTTAAGAAAATAACATACTATGAAATCTTGGGGTGATAAATTATTGTCACGAATCGACCCAACGGGGCTCGAGCCGCGACTCCCCAAGCCCGCCTCCAATAGGCCAGGGATTGGCGACCAGCGCCGAGTAGGCTATCACACACTTGGGAGGCATTAGCCTAAGGTACCTGTACACACGCACCCACAAACACCTCCATGCCACAGTGCAGAGATATAGAAACTGGAAAGTAAATGCATTCATACACTATCCCACGACCAGAGAGAAACAACAAAAGTACAAGGGCAAAACAGGGCCCACCAAAAGAAAACTACAAAGCACGTCCAACCTGCTCTGAAGAAGGGGAACACTGCCACAACACCCGCCGGAAATCTCCCTCGGCACAGCTCCGGTAAACACCCCGGTCAACCCGCTCACTAAGCTCCGCCTGCTCCGGGTCCTCCTGGGACTCCGTCAAAAGGCCTGTGGTCTGCACAAGACACAAACATGTGCAGGCAAAGCCCGTGCAGGGGTGAGTATAAACATACTCAGTAGGCACCCCAAAAACCCAAACCCAAGGGAGCAACTGAAAGGCAACAGTCCGCTCAATCCAGCCAGAGGGAACCCAGATGAGAGAGAAACTCCATCTCGTGACCATCCTTGGCTAAGCACAAAAAGTCAGCTCAGCTCAGCTCAGGTGTATGCCCATACATACACCTTGAACAATCCAGATATACACATCTCACGCCACAATGCCACAAGAGGTACCAACCTCATCACCAGCAACTGTCCACAACCAGGAGAGTACACCACGAACACTGTCATACCAGATGACACTCATACAAGAGATATACTCCATTGGGTCCCAAACAAACATCTCAGACGCTCACCCGAGAGACCACGCTCGTCGGATAACATCACTGAGGAAACATCGCTGAAACAACATAACCACCAAACTCCTCGGATAGAGGATCGCCGCTAGGGTCCGCTAGGGGATACCAAGACCCACTCCGGAATACATAACTCATAGATAGGGGATCACTCCCAGGGTCCGCTGGGGGATACCACGACCCGATCTGGTATACGTAGTTCTCACAGATAGGGGATCACACCCAGGATCCGCTGGGGGATACCACAACCCGATCTGGCACTCGATAGAATCTCCACACTCAGATAGAGGATCATCGTCCATATAAAGATGGTCACGACGATACCGGAACCCTATCTAGTATAACTCGCGATGTAGGGGATCGAACCGACGATGCCGCAACCCTACCGAAACCACGCGCTGAGTAGGGGATCGCATAACCAACGATACCGCAACCCTACTATAAAACACATGCTGAGTAGGGGATCGTATACCTGACGATGCCACAACCCAACTGAGCACGGCCCACCGCGTAGGGGATCATATTTTCGATGATGACATAAACCCTACGGGGTTAACCTGCTAGATAGGGGATCACCGCCCGTAAATAAGTGGTCACAGCGATACCAAGAACCCGATCTAGGTAAAGATGCTAGAGGATCCACTCCGGGCCCACCAGAGGGATACCACAACTCTAACAGTTTAAACATCCCATCGAGAGGGTCACAAACCCATACGATGGTTGTGATGCCACACGAACCCTTGTAGGAACGAACCAAGGGAGAACCCTCAACCACTGCTGGTCCAAACGTCGCTAACCCGAGCGACCCATCACAACGCCACACTGCGCACCTCATAAGCCAAAACTGAGGCCACCATCGCGTTCCACGCAGAAAAACACGCAGGATAGGCTGTTTACTTGCCCGAAACAGAGCACCGGTGAAAAAGGCACTATTCACCATAGCTAGCTCATGCAGGGCCCACACAACGATCCCAAAACTCATCGAGCGGACCACACCACGGCGATCCCCTCGGAAAAACAAGCGAAATTGACTACTCGCTCGTCCAAAACGGACACCCGGTGAAAAAGTAACTATTCACCGAAGGCCATCTCGGGTGGGGCCCACACCTGGATTCCGAAACTCATCGAACGGATCGCACCATTGCGATCCTCTTGGAAAAACACACAGGATCAACTATTCATCCGCCAAAATCGGACTCCTGGTCCAAAAGCTGTGTTTCTCTGCAAACGCCAAAACCCGGCCTCGTGGGGCCCGCACCCCGTTCTCAGTCCCAACACCCGGAAACCATCTCAAAAAGTCCGTCGTACCATCAGGGACTTAACGCCACTGACGGCACGTCAATCGGACGCTCCGGGTAGAAGTTACAACGGCCCGAAGTCGTAAAATAATAAAATAATATTATTTTATACGACGTTTCTAGCTCCCGGGCCACGATACCGAACTGTTAAACCCTCAAAGTGAGTTCAAAAGGTCCGTCTCGACACAAGGAGCGCGTCTCCGCAAACAGTTCGCAAATCGGAGTTACGGTTTGCGAGTTACGGGGGTTTAAAGAACCCCCAGAACATTCTGGCCGAACCACCGCAGGGTCGCCGGAAACCACCGCGCCGCCGCCGGACTCCGCCATGCCGGAGCCGGAAACCACCGCGTCGCCGCCGCGCCGCCGCAGAACTCGCCGGAATCCGCCATGGCCGCTGCGGGTCTCGCCGGAAAACCAGGTTTTTTGCCAGAAAACTTCCGGGAGCCATCGGGAGCACCCCGGTGCTCCAAATTCAGATCCGAAACATGTTTCGGAAAGCTCGGGACCCGAACTATACAAATATTATGAAAATTTGAAGAAAAACAACACAAAAACGGGATCCGGGATTGTAAAACCCAAACCGCCTACCTCGCGGGCGAAACGCCGACGTTCTGCCTCAGATCCGCGCTCCAAAGCTTCCGATCCGCGCTCCTGGAACGTCCGCCGTCAAATTCTGAGCTCGTGGGCACTCCGTTTGCTCGATTCGGCGGAGTGGAGGCGAAGAATGACGAAGAACGGCGAAGAACGATAAAAGGGGGGGGGGGCGCTGATATTTATATCAGCCGCCCGCTGGCGCCAAACCCGCCTCGGACCCGACGCCCGATGCGAACAAAAGTAAGGTCACCCCTAGGGTTAACGCGCCGTTCTAAACGCAACGGTGGTCTCATATTTTCCATCCGAGACTCCGTTCAGAAGTTATTCAAGCTGACGCTCGCACACTAACTTACCACTTATTTACGAAAACGCCCCTGGTGGCGTTTCTCACCGCAGGCCCGCGCCCGCAAGGTTTGCACCCCGACTAGGGTAAACGGCACATTTCGGACGCAACCGTGCCCTCAGATTCCCGTTCTGAGCTACCATTTAGGAGATACCACACCCCCGCCACGTGCATAGTATAAAAAATACTTAATATTTTTATAAAATTAATTCTGGGCACACCGAACCTCGCAATCTCACGCCGTCTTCGCGCCTAGCTCTGGAATTATTCGTAGAAATATTCCAAAGTCTGACAGGGCCAAAAAACCGAGTCGCTACATCCTCCCCCCCTTAGAACTTTTAGTCCCCGAAAAGCCCTAAGCACAAGGAAAGTGACTGGACTCTCAACTGGGTCTCACACACCAGCGAGCTCACCAACCAACACCCACACAGGGTCTTACCAACGCCCTGAACAAAACTCGAGCAAGAAAAAAAAGGAAACAAGGCGTACCTCGATCCATCCGTGGTGCCTCTGGGTCGACTGCCTCTAGGGCATGCAGCTGTCCTCGCCCTCGGCCACCAGCTCCCTGAGCTTGGCGTGGACCACCTGGGGGTGGGGGTGGTGGCAACTGGTACTGCCTACCACCGCCTCCCGTTGTACCAGCTCCGCCGCCACGTCCGCCGCCCTGCGGATCTCCTTGCTCGAGACGCTGCCTCTGCCAGGGTGGTCCATCGACCGGCTCCCTCTTAGAAGCACGTCGGGTCGGACAATCTCTAGCAATATGTCACTGACCGTCGCAAGCATAACACCGCCTCTCTTGCGGCTGACCAAAACTGGCCTGCGAGCCCTATGAGCCCTGAGGGTCAGATCCTCCATCCTGGGGTCGCCTCCTGAAACGTCGGCCACGTCCAGACCCCTGAGTCTGACATCGGCTACTAGATGTCAATCCGACCATCGAAGTCTCAGCTCTCGAGTGCCCAACACTAACAAGGGGCATCTGCTCAGCCAGAAAACTCTCCACCACCAACGCGCGCTCCAGCACTCCAACATAGGTGGGCAGGCACAAGGAAACCACACCTGCTCAGATGTCCCTGCGTATGCCCTGCTCGAAGGTCCGAGCCCTAAAGAACGGGTCTCGAACCATATCCAGGGAGTAGCGCGACAGGTCTGTAAACCTTGCTGAGTATTCTGACACAGTCATGCTCTCCTGACGAAGCTGCAGAAGCTCCGGGATCCGCACTGACCTCAGCATCACTGGATAAAACTCCTCCCTGAAGAGCCGCTCAAACTCTGCCCATGTGAGTGTCTCCTCTTCATGGGACTGTGTCACCAAACTCCATCATCGCCCGGCAGAACCATGCAGAAGGCTCACCGCTAGGACCACCATCTGATCTGGAGGTTTCCTCACTAGGCGGAAAACCCGGGTGACTGACTCAAGCCAGTCATCAGCTGCCTAGGGGTCTGGATCACCCCGGAACCTCAGAGGTCGCTGCCTCTGGAACTCGTGCAGCGCCTTCAGCCTGCGCGCAACCTCGTCCTACACCGCCGTCACAATCAGCTGCTCGACAGGTGGTGGCTCAACCGACAGACCACCTGGAGGTGCAACCTCAGAGCCTGCGCCCTGCTCCACCGCCTCTACACGGGGCGGGTCATCAGCACAATCCTGCTGTGGAACCCTCGCTGGCTGTCGTCGTGGAGGGATCCTAAAATACATTCAATACGCACCACGTTCAAAGAGTATATCTGGAGAGCTGACTCAAGAAGGACATGGAAAACCCAAAAACCCAGTCCTATATGATGCATGTTCCATTATGTCCCTGCGACCAGTGTACGAATGTCCCGAGTCGAACGGCAGGTTATCAGAGTCCTGGTGTATGGATACGTCGGCCGCCGCACCAACACTGGAGTCCCTGGCCTGAAAGCCGAACTCGAAGCACCCTAACACTGCCGCTATGCAACCCAAACCAAACTCATAGCTAGACCAGCTACACTCTGAGATCCCAAAGGTGGAACCTGCTCTGATACCAATCTGTCACGACCCGACCCAACGGGGCTCGAGTCGCGACTCCCCAAGACCACCTCCAATAGGCCAGGGGTTGGCGACCAGCGCCGAGTAGGCTATCACACACTTGGGAGGCATTAGCCTAAGGTACCTGTACACACGCACCCACAAACACCTCCATGCAATAGTGCAGAGATATAGAAACTGGAAAGTAAATGCATGCATACACTATCCCACAACCAGAGAGCAACAACAAAAGTACAAGGGAAAAACAGGGCCCACCAAAAGAAAACTACAAAGCGCGTCCAACCTGATCTGAAGAAGGGGAACACTGCCCCAACACCCACCGGAAAGCTCCCTCGGCACAGCTCCGGTAAACACCCCGGTCAACCCGCTCACTAAGCTCCGCCTGCTCTGGGTCCTCCTGGGACTCCGTCAAAAGGCATGTGGTCTGCACAAGACACAAACATGTGCAGGCAAAGCCCGTGCAGGGGTGAGTATAAACATACTCAGTAGGCACCCCAAAAACCCAAAACCCAAGGGAGCAACTGAAAGGCAACAGTCCGCTCAATCTAGCCAGAGGGAACCCAGACGAGAGAGAAACTCCATCTCGTGACCATCCTCGGCTAAACACAACAAGTCTTCTCAGCTCAGCTCAGGTGTATGCCCATACATACACCTTGAACAATCCAGATATACACAGCTCATGCCACAATGCCACAAGAGGTACCAACCTCATCACCAGCAACTGTCCACAACCAGGAGAGTACACCACGAACACTGTCTTACCAGATGACATTCATCCGAGAGATATACTCCATCGGGTCCCAAACAAACATCTCAGACACTCACCCGAGAGACCACGCTCGTCGGATAACATCACTAAGGAAACATCGCTGAAACAACATAACCACCAAACTCCTCGGATAGGGGATCACCACTAGGGTCCGCTAGGGGATACCAAGACCCACTCCGGTATACGTAACTCACAGATAGGGGATCACTCCCAGGGTCCGCTGGGGGATACCACGACCCGATCTGGTATAAGTAGTTCTCACAGATAGGGGATCACACCCAGGATCCGCTGGGGGATACCACAACCCGATCTGGCGCTCGACAGAAGCTCCACACTCAGATAGAGGATCATCGTCCATATAAAGATGGTCACGACGATACTGGAACCCTATCTGGTATAACTCGCGATGTAGGGGATCGAACCGATGATGTCGCAACCCTACCAAAACCACGCGCTGAGTAGGGGATCGCATAACCAACGATACCACAACCCTACTATAAAACACCTGCTGAGTAGGGGATCGTATACTCGACGATGCCACAACCCTACTGAGCACGGCCCACCGCATAGGGGATCATATTTCCGATGATGCCACAAACCCTACGGGGTTAACCTGCTAGATAGGGGATCGCCGCCCGTAAATAAGCGGTCACAGCGATACCAAGAACCCGATCTAGGTAATGATGCTAGAGGATCCACTCCGGGCCCACCGGAGGGATACCACAACTCTAACAGTTTAAACATCCCATCGAGAGGGTCACAAACCCATACGAAGGTTGTGATGCCACACGAACCCTCGTAGGAACGAACCAAGGGAGAAACCTCAACCACTGCTGGTCCAAACGTCGCTAACCCGAGCGACCCGTCACAACGCCACACTGCGCACCTCCTAAGACAAAACTGAGGCCACCATCGCGTTCCACGCAGAAAAACACACAGGATAGGCTATTTACTCGCCCGAAAAAGAGCACCGGTGAAAAAGGCACTATTCACCATAGCTAGCTCGTGCGGGGCCCACACAACGATCCCGAAACTCATCGAGCGGACCACACCACGGCGATCCCCTTGGAAAAACAAGCGAAATTGACTACTCGCTCGTCCAAAACGGACACCCGGTGAAAAAGGTACTATTCACCGAAGGCCATCTCGGGTGGGGCCCACACCTGGATTCTGAAACTCATCGAACGGATTACACCATTACGATCCTCTTGGAAAAACACATAGGATCGACTATTCATCCGCCAAAATCGGACTCCTGGTGCAAAAGCTGCGTTTCTCAGCAAATGCCAAAACCCGGCCTCGTGGGTCCCGCACCCCGTTCTCAGTCCCAACACCCAGAAACCATCTCAAAAAGTCTGTCGTACCATCAAGGTCTCAACGACACTGACGGCACGTCAATCGGACGCTCCGGGTAGAAGTTACAACGGCCCGAAGTCGTAAAATAATAAAATAATATTATTTTATACGACCTTTCTAGCTCCCGGGCCACGATCCCGAAGTCTTAAACCCTCAAAGTGAGTTCAAAAGGTCCGTCTCGACGCAAGGAGCTCGACGCCACAAACAGCTCGCAAATCGGAGTTACGGTTTGCGAGTTACGGGGGTTTAAAGAACCCCCGGAACATTCTGGTCGGACCACCGCGGGGTCGCCGGAAACCACCGCGCCGCCGCCGGACTCCGTCGTGCCAGAGCCGGAAACCACCGCGTCGCCGCCGCGCCACCGCGGAACTCGCCGGAATCCGCCATGGCCGCCGCGGGTCTCGCCGGAAAACTAGGTTTTTCGCCGGAAAACTTCCGGGAGCCACCGGGAGCACCCCGGTGCTCCAAATTCAGATCTGAAACCTGTTTCGGAAATCTTGGGACCCGAACTATACAAATATTATGAAAATTTGAAGAAAAACAACACAAAAACGGGATCCCGGGATTGTAAAACTCAAACCACCTACCTCGCGGGCGAAACGCCGACGTTCTGCCTCAGATCCGCGTTCCAAAGCTTCGGCTGCGTGCTCCTGGAACGTCCGCTGTCGAATTCTGAGCTCGTGGGCGCTTCGTTTGCTCGATTCGGTGGAGTGGCGGCGAAGAACGATGAAGAACGGCGAAGAATGATAAGGGGGGGGGGGGGGGCGCTGATATTTATATTAGCCACCCGCCGGCACCAAACCCGTCTCGGACCCGACGCCCGATGCGAACAAAAGTAAGGTCACCTCTAGGGTAAACGCGCCGTTCTGAACGCAACAGCGGTCTCAGATTTTCCATCCAAGACTCCGTTCAGAAGTTATTCGAGCCGACACTCGCACACTAACTTACCACTTATTTATGAAAATGCCCCTGGTGGCGTTTCTCACCGCAGACCCGCGCCCGCAAAGTTTACACCCAACCTAGGGTAAACGGCACATTCTGGACGCAACCGTGCCCTCAGATTCCCGTTCTGGGCTACTGTTTAGGAGATATCACACCCCCTCCACGTGCATAGTATAAAAATACTTAATATTTTTATAAAATTAATTCCGGGCACACCGAACCTCGGAATCGCACGCTGTCTTCGCGCCTAGATCTGGAATTATTCGTAGAAATATTCCAAAGTCTGACAGGTCCAAAACCCCGAGTTGCTACAATTATACATTCCATTTAATAAAAATAATAATCTATTACTTTTAAAATAGTCTTCTGGTAGACTATTTATCAAGTTATGATAGATTAAATTGTATCCCCTTTTGGATCATGTTTCATTGTTAACCATTACTCTCTTGCCTCTCATTTCCATAGAACAGAATAAAATGAACTAATACATGAACAGTAAATAAGAATATTTATTTGTTTACCCTAAATGGGTTATATCTAAGGATTAAACAATGTTAATGTGTAAGTGTTCCAAATCCATTGTAGATCATTGATGTTAAATGTTCAAAGTGGATTCACTGTCACAATAGTTTTAAAATCATCCTTTTATTAAAATATCACTCTTCTCTCTACTGAAGTGAAAACATTTATCCTCTTTAAGAAGATTATAATAACCATTATCCTCTTTGAGTCGATTTACAGTTGAATGGGTGTGATTAGATACTCCTTTTTTAAAAATTAGATGAAAATATCATTCTTGATTAACTTATATTCCACAAAACCCCATCGATTTTATTCGCTTTCTTCATATTGAGAAATTTTTGATAATTATAATACTCACCACATTACTCCATAATGAAAATTCCCAACAATATTACCCATGTAATTCCATAATTTTATGCACCACATTATTCAAATAAAAATACTCCTTGGTGTTTTTATACTACACAGTTCCTTTCATGACTACAAAATGTATATGCACTACACTATTCACCATGTCACTCATGAATGTTTATTACCAAAATTGTTCACCATGTGACTCTAAAGGTTTTATACACCACAATGTTCCCACATGACTCCTTAATGTTTACACACTACACTATTCACATTATGTATCTATAATGTGTACAGAAATTACTTATCTACATGTGTCACTCGTATCCATTTTGATTCAGAAATCTTTTTGAATTAATAGAATTCCATGGTATAGTCTGCAATAAATATTTTTTGGCACACTCAATAGTTTTACTGGGGGTTTATATATAGGCAAATACCCCAGGAAGGCCTACAAAGTTGAAATTACTATTGACCCCTTGGTTAATCCATTTTTTTGGAATCCATTATACATAAATGGTTTTTTGAAAGATATAATATACACATAATAATAGATTTTTATTAATTAAGTTTTTTTAATGACCTACATGAATAAAAAATGATATTAATATCATGGGTAACATAGGAAAATTAATTAAGGGTTGTATTAGAAAATAAAAAATTAATAATTATTATGTTTGATATGGAATGGTGATCGCAATATCTAACCCAATATTATGATGAGACAATTCCATTGTTAAAGTTACAAGAACAAGCCTGTCACTGATTTCAACATCACTAATCATAACTAAAATACTTATTAAATTAAATTATGAAAATATTAATCATTATAAAAAATGTATTCATATTCCATTAATCATCCCATAATAATGAAATTTGTATCCATGAAACTAGTACATAACAAAAACAATGATAACAAATAAACATATGATAATGAAAATAAAATATAGGTAACAAATATATTGATAATAAGTGATTATAAATTAAGTTTATAAAAGGTTATAGATATAAATAAAGTTGTAAAATATGTTATTGAGAGAAATAATTTTTTTATTTATGAGTTTAGAGCATTTTCATATTAGTGGAATTAATTGTAAGGTTTATCTTGAATCAACTTATTTTCATGGGTTATAAAGATATCTATCTCACTATGTCATAGTAAATATAATATTTCATTTATTATATGATTATATTAAAATACCATTCCTCATCATTTTTTTGGCCAATTAAATTGTGGTAAACCATTATTATTATGGGTTGATGATGATAAGAATAATTCACAACATCAAAAATGTGATCTTTATTTTACCATTCTTTGTATAATCATCAGACTAATGTTTTAATTTTTTATTTTCCAATAATATCTTGTTTTTTCTTTTAATATTCATGATTTTATTCACCACTTTTCTAATGAAATATTTATCACTCTCTTTACAACAAGGGGTTTAATAAATCTATTTTTAACAAATAAAGGTGTTTATTATTCATGTTTTTATTTTTTATCTTCCAATCCAAATTTTATATATAAAAACATTTTATTTTTTCGATGAAAAAATACTAGGATTAAATTGAATAAGTTTTTTAATTATATTCATATTACGTTTATGATTTTAATTTTGAATGTGGTTCTCAATTTCACCTTATTAGAATAATATTAAGATGTGTTTTCTCAAACTCATCTTCATGGTTTCATTTAAATTTTACTCTTTCAAAAAATTATTGCTCATAGAGGTTGTCATTGTGAATTTCCCTATAGATACCTTATTTAGTTACATATTATTTATGATTGAATGACATTATTAATCATTAAAATAATTTATTTGATATTATTTAATTCTATTTTGAAATAAATTAAACCCATTTTATTTCCAAGGGATCATTATGATATGTTGAAGGAAAGATTTAAAATAGAAAAATTATTTATAGATGTTGATTAATGGGATACTAGAAACTTCATTGATTTGGTAAGGTTTTCATATGTCATGATATTCCCATGTATCATAGGTTTAGGAAACCTAAGTCACTAATGGAATATAGTTTTATGAATCCTATGTCACTACTCAGACATAAGACTGTGATGCCTAAGACACTGTGTAATTACTCCTTATTCTTTTTATTGTGTACTAGTTTACTATCTCTCTATATTTAAATCAAATTCCATATCATTAAACATTTTAATTATCCCCATGTCTCATATTTATTACCTAACAATTCCATACTCTTATTTAATGGAATAGGTTTTCCTGCATGAGATTTTAGTTCTTGGTATCATAGCTTATTGTTAATTCTTATTATTCTAGTATATTTGTAATACTATATTTATTAACAACTCATTTCTTCTCATATGAATATTATCTAACTCCATGATGATATATTTATAATTTATTCCCTGTAAATGAATTTGATCACAACAATTACGAAAATACATTTAAACATCCATTCATCAGTTTTGTGAGATTATCGAGGGATATAATGTTTCAGCTACAAAATTTATGTAAAAAAATATTTTTAGCCTATTTCATATTTATTTATATCTCTGATAGGGTTAAAAGACTATATTTTAAAAATTGAACATGGTAGATTGGGTTTAGGGAACTATAGTTGGTATTAGATCCTGTTTTAATAAGTTTTAAATTATTTTAGTTATATTAGTCTATTATGATCAGAGAACATTAGTGAAAACCATTAAGATAAGACTATGTACTAAATAACATCATGAAATTTTGGTAAAGTTGATATCTGGTTATTTTCCTATTCATTACTTCTATGTTAGGATACCAAAAATGGGGTGGAACTATAGAAAATATGGACCTAGGGGTAATCACCATGAAAATTTCTTGTTGATTATCAACATGATTTTCACTCTACGCATGATGAGTTTGTCTAACACTACACATCTAGCTAGCCATTCCGAGAGGATATTTTTTTTTGAAAATATGGTCTCTATGAACCATTACTAATTATTAGAGAATATTATTTTGTAATGGATAGAGTACCTAATAAGTGATATATAATGAACAACCTGTATTGAAAAATATAATTTTATATGTTAGGGTACATTTAAAATTTAAAATTTATTTATTTTATGTTAACAGTTTTATTTTTTTATGTCATTTTTTTATCATTTAGTTATCATTATTTATGGATTTTTTTTGGAAGAAAATCTATATTAATAATGGGTGTTATGGAACATTTGGTTATGTTCTAAATGAGCCATTACAAAAGATGAAACTATGAGTATAGAATATTATAGTTATTCTCAATCAAATGTATCAATCTATAAATAATTAAAAAACACATGTAGAGCTCTTTAAATAACAAAATTAGAATATTCATACAATAAAATCATTCATATGATAATGTCTAACTTCCTTCCATTGATCTCACAAACTACACATTGATGAGAAATGGATTTTTGTGATGAAAAATATATTTTTATTTCATCCGTTCTCTAAACATTATACAGTTGTGTTAGGAATTTAACATTCGTATAATAAGGATGTTTTTCTGTAGGGAACTCATTAAGATTATATTGAAAAAATGAGGATAAAATCTCTATTTAATGAGATAAGTTTATGAAAATAATAAACACCTAATATTTTTCTCACTGTATTCACACAAAAATGGTGTGGGAATTAATTGAGTGGACTCCAAAATAGGATGAATCCATTGGTATATATAAAGTGATATCATTGAATCTCACAAGGTATACATATGTATTTGTCTCAAATTATGAGATAAAAATTTATCATTTCACAGTTTATAAATTTAAATTAAATGAAAGGAATGATTAGTTAGATAATTTTGAAGATATAAAGTGTGTTTCAATGTATAGTGAAAGTTTCAACAAAGATCGGAGAATCTCAATATTTAATTGGGATAAAATAAAATGTAGATTATTATAGAAGCTTCAATGATAAGTCATGTGGGGAAAAATTCAAATACCCTTATTTCAAGAAATATTTATGAAAAACCAATGTATATACCTAAAATAAACTATAGGTTGTTTTATTACTTATGGAATAACATTACATCATTCACGTAAGGGAATATGTATCATAAAAAGGATGGGTAATGAAATATATGAAAATAATGTCCATGTTAAAGCTCAACATAGTCTCAAATGCATCAAATTTGGGGAGTTTGGGAATTATGTAGTCGATTCCTTTACACAAGATCTAATGTATAGAATAGTACCTAACATCATAATAACATTATGGAGAAAGGATGCATGTGTGCTATCAAGACAACTCAGGTGGATCACAATTATTAAGTGATGAATGTTATACTTGTTTCCCACATTAGATATTTGAATGAATTATTCATTTATTTATTTTTTGAAAATATTTCATATTATAGATGATTTAAAATAAGTGTTAACTCGACAATTCGATCTTTGGATATTGATATTTCTATGAAAACATAATGATCCATGTTTATCACTTATATGGCATATAGATCTTCTCTGATAAAAATGTTTGTAAGAAACTTTATTTAGATATAATTTTTCATTCATTTGTTTAATTTTATATAATTTTGTTTATGGATAGGCTTTTGTGTTTACAATAGATATAAGTTATATGGATAGGGAAATCAAATTTTACATCTTGAAATATCATTTCATTAAATGTAAATATACAAAGGATAATGAAATCCGTTTTGATGAGAAGTAAATAATATGTTTCATTAAACATGGAAATGAGTAACCCATAGGTCTAATGATCTTGGAGGAGGTTTACAATGGTGACATCATGTTAGTAAAGAAAATATAATGCTTTATTTATAGATAAACAACATGAATTTTTACCATAGCATGAAGTTGATATTTTAATTAAACTCATGCCAAAATACATTAATATCAATGTGTACTTATATAATAGACCATGTTGAGAAGATAGAATTAAATAAGAATCTATAAGATAATCTGGATGAGGTTTTTATACATCTCAGTGATCCACCCTAGGATGTAATAATCATCTTTTCCCAAAAAAGGAATGGATCAATGAGACTATTAATTGATTATTATGAGATTAATATGATCCTGATAAAGAAAAAATATTATATACCATGTATTGATGATCTATTCAATCTAATAAAATAATGTCACAACTTCTTGATGATAGAACCTCTATAAGTATAACATTAGTTAAGGGTCAAAAGGGGTACCTTTTGAAGATCAATTTCTATATGATTTATGGACAGTATAAATTTATAGTGATTGAATTTGGGATTATAAATTATAATTCAATATTATTTAATATTATGAACCAATTATATATAGAAAATATTTACTAAATTGTGGCTACCTGTATAGATGATATAATTATAAATTATAATAGAAATGATTAACATTTGGATTTTTTTTAGATTTTTGGATGACATTAACATGGATGAAACTGTTTTAATTATATAGAAAAATTAAATTTTTTCATATATATTATATCATTATTTGGCCTTTTAATTGCGGTCACTGACATATTGGTAGATCTATAAAAGTAAAAATCTATTGAAAAATTGCTCGGGTTGACCACAGTAAACATGATTCATAGTTTTATTAGGATGATTGGCTAATATAGTAGAATCATCAAAAATTTGTCCTGGATATAAAATAACCATACCTTGTTAACAATTAAGGGGTTGAATTTATTTTTGGAAAAAAGAATGTGATATATGTTTCAAGGATGTAAAGAAGAGGTTGGTCACTAAAACCATACATAAATTACCTAGTAGTGGGTAATTTGTTTTAATATATTGGGAATGTTTATTAAATATCTTGGGTTCCATTGTTATATAGAATATTATTGTAATTTTTTGTCCCTCACCACACATAAAACATGTTATCAATATTACTCAATGTATGCTTTGGACCTGGAAATTGTGATCATTAAAATAATGATTTAGTTTTTCTATCTCTATAGTGATAATTTTGATATATATACTGGTTAATAAATATTTATATGTATATTAAAACAAAATTAGATAAAAATTATAAAGTATATGGTTGGAATGAATCAAAGGCTATTACTCCTTAATATATTACCGACCATAGAATGAAAACAAGTAAGTCAACACTTTGACTAGTAAATATAATTCATCCTTTTCCACATTGGGGGATGAAAATTGCCTAAAAATTATTGTTTTTAAATGGTTCAATCATAAATTCATAAGGGGAGTTGATAGATATGTTATTTCCACAGTGATTGATCAACCATCTTTCCACATAAATATAAATGAATCAGGGTTATAAGATTTAGAGCTATAGAAAAATGAAGATGTCACGACCCATCCCCGGGGGCCAGTAATGTGACTACCTCAAGCCTTCCTTCTATAGGTCAGGGGATGGCGACTAGCACCAAAAGCATAAATCCCTAAAATTAGGAAAACATTGCCTTTATAACCTGAAAACGCACATAGTAGAGTAAAAGATAGAAGCTAAACACTAAGTAATACTGTATAACAAAAGTGTGATGAAATGTAAAAGGGGGCTTGAAATACCAGCCCAACTGTAAAGTACAAGAAACTGGAAGAATGGAAAACAACTCATGGATCGTCCACTGAGAAATGCTACCTGTAGGGTAGGTATAGATAGCCTCCACAACACTCCATGTATGTCCATATCCACCATATACCATCACGCCATATGGTCCACCTCTGAGTACCGTCCAGTCCTGGTACACTCAGCCTTACTCAGCGCTGTCTGTCATCTGCATCCAATACAAATAGGTGCTAGCATAGCCCGTACGGGGGTGAGTATACCGATACTCAATAGGGACCCCGAGACCCTGAAGGTCTCACAGAAACCAACAAGGATTACCACCCTGTTTAAAATCAATAGACAACCCCACATGGGTATATTCCCATAAATATACCTAAGTTATCAAATAAATCCATATCAATCATGAGAAAAACACAAAAGTTACTGACTCAGCTCACACAGGTATACAACTCACAAAGAGTGTTAGAGATGATTAGATGAAGACACTAAATCATATATTCTGTCGAACCCACGTATGATCTAGGAATAATAGTCAGAGATATCGAACCCACACCAGATCCAGTAATAGTATTAGAGATATCGAACCCACATAGGATCCAAGAATAGTATCAGAGCTGTCGATCCCACACAGGATCCAGGAATAGTAGTTAGAGGTGTCAAACGCACAAAGGATCCAGGAATAGTAGTCAGAGATGTCAAACCCACACAGGATCCAGGAATAGTAGTCAGAGCTATCGAACCCACACATGATCTAGGAACAGTAGACAAAACACATCCATCCATAGGGTTTCTTCATGAAGCACGCTTGGTTCCAGGAGGGTATCCTTCTCAAGCCAAGAGTCAATACATCAACTCCCACGAAGTCCCACGAAGGTGTATCTCAAAGGTCATGCCACTTCATAGAGGAAAAAACCAAACAATTCATGTCCAATACACTGAGGAAGAGAAGACCATTCCATTTACCAAAACGTACAAGGTGTGTTGGAATAAGGTACATGCCATGTAGACAGACCTTAGGTACTGCTCGTGTGTAATGGCCAGTGTCGAAAGGCTAGTCGTGTAGAAATTTAAGTACACGACATGCGGTATGGTTACATGTTGTGTCCAATAAACTGGGTTTGACTCTGTGTACAATAGCCATGTTCCCATACACGACCTCAACACATGGTTTACAACACATGTAACTGGTACACAGGGAAGCCCAGGTCACTGGCCTTTCCTTTCCATGTGGTGGAGTACATGCCCTTGTGCTTCACCCTCTGTCCATGTATCCTCGGAATACACGTCGAGTCTTGCGTAGCCGCCTTTTCCTATCTGTCTGAAGAGTACACACAGTGTCTCTATGTCATGTAATTATTCCCGTGTCTATGTAATTATCAGAATACACACAGAGTCTCGCGTAGCTACCTCTGCGAAGCTGTGTGAAGAGTACACGCAATGTGACAGGGGTCACACACCGTGTGATGTTCATGTGACTCCCATAACCCAAACCGTAGTACGCTCATACTACACGACATGTTCTTCCGAAGTACACACTGTGTATTCTAGTATTTTCTAGAAACGATGCTTCTGGATAGTGCACCTTAAGTAATGCCAGTTCTTTTTTCTCGACGGTCCGATCTCCATTAAATTGCAGACTATAGATCGCCCTTAAGTTCCAAAATCATTACGAGTGTTTTCGGGCCACCGATCGGCTCCGAAAACAAGTTATGATTAACTCGCTCGAGGAACGGTCGAAGAACGATCTTCCTAGTTGAGTCTGATCCATCGCCAACTATCTTTGTCGCACCTCCGCTATGTCGTCGTGATGTGGGGTATTCAATTTAGGATCGTTGCATCACTCAAGGAACCCTCAATGTTCCATTGTTCATCACCCAAGAAGAACGCAAACAAACACACCACAAGAAGTATAGCGGAGGAATCAAGTTGTGTATGTTTGGCCTGGTTCTTCCTTATTAGTTTGATAGAAAGAAGTTCAATAGTATTAAAACAACATATGAGAAAACAAAATAACATTGATCAAATAAAATACACCATTAACTTTTTTTGTTGATCGTCGACGTTGGCGTAAGAAGGCGTATGTCGATTCGTTGTAGACGAACACGTCCTATGTCGAAGGGTTACGAAGAAGGAAGTCAAAAATGATCCTCACCAACATTCTCCATTGGAAGAACACGTTCTTCATTCTTCCTTGGCGAGGGATTTTCTACCTCATCTCTCTCTCCTCTCCCAAGATCCACTAAAAAACAAATGCAATCCCAAAATAATGGATTAAGTTAATCTATTATTTAATTGTTTGAAATAAATTCACAATTGGTCGATTAATTAAATGTGAAGGATTTGGAATATTATGTGTTATCGGAGTTGAAGAGGCTCCCCTACACTTAATGGAAGGTGGAGGGTTTCTCCCCATTAAAGGTGAATTTCAAAGGGGCTTTAACCTCGGGTGGTCCCCACCAGAATAAACAAAAAGAGGAGGTTTAGACCTTAGGTGGGCCACACATCCATAACCTCTCATGGGATGTTATGGTGTGGTGGTCCCCACCTCCAACCTCCACATGTAGGTTTTAACCTTCTAATAAAAATAAATTTTACACAAACATATTTTTATTTAATTGTTTCATTAAAAACCCAAAAACTAACTTTCATTTTTGACCATCTTTCGTTGAGGTGAATGTCTTCTAAAGTGAATATCAGTGCTGCGAGTTCAACAGTGCCCTAGGATTTCAATTCCAAGAACCGTTTCAAATGTTATAAAAACCCGCTCATACGTTTAGTAAACATACTGGAACAAAACCTCAGAAATTGATTCCGGGACACCGGGCCTCAGAATCACGCACTGTAAATTTTCACGGACTCATAAAATTTACATGTATTAAAAAAAATTCCACGGAATTTTCAGGTCTTTTTATTCTCCCCATATCTTGGATTTACGTCCCCGTAAGGTAAAACATGAACTAAGGGAACAAGTGGGGGTACTGATCATGCATCTGAGCCTCCCACTCCCATGTGTCTCCTGGAGGTTCCCATGCTGCCAGTGAATGTGCACTAGAGGTATCGACCTTCCACATTGGACCTGCTTCTGTCAATCCTCAATCTCTAATGGAACCTCCGTAAATGTCTCCCCATTGTCAATGCCAGGCTCTCCATGGTCGATGATGTTTGAAGGGTCGTTCATGTATCTCCTCAGCTGGGATATATTGAAGACATCATGCACCCAGTGCAACTGAGTTGGAAGAGCGATGTGGTATGCCATCTCACCAACTCTGCTAAGGACATGAAAAGGTCCGATGAAATGTGGAGATAACATGCCGCCTCGGCCAAATCTCTGTAGACCTCGTCGAGGTGAGACCCGTGGAAAGAAATGGTCACCATCCTCGAACTACAGAGGTCTCTGTCTCCTATCGGCATACGAATTATGCCTACTCTATGAAGTCTTCATCTTCTCCTAGATGATTTGAACCTTCTCCGTTGTAGCTCACACCATCTCTGGTCCCACTAGTGCAGACTCCCCATGGTCAGTCTACCACAAGGGTGATCTACAAGGTCTCCCATACAATGCACCAAAAGGTGTCATCCCAATGGTGTAGTGATAGTTGTTGTTGTATGAAAACTCCAACAAAGGTATGTAATACTCCCAACTACGACCGAAGTCAAGTACACGAGAACCTAGCATGTTTCTGAGGGTATGAAAGGTCCGCTCAGTCTGGCCATATGTCTGAGGATGGAAGGTGGTGCTCAGACGAAGCTACATCCTGAAAGCCTCCTGAAACACCTTCCATAATCGATAAGTAAACCGTGTGTCATGATCAGAGAAAATAGAAGAAGGTACTCTATGTATCTGCACAATCATTAGCACGTAGAGGCGTCCCCAAGCTCTCTACTGAACCCTGCTCTTGAATCGATAGGAAGTGGGATGACTTGGTGAGTCGGTCGACGATCACCCAAATTGAGTCATGAACCCTGCATTTTCGTGGAATACCCATCATGAAGCCCATGTATATCCCATCCCACTTCCACTTTGGGAACTCTAAAGGTTGAACCAAGACTGCTGGTACCTAATGCTCTACCTCCACTTTCTGACAAATGAGGCATCGAGAGACAATATCGGCTACCGACTTCTTCATTCCCAGCCACCAGTGTTGTCTTCGGAGGTCTTGGTACATCTTATAAACCCTTGGATGTCCTGCTAAAGTGGAAGTGTGGAAATCCCTCAACACCTCCTTCTGAAGTGCTACTGGTACCAAGGTACGTCCTCTGAAAAGGGTGAAGTTCTCCCCACCATCATAAAATCCATCAGGTGCCTTTCCTATGGATATATGAGCATGTCATTTATCGCAGTCAGTGTCTTCTGAATATGCCTCCCTGACTTGCTAAAGGAGTGGGGGAGTGACTCTAAGAGACTATAGAAAGGCTTCTCCGTCTCTATCTACAAAGGATATTTGTAAAGTAGCTAGATACTCTGCCACCATGCCTAGAAGCTATATACCAGATCTCCTACTATGTGAATCTACTACAAAGTTCCCCTTCCTAGGAATATATACTATCTCTAAGTCATAGTCCTAGAGTTACTCAAGCCATCGCCGCTATCTCAGGTTCATGTCCTTAGAAGAGAAGATATACATGAGACTCTGGTGGTCATAGAAGACTATGAAACGCTCGCCCATCAGATAGTGTCTCCACATCTTCAAGGCTAATACCACTACTACTAACTCCAGGTCAGGGGTAGCGTAGTTCTACTCATGTTGTCTCAGCTGACGAGAACCATAAGTGATAACTAGTTGCTCCTACATCATGACACATCTGAGTTTGTTCCCTAATGCGTCGTAGTAGACTCTGCCTCGTCTCTTGAAATCTCTTATGACATCCCTATGACAACACAAATGGTTTCCCTTTTCTCGTCAAGGCTGATAGAGGTTCTACAACTCTGGAAAAATCTAGAACGAATCTACGGTAGTAACCAGCCAAACCTAGGAAACTTCGTACCTACGTCACACTCCGGGGTCACTCCTAAGCACGTACCAACTCAATCATCACTGGAACCACTACAACTCCAGCCTCTAAGATGACATGTCCCAAAACGTGATCCTCTTGGATCCAAAACTGGCACTTCAAGAGCTTACCCCAAAGATGGTGCTCCTAGAGTGTGTCCAGAACTACCTGCAAATGGTAGGCATGGTCCTCCTCAGTAGTCGAGTAGATCATAAAGTCATCGATGAAGATTATGACAAAGCGATCGAGGTATTTCTGGAAAATCATGTTCACGAGTCCCATGAACACTGTTGGAGCGTTGGTTACACTGAAAGGCATAACCAAGAAATTGTAGTGGTCGTACCGACATCAGAAGGTCATCTTCTACATATCCTCATCTCGAACTCAGAGATGGTGATAGCCTAATATGAGGTATATCTCCAAGAACCATCGTTCCCCCTTCAGCTGATCAAAGTGGTCATCAATCCGCGAGAGTGGATACTTGATCTTCACGGTTACCTTGTGCAGGTGACGGTAGTCGACACAAACCCTCAAGCTTCCATCTGCCTTCTTTGCGAACAGAATCTGGGATGCCCATGGAGAAACACTAGGCCGGATGAATCCCTTCCCCTACATGTCCTCTAACTATACCTGCAGCTCATGAAGCTCTGCGGGATCCATCCAATAAGCGGGTGTAGATATCGGTGTTGTCCTGGGGTAAAGGTCAATGTAGAAGTCCACTTTTCTGCGAGGAGGTATACCTGGGACATCATCTGGGAAAATATACCCATACTGGTCCACTAATACCGGATAAGTCTGACTCTCCACATAAACTGCTACGAGGGTAAGGCAAGCCAACAAATGAGTGATTAGCTGCACCATCCTCCGAGTAAGTCCGTCCTGCGCTGCAAAGGAACCCTTCTCGCCGGTGAAGGTGAACCTGGTCCCATCTATTTGGACACAACACACTTTGCTTCTAATACAGTCGATTTGAGAATGTACTTTAGATAACCAATCCATACCCAAGATAATTTCATAAGGCCTCGACGCCGCTACTAGGAGATTCAAGCTGAAGATCACACCTCCTAGAGTAAGCTCACACCACCGACACCAGAGCGTAATCATCGAATCTTCTCCTGTATGAGTCTCTAGCCGTAAGGATCGAGCCAATAGATCCGTCGGTATCTCCAAGCTCTGAACGAGGGCAGTGGAAATGAAAGAGTGACTGGAACCTGTGACTATAAGATCTTTAGATATGGTGGAGTAGACACAGATCATACCTCAAATCATCTCCGAAGCGCTGTGGTCTTAAGACACTGCTGCCTAGAGCTGGCTCACTACTATCCACCTGCTCCCTGCGGTCAGGGTGGACCTCTTGGTGGGGGTGGTGGTGGTAACACCTCGTAACATTTCCCACCGCTAACTGCATGACCAGATCCTCTTCCACGTCCACCTACACTCTGCAGATCACCTCAATCGAACCTCTGCCTCTGCCTGGGAGGTCCCTACACTGTCTGTTGATCATCTGAACGGTGGGTCAGACAGTCATGAGCCATGTGACCTAGCCCACCACATGTGAAACACTGCATGATCCTCGTATGGATGGATTTATCTCATGTTCCATGCACAACCGAACCTATGTCCGGAGGTCGTCCACAAGATGGTTTGGTCTGCTTCGATCTCTATGACATCTGTCTGCTGCCTACTATAGAAAACCCTACTACGTGATGCCCGGTGGAGGATCTTGCTACTGGTGAATGATCATAAAGGAAACACTCCACTAAGAGGGCTAGCTCCCACACACCCACCTATGTTGGGATACTGAGAAAGATCATCGAAGCCCTGATCTCTCGCCTGAGCCCCTCCTTGAATGTTCGGGACATGAAGAATGGGTTCCATACCATATATATGGACTAGCGTGAGAGGTCGGTGAACCTCGTTGAGTATTGTTCCACCTTCATGCTACCCTGTTGCAGATGAAGTATCTCTTATATCTGCACATCACATAGGGTGGCTGGGAAAAACTCTGCCTGAAACATGCCCTCTTAGTCTGTACAAGGAAGTGATGCCTCGTCATGCACCTGGAGAATCAGGATCCACCATCTTCCTGCTTCTTTATGAAGGATACTCACGGTAAGAATCACCATAAGGTCGGCCAGTGTATCTACCAGTTTGAAGACTCTCACCACAACCTCCATCCAATCCTCTGCTGCTTTCAGTTCAGTCTCACCCCTGTACCTAGGCAGCCTCTAGTGTTGGAACCTGTGCAACACGCTCAAGTGTCGTGCACTCTCTGCTGTTGGGGATAGTGGTATCGATGGCCCAATGGGTAGTGGAAACGCTGGTTCCTCCGTTATGATAGGGCCCTGTATCGAGGCCATGTTGCTCGGTGGGATACCATCTCATACAAATCCTAGAAATCTGGTTGGTTGTCTGTGTGGAGGCATCCTATTAAGAAACAGGTGAGCCACAGTCAAAATGTTATACCCGGTGAGTTGACCCAAAGAGACCATAAAGAAAACTCTTCAAAACACACACACAATCAGTGTTTCTCGTGCACTGAGTCGGAAATCAAAAGTCAGGGTCCTAGGGTATGGATACGTCGGTCGTCGCACCAACACGAGACTCCCTGAACTGAAAACCACACTGAGTACCATTAACACTATTGCTTCACAGAAAATATCAGAGTCCTATGTTATGTGGTAGAACTGACTCCTTTGATACCAATTTGTCATGACCCGTCCCCAGGGGCCCATACCGTGACTACCCCAAGCCCACCTTCCATAGACCAGGGGCTGGCGACTAGCACCAAAGGAATAAATCCATTAAACTGGGAAGACATTGCCATAATAACCTAAAAACACACACAATAGAGTACAATCTGGATGCTAAACAAAAAGTAAAACTGTATAACAAAAGAGTGCGGAAAAGTAAAAGGGGTCTGGAAATACAAGCTCAATTGTAAAGTACGAGAAACTAGAAAAAGGGAAAAAACTCATGGATCATCCACCAGGAAATCCTACCTGAAGGTTCGGTGCAGATAGCCTCCAGAGCACTCCGTGTTCGTCTATCTCCTCTGTGTACCGTCACACCATGTGGTCCACCTCTTGGTAACATCCAGTCCGGGTACACTTAGACTCCGTCAGCACTGTCCATTGTCTGCATCCAACACAATGTGGTGCGGGCATAACCCGTGCAGGGGTGAGTATAACGATACTCAGTAGGGACCCCGAGATCCTAAAGGTCTCAGAAAAACCAATAAGTATAAACACATGTATGGAATCAATAGATAACCCCACTTTGGTATAGTCCCATACATATACCTTAGTTATCAAGTAATGCATCTCAATCATGATGAAAACACAAAAGTTATTGACTCAGATCACACTGGTATACAACTCACGATGACTGTTAGAGATGATTATATATAGCCACTAAATCATCTATTCTGTTGAACCCACCTAGGATCCAGGAACAGTAGTTAGAACTGTCGAAACCACACAAGATTTGGGAATAGTATCAGAGCTGTCGAACCCACAGAGGATCCAGGAACTATATAAGAGTTGTCGAACCCACACAGGATCTAGCAACAGTAGTCAGAGCTGTCAAACCCACACAGGATTGAGGAACAGTAGTCAGAGCTTTCAAAGTCACACAGGATCCAGGAACACTAGTCAAAGCTGTCGAACCCACACAGGATCCCGGAACAATAGACATAGTGCATCCAGCCATAGGATTTCCACACAAAGCACGATTGATTCCCGGAGGGTACGTTCTCCAAGCCAAGTGTCGATACATCAACTTCCCCGAAGTCCCATGAAATAGTATCTCAATGGTCCTACCACTTCATATAGGAAAAAACCAAACAATTCGTGTCCAAGACACAGAGGACGAGATGACCAATCTATTTACCAAAAACTACACGGTGTGTTGGAATAAGGTACACACTATGTAGTCGGACCTCGGGTACCGCCCGTGTGCGATGGCCTGTGTTGAAAGGCAGGTTGTGTATAAAAGTAAGCACATGGCATGTGGTATGGTTACCAGCCATGTCCATGAAATTGTGGTTGACTCCGTGTAAGCTGGCCATGTTCCCGTACACGGCCTCAACCCATGGTTTCCAACCTATGTAACTAGTACACGGGGTAGCCGTGTCACTAGCCTTCCCTGGCCGTGTGGTGGAGTACATGCCTGTTTACTTCACCCCATGTCCGTGTATCCCCAGAATACATTCTAAGAGTCGTGTATCCACCTCTTCCAGGCTATATGAAGAGTACACGCCGTGTCTCCAGGACCTATAATTCTTACAGTGTCCATGTATTTCTTAGAATACACACTGAGGCTCGTGTAGCCGCCTCTACCGAGCTATGTGAAGAGTACACGCTATGTGACAGGGGTCACATTCCATGTGATGTGCATCTGACACCCATAACCCTAACCACAGTATGCTCATACTAGACAGTGTGTTCTTCAGAAGTACACGCAGTTTATTCTAGAATTTTCTAGAAATGACACTTCTGGACAGTGTGCCTTCCTTGTTTCCCATTCTTCATTCTGATGGTCGGATCGCCACAAAACTTTAGACTATAGGTCACCCCAATGTTATGAAATCATTAACGGCTTTTTAGGCCTCCAATCAGCTACGAAAACATCTTATGATTCACCCACTCGAAGAAACGGTCGAGGAACGGTCTTCCCAATCTATTCTGATATGTTGCCCGCTATCGTCGTTGCACCTCCGCTAGGTTGTTGTGATGTTGGGTCATAAATTTAGGATCATTTCATCACACAATGAACTCAAAAAGTTCCATTGTTCATCACCCAAGAAGAATGCAAAGAACAAACCACATGAAGTACATCATAGGAATCAGGTCATGTTAGTTTAGCCCAATCTATCTGCATTAGTATCATATAAAGTGGTTGAAGAGGAATAAAAAAACATATGAGTAATAATAACAAAGTTGATCAAATCAAACACACCGCAACCTTTGTTTTCTGATCATCGTCGTCAGCGTGATAAGGTAGATGGTGATTCGCTTTAGATGAACACATCCTATGTCTAAGGAGGTTCCAAAGAAGGAAGTCTAAGATGATCTGTACCAGCGTTCATTGTTGGAAGAATGCGTTCTTCATTAATCGTTGGTGAGAGCTTTTCTCCCTCAAATCACTCTACTCTCCCAACCACTTCCAAAAGACAAATTTCAACCCAAAATAAGGGATTATGTTAATATATTATTTAATTGTTGGCACTAAGTTAAAAATCAGTTGATTAATTAAATGTGAAGGATTTGGAACATTAAGTGTTAGGGGAGTTGAAGATGATCCCCTACACTAAATGGAAGGTGGAGGGTTTCTCCCAATTAAAGGAGAGTTTCAAGCGGGGTTTACCCCCCGGTGGTCCCCACCATAATAAACAAGAAGGGGATGTTTAGACATCGGGTGGGCCCCACCTCGAGGGCTGACACATTTTCATTGTATAGGGGTGGTAGTCTTCTCAGTAATTTCTTCACAATTTCGATGTCTCTGATTTCTTCTCCAAGCCCCTGAATTACTCCAACCACATCAGTAATTCGATTGAAGAAGGAGTCTGTATTCTCATCAGGATGAATCTTCAGATCATCGAATCTATTGTGTATCACTTATAGTTTCACCTCCTTTACTTTTCTATCTCATTCTTAAATATTTTCAAGTTTATCCCACATGGACTTTGATGAGGTGAAACTCCTCACTTTTAGATAGATCTGATCATAAATTGGTGCGGTGAGAGCATTATGTGCTTTAGCATCTATATCATGAATTTTCCTATCTGTATGAGTCATAGCAAGCCCTATTGGATCAGAAACATTAATGCCTTGCACAATGGAAAACAGAACATCCATTACAAGGGATCTTAGATGAGATCTCATTCTATTCTTCTAGATCTGGAAATTACTTCCATCGAATAGAGGGACTCCCCTGACATTGACTGCATTCTCCATTACGACAAAGGAAAAATTCAACACCAACAACCTTTACATTCTGATACCACTTGTAGGACCCCAGGACACTATGAGAGGGGAGGGGTGATTTAGGGTGTCAACGTTTTATTTTAAAAGGATGGATCTTTTTCCCACATTGGTAGGAACTTGTTAAACCTTTATGATGGATATGAACAGAAAGAAAACATTCACAAGCAGAGAGATGACACAACACTTTCTACTTGATTCACCACTAAGGGCTACGTGCAAGGAGCATAAGCCGACTGGTTTTCAGTCGTACCAAATTACACTAAACTTCACTAGCTATGGGTTACAAAGGTTCGGGAATAGTCACTCTGTCCCAGGCTCACATACATTACAAAACGGTTCAGGGATAGCTCACAGCGTCCCACAGGTCACTCTCGTTTACTCCCCCTGGCTCACTGCCTTTGCAGAAGTCTCACTCAGTTTATAGATGTGAAGGTCTCTTCATCATTTCAAAAGAATGCATCCTATGTTGTATGTAGATGCTCTATTGAAGTCCAATTCTCACTAGTAGACAAATCTCACATGGCACCTAAGGTATCGGGCAATCTTCTAGCTTTCGTACAACTTCATTGAGACATGCGTATTTCCACAACACCTGGCGCACTTCTCTAGGTCAGCATGCAAGTTTCAAATCCGGCGGGCAATTCACAACTGGCACGCAAGTCTACCTCAACCACATGCATGACACACACTTCCTTATCACTATACATGCATGAATCTGCACCTTTAACTCCCAAACCGCATTGGTCGTGCAGCTAACAACTGGCGTGCAGCCTCTACTTGAGCGACCCAACTACCACTTGCGTGAATCAACCACTTGCGCAATGAGATCTCTGAAAATATCTAAGCCTTGAACTTCATGAAGAATGAAGAGGAGTGGTCCTCTATTAAGAGGCAAACATGACCCCCTGCGCGATGGCACGCTAGTTTCCACATGGCGCGCAAGTCTCGGCACGCAGCCCAAACCGCCCTAGCCTCTGTCACGCAACTCACTTGCGTGACCCAAACAATACTTGTGTAGCCTTATTTTATTTTCCATATTTCCATGTTATAATCTTGAAAGAAACTAGGCGCTCATGTTCTCTCTCCTTCATGTACATGATGCACAAGTCACTTTGCCAAAAAAAACTTTTCAACATTTGTCGATTTCCAAGCCCAAAAATTTGGGAAACACTGGGAAACAGCGCCACCTTTAATACTGTTGTCTGCTTGAACAGTATGATCACATTTCTAGTACTCATTCTGAACATCCACTGAGGATTGTCAACAAACACTAACTATACTCCAATTCATTCATAGAAGATCATGTTTCCAACAATACACCCCTTTGGGTTTGATAGAAATCAGGAAAAAAAATTCAACAGATCCCCATCCATGTGAAAACCAAAAAACACGAGAAACAACTCATCCAACACTCTAAGTCTACATGAGTAATGCCTGGTGTAGAAAACAGGAGTAGAAGCTTGAATTGTGTTCCAGTGTTTTGGAATTCTCCACCATTGACAATAAAAACAAAGACCGGTAATTTTTCCAATGTTCAACTCAAATTATACTCCCCCTGGATAGTATCAACCGCACAAACCTGCATCACATCCATAAAAGATAAAAACAGTTATCATAATCAGGGAGAGGGGTATTGTGTAACCTCTTTATGCACTGGGAGGTGGCTGAACATCGATGTTCAACCGATACTTTTCAAACACAGCCGCTGACAGTGGATTCGTCAGGATATCAGCCACTTGCTCATCAGTTCCCACTTGATCCATTATAATCACCCCTTTCTCAACTTTTTCATTGATAAAGTGTTACCCGATTTCAATATTTTTTGATATCATGAATATAATTCTTCGTAAGATCAATTGCGCTCTTGTTATCATAGTAAATAACCATTGGTTTCATTAGATCATCACTAATATCTGTTAATTGTTTCTTCATCCATAACAGTTGTGTACGTGACTTTGTGGAAGATATATACTCATCTTTAGCAGTACTAAGAGAAGTACATTCTTGTTTCTTGCTCAACCAGCCAACATATTTCTTCCTAATAAAGAAGGCTCCACCACTGGTGGACTTTATTTCTACTACATCACTGTCCCAGTAAGCATCAGAAAACACTGATAATTCACTGTCCCTACCTACCGGAAAATAAAACCCAAAGTTATGTGTACCTTGAATGTACCTCATGATTCTTTTGAATGCTTCCATATGTTCCTTATTTGGATTACACTGAACGTGGGCTGCAAGACATGTGGCAAAAAAAATATCTGTCCATGTCGCTTTCAGGTACAGTAGGCTCCCAATGATCTTCCTGTACATGGCAGGATCAACAGAGGCCCCATCCTCATGTTTTCCATGTCTAGTTCCAACTACAATCAGAGTTGACATTGGTTTGGAGTCATGAATATTAAACTTCTTCAGCAGCCCTCTTGCATAATTTTCCTGGGAAATGAAAGTGTAATCCTTCTTTTAAATAACCTGGAGCCCCATGAAATATGTGAGCTCCCCAATCATAGACATATCAAATTCTGATTTCATGTGATTGGAAAATTCATCCACAGATTTCTGCCTTCTACCACAAAATATGATATCATAAACGTAGACTAAGACCATGAATTTATCTTCTGGATAATTCTTCACATATAGATTGTGATCTACTCCTCCTCTTTTGAATTCCCACTTCTTGAGATACGAGTCCAGGTGGGAATACCATGCTCTTGGTGCCTGGTTCAAATCATATAGGGATTTCTTCAGTTTTCAAACTTTTGTCTCATCAGTACCAAGAACAAAACCCACTAGTTGTTCAATGTAGACTTCTTCTTCGAGTAAACCATTCATGAATGTTGTCAGGACATCCATTTGATATACTTTATATCCTCTTTGGAGTGCCATGGCAAGGGAAAGTCTGATTGACTCCTGTATATCCACTAGAGAAAAGGTTTATTCAACATCAACACCTTCAATCTAGGAATAACCCTTACATACCAGTCAAGCCTTGTTTCTGATAACACATCCATTCTCATCAAACATTTTATTGAAGATACATTTTGTACCAATCACATTGTGACCTTCGGGTCTCTGGAAAAGATCTCATGTCTGATTTTTTTCAATCTGATCAAGATCTTAAATCATGGCCTTCACCCTAGATTCATCCTTTGCAGCTTCTTTGAATGAGGACGGATCGACCACTGATAGAAATGAATATTTCATGTTATTCCTCATCATCCTTGTTTGTGTGGGTGAACTCATGTACCCAATTATGTTAGAGGGATCAATCTCAGCTCAACGATTTCTCCTGTGCAGTTCAGTTTCATTCTCTCCATCCATAGTTTCTTCTTCATATTCTTCTTCTGAGTCAACATCATGATGGGACTATGGAGTGTTTTCTATAGCTTCTTCTATTTTTTTATTTGTAATTTCTCCATGTTCACTTTCTTCCTCACTTTCAGTCAAATCAATATATGATTTTATGGAAGCATTTGTGGTTTTATCTTCAATTATATTGACATCACTACTTACAATAATCCTTCATAATCACTTGTTGAAATACTTGTAAGATTTTCTGTTCATTGGATACCCAAGAAAAATTCCTTCATCAGCATTGTCTCCAAACATCCCTTTATTTCCTTCATTGTTCCAAATGAAACATTTACATCTGAAAACACGAAAGTATTCCAACGAAGGCTTCTTTCCATGCCACAATTCTTATGGTGTCTTCGTTTCTCCCATATAAAGCCTTGTTCGATTCTGAATGTGCATTGTATCTTCAAAATATTCCTTCCAGTAATGGCGAGAGATACCACTCTCAATCAGCATAGTCCTTTCCATGTTGTTGACCTGTCGATTCCAGTGCTCAACAACTCCATTTTGTTATGGAGTTCTCATAACATCTACCTCATGCTTTATTCCATGTTTTTGAAGGTAATTATCAAACTCAATGGATGTGTATTCCCCTCCATTATGAGATCACAAAACATTGATTGTTCATCCAGTATCATTCTCGACGATTCACCGATATGTTTTCATGTGGTCAAGCACTTGTCGTTTCCTGTGAATGACCATAACACATGCCATTATACTTTAATCATTAATGAATAGAACAAAGTACCTTTCTCCATGAGTTCCAGCAACATTTATCGGCCCACATACATCTGTATGAATTAGATCAAGAAGATGAGATGCCCTTTTCTTCTTTTTTTGATATAAACTGCAAACTATATTTCCACGAATGTAAGCATCACATGATTTTTCATGCTCACACTTCAGGTTAGGAATGTCCATGAAAATCCCCAATTTTGATATTTTCTCCATGTCTTGTTGATTGATGTGACCCAGTATTCTAGGCCACAAATTATTTTCTTATCCAACAGTCATATAGAAAACATTTTATTTACTATCAACCTGATTCAGGTTTCCTTCTATTCTACATACTTTCATAAATGAATTTCATGTCTTTCCTTTGATAGTGTAGCCATTTTGATTAAAGGTAACAATAAGTCATGAGTCATAGAGATGACTCATGCTAAGTAGATTATGATGGAGGCCATCTACAAAAAGGACTTCAGTCTTCTTTAGCTCTCCATTGGATAATTCAGTACTTCCACTGCCTTTGATTTTCAAGGCACCATCATTACCAAATCGAACCGTTCCATCAACCATTCCTTTTGATATTTGTTAATAGGCCAGCATTACCTTTCATATGGGATGAACAACTGCTATCCAGATTCCCAGTACTGTTGCTTTTTGTAGCCTTGAGGGCCACCTCTGCAAGGTTGGATTTCTCAATTTTCTTCCTTTATATCCATGATACATTAGATTGAGTATAGAGCCCTGGTGGTCTTTCAATTATCTCATCTGTGTACATTGGTTCTTCATTGTTGAAGTCTTCTTTGAGAGGAGAAAACCTGTTTGATAGAATAACACTATCTTTTCGATGAGATTTGACTTGTCTTGAATTCTAGTATGAGGTGTCCATGTACCTTCTCTGCCTGTAATTCAAATCCTTATGACCAAATTTAGAGCAACGATAACAGTATCCATAGAAACTATTTCTTCCATAAGATGGAGGATATAAAGTTAGTATCCTTTGATGATGTCCCAGATCTTCCCCATCCAGGTAGCTCCTTGCCTCTTCGCAATATGACATGGTATGCCCCAAATAGCCACAGAACTGACACTTCATGAGAGGAAATGTCTTCTCACTTGAATTTCTCCTCATACCGTCTTCCTTGGGAGAATAGTTGGACTGCCTGTCATTTCTGAATGTTTGAGGACAATTTTCAGTTCTCCGTTTAGTTTGGATTGGAGGTTTCTTTTTCTGAACTTCAGGAAACGTTTCAACAATTCCAACTTTCATCTTGTCTTTCTTTTGGCTCTCTTTACTTCCAGAAGTTGTTGTCTCAGCATCACAACCAATTCCAATCATTCCCATGAAAGTAGGCCTTTGATCACACAAGATTTTTCCAACCCCATCTGAACCACTCTTGGATCATTCCCGTAATTCTTCATATGAGAATCTTCCAAACTGTATTTTCTTCCTTGGTTCTATTGAAATTGATTCAGTCTCATGTTTAATACTAATAGTACCAACTTCTTCCTCAAGACCCACTATAGTCTTGGATTTTTCTTCTAGTCTAGAGGAGAGGTCATTAATGAACTTTTCCTGCTCTTCAATTCTCAACTTCAGATCCACTACATCATCATTGCTTTCAAGAATTTTAGACTTTACTTTCACAAATTCTTCCAGTATTTCAATTTCAGCTTCAAGTTGATCAACATATTGAGTAGATTATTCTACCATTGATTTCAACTTATTTCAACTCTTATATTTAATCTTAAGCTTGATAATAGCATCCTTAAGTTGAAACTCGGTATCTACACTAGTTTTCAACTAATTTTCTCCACCATTATCTTCTGATTTTTCAACAGTGGCGATCATGGAAGCATGTTTCCTAGTTTTAAATTCTGGTTCTTCTTCATCATAGAATTCATTATCATCTTCTTCCTCTTCATAGACAAAACTCTTCTTCAGAAATTTCTTTCTAGATTTGAAGTATCCTTCCTTGAAAAACCTTTTCTGAGAATTCTCAATTTTTTGAGCATTTCTATCATCATTATCGATCTTCCTTAGGCACTAAGAAGCAATTTCCCAGACTTTGCCTCATCAAAACCAAGCTAGAGGTAACTTCCCATTGAATTTCCATTTTCCCTTCTATAAATTCATAGCAATGAGAGAAAGAATTTCTTTTTGCTCATCATCTTCTCCACTACTATATTTTGAGATTTTTAGTTTCTCCATGGATTTGAATGCCATATCCTTTCTCAACAGATCATCGATAAAAAGTTTGGAACAATCTCTTTTCTCGAGGGCTGACACTGTTTCATTGTACATGGGTGGTAGTCTTCTCAGTATTTTCTTTACAATTTCCATGTATCTGATTTCTTCTCCAAGGCCCTGAATTGCTCCAACTACTTCAGTAATTCGATTGAAGAAGGAGTCTGAATTCTCATCAGGATGAACTTTCAGATCATTGAATCTATTGTATAGCACTTGTAGTTTCTCCTCCTTCACTTTGTTGTCTCCTTCATAAATATTTTCATGTTTATCACACATGGACTTTACTGAGGTGAAACTCATCACTTTTAGATAGATCTGATCAGAAAGTGATATGGCGAGAGCATTCTATGATTTAGCATCTGCATCAAGAATTTTCATATCTTTATCAGTCATATCAAGACCTGTTGGATAAAAAACATTAATACCTTGCATAGTGGAAAACAGAACTTCAATTCCAAGGTATATTAGATGAGATCTCATTCAGTTCTTCCAGATCTGGAAATTACTTCCATCGAAGAGAGGGACTCCCCTAACATTGACTGCATTCTCCATGATCACAAAGGATAGATTCAACACCAGCAACCTTTACCTTTTGATACCACTTATAGGTTCCCAGGACACCCTGAGAGGGGAGGGGTGATTTAGGGTGTCAAATTTTTCTTTTAAATGGATGGATATTGTTCCCACATTGGTAGGAACTTGTTAAACCTGTATGATGGATATGAACAGAAAGAAAACATTCACAAGCAGATAGATGACACGACACTTTCAACTTGGTTCACCACTAAGGGCTACGTCCAAGGAGCATACACTGATTGGTTGTCGGTCATATCAAATTCAACTAAACATCACTATTTGTGGGTTACAAAGGTTCGTGCATATTAACTCTATCCCAGGATCATTGTCTTTACAAAAAGGTTCAGGGATAGCTCACAGCGTCCCTCGGGTCACTCCCGTTGACTTCCCCTAGCTCACTGCCTTTGGTGAAGTCTCACTCAGTTTATAGATGTGAAGGTCTCTTCATCATTGAAAAAGAATGCATCCTCTGTTGTATGTAGATGACCTATTGAAGTCCAATTATCACCAGTAGACAAATCTCACTTAGCACCGAAGGTATCAGGCAATCTTCTAGCTTTCGTACAGCTTCATCAAGACGGGCGTATTTCCACAACACATGGCGCACTTCTCTAGGCTGGAACGCATGTTTCAAATCCGGCGCGCAAGTCAAAACTGGAACGCAATTCTACCTCGACCACATGCGTGACACACACTTCCTCATCACCATAGTTTCATGACTCTACACCTTTAACTCCCAAGCCAGCTTGGTCGGGCAGCTAACAATCGGCGTACAACCTCTACTTGAGTGACCCATCTACCACTTGCGTGACTCAACCACTTGCGCGATGAGAGCTCGAAAAATCTCTAACCCTTGAACTTCATGATGAATGAAGATGGTTGTTCCTATATTAATAGGCAAACAGGACCCCCTGCGTGATGGCGTGCAAGTTTCCTCACGGTGTGCATGTCCCGGTGCGCAGCTCAAACCGCCCTAGCCTCTGTCGCGCAACTCACTTGCGCGACCCAAACAATACTTGTGCGACCTTCTTTCCTTTTCAATATTTCCATGTTCTAATCTTGAAAAAAACTACGTGTGCATGTTCTCTCTCCTTCATGTACACAATGCACAAGTCTCTATTCCAAAAAAACTTTTCACCATTTGTCAATTTTCAAGCCCAAAAATTTTGCAAACACTGGGAAATGGCGCCCCCTTTAATACTGTTGTCTACTTGAACTGTATGATCACTTTTCTAGTACTCATTTGGAACATCCACTGAGGATTGTCAACAAACCCAAACCATACTCCAATTCCTTAATAGAAGACCATGGTTCCAACAATCTCCCCCTTTGGGTTTGTTGGCAATCAGAAAATAAATTCAATAGATCCCCATCCATGTGCAAACCAAAAAACACAAGAAACAACTCATCCAACACTCTAAGTCTACGTGATCAATTCTCAGTGTAGAAAACAAGGGGGAAGCTTGAATTGGGTTCCAGTGTTTTGGAATTCTCCCCCACTGATGATAAAGCCAAACACCGGTAATTTTTCCAATGTTCAGCTCGAATTATACTCCCCATGGATAGTATCTCCCCCACAAACCAGCATCACATCCATAAATAAATAAAAAAAGTTATCATAATCAAGGAGAGGGGTATTGTGTAACCTCCTTATGCACTAGGAGGTGGCTGAACACCGAGGTTCAACCGATGCTTTTCAAACACAGCCGTAGATAGTGGCTTCGTCAGGATATCAGCCACTTTCTCATCAGTTCCCACATGATCCATTATAATCACCCCTTGCTCATCTTTTTCTTTGATAAATTGGTACCTGATTTCAATATGTTTTGATAAAATGAACATGATTATTCATAAGATCAATTGCGCTCTTGTTATCACAGTTAATAACCATTGGTTGCATTAGATCATCACTAATATCTGTTAATTGTTGCTTCATCCATATCCGTTGAGTGCATGCCTTTGTGGCAGATATATACTCAGCTTCAGTGGTAATAAGATAAGTACATTATTTTTTCTTTCTCAACGAGCCAACACATTTTTTACCAATAAAGAAGGTTCCACCACTGGTGGACTTTCTTTCTACTACATAACTGGCCCGGTCAGCATCAGAAAATGCTGATAATTCGTTGTCCCCGCATGCAAGAAAATATAACCCAAAGTTATGTGTACCTTGAATATACCTCATGATTCTTTTGACTACTGTCATACATTCCTCCTTTGGATTACTCTAAATGTGGGCCATAAGGCATCTGGAAAAAACCATATCTGGTCATGTCGCTGTCAGGTACAGTAGGCTCCCAATGATCCTCCTGTACATGGTGGGATCAACAGAGGCCCCATCCTCATGTTTTCCATGTTTAGTTCCAACTGCATTTGAAGATGACATTGGTTTGGAGTCTTGAATATTAAACTTGTTCAGCAGCTTGCTTGCATACTTTTCCTGGGAAATGAAACTACAATCCTTCTTTTGAATCACCTAGAGCCCTAAGAAATATGTGATCTCCCCAATCATAGACATTTCAAATTATGATTTCATGTGATTGGAAAATTCATCCCCAGATTTCCTCCTACTGCCACCAAATATGATATCATCCACGTAGACAAGAACCATGAATTGATCTTGTGGAGAATTCTTCACATATAGATTGTTATCTACTCCTCCTCTTTTTAATTACAGCTTCTTGAGATACGAGTCCGGGAGGGAATACTATGCTCATGGTTCCTGCTTCAAACCATATAGGGCTTTATTCAGATTGAAAACCTTTGTATCATCAAAACCAAGAACAAAACCCACTAGTTGTTCAATGTAGACTTCTTCTTTGAGTACACCTTTCAAAAATAATGTCTTGAAATCCATTTGATATACTTTATATCTTCTTTGGAGTGTCATTGAAAGGGAATGTCTGATTGACACCAGTCTAGCCACTGGAGCAAAGGTTTCTTCAACATCAACACCTTCAATATGGGAATACCGCTTATAAACCAGTCGAGCCTTGTTTCTGATAACACTTCCATGCTCATCAAACATGTTCTTGAAGATCCATTTTGTACCAATCACATTGTGACCATCAGGTATTTGGAAAATATCCCATTTATGATTCTTTTCAATCTGATCAAGCGCTTCATTCATGGAATTCAACCAAGATTCATCCTTTGCAGCTTCTTTGAATGAGGATGGCTCCACAACTAACCGAAATAAAAATCGTGTGTTATTCCACACCCTACTTGTTTGTGTGGGTTCACTCCTATCCCCAATTATTTTAGAGGGATCAATCTCAGCTCTGCGATTTCTCATTTGTGATTCAATTGAATTCTCTCCAGCAACAGTTTCTTTTTTAGATTCTTCTTCTGAGTCAACATCATGATGTGACTACGAAGTGTTTTGTATAGCTTCCTCTATTTCTATATTTGTATTTTATCCATGTTCAATTTCTTCCTCATTTACGATCACATCAATATATGATGTAATTGAAGCATCTGTGGTTTTCTCTTCAATTATCTTAACATCAATGCTAACAACAATCCTTCCTAATCTCTTGTTAAAACACTTGTAATCTTGTCTGTTCATTGGATACCAAAGAAAAATTACTTCATTAGCATTGTGTCCAAAATTCCCTTGATTTCATTCTTTGTTCTGAATGAAACATTTACATCTGAAAACAAGAAATTATTTCAATAAAGGCTTCTTTACATGCCACAATTCATATGGTGTCTTCATTTCTCCCATATAAAGTCCTATTTGATTCTGAATGTGCACTATAGCTTCAATTTTTTTTTCCAATAATGGTTAGAGATACCACTCTCAATCAACATAGTATTGGCCATGTTGTTGACCTGTCGATTTCGGCGCTCAAAAACTCCATTTTGTTGTTGAGTTCTCACAGTAGCTACGTCATGTTGTATTCCATGTTTTTCAAGGTAATTCACAAACTAAATGGACTTGTATTACCCTCTATTATCAGATCGCAAAACTTTTATTATTCGTCCAGTATCATTCTCGACGATTCGCCGATATGTTTTCATGCAGTCAATCATTTGTCATTTCATGTGAATGACCATAACACATTCCATTATACTGTAATCATCAATGAACAGAACAAAGTACCTTTCTCCATGAGTTCTGGCAACATTTATCGGCTCGCATACATCTGTATGAATTTGATCAAGAAGATGAGATGCCATTTTCTTCTTTGGCTGATATGAACTGCAAACTAGCTTTCCACGAATGTAAGCATTACAATATTTTTCACGCTCATGCTTCAGGTTAGGAATGTCCAGGAAAATCCTCAATTTTAATATTTTCTCCATGTCTTGGTGATTGATATGACCCAGTCTCCTATGACACAAATTGTTTTCTTCTTCAACAGTCATGTAGCAAACATTTTGTTTACTATCAACCTGATATAGGTTGCCTTATTTTCTACATCCTTTCTTAAGTGAATTCCCTGTCTTTCCCTTGATAGTGCAACCTTTCTGATTAAAGGTAACAATATGTCCCGAGTCACAGAGTTGACTCACACTGATTAGATTATGACATTGGCCATCTATGTAAAGGAATTCAGTCTTCTTTAGCTCTCCATTAGCTAATTCAGTACTTCAACTGCTTTTGATTTTCAGGGCTCCATCCTTACCAAATCGAACCGTTCCATCAACCTTCCATTTGATATCTGTTAATAGTCTAGCATTACCTATCATATAGGATGAACAACCGCTATCTAGAATCCAGGTACTGTTGCTTTTTTAGCTTTGAGGGCAACCTCTGAAAGGTTAGATTTCTCAATTTTCTTCATTTCTTTCAATGATACATTACAATGAGTATAGAGCACTGGTGGTATTTCAATTATCTCATCTGTATACATTGGTTCTTCAGAGTTGATGTCTTCTTCGAGAGGAGAAAACCTGTTTGAAAGAGCAACACTATCTTGTCGATGAGATTTGACTTTTCTTGAATTCTAGTATGAGGTTTCCATGTCCCTTCTCTGCCTATAATTCACAGTCATATGAACAAAGTTAGAGCAATGATAACAGTATCCATAGAAACTATTTCTTCCATAAGATGGAGGATATAGAGTCAGTCTCTTTTATTGATGTTCCAGATCTTCCCCATCTAGGTAGCTCCTTGCCTCTTCACAATATGACATGGTATACCCCAGATAGCCATTGAACTGACACTTCATGAGAGGAAATGTCTTTTCACTTGAATTTCACCTAATAATTTCTTCCTTGGGAGAATAGTTGGACTGCCTATCATTTCTGAATGTTTGAGGATAATTTTCAGATCTCCTTTTAGTTTGGATTCGAGGTTTCTTTTTCAGAACTTCGGGAAATGTTTCAATAAGTCCAACTTTCATCTTGTCTCTATTTTGTCTCTCTTTACTTCTAGTAATTCATTTCTCAGCTTCACATCCAATTCCACTCTTTCCCATGAATGCATGCCTTTTATCACTCAAGATTTTTCCAACCCCATCTGAACCACTCTTGGCTCTTTCCAGTAATTCTGCATCTGAGAATCTCAAAAACTGTATTTTCTTCCTTTGTTATTTTAAAATTGATTTAGTCTCATGTTTACTTCTAAGAGTAACAACTTCCTCCTCATGACCCTAAACAATTTTGGATTTTTCTTCTAGTATAGAGGTGAGGTCATTGATGACCTGTGTTTTCTCTTCAATTCTTAGCTTGAGGTCCACTACATTGACATTGCTTTCAAGAATTTTAGACTGTAATTTCACAAATTCTTCCAGTCATTCAATTTCATCTTCATGTTTATCAACACATTGAGTTGATTATTCTACCAGTGATTTCCACATATTGCAACTCTTACATTTAATCTTAATCTTTCTAAAAACATTCTTAAGTTGAATCTCAGGATATGCACTATTTTTCAACTGATTTTCTCCACCAGTATCTTCTGATTTTTCTATAGTGGCCATCATGGAAGCATGTTTCCCAGTTGTAAATTCTGGTTCTTCATCATCATAGTATTCATTATCATCTTCTTCCTCTTCACAGACAAAACTCTTCTTCAAAAAATTCTTTCTATATCTAAAGTCTCTTTTCTTGAAAAACCTTTTCTGAGGATTCTCAATGTTTTTATCATCCCTATCATCATTATAGATCTTCTTTAAGAACTAATAAGTAACGTTCCCATCTTTTCCATAACGAAACAAAGCTAGAGGTAACTTCCCATTGAATTTCCCTTTTCCCTTCTGGAAATTCTTGGAAATGAGAGAAAGAATTTTTTTCCCTCATCATATTCTCTACTACTATCTTTTTAGATTTTCAGTTTCTCCATGGATTTGAATGCCATATCTTTGCTCAACAGATCATCCAAAGAATGTTTGGAATGATATCTTTCCTCGAGGGATGACACATTTTCATTGTATAGGGGTGGTAGTCTACTCAGTATTTTCATCAAAATTTCAATGTCTCTAATTTCTTTTCCAAGGCCCTGAATATCTCTAACCACTTTAGTAATTTAATTGAAGAAGGAGTCCGCATTATCATCAGCATGAATCTTCAGATCATTGAATCTATTGTGTAGAACTTGTAGTTTCTCCTCCTTCACTTTTCTGTATCATTCATAAATATTTTCATGTTTATCCCACATGGACTTTTCTAAGTTGCCACTCATCACTTTTAGATAGATCTGATCAAAAAGTGCTGCGATGAGAGCATTCTGTGTTTTAGTATCTGAATCAAGAATTTTCCTATCTGTATCAGTCATAGCAATCCTTGTTGGATCAGAAACATTAATATCTTGCACAGTGGAAAACAGAACCTCCATTCTAAGGTATCATAGATGAGATCACATTCTCTTCTTCCAGATATGGAAATTACATCCATCGAAGAGAGGGACTCCCCTGACATTGATTGCATTCTCCATGACGACAAAGGATAGATTCAACAACAGCAACCTTTATCCTCTGATAACACTTGTAGGACCCCATGACACCCTAAGAGTTGAGGGGTGAATCAAGGTGTCAATTTTTTCTTTTAAAGGAATGGATCTTGTTCCCACTTTGTTTGGAACTTGTTAAACCTGTATAATGGATATGAACATAAAGCAAACATTCATAAGTAGAGAGATGACACGACACTTTTTACTTGGTTCACCACTAAGGGCTACGTCCAAGGAGCGTACACCGACTGATTGTTGGTCATACCAAATTCCCCTAAACTTCACTAGCTGTGGGTTACAAAGGTTCAGGAACAGTCACTCTATCCCATGCTCACTGCCTTTACAAAAATATTTAGGGATAGCTCACATCATCCCTCGGGTCACTCCCATTTACTCCCCCTTGCTCACTACCTTTGATGAAGTCTAACTCAGTTTATAGACGTGAAGGTCTCTTCATCATTGCAAAAGAATGCATCCTCTATGGTAGGTAGATGCTCTGTTGAAGTCAAATTCTCACAAGTAGACAAATATCACTTTTCACTGTAGGTATCGCGCAATCATCCATCTTTCGTACATCTTTAAAGAGACTGGCATATTTCCACAACACTTGGCGCGATTCTCTAGGATAGCACGCAAGTTTCAAATCTGGTGCGCAAGTCACAACTAGAGAACAATTCTACCTTGACCACTTGTGCAACACACACTTTCTCATCACTATACATGTGCGACTCTGCACCTTAAACTCCCAAACCGCCTTGGTTACGCAGCTAACAACTGTGTGCAGCCTCTACCTGAGAGACCCAACTACCACTTGCGCGACTCAACCACTTGCGCGACAAGAGCATGAAAAATTTCTAAGTCTTGAATTTCATGACGAATGAGGAGGGGTGGTCCTCTATTTATAAGCAAATAGGTCCTCCTGTGCGATGGCGTGCAAGTTTCCTCATGACGCACAAGTCCCGACCCGCAGCTCAAACCACCCTAGCCTCTGTCGCGCAACTCACTTGTGTGACCCAAACAATAATTTCACAACCTTCTTTCCATTTCCATATTTCCATGTTCTATTCTTGAAAAAAACTAGGCGCTCAAGTTCTCTCTCGATTTCCAAGCCCAAAAATTTGGCAAACACTGCGAAACGGCGCCACCTTCAATACAGTTGTATGCTTGAACTGTATGATCACTTTTCTGGTACTCATTCTGAACTTCCATTGAGCATTGTCAAAAAACACAAACCATACTCCAATTCATGCATATAAGACCATGGTTCCAACAACTAGACCCCAACCCAGAGGGCTTACTTTTACCGGTCCCTAACTAGGAACATACTAGTCCAATAAATTCATCATAAGGAAAGATTGAAATATAACATAAACATTCCTATTAAAACTAGCATATGAAACATCAATACATTATCCCTAAACCATGAAAGGTATAAATATAAAACATCCATAGTCAAACATATCAAAAAACATTCAATTAAATATAGAGGGTTTGTATCATAATAAATCAACTTCAAAGAAGTTTAAAATCTATTATAGGATTTTTACATAGATGAAAATAATCAGTAAAATCATTTAAGAGAAATAACCCCTTCTCATGAAATCATATAAAATTTGAACAATTTATAAATGTTTTAATTTAAAAGGGATTTTTGAATCATAGTTTCCCATAACACTTTGAATCATTTTAAAATAATTATCATTTCAAAACATTCATGTGTATATTAATAAATCCTTAAAATCATTTTGTAAACATAGACATTAATAAAAAGGATTTAGAAAGATAAATCTATAAACATTTAAAATGATGATATAGTTAAATAGAACCTCTCATAAAACCATAAAAGATTTTTTTGAAATCATTTTTATAAAATATGGTTATATATGATAAGTATGTCCCAGAAAATACTAACACATAAACAATCTTCGATAAAAATGAGATTGAGGAAATAACCGTTACCTAGTTCTATTCAATCGAGTTTTATGAACAATAGTCAATAAAAAACAAATGAATCACATAATATAATGAATAATAATATAATAATGATAACATATATCAAATGGAAGTACAAAATACACCACATGCAATAAATATGTGGTGAATAATGGAAATATCACAAAATTAAAAGTGAGATAAGAAACCCCTTAACATGTGTCTGACATGACTAACTCGTATGTTCCTTGTTCCTCCTGAATAATAAACATAAGTTAATTTATACATGATGAAGAATATTTTCAAGTTTATTATTCGTTTTATATCCCTTCTTACCTTTCTATAACAATTAGTTATTTATTTTAGTTTATATCGGACATTTTGTCGATGTTCGTGACATTAGACAAAAATGAACTTGTTATAATTATAAATTGACCATGTGGTCAAAATTTCATTATATATAGATTTATATTACTCATTTAGATTTCATATATATCATATATTTCTTGTATATGTATGTATTTATTAAAGTACATTACATTTGGATATAATAAATGAAATGTACCGTTCATGGAGAAGGTAAGTCGTACATATTCATGAACGCTACTTTCATTTTTATTTTGTATTTTAATGGAATTAAAACATATTGATACAAAGGTATATTATAATTCCAGTGTAAAATAATATATAATATCATTAAATACATACTTTTTATGTCCCACATAAGTCATTAACGAGGCATATCACTTTGAGAGGCAGTAGTCCACACTTCCTCAAATGAAATTATCACGTTTTACCCATAATGGAAACCATAAAGGTATGATATAAATAGAAAATATAGAAGCACAAATAAAAAATAATTATAATATATATATATATATATATATTTATCATATATAAATATAGTTACATCTTAATGGCCACCATGAGAGGCAGTAGGAGATAATCACACAATCATCGTTTTGTGAGGCGTTAGTTTTCCAACAACAGAAACAATATGTTCTTCACCCATTAGATGGGGGAGTGTGTAAGTGTAGTTATAATATTTATCATAACAACATCTTAGTATATTGAGGATACAATTTTTTTCATAAAATAAAAGAATAAAAAGAGTATAGTTGGTGGATATGTAAAATAAAACAAAATGAAAAAAGAATTTAAGAGATATTTTTACCTTTAATTTGGGTAACATCATTTGGTTTGAACCAAAATGACATTTTGAAGTGACTTATGCCTAAGTTAAGGCATCTAGGTTTAAGATAGATATATTGAGAGATTATTTGGGCAAGGTTTGGACAATCCAAGGGGCTTTAGAGCTGTGTGGAATGGGTTAAAAGTGGTGTCCTTTTATAATGGGGAGGAGGGGCTCTTTAGGAAAGTGTGAAAATATTATTTTATTATATAGTGGTATTTGGCCTATAATGGTCCAAAACATATTACAGTCAAAGTTTATATGACACATGGTCGAAATAAAATCATCCAATAATAATTGGACAGGTTTTGGATATAGTTTTAATATTAATATTCTTATTTATTTAAATCATTTATTAATGAGGTAAATACTACATCATTATTGTGTCATAAATAATATAATTTATTTAATGTCTAAAAATTATAAAAAATACCATAATTTTGGAAAGCCTTTTATCTTTCCAATGAATATTTATAGTCTAAAATATGACTTATATAATCCCATGTAAAAATTTGATTTACTAAAAGATATTTGTTTATGTCATTTTTCCTTTAATTTATGTTAATTAAAATAAAGCATCATTATCATTCATAATTGGCTCCATGAGGTCCCAAAATTGACCCAAGGATTCCCATTGTAGGCCATTACTCATCCAATAAGGTTAGGAAAATTCTTAAGGTAATTTGTTATTGGTATAATATCTTTTTAAATTGAATTACCCTATTTACTTTTAACTCTGGTAAACAAAAGTAAAAGTTACCATTCGCCAATTTTTTTTCATCTTATAGAATAAAATTTTACTTAATGAGGTTAAATTTATTTCTAGGAGTTTTAAAATTAAACTCACAGAAATGGTAAAATTATGTTTTATGCAAATTTTCAAATTCTCCTAGGAGGTGGGTAAAAAACAGTAAAAAATTCATTAAACTTTTTATATATATAAACTTATTATAAAATGACTACAATGAATTATAATGAACTTATATAGGTATTATGTATATATTTTTACCTAAAATAAATTTAAATAATATAAATAATTATTTAAATAAAAAGTTGGTTTTAACCAATAACTTAGTGTTTTTCACTATTCATCAAAAATTGAATGTTTTCAGAAAAATACCAAAATTTCACACAAAGATAATATTGATATTATGAATTAAAAAATTAATTATATTTTACCAAATTAAAAACCTAAAAGTTTCATTTATTAATTTAAAATTAATTCTCGTTGTGAAAACCCAAAAGCGTGTTTTTAAGAAATAATAACAAGCAAAAGATTGATACTTGCTTATGTTCAATTTCAAAGTGAAATTATTTCCAATGAATAACATTGGATTAAACGGTAAAAATATAATCTCTTTATACATAAAAACCATTAAAATTTATAATTTAACACTACAAATTATTTTGATTAAAAAAGCTGTTTTCAGTTAAAATTTTGTATTTTTTCACTATTCACCCAAATATGAATGTTATCAGCAAAACATCAAAAATTTATTGAAACTAAATTCTTATTTACCATTTATAAAGAAGAATTTTATTTTCTAAAATTGAAAATATAAATGTTTCAAATATTAGATTTAAAAAGGGTATGCCATTAAAAAGAGTTAAAATTGCATTTTTAAAAAAATACTTCTTTTATCTGAAAAAAATTAATTTGTTTTTTTATTATGTCTAAGAAACTCATAATATGGATTCTAAAATTATAAGTATTATATAATGTTCAAAATTTAGTTAATACTATTCTTAACCTCTTTTGAATGTCTACTTTGGTATGTCGTGGTGCACTTGAACTCGGTGATGCGTGTAGTGCAAGTTATTGAATTATTTTTAAAAAAATCACGTACTATGAAATCATGGGGTGTTACAAAATCCAAAAAGATTTTTCCCTAATTCGCGATTTATATGAGCTCCAAATAATGGGAAAAAAGATTTGGTTCACTCTGAGGGTTAGATTTCTCATGTGAGAGTTGTAATCCCAAAAAATCATAAACATTGAATAAAATATTAAATAATCAAATTGTTTTTTGAAAACTGGAAATGGGATTCCAGGATGGAATAATTAATTAAATTAAAACCCAAGTCCCCCATTATTATAGATTCCTAAAGTGTGAAAACATACATTCTATTGTTAATAGGTTATGGGAGGCCATTTTGGAAGTGGAATGGGTGAAAAATGTTGAAAAATGAAAGAGATTAAAAAGAAACAAATTTGGTTTTTAAATCTAGATGTGGGCTCACAGTTTGGCCCAAATCATGAAAAATCATCTTTTCTCCAGAAATGAATGGGATACCCCCAAAACAAATAAATAATTCAAATTAAATGAAATTTATCTTTAAAATAATTCATGTATGTGACAATTATCCACACAATGAAATGCTTTCCACCCTAGAAATTCATCCTGAAGCATGATCGGAAAACCAGAATGGGTACTCTTTCTCAACCCACAAACTCTGAACCCATGTTTCGTGGACATCATTATCATGATGAAAAAGGACCTAAAATTATGGAATATACATTTCTTGAATCACCTTCTTTTGGGAATTGACTATTCTAACTAGTTGCTCAGAAACAAAAAAAATCAAGCTTTATATCCAACTCCTCCCAATTTAGTACATGGGATGGATCCGGGTTATATTTCATCCACTAGGAGACATTGAAGACAACATGGATGGATGTCAACCGAGACGGTAAGGCCAACCTATTTTCCACCTTGACAATATGATCGATGATCTCAAATGGTCTGATATACTACAGTGTTTTCTTCCCTTGTTTTCCCAATCGATGATGGATGAGACAAGGGGACACTTTCAAGAATACCTTTCCACCCATAGAAAACTCTAGGTCTCAACACATCTGGTCATCATATGATTTATGGTGACTCGAAGCTATCAATAACCACTGCCTAATCAACTCAACATTCTGAGACGTCTCATACACAAAACTCAGCCCTAGTAGTGAGGTGTCACCTACCTTAGCCCAACATAGGGGTGACCAACAAGAACGGCCATAAAGCGCCTCAAAAAGATCCATTAAAATTGAGGATTGGTAACTATTATTATATGAAAACTCAACCAATCCCAAATTTCTATCCCAAGAACCTCCAAAGTCCAGAACACATGCATGGTGCATGTCCTACAAAATCAGATTTTCCCACTCTATCTGGCCATTTTTTTAGGATGGTATGTCATGATCATCTTAATGTGAGACCCCAAGGCCTTCAGAAGGCCTTCCCAAAAACAATAAGTGAAACAAGGGTCTCTTTATGAGACAACTGATTATGGCACACCATTGAGCCTTACCACCACCTAAATATACAAACTTCTGTACTCATCTACTTTCATTGTATCTTTGAGTGGAATGAAGTGGGATGATTTGTTCAGATGATCAATCACCCCCCCAAATGGCATTTTTACCCCAAGGTGTATGAGGTAATCCCAAAATACTGTCCAAGAAAACCTTATACCACTTCCAGGTAGGAATGGTTAATGTCTGGAGAAAAAAATATTTCTTTTGGTGATCCTCTTTCTCCTGCTGACATGTGTAGAATCTCGACAAGAAGTTAGATATGTCTCATCTCATACCTAGACACCAGAACTATCGACACACATCATAATACATCATGGTGGAACTCAGATGGACATACCATTGAGAATTGTGGCTATCCTAAATCACCACATTCCCCAGAGATAACAACACTACTAAATAGCCCTTGAAGCACCAGATTCCCTCTGGAGACCACGACCAATCAGAAGACATCTCCCCACCATGAAGTAAATTATTCGACGATGGAAAAAGCTCCTCACTAGGATGTTCCTGCTGAATCAGCTCCATGAGATAAAGAGTCGAAAAAATTATCTCCTTGAATACACCTCCATTCTGCTCATTTGTATCCACATGAATCTGAGCAAAGAAAACCAAAAAATTACACTCATCAATAGACAACCACAAGTATTTCAATGGAACTTTTCTACTAAAAACATCCACACCACATTACCCATTCCCAAAGTATAGATGATGTAAATGTCAAACCCATGAAATTACTCTATCAAACAGTGTTTCCTCAGATTTTGGTACTTCTACAAGAAGATATAGGCCATGCTTTTGTGATTAGAGTAGACCAAGAACTTCTTTCCAAATAGGTAGTGATCCCAAGTCTTCAAATAATTCTTCACATCTGCTAACTCCAAGTTGTGGTTCAGATAATTCTTTTTGTGTGGTCGGAGTTGGCGAGAGAAATATTCCACCACATGATCATTCTATATAAGAATTCACTAGAGACCCACTGTTGAAGCATCACAATACCCCACATAAACCTTTCCTTACTCAGGAAAAATTAGAGTGGGGGCGGTAGTCAAATTCCTCTTCAGATCCTCGAAGGATGCCTAACATTCTGTTCCCCATATGAACTTCACCACTTTCCAGGTTAGCATGGTCATGGGAGAAATATGACAAGAGAAATTCTGAACAAACGACATGTAGTAACCATCCATATCAAGGAAACTTTTGATCTCAAACACGTTATTCAACTGCTCCCATAAAATAAATTCACTGATCTTCTTGGGGTCCACTAAAATTCCCTGATCTAAGATCATATTTTCCAAAAACAGAACCTCCCTAATCTAGAAGTTGTAGATTGACAGATTTTCATTAAGGAAGTGATCCCGCAAAGTTCCCAATAGAATCTGCAAATGATGCTCACGTTCCTCCATAGATCCTGAATAAACTAAGATGTCATCAAAGAATACCATGATGAAGGAACAGAGATACTAATATAACACCTTGTTCATGAGTTCCATAAAGACTGTTGGAGCATTGGTCAATCCGAAGGGCAAGACCAAGTACTCTATGTGGTTGTACCTGCTTCGGAAGAATTTATTTGGGATATCCTGTGTCTTTCACCCTAAATTTTTGATAGACCAAATTCAAGACTATTTTATAAAACCACATTTCCCCCTTTAACTGATCTAATAATTTGTTTATTCTACATAATGGATGTTTGTTATTTATTGTTACCTTAATCAGGTTTTGGTAGTCAATGCCCAACCATAGATATTAGTCTCCCATTTTCAGGAATAACACAGGAGCGACCCAAGGAGAGATGCTCGAGTGAATGAATCCTTTGGATTCTATGTCTTCCAACTGTATCTTTAATTATCTCTTCATGGTGGGGGCTTTGAAATATGTGTAAATAGATATTATCTATGTTCCCGACATCAGATCAATTGAGAACTCCACATCCCACTCTGTGGGAAAACTTGAAAAATCATCTTGAAATACCTATAGAAACACATCCACTACATGAGGTATTCCAACATATGAATAATGACCATCATCCTATATCATGATTGAATATAACTGAAAAATATATCTCCCAAATTTTGTAGTGGAGGTCCCACATGACTCGACCAGGGATCTCATTCCCTACGAGAAACATGAAGACTCCCATTAGGTGCTCTGAAACACACTCGCTGACTATAGAAATCGATGTTCTCCTAGAAGTGTACTAGCCATTACATGACAACTATTATATCAAATATATACATATCTAATACCATGAGGTCCCACTCCATCTCAACCCCTGGCATAGAATGGTCACACAACAAGCACCTGAGACCCTACTCCTTCTTTCCCAACGGCATCACCAACTTCATCGTAAAATTAAACAACTCGGTTGGAAATATCAGCATGTTCACAATACAGGTATAGATAAATGAAACACATGAACAATTATTGAAAAGATAAGAAAATATAGAAGACGAAACCAAGACGGTACCTTGACATGTCGATGGTCCTTCCTCTGATCATGTTGGTGCATGGTCCACCGCATTAATATGTCTAGCCACTTCTTGAGAACAACCGCGAGTCTATCGAAATTACCTAAACTAGCTCTTCCCAGAAGATGACAAAGACCTATCACCCTAAAAACGAAATAGAGATCCTCCGGTCCTCGATGGCTCAGACTGATCTTGTCCACCTCTAGAGGACACTAATCCTTCCCCAGAATGAAGTGGATGTGGCACCCGGAAAATGCCCTGAAAGTCCCCCATACCTCCACATTGATAATAGGTCATCAGAGTAAATGGAAATGTTGTACGGATGTGTCTTGACCTCCCACACTGGTGGCACATGACACATCTCATATCAGAAGTCACATATGATAACTTCCTTGAAGAGTGGCCTAAAATACCACCTCCCTTCTTCCCCTACTCTTCTTTCTTCCTTTTCTTCATTGAACATCTGCCACTACCCACTACTAATACTATCCTAGACAAACCTATCCTCCCTTTTAAATCAATCTCCACTATACATGCCAAGTCATCCACCTTAGTATAGGTACTAATCTAAAAAAAGAAAAGGAAGGTGTAAATCTATGATTGTAAGCCTTTCTCAATCCTCTGGGCCTTCACTTTCACTTTAGAGATGATTTGAGAAGCATGCTGAATCAACTCAGTGAAACAGTTGGAATAATCCATCATATAAAGATCACCCTGAACAATATCCATGACTCTCAATATCTAGAATATTCCAAGACTTCAGATTAGTAAAATTTATTGAAGAAGACCTTGAAATCTGCCCAGTGAATCTGCTCGTTATTTCCAGTTTGAAGTACTGATTCCCACAACTAGTGGCTGGGACCATCCAACAGAAAATATTCACACATCACCTTGACCTCCTTGAGTGTGTCCAAAAACTCAAACATGTGCTTGACCGTTTTGAGACATTCCATTGATTCTTGGGGTTCTATGATGCCACTGGATGTTGGAGGCTGGTTTTTTAGGAACTCCTAGGGTTTTTCCTTCTTAGGACCAGTCTCATGTTCTCTAAAAGGAGTTGTAATAGGAGTAGATCTATGTCTTACATATTGGGCATCCCAAACCATATCCTCTACTAGCCTCTGATAAAGAGGTGATGGTGAACTCTCTCTACCTTCCTCACATGGGTTCATGAGAGAATTCCGGGGAGGCACGTTGCTACAAAAAACAACAGTCACAATAACAAAATTCAGTACAACAATTAAAAATATTTAATCAATAAAATCAAATATAAATAATCCAAACACATTTCAATGATAAAAGAAACCACTACCCCACCCCACCCAATGTCCACATGTACTATACAACCTACACGCCCCACCTGGAGGTGATGTAAAACAAACAATTTCAATGTCCCATGGAGTATCGAGTTCTTCCAAGAGTGGTGCAGGCCAAGCACCCTAGTCATGACCAAAACTCTGAATCCTGACAGTCCCACCTCTTGTTTATCCTGACTCTAATACTATTTTTTCATGAACCGAATCTAGTTTAGATCAATACTGGCACCAAACCAAGCCTATGGAAAGTCCAAAAAGGAAGTCCCTATCCCCATGGGTTGGAAAAAGTTCTTGAATACCATATATTGTTGTTTGGGAACGATTTACATAAGTATCGATATATAAAATATAAAAAAATCATTAAACTTAATCTGAAAATTCATTCCACGAAATCTTTAAAAAAATCAAGAACTGAATACATAGGTTTAAACATAAAACCATAGGTCCATAAAAACTTAAATTTAGATTCAAAACATCCCCAAGGACTCCAAATTATAAGGGGTCATCACCCACAAGCCATCTCCACAACACTACACCATGGAAGGGAACTGACAACCCGAACCACCATCACCCAAGGCTTTGCCATTACCTGTGTCAAACATGATCAAGTCTAATTACACCCAAGGGGTGTAAGAAGGGTGTCATCATAATCATAAAAAATATCACCTAGAGATTTTATAGAGTAAGCAATACAAAATAAATAACATTCCAGTTTTGATAAGCAAGAAGTGGTGGAAATAATTTCTAAATAATGAAACATTTACATGTATGACGTTTTCAAATAGAATATTCCATGAGTGAGAAAATTTCAATAAAACATGTAATATAATGTATTTTTTAACCTAAACCTCTATATTCCAATGATAAATACAAAAGTGTCAATTAGCACTAATCTCGGGAACACCTCTAGGCACTAGTTCATCTCGGGCCCAATGTACCTCGTACCTCAGTGTAAAGTTCCCATAAAAATCTGTTATAATGCATGATCCACTAGTAGGGAACATAAATATAACCTAGTGGTCCCTAATAATAATCAATATAGTTTTTTATTGTTGTCTTTATTCATTTTTATTAGTGAAACAGGGATAAAACCTCTCCAGATCACTAGTGTACTAGTACATATCCACCCTCTTAGATACCCGGGTTTCCCACTTTATTCTCAAACCATTATCACATGTTACCAAATTACATTAGAACATAAAAACATCAATTATGGTCATTATCAACTCAAAATAGTATCGAAACACGCTTTTCACCACATACATCACTCAATAAAACCATTAGGATTTCAATTGAATAACTTCACCAAATTTAACCATTTTTTACAAACAAAATCCATTAAAACCCCACTTTGAACACTATGTGCATACACATATTCACCAAAACAGAATATTTAGGACTAAAAAAATTATAAATTCATTACATTAGTTATAAAACAACCCCAATTGGAAAAACAATTAATAGGCCTGTAAAACAAACTATTTAACACAAAATTGGTACTTAAAAATAATTTATTTAACAAATTTCACCAAAAACATATTTTGAAGCAATGATATTGAATTATATGTGTGATAAGAATGTAAATTAAGAAAAGATAACTCATTTATTAGTGCTTACACATATAATCACCTACAATAATTGTCACAACCCTTGAATCTTTGTGCAAAAGGTCTACCGCACCACCACCGCACCACAAGGGGCCTAGATAAATCCTTAAAGCAAAATAATAGACCATGAAACCCAAGATAAATCCCAATGTTCGAATCCACACTTTCTATGAATTAGAAACTTCAAGGATAAATGGAAGAAACCATAAGAAAATAAAGGAAACCCTAAGGAAATGGGAGGAAGAAGGAAGCAGACCGACTTACTTGAGGGATATTAAATAAATCGCCCCAAATACAATAGTATCTAAATTTAAAATGATCAAAAAATGAAAGTGAAGTTCAAAGGATGAAGAAAAATGTCATGTGAGAACTAGAATGTGGGAAAAGGAGTAAAAATTGAATGAGTTGTGGAGGAAACAAGTTACCTCTTCAAATCTGGATGATTTGAGAAAGTCAAAGACATTTTTCCCAAATTTGCAATGCATATGAGCTCCAAAGAGGGGTGGGGGGGAAGAGATTGGGGGTTCTTTTAGTGTTAGTGGGAACAGGTGAGAGTAGGAATCAGTAAAAAATCATAAACATTGTATAATATATTAAATAAATATTTTTTTTTCTTAAAATGGGAAATGGGATTCCCGGCTGGCCCAATTCCTTAAATAAAAACCCAAATCCACCAGGATTATGGATTCCTAAAGTGTCCATATTGATTTGTATGTGTTAATAGATTAGGGGAGGTAATTTTGGAATTATAATGGGTGGAAAATTTTGAAAAATGAATGTTTTATAAAAGAAAACATATTGGTTTTTATATCTGGAAATGGACTCATGGTTTGGCCCAAATCTGGAAAACTCTCCCTTTGATCCAAAAATGAATGGGAAACCTACAAAACAAAGAAATAATGGAAATTAAATTAAATTTACCATTAAAATAAGTCGTGGATGTGAAATATAACAATTTTATTATATTTATATTCCTAATGTAATTGATATGATTATACCTTATGAGATTTCTGATGGAGAGTTTATCAAGGATCAATTATAAAATAACAATCCCCTTTTATTATAAAATATATTTCTTATTTTTATAGTTCACAATGTCACTCAACATTATCTAAATTGTATTTGGGATATGAGTATGAGTTTTATTATTTTTATTATGGTAATGATTTAAATTAAGGATATATTTATATTTGGTTATATTAATAGGTATCCAATAAAATGTTTATAGAATGTGTATTTAGTACTAGACCTAGTTCTTTAGGATTCGTGTGCCTTAACGTTAACAACTAATGGATGTTCCTTTTACTAATTGGGAAAACATTAAATATCAACATATACTAAATAATACCTCAATAGTATATTTTTATACTAATTTAATATATTGTGAGATCTTGGGAAGGTGTTACCATGCCAAACAATCCTCACTCTCTAACATAAGAAATTATAGCAACCCAATTAAACCAAACTGGTCAATACTTATTAAAAATTAAACAAAATATAATGAATACTAGGATCCCCAGATGTGGGGTACATGATATGGTAATATCAATAACATATTTCAAATTTCATAACATAATCCTCGATAATGGATGTTTATTTTGGAATAAAATACACTCTTGGCCTTCTTCACAATATACATGTTCCTAAAAAACATTCCAAATAGATTCCATAGACTTTTATTAACATTGATTCTCTATAACCAATGTATCCTAAACCTTCAATATTAGATTTTGAGGGGATAAGAACCCCCAAAATAAAAATTATATTTTATGAAGATGTGGATCCATATGGATGACGTTAATGACCAATGGGAATTGCCTAGGATTCCCAAATTAATTATATTAAAAAATCAGGAATCCATGAAACAAAAACACCACACAAAGTCTAATACAATATTATAAGGTGAAACAAAATCTATTTTTATTAATTGATAACATTAAATATGTTGTTGATCCATGTATAAATATAGGTTGATGGGAACTGTAATATGCATCGCCCAATTCTTGTCCATTTAAATATCTTAGGTGTCTCTTAATTTTACTTGTAATTATATAAAAATTGTATTTTTAATTGTATTTCTTTCTCTTTATTACACTCCATTTTCACTTATGGTCACTATGATCTAAAAAATATTATTTTTGAGATGTAACCAAATTACTTGATCCAAGAAGAGGTCGTGACATCATATTCATTTAGCATCATTTTCTATTTCTGAATTTCATTTAATTTTGATACATTGTGTGGTTAGGAATTTCTTTTTATGATCATGAATCATATCAACATGTCTTTACAGAATTTATTTTTTATATATTTACATTTATACCTCTCAACACTTTACATCTCTAATTAATGATGTGATTTCGGGATTAGGGTGATGAATAAAATATGAAGGAGTTGGGTGGTGAGGTGGTGGAATGCTAAAATTTTGGTTTTCTATTAACTCTCCAATAAAGAAGAAGTGAAAGTTGTAATTCAATTGAAATATAAAAGGGTAAATTATTTTCTAAAAAATATGTTGATAGAGGTTGATAATTAATAATATCTAGTTATTCATTGTGTGGATTAAATAAAACAATATAAAAGGTAAATTTTTTTATATAGTTCAACCTATGAGCATCCCCATTCATAATAATATGTATTAATAAAATTTATATTCATTTATATTCATTTCATTCCCCCCATTAACACCAACAACATATTTAATTTTACATCCAAATATTTTAAATATAAAAATATAAAATGGGATCAATAATGGGAATACACTGAGTTTTGTAGCAAGATGGACTTGGGAAATGACTATATTTAGCCATTTTGATGTACTAGTTGTTCTGTAAATATTACTGAATCAAACCCAAGTAAAGGCCTTAAATAATTACATGGGTGTGAAACCCTCCTGAAAATAAATAAAATTTCTCATGTTTTATGTTTATCATAAATATTCTATATATAAATTTTATCTTCAGTGGTATTACTAATTCATATAATTAAATACCTTGTACCATTCTCAAATTAATTTATTAGTATTGTTATTGGTCTAATAAGCTTGTTTCACTTATAATTAATTTCATTAAATATTTGTAGGCCAAGAATCATGTTGTGGAGACTGAAATATCCATCTTCATGTTATCTCTTTATAAATGATTTTGGATATCTCTAGAAATCATTATTCTTGTAGGATTTATAAAGAATAATAATCTATGTGAATTATCTAATATAGATATTTTTTAGTTCTGGTATAGATGACAGACATATTAATTTCACAATTATCATAATTTCATTATTGTCAATATTGATCTCTATAATTAATCAAAAATTATTTCAAAAATCTATGTCATATTATCACTCCTCTTCTATAATAACAAAATTAAATGATTTCGAAATCATTTGGGTAAGGTAATAATACATCCATTCCATAGTTATTCAAATAGTAATATTATGAAAATCCATGAGTATTTTCTATCATTCAATAGTTATTAGAGATATGGTAGCATAATCCTTTCATACTAGTTCATCAACTACATTGCCAATTTCATTGGATGTAGATTATTGAATAATAATTATCCTCAATAAACAATCATCATAACTACTAACAGTTTTTCACCCCCTATATGTGAATATATATATTAATATAATATAATTTTTATTTATTTCACACCTCCATTAATAAAGTTAAGACATAGAACGATTTAATGAAACAATGTTCATTATAATTTATAAATCATTCAATTGGTAAATTTAACAATATACATTTAATTTATGGGAGGCATAAGATCCCATATTATCAATTTTTATATGGGAAAACATCAAACCCTTCTATTATGGATCACAATATATCATAAGAAAACCATTACATTATATTTTTTGGAGTAAAAGTTTTGTGAAAAATATACATTAAGATCCTAAAAAATTTCAATACATTTTCCTATTCAATGAAAGATGAAAATCATGTGAAATATCTCCCAAAAATCGATGGTTTTCAGATAATCCAAACAAACAAAATATCATTGTTCGATTTTATGTTCTTTTAAATTATTTAAACAAATTGTCATTGATGTATCCAGATCTATACCATTTTATTGGATTAAAACAAAATGAAGGGTAATTTGTATTTAAACAATCCTTATATTATAAATATGTGGTGGCAATTATCTATTCCAAAGGTAATTCACTAAATCCTTAAATTCTATCCATACCATTTATATCTCTTAAAATATATAACAATGTCATGATTAATGGTAACCATAAATTCATTATGGTAATCAATAAAGAATTTATATTGTCACATCCATGATGACTGTATGGTAACATCAAATTTCTAAAGGTGTCATAATGAATTCATTGTTCATATATATTTTGTAGAATATTTGAATAATGTATAACCCCCATTTTTATTCAAAATTGATGATATCGATTTTGTAGGTCCATATATGAGAAATATTGATCCCCTTGATATAGGTTAAACAGCTCTTCGATATAATGTTAAAATACATGTCATAGATCATGATGTTGTTAATCTCACTAAAACCGATCCATTAGATCACATATCCATTATTCTTCTTAAAAAAACTAACAAATTCACTCCTTGATTAAGCACATAAGTATAGAAAATAGTAACACAATTTTAATTGTATATGAATCTTCCATTATTCAAATTCCATTGGGATCATTCAATAAAGACTACTAAATTTTTGTTTAAATCTTTGTATGAAAAAATTCAGAACATAGCCTCATGATCTACAGGAAGACAAAAAAGTAATTCAGTAAATACATCAATATGTTCCATTATTATTGGAAAATCGATAATATGGAATCTATTAATAGCCATTTTATCCAAATATTCCGCATTATAGGGTATTAAAACCGATATAAGTAAAATTGTTTAAATATTGAGTTTATAATCAGCTTGTCATTGATATATGATCATGTTATGGTCTATGATATGAAATGAGTTTTATATATCATAGTTATTTATATATGATATATTTTTAGACATCCAATCAATGTTATATAACACATCATATTCATATAATGGTAGAATAAAAGGAATAATAGGAAGTATCATTACATAAATTTCAATCAGAGAGTAGATATAGACTTTGGATTTAAGGTGTACACCAATATATATTTTTATAGATAAGTAAATATTAAATTATTACGGGGTGGGTGAATTAATAAATTTATTAAACGTTGCTTCTATAAAAGAGTTGGTAGATGTTTAATTGAATATCATAGTTTTATTTTATGGGTTGATGATATGTGTATCATCTCTTATTATCTTTCATGACACTCATCAGCTATATTGTTCCTAAAAGCTTTATTTTTGTCCAATTATTATTGATGTTGGGAACATCAATTTTTTTATTATCCCTCATGTGGGAACATGCGTTTTCCTAATTACTAAACTCTATATAATTAAAAAATTGATGTTTGGTTTGTGTATTATATTAAAAATTCTTCTCCTATACTATTTTGATTAACCTACTTATATCTTTTTAGAATTCACGATCTTTGTGAACTTAAAAAAATATTTATGTTATTTTTAGGTAATTGTTTAGGTAAATTTTCAAATATATTTGGAATATTGGAAGTAGAATAACATTTCATCAATAATATATATAATATTAATATACCTAAAATTACATTTCAATAATCCCATAATGAAATAAATTATGACAAGAGTCTCTAATTTCTATGTAATCCTTGAGATCGTAGGAAATCATTTATTCATATATCTGAATTTATAGTATTTTTTAATCTTCTTTAAGTCATTTTTTAATCCAATAAATAAATAATGTATTTTACATTTATGATCAATCATAAAACCATAGGCTTTCCATTTATGACTTTTTATGTTTTATTCATCGGGGAAAATGGATGTTTTATTTTTTTTATTTTTTATCAAGGAATTATCACCCCATTTTCATATAATTATTTTGGGGGAATATTTATTAACATATATTTTCATAAAAACCCTACATTTTATTAATTCAAAATCTAGATTTTCATCACTGTTAATTTTTGGAATCCGTTATTTATTTTACTCAACATGAAATTATCAAAAAACAAAATTATCAATATTCCAACAATAAGGAAGGAAAATAATCATTTTTATGTTGATCCATTTCTACCCAATCAGAGTATAAAGTACTCATCCTAAAAACCAACCATCAGACCATAAAGTGTCACCATAAGACCATAGGAATTCCTCCTAATATATGAGATATTTTAGTGCAGTTGTGAGTGCATAATAAACCACATGGGGACGTTCTACCGACAAATAACATCAAAAAGAATAATTATTAATAATAAACAATCATAATAGGAATCATACCATATTTGGGAATAAAAAATTAAAATGAAAATCTATCCATAACTATTATAAATCCATCATATAACAAAATATAATTATATGTCATTCTTTCCTACAATAGATACAATATCAACTAATCGGTTGATCATATATACGTCAATGATAAAACTTTAAATAAATAAAAATACTCCAATACTTAACATATCCTCAACATGGACGAATCTCCAAGACCATTTCAAGCTTCGGCCACTCCTCCATATATACTAGGTTTATTTCCAAACATGAATCCCAACCATATAATCTACATACACACTAATTCTTCCATGAAAACTGTGACAATAAAAAGACATTACATGACCATGAATGGTATCCTGAATAAAATCCAACATATATATATATATGTGAATAGATGTATTATATGAAAGCAATTTAATAATCATCACATGAAAAAAATCACCACACCTATGGATATGGATGAATCCACCATAATGATTCACTCATACATGGTTCATCTAGACCTAGAATAGGATGAGTTTTCCATGGTTTAAATAAAATATGAATGGAAATAATATAACACCACTCCTTTCTGTTGTCAACTTGAATGATTTTCCACTAATACCACCTCTATGAAAATGACATATATCATGAATAATAACCACTAAGGTAATTGATCCATCAATAAAAAATACCTATATTAGTGATCGACCACTTTATATAGACATTCCATGATAATGACCCTTAAATGGGTAGAAATCCCTAGGTTGTTGAACCACCATCAAATCATATCCCCTGGTGTAATGATACCTCAATAGGTGAATTATATGAAACCATCCATAAAATGACATGTGTAAACTAAGCATAATCTAGGGAATGTGGTTTCACAATCACAAAAAATATATTGTAAAATAATATTTACCAAAATAGAAACTAATTGGGTGAATGATATGTAACTAGGTGATTATGGTATCACTATCTACAAAATAGAAATTGTGAACAATTTATTGGTCAATGAATGTGGTGTCACAATATAAAAATAATAAGGGAGGATTATTCTTCTCTATTTGAAGGATGTGTCATAATACTTAAAATAAATAGGACATACATAATATTTTCGTGTGAATTATGTATCACCATTTCAAAAACAAATTGGGAAAAATGATATATCCCTAGGTTAGTGAGGTGTCCTCATCCAAAAAATAAATTTAATGAATGATGTATCCCTTGTTGAACAGGTTATCCCCCTCTATATAATAACATATGTGAACAGTGTATCCCAAGGTGAACAATGGATCACCATTCTATAAGAAAATATAGGTGATAGATGAATCTATATGTAAATGAGGATTCAATATCTCAAAAAATATGGAACAATGTATCCCTATGTAAATAGTGTATCATTAATAAATAACCCCTTAGTCAATGATTTTTCACTATAGAAAACCAAATGTGAATAATTCATCACTACAAGAATAATGTACTATGTCAAAAACTCATATGTGTGGTACAAAAATGATTCATGACAATTGTCAACTGCTTACAATCAATGGGTGAGAAAGTTTTAGATGATTTGATTCTTGTAAACAAGATTATAAACATCATACCTAATGAATGGAAATCCAAGAGGACAGTTATAGATGCGAATAGAAAAGTTACTCAGATTTCTCTTGATGAGATGTTTGGAACCCTTCCCCAACATGAAACCATAATTAAGAGAGATGATGATAATATTATAAATAAGAATGGAAATGATGGTGTTTCTTTTACAACTACTTGAAATCATATGAAATCCAAGAATCCTGAGAGAGTTACAAGATCTAAATCATAGAAGGTTGTTATTCAATCTGAATCTATTAGAAGTGAAGCTTTAGAAAATGAGCTAGTAAATCATTCTCAGAGGGAAAACAAGGTTTTTGGGAAAATAACTTTTAATAAAAATATAAGAAGAAATATTGAAAATAAAGGAAAGATGGAGAAGTGGCATGTTTTGAAGGAAGAAGAACCAATCATATTATACCTGATTGTCCCATTCATAAGACAAGAGAAAAGAAGGACACGAATTATGAGAGGAACCAGAAAAAGTTCTATATATCAAATCATAAGAAAGTCTTGAAATCTAATGACACTTGGAGTGCCAATGGTGGAGACTCTTTTGATGACCCTTCAGAATATGAATCTTTTGAGCAAAAGAATATAGGTCTAATTGCCAGATCTCCATTTCAAAATCATTGTCTTATGGATAAGGTATGAACTGATGAATACCAAACCAATATGTCATTAAATGAAAATTTTCCCGATGAAAGTTTTTCTTTAGATGGAGAAACCTCTTTATCAGACAATATTAATGATTTAACTTCTTATGAGGACGTTTCTAGATTTTATATGTTGCATGAAATGAAAAATTGTAAAGTTTCTAAGAAACATGAAAAGGAAAATTCAAGTGAATTTATTTTAAAAAAGGAAATTTTGGATCTTTCAAAATATTCTAATAAGAAAAATGATGATTTATAAAATCATTATATGAAACATGAGGAAGTTAATTTTGAGATGGATAAACGTTCTAAGGATCTTAAAAATATGTTTTTTCAAAAAGACGTTTTGGAGGATAAACATAACTCAAAATAAATTATTATAAAGGATAATAATTTATTATTGAAACTAAAGTCTGAAAAAATTTCCTCAAGAAAACTTCTTGAAAATTTTACTTCTGGTATGGAAAATTATTATAAGATGTATTCTCAGATCCGACCTCATGGTGAAAATCAAGGAGTAGTTTATTCCTATGAAAAACCAATTTTTAGAACAATTATTTTGTCCCTTCAAGAGATCTATTTTGAACTAAGTGTAAAAGTGGTGGGCATTGGAAGAAGAACTATTCTTTAAATAATGTTCATTCCCTTGGGGTTCATAAAGTTTACTTTTCTAAAAAAATGTGGATACCCAAGATTTTATTATTTAACAATTCCAGATCCAAGATATTTTGGATTATGAAATCCTAACTCTTTCATTTTGAGGATAATGAAAGAAATACCAACAATATATGGTAAATGTATAGTGGATGATCCGATCACATTACTAGTAACAATGACTATTTAAAAAATATTTTAAAGACTAAAGGTGTAAAATTAACCTTTGGGGATAACTCTCAACGATAAATTTTCTTGGTATAGGTAACATTATTCTTCTTGGTAAAGATATTATTTCAAATGTTCTTTTTTGTAAATGTCCTTAAGAACAACCTCATTACCATAAACCAATTATGTGATGAAGGTTACCTTTTGAATTTTTTAGGTGATAAATGTTTAGTTCACAATTACAAGGATGAGTTTATTATATCTACTCTTCCGCATGAGAATATGTACACCTTAGACTGTGATGACATTAGAAGTAAATATATACCTTTTCATTGTGCCATTAAAGATCAATCATGGATTTGGAATAAATGGCTAAGACAATGAAACATAAGGAATCTTAGAAAACATTCTAAGAAAGGTCTTGTTAAGGATCTACCAGATCTTAGGGTTAATTCTTCAAAAGTCTGTTATACTTGTCAATATGGAAAGAAACATAAATCTAGCATTAAATCTCTCTGTGATGTTTCAACATATAATACATTATAGTGGGTGCACATGGACTTATTTGGTCCAACACAAACTAGAAGTATTTGAGGCAAATACTATGTGTTTTTCTTAGTTGATGCCTACAATAGATTTACTTGGGTCAATTTTCTTGAAAATAAATATGAAGCTTTTTATTATTTCAAATACATCAGATCTGAAGTAAAAAATGAAAACAACTTACCATTGATAAAAATTCATAGTGATCTTGGCTGAGAATTTGAAAATTCTGAATTCAAAACTTTTTGTACTATGAAAGTTATTACTCACAACTTTTCAACTACAAGAACTCCAAAAAAAATTGTGTTTTCTAAAGAAGAAATCATATTCTTCAAGAGATGACTAGAACCATGTTGAGTGAATATTATATAGCTAAACATTTTTTGGGCTGAAGATATACAGACTTCCTATTATACTATAAATTGAGTTTTAATAAGACCTTTTTTTAATAAAACACCTTACGAGTTACGGACTGGCCGAAAACCAAAAGTTTCTTACTTTAATGTATTTAGTTGAAAGTTATTCATCTTGAAGACTAAATATAACTTACATAAATTTGCACCCAAATCTGAAGAAGTAATTTTCTTCGATTATTCTACTAACACTATTGCATAAATATTTTTTAGTAAAAACTCTTGTACTATGGAAGAAATAGTACATTTTAATTTTTTTGAAACTGATCCTTTTGTTTTAAAACAACTTGAACATATTTCTCATATATTTTCTAAAACTAGTCATTATCCTTTGATAGAAGATCCTTCAGAAAAGGAAAATTTTCATTAAAATATTTATGAGACATTTACCCCTGAATATTTTTTACCCTATATTGATGAACAACATTTACAAAACCCATGTCAGTTGATACATAGGAATCATCCCAGTGATAATATCATTGGTAATGTTAATCAAAAAGTAATAACTATAAGTTACTTAAGGAATGAAGTAGAATATTTTGCATTTATTTTCCCTATTTGAACCAAAGACTCTTGATGAAGCCTTGTTTAATGAAGATTAGATAAAAACATTCCTGGTGAACTCCATGAATTCATATGGAATCTAGTTTGGACCTTGCTTGAAAAACATATGGAAACTTCTTTTATTGGAGTAAAATGGGTTTTTAGAAATAAATTCAATGAAAATAGAATTATTCTTAGAAATAAAGTGATATTAGTTGCTTTAGTGTATAACCAACAAGAAGGGATAGACTATGAAGAAATCGTTTCTCCTATAGAAAGACTTCTATCAATCTCCATTCTTCAATCCTTTGCAGCATTCTTTAATTTTAAACTTTATCAAATGGATGTGAAGTGTGATTTCATCAATGGTTATGTACAATAGGAGGTCTATGTAGACCAACCCCCTAGTTTTGAAGACAAAAAATATCCTAATCATGTTTACAGAAATTAAAAATAATTATACGGACTTGAACAAGCCCCTAGATATTGGTATGATAGACTTACATGATTTCTGTTTCAAAATAACTATGTTAAGGGAACCACTGATCCAACCCTTTTACTAAGAATGTTAATAAAGTCATTTTGATTGTACAAATTTATGTTGATGACATCATATTCGAATCAACTCAATAATCCTTAGCGGATTCCTTTATGAATCCTATGAAATATGAGTTTGATATGAGTATGATGGCGAGTTTACTTTATCCCCAGGTTTTCAAATTTTTCAAAAACAAGAAGGAACATACAGATCCCAAAATAATTATTTCAAAGATATTATTAAGAAGTTTGTGTATGACAACACTAAGAGTATAAGTACTTCTATCAGAACCTCTAATACTATTGATATTGATGAAGCAAGAAAACCTGTGGATCAAAATCTTATAGAGGAATGACAGGAAGTTTACATTACTTAATAGCTAGTTGACTTGACTTAATGTTTTTAGTATCCTATTGTTCAAGATACTAATATCATCATAAAGAATATCATTTTATATATGTGAAAATATTTTTTCCATTTTTAAACGGAACTTTAGATTTTGGATTATTTTATTCTTTTGGAAATTATTTTCAACTTAAATGTTTTTTGGATCCTGAAACTAGTGGTTGAAAAATGGATAGAAAAGTACATCTGAAACTTGTCATTTATTAGGAGATTCCTTAGTTTCTTGTTATTTCCAGAAACAACATTCTGTAGCACTTTCCACTTCTAAAGATAAATATGTTGCAGCTAGAAGTTGTTGTGCCCAAGTGTAGTGGATGCAACACACATTCACAGACTATGGTAGGAGTTTTAATAGAACTAATATAATGTGACAACAAAAGTTCCATTTATTTAAGTAAAAACCATTCACATCACACTAGTTCAAATCACATAGATATTAGACATCACTTTAAAAGGGATCACACACTCAAATAAGATATTATTATTTAATTCATTAAAATATAAGAACCTCTTGCTGATATTTTTACAAAACCTTTACCTTCCGATATATTGGAATACATTAAATAGAAGATAAAAATGATAACTATAAGGTTATAATTCATTTCTACTTATTGTTTAAATCATATAATATCATTAAAATACTACTTAATTCAAAGGGATTACATATGCTTGTTGGTTTTATTTCTTCTTATTTGTATAAAAATATTATATTTCCTGAAGAAAATAAATCTTTCTATAATAAAATCCATATTATACTTTTTTTACTAAAGAAATTCAATGAATAGAAATTCATCGAATTGAAATTCACAGAATGGAATTTCATGAAATAGAACTTCACATAATGGAAATTCATAGAATGGAAATTCAAATAATGAAAATTCATGGAATGTAAATTCATGGAATAGAAATTCATGGAATGAAAATTCACGGAATGGAAATTCACAGAAGAATAGCTTGCTGATATTTTGGCATGCTTCTAGAATACGGGTAGGGATTTGTGTCTGCCCTTTCACAATTGATAATATGTGCTTGGTTACATTAGAGGTTGTAATAGAAATATATGTCTATTTTGTATATAGAGTAGGTGTGTGTGCCTGCTCCAGTCCTCCTTTTCCTATCAATGGGTATTGATAGTACTCATTCAAGGGGGTCAGAGAGTTGGGTATGCCCTAGATTTGTAATCGGAGCTTAATGAATAAATTCTCTAAGTGCTTCCAAACAAGAATATTGGTGATCCTGATGAACAATGGCAGGTGTATGTGCCTGCTGGTTTTTTTCCTTCAAGTGTGGTTGACAAAATTCTTTCAATAATGGCAAGTGAGATTGCTAGCAGAATTGGCGATTGTATGCTAGTGTGTGTTCTTGTTTAGTATTTTCCACCACATTGTATTTCCGGACATATTTAAATAAAGTCATACATGACTGGTTGATAATTTGTTTGATGGTGTATGTGCATGTTCATAGTACTCCACTAGGTTTATCTGGTGGGATTGGTGGGTTGCTTCTAGACAAGTCCACTAGACAACAAAATAAGGACGAACTACTGTATGTACCCGCTCGTTTTTCGCTATCAAGTTAAGTTGATGTACTTCTTTGGAGGTTTCATAGGTAAAAAACTTCTCCTTATTGACCATATGCAACACCCCAAGCTTTTAGGGTATGTTTCCCTTTGAATAATGCAATATCTTGTGTTGTACGAAACATGGAGTTTTTACATGCCACGAAAAATCAAACTAGTTGTTATTAATAATAATACCCACTTTTTTAAATTTTATAAATATTCTTTTTAAAAATGGAATTAATTTTTGGATTCGGAATATCAAAATTATCTTAGGGTGAATTTTTGGTATTTTTCTAAAAACATACAATATTTGATGAATAGTAAAAAACACTACGTTATTGTTTAAAATCGATTTTTTTAAAATAATTTTTTATATTATTTAAATTTATTTTAAGTCCAAGTAGATATATAATACCTATATTAGTTCAATTCAATTTATTGGATTTATTTTATAATAAAATTATATGTATATTTTTTTTAAAAAAAAATTAACTTCTTTTACCCACCATCAAGGCATGTTTTCAAATTTGCATATAATGTAATTTTACTGATTATATGAATTAAATTTAAAAAATATTAGAGAAAAATTTGATATTAGTAAGTAAAATTTGGTTCAATGAGATGAAAATAATTTTTGGCGAATAGAAACTTTTGACTTTTATATACCATGGTTAAAAGTAAATATGTTAATTAAAGGTAAAATGATATTATTATTACATTAACACATGTTATAATTCTATTGGATAAGTTTATTTCAACCGAAGTCAATCTTAATAAAAAAAATTATCATTTTGTTCTACACGGATTAGATTAATACATTTATTATTATTTTATTTAATGAAGATCTAAAAGTGTTAAATTCAAATTTTCATAACTAAAACATTTTTAATATAGGGTTATAGATAAGAAAAATTATACTATAAAAAATCATTATAAAGATAAAAATATTTCCTATAGAATGGTATTTTATTTATAATTTTAAGAAATTAAATAATTAAATTTATTTATGACACAATGATGATGCATTAATAACATTTTTACTGAAATATTAAAATAATTGATATTATAAATATCCAAATAAAAGTAAATTGAGACTTTTGATGAATTAAACAAATTTAATAGGTTAATATGACATTTTTTGGGTTTATTAAATGAATTTTTCTCGATGTAATCATGTTTTTAGGACATAAAAAACGAATACTAAATAGTGTCAAAATTGACATAAATGAGTTTTTAAAACAAGTACTATATTATTAAATGAATTAATAGTTCTAAAAATATAAGGTTAGGAAAAAGGAGTTATATAATAATAGATATTTCATTAATGGAACACTTGGGGTTCTCTTGGCATTTTATAGTAAGTTTATAAACCATATAATATAAATATACAAGGGGACATGTTAAATGTTAAACAATTTAACCAAGAGTTAAATATAAAGGATAATGTTAATATAGGGACCTAAACCTATCTAAAACATATTTTTTGAGATGTTTTAGACCTATAACCACCATACCCAATAAATAAATCATTTTGGAGCCATTTAAAACTTAATATGATGGTATATTAAGATAATATTTCAAGCTTTTTCTAAAGTAACCCTCACCTCTCTTATAAAAGTGTACTTCCCCTTCCCACAAAATCACACCTCCAAGGCCATTTGTATCACCCAAAACCTACTCAAATATCCTCCCAACTACCCTTAATTCATCCTAAACTCCTAAAATTGATCATAAATCCAACCTATGGATCCCTTTTGATCAACTCAAAAGAAAACACCCAAAGAACGATGATAAGTCACCAAACGTGCGTGCGTACGGCTTACCGTCTCCACGTCATATTGTAGTATGTTATTCAAACACTTCATTAACTGGATGGGTATAATAATGAGTATAACTGCTATAAATAATATATAATGACATGTTAATGATTCTTTATATATGATACACCATCCAATTACATATGATTTCACAATCAATAGAATTATGTCACTTGTGTGTACGTATAGATTACCGTCTCCATGAACACGATTAGATTCATTCCCCATCATGATAATTCATGAATAATTTTCATTATATGATTAAAAATAATTTTTAATAACTTAATATCATTATATATATGAATCAAATACGTATTATCCATAACAAAAATGGCTTATGTAACCAATCATATAAAGGAAAATGAATTAGTTAACACCCAAAACAATGACACTACTGAAATATTATTAACAAATTAATATTAGAAGATCATATATGATACCATATTTATTTATTTGGTTCTATTATAATTTAATCACAATGATTTAAATATTATAAAGGTGGTTAACATACCCCCGATTAATGAAAAGTACATGTTAAGGGTTAATTCTACAATCTCTTCATTATCCGAGGTTGTTTATACATGAGTATCTACTGGGAAATCTTTATCATCCACATCCATGTTTCATAAAAATGTATTTCAATTTTTTTTACTATTTTCTAGACTTTGGGTTAAATTCATTTATAATTTTTTTTTACTTTTTATAAAATTTTTATAAAGGAATCTTTCCATCATTTTCTAAATAAGGTCCTCTACAATCTTTTCAAAAAAATTAAGGAAATAATGTTTTTTTAACTTATATGGTGGGTGCGGCTATTTTGCGTAGTTATAACATCATGGAATCTTAACTTACAAGATTATAATAATATTTTCAAAATAAATTTTTTCTTTAATAATTATGTGACATTTAAATGATTTCAAAATATAATGATATATTTCTCTCAAATAGTTTTGATTTCATCTATGTCAATATCCTTTGATGTATTTAACAATTTTATGGAGTTGATTTATTAAGATACACATCTTCCATATTATATTGAATGTTTTGTGATATGTTTGACTCTGGATGTGTTATTTTTATACCATTCATGGTTTGTGGTTAATGTATTAACATTTTGTATGTTAGTTTTAATACGATTGTTTATGTTATGATTCAAACTATTCATATGAGGAATGCATTGGACTTAGAAAGTGACTCGTGGAGACCGCTATAGTTCATCGAGGTATCGGTAGGTCTCATGAAACAAAATAGTTTATCGACAAAAGTCATTGACAAAATCTTATTTGTAGTCTTGGAAAGAGGCCTTGACTATGTGGTTATGATGTCTGGAATTATGCATTCCATCAATATAAAAATGGCTGTTGATATTACGTGTGATTATTATAGTAGTAGAATATCCCTGTGAATAAGTAAATAGAATTATTTGATTTATATTTTCCATATTATGCTGATGTTCATGTTTTAAAGGCTTATGTTTTAGTCTTATACATTTCCTTAAATGTTTATGTTTATTTATGAATGTTCCGCTATATTGTTATCCTTACTGATAATCTACACTCACCCCTTACTTATGGTTTATTTTTCTTAGGATGCGAAAAGTATTTTACAATTAACCTATAGGAATGGGATAAAGAATTAGAGTGTCTTCAAAGGGGACACAATGATTTTCTTTTTATTTATTTTATAATGTAATGTAATACTTATATATGTATCTAGTAATTACAAGGCTACCAAACTAATAAGTCTTTCAAGACATGATATTTTGTGATCATTCCAATGTTAGGTAATAATGCACCAACTATAGGTAACTAGGGTCAGGGTGTTATAGTTTGTATCAGAGTAAGTTTAGTAAAAACCTTGGAAGATTGATTTATGAGAACTCTGATTAGAGAACATTACCCAGAGATAGACATTGAAGATTGTTATAGAATATCTTCCTAGAATAATGGTAATGTAGATATTTTTTGTATTTTCCAGAAAATACATCCTTGTCTAAATACAATCAGGTAGAGGTGGCTCTAGCCCAAATGTACCTAGGAGTGAAAACTCCAACAAGGAGTTTTAGGCTTGAACTAGGTTATCCTGGTACATGACAACATGCCTTGCTACACTATTGGTTACAACACTCATGGGGGATATGCATAAGATAATTTACATTTTCATTAAAAACCATTATAAAGGATGTATGAGTATATAACTCCTCAATGAAGTTATTTTTATGATTATGGATTATATACATAAACTGTTCAATTTTTGTTAAGTCTTTTACATGTTTGGAATTATGTATTGTGATTCATAAACTAATCTACTGTATGAAATTGTTTAGAAATAGTTCCTAGTGGATGTAATAGAAACCGTATCAATGCACGTAATCCATGTATAGATTTCCATCCTACTCAAGATAATTATAGTGGAGCTAGTGATGAAAATGATTCTGATCATCTTATAACCATACAGGGACAACTCACTCAGGTTATGAATAATACCCTTACCCGTATAGAGCACCCTGATCCACAATGCAGAGGATCATTGTCAGACTGCTTCATGAGGAAAAAACCACCATAATTCAATGGGGAGAAATCTATATGTAGTTGAGAAATGGATAAGTTCCGTAGTGAAAATATGTCATTTATTTGGGAATAGCGAAAGGGAAAATGTTGTCATGGCAGTTTATCGCTTCGCGATAGATGCAGATCAATGGTGGTCATTAAATTAAAACACAATGGTGGATGAAAAGTATCAAATATGGAATAGAGGTATTTTAAAGATATTTTCTTAGAAAAATACATTCCTCATGACCATTGAGCAGATATGGAACGTTAATTTCTAGTTATGAGGCAAAAGGAGTATGAGAATGTCATAATGTTTGAGGCTAAAATTACAAGGTTAGCAAGGCATGCAAAAGATTATATACGTAACACAAAGAGTATGAATGATTGATTTTTTATGGGTTAAAACCATTTCTTCATCGAGAATTAATCTCATAATCCTTCTCATCATTCCAAGATTTTTTCTCACATGCTATCAAGATAGAAAATAAATTCTCTAAGTCTTACGACTTGAATGCAATGCAAGAGAAGAAGAGATTTGATGAACACTCTAGAAATGGAAATAAAGGGATGAACAGAAAAGTTGAATATCTATCCTATAGTAAATGTGGTTAGAAACACCCTAGTACTTGCCTGAAGGGAATGGTATTCTATTACAAGTGTGGTCAAAAGGCCACCAAGCTCGTGATTGGAAGGGAAAGAAAGAGGATATCAATGATGAATGCTACAATTGTAGAGAAAAGGGGCATTATTCAATTAAATGTCGTATACTCTAAGGAAACAAACCTCCGATAAGGACAAGGTATCAAAGCCATGTTTATGTGATCACTACTGTTGAAGATGATGCTTCTAAAGACATGGTGGCATGTAATTTAATGGTTTCCTCAAGTTTAAGAAATGCTTTATTTGATTCTGGATCATCTAATTATTTCATATCATCTCATTTTTCTTTGAAAATTATATATTTCTAATTTTATGTAATAAGTTGGTTGTCTATCAAAACACCTAATGGAATTATCATTGCAACAATGTTTTTTGAATCGGTTCCCTTTAGGGGATATAAATGTCCTTTATCTACTAATATCATCATCATACCCATGATTGAATTTGATATAATCCAAGCTATGGAATAGCTTTCGTACCATGATGAAAAAATTTATTGTAAGAAGAAGGTTGTTACAATTATTGATGATGATAAGGATTACCTTATCATTAGAGCAGAAACATCACCGTCTGATTCTGATATAATACACCCCCAACAGCTCTACTAAATTCTATTATTATGGAGGAATAGAATGAAATAACTATGGGTGAGGATAAGAATATTCAAATAGAGGATGTACCTATTGTTCAAGAAAATTTTGATGTGTTTCCAGAGGATATACTTGGATATATTCTAGAACGAGAAATTCCATTTTTTGTTGATTTCAATCCTGGTTCAAGGCCTATATCATAGCCCCCTTATAGAATTTCCCCTATGAAATTAGTGGAACTAAAGAAAAAAATAGAGGAATTAGTAATAAAGGATATATTCTCCCTAGTTTTTATCCATGGGGATCCCCTATTCTGTTTGTTAAAAAGAAAGATGGATTTATGAGGTTGTGCATTGACTATAGGGAGATCAATTCTATAACAATAAAGAACAAGTATCCCCTACCTCACATTGATGATTTTTTATACCAAATTCATGGAGAAAAATATTTTTCCAAGATTGACCTTAGATCTGGTTATCATCAGTTGTGTGTGAAGAAGGAAGACATTCCGAGAATAGTATTTTGAAAAATGCATGGGCATTATGATTTTAATGTTATAAATTTTGGACTGACTAATGTACCCTATATTTTCAAGGATCTAATAAATAGACTTTTAAAGGAATATCTTGATGAATTTGTAGTAGTATTTATTGATGATATCATTGTATACTAAAAAACCTATGAGGATCATTAAAATCACATACACACTATTCTGAAAACCCTTAAATGAAATGAATTATATGGGAAGTTTTGAAAGTGTAAATTTTGGTTTTAGGAAATTTCTTTTCTTAGCCATGTTGTCTCTAAGGATGGAATCTCTATTGATTCTTCTAAGAAAGGATAAATAAAATAAATGACACCACGTACGAGTATAACTGAGGTACGTAGTTTTATTGGTTTAGCAGGTTATTTTTAGTGTTTTGTCTAGAATGTTTCCATATTGGCAAACCCATTGACCAAGCTCTCATGTGAAGGGGTTAAATTTGTTTGAACAAAAGAGTGTGAAGAATTGTTTGAGAAACTGAAGAGAATATTATTCAATGCTCATATCTTGACTCTACAATTGGGGAATGGTGGATTTGTTATTTATAGTTCTGCTTCAATGATAGGACATGATTGTGTCCTTATGCAGAATGATAGAGTTATTTCCTATGCATCATGTCAACTAAATATTCATGAACAAAAATATCTCACTCAATATATTGAGTTAGAAGTTGTAATCTTTCCTTTGATGATATTGATACACTATCTCTATGGTGAAAAATGTGAGATATATAGTGATCACAAGAGCATGAAGTATATTTTCTCACAAAAATAAATAAACATGAGGCCAAGACGATGGCTTGAACTAATCAAATATTATTATTTCACTATACACTACTCGGGAAGGAAAATAAGGTGGGTGATGCTTTTAGCAAAAAATGATCATGGAGTTTTGAACAAGATGAGAGTTAAAAGGGATCCTATGTTCATGGATCTAGAAATATGGATATGGGAATAATCATGGAAGGTGAAACATCAATACTTTTCCAAATGTTTTCAAATCTATCTTTACTAGAAAGGATAAAAAGGTCTTAGACTGGTGATGGTGATGAGATTCAAAAGAAAATTCAAGATGTGAATGATGGGAGATTGATAAACTTCTTATATGAAGATGGGATTTTGAAATTTTCGAAGAGACATTGTGTTCCTGACATACCTGATCTAAAAGGGGAATTATTGGATGATTCACATAGCTCCAATTTCTCTATACACCCAAGTAGCACTAAGATATATAGGTATTGGAAGAAACATTTTTGGTGGGACAATAAGAAGAGAGAGATTGATGATTATGTTTCAAGATATATGTTTTGTCAACAAGTGAAATATGGAAGACAACATCCTAGAAGAGTCATGCAACCTCTTCCCATACCTGATTGTAAATGGGATGATATTACGATGGACTTTGTCATTAGACTACCGAAGACTCATAGAAGGAATGATGAAATATGGGTCATTGTTGATTGCCTTATCAAGTCATCATATTTTATTGCTAGAAGAGAAGATTTACCAATTGAACATTTAGAAAGTATATATATTAATGATGTTGCCAGACTTCATGAAGCACCCACATTGATTATTTCTTATCATGATCCCTATTTTACATAAAGATTTGGGAAAATTATTCATATTTCCTTGGATACTTAACTTTGTTTGAGCATTGCCTACCACCCTCAAACTGATGGACATTCAAAATGGGCTACTCAAACATTATAATACATGTTGAGATATTTCTCACTTGACTTTCAAGGTACGTGGGACCAATAATTACCTCTGGTAGAATTTTCCAAAAATAATAGCTTCCATTCAAGTATTCATATAGCACCATATGAAGTGTTATATGAAAAGATATGTCTCACAAAAACTTGTTGGGAAGATGTTGGTCAAAGAAATCTCGTTGTCCTAGAACATGTTGAGGAAAAAATGGAAAAGGTAAAGGTTATCCAAACCCACATCAAAGCAGCTCAAAGTAGGTAAAAGAGTTGTGTCAATAACTGAATGAATGATTTGGAATTTCAAGTTGTAGATCATGTTTTCTTGAAGGTTTCTCCATGGAAGGGTGTTATACAATTCGGTAAGAATGGAAAATTAAGTCCCATGTACATAGGACCTTTTGAAATTCTGGAACGAATTGGATTTGTAGCTTATCGTTTGACAATGCCTCCATGTCTCTCCAAAGTTCTTGATGGGTTACACGTATCACAATTGAGAAAATACATGTCTGACCAAATGCATGTACTCACCTATAAAGAAATATATTTGGATCCTGAATTGTCTTATTGGAAAGAGCCTATCAGAATTCTTGATACCTGAGAACAATTGTTGAGAAACCAGATAACTCGTCTGGTGAAATTTATATGTAGACACCATAAGATCGAAGATGCAATGTGGGAACTCGAGGAACTTATGATGAAGAACCACCCAATTCATTTTATGCTATAATATTATATAAATTTCAAGGAAGAAATTATTTGCAGGAGATGATAATGTAACACCCCAAATATCCACCATATGTTCCTTTTAAAAAATTCAATAGCTTGCGTTATATGAAACATGGAGTTTTAACACTCCAAAACAAATCAAACTAGATGTTATAAATAGTAATACCCACATTTTTTTTAATTTTATAGATTTTATTTTTTCAAAATGGACTTCATTTGTGGATTTAGAATATCTAAATTTTTTTAGGGTAAATTTTTGGTATTTTTCTGAAAAGATTAATTTTTTTATGAATAGTGAAAAACACTACGTTATTGTTTAAAAATGAATATTTATTTAAATAATTTTTTATTTTATTTAAATTTATTTCAAATAAAAATAGATAAATAATACTTATATTAGTTTAATTCAATTCATTGGAGTCATTTTATAATAAAAGTAGATGTATAAAATTTTATTTAATTTTTAACCTCTTTTAACCACTTCAAGGCCAGTTAGCAAATTTGAAAAAAAAGTAATTCTACCACTTCTGTGAATTGAATTTCAAAAATCTCATAGATATAGTTTATATTAGTAAGTAAAATTTGTTTCAATAAGATGAAAATAATTTTTGGTGAATAGTAACTTTTGACTTTTATTTACCACGATTAAAAGTAAATAGGGGGTTTAAAAGTAAAAATGATATTATTATTACCATAAAACATGTCCTACTTTACTATATAAGTGTATTTCAACCAAAATCAACCTTATGAATTAAATATAATAATCTTGGTCCACTAGGATTATATTAAGACATTAGATATTATTTTTTTTCGAAGAGTTAAAATTGTTAAATTCAAAATTTAAAAATTAAAAATTTTTAATATAGGGTTACACATAAGATAAATTTTGACTATAAATATTCCATAGAAACATAAAAATATTTCCTAAACAATGGAATTTTATTAATTATTTTTAGACATTAACTAATTATATTTATTTATGACACAATGATGATACAGTAATTACCTTATTAATGAAAGATTAAAATAATTGATATTATAAATATCCAAATAAATGTAAATTGAGACTTTTGATAAAATACAAGAATTTTATAGATTAATATGACATGTTAGGGTTGATTAAATTAATTTCTGGTTAATAAATGGAGTTTTTAGGTCTTTAACAAAAATCAAATACTAAATAGTGTCAAAATTGACATAAATGAGATTTTGAAACAAATACTATATTATTAAGTGATAAAACAGTCTTAAAAATATACGAATTAGTCAAAGGACTTATATAATAATAGATATGTCATTAATGAACCACTTGGGTTTCTCTTGGAATTTTATATTTATTTTATTAACCATATAATATAATTAAACAAGGAGACATGGTAAATGTTAAACTATTTAACCAAGAGTTAAATCTAAAATATATGGTTAATATGGTGACATAAACCTGTCTAAAACCTATTTGTTGATATTTTTGCACTCCATATCCACTCTATCATATATATAAATCATTTTGGAGCCATTAAAAACCGAATATGACTGTATTATAAAATAATATTTCAACCATTTCCTATAGTAACCCACATATCTCTGATAAAAGGGTAGTTCACCTTTTCTCAAAATCACAAAACCAAATCCATTTGGCTTGGCTAAACCCTGCTGAAATATCTTTCCAACTACACTAAATCTGACATAAAGGCCTTACATTGATCATAAATATAACCTATGGTGCCCTTTTGATCATCTCAAAAGGAAACACCCGAGGGGGAGGAAATAATTTCACCACCTCTTTCAAAGTTTTTTTTCTTCATCCACTTCCACTTTCATTGTTGTTTCCATACCAAAATAAAAACTACAGTGACTTATACATACTATGATTTTATTATAAATATGGTACAACTATATTCATTATTCAATCCATCCTATGAATGATAGGTCACTATATGTGTGTACATACGAATTACCGTCTCCACGTCGTTGTGTAGTTTGTTATTCAAATAGTTAATTATTTGGATGGGTATAATATTGAGTATAAATGATTTAAATAATAAATATAACATTTTAATTATTCTGTATATTTGATATACCGTCCAATTTCATACAATTTCACCATCAATATAATTATATTGTCACTCGTGTGTACGTACAGATTACTGTCTCCATGAACGGAATGAGATTCATTCCCCTTCGTGATCATTCAAGAATAATTTTATTATATGATAATAAATAATGATTTATAACTTAATATCATTCTTGATATGAGTTAATTACATCTTATCCATAACAAACAGGTCTTACATAACTAAGCATATAAAGGAAAATGAATCAGTTAACACCTGACAAAATTGATACTACAAAAATATTATTAACATATCAATATTAGATGACAATATATGATATCATATTTATGTATGTGGTTTTTGTAATATTTAATAAAAATGATTTTAATATTATACATGAGGTTAATGTACCCTAGATTAAGGAAAAGTACAGGGTAATGGTTACTTCTACAATCTCAACATTATCGGAGGTTGTTTATACGTGAGTATCTACTGTGACCTCTTTATCACCCACATCTGTGTTTCATAAAAATGTATTTCAAAACATTTTTTTACTATTTCCTAGACTATGGGATAAAGTCATTTATACCCTTTTTTGACTTTTAAAAAAAATTATAAATGAATATTTCTGTCATTATCCAAACAAGGTCCTTTATGGCCTTTTTGACAAAATTAATGAAAGAATGTTTTTTACTTGTACAGCAGGTGCGGTTATTTTATACCATTTTAACATATTAGAAAATTCCTTAACAAGCTTATAATAATATATTGAAAATAAATGTTTTCTTTTATAATTATGTGACTTTTAAATGATTTCAAAATAGAAAGAGATATTTATCTCAAATAGTTTGATTTCATATATGTCAACATCCTTTGATGGATTTTACACTTGTTTAAAGTTTATTTATTAAGATATAAATCTTCCATATTATATTGAAGGTTTTTTGATATCTGAGACTGTGGAGGTGTTATTTTTATACCATTCATGGTTTATAGTTAAATTATTATCATTTTGTATTCCAGTTTTTATATGAATGTTTATATTATGTTTCGACCTTTTCATATGAAGAATGCATTGGACTTAGAAAGTGACTCATGGAGACCGCTATAGTTCATCAAGATATCGGAAGGTCTCATGAGAAAAACTAGATTATCGACACAAGTCCTTGAAAAAATCATATTTTTAGTCTTGGAAAGATTCCTTTACTATGTGGTTATGATGCATGGAATTATGCATTCCATTAATATAAAAATGGCTATTGATATTACATGTGATTATTAGAGTAGTATAATATCCCTGTGAATAAGTAAATGGAATTATTAGATTTATTTTTTCCATATTATGCTATGGTTTAAGACTAAAAGGCTAATAGTTTAGTCTTATACATTCCATTAAATGTTTAATCTTATTTAAGAATGTTTCCGCTATATTGTTATCCTTACTGAGCATCTGAGCTCACCCGTTTATTATGTTTTGATTTTCCTAGGATGTGAAGAAGTATTTTTTTATTAAACTACAAAAACAGGCTAAGGGATAAGAGTGTGTTCAAAGGGGACACAAAGATGTTGTTTTTGTTTATGTTATGATGTAATGTAAATCATACGTATGTGTCTAGTACTTCCAAGGCTACTAAACTGATCGGTCTTTAGAGACTTTATATTTTATTATCGTACTAGTTCTATGTATTAATGAACCAATTCTAGGTTACTAGGGTCAATAAATTATGTCGGATGATGTCCCAAGCGGTTCGTCTTACATGCATGGGTGTAACAGACCTGGGCCAAATGTTCACAGGAAACACCACCATCATGTTGGGGATTCACAACCACGTGATTCTACTGGTGGTAATTGTTTATGGGATTCCTCAGGAACGATACACGCATTATTGAATTGAGGCCATGTGTGACCTCTCCATCTACCTCCCTGTTGTATAGGAGGGACTGATTGTTGCATTCCGGGGATAATGACCCAAAATGGTTGAAGGCGATGGTTGGAACTGTCTTCTTCTTGATCATTGATCATCATTGGCTGGACAATCGCGGATTTTTATTGACTTGGATGGCTTTAGGGCAGCCACCAATGTCGAAATTGTACCATGATGATGACATTCCTTTACCAGAACATTGGAGTCCTAGCATTGAAGACAATGTGTGGGTGATAACATCCATCGCATGGTTGAGGATCTTGCTTGAGCAGTAGCTGGAATGTGAATATATATCATCTTTAATAAATCCATTTTGTAATGAAGAGAGTTTTGAGGAAAAAAATTGAAATAATAATAAACTCCATTAAAGTAACATCTTTTAGACAGATACATGCATGATTTATTCCATTTTTTTCCTTCCTTTAGCAATTGATAGGGGCCTAACATGTGTGTAACATTATTAACATGGTTAAGGATTCATGTTGGGTTCACTATATCTGTTTTTTTGTACCTTGAAATGTGTGTTTAATTTTTAAGAACCACTACTTCTAGGAGGTTTCCATTGGATTCATTTATGTAACTAGAAACTTCCAATAGTTCTTTATCCAAAGGGTACATGCATTCAAAAGGTAGGAGTTCGTTATGTTTGAACATTATGATACATAGGAACATACATTGGTCGATAGGATGAGTGGTTGGACTCATCACACCCATTGGGGGGGGAAATTAATTTCTACACTCGTACTCTCTTTATAAATTTGAGATATTTTCAGGAATCCTTATTAAATCATCTAGTGTAATAAATGTTTCCATTAGAATTTGGAATCACTTATTAACATGTGTAAAATTTATAATCATCAGTTGTATTCATGGTATTTCATTAATGGAGATATTTGTATTTATTTGAGGTTCAACATCAATGGTATCCCCTAATATACTATTTCAAGATTCATTTAATCATCGTTACGATGATACTTAGATTTAATCCACTCAGTAGGGAACTCTAGAATATATTGTCATCTAGGGAGATGAAGTTTTGTTTTGTTATTTGGATAGTTTCCATAAAATCGGCTACCTACGTATCCTTTTAAAAGAATAAAAACCCTATTATTTCAGTGTCGCTTAATGGGACAAATCATACCTTTTAAGGTCATGTGATAAGTACATTTAAGAGAAAGGTTCTTAGTCAATGTTTGGTGTGGGACTTATGCTGAAGCATCCCAATGAACATGGAAAGGATAAGAGTTTCTAAGTTAGATTATACCCAATTTGGAATGTTACCTAAGGAGAACATGGCGGATTTGATGTGTTGGGTTTGAACCTCAATGAGGCTTCCTACGTATCCCATGTGGGTAATAAAATCCCACGTAGTTCGATTAGTCTCACAAGAGAGTGCTGTATTTTTAGAGAAATGAGTGTGTTTGGGATTACTTCCTAAAAATGATTCCTTGATGATTTGGGGGTTTAATTTGGGGATTATTTATAAGGAGGATGTCCATATTGAAGAAAATAGGGTTTTATTCATTAATAGGATATCTAGTAAGCTCAGGCCCGAAAAGGGGCTTCCTATGTATCCCAATTACGATGGGAATCAGATTTATTGTAGTTCATTCAGTCATCAGTGTTTGTGAAAATGTTGTAATCATCACAAATCTCTAATCCCACCTAATTCATGATCAGTGTGAGAAACTAGAGGATGTGAATAATTAAACAATGATACATTCACTTTTCCTCCTCTACTGGTGGAAGAGGGTGCACCTATGGAGGAGAGAGTGGATGAGGCCTGTGTTGACTCAAGAAGAGGGTGAGGAGATGAACATTCCCTCTATTCACTTTACATTATACAAGGTTCCAATGAAAGGAAGAAGGGATGAAGCTTAGGGTCTTATACTTGAATTACAGCCCATAGTGAAAAAGATCAATTAGATAGGGAAAAGTTAAAGAAATTTCATATGCCCATCTCCCCTCAGTTCTATAGAACAAAATAATAGAGGAGAGTAAATTATGCTACCTATTACTAGAAAATATAGGGGCATATGCTAGGATGGTTGCCCTAAAATTGATACTGGTAGGGGAGGGATAATTCTACTTCATTTTAAAAGGAAATATAGGTATGAACAATACCTTCCCCTACTAGAGACCTGAGGTTCTGGGTGGACTCTTTGAGAAGGGACAAGTCATGACCCAAACCCTCCTCCATAACAGGAATATCCCATCACTGTTCTTGAGAGAATAGTCCATGTTACCATGGATATAAAAACTAACAGAAATTCCGTGTATCCTAACTCCCTTATAAAACTAAGGTGGTAAACCTCTGACTATGGATATAAAACCCAAATAGGAGACACACAGATTTGACTATTCCAAAGGGTTGATAAGTTTGGAGGTTTTTGTTGTGGTCTCAACAGAATCCCTTTTAGACAAGGGATCCAAGGAAGAAAAATCCTTTCCATTAATGGCTTTTAGGAAGGCTTGATGTCTTGTAGGCTGAAGAGAGTGAGTGAATCAAAGAGGGGTACTCAGGTAGGTAAGGGTGTTCCTGTATGGGAAAGCAAGTACAGAATGGATAACTAATATTCACTTCAGTGATGAACAACCTGTACGATAATACTTGGGCGAGACTTGGCTCAAGCCTTCAGAAGTATTCACAGGTGGTCCCAGAAGTGAGGAGCTCAAGTTCCTATGAAAGGAATTGGTGGCACACAAGTATTTATGATTTGGAGAGGTTAGGTTCTTTAAGAGCTCAAGTGTTATGCTTTTCAAACCCTAAGAGGACTTATATCCAATGATCCTCCCATAAATCCTCCTCTCAAGGTGTTGAAGAACTACCTTGAATGTTTCGGAAGACTAGGGTGAAGTACTATGGTGACCAGAGCATCAATTCATGTTTTGGAAAATTTTTCCATACAAATGATGACCCCAAGGGTCTATTTATAGAAAAAATAGGACCTTGGTTAAAAGAGTTTGGGCACGCTAGTAGGCTACAGGAAATTTTGGGGTGTTTAAGTAGGCTACGTTCCGATGCCCTTTTGGTCTGACTAAGGTGACCCAAAACTCATCCCTTTGAAAACCTTGATTTTCTTCACGTATTTTCCCCTTTCTATTCTAAGTTATTTCCCTTTTTTATTTTTATGACTCATTGATGGAATGGAGTGTCAACACCATCTTTTTACAAATAATTTTTATCAACCCTTTTAGGATGTGGGTTTTTCACAATGGAATTTTAAAAATTAAAATCCATTATGTTCAATATAAATTTAAAAGTATATTTTCACATTTAATTTAAATTTTATATTTGAAAAAATATTTTATGGAATTTATTTTAAAAAAATTAAATTTTCAATGTATTTCATTACATGCATCATTGTGTTCGAACAAATTAAAATTTTCTAATAAAATATAATTGTGTAATATAATAGTTATCATGTAACCTTTTATTTTTTATCTATGAATAAGACATACTAAAGGGGGTCCCATCACATTTTGCATAAATATTTTTAAAATTAATATTCTAACTATTATGAAATTTGTTTTAAAAAATGAACTTAATATTTTAAATAAAAACCATAAAAAATTCCTTTTATGAAAATTTGAGAATTGTTTGAACAACTTTTTTCTAATAGTAAAAAATATTTCTTTTCATTGAAAACAAAAATTTAATTTAAATAATTTAAACTTGTAATTATTGTTTTAAAATGGTTAAAAAAATTTGGAAGAATTATATGTTTATTAAAAATATATAGGTTATTAGAATCAATTTTATTTTTATACTTAGGGAAATATTTTATTAGAAAACAACTTTTTCATCTCTTCGGAATGTTTGTTTTTGTAGAGACCCGAAGCTTGACGTACATGAACATTACATTACTTTTGCGGAATACTTAGTACATAACAAAAACACACACACAAGGATCGTAATAGTTTAGTGTCTTTGGAAACTCGGAATAAAATCTTCTAATCGTGGTGAAAGATCTTCAACATCTCCCATAAAGATCTTCCTTTTTTTACCTAAAACCTTTCTTTATATCCTGGGGAAAAGAAAACATAAAATGGTGATCTCAAATGCTCAGTAAGGGTAAACAAAAGAAATATCAATCACATCGTATTTATAAGAACATAACATTTTGGAAATCATAACCTGCAAAAGAGATCATAATTTCATAACATGGGATAAATCATGGTAGTGAAATGTAATCACAATAATCATAACTTAAAACATGAAACATTGTGGCATTCACACATAATCATAGAGAATCATTTCTTGTTAGTCAAGACTCATTGCCAAGACTATCTTAGTGGACAAAGTCCCTTTCTGAATCGAGTAACCCTCGTTTCAGTCCTCTTTCACTGAACCGGTATAACCTACCATTTCAGCCATGTCTATCTCATGAGATATAAAATCTTTACCCAATGCATTGGAGGGAGATATAGGTCCCACTCATCTTATAATTAATCCTTTCTTATGTGTGCCACATAATCATAAACCATACATCATAGCGTAACCCATGTAATAAAAATGGGATTCTTAAACAACATGACATCATAAAACAATTCATATAAGATAAAGAAAAAAAAATTCCATCACAACATAATCAAATCCATGTAATAATAGGGATAAAAACAGAACCCTTTTATTATCTTATATGGAAAATAATTTTGATAAAATACTTGAACTCCATTCTGGAGGAAAATATCCTTTCTTCTTTAAAATCATTTTCTTTTCACAAAATTCCATGCAATTTTAAAAGATAATGGTTTTGTTGAAAATAATCATGCAATATTGTAGATGAAGCTTCTTAAAAATGAGGTTATATGAAACCATAAAAATCCGTTCACGCCGTATAAGTTAAAAATAACATTCTCCTCGTACTTTTGTCGGAAAAGTCAAAAAGTACCTTATATGGTAACCCAAGGAAAGATTCCATTCATACAATGTTGTAAAAAGTCAATAAAGGGTAAAAATGACTTTAAACATTCATTGAAGAATGGTAACATTTTATAAAAACATTTTTAGAAAACATGGTCATGGATGATAAACGCAACCCTAGTAAATACTTACGTATAAGCAATCTCGGATAAAAATGAGATTGAAAATTTATCCCTTACCTTAGGTCCGACTTGCTTTGTACGTGTCCGAACCTCCTGTATAATGATTTAAATAATGTTATTGACTTATTACAGAATCATATTCATTGTTATGATATCATATATGGTTTTCTTATGGCTTTATATTACCCGGTCTTTTGTAAATTCATGTTAAAGTAGCGTTTTGTGTAAAATCGTCTCATTTGTCGTTCGTGTTTTTAACTTGTAATTATTAATATGATTACTTGGATCATGATTACTTATATCCAGAATGTAAAACATGATTTATATATAATATATATTCAGAATATACATATATATATATATATAATATATGGAATGAAATACACCGTTCATGGAGACGATAGTCCGTACGTACGCATGAACGCTGTTTTCGTTTCCATATTGAATTGAATGGAATTAAGTAGATGACATACATATAAATTTACATAAATCCAGTATCATTATTATGTCATATATTTCATTATTACTTATTATATATGCTTTATAATAATTCATGAATGGTTAATCATTAAGAATGAATCTCATCGCGTCGTGGAGACGGTAGTCCGTACGTACGCACGAGCGATGATATCATTTCCATAATTATTGAATTGAATTGGAGTGGATTATACAATATATTAGAATCAATATGATGTTGTAATAACTATGTATAGTTATTCTTTACACCATTATACCCATCCATGTAAGGTGGTGGTGGAAAATAGATTACACCACGGCATGGAGACGGTATTCCGTACGTACGCACGCGCGGTGATTTCTTTTTCCGTAGGATGGATAGATGGTGAAATAAGGTTGTTTTATACTTAAAATAACATATCAGTATATTAGTGATACTGATGTTATTACTTCATAATGAAACAACCTAAGAAGAAGAAGTGGAATAAGAAATAAAGATGAAAGAATTGGTAATGGTAATTACCTCTTCTTTGAAGCGCCTCTTTGAGACCTCCTCTTAGGGCACAAAAATTGGTCTTTGAGGAAGACCAGAACCTCTAGGATGTTGCTAGGGAAGTGAAGAAGAGATTTTGGCAGGGGTTGGCCGAGCTTGAGTGCTCAAATTGGTGTGAGGAGGAGGGGGAGGAGGTACCCTTTTATAAGGGAGGAGAGGGGCACCTTAGGAATATCTCAAAATATTATTTTATATTAAAGTCAAAATCGGTTTATAATGGTTAAAAAGGGTCTTATTTCGAAGATAAAGTGGGGATGGGTCGAAATCCTATCAACCAATAGGATTTAGACAAGTTTAGGGTATTATTTTAACCTTATCAATTAGATTTAACTCTAAGTTAAATAATTTAACTTTTACCATGTCTTTTTGTTTTCTTTCAATATATGGTTAATACACTTACTATAACATGCCAAAAGAACCCCAAATTGTTTATTATTAATATATATATCCTTATCTAAGTCATTTGGCCGAACCTTAGATTTTTAGGAATAAAATAACAATTAATAATATAATATTTGATTTAAAAACTATTTTGTGTCAATTTTGACACTATTTGATTTATGATTTTTGTGAAAGTCATAACAGAATTATATGTTCGAACCAAGTTGATTAAATCAATAATAATATATCATAGTAACCTATAAAATTAGTGGAATTCATAAAAAGTCTTAAATTACATTTATTTTTGTATTTATATTATCAATTATGTCAATATTTCATTAATAAGATAATTACTGCATCATCTTTGTGTCATAATTAAATTATTTGATGTCTAAAAATTACAAATGAAATACCATCATGTAGTAAATATTTTTATCTTTCTAATGAATATTTATAATCGAATTTAACTTATGTATTACCCTATATTAAAAATGTTTTAGTAAATAAACTTTGATTTTAACTCTTTTAACTCTTCTTTGAATTAAATAATAATAAATGTCCTAATCTAATCCAAGTGGGCCTAAATGATAATATTTTACACTTAAGGTTGTTTTTGGTCGAGATAAACTTGTCCAATAGGATTAGGACATGTGTTAGGGTAATATTAATATCATTTTTACCCTTAATTACCCTATTTACTTTTAACCGTGGTAAATAAAAGTAAAAAGTTACTATTCACCAAAAATTATTTTCATCTCATTGAACCACATTTTACTTACTGACATCAACCGTGTCTCTTGGATTTTTGAAATTCCACTCACAGAAGCGGTAAAATTAAGTTTTATGAAAAATTTAGTTTTTTAACTACCACTTAGTAGTTTCACTATTCATCAAAAATTGAAGGTTTTCAGAAAAATGCCAAAATTTCATCCTAAGCTATATTTCATATTCCGAATTAAAAAATGAAGTCTATTTTACCAAATTCATAACATAGAAGTTGCATTAATTAATTTTATAATTAAATCCCGCTGTTAAAACAAATAGCGTGTTTTTAAGAAACAATATCTATCAAAAGATTGACACTTGTTTATGTCTGGTTTAAATGTGAAATTACATCCAATGACCAACATTGTATTAAATTGTAAAAATATATTCTAAATATACTTTAAAACCACTCAAATTAATAATTTATCACTATTAATTATTTCGATTAAAAAAGTTGTTTTTGGATTATAATTTAGTAATTTTCACTATTCATCAGAATATGAAAGTTATCCGAAATGTACCAAAATTTCACCTTTGGCTAAATTCGATTCTCCAAATCCAAAAATGAAGTTCATTTTGAAAAATAAGGTTTAATGAATTTCAAAAAGTGGTTATTACTATTCATAACGGCTAGTGTTAATAATATTTTAATAGCATATCGTTGTTTCGTGAAACTCAGTATTGCGTACTACACACGCTATCGAAGAAGGTTGCGATTGCTTGTAATGCAAGGAAAGTCAAAGATGGGTTTTGTGCAAGCTCCTTTTGGTGTAGCGTATAACACAAGACATTAATAAAATTAAAAAGAATATTTTTCATAAAATCTCAGGCTGTTACATTCTACCCCCCTTAAAATGAATTTCGTCCTCGAAATTCGTCGGGGTTATAAATGGTTTACTATTCGAAAGTTTCATTAATAGAAACCCACATCGTAAAAAGGAATATCAAAACCAATCTTTAAAAACAAAAGTATGAAACGTAATGGTTACCCAAATAAACTAATCACTGGGTTTCCACATAGGTGAAAATATGGATATGGAAGAAAAATATAACCATCATGTTCTGATAGAGAGTGGTAGAGAACATGGCTATGGAAAAGCCAACAATCACAAATCCATAAATTTGTGACGATCTAAGGTACCATCCGATTCATCAGGTATAATATCACTAGGACAACATTTTTGGTTTTCAAGATCATTTCCCTAAAGTTGAAAATTTGAATTAGAATAAATACTTTCTTTATTTTGGTACAATATCACTGTTGTTCATGCCTTGAACAATTTCCACTTCATCTCTTAAATAAATGAAGTTGAATTTGTTATTCGTGAAGTGTTAGCAGATCATGTGATAGAATGACGGGTCATTCCATCTATCTCAAACAAAAGGTTAGCAAAAATTATATACATAAGTTGATCTATAGTGAGATTAATCACATATGGTTCCTAAAATGGACTTATACTTCATATATTATACTGCTTAATATAATAAAACTAGTTTCTACTATACAGGGACTTCCTGTAGGCCAGTGGTAGGCGATAAAGGCCAGTCGCACTTCGGTTGTGGGTTCGATTCCTACAGCCTTGTCCGACGCGATGGGCTGTCGCCCGTCCTGCAGGTTTTCCTTTTTCTAAAACTACATTACTATAACATCCCATCAATAATACCGAAAAAAACTTCTATCCTTAAACAATACTCACTTATGTACAACATAATCTATTTCAATCTTTAGGCTTATCCATAATACTGCAGTCCACTCTCATAAGATAGTGAAAACGATTACCATAGATTTAATACCATCGTTGATCCCCATATATCATAAGATATGTTTTGTTGGTCACATTCCAAACATTCAAAGTCCTTAATCATGTATTCTCTTGAATACCTTAGTGAAAACATGAATGCAGTTTAAAGTTAACACTTTCCACATACCAAAATCCTCAAAATTCTATATACTCAAACCATGATATCACATGGTCCTTATATCAATCATGAGCTCATGAATACTATTAAACATTTCATTTTCTCATTTTCCCTTCATTATGCGCATAATATCTCAATCACTTTGAATACCATATTAGACCAATACATAAATATTCCAATACTCCATGATACAACATTATAAACACTTAATCATTCCACCACATCGTTGCCATATTCAACATCGCCAATAGTCATCGCATGTGACTTCCCTTTGTCCTTTTCCTTAAGCGGTTGCTCATGTCGATCATCACTAACCCTTGGATTAGGGAATTTATTAGCATAATTCACCATTTCCTTGCACTTGAAGCATTGAAGTGTTGGTTGTGCGTTCTCTACAGTGTTTTCTTTATTCACATCATTAGAAACCCTTTTTCCATTACTTCGACACTCAGCTGCTCGATGACCTTCTTTTCCACACTTAAAACATTTTCTAGTCCCTTTAAGACAATCTCCACCATGCTTCTTTCCACACTTTGTGCATAAGGAAACATTCATCTTCTTTTCACCATTATTCTGAGATTTCTCCTTAAACTCCATCTTTCGTTTCTTGTCAAAACCATGAGATGGATATGTAACACCATCTTCCATTTCTACCTTGATAGCACAACGCACAATTTCTTCATAGCTACTGAACTCTCTTATAGCTAATGCCCTTCGAAGACTTGGTTTTAAGCCACTGAAAAATAGATCAACTTTACTTTCAGGTTGGATGATAATGCCAGATGCATACCTTGCAAGTCTTGTAAAATTCGCTTCGTATATACCAACAGATTCATCATCTTTTTGCTTTAGTTCAAGAAAATCCTTCTCCATCTTTGTTCAAAGAATACGAGGGAAGTACTTATTGAAAAATAAGTTCTTGAACTCGTCCCATTCCATGGACTCAATTTCATCTCTTTGCCTTGTATTCTTGATAAGATTCCACCATTGATCAGCTTCACCTTCCAAACGATATACTGCTAAGATGACTTTATCATGTTCAGAACATTGAAGAACTGAAAATATATTTTCAGTGGTACTGATCCATTGTTCAGCAACAAGTGGATCAGAAGACCCACTGAAAGAAGGTGGACGTTGCCTCATGAAGGACTCAATAGAATATTGTTCCCTTCTCTGCTCATTTGGAAGTCCATAATGATTCATAGCTTGTGTAAGTATAGCAATAAGATTTTTCACTCCATCTCCCATAACATTTGTTTGTTCAGGAGGACAATCATTGCATTGTCCATTGCATTGATCAACACGGTTCCTTCGGGTTCCAGCCATCGTCTAAAACCCAAAAAGAATAGTGTGAGAGGCAAAAATCATGCTAGGGAAAACAACATAATAAAGGGGTAGTACCTTCAACATCTAACATCTTAGGTTTAATTCTATGATCGTTAGCGTAGTTCTAGTACTATAACCTATACGTATACTTAACCTTAGGGACATCACTAGACATACCGTAGAAATATCTCTAGGGATCTCACTAACGTTTTCGCATCCTAGTTTCCAAAGGTTGACTAAACCTTTCCTCTGATACCAACTGTAGAGACCCGAAGCTTGACGTACATGAACATTACATTACTTTTGCGGAATACTTAGTACATAACAAAAACACACACACAAGGATCGTAATAGTTTAGTGTCTTTGGAAACTCGGAATAAAATATTCTAATCGTGGTGAAAGATCTTCAACATCTCCCATAAAGATCTTCCTTTTTTTACCTAAAACCTTTCTTTATATCCTGGGGAAAAGAAAACATAAAATGGTGAGCTCAAATGCTCAGTAAGGGTAAACAAAAGAAATATCAATCACATCGTATTCATAAGAACATAACATTTTGGAAATCATAACCTGCAAAAGAGAGCATAATTTCATAACATGGGATAAATCATGGTAGTGAAATGTAATCACAATAATCATAACTTAAAACATGAAACATTGTGGCATTCACACATAATCATAGAGAATAATTTCTTGTTAGTCAAGACTCATTGCCAAGACTATCTTAGTGGACAAAGTCCCTTTCTGAACCGAGTAACCCTCGTTTCAGTCCTCTTTCACTGAACCGGTATAACCTACCATTTCAGCCATGTCTATCTCATGAGATATAAAATCTTTACCCAATGCATTGGAGGGAGATATAGGTCCCACCCATCATATAATGAATCCTTTATTATGTGTTCCACATAATCATAAACCATACATCATAGCGTAACCCATGTAATAAAAATGGGATTCTTAAACAACATGACATCATAAAACAATTCATATAAGATAAAGAAAAAAAATATTTCCATCACAACATAATCAAATCCATGTAATAATAGGGATAAAAACAGAACCCTTTTATTATCTTATATGGAAAATAATTTTGATAAAATACTTGAACTCCATTCTTGAGGAAAATATCCTTTCTTCTTTAAAATCATTTTCTTTTCACAAAATTCCATGCAATTTTAAAAGATAATGGTTTTGTTGAAAATAATCATGCAATATTGTAGAGGAAGCTTCTTAAAAATGAGGTTATATGAAACCGTAAAAATCCGTTCATGCCGTATAAGTTAAAAATAACATTCTCCTCGTACTTTTGTCGGAAAAGTCAAAAAGTACCTTATATGGTAACCCAAGGAAAGATTCCATTCATAAAATGTTGTAAAAAGTCAATAAAGGGTAAAAATGACTTTAAACATTCATGGAAGAATGGTAACATTTTATAAAAACATTTTTAGAAAACATGGTCATGGATGATAAACGTAACCCTAGTAAATACTTACGTATAAGCAATCTCGGATAAAAATGAGATTGAAAATTTATCCCTTACCTTAGGTCCGACTTGCTTTGTACGTGTCCGAACCTCCTGTATAATGATTTAAATAATGTTATTGACTTATTACAGAATCATATTAATTGTTATGATATCATATATGGTTTTCTTATGGCTTTATATTACCCGGTCTTTTGTAAATTCATGTTATAGTAGCGTTTTGGGTAAAATCGTCTCATTTGTCGTTCGTGTTTTTAACTTGTAATTGTTAATATGATTACTTGGATCATGATTACTTATATCCAGAATGTAAAACATGATTTATATATAATATATATTCAGAATATACATATATATATATATATATAATATATGGAATGAAATACACCGTTCATGGAGACGGTAGTCCGTACGTACGCATGAACGCTGTTTTCGTTTCCATATTGAATTGAATGGAATTAAGTAGATGACATACATATAAATTTACATAAATCCAGTATCATTATTATGCCATATATTTCATTAGTACTTATTATATAAGCTTTATAATAATTCATGAATGGTTAATCATTAAGAATGAATCTCATCGCGTCGTGGAGACGGTAGTCCGTACGTACGCACGAGCGATGATATCATTCCCATAATTATTGAATTGAATTGGAGTGGATTATACAATATATCAGAATAAATATGATGTTGTAATAACTATGTATAGTTATTATTTACACCATTATACCCATCCTTGTAAGGTGGTGGTGGAAAATAGATTACACCACGGCGTGGAGACGGTATTCCGTACGTACGCACGCGCGGTGATTTCTTTTTCCGTAGGATGGATAGATGGTGAAATAGGGTTGTTTTATACTTAAAATAACATATCAGTATATGAGTGATACTGATGTTATTACTTCATAATGAAACAACCTAAGAAGAAGAAGTGGAAGAAGAAATAAAGATGAAAGAATTGGTAACGGTAATTACCTCTTCTTTGAAGCGCCTCTTTGAGACCTCCTCTTAGGGCACTAAAATTGGTCTTTGAGGAAGACCAGAACCTCTAGGATGTTGCTAGGGAAGTTAAGAAGAGATTTTATCAGGGGTTGGCCGAGCTTGAGTGCTCAAATTGGTGTGAGGAGGAGGGGGAGGAGGTACCCTTTTATAAGGGAGGAGAGGGGCACCTTAGGAATATCTCAAAATATTATTTTATATTAAAGTCAAAATCGGTTTATAATGGTTACAAAGGGTCTTATTTCGAAGATAAAGTGGGGATGGGTCGAAATACTATCAACCAATAGGATTTAGACAAGTTTAGGGTATTATTTTAACCTTATCAATTAGATTTAACTCTAAGTTAAATAATTTAACTTTTACCATGTCTTTTTGTTTTCTTTCACTATATGGTTAATACACTTACTATAACATGACAAACGAACCCCAAATTGTTTATTATTAATATATATATCGTTATCTAAGTCATTTGGCAGAACCTTAGATTTTTAGGAATAAAATAACAATTAATAATATAATATTTGATTTAAAAACTATTTTGTGTCAATTTTGACACTATTTGATTTATGATTTTTGTGAAAGTCATAACAGAATTATATGTTCGAACCAAATTGATTAAATAAATAATAATATATCATAGTAACCTATAAAATTATTTGAATTCATAAAAATTCTTAAATTACATTTATTTTGGTATTTATATTATCAATTATGTCAATATTTCATTAATAAGATAATTACTGCATCATCTTTGTGTCATAATTAAATTATTTGATGTCTAAAAATTACAAATAAAATACCATCATGTAGTAAATCTTTTTATCTTTCTAATGAATATTTATAATCGAATTTAACTTATGTATAACCCTATATTAAAAATGTTTTAGTAAATAAAATTTGATTTTAACTCTTTTAACTCTTCTTTGAATTAAATAATAATAAATGTCCTAATCTAATCCAAGTGGGCATAAATGATAATATTTTACACTTAAGGTTGTTTTTGGTCGAGATAAACATGTACAATAGGATTAGGACATGTGTTAGGGTAATATTAATATCATTTTTACCCTTAATTACCCTATTTACTTTTAACCGTGGTAAATAAAAGTAAAAAGTTACTATTCACCAAAAATTATTTTCATCTCATTGAACCACATTTTACTTACTGACATCAACCGTGTCTCTCGGATTTTTGAAATTCCACTCACAGAAGCGGTAAAATTAAGTTTTATGAAATATTCAGTTTTTTAACTACCACTTTGTAGTTTAACTATTCATCAAAAATTGAAGGTTTTCAGAAAAATGCCAAAATTTCATCCTAAGCTATATTTCATATTCCGAATTAAAAAATGAAGTCTATTTTACCAAATTCATAACATAGAAGTTGCATTAATTAATTTTATAATTAAATCCCGCTGTTAAAACAAATAGCGTGTTTTTAAGAAACAATATCTATCAAAAGATTGACACTTGTTTATGTCTGGTTTAAATGTGAAATTACATCCAATGACCAACATTGTATTAAATTGTAAAAATATATTCTAAATATACTTTAAAACCACTCAAATTAATAATTTATCACTATTAATTATTTTGATTAAAAAAAGTTGTTTTTTAATTATAATTTAGTAATTTTCACTATTCATCAGAATATGAATGTTATCCGAAATGTACCAAAATTTCGCCTTAGGATAAATTCGATTCTCCAAATCCAAAAATGAAGTTCATTTTGAAAAAATAAGATTTAATGAATTTCAAAAAGTGGTTATTACTATTCATAACAGCTAGTGTTAATAATATTTTAATAGCATATCGTTGTTTCGTGAAACTCAGTATTGCGTACTACACACGCTATCGAAGAAGGTTGCGATTGCGTGTAATGCAAGGCAAGTCAAAGATGGGTTTTTTGCAAGCTCCTTTTGGTGTAGCGTACAACACAAGACATTAATAAAATTAAAAAGAATATTTTTCATAAAATCTCAGGCTGTTACAGTTTTTAAATTAAATTAAACTGAAATTTTTAATTAGATTTTGTAAAAAGGATTCAATATTGGGAATAATAATATTTAATAATATTTAATAAGATCAAGTATGGGTTTAGTTATATTTAATTGTAAAATAAGTAAGAATTAATTTCAATGGTTATGGTTAAAATATGGGTTTCCGTGTTACATATACTTGTTTTAAAATTAATTTTCCACATATATTGTATTTTTATTTTAAAAAATGGATTCTAAATATAGAATCAGTGGTTCTAAATTATCTAAAAATAATTCATTTAGGATTAATTAATAATTTAAATTTTAAAATGAAAAGATACTAGTTACCATGGTGAAAACTAAAATGTTATAAGTGGGTAAACCTCATTTCTAAAGTAATAACATGATTAAAAAATGTATTTTTTAGAAAGTTGATTTTATAAATTATATGATACCTCCAATATATTATTTATCTATTTTAAAGGAACATTTATTGAGAGTGAATTCCCATTATTTAACAGTTTCAGGTATTTAAAAAAATGTCACTCCTCCTGATTATAAAAGGAATCCTCCACCCCGCACTACATCACACGTTGTAAACCATTTGGATAATCTAGAAAACAAAAAAAATAACTCCCAATAATCCATATCTATGTTATAATTCTTACGATCATCCCAAAAAAACTAACCATGGGTCTTTAATAAAATACCAAATGTTGGTAGTTCAAATAGAAGATAAATGTCACCACGAATCCAATTTTTTATCCTTCTATTGTCACATTCAAACATATTTTAATAATTAAAATATAATAACACAATTATATAACATATAATGAAAATTTATTATGTTTATGTCATAGTAAATACCCATATAATCTTCTATTGAATGGGAAATGAAACCATTGATTGTGTGTATAGTGGACTACGACCTCACGAACCAATATAATTTTTTTTCAATCATTACATATCATGGATAGAAATAATGATGGATTTCATTTTTTATATGATATATATTAAATTTTTATACTTATGTAGTTATAATATCACATATTCCTTCTAACCTTACAATCTGTTAGAAAATGAAAACTTTTATCGGGCATACATGTAGACTACCACTTCCACAAAAAATGTGATTAATTTTTAATTTTATTTAAAATGGATGGTAACAATGATATATTTAGTGAATATATATTATATAAAGGATATTCACATAATTATATAATTTTTATATATTACTTACCTTTATTTGTTTCATCTATTGAGAAAATTGAAATAACTTTCATTTGTTTGTATGAACTACCATCTCTATTATTGGTTTAACTAATTTTAATTCCCTAAAAAATATTGATGAATATAAATAAATATACAATGAATGTATATGATATTTAAATTATTTTAAAAATTTGTTGATTATGGATCCTTGATCAGTGTAAATGGGAAAAATAATAAACCAAAACATACATAAAAACTAATGAAGCTATTACCCGTAACGTGATTCTAAAAAATAATTTCTAAAAAAGGTTATAAAATGCCATAAATAATCATATAGATTATGATATATATGACTATTATTGTTTAATATATTTTTAATAATCCTATATTTATTCTACATGATGTTTTATTATATATGAAGAATGTAAATACTTGTGGTAAGGTATTTCTAGTCACTCTTTTATTTCCATGAGACTTATGCCATAATCCATACTCTTTTATTTTATGTGGGCTATATAATATTACATTGACTTGTTATATAATTAATATAATTATTTCCCTCATATTTAATGTTTTATTTTTTTATACTTCATTAGGGATTTTGATTCAAAATATTTCAATGTTGTATTGATTGTTTCTCAATATCTATTTATTGAGTAATGTTTTAATGTTTTGAACCTATATATTTTTATGATGTATATAAAATTTTCTATTTACATGTTACATAATGAATTTATTTATTTTCGTGATATTTCTGTTTTTAATTTTTTTTTCTTTCTTGGGACTTTTGATTTAAAAGTTTCCCAAGTTGTAAGGAATTTTCTTCTATCTTTAATTCATGTCAGTCATATGCCCCTATTCAATTTTTTTTTTATTTTTTTGGGATATATAATCCCAATAAATATATTTTATGATTATTTATATTAAATTTATGTGGATTTAAATTTAAATATATGTTTCCTTATGTATTGGTGTTTTGATTCAATATTTACAAATTCAATTAGAGTTTTATGTTAAAATTTCATTTTTTATCAATATTTATTATTATTATGAATCCAATGATGAGATAATATGATATAACTATCACTAAAAATACTAATTCATTATACAATTGTTATTTCAAAGTATCATTTTTTTTCATTTTACTCACTTTTTATACACAATATATCCAAATAATGCTATTATAGTAAATTGAATATATTTCTCGACATAGAAAATAATATTTCTTATTATATGTTCATATTATCTAAAAATTATTTAGAGAAAGTTGTAAAAAATTTACAATTATTGACTCAATTTATTTTTAAATATTTTTACTTTAAAAAAAGTTTAGAAAAATATTCAATTCTTTTTAAAAACAAGTATCTTTTAGCTTTTATCATAAATGTGAAAAGAATATTCATTTTAACATGTATATAATGATTAATATTTCTAACCATAATAACTCATCAGTGATTTAAATAATCCCTTAAAATTTTTAAAGGATATTTGAAATGATTTTTTTCATAAATATTTTGGAACTTTTTATATTTTTAGGGTTGTTTTTTTCAAAATTGAATGGTTATTTTCCCCCATTATTATTTAATGATATTTATATGGAATTTGTATTCATCAAGGGAAAAAATCATTTGGTATTACATATTTTTTAATGGTTATATGATCAAAGGGAACCATATATATTCTTTAACTATATGATTTATGTTTATATTTATTATGATACAATGTTTTTTATACAACATCCTTTTCCATTGGTTTTGGTATAATGAAATGATGAATTTTATACTAAACCCATTTCATTTCCCTGGGTAATTATATTTGATATTTTTATGAAATACATTTACTTTCATGGGATCTGATATTTGGAATTTTTTATGATCTATTTTCACAGAAATGTATATTTTTTTATGTGATGGGTGGTTATATGATAAACTATGGATGAGTGGTTCAATTATAAAAAAATGATAGGTTTTTCCCCTATAAAATAAAGATGTGTGAGAATATTCTATCTCTCTAATGAGTAAGGTAACGATTGATAATTCAATTTTAAATATGATATTCATGAAGTGTATTTAATTTTCACAATTTTTATCATGAACCTAGTTTTTGTTTCCATAATATTATGGGTGGGCCTAGCTTTTAAGTTCATGGGGTTATGTGAGGACCTAGTTTTATGTCCATGTGTTTATGTGTAGACTCGGTATTATGATCGTAATGATATCTGTAGACCTGTTATACTATCTATATAGTTATTTGTGGAAATATATTCATGTCCATAAAGTTATGTGTGGAACTAATTTCATCTTTATAAGTTTTTGTGAGACTATGAATCCATGTCATTAACATGTGGGTGAATCTGGTTTTATTCATAAATATTCAAAGTGTTATATGTTATGATTATGGAACATTACTATGTTAATTTTATTCTTATTCGTGTCAATTTTATTTATTATCCTTACCGTTCCTGATATATGAACTTCCCTAATTTATTCATTTATTTTGGATTGTTATCTACATTGTGAAAGTTATAGATTTTAAGTGTTTAGATTATGTTCTCATACGCTTATGTTGTCACGACCCATCCTCGGGGCCTTTTCCATAACTACCCCAAGCCCGCCTTCCATAGGCTAGGGGCTGGCGGCTAGCACCAAAGGCGTAAATCCCTATACTGGGAAGGCATTGCCTTTAGAAAAGTAACAAACACAACAGATTACACAACTAAAGTAAGCACTAACAAATATTGTATAAAAAAGTAAATGATGAAAGGAAATGGGGAAGAAAATACAAGCCCAACAGTAAGTATAATACAACTGAAAAGCTAGTACAATTGCAATAAAGTAAAAAAAGAAAACACTAAGTCGTCCTCGGATTATCCCGCCTAATGGGTGGGTAAAGATGGCCTCCTCAGCACCCCAGGTCCGTCCGTCTACTCCGTGTATGACTCAAAATGTGGTCCACCTCTAGGCACCATCTAGCTCCACAAGTCTCCTCCTCGATCAGTGTTGTCCGCCGTCTGCATCCAACACAACGTAGTAATGGCATAGCCCGTGTAGGTTTGAGTGTACAATACTCAGTAGGGACCCCGAGACCCCTGATGGTCTCCCAGAATCCACGAAGGATAAACCACATAATAAAGATACAATCATGAAGTGACAAAAAAATCTATTTAGGTATATGACCATACATATACCTAAGTCATAAATCCCACTTCGGCTCCAACGCTCAAGCACAAGCACAACCCAGTCCACAAAGAAAATAAGTCAATCACATCGATGATAATGATTGATAGTCAAAACTCATCTCACACAGGTATACATATTTCGTATAGCGATAGAGATAATCAGATTTAGTCACTAATTCATCTAAGCTATCAGACCCACATAGGATACTAGACCAGCTAAGCTGTCGGACCCACGTAGGATACTAGAGAAACTACTCTGTCGGACCCACTAATGATACAAGTACACAAGTCATCATTGTCGAACCCATGAAGGATCCCCGTACATAAGTCATCGCTATTGAACCCACAGAGGATTCCAGTACGGTAGACATCATCGTCGAACCCACTAAGGATCCTATTATGGTATTCATCTTCATCAAACCCACAGAGGATCCTCGTATGAAAGTCTTTGTCGCCGAACCCACAAAGGATCCTATTACAGTAGATGTCATCGTCGAACCCACGGAGGATCCTAGTACGGAAGTCTTATTCGTCGAAACCACGAAGGATCCTAGTATAGAAGACGTCGTCGTCGATCCCACGAAGGATCCTAGTATGGTAGACATCTTCATCGAACCCACGGAGGATCCTAGTATGGTAGACGTCGTCGTCGAACCCACAGAAGATCCTAATACCGAATTATCACCATCGCAGCCAGCTCTAGAGTTCCCGCACACAACACGCTCGATTCTGGGAGGGTCCGCTTCTTGAGCCAAGGGGTTGATACATCAACTATCATGAAGTCATGATTTGATGTATCCCAAAGATCCGTCTCGTCAAAAGAAACCCAACCTGACAGACGGAACGTCAATTTGACGCCCAGTCTGAGAGTTTTTGGCTTTTCCGTTCCAGGGGCCCGGTTGGAATTACGCTCATTCCAAACCCGGCCGTTTTCCAAAGTTGTCCAAAACTAACTTAGAGTATCGCAAAAATTTGTGCTTCATCGTGAGCGTCCCATTGTTGTAGACGACGCATTGATCGGACGCGCGGTCTTAAAGCTATTCTCGTTTATTTGAATTGGGCCCGGCCCGTCAAGCCTAGTGGGCTGGCGGGTCGGCTCGTCCCGATGGCAGGTCCAACCCGGTAGGGCAGTCGGCCCGGTGGGGTGCGGCCCCGCCTGGCGAGGCGTGGCTCGGCCAAGTAGGGTGCGGCCCGACCCTGCGAGGCACGGCCCGGCCCGGCTGGGCGTAGCCCGGCCCGGTGTGGCGCGGCTTGCTGCCCGCTGAGCGATGCAGGGGGGAGGGGGGCCTTTCCTAAACTGGCGGCGTCGCCCTCCTATCTGGCCGGCCGAAACCGGCCGGTCTTCCCGGCATGAACACCCCACACGGACGGGCTGTTGTGTTCCGACATGGCACATGCGGGTATTGCAGCCTCTTCAACCCGGCAGGCTGAAGAACTGGCAAGTTTGTTGCCAAAGTAGCCCACGGAGCGCGGGACGTGGTTTTCCGCATCGCAGTGCCTTAGAGGCGCCACGGTCCTCCAGCCCGGCCGGTTCTTCTTCAGCCGAGCGGCCCACTGATACGGGCCGCGATTCCTCTCCACGCGGCCGGCATATGGCCGCCGCTTCCTCAGGTCGCCGCCACCTCTTCCATCACCGCCTCCATAGAAAAACAATGAAGATCAATGGAGGGATGTCAGGCCATGTTTGTTCGGCCCGCGCCCTCCGCATTAGGCGATATCATATATCCGATGACAAAACATGTTTTCAACGAAGAACGAAGAACAGTTTTATTCAATTAATATTGAAGCAAACCCCCAACCTCATAATTGATGTCGCACTTCGACGAGCCGTGGAAGACGAGTGTTACAGTAGTCGGGCGTCGCGGAAGATGGGGTCGCGGAGAACGGTGTCATCCTATTAAGGTGGGAGGAAGGGTTGTTTCCGAAGATGATGTAGATTCCTTGACGTCGAGGTGCGTCCGATGAAGAAGCATCGTGCGAAGAAGTCCTTCGCATTCTTCATCAAGAATTTTCTTCGTTGAAAAATGGCGTTCTTTATTAAAAAAATATCACCTTTCTTCTAATTCTCCAGAGCCTCACCAATAGTAACTTTCCAAACAAAAAAAGGCTCCCAATTAAATATAATTTCCATGAAATTCAAATTGATTCAAAAGAGGTGCCAAATAATTAATGTAGACATTAATTATAAGAGTTGGCACAATTAATGGGAAGAGGGAGGTGGAGAGGCTCCACCATTAATGAGGAGTTGTCAAAATAAGTAGTAGGGAATTAATGGGGAGTTGATTGGAGGTGAAAGGGTTCAGGTTCATGTGGGCCCCACGATACTAAATCCTCTCATGGGAGGTTATGTGGGGAGTGGGGCCCACCCTAAAGTTCCTCTTGGTGGAAATAACCACATCTTAAAATAAAATTGTGTATCACCACAGTTGTATTTAATTTTAAGATAAATCCTCAAATTATATCATTCAACCCGCATAAAAGGCGACTACAGTAAAGGTCCCCTTAAGCGAATACTGGTGCTGTGAGTTCATCGGTGCCCTCAAATTTCAATTCCGAGCACCGGTTCCAATGATAGAAAAACCCACACGTATGTTTACTGAACGTACTCAAACAAAATTTCAGAAAAATTATTCCGGGAAAACTGGGCCTCGGAATCAGGTGCCGTCAAAAACCGCATACTTGTAAAATTCCAAAGTATTTATGAAAAAACATTCCTTGAAAGTTTTGGGTCTTTATATATGCTCAGGTTAATATTATATGATCATTGAGATCTCCCTTTCATATCCTTACTGATCATCTTATATTACCATTTATTATGTTTTTTCCTTGGTCATTAATAAAGGTTTTATGTACGGTATTTGTATGAAGCGTACTGAATTGGGAGATCTTTTTAGGAGATATTAAAGATCATTCATGAAAACAGAATATTGAGTATCTAGTGTCCAAATACACTTAACTATTACGATCCTCAAGTGTATATTTGTGAATTTTTTTAATCTTCATCTAAAAACAAATATTTTTTATGTATTAATTTTTTTAATCTTTTTAGTTAGTATACCATATTGAGAATATTAAATCCATTTTTAACACATGAATCGAATATTTTTAAAATGATTGATCTAAACATAATTGATTATGTAAATAAATATAAAAAGTTAATAAATAAAATCATAATAATAATAAATATGTATGTGAATCATTATATTGTAAATAATTATTATAAAGTTATATTTTAGGAAGATAAATTACGTACATGAAAAATTTAACTAGATGGAGGGGATTCCATCTCAATTTCCCTTCATCTAGGAATATTTTAATGTTTCATACCTAATTTAATTTTTATAGTATATACCCAACATCTATTAAATAATATATAGTTAATCACACTTAATTAGTGGTATTTTATATTACATTTCATTTTAATTTATCCATGGGTATTTGAATTGAATGTTACCAAAGTATTAAATGTTTTTTTTGTTACAAAATCCATTCCTTTTGAGATTATTTATAATCATGTTTCATTTGGGGAAATTCATTTGGAAATTAATTTCCCGAAACAAATCTATTTTATTCTACTATGATCACAAATTTGGTTTATTTTATTGGTTTTCATTTCCTATATTTTTTAATATTGAAAACATAATAATGGTTTTTTAATTCAATGCCAATATTTTATCATATTTTTGATCGGGAATATTTATCATCCATTTCTATGTTTTCCGTAAAATATTTTAATAAATGTTTTTACTATTATCCTATGATATACTATAGTAAAATTTGATAATTTTTGAATTTAATGAAAAAATGGTTTAAAATGAATCATTCTATCCTATTACAAACATGGTAATTTTTGATTTCTTTTACAAAAATGTTAAAGGAATGTTTTTATTTAAACTATACTATATGAATCAAATTTCCCACAATCCTTATTGATAAATTATTTGAAGAATCCTTTAAATCATTCCATGCTTATTTTTTAATAACTTTTTTCTCTAATATTGTGTACATTATAATATTTTAATGAATTGATTTCAACGTGAAAAGGAAATTTAACACAAAAAAATATTTCATGTGATCTGTTAAAGACATTTCATCAACTATGAAGACATTTTATGTTATTTAATAGTTCTAAATTTATTATATGTGACTCTTACATATATAATAATCTCATTATCCCTTAATTTTATGGGCTAATAAATTTGTTACGTTCATTTATCAAATTCCTTATGTATGAAATACCATATGACTACGACATGAGGAAAGATTATACAACCCATTTCATTCCAATTGTAATTATTATGCTAATATTATTATTTTTTTCCTTTTTGGGAACAAATAAAAATATACATGTTATAATGGGTGATCAAATATGGTGCTCCAATTCCATGGGTAATTTTTTCTTCATGAGACATGATGTATGGGATTATGCAGTATACTGAATCCATTAAGGGACATTTTGTTCAATGTGATATTATGTAAGAGGTTATCCATAACTCATGATTATCTATTTTTATATGTTTCTTCCACATATCATATGTTTCCAGGAACATAGGACTCCAAATCCATTATTATATTCTCTAATGTGATTACACACAATCCTTCTCTTTTATGATATCTTCTTTTCCATCGTTCTTTTATTTACCTCATTATAATGTTTTATAGCTCACCCATTTATTTTATGTATTCCTGAGGTTATGAAAGGATGTTTTAGGTGTAAAAACAGTTTTATGAGCACACTAGTTAGTATAGAAAAAATATTTTATGTTTTAGTTTTCTTATGGTTTAATGTACCTAGTCTTCCAAAGTCACTATGCCTCATGATCTTTATGTTTTAATTAGGGGATTTTTTGTTAAAAATCACCTAATAATATGTATAAAAGTATTATGTTTCTATAAATGATATCCATGAATTGTATAGTTATTTTTAGAGATTAGTATTATAGAACATTAAAAACCCCTTGGGGATAAGATCAAGTAGAGGATATCGTCCTAAATTTTTGATAAGGAATAGATTATGTGGTTTGATAGAAATACATCCCTATACGGATACACAAAGTGAACATGGTTTTACAATAGATAAATATTGGTTTAATTGATCCAATAAGAGTTTGTCAAGAATCTATCATCCAATATTCTAATATGTGGTGAGTGTGACCATATTGTGCTCCGGGTTAGACAATTATAAGGGGCATATGATAGTATTAATTAATATTTTCTTTATAAAAAATAATTTTGGATTTGAATAGATGATATTCATGGATAACCTATATCAATCCAACGGTTTCATATATTGAAAGTAATGGGACATGTTTTAGACATAAAATAAATTATTTTCATGATTTTGATTATTTTTTATCACACCCTGTTTTTTGGTTTTAGTCAATGTTTAGAAATAGGAAGATTAATGTTAATGATGAATTTGATAGAAACTGTAGTGATTTAGAGTAATAGATTGGATGAATAATAAACTAAAATTTATTATGACTATTCTTAATCAGTTATCACAAAATATAATTCAGAAATTTTACATTAACTGACTCTCAAACACACCAAAGAAGAGATTGATGGATTTGGAATAGTGATAAATGTATTTAGGATTAATATGGAATCAAATAATTAAAATAATTGGATTCAATCATATTCAATAATGTTTCAGAGAATTTTAAGGTCAAAAATTTATAAAATGAAATAAGTTGTACATTATGTATTATTATTAATGCCTTATAGATTCATGTTTTATTTCATTATATGATCATTTATTAATTTTTTGAAATATAGTACCTTATGATAGACATTTCAGTTTTGGTGACGTGTCTAATAAAAAAAGGAATAAATTGTTGTCCAATTTTTGATTATTATAACCATTATAATATCAATTTAGTTCTTTATAAATGAAAAAAAATCTTCTGTTATAATCAACATATGGGGTAAGTGATGATATTATAGTGAGAATTATTACATGATGGAATTATACATATCATGTAATTATATTTTCCCTATTTTATTACTTTATATGCAACATAATTTCCCAACTATATGATCACTAATATGAATTGAAAATTTTATCATATTACATTATTTTTTGATTAATGGATGGTAAATTTTTCCCACCTCACCGGTACTTGGTTTTTTATGCTAACTTTCTCTTGATCATTCAATTTTATAGGATCATTGATATATAAGTAATAATTATTATTTTTCTTTTATGTTTGGATAAATTTCCATATTTTCACTCCCCCTAATGATATTATATTATTGATCCTACTTTGTTTATGAGCCATATATTTTTTCCCTCTTTTGAAAAGGTTGTTTTTTAACCCTTTCTACGATGAGGGATATAAAAAACAATTTTCAGGTTCAAAAACCATTTCTATCAATAAAAATTTTATTATATGATGATGGAACTAGTTAATGATGATAATAATGTTACACACTGATAATTTAAAAGTAAAAAACTTTGTTCGATGGAAAATAAGACAAGCCGCATCGAGCCTAAATGAACCATGAAATATTATTATTTAAAATTTATTATTAGAACCTACATGTAAAATTGGTAGGTATAAAATATTTTAAATACATAAAAAATATATATAATAATACATATTAATTTTAATATATTTATAAATTCATTGTAAATGAGTACACAATTATTTATGAAGATGTTATATTCATGAAAAAAAATAAATTTTCTTCAAAAAAATATTCTATTTCTATTTTTGTGAAAATAATATAATTAAACTCTAACACAATTAAAAACTATATATGATAGAATTAAAAAAGATTTTTAAAATTTTAATCACAAAACTAACTTATATTTGTATTTTGGGATTCATTGAAGGGATTGATTTTACCTTAAATAGTAAAAATCATATAATTAAGAGCCCAATTATTTTTTGTATTTTTTTAACGTTACATATAAACCATTTATTTTTTATTAATGAAAATAATTTCTTTTCAATCATCATTTCTCTATATTTTAGTATGTGTTTAGTTTTACGCTTAAAAATATGGTTTTATGGAAACTGTTTTTATGTGCATAAAGTTTATAATTTTATATGAAGTATAATAAACCCTAATAAAGAAATATTTAAATGATATTTATATATTATATATATATTTATTCTAATTAAAAATTTTCTAATGATTATCTCAACTTATAGATCAAATTTACGATCACATACTACTTAAAAAAACATTTTCTTAGAAAATCACATTGCATCATGTTTTATTAGATTATCCTTAAATTATATTTTACCACATATGTTAATTGAATTTGATAAAATTGATTATATATTTTTAATAAAAAAAAATTAATATTAGGTAATATATAAACAATACTGTTTTCATAATGAATTGTAAACTTTTAAAAAAATGATTACCATGATTATGGTTAAAATAAGGTTTGTGCATTAGATGGGATTATGTTAAAATTAGTTTTCAAGAAAACAATTCTATTAAATTTATATATTTTGTTTTTATTTAAAATAATTTGGTGAAAATTATATATTTACTGTCATTTTATTTTTAGTCTTAAAGGATAAATTATGGAAGTAAACAATTGGTACTATAATAGAAATTGAAATGGTAAAAGTGATAAAACATATTGGTAAAGTGAATAAAATGATTAAAAATACCTATTTTTTAAGGATACAGCTGTATCCCAACCATATATTTCCTCTAATACATAATTTATCAACCTAGTAGGAACTTGTTGTCAGATTTACCTCTTATTATTGAATAGTTTTTGGTATTTGCAAAAAATTCACTCCTCCATTATAAAAGGGACCCATATGTCATATTTTACTCACGCTGAAAAATAAATTTGTTTCAACCATAACCTTCCATAACAAATTATATAAAACAAATACCACATACTAGAGTAATTTCTTTATTATTAAACCTTCAAAAGAAGGATTTTGGTTCAAACAAAATGAGGTTGTTCGAAGAAGATGTTTCATTCTTAACCAAGCAGTTTGTATTATTATTATTCCACCTCATTAAAATATTTTTCAGACAGGATGATATAATAATATCAATATATCCTATATAATATGTTATTATTATATTATTATAACAACCTAAATTTATCTATTCTTATATCAAATGGGAAACAAAACCATCATTCACGTGTACATCAAAGTACCGCATCGCGAACAGATGTAATTCATTTTCCATAATCACATATATTGGTTTTTAATGATGATATATTTAATGTTTATGTATTATATTAAGAAAATATTAATCAATTTTCAAATGTAATATATAATTGATTTTATTACATTTCAATTTAAGAAAAATTGATAATGTTGTTTGTGCGTACATGAGGACTACCATCTCTATGTAGCGATATGATGCAATTTTTATTACAACAACACATGGATGGAATGTAACATTTCATTGAATAAAATGATATAGAATTTATTATGAAATTTAAATTCTATAAAGGAATATAATAATTACCTTCCTTTTATCATGATTATTAAAAAATGTAAATTTTACTCATCTTTATGTATAACCTACCATCTACATAATTATTACATATTTTATTTTAACATAAATATCATTCATGGATTGTTTTAAATTCATAATTTATAAAAAAATAATATGATTTCATAATTATTAATATATAGATGATATAATAATTTACTCTTTTACTATTGTAATCTTAATGATGTAATTTTAGAGAATAGAACCGAATATCCTCAAAAATCTAGACATGAACATAATTAATTATGTAAAAAAATATAACATTGAAATAAATAAAATAAAAGTAATCATATAAATGAAAAAAAAATTCTTTATGTAATTAATTATCGAAATAATGTTATTTTTTAATATAAATTATGTGCATGGTAATTCGAACTTTAAGGAAGGTATTCTGTCTATATTTCCCTTCATTTATGAATATTTTGATATTATATTCATAGTTTCTTTTATATGGTGTATATTATGTACATTTTATGTATTATATAATGAATCCATATTTTATAATTTTTTTAATATATGATTAATTTTACATCATTAAAGCGGATTTAATTTGAATGTTACCAAAGGGGTAAATGGTTTATCATAAATTATCTTAACATTTTGAGATCATTTGTATTCAAGGTTATTATAGGGAAAATATTACACAATTATATTTTAAAACCATTTATCTTTAATTTTCCTCTAATCGTGATTTTTTTCTAGATGTTTAGTTTTTTCCCTATGTTATTTAATTAATAATCTGAAGGGATGTTTTCGGTTTGTAATTCCAAGACATGGTCTTTGTTTAGATATGGAATCATTGTCATCAATTTCTATATATTCCTTAAAATATATTAAATAATGATTTATATATTCACCAATTATTTTTTAATAAAAATATTACCCATGGATATATTTTCTTACAAAAATAATTTAAATATAACCTTATATCAATTTTCAATCAATGTACTGTTGATTTTTTTTTCCAAAAGCATGACAAGAATGATTTATTTTAACTTTAATATGTGAACATAATTTTATACCTCCATGAATAGTCAATTCATTGAAGATTAATTTAGATTTTTCAATTTAGATTTTCAATTTAAATGTTTTACTTACTATTTTTTAAATTTTAACATTTTAAATATGTCATTTCAAAATGAAAATTGTATTTTACTACATAAATATTCCATGTGATATTTTAAATACTTTTTAAAAAAATATTAATTTTACTTATTTATTCTAAGTTATATATACATGTTTTACACACACACACACACACACATATATATATCTCACTCTAGATTAATATTTTGGGAAAATACATACCTAAAAGTAATTTTTCAAATTCCTTCTTTATAAAATCTACTATTAATAAACCATATGAAAAGACTATTTAGATCTCTTCACTATATGGTTAATTATTATGTTTATAATTTAAGATTCATTTTCTATTATTTTTTTCAAATAATCTTGTATATGTTATGATTAGTGCACCAAAATATTGCATTAATGCATTGGGTAATGATTTTATCACAAGAGACGCTATGTGTGGGATTTGGAAGAAAACCTCTTCCATTATGAGACAGTCAAATAAGTGATATTATCTTGGTCGTTAGACATTACACATATTTATGTCATGTTAGATGTTTCTTCACTATTTCATATTTTTATATGATACTATTATTGCACTTTATTATTGTTATTATCTTATGGGATTACTCCTGATTCTTATATTTTATAATATAATATTTTTCCTCACTATCATTTTTACTCCCTCATAGGGTTTTATAGCTCTCCCATTATTTATGTATTAACCCTATTATCCTATAGTGTTTTTGGATAATGGTATGGGAAATAATAGAATGATGGAATGTTTTAGTTTCCATTGATGTTTTATATACCCAGTCTGCTAAATATACTAATCCTCATGGTCATTGGGTTGTATCTAATTTATTTTTATGTTAAAATTAATGTAATAATTTGTCTCAATGGCTTTGGATTTTATAATTACCATCCTTTACCAATGATATGTTTCAATTATATATCCATGTTCAATAATCTCATTAATATTCTGCATTCTTATCCTAAAATATGATTATTCTTTTTTATCTTTTAACACATATATTTATCTATACCTCCATTCAAAAAGATGACTTATCACTATATTTATGATTTTTTATTCAAAAATGGTTTTTTCAAAATTATAAAAACGATCACCATTTCATGTAGGTATTTTTTTATTACATTCAATCAAACCAAAATAAAAAATTATATATATTTCAAGGATCCATGACATGACATTTATTTAAATTGGTTTTTTAAAATGGATTTCATAGTACCTTATCATAAATTCATTTACAAAATGATTTTAAATTTTTTATTATGAAAAAATTGTTATGAAGTGTTTTAAAAAATAACTTTTTCATGGATTCATTCAAAATTTTCAATGAAAATTTTATAACTAATATGTATATATGTATCATGAGTCACCCTATAAAATTTTATATGAAATAACATATTATTGTGATTTAATGATAAAATCAACCTATCTAATCCATAATTTCAATTTATGTGATTCTATATTGAAATTATATGTATAAATTTTTATTCCATGGTTTCTTTATGATATGATAAGTGATTGATTTAAAATGGACCATATATATGTGTGTCTGTGTGTGTTTGTATGGGATCTTATATCCCCCTCTAATTTAATAGTTAATGTTTTATATCTCTTGAGATACTCATAGACCATAAGATTAGACAACATTAGGGAAAAAGGATCACAGGTTTACGAAATTGTTTCAATGATGTTCCATATATTTTTTATGCCTAATTTACCATGTAATATTCCATACTATAATTTTCATGATGTATTTTATGGTTATTCAAAATTTCTATGAACATATATTTATTTATGCCAATGATTATGCTCCATGGGTAATGATTATTATAACATGTTTCCACACTCTTATATCATGTAATATATTTTATAACATTATATTACATGAATTTATATCATGGATTTTTTATAACTATTATTTTTTCATGATTATTTTAAAAATGTAAATTTACCCTTTTCAGGTTTTTTCATATGCTTACTCCTTGAAGATATGTTGATGATTTCTTCCCTTATTGATCATTTGAACTAATGTCACGAACAGTATATGATCACCATCAATACCGGCACCAAACCTAGCCCATGACATGACCCAAAGGCTATTCCACATCCCCATGGTATGGAACAAGTTTTAGGGTAACATATATTTTGGTTGTGGAATGATTTACCTGAGTATGGATATATAAAACATCAAAAACAATCAATAAAACGAATCAGAAAATCCATGCGAAACAAGATTAAAAAAATTTCAGAACTGAATAAATAGATTTAAACATAAAACAATACCCCCGAATACATATAAAAGTATCAAGAAAATAGCTCCATGGACTACAGATGAAAAGGGGTCAACACCCACAAGCTGTCTCCACAACGCCGCACCATGGAAGGGAACTAACAACCCAAACTACCATCACCCAAGGCTTTGGCTTTAGCAATGTCAAAAATGATCAAGTATAATTAAAACCAATGATTAGACTTAGGTTTTGCGCCTAATACCAATAGGATAGCACCATTATATTCCATATAGTAAGAAATACAAGATAAAAATCTTTCCATTTTTGATAATTAAGATGTTGTGGAAATAATTTCTAAAGAATAAAACAATTAAATGTAAACAGTTTTCAAATGGAATTTACTATGAGTGATAAAATTTCAATATAACAGGTATGATACTTTATTTATCATCCAATCCCACCATATTCCAAAGATAAATACAAAATAGTCAATGATCACTAATATCTGGAAAACCCCTAGGCACTAGTTAGTCTTGGGCCCCATGTAACTCGTACCTCAGAGTAAAGAAACCATAAAAAAATATGTTCTCATGCATGATACATTACTAGGGAACATGACCATAACCTAGTGGTCCCAAATAACCATAAATATAGTTTGGTTAGTGTTTTCGTTATCCATTTGTTTTAGTGAAACGAAGATATAACCGCTCCAGATCACTAACGTACTAATACATATCCGCCCTCCAAGATACCCAGGATTCCCCCTTTTTGATCAATCTATTTTCCCATGTTAAAAAAATTCATTATCACATAAAAACATTATTTATGGTCATAATAAACTCAAAAAGGTATCTAAAAATTCTTTTCACCACTTACATCACTCAATAAAAACTTTAGAATTTCAATAGAATAACTTCACAAAATTTAATAACTTTTTGCAAAAAACCAGTTAAAAACCCCACTTTGAACACAATGTGCATACCAATATTCCCTAAAACAAAATTTTCCGTAGTAAAACATTTTTATAAATCCATTAAATGAGTTATAAAAGAACCCCAATTAGTATAACATAGAATATATATATAAAACACCAATTTTAACAAAAAATTGGTACCTTAAAATCATTTGTTTAACAAACGTCACAACAACCATATTTATCAGAAATGATAATGAAGAATAAGTGTTCAAAAAAATGTAAATTAATCAAATCTAATTCATATAGTAGTTCTTAAACATGGAATCACCTACCACAAGTGTCAAAAGCCTTGAATCCCTGTGTGAAAGATCAACTTCACAACTGTCACACCACAAGGGAATTAGATCAAGAATAAAACCATAAGAATAGGCCTAGAAACCCAAGAAAAACCCCATGTTTTTAATCCCCCTTTATATAAATTAGAAAAATCATGTGGAAATGCAGGATAACCTATGATAATGGAAGAATCACTAAGAAAATGGGTTGTATAAGGATGGAGACCCCCTTACATGAGGGATCTTGAATAAATCTCCCCCAATAAACAAGTATCTAAATTTCCAAACAACCAAAAATGAAATTGATATTTTAATGGGTCTGATAAGGTCAAGTGAGAACTGAGATGGGGTAAAAGAGTAAAAATTGAATGAGTTATTAGGAAACATGTTATCTCTTCAAATATGGATTATTTGATCAATACTAATAGATTTTCTTCTTTTTTACGATGAATATGAGCTCAAAATAGGGGGGAAAGCGATTTGGGGCGCTCCTAGGGTTAGGTTTCTTGTGTGAGAGTTGGAATCACTGAAAATTCATTAAAATTGAATAAGATATTAAATAATCAAATTGTTTTTTGAAAATTGGAAATAGTATCCTGTGATGGCTTAATTAATTAAATAAAAACCCAAGTCCATCTTTATTATGGATTCCTAAAGGGTCAAAATTGATATGGTTCTGTTAGCATGTTAGGGGAGGACTTTTTAGATGTGGAATGGGTCCGAAATTCTTTAAATGAAAGAGATAAAAAAGAATCAAAATTGGTTTCTAAATCTTGAAATGGGCTCACAGTTTGGCCGGAATCATGAAAACTCAACTTTTCTCCAGAAATTCATGGGAAACTCCCAAAACAATGAAATAATGGAAATTAAATGGAAATTAAATTAAAAATAATTCATGTTTGTGACAATTATCAATACCATGAAAGATTTTCCGCCCTGGAAATTCATCCTAAAGTGTGACCGAAAAACAAGAATGGGTACTCCTTCTCAACCCACAAATTCTACTCCCATGTTTTGTGGACATTATTCTCATGCTGAAAGAGAACCTAAACCTATAGAATAGACATTCCATGAATCACCTTCTATTGGGAATCAACTATTCTCACCAGCCACACAGAAACAAAGAAATCATGCATTATATCCAACTCCTCCCAATTCAGTACATGGGATTGATCTGGGTTGTATTTCTTCAACTAAGAGACATGGAAGACATCATGGATGGATATTAACTGACAAGTTAAGGACAACATATATTTAAAATTTCTAATATGGTCGATGGTCTCAAAAGGTCTGACTTACTGCAGCGTCAGCTTCCCTTGATTTCCTAATCGGCAATGGTCGAGATGAGGGGACACATTCAAGAATACCTTATCACTAAACAAAAACTCTAGGTCTCGACACCTCTGGTCATCATATGATTTAATGAGACTCTAAGCTGTCAATAACAACTTCCTAGTCAACATGACATTCTGATACATATCCTACACCAAATACGGCCCTAGTAGTGAGGCCTCACCTACCTCAGCCCAACACAGGGGTGACCGAAAAGCCCGACCATAGAGCCCCTCAAAAGGATCCATTAGAATCAAGTATTGGTAACTATTATTATAAGAAAACTCAACCAATACCAAATTTCAATCACAGGAACCTCCAAAGTCAAAAACACTTTCACAGAGCATTTCCTCTAAAATCTGATTCGCTTGCTCTGTCTGACCATCTGTTTAAAGAAGGTATGTCATGCTCATCTTAATCTGGGACCCCAAGGCCTTTTGAAGGCCTTCCCAAAACCAATAAGTGAAACGGGGGTACCTATATGAGACAACTGATTATTTAACACCATAGAGACTTACCTCCTCATGAAGATATGAACAGCCAAACTCATCTACTTTTGTAATATCATTAGTCGGAATAATGTGGGATGATTTGGTCAGATGATCAATCACCAACCAAATGGAATTATTTCCCCAAGTTGTACGAGGTAATCTAACAATGATTTCCATAGAAACCTCATCTTACTTCCAGGATGGAATGGTTATTGGCTTGAGAAAACTAGATTGCCTTTGGTGATCAAATTTCACTTATTGACATGTGTAGCATCTCAACACGAAGTTAGATATGTCTCATCTCATACCGGGACACCAGAACTATCAGCACACATCATAATACATCTTGGGGGAACCCAGATGGACAAACCACTGAGGCTTCTAGCTATCCTACATCACCACCTGTCGTAGAGATAATGGCACTATTAAAGGACCTTGAGGCACATGATTTCTTCTAGAGACTACAACCAATCAGAAGACATCTCCGAACCATGAAGAAAATTCTTCGACTACTGACAAAGATCATCACATAGATTTACCCACTAAATCAACTCCAAGAGAGATGGAGTCAACTAAATTCTCTCCAAGAATGAACCTCCATTGTGCTCCTTCGTCTCCACATGCATCTGAAAAAATATCTACATCAAAGTCCACTCATCAATCGACACCTCATGTCTTGCAATGGATCTTTTATACTCAAAGAATACACACCACATTACCCATTCCCTGGTTATCGATGATGTCAACGTCGAACCCATGAAATTACTCTATCCAATGGTGCTACCTCATATTTTGGTCCTTCTGCGAGAAGATATAGGCAATGGTTTTGTGATTAGAGTAGACCACAAACTTCTCCCCAAAGAGGTATTGATGCCATGTATTCAAAGAATGAATCAAATCTTCTAAATCCAAGGCGTGGTTTAGGTAATTCTATTTGTGTGGTTGGAGTTGGAGAGATCCATATGCCACTACATGATCATTCTGTATAATCATGGACCTGAGACCCACTCCTGAAGCATCACAATACACCACATACAACTTTCTTGCCTCAGAAAAAATCAAAATAGGGGAATTAGTCAACCAACTATTTATATCTTCGAAGGATTCCTTACATTATGTGCCTCATAAAAATATCACCACATTCTAGGTGAGCGTGGTCATGGGAGATGTAAGTAGAGATAAATTCCAAACAAACCACATGTAGTAACCATCCAGGCTGAGGAAACTCCTGATCTCGAACACGTTCTTCAACTACTCCCTTGAAATAAATGCACAGATCATCTTGGGGTCCACCAAAACACCCTGATATGAGATTAGATTCCCCAGAAACATAACTTACCTAATCCAAAAGTTGTACTTGCACATCTTTGCATAAATGCATTCATCACGCAAAGTGGCCAACACAATACGCAAATGATTCTCATGTTCCTCCTCTGATCCTGAATAAACTATGATGTCTTATATGAATACCATGATGAATGAATTGAGATACTGATGGAACATCCTATTCATGAGTTCCATAAAGACCATTGGAACATTTGTCAATCTGAAGGGCATGACCAAGTACTCGAAGTGGTTTTACCTATATCATATAGTTGTCTTTGTGATATCTGACGTCTTTCACCCTGAGTTGATGATATCCTGAATCCCAGAATTTTTTTTATAAAAACACATTTCCCCCATTAACTGATCTAACAATTCATCTTTTCTAGTAAAAGGATATTTTTTCATGATTTTTACCTTATTCAGCTTTCGGTAGTCAATGATAACCTAGAGAGATTCATCACCCTTTTTCATGAACAACACATAAGTGACCAAAGGATATATGCTCAGGTGAATGAATCCTTTGGATTATAAGTCATCAAACTATATCTTTAATTCCCTCATCTCGGTAAGGGATATGTAATATGAGGTAAGATATATTAGCTATGTTCCAGATATCAGATCAATCGAGAACTCCACATCACGCTCTAGAGGAAAACCTGAAAAATCATCCAGAAATACCTCTAAAAACTATCCCACTATATGAGGCAGTCCACCATAAAAAGAATGAAAATATTCATCTATCATGATGGAATATAACTGAAAAAATATATCTCTCAAATTTGGGAGTGGAGGTCCCGCATGACTCGACTGAGGATCTCATTCTCTATGAAAAACCTGACGGCTCCCATCCGGTGTTGTGAAACTCACTCTCTTCCTATATCAATCGATGTGAGCCTAAAAGTGTACTAGAAAAAACATGAAAATTATTATGTCAAATATATCCATATCTAAGACCATGAGGTCCCACTCCATCTCAACCCCTAACACAAAAATCGCACATGACAAGCACCTGAAACCCTGCTATTTCTTCTTTCCCAATGGCATCAGCGACTTCATCGCAAAAGAAAACAACTAAGTTGGAAAATTCAGCATGTTCCCAATATGGGTAGAGATAAATGAAACAGATGAAAAATTATTGAAAAGATAAGAAACTATAGAGGTTGCAAACAATATGGTACCTCGACCTATCTACGGTCGTGACTCTGATCCTGCTGGTGCATGGACCACCACATGAAGATGTCGGGTCTCTTCCTGAGAACAACTGCTACTCTTTGGCTATTCCCTAAACTAGATTTGCACAGAAGATGATTAAGACTAGTAAAAACAGCCACCAAATCAATATCCCCCATCCTCGATTGCTCTGACAGATCTGGCTCTCCTCTTAAATCCACTTATCCTTCCCCACTATGAAGTTGATGTGGAACCCTAGAAATGCGCGGCAAGTGACCCATACCTCCACATTGATAACAAGTCTTTAGTGGAAATGGGTATGCTAGTCGGATATGTCCTGACCTCCTACACTGGTGGCACATGACAGATCTCACATTAGAATCCACAGATAAAAATTTCCTCGAAGAGTGGCATGAAATACCACCTCTTTCTTCCACTACTCCTCTTGCTTCCTTTTCTTCTTTGAAGATCTGCCACTACCCACTACTGATACTATCCTAGAGAAACCGACCCTCTCTTTTTGATCAATCACTACCATACACTCCCAATCAACCACCTCAGTATAGGTACTAATATTAAATAAGAAAAACTAGGAGTATATCTTAAACTGTAAACCGTTCTCAAACCTGTGGGCCTTCACTTTCTCATTAGAGATGATTTCAATAGAATACTGAACCAAATCAGTGAAACGGTTGAAATACTCCATCATATAAAGATCCCCTCGAATAATATCCATGAATCTCAAGATTTAGTATATGCCATGACATCAGGGAATTAATATTCATTGAAGAAGGCCTTGAAATCTCCCAAGTGAATCTACTCATTATTTCTAGTTTGAAGTACTGATTCCTACCACTTATAGTTGGGACCCTCCAATAGAAAATGGGCACACATCACCATGACCTCCTCAACTGTGTCTAGGAACTCGAACATGCACTCTAGGTCTTTGGGCCACTCCACTGCTTCTTAGGGTTCCATGCTACCTCAGAATGTAGGAGGATTGTTTTTTAGAAACTCTTGGGATTTTTACTTCATAGGACCAGTCTCTTCTTCTCAAAAAGAAGTTGTAACAGGAGCCAATCTTGGTCTTAGATCTTGGGCATCCTGACCCATATCCTCTACTAGCCTCTGATCAAGCGGTGAGGGAGAACTCTTTCTGTCTTCCTTCCATGGGTGCACAAGAGCTTTCTAGGGAGGCTTGTTGCTAAAAAATGAAACAGTCACAATAAAAAATTTCCGTACAACAATTCTGAAAATTTAATCAATAACATAAAATATAAATAATCCAAACACATTTCAATGATAAAAGAAACAACTACCCCACCCCACCCAATGTCTATTTGCAGTTTTCATCCTACACATCTCACTTGGAAGTGATGTCAAATAAACAATTCCAATGTCCCATGGTGTCTTGAGGTCTTCCAAGAGTGGTGCAGGCCAATCACCCTACTCATGACCAAAACACCGAGTCCCGATAGTCCCAACTCTTGTCTAGCCTGACTCTAATACTATTTTTTCATGATCAGAATCTGGTTTCCATAAAAACAGGCACCAAACATTTCCTATAGAAAGGACCGAAATGCATTCCCTATCCCCACGGGTTGTAAAAAGTGCTAAAGTATCATTGATTTTGGTTTGGGAATGATTTACCGAAGTATGGATACCTAAAACATAAAAAATTCATTAAAATGAATCTGAAATCTCATTCAAAACAAGATTTAAAAAAATCCAGAGCTGAATACATAGGTTTAAACATAAAAATAAATGTCCATAGACAAAAGAAATGCAGAATCAAAATAGGCCCAAGGACTCCAAATTACAAGGGGTCATCACCCACAAGTCGTATCCATAACACCAAACCATTGAAGGGAACTGACAACCCGAACCGCCATCACCCAAGGACATGCCTTTACCTATGTCAAAAATGATCATGTAAACTTACACCCAAGGGGTGTAAGTAGGGGGTCAGCCTAATCACAATAGAATATCACCAAAAGATTCCATAGAGTAAGCAATATAAGATAAATAACATGCCATTTTTAATAAGCAAGAAGTGGTGGAAATAATTTATAAATAATGGAACATTTACATGTAAGCTGATTTCAAATAGAATTTTCCATGAGTGAGAAAATTTCAATAAAAAATGTTATATACTATATTTTACAACACAATCAACCATATTCCAATGATAAATACAAAAGAGTCATTTAACACTAATCTCAGGAACACCTCTAGGAACTAGTTCGTCTCAGGCCCCATGTACCTTGTATCATGGTGTAAAGTAACCATAAAAATTTATTATCATGCATGATCCACTAGTAGGAAACATACCTATAACATAGTGGTACCTAATTATCATCAATATAGTTTTATATTGTTGTCTTTATTCATTTTTTTAGTGAAGAAGGGATAAAACCTCTCCAGATCACTAGTGTACTAGTACCTATCTGCCCTCCAAGATTCCTAGATTTCCCCCTTTGTGGTCAAACCATTTTCACATGTTACCAAAATACATTAGCACATAAACACATCAGTTCGGGTTATTATCAACTCAAAATAGTATCTTCACATACTTTTCACCACATACATCACTCAATAAAATCATTATAATTTCAATAGAATAACTTCACAAAATTTAACCATTTATTGCACACAAAATCCATTAGAACCCCTAATTTGAACTCTATGTGCATACCTATATTCAAAAAATAGAATATTCAGCACTAAAGTTTTTTATAAATCCATTACATGAGTTATATAACAACCCCAATTGGCATAACATATCATAGACATGTAAAACACCCAATTTAACATAAATTGGTACTTAAAAATAATTTTATTAACAAATGTCACCAAAACCAAAATTAACAACAAGGATAATGAAGTTGAAGTGTTCTAAAAATGGAAATTAAGTAAATCTAACTCATCTAGAGGTTCTTACACATAGAATCACCTATCACAATTTTCACAACACTTTAATCTTTCTGAAAAAGTTCTACCGCACAACCGCCGCACCACATGGGACTTATATCAAGTATTAAACAAAAATAATATACAAAAAACCCAATATAAAACCATAGGTTCAAATCCAAACTTTTTAAAAACTAGAAACTTAAAGTTGAAATGGAAGAATCCATAAGAAAATGTATGAAACCCTAAGAAAATATGAGGACGAAGGAAGGAGACCGACTTACTTGATGGATCCTAAATAAATCACCCAAAATACAATAGTAGATGAATTTACAAAGTGCCAATAATGCTTGTGAAGTCTGAATGAGGAAGAAAACGTCATGTAAGAACTAAAATTGAGGAAATATATTAAAATTTGAATGAGTTATGAATGAATCAAGTTACCTCTTCAAATCTGGAAGATTTGAGAAAGTCTAAGACATTTTTCCCTAATTCACAATGCATATGAGCTATAAAGTTGAGGGAAAAGAGACTAAGGGGGATCCTAGGGTTAGTGGGCTATAATGAGAGTTGTAATCACTAAAAAATCATATAAATCGAATAATATATTAAATAAATAATATTTTTTCTTAAAATGGGAAATGGGATTCTAGGCTGGCCTAATTCCTTAAATAAATACCCAAATCTGGCATGATTGTGTATTCATAAAGAGTCCAAATTGAAATGGTGGTGTTAATTGTTCAGGGGAGGACATTTTGGAAGTAAAATGGGTGAAAAATAGTTATAGAAGACAAAAAATTGTTTTTTAATTCTGGAAATGGGCTCACAGTTTGGCCAAAATCATGAAAACTCTCCCTTTACTCGAAAAATGCATGGGAAACCCCCAAAACAAAGCAATAATTGAAATTAAATGAAATTTAGCATTAAAATAAGTCATGGATGTGATAGCTATAGATTTTATTATATTTCTATTCCCAATGTAATTGATATAATTATAAATTATGAGATGTCTGATGGAGAGTTTATCAAGGATCAATTATAGAGAAATTTCCCCTTCTATTATCAAATAAATTTCTTATTTTTCTAGTTCACAAAGTCTCTCAACATTATATTAATGGTATTTGGGATATTACAATGATTTTTATTGTTTTTAGTATGGGAATGATGTAAATTAAGGATATATTTATCTTTGGTTATATTAATAGGTATCCAATACAATGTTTATAGAAATTGAATTTAGCACTAGACCTAGTTTTTTAGGATTGGGGTGCCTCAACATTAACATCTAATGGATGTTCCATTTAGTAATTAGGATAACATTACATCTCAAAACATCCTAAAGAATACATTAAGAGTAAATTTTTATACTAATTTAATATATTTTGAGATCTTGGAAAGGTGTTACAATGCCAAACAATCCTCACTCTATAACATAAGAAATTTTAGCATCCCAATGAAACCCTAATGGTCAATACTTCATAAAAATTAAATGTAATGTAATAACTACTACAATACCCAGATGCGGGGTACATGTTATGGTAATATTAATAACACATTTCACATTTCCTAACATAATCCTCAATAATGGATGGTTATTTTGGAATAAAATACACTCTTAACCTTCTTCACCAGATACATGATCCAAAAAAAATTCTCAATAGATTTCATAGAATATTTTTACCATTGATTCCTTATTACCAATGTATCCTAAACCTTCCATTTTTGATTTTAAGGAGATAGGAACCCCAAAATAAAAAATTTTATTTTACGAAGATGAGGATATATAAGGATGACGTTCATGGAATAAGGGAACTGTCTAGGATTCTCAAATTAATTATATTAAAAAATCAGGAATCCATGAAACAAAAACACCTAATAAAGTCTAATACAATATGATAATGTAAAAAAAAATATATTTTTATTAATACTTATCATGTATTATGTGGTTGATCAATGTATAAATATATGTTGATGGGAACTATAATATGCATCCCCCTGTTCTTTTCCCTGTAAGTACCATGGGTTTCACTTAATTTTACTTGTAATTCTATAATAATATTATTTTGAATTGATTTTTTATTCTCTTTCATACACTCCAATTTCATTTTTGGTCATTGTGATCTAAAAATATAATATTTTCGAGAAGTAACCTAATTACTTGATCCTAGAAGAGGTAGTGGAATCTTATTCATTTAGCTTCATTTTCTATTACTGGAATTCATTTTATTTTGATACATTGTGTGGTGAGGAATTTATTTTTATGACAATGAATCATATCAACAAGTGTTTTCAAAAGGTATTTTTTCTATATTTACCTTTATACCTCTCATCAGGTAACACCTCAAATTAATGATGAGATTTTGGGATTAGGGTGATGAATAAAATATGAAGGAGTTTGGGGATGAGGTTGTGGAATAACAATATTTTGGATTTCTAAGAACTCTTTAATATAGAGGAAGTGCAATTTATAATTCCATTGAAATATATAAGGTAAAATTATTTTCTCAAAAATATGTTGATAGAGGTAGATAATGAATAATATGTTGTTATTCATTGTGTGGATTAAAAAAACAAAATAAAAAGGAAATTTTTCCATATAGTCAAACCCATGCGCATCCCCATTCATAGTAATATGTATTAATAAAATTTACATTCATTTATATTAATTTCATTCCCCTAAGAACACCAACTACATATTTAATTTTACATCTAATTAATTTAAAATATGAAATTATAAAATGGGATCAACAATGGGAAGACATTGAGTTTTGTTGCAAGATGGACTTGGGAATGACTATGTTTATCCATTGTGATATACTAGTTGTTCTGTAAATATTACTGAATCAAGCCCAAGGAAAGGCCTTAAATAATTACATGTGTGGTAATTCCTCTTGAATATCAATAAAATGTGTCATTTTTTATGTTTATCATAAATAATCTAAATCTAAATTTTATATTTAGTGGCATTAGTAATTCATATAATGAAGTATCGTGTACTGTTATCCAATTTACATATCTTTATTGGTATTTTTATAATAATATTGTTTCAATTTTAATGAATTTTTGTAATTATTTGTAGGCCAAGAATCAAATTTTGAAATCTGAAATCTCCATCTTGAAGTTTTCTCATTATAAATTCTTTTTGATATCCATAGAAATCATTATTATTATAGGATTTAAATAGAATAATGATCTATTTGAATTATTTAATATTATTTTTTTTATTTCTTGTATATATGATACACATATTAATTTCACAATTATCATAATTCCATTATTGTCAATATTGATCTCTATAATTAATAAAAAATTATTTCAAAAATCTATCTCATACTCCCATTACAATTCTATAATGACACAAATAAATACTTTTGAAATCATTTGGGTAAGGTAATAATAAATCCATTCCATAATTATTCAAACATTAATCGAATGAAAATCCATGAGTATTTGGTATCATTCAATAGTTGTTTGATATATGGTAGCATAGTCCTTTCATCATAGTCCATAAACCACATTCCCCTTTTCCTTGGAGGTACTTTTTTGACTAATCATTATCCTTGATAAACTATCTTCATCTCCATTAACAGTTTTTGACCCCCTTATATGTGAATATATATATTAATATCTTATATGTTTTATTTACTTCACACCTCCATAAATAAAGATAAGACCAAGAAACCTTTAATGAAACAATTTTCATTGTAATATATAGATCATTTAATTGGTACATTTAACAACATTCATTTAATTTATTAGAGGCCTAATCTCCCATGTTGTCAATTTTTATATGGGAAAACATCAAACCCTATTCATATAGATAAAAATATATCACAATACAACCATTACATTAAAGTTTTTAGAGTAAAGGTTTTGTGAAAAAATTACATTAACATCGTTAAAAATTTATATACATTCTTCTATTAAAAGAAAGATGAAAATCATGTGAAAAATCTCCAAAATAATCAATGGTTTTCAGATAATTGAATAAAAAAAACTAGATCTTTTCGATTTTTTGATATTTTATATTAATTAAACAAATTATCATTGAAATATCAAAATATATACCATTTACTTGGATTATGACAAGAATTAAGGCTAATATTTGTAAAAATAATCCTTACATTATAAATATGGGAGGCCAATTATCTATTCTAAAGGTCGTTTACCAAATCCTCAAATTCTATCCCTACCATTTATATCTCTTTGAATATATAAGAATATCATTATTAATGGTAAACATGAATTCATTATGGTAATCAATGATGAATTTATTTTGTTAAATCCATGATGACTGTATGGGAACTTTTAAATCATAAAGGTGTCACTATGAATTCATAGTTCATAAATCCTTTATGGAGTATTGAATAATGTATAACCACATTTTTTATTGAAATTTTATGATATCAACATTGTAGGTTCATATATGAGAAATATTGATCTGCTTGATATTGTTTCAACAATTCTTCGATATGATGTTAAAATACATGTCATAGATCATGATGTTGTTAAGATCACTAAAACCGGTCCATAAGATAACTAATCCATTATTATTCATAAAAATTATAACAAATTCACCCCTTTATGAAGCTGATAAGAATATAAAATAGTCACCCAATTTTTATTGTATATGATTCTTCCATTATTCAAATTCCATCAGGATTATTCAATAAAGACTACTAGATATTGGTATAAATCATTGTATGAAAAAAATTCAGAACTCAGCCTCATGATCTGTTAGAAGACAAAAAATTAATTCATTAAATACATTAATATGTTACCTCATTATTGGAAAATCAATAATATGGAATCTATTCACAACCATTTTATCTAAATATTCCACATTATAGGGTATTAAAACCAGTATAAGTAAAATTGTGTTAATATGGAGTTTATAATAAACTTTTCAATGATATATGATCATTTTATAGCAATTGATATTAAAGGAGGTTTATATATCATAGTTTTTTATATATGATATATTTTTAGAGAGAAAATAAATGTTATACAACACATCATATTCATATAATGGTAGAATAAAAGGAATGATAGGAAGTATCATTACATAAATTTCAATCAGAGAGTAGATATAGACATGGGATATAAGGTGTGCAGCAATATATATTTTTATAGATAATTAAATATTAAATAATTATGGGGCGGGGTGAATTAATAAATTTATTAAACATTTCTTTTATAAAAGAGTTTGTAGATCTATTATTTAATATTATAGTTATATTTTATGGGTGGATGATATGTGTATCATCACCTATTATCTTTCCTGATACACATTAGCTATATTTTTCCTACATGCATTCTTTTTCTCCCATTGTTTTTTAAGTTTGAAACATCAATTTTTGTTATTAACCCTCACGTGGGAACATGTGTATCTTAATTACTAAACTATATATAATTAAAAAATTTATGTTTTTTTTTGTATTATGTTGAAAATTCTACTTCTATACTATTTTTATTAACATAATAATATAATTTTAGTATGCATGAGCTTTGTGAACTTCTTTTTCACACTTAAAAAATATTCATGTTATTTTTAGGTAATTTTTCAAGTAAATTATCAAATATATTTGGCCTATTAGACGAGGAATCAAATTTCATATAAAATATATATCATATTAATTTCTTTAAAATTCAATTTTAATAATCCCATAATGGAATAAATTGTGATAATGATATTCTTTAATTGCTATGTCATCGTTAATATCATAGGAAAACATTTCTTCATATATAAAAGTTTATCATATTTTTTAATCTTTTTAAGACATTTTTTAATCCACAAAATAAATGTATTATTTTACATTTATGATCAATCATAAAACCAAAGGCTTACCATTTATGTGTTAGGAAATTTTCTCCACAAGGGAAAACCGATTTTTTTTTTATTTTAGGTCAAGGAATTCTCACCCCATCTTCATCTATTTTTTTGGGGAATATTTATTAAAAAATACTTTCATAAACCCCCTACATTTTGTTGATTACAATTAATGATTTTCCTTTATATTTGATGTAGAAATATTCTATTTATTTTATTCTACATGAAATTGTCAAAATTATCAACATTCAAACAATAAAGAAAGAAAATTATCATTTTTTTATTTAGATCTATTTCTCCCCAATAATAGTATAAAGAACATATCCCAAAAACTAACCATTAGACCAAGATGTGTCACCATAATACCATAGGAATTCCTCCTCATATACAAGATATTTCAGACTATTTGCGAGTTCCTAATAAACCACATGGGGATTTTATACCCACAAATAACATATAAAAGGATAATCATTAATAAAAAAACATTCGTAATAGGAATAATACCATATTGTGGAATAAAAATGTGTAATGGAAATCAATCCATAACTATTATAAAACCATCCTATAACAAAATATAATTTTAGGTTTTTCTTTCCAACAATTGATACAATATCAACTAATTGGCTTATCATATATATATGTCAATGATAAAACATTTAATAAATAAATATAGACCCACACTTTACTTAGCCTCACTATAGACCAATATACTTTTCATTTTCAATCTCCCACCACTCCTCCATATATACATAGATCATTTCCCAAACATGTATCCCAACCATATAATCAACATTCACATTAAATTTATATGAGAAATGTGACAATAAAAAGACATTATATGACCACAAATGGTATCCCTAATAAAATCCAACATATATATATTTATATATGAATAGATGTATTATATAAAATCAATGTTATAAAAATCACTAGAAAATAGTCACCACACCTATGGACACTCCTGAATCCACCATAATGATTGACTCGTACATGGTTCATCTAGACCTAGAATGGGATGTGTTTTCCATGGATTAAATAGAAAACGAATGGAAACAATACAACACCACTCATTTTAGTTGTATACCTGAATGAATTTCCATTAATACAACCTCTCTGAAAATGCCAAATATTTAGAATAATAACCACTAAGGTAAATCATCCATCAAAAAATAATAATACCAAGATTAATGATCAACCTATTTATACAGTGATTCCATGATAATGACCCATAAATGAGTAGAAAGCCCTTTGTTATTGATCCACCGTTGAATCATAACCCATAGTGTAATGAGGCATCAATAGTTGAATAGTATTACCCCATCCATAAAATGGCATGTGTAAAAAAATCATCATCTAGGGATTGTTGTTTCACAATCTCAACAACTATATGGAAAAATTAAATATTACCTACATAAAAATAATTGGGGGAATGATATATCCCTAGGTGATCATGGTATCACAATCGACATAATAGAAATTGTGAACAATTTATTGGTCAATAAATGTGGTAACATAATCTAGAAAATAAGAAGTGAGGATTATTCATCTTTATGTGAAGGAGGTTTCATAATACATAAAATAAATAGAACATACATAATATTTCCTTGTGAATTATGTATCACCATTTCATAAAAAATTAGGGAAAATGAAGTATCCCCAGGTTATTAAGGTGACCTCATCCAAAAAATAAATTTAATTAATGGTGTATCCCTTATTGGACAAGTTATCACCCCTATATAATAACATAAGTCAACAATGTATCCCAAGGTGAACAACGGATCACCATTATATAAACAATATAGGTGAATGATGAATCACTATGTATATTAGGAATCGTTATCTCAAAAAAATAAGGAAAAATGTATCACTAGGTAAATAGTGTATCACCAATAAATAACCCTTTTGTGAATGATTTATCACCATACCAAACCAAATTTCAATAATACATCACTATAAGAATAAAATTATATTTGAATAACCCATACATAAGGTAAAAAAAATGATTCATGACTATTGTCAACAACTCACAATAAATGGCTGAGAAAGGTTTAGATGATGATATTCTTGTAGTCAATATTATAGAAATCATTCCTAATGAATGGGAATCCAAGAGGACAAATATAGATGAGAATAGAAAAGTTACTCAAATTTCTCTTGATGAGATATTTAGAACACTTCTCCAACATGAATCCATAATTAAAAGAGATGATGATAATATTAAGAAGAAGAATAGAAATTAATATGCTTCTTTTACAACTACTAAAAATAATATGAAAGCCATGACTCAAGAGAGAGTTACAAGATCTAAATCTAAGAAGGTTGTTATTCAATCAAAATATATTGAACATGAAGCTTCAGAAATTGAGCTATTCAATTTTTCTCAGAGGATGAACATGATTTTTGGGAAATATAACAATAAATATAGTTACAAGAATAAATATTGAAAATAAAATAAAGATAGAGAAGTGACATGTTATGAATGAGGAAGAACTGGTCATATTATACCTCATTGTCCAATTTTTAAGACAAGAGACAAGAATGAAAATAATTCTGAGAGGAACAAGAAGAAGTTATACAGATCAAATCATAAGAATGTCTTGAAAGATAATGACACTTGGAGTGACAGTGGTGGATATTCTTCTAATGACTCTTCAAAATATCAATACTATAAGAAAAATAATAAAGGTCTAATAGCCAGAGCTCCATTTCAAAATCATTGAATTATGGATAAGGTACAAACTGCTGAATCCTTAACCAATATATCTTTAAATGAAAATTTTCCTGATGAATGTTTTAATTTAGTTGAAGAAACCTCTTTATGAGTCAATATTAATGATTTACCTTATTATGAGGATATTTCTATAATTTATATGTTTCTTGAAATGAAAAATTGTAATGTTTATAAGAAACATGAAAAAAAAATCTAGTGAATTTATTTTAACAAAATAAATTTCAGATCCTACCAAATATCATAATAAGAACATTGATGATTTAGAAAATATTTCTAAAAAACATGAGAAAGTTAATTATGAGAAGGATAAAATTTATAGGGATATTAAAATTATAATCTAGAAAAAGATACTGTAAAGTATAAACTTCACTCAAAATCTATTTTTGTAGAGGATAATAATTTATTCTTGAGACTAAATTCTGAAATATTTTTGTTGAGAAAACTTCTTGCAAATATTACTTCTAGTAAGGAAAATTTTTATAAGCTGTATTCTCAGATCTGACCTCCTGGTAACAATCAAGGAGTATGTTATTCTTATGAAAACCCGGTTTTTAGAAACAATTATTTTGTTCCTTCAAGAGCTCCCTTTTGCAGAAAATGTAAATTTGGTGGGAATTGGAAGAAGAAATATTCTTTAAACAATGTTAAATACCATGGGTTTCATAGAGCATACATTTATGAACAAATGTGGATACCCAATATTTTATTATCTATTAATTCTGAATCCAAGCAAGATAGGATTTTGAAATCTTTACTCTTCCATTTTTAGGATAATAAAAAAAAGTACCATCAATATATGTTACATAGATAGTGGGTGTTCCCAACACATGATTATTAAAAAAGATGATTTCAAAAAGATTATAATGATTAAATGTTTAAAAGTAACCTTTGGAGATAAATATCAAGGAGAAATTGTCGGTATAGGTAACAATATTCTTCTTTGTAAATTTATTTTTACAAAAGTTATTTTTGTAAAAGGCCTTATGAACAACCTCATTAACATAAGATAATTATGTAATGAAGGTTACTTTATGAGTTTTTGAAATTATAAATGTTTAGTTCACAATTACAAGGATGAGCTTATTATCTCTTCCCTTTGGCATGAGAATGTGTTCAATATAGACCTAGAAGACATTAGAAGTCTAGATCAACCTTACCTTAGTGCCATTGAATATCAATCTAGGATTTGGCATAGAAGATGATGACACATAAACTTAATGAATCTTAGTAAACATTATAAGAAAATACTTGTTATGGATCTACCAAGTCATAGGTTTAATTCTTCAAAAGTCTGTGATCCCAGTCTATATGGAAAGAAACATAAATCTATATTTAAATATATATGTAAAGTTTCAACTTATAATGCCTTATAGTTGGTTCACATGGACTTATTTGGTTCAACACAAACTAGAATTATAAGAGGAAAATAATATGTGTTTGTCTTAGTTTATGTCTACAATAGATTTACATTGGTCTATTTTCATGAAAATAAATTTGAATATTATTCTTATTTAAAAAACATTGGATATCAAGTTAAAAATGAGAAAATCATACCTTTGATAACTATTTATAGTGATCATGGTGGTGAATTTGAATATTCTAACTTTGAAACTTTTAGTAGTAATTAATGTATTACTCATAATTTTTCAGCCCCAAGAACTCCTCAATAAAATGGTGTTGTCGAAAGAAGAAGTAATATTCTTCAATAGATGACTAGAACCATGTTGAGTGAAAATTAAATAGTTAATCATTTTTTGGATGAAGATATAAGTACTTCCTATTATACTATAAATTGGGGTTTAATAAGACCTTTTCTTAATAAAACGCCTTACGAGTTATGGAATGGCCAAAAACGGGAATGTTTCTAACTTGAATGTTTTTGGTTGAAAAGTATTCATCTTGAAAAATAAATATAACTTACATAAATTTGCACCCAAATTCGAATTAGGAATTTTCTTTGGTTATTCTACTAACTCTAAGGCATATAGATTTTGTAATAAAAACACTAGTACTATGGAAGAAAGAGTACATGTTAAATTTGATGAAACTGATCCGTTTGTTTTCAAACATCCTAAACTTATTTCTGATGTATTTTATAAAATGGAACATAATCCTATGATAGAAGACCTTTCAAAAGAGGATAATTTTCAATAAAATAGTTCTTAGACATTTACCCCTGAATATTTTTTACCCTATGTTGATGAACAAGTTTTACAAAACCCAAGTCAGTTGTGACATAGGAATCATCCCAGTGAAAATATAATTGGTAATATTAATAAACCAGTAATAACTATAAGTTCTTTGAGGAATGAAGTTTAGCATGTTTCTTTTGATTATATATTTGAACCAATGACTCCTATTGATGCCTTGGGTAATGAAGATTGGATAAAAGACATTCAAGATTATCTCCATGAATTCGTGTGGAATCAAGTATGGCCCTTGCTTTAAAAACATATGGAATCTTCTTTTATTGGTGTAAAATGAGTTTTTTGAAATAAATATGATGAAAATGGAATTATTGTTAGAAATAAAAAAAATCAGATGTTATAGGCTATAACCAAAAAGAAGTCATAGACTATTAAGAAACCTATGCTCCAACTGCAAGACTTGAATCTATCTTCATTCTTCAATCCATTGCAGCATTCTTTAAATTTAAACATTATCAAATGGATGTGAAGTGTTATTTCCTAAATGGTTATGTACAGGAGGAGCTCTATGTAGACCAACCCCCTAGTTTTGAAGACAAAAAATATCCTAATCTTGTTTAAAAACATACCAAAGCTTTATATAGACTTAAACAATTCCCTAGAGCATGCTATGATAGACTGACATGATTTTTTCTTCGAAATAACTATATTAAGGGAACCACTGATCCAACCCATATTATTAAGAAAGTTAATTAAGAAGTTCAGATTGTAAAAATTTATATTGATTACATCATTTTTAGATCAAATTAACAATACTTAGCTGATTTTTTGAATGTTATGAAATATGAGATTGAAATGAGTATGATGGGTGAGTTTACATTTTCGTTATGTTTTCAAATATCCCAAAAAACTGAAGAAACTTGCATATCCCAACATAAGTATATCAAATATATTCTTAACAAATTTTGGTATGACAACACTAACAGTATAAGAACTATTATCAAAACCTCTAATACTCTTGATATTAATGAAGAAGGAAAACCTGTGGATCAAACATCTTATAGAGGAATTATAGAATGTTTACATTACTTAATAGATAGTTGACTTGACTTAATGTTTTTAGTATGCTAATGTGAAAGATACTATGAAAATCCTAATGATTCCCATTTAAATGATTTGAAAAGAATTTTACTGTAATTAAAGGTATCTTTAGATTTAGGATTGTTTTATTCTTTTGGAAAAGATTTTGAACTTAAATGTTTTTCGGATGCTGACATCGGTGGTTGACAAATTAATAGAAAAAGTACATCATGAATTTTTTATTTGTTAAGAGATTCCATAGTTTCTTAGTCTTGCAAGAAACAACATTCTGTAGCACTTTCCACTGCTGGAGGTGAATATGTAGTAGCTAGAAGTTGTTGTTCTCAAGTGTTGTGAATGCAACACACACTCATAGACTATGGGTTGAGATTTACTAAAACTAAAAAAATGTGATAACACAATTTCCATTTACATAAGTTAAAACTATACACATAACTCTTGTAAAAATCACATAGATATTAGACATCACATTCATAGGGATCACACCCTGAAATACGATATTATTCTTCAATTCGTTGCAACGCAAGAACAAATTTCTGATATTTTTATAAAACCATTACCCTATGATAAATTTGAATAAATTAAATAGAATATAACAATGATCATTGTAAGGTAATCATTCATGTCTACTTCTTGTTTAAATCATATCCTAAAATTAAAATACTCATTAATTCCTCGGAATTATATATGCTTGTCGGTTTTCTTTATATTTATTCATATAAGAAAAATTATCATTCCTTAAGAAATTTTATCTTTCTCTAAGAAAATATATATTATTCTATTTTTCCTAAAGAAATTCATCGAATAGAAATTCACGGAATAGAAATTCACAAAATGAAAATTCACATAATGTAAATTCATGGAATGGAAATTCACATAATAGAAATTCAGAGAATAGAAATTCACGGAATAGAAATTCACGGAATGTAAATTCAAGGAATGGAAATTCACGGAATAGAAATTCACAGAATGGAAATTCATGGAATGGAAATTCATGGAATATAAATTAATAGAATGGAAATTCATAGAATGGAAGTTCAAAGAATATAAATTCTCCAAGATAAATCTTATAATATAGATAAATTCATCAGAGTATCCAATATGGTACACTTTCTTACTCTTCATTTTCTAATCTTAAGCATTAATTGTTGGTATTTCAAAAACGTGTTGTTAATTTTTGTCTCAAATTCATTTTTTATCTTACCAAAAAGATAGAAATTCATATTTTCAACAATCATCCTCAACCGTCAGATTAGATCAGGCTAATATCAACCATTTGATTATTTTATGGAAGTTAAAATGTCTATGTTATGTCTATACACTAGTAGAAAAATGATTTTTAACGTCCCTAGTTTGACGTCGGTTTCTTATAAACCGACATAAATAATTTTTGCGGTGAATTTTTGACATCGTTTTTTTAAAAAACTGATGCCAAAAAGGGAAAAAATTGTTTTGGCGTCAGTTCTTAAAAAAAACCGATGCAAAACACTAAAAAATATATATTTTTGTGCCGGTTTTTATGAAAACCGACGCCATAAAAGTTTTAAAGAAAATTCTTTGGCGTCAGTTTTTTAACAAACCGATGCTAAATTAAAAAAAAAACTACTTTTCGCGTCATTTTTTTAAAAAACCGATGCCAAAAACAAAAAATACTTTTTTTGGCATCCGTTTTTAAAAAAACCGACGCAAAAAGTTAAAATATATTTTTGGTGTCAGTTTTTATGAAAACCGACGCCAAAAAATTTAAAATAAAATTACAGTGTTTTAGATAATTTCTTTATCTTTGATTTGACTGGTTGTGGAGCTAAAACAGAGTTACAGATTAAAAGTTATGGACTTTGAAAGTTGAACTTCTTTAAGACTTCTTTTAGATAAGGTCAACTTCCGACATCCATAACTTTTAATCCGTAACTCCATTTTTGCTCCACGACCAGTCAAATCAATGATTAGAGAAATATCTAAAACACTGTAATTTTTTTTAAAATTTTTTGGCATTGGTTTTCATAAAAACTGACACCAAAAATATATTTTAACTTTTCGCGTCGGTTTTTTTAAAAACCGACGTGAAAAAAATTATTTTTTGTTTTTGGCGTCGATTTTTAAAAAAACTGACGCCAAATATTTTTTTTAAAACTTTTATGGTGTCGGTTTTCATAAAAACTGACGCCAAAATATATTTCTTTTAGTTTTTTGTGTCGGTTTTTTTAAGAACTGATGCCAAAAAGGATATCGATGGACATTTTTGGCATCGGTTTTCTAAAAAACTGACGCCAAAAGACCAATGTAAATACTATTTTTCATCGGTTTCAAAAAAAACTGACGCCAAAGAGTAACGCGGGATCAGAATTTCAATTTTTTTCACAACGCACGTTTAACTTTTTCAAATACCACCTACATTTTCATTGAACGCAATTGAAAATATTTCCATTTACTATATATATATCTAGTTTTTCCTTCGTTCATCATTTTTAACATCTTCGACTCAATCATGATTTCAATGCGACGTCAATCAATAATTTGAACACGGTACATATTCTATTCATTTGTTTTCTTTATTATTATTATCCTTCATTTCCAAACAACTCGATTGGCTTTCTTATAATGATTATCCATTCTCATTTCTAAATAAAAGTTATATGATGATAAAAAACATATCATTTTGATGGAAGCCCCTAAAACCATTGAAATATGTTTGATGTATTATGATTATTTTATTTCATTTGGTGTATATGATTTTAATTTATGTTTATCATGTTTTCTTTGAAACGACTTGTATCAATCACAACTTTGATAGGTTCAACTTCTAACAGTGATAACTTTCGAACCGTAACTCCGTTTTAGGTCCACAACCTGTCAAATCAAAGCTTAGGAAATGATCTAAAACATTGAAATTTGTTTTTGATTTTTGGCGTCGGTTTTTATAAAAACCGACGCCAAAACTATTTTTTTTAATTTTTCGTGTTGGTTTTTCTGAAAACCGACGCCAAAAAACAAATGTTATTCATTTTTCCCGTCGGTTTACAAAAATCGATGTAAAAATTCATATTTTTTAAGTCAGCGACTTCGACGTCGGTTAAAAAACGACGTTAAAAACCATTTTTCTACTAGTGATATAAGGGGTGCATTGTTTATGAGAACCACACTATCTTATCTACTGTAAGAACCCAAATATTCTTTTCAGGTACGTTTTCCTTTTTCTAGAGTTTTTTGAGAAAAATGAATTTTCTTGAAATTTCAGATGTACACAACGTGTACTTTCAGAGTACATGTCGTGTACTCTTCCCTGGCTCGAAGTCGTGTGTTGGTCGTGTCCAAGCCACACACACAGTGTGTACGGCTGAGGTGGAGGCCGGTTATTTTGGATTATGGAAAATTCAAAGTACACACCGTGTACTCAAAACTTACACGCCATGTACTTTATTTTTTTTCATTAAATGGACCGGGGTCACGCCTAACCCCCAAATACGTCTCCTTCTTCAGTTTTCGACCATCCAGAAGCGACCATACGACCGGATATTCGACGGGCTCCTGCCTCTCCATCCGTTCTCCGATTTGAGAATGATCGATTGCTTTGGATGCGCAATGGTGAGTTCTTCCTTTTGCTTGAGACTTGTTTCTTGATTTATCTTTCTTTTCAAGTTATCATGGGATGAAATTTTTGTGTGTTTTCTCAGATCTACGTCATTCTAAGGGGAATCTGTCGTCGAGGTTCAGATATATCGATCTCCTAGGATTGTGGTAGGTGGTTTGTGCCTTTCTGTAGAACGTTGATGGATATTTTGTGCAATTCCACCAATACCCTTGAACGAGGTATTGTGTGGTTCATGTTTTTCCCTTGTTACTTTCCTGCTTTGCATGATTTATTTAGTAGAGGTCATTGATTGTGATTAGAGTATTTTGTTTGTGATCAGTTTTCTTGCCATGCTTGTTCTGCCTGTTTGGCATTTTTCCAGTTGCCATGCCTAGTTGTAGGATTGTGGAATGTTGCCTTGTTTTGCTGTTGATCCTTAGTTGATAGCCAAGTAGTTCTTGGGGTTTACTTGGACGATGTACACGCGCACTGAGAATGTTTAGCTATACTCAGGACTCTGAGAACCTAGAGTAGTAGACCAAAGGGAGAATTGATAGAAGAGCTTCTCTAGAGTGTCTTTTAATTATGATGTGAGACTAAGGGGAAAATTGATGGAAGGGATTCTCCAGAGTTACTTTTAGCTACGATGTGGGCCACAAAGAGAATTGACGTTGAGTGCTTCCCTAGAGAGCCTTTAGCATGATACGAGACTATAGGGGGAATTGATGGTAAGTGCTTCCCCAGAGAGTCTGCTTAATTGCGTAGCTATACAAGAGGGGTGAGACTGTGTGTGCTTACCAGAGGGTTGCTAGTACTTAGAGGTTAAACCACAGGGGATAGAATGTGAGATCTACCCATAGGGTTACCTGTTTCCTATTTTGTTGCTAGCTGCTTACTTGTGAGCTATACTTGTTAGAACTCTGGATTGTAGCTGTTTGTGCTTTCTTGTTTACTTCTTCTTGTTTTAGTACTTCCATGTATTCATTGACTGTTAGGCACAAATATTTTGGTGATTTCCTATTGGTATTGTATCTCACAATCTGTTTGGGCCATGCTTTTGGGCCCAAGAATACTATGTTGTTGTAGGTATAGATAAGGGCAAGCGCCCTTCTACTTCGGGATCTTGACTGCATTAGGAGATGGGGAGCATGGGACCGAGCCGTGGCTCGCGATGTTGAGGAGCTTACCTTGTTTTTCTTTTTCACTTGGTTTCATTTTTATTTCAGTACATTGTTGTGTTTGCTATTTTCCTTAGATACATGTACCTTTTGCATCATTGTCATCATAGTTATATATATACATTTCTTTCGTTGTTTGGTTTCTGTTGTTAGGCATGTTGTTTACTGCTTCCGATGTTTATTTTTGTTTCTTACCATGTATAACTTACCGAATGAGGGCATAGTTTCCCCCACTGACTCACCAAGGCCCTCGCTGCTAGTCGGCAGCCTTTGGCGTTCGGGGAAACGCGCTTGAGGTCATGTGGCGAACCGGGTACGGGGAACCTGTGGAGGGGCTCTGGACTAGATTCGTTACAAAGTGGTATCAGAGGGGTTATTTTCTCTTGCTTTACTATTTGGAGACCTTAGCCAGGGATAGGACGGATTCAGTACTTGTGATTAAGTTGTGTTCGGGAGTAGCTAACCTGTGTACAGGGAAAAGCCATACTACCTCGTTAATTGGAGTTTTCTGGTTTTGAGATTTTATGGATGGTTTGTTTTCACCTACAGTGATTCGTATGACTTGTGCGGTTATTGTTTTGATATTACGGTTCTATTTCTATCGCAACCCGATGAGATGAGGGTATGCCATCTCATGCATCATATAGGCACTTATAGAAATCACATGTCATGCATTCTTGCCATGCCATCTAGGGTGCATTAGCGATTGAATGATTTTGTGATAGGCTCTCTGTAAATTATGCATACTGTTGTGATAGATTCTTGATAGATTCTCTGCTGTTATGTTAGAAAACTATTTGTTTTGTTCCTTGCATAAAAAATGAACGCCGAATGTTGGGTTCTTGAGATGTTATGGGCCCTCACAGATCAGAATTTGGCACCTTTTCCCTTTTTTAGTGTTTCTGGAATTCTGCACAGTTTTTGAGCTACTGCCCAGAAAAACCCAGAATACACGGCGTGTACTTTTTAGATACACGCCGTGTAGTTTTTAGGCCATGTCACTGACCGTGTGGGCAGAAGACGGTGTCATGGGAGTATCTTCGGGAACACACCGTGTACCATTGATACATGCCGTGTGAGTTTAGAGCTGTGTACCCAATCGTGTCACTAACAACACGGGTCGGGGAAGCTCGGGTTGAACACTCCGTGTCCATAGGGAACACGCCGTGTATTCTTTTCCAGTTACACGGCCGTGTCACGAACAACATGGGCTGGCATTACCTTCCTTTCCACACACCGTGTTTGTTCTGAACACACCGTGTAGTATTTCCCACGTACCCGGCCGTGTCACGAACAACACGGGATGGTTTCGCCTTCAACTATACACGCTGTGTTTGTTTGGATCATGCCATGTAAGGTCCATCCATGTAGACGGATGTGTACTCAACAACACGGACCGCCGAAGCCTTGCCTAGTGCACGCCGTGTTTGTTTCGAACACGCCGTGTAGTCTCGGGTTGAGTCGGACTGTGTGGGTTAGCCATGTAAGGAGACTCGGGCAGGGAAATAGATTTCAAGTACATGCCGTGTTTGGGGGTCAACAAGCCGTGTAGTTTGAAGAATAAATGACTTGTAGGGTGAGAGTACACTTCCATGTCAGTGGTTTAAGAAGACACACCGTGTAGTTTTATACACGCTGTGTAGTCATGTTTTTGCAATCTTGTGTGTTTTTCTTCCCCTGTTCCCGTTTTGTACTCTTGTGTTCTCTGTCCTTGTTTTCATGATCTATGGTGTGATTTTGATCTTTCAGAGCTATGCCTCCGAGACACCCTCCGGTCGTACGTCTGTCGTCGGTCAGTGATCAGATGCCAGACAGGGCTATTCAGGGACTTCCTGTCGATCCCCCAGCCGAGCCAGCCTTGGCACCGGTTGTTATACCAGTTGCGGGTGCTGATGAGCAGTTCAGGGAGGGTTTCATGAGGATGATGTAGGCCTTCCAGGGAGAACTGCCTCCTGCCTCGTCTATGGCAGACATGACGCAGGTCTTTTAGCAGCAGCTTCCTCCCACGTTCTCGGGGGAGGGAGGACCTCAGGCTACAGAGTCATGGCTAGAAGCTGTGCTGACTATATTTGAGCATCTTGAGATGCCTCCAGAGAGGCAGGTCAAGTTCGCCACATAAATGCTCCAAGAATCCGCCAAGAGGTGGTGGGACGTGATCTCACAGACAGGTCAGCAGCATTCTATGGCTTGAGAGGAGTTCCAGCGCATGTTCTACGACTAATTCAACCTGGAGACCCTGAGGGCCGATCGATCCCAGGAGTTCATGAGCTTAGAGCAGGGTACTCTATCTGTCATGGAGTATTCCTCTCGTTTCACTAAGCTGCAGCATTTTACACCCCTTCGGGATGGGAGTGGGGTGTTCTTGGTGAGGAAGTTTGGGGGTGGACTCGGGCGGGAGATCCGCTTGCAGGTGAACATCTTCTAGCTGACTTCCATTACTTCCATCATCAACCAGGCACTGATTGCGGAGTGCAATCTGAGAGACTCTAGAGCTGCGAGTCAGGGCGGTTCTACTTCTATAATTATCTTCCCTTCAGATGAAATCAAGAAGCGACGTAGGGAGCCTACGCGCAGTGATGAAAGGAAGCGAGATGCATCATCAGGTTGCCAGGTGACAAGCTACCAGTGTGGTTGGACAAGGCACACGAGGCCACAGTGCCAGAGAGACCACGTAGAGTGCCGATCTTGCAGCAAGATGGGTCACCCTCAACGTTTCTTCCATGATTTCTCACCAACAGCAGGTGACTGGGGTTCTTCCATGACTCCTCGTTCAGGAGCAGCCCCACCAGTCTCTCACCAGTCAGTGAACTAGAGTTCTTCCAACCGTTCGGGCCAAGGTGGAGGTCGAGGCCGTGGTGGTCAGCCACCAGTTCCTCAACACTAGCAGGGCGGTTCATCTCAGAGTGGTCATCCAAGGGCGCAGGACCGCGGTGCAGGCCAATCTTTCACCATGGAGCAGACTTATCATGAGCAGTATCCCGACCCTTCTACATCTCAAGTTGTGATTTTAATAGCCTCGGTTTTATCTTCATCCCTTTTCGATACTGGTGATACACATAGATTTATCTCTGCTGCTATCGTGGATATCCTTGGACTCTGCATCTTTTCTTCTGCTGACTCATTAACACTAGAAACACCTTTGGGAATGAGGACATCTAGTGTACGCCAGTGTAGAGAGTGTCCTCTAGAGGTTGCAGGGTATCAATTCTTATGGGATCTCTATGTCCTAGAGATGACATACTATGATTTCATTCTCAGCATGGACTTGTTGATTCCCTTCCAGGAAGTCGTTGACTATTATCGCCGTAGAGTCAGTTTCATTTCACCAGAAGGTGAATCTTTCCTTCATAGAGACGAATGGGATGTTCGGGCGAGTCGGGTGGGACTTGAACATCTTGGGCTAGGAGGGGTAACAGCCTAGATTGCTTGTCTTTATCTGAATGATCCGGGGACTCCACAGTTGGACTTTCTTCCAGTGGTGGATCACTTCAGGGATGTCTTTCCAGAAGACTTTTCAGGGTTTCCTCCGAAGCGTGAGGTAGACTTATCTATTGAGATCATGCCAAGAGAGGCACCGGTGTCCATTCCACCCTATAGGATGGCCACATCTGAGTTGTAGGAGCTCAAGAAGCAGTTGGAGGAGCTACAGGCTAAGGGTTTCATCTGACCCAGTACTTTTCCTCGGGGTTCTCCTATTCTATTTGCATAGAAGGCATATGGTACCCTTCGGCTTTGTGTGGATTATCGAAAGGTGAACCAGTTGATGGCCAAGAACTGATATCCTTTACCGAGGAATGATGAACTTTTCGATCAGCTTCATGGAGCCTGGGTGTTCTCAATGATCGACTTAAGGTCTGGTTATCATCAGTTGTGCGTTAGACCATCAGATATACCTATGACAGACTTCAAGAGTAGGTATGGTCTATACGAGTATACAGTCATGTCGTTCGGTCTCATGAATGCACCTGCAGTTTTCATGGTGATGATGAAACGTGTGTTCCATCCTTACATGGACTCCTTTGTCATGGTCTTAATAGAAGATATCTTGGTGTACTCTCACACTCGACACGACCATGCCACACATATTGAGATCGTTCTAATTACACTAAGAGAGCATCGACATTATGTTAAACTCTCGAAGTTCCACTTCTGGATGGATCGGATTCACTTCCTGGGTCACGTCATCTCAAAGGCAGGAGTAGCTATTGACCTAGAGAAAGTGAGAGTTGTAGTTTCCTAGGAGAAGCCGAAGAATGTTTTTGAGGTACTAAAATTCCTAGGACTGGCAGGATACTACCGACGCATCATTCAAGACTTTTCTCATCTATCAGCACCTTTGACAGGTTTGAACAAGAAGGGGGTGAAGTTCTTATGGTTAGATTATCGTGAGTCATCCTTTCAGGAGCTGAAAGGAAGGTTGACATCAGTACAGATACTAGTCTTTCTAGAGCTAGGCGAGAGCTACACTGTGCATGATCTAGATTTAGCAGTTGTTGTTCATGCCTTATGTTGTTGGAGACACTATCTTCTGGGAGAGAACTTTGTGGTATTTACAGACCACAACAGTCTCAATTATATCTTAACTAAATGGGATTTGAATCTGAGGCAGCACAGGTGGGTCGAGTATCTTTAGTCTTTTGATTTAGAGCTTGCCTATACGCTGGGAAAGGGCAACGCTGTGGCTGATGTGTTGAGAAGGAGAGCTCAGATTCAGGCAGTTCAGGAGGCCAGTAGTGAGTGGAAGCTGATGGCTCTGTTCTTTGAGATGCTCTAGAAGTGAACGATAGACGGGGATAGACTTTTCTATCTTCTGTAGCTGTTACCTCCACGCTACTTGATCGGGTACAGATGAGGTAACTATCAGACTCGGAAGGCATAGTCCTGTGGGAGAGTGTGTCAGGAGAGGACATTATTCCTAGATGTACAATGGCTGAGGATGAGATCTTGCGTTTCCAAGGACGCGTATGGGTGCCAGCACACATACGCGAGGAGCTGATGCGGTATTTCCATTCCTCAGTTTAGGCAGTTCATCCTGGCGTCACCAAGATGTATCGGGATCTTCATCACCAGTACTGGTGGCCAGGTATGAAGAAGGATGTTGCTGGTTTTGTCATGATATGTTCTACTTGTCAGCAGGTGAATGCAGAGCATCAGAGACCAGCAGGCCTTTTAGAGCAGTTACCCATTCTAAAGTGGAAGTGGAACGATGTTGCGATGGACTTCGTGACTGGGTTGCCGAGGTCACCGCGAGGGAACAATGCTATTTAGGTTTTCGTTTACAGGCTTACGAAGGTTGCTCAATTCTTTCTGATCAAGGAGACCTTTAGTGTCGATGATCTAGGATGACTTTACATTAGGGATATCATTCGTCTGTATGGAATTTCACGCTCTATTGTTTCAGACAGAGATGCGCTCTTTACCTCTCGGTTCTGGCAGGGACTTCATAAGGCCTTGGGTACATAGGTACTTTTGAGTACAGCATACCATCCCCAAACTGATGGCCAGTCCAATCGCACGATCCAGGTGCTTGAGGATATGCTCCGAGCTTGCATCCTTGACTTTGGCGATTCTTGGGCGAAGTATATTCCTCTGATGGAGTTCACCTACAACAGTAGTTTCCAGGCGACCATTCAGATGGCACCATATGAGGATTTTTACAGTAGGCCATTCTGATCACCCTTATGCTGGCTAGAGGCAGGAGAGGTAGCATTGCTGGGACCTCGTCTTGTTCCGGAGACTTCAGAGCAGATAGAGCTGATTCGGAAGAGGATGGGTACAACACAGTCTCGACAGAAGTCTTATGCTGATCAGCGGAGATGACCACTGGAGTTCGAGGTCGGTGATCAGGATTTCCTACGTGTTTCACCGAGGTTGGGACACAAAAGGATTTGGAGACAGGGTAAGCTTTCACCGCGGTACATCGGGCAATTTGAGGTCCTGGAGAGAGTGGGGCCGGCTGCCAATCGGTTGTAGCTAACTCAGAGTTATCGGGCCAAGAACGACGTCTTCCACGTCTCTCAACTTCGATGTTACATTTCAGACCCTTCTCTTGTCTTTCAGCATGAGGATTTTGAGCTTGAAGCGGATGCGTCGTTCGAGGAGCATCCTATCCGGATTGTCGATCGTAGTACGAAGGTTTTCCATGGGCGGTATGTTCCTTTGGTACGAGTGATATGGCAGCACGGGCGAGTACAGGACGAGACCTTGGAGAGGGAGGCCGATGTACGATCGCAGTGGCCGGAGCTGTTTGGGGCTTCTTCTCCTCTAACTCCTTAGGGAAATTCAGGGATGAATTTCATTAAGGGGGGAAGTTTGTAAGAACCTGGATCTTCTTTTCAGGTACGTTTTCCTTTTTTTGGAGTTTTTTGAGAAAAATGAATTTTCTGGAATTTTGATTAGTACACACCGTGTACTTTCTGAGTACATGTCGTGTACTCTTCCCTGGCTCGAAGCCGTGTGGTGGCGGTTTTCGGGCCACACACACAGTGTGTAAGGCTGAGGTGGAGGCGGGTTATTTCAGAGTACGTAAAATTTGAAGTACACGCTGTGTACTTTCTTTTTCTATTAAACGGACCGGGGTCATGCCTAACCCCCAAATACATCTTCTTCTTCAGCTTTCGACCATCCAGAAGCGACTGTGCGGCCAGATCTTCGACGGGCTCCCACCTCGCCGTTCGTTCTCCGATTAGAGCATGGTCGATTGCGTTGGAAGAGCAGCGGTGAGTTCTTCCTTCTGATTGAGCCTTGTTTCTTGATTTCTCCTTGTTTTCAAGTTATCGTGGGATGAATGTTTTGTACGTTTTCTCAGATCTATGTCGTTCTAAGGGGAATCTGTCATCGAGGTTCATGTATATCGATCTCCTAGGATCGAGGTAGGTGGTTTGTGCCTTTCTGTAGAAAGTTGAAGGATATTTTGTGCAATTCCACCAATACCCTTGAACGGGGTATTGCATGTTTCCTGTTTTTCCCTTGTTACTTGGCTACTTTGCTGGATTTCTTTAGTAGAGGTCATTTATTGTGATTAGAGTAATTTGTGTGTGCTCAGTTTTCTTGCCATGCTTGTTCTGCCTGTTTGGAATTTTTCAAGTTTCCATGCCTAGTTGTAGGATTGTGTATCATTGCCTTGTTTTTCTGTTGAGCCTTAGTTGACAGCCAAGTAGTTCGTGAGGATTACATGGACAATGCACATGTGCTCTGAGCATTTTTAATTATACTAAGGACTGTGAGAACCTAGAGTAGTAGACTAAAGGGAGAATTGAGGGAAGGGATTCCTTATAATGTCTTTTAATTTCGATGCGAGACCAAGGGGAGTATTGACAGAAGGGCTTCTCCAGAGTGTCTTTTAGATACGACGTGGGCCACATGGTGAATTGACATTGAGTGCTTCCCCAGAGAGCCTTTAGCACGATATGAGACTATAGGGGGAATTGATGGTGAGTGCTTCCCCAGAGAGTCTGCTTAATTGCGTATCTATACCAGAGGTGTGAGACTGTGTGTGATTACCAGAGGGTTACTTGTACTTATAGGTTGAACCATAGGGGCTAGACTGTGAGAGCTACCCAGAGGGTTACCTATTTCCTCTTTTGTTGCTGGCTGCTTACTTGTGTGCTATACTTGTTAGAACTGTGGATTGTAGCTGTTTGTGCTTTCCTGTTTGTTGCTTCTTGTTTTAGTACTGCCATGTATTCATTGACTATTAGGCACAAATCATTAGGTGATTGCCTACTGGGATTGTATCTCACACCCTGTTTGGGCCATGCTTTTGGGCCCAAGCAGACTATGTTGTTGCAGGTATAGATAAGGTCAAGTACCCTTCTACTTCGGAATCTTGGCTGCATCAGGAGTTGGGGAGCATGGTACCGAGCCGTGGCTCGCGATGCTGAGGAGGTTACCTTGTTTTTCTTTTGCACTCGGTTTCTGTTGTATTTCATCACATTGTGTTCTTTTCTATTTTCCTTAGATACTTGTACCTGCTGCATCATTTTCATCATAGTTATATATATACATTGCTTCTGCTGTTTGGTTTCTATTGTTATGCATGTTGTTTACTGCTTCCGATATTTATTGTTGTTTCTTACCTTGTATACCTTATTGAATGAGGGCATAGTTTCCCCACCGACTCACCAAGGCCCTTACTTCTAGTCGGCAGCCTCTGGAATTCGGGGAAACGCGCTTGAGGTCATGTGACGAACCGGGTACGGGGCACCAATGGAGGGACTCCAGACTCGGGTCGTTACATCTACCTTCTAAGAAGAAGATATTTTACCTTAAAAGTCTTCATTCTGATTCTTTAGTTTCATACACTAAGAATGAATCATGAATCCTCAACAAATCAAATACCCATTAGCAAGGTAATAATTGATTGCTCTATCTTTAGGGAAAGACTAGTATGCCATGAATTATTTGTAAAGTATGACTCCCATTTCTATAAGTTCGTAAGAACTAACAAATGGGAATGTGTATCTGTGGCCAAGGAGAAAAGATAGGATCTAGTTTACCCTGACCTAGTCATACAATTCTATGAATACATAATTTTCATTCAAAAGGATGAAAAGGATATGTGTATGTTCAAATGTTATGACATGACCTATACAGTTCATTACAAGAAGGTAGGAAATGTTATCAAGATACCTTATGAAGAAGAGGCTATTCAATTCTCTCATAGACTTCCCTTGACAGAAGGTTCTTTTGAGAAATTAAAGGCTCTAGATTATCTTGGTCTCATGTATATTAAGCATCTGAAGATTAAAAATATTACAAAAAATCACTAGCTCGTATCCCAATGGATTCAAGGCTTTCTTATTCCAAGGAAATGGGATAAGGAATCTTTAAATATATGTGAAATATTTTTATTAGATTTTCTTATCAATATATGGAAGGTCAACTTAATCAAGTACAACTTCCTCACCATCCACGCACTAAATAGCAGAACCATTAGGTCTTAGATACTTTTTTATTTGGAAACTATCTTCAGGATAATTATAATGTGCCTTCAAGAGTATAAAGTTCCTTGTTGATCAATTTCTAATCTGTTCAATATTTTTTACTCAGTGATGATTCTCTATGGAGAATGAAGGTAGAGTTTTTATGGGTATCCAATATTTCTGATGAAATGGTTGTACAAAACAATGATTATGTTCCAGAATCTTCAAAATTGGTAATTAAGAAAAAAAAGCTAAAGAACCAAGCTTACCAGCATCGGTTCCTGCTAACCCTGTATTAGCACCTCCTCCAGTAAAAAATCCAGTAGCATATTCTATGGAAATGGTAGAAAAGTTCAGAGAGATGGAAGCTACCAGAAAAATGTTCATCCTTACTTTGGCATAAATCTTATAGGAGATAAGTCCATAAAAATAAAGTAATCTAAAAATCATGAAAAAGAAAATAAGGATAATAAGTTATAGAATAAATCATCAGAAGCACATTTTTTCAGTTTTTACTCAAAGATATAGTGAAGAAATCTCAAGAAGTACCAGAATCTCAAGTTATTTTTAAGAAATCAATTTTCAATCCAAAAATCCAAAAAGCTAAGATAGCCTTAACTATATCAGAACATGTTCAATAAATGGAAGATAAGATCCTTCAAGAAGGCAGTGATGATATTCTAAGGAAAGTGGAATAGAAAAATGGAACTACATATACATCAAAAACTAAATCTTTTTCTGAAGAGAAAGTAATTGAAGAAGATATTAAAGAAGAAGTTGAAGTTGAATTGGAAAAAGAAGAGGAAGAAGAAGTTTAACAACAAGGTGATGAATGGTATGTGATCCAGGAAGATGAAAGACCTGAAGGGACTCAAGAAGAAGAGATTCAAGCAGAAGAAGATGAATATGGAGATCTTAATGTTATCCAAGTATCCGATAAACAAACCCCAGTTCAAAATTAGAACAAAGGAAATATTTTTTTATTGCCTCATCTAATAATGAAACGCCTCATATATCTTCAAAAATTATAGGGAAACTATATTCCATAATTCCAAAAGGAACTAAGGTAGGAAAAGAAAATTCAAACTCTGAATAATTGTCCTCTATTGAGCATGACATTGTTAAGTTGTCTCTAAGAAATTTTCTCAGCACTATTCCAATTCTTGAAAATATAGATGCCCAGAGTCAAATGATGCAAGAAACCCAAAACCAGAAGACATAATATACAACTATGTTGATGTACACGGTGGTTAAGTATGAAGTGGAATTTAATAATATTTTTTTTGATTATAATTCTCGGAAGGTGAATTGTAAGAAAGCCTTTAACCGCACATAAACTATCAATGAATAGATTAGATAGTTCAGTGACTTCATGGATTCTGTAAAGACCCATAAATTCCATGGAAAAAAATTTTTCTTAATTTTTTTTGGAATTTTAAAAATACCTAGTTTCTGACGGCACCTGATTCCGAGGCCCGGTGTGCCCGAAATCATTTTCTGAAGTTTGGCTTGGGTACGTTCAGTGAACGAACGAGCGGGTTTTTCTAACTTTTGAACCGGTGCTCCGAATCGAATTCTGAGGGCACCGATGGAATCGCAGCGCCGGTAATTGCTTATAAACGCCTCTTCCGAAGTTGCGTTTGCTCGGGTGTGGTTTCTAATTTTTGGGCTTAAAGTTAAGAAATAAAATAAATTGTACAACAAACTTTATTTTATTTCACTTAAGCGGCTTGGAAGCCACTTGATGCCACCTAAAGCAGCTTAAGATGAGTCGATGCGGATAGGGTGCTATCCAGAAATATCCTACCCTCTTGGTAGGATATTTGTGAGGTGGGGCCCTTACGAGCCCCACCATTTCTTTTCCGCTAAGTAACGCACCAGCGAAAACCCATCATTATGAAAGTCAACAGACATGTTTTCTTAATTTTTTAACGCACCAATTAATTGGGCAGTTTCCTTCGTTGAATAAATTGGGCGATTTATTTTGTTGAAATAATTCTAAGAATTAATGGGTCGTTACTTATCTTTTTTTCATTTCTTAACCGGTTTGAATCTATTGGCATAGTAATAAAATAAGACCAACACCACACCTTGAGGATTACACGTTGGGAGGCTTTTGATAGAATTCTTGTGCCTTCACCCTTCTTCACGAAGAACGCGAAGAACGCGATGAACGCTGGCCTCCGACGAAGAACGCCGAAACCGCGGAAATCGATGACGCGACGCCGTGTTCCGCGACGCCGACGTTTCCTCTTCCGCGACGTTCTTCTGCGATGTTCCTTCGTCCGCAACGAAATCTTCGATCTTCTGTTTGAGGTAAGAGATTCTGGGTTTCTTTTAAAACTCCTTTTTGGTTTTTAACAACGCACAGATTTAATTATTAAAATTAAATCTGTTAATCTTGAACCTCGGAGTTCGTCGACGCGCATCGTATTCCGCGATGATGCGACGCCCTTCCGTGACGACGCGACGCATTCCGCGACGCGACGATCGCCTCCTTCCGCGGCGATCAAATCTGCGAAGAACCCGTGTGCGACGACTTGACGAGGTAGGGGTTTGTTGTGAAACAATTTATATTCCCTTGATTGTTTCTTTTTAAATGAAGAACCCGGTTTCATAAGAACAATTTTAATTTATTAAAATTGTTGTTTCATGTGTTGAATAAATTCTCCCGACTGTTATTATCTAACGCGGAGGGTGCGGGCCAAACGAACACGGTCCGACAACCCTCCGCAATTCTTTGTGGTTGTACGTATTTGGCGGGCGATGGAAAAACGTGACGCAAGGGCGATTTGATGATCCCGCAGTGAAGAATGGAACCCGGGAGTAACAGCGGCGCAGACGGGAAGGAAAACGGACCACCGGAGCAACTCTGGTGGCCCGCGGAAGCTACCGGCGGCGCGGGTCGCCGGTGCGGCAGCGTCGGCCAACGGGCCCGCGACCGCGCGGGTCCGGATCGCACACACGGGACGCGACGACATGTCGCATCCGTTGCTCCAGCGCGGCCCCAACGCGGGGCCGCAGCACCTCCAACCGGTGGGGGCAGCGCCCCGCGGCACCTGCGGCGCTCGGCCGCTCGGCCGGGCCGAGCCGGGCCGGTCCGCGCCCGGCCGGACCGGACCGGGTCCATCCGAGTCGGACTTGGTCGGGTCGACCCAGTTCGGGTGGACCCGGTTCGGCCGACCCAGGGGGGTCGGTCCGGGTCAGCCCGGGCCCAGACCCCCGTCTTCGGACCATTTTTGGTCTTTTGCCGGTAACTGGAGCTACGGGCCTCCGAACGACGCGCCGTCAATGGTAACGCGATACTTGGATCGAGACGATCGTTTTGGTATAGCGCAACCAAGGTTTCGGAAAACTTTGGGTTCGTTCGGGTTGGTTGGTACACGAAACCAACCGGGCCCTCGGATCGGAAACGCTCTTATCTTGAGCTCCAGACGTCCGATTGACGTGCCATCGACTTTGGTGGATTCCTCTAAGTGAGACGAATATTTTGGCTTACTCCGCTCGAGGTTTGGATGCAGTTGGAGTACGGTCGGGTTGGTTTTGACTTGAAAACCAATCGGGCCCCCGGGACGAAAAAGCCAATAACATCCAGACCGGGCGTCCGATTGACGCGTCGTCTGTTGCGTTGCGTTCCTGCTGACGATACGGAACATTTGGCATCCTATTCCTGAGTTTTGGATGTTGTTGGGTTATATCCGGGTTGAATTGTACCCGAAATCCAACCAGACCCCTGGAACGGAAAAAGATGATATCCTTCAGACCAGACGTCCGTTTGACGAACCGTCAGCGGTGTTGGTGATCACGTTGAGAAACGGTCCCTATGAGTATACCCTATGATAGTTCGGGGTACAGTTGAGATACAGCTGGTTTGGTTTGCTTACGAAACGAACCGGGCCCCTGGGACTAAAAGGCTAATAACTCACAGACCGGGCGTCCGTTTGACACGACGACTGTTGCGTTGAGACCCCTATGACGAGGTGGTCCTTTGAGATACTTCTTAGTGGGACTTTGTGGTACCTGGAGTATCGACCAGTAGCTCATGGATCATACCCTCCCGGAGACGAGCGTGCGGAGTACGGAGACCATGTAGACGACTGAGACCTGACGACTCCTTGACCGACTCGACTTGGAGTGAGTCGACTAGCCCAGTGGGCGGAGCGCCCGGTATTTGGCGACAGACCCACGGCGGACGGAGCGCCTGGTAGTTGGCCGCAGACCCCCGGTACTCGACCGGAGGAGTACCTCTGTAGGCTATTAGGAAGAGCGCCTGGTATTTGGCGACAGACCCTCAGCGGATGGAGCACCCGGTAGTTGGCCGCAGACCCGCAGTACTCGACAGGAGGAGTACCTCAGCAGTCTTAGGTTAGTGAGCAGTACCTCGGAGTCGTGACAGGACTACTGTACACTCCAGAGACGGAGCTCTTCAGCAGTTACGGTTTCGATAATGAAAATCCTGGTTGAGCTTAATCTTTTGACCGTGTGTTTACCTCATGATTGAGATGGGTCACTTTCTAACTTAGGTATATGTATGGGCATATACCTGGGTAGTGGTTATCCATTGATTTCACAATCCTTGTGTTTCTCCATGATTGAGATGGGTTACTTGATAACTTAGCTATATGTATGGGCATATATCTAAGTAGAGGTTATCTGTTGAGATCTTATTTGTGGTTATCCTTGTTGGTTTAGTGAGACCTTGAGGGTCTCTGGGTCCCAACTGAGTATCGTTATACTCACCCCTGCATGGGCTATGCCCGCACCTCGTTGTGTTGGTTGCAGACAACGAGCAGTGCTGACGGAGGCCGAGTGTTCGAGGACTGGACGGTACCCGGAGGTGGACTACACGACGTGTCTGTACCCGGAGGTGGACTACACGATGAGTCAGTACCCGGAGGTGGACTACACGACGAGACGACACACAGAAGAGGTTGACGGGTGAGAGCGTGGAGGAGGCTATCTGTACCTACCATTCAGTTAGGATCCGTGGTGGACGACCAGGAGCTGCGCCATCTGTACCAACCCTTCAGGTAGGATCCGAGGAGGACGACCCAGGAGCCACTTCCGTCCGTCCAGCTGTTATCTTTTCTGTTGTACTTGTTCAGTTGTAGTTGTACTTTCTTTTGGGTTTGTATTCTAGCCCATTTACATTTCAGCACTTCTCTTGTACTTAGTGTTTACTTATTTCCTCTTTCTTACTCTGTAGTGCTTTTTTTCTTTTATAAAGGCAATGTCTTCCCAGTTATCGGGATTTACGCCTTTGGTGCTAGTCGCCAGCCCATGGCCTATGGAAGGCGGGCTTGGGGTAGTCATAGCACGGGCCCCGAGGACGGGTCGTGACAATTGGTATCAGAGGAGTTCGGTTCTACTACATAACTTATAACTCTGATGTTTCTTTCTGTGAAGCAATAGTGTTAAGAGTACCGAGTGTGGTTTTCAGTTCAGGGAGTCCAATGTTGGTGCGGGCGGCCGATGTATCCATACACCAGGACCCTGACAACTGATTTCCGACTTTGTGCACGAAAACACTGATTGCGTGTGTGTTTTCAAGAAGTTTTACTTAAATGTCAGCTCAAACCAGGTCAGCTCACCAGGGATAATCTTTGACCGTGTCACGTTGTTTCTTTCAGGATGCCTCCCCGTGGACGACCAGCTAGATCCCCGAGAGTGGTACGTACTGACAGCCCGCCGAGCGACGAGGCCTCAGTACAGGGCTCTATCCCAATTGAGGCACCAGCAGAGGCACCAGCGGTACTACTACACGTTGGGCCACCGATGCCACCAGCCCCAGCAGCAGAGGGTGCACGTCGCTTGAGCGCATTGCATGAGTTCCAGCGCCAGAGGCCACCCAGGTTCCAGGGAGGGACAGACCCGCAGGCGGCTGAGGATTGGCTGGAGGCTGTGGTGATAGACTTCAGGCTAGTGGGGACGCCGACAAATTTCATGGTGATCCTTGCTGCCAGCCTTCTTCAGGCAGAAGCAGGCAGATGGTGGAGCCTGATGCTTCAGATGCATGACGAGGCGACACTTATATGGGCAGAATTTGAGAGCCTGTTCCTGGCAGAGTTTATAGGAGCCACCCCTCGAGCGTTGCATATACAGGAGCTACTTCAGCTGCGGCAGGGTAGCATGTCAGTGGCGCAGTACTCAGTGAGATTCACAGACCTCTCGCGCTACTCCAAAGATATGGTACGGGAACCGTGCTTCAGGTCCCGAACCTTCGAGCAGGGGCTCAGGCGAGAGATTAGAGCTTCTTTTGTTTCTCACAGCATTCCGACGCAGACAGGGGTGTTGGAGAGAGCCCTCTTAGTGGAGAGTTTCCTTGCTGAGCAGTCTCCAGAAGTAGGACCCACCACTAGCTGGCTTGCGGCAGAGTCTTCTGCAGCAGGCAGTAGGCAGATGACGCAGTGGTCCAAGAGGACCAGACCTACCGATGGCCGACTGCACGACTCAGGTTCAGTTGTGCGGGGAAACCGGGGTGGAGTCAGAGCCAGACGTGCCGAGAGTGGACAGTGTTACTCCTGCGACGGAATTGGTCACATGGCACGTGACTGTCCGACCCACCATGCATATGAACAGCAGTTAAATGAAGAACCTCCGAGGCAGAGGTTCGATCAGGGCAGACCGCAAGGAGCAGGCGGCCATGGCAGAGGAGCTGGCCATGCATCTGGAGGTGGACGACGCTTCGGGATGTTACCACCACCACCACCAGGAGGCCCACCCCAACCTCAGGGGACGGGAGGACATGTGAGAGCTCAGCTTCAGGCAGCTGAGGCCTATGGTCATGGAGCTCCGGAAGCAGATGGATAGGAGCGGGACTAGCTTCTGACCTGGAGGCTATTAATCTTGTTGCTTCTAGTTTTGTTGATGTTTGTCTGTAGTTGCTTTGTTTCTTTGTACTATGAGCTGCAATAATGAAAAGTCATGTATCTTTGTAAAGTTTTCTTTCCTGTCCTTTTTGTTTGGTTGACACAAAGTGGTCCCAGTTAAGACAGTTGACTTGACCCTCACTTTCGAGTTTTCTAATGAAGGAGATCTCGTGACCACACACTGATGCCGACAGTGTGACTCGACCCTTGGAGGCAAGAGTGACAGTTGGATCTCTTGGTAGTTACGTCGAGGCCTTACGACGTCATCCATGGCATGAATGCATCATTAATGTCAGGGTTGACTATATTAGGCAACGAAGGTGGTTCATCTAGGGGATGAGACCATATTTCTCTTATCGGAAAAGAAGAAATCATAGCAGCTCTTGTGAGACTAGAGAAGGTTCAGGTCATCTAAGAGCGGATGAAGATGGCACAAGGCCGATAGAAGCCTTATGCTGACAGGACTTGGAGTCCTCTAGTGTTCGAGGATGGCCATCACGTCCTTATACGAGTCTCAACTCGACGAGGTTTACAAAGATGTGGATAGGGAGGCAAGTTATCTCCGAGGTTCAACGGACCTTTCTAGGTCCTCGGCTGGGTAGGCGAGGTGGTTTACGGCTTTACCCATCCACTTCAGTTGCACCAGGTGCACGATGTTTTCCACGTATCTCAACTGAGGAGATACGTGCTCAACCCTCCGCATATCATTGACTACGGGGAGATGGACGTTGATGATGGGGCGACTTTTGCGGAGGTCCCAGTGGAGATCGAGGATCGACAGGAGAGGATCCTAAGAGGATGGTCGATTCCTCTTGTGCACTTTCTTTGGCAGCACGAGAACCTCCAGGTGAGCACATGGGAGAGAAATGCTCAGATGCGTGCTCAATACCGCCTTTGTATCCCTAATTTTGTGGTGAAGCTTTACGGGGACATAAAGACCTGTGGTGGGAGTAATGTAAAGACCCGTAAATTCCAAGGAAATTTTTTTTTCTTAATTTTCTTTGGAATTTTACAAGTACGCGGTTTCTGACGGCACCTGATTCTGAGTCCCAGTGTGCTCAGAATCATTTTCCAAAGTTTGGCTCGGGTACGTTCAGTGAACGGATGAGCGGGTTTTTCTAACATTAGAACCGGTGCTCGGAATCGAATTCTGAGGGCACCGATGGAATCGCAACGCCGTTAATTGCTTAGAAATGCCTCTTCCGGAGTTGCGTTTGCTCGGGTGTGGTTTTTAATTTTTGGGCTTAATGTTAAGAAATAAAATAAATTGTACAAAAAACATTATTTTATTTCACTTAAGCCGCTTGGCAGCCACTTGAAGCCACTTAAAGCAGCTTAAGCTGAGTCGATGCGGATAGGGTGTTATCCAGAAATATCCTACCCTCTTGGTAGGATATTTGTGAGGTGGGGCCCTCACGATCCCCACCGTTTCTTTTCCGTAAAGAAACGCACCCGCGAAAACCCGTCATTATGAATGTCAACTAACGCATTTTCTTAATTTCTTAACGCACCAATTAATTGGGTGGTTTTCTTTGTTGAATTAATTGGGAGGTTTATTTCGTTGAATTAATTCTACAATTTAATGGGTCATTACTTATCTTTTTTTCGTTTCTTAATCGGTTTGAATCCGTTGGCGTAGTAATAAAATAAGACCAACTCCACATCTTGAGGATTACACGTTGGGAGGCTTTTGACAGAATTCTTGTGCCTTCACCCTTCTTCGCGAAGAACGCGAAGAACGTGAAGAATGCCGGCCTCCGACGAAGAACGCCGAAACCGCGGAAATCGACGGTGCGACGCCGTGTGCCGCGATGCCGATGTTTCCTCTTCCGCGACATTTTTCTGCGAAGTTCCTTGGTCCGCAACATAATCTTCGATCTTCTGTTTTAGGTAAGAGGTTTCGGGTTACTTTTAAAACTCCTTTGTGGTTTTTAAAAACGCACAGATTTAATTATTAAAATTAAATCTGTTGTTCTTGAACCTCGGAGTTCGTCGACGCACATTGTATTCTACGACGACGCGGCGCGCTTCCGCGACGATGCGATGCCTTCCACGACACGACGATCGCCTCCTTCCGCAGCGATCAAATCCGCAAAGAACCGTGTGCGACGAATTGATGAGGTGGGGGTTTGTTGTGAAACAATTTATATTCCTGTGATCATTTCTTTTTAAATGAAGAACCTAGTTTCATAAGTACAATTTTAATTTATTAAAATTGTTGTTTCATGTGTTGAATAAATTATCCCGACTGTTATTATCTAACGCGGAGGGTGCGGGCCAAACGAACACGGTCCGACAACCCTCCGCCATTCTTCATGGTTGTACGGATTTGGCGGGTGATGGAAAAACGTGACGCAAGGGCGATTTGATGATCTCGCAGTGAAGAACGGAACCCGGGAGGAACAGCGGCGCAGACAGGAAGGAAAACGGACCACCGGAGCATCTCCGGTGGTCCGCGGAAGCTACCGGCGGCGCGGGTCACCAGTGGCGGCCAACAGACCCGCGGCCGCGCGGGTCCGGCTCGCAAACACGGGACGCGACGACATGCCGTGACCGTTGCTCCAGCGCGGCCCCAAAGCGGGGCCACGACACCTCCAACCCGCGGGGGCAGCGCCCCACGGCACCTACGGCGCTCGGCCGCTCGGCCGAGCCGATCCGGGCCAGTCCGACCAGCCGGGCCGCGCCCTGGCTGGACCGGACCGGGTCCAGCCGGGTCGGACCGGGTCGGGTCGATCCGGTTCGGGCGGACCCGGTTCGGCCGACCCAGTGGGGGGTCGGGCCGGGTCGGCCCGGGCCCGGACCCCCGTCTTCGGACCATTTTCGGTCTTTTGCCCGTAACTGGAGCTACGGGCCTCTGAACGACACATCGTCAGCGGAAACACGATCCTTGGATCGAGCCGGTCGTTTCCCTATATCACACTCAAGGTTTCGGAAAACATTTGGTTCGGCCGGGTTGGTTCGTACACGAAAACAACCGGGCCCTCGGAGCGGAAACGCTCATATCTTGAGCTCCGGACGTCCGATTGACGTGCCGTCGACTTTGGTGGATTCTTCTAAGTGAGACGGATCTTTTGGCTTACTCCGCTTGAGGATTGGACGCAGTTGGTGTACGGTCGGGTTGGTTTTCACTTAAAGACTGACCGGGCCCCGGGGACAAAAAAGCCAATAACTCCCAAACCGGGCGTCCGATTGACGCACCGTCTGTTTTGTTGCGTTCCTATTGACGATACGGAACTTTTGGCATCCTTCGCCCGAGTTTTGGATGCGGTTGGGTTATAGCCGGGTTGGATTGTACCCGAAATCCAACCAGACCCCTGGAACGGAAGAAGATGATATCCTTCAAACCAGACGTCCGTTTGACGAACCGTCAGCGGTGTTGGTGATCATGTTGAGAAACGGTCCCTATGAGAATACCCTATGAGAGTTCGGGGTACAGTTGAGATACGACCGGGTTGGTTCGCTTACGAAACCAACCGGGCCCCTGGAACTAAAAGGCTAATAACTAACAGACCGGGCGGCCGTTTGACATGCCGACTGTTGCATTGAGACCCCTATGACGAGGCGGTCCTTTGATATAATTCTTCATGGGACTTTGTGATACATGGAGTATCAACCAGTAGCTCATGGAGTGGACCCTCCCTGAGACGAGCATGTGGAGTACGGAGACCGTGTAGACGACTGAGACCTGACGACTGCTTGACTGACTCAACTTGGAGTGAGTCGACTAGCCCAGTGGATAGAGCGCCCAATATTTGGCGGCAGACCCACGGCGGACGGAGCGCCTGGTAGTTGGCCGCAGACCCGCGGTACTCGACCGGAGGAGTACCTCTGTAGGCTATTAGGGAGAGCGCCCGGTATTTGGCGACAGACCCTCAGCGGATGGAGCACCCGGTAGTGGGCCGCAGACCCACGGTACCCGACAGGAGGAGTACCTCATCATTCTTAGGTTAGTGAGCAGTACCTCGGAGTCGTGACAGGACCACTATACACTCCAGAGACGGATCTCTTCAGCAGTTACGGTTTCGATAATGAAAATCCTTGTTGAGCTGAATCTTTTGACCTTGTGTTTACCTCATGATTGAGATGGGTCACTTGCTAACTTAGGTATAGGTATGGGCATATACCTGGGTAGTGGTTATCCCTTGATTTCACAATCCTTATGTTTCCTCATGATTGAGATGGGTTACTTGATAACTTAGGTATATGTATGGGCATATAGCTAAGTAGAGGTTATCTGTTGAGATCTTTTTTGTGGTTATCCTTGTTGGTTTAGTGAGACCTTGAGGGTCTCGGGGTCCCTACTGAGTATCGTTATACTCACCCCTGCACGGGCTATGCCCGCACCTCATTGTGTTGGTTGCAGACGACGGGAAATGCTGATGGAGGCCGAGTGTTCGAGGACTGGATGGTACCCGGAGGAGGACTACATGATGAGTCAGTACCCGGAGGTGGACTACACGATGAGTCAGTACCCGGAGGTGGACTACACGACGAGAAGACACACAGAGGAGGTTGACGGGCGAGAGCATGGAGGAGGCTATCTGTACCTACCCTTCAGGTAGGATCCGTGGTGGACGACCAGGAGCTGCGCCATATGTACCTACCCTTCATGTAGGATCCGAGGAGGACGATCCAGGAGCCACTTCCGTCCTTCCAGCTGTTATCTTTTCTGGTGTACTTGTTCAGTTGTAGTTGTACTTTCTTTTGGGTTTGTATTCTGGCCCATTTACTTTTCAGTACTTCTCTTGTACTTAGTGTTTACTTATTTCCTCTTGCTTACTCGGTGGTGCTTGTTTTCTTTTATAAAGGCAATGCCTTCCCAGTTATCTGGATTTACGCCTTTGGTGCTAGTCGCCAGCCCCTGGCCTATGGAAGGCGGGATTGGGGTAGTCATGGCACGGGCCCCGAGGACGGGTCGTGACAGATTCAACCAAAGCATCTTTCAATACTTGTGAATCCGAGTTCTACTAATTCAAAGAATCCATCTCTGAGAAAGTAATCTAAATCAATTCTATTTCTTGGCCTGTAAGCAGTAAAAAGGGAGTTAGGGCTGAATTAGTGAAAATAGTGGCTTCTTAAGAGGGTTTCATTAGAAATCAAGATGGTATAATCAAATCTCAAGATTAAAAGATCTTTTCCTTAGAAAAGAAAAACTAGGATATTGAGATTTTGTTGAAGAAGCATCAAAAAGATCATATGGAAGTGAAGAATGTTAAATCCATGATGATGAAAAGTTATCGTAACAGAAGAATGATGGCGGAACCATTTCTTACATTATAATATTTTGTTGTATCCTAAACTTCATTTCCAAAATATCCTTATGAATTTTCTGGCATATCTCTCTTTTGTTGTTTCATATATGTTTCCTTAACCTTACTGGTACATCCAATACTTCTCCATTCCTTTTTTAAAATCACAAAGGGGGAGAATTCATTTCAAGGAAGAATTTAATGAAGACTTCAAAGGGGGAGAATCTATTAAGGGGGAGTATGTTATTAAAGAATAATTCTTTTGTACAAGGTATTTTTTATAAGAATAAATGTTTATCTACGGAGGAGATATTTCTTTAAAAAATTAAACCAGATGATAATGTTCAAGAATATAATCCATAAGAAACATAACCGGATTTGGAGTTAGTTTTATTCATTCTGAATATTATTCAAAGTGGGGATAAGTGTTTCTTTTTGAAAGCCAATATTTTCTTCCTAAGTAAAGTATTTTGTTCTTTAAAAAAAGTGGGTGATTGTTGAGTCAACAAGGTTCTCTTATAACTTCTCCATTATTTGTGGTTTTAGGTTCTGAAAATCACAAACACTTTTACATAAGATTCATTTTACATACAAAATTTTTATTCTATTTTACTTACGAATTTTTCATTCCATTTTACATAAAAAAATTCATTATGGTTTACTTATAAATTTTTCCATTATGTTTTACTTACATCTTTAACATTAGGGTATACTTAAGATTCTAGCCTATAGATTTATTTAAAACTATGTGATACTTTTTTTGTAATTTCGTTGTCACATAAAAATATATGATACTATTTTCATTATTATAATACTGTTTTTCATGATACAGATTCCTGTAAAAATGTAATACTGACTTTATGATACCATTACCCAAAAATAGTAATACCATTTTCTAAATCTGATTGACATTTTCTTAAGAATTCGTTTTCCTGATAATGATAGTGTTTTTAATGTATAATTTCAATATTATTGAATTATATGTTTTCATATACCTAACATTTATCTTAAACAAAACACTATTTCTTATACATGAAATGTCGTTGTACAATTTGTTATAAACTAACTGTTGTCAATTTGACACGTGTCCAGGTCCCTCCGAAATTTATGTAAAATATTATTGTCGGAGTGGGGTTGACTATAATGAAGTTTTTTCTATAAATAAGAGTTCATTGGAATGATAAAAGTAGTTTTTAGTGATTGTTGATGTGAAAAGATTGTGAAGTAATCTAATACTGTGAATTTTTTTCTAGAGAGAGAGAGGCTCTTACAACACTCAATGCATTATGTGGATATCATGAACAAATTGGTCAGGTGAAAAAAATTGTTCAGACTTTCTTTATGCAGACTCCAATAGTGCTAATTGTGGGATTTTGAGTATGGAAGACAATGGTTCTGATTTCCATCTAAATCGAGGGCTAGCGGGATAGCAAGACATATAACCATCTTCGAATTAAGGTCTTACCTGGGTTTGGGTAAGATAGACTTTATTAAAAGTATAAATCAGGAATTTTTCATCCAAGGTTGTTGGATATCCATCTTCTTGGGTTAAAAGAATCTTATTGTTACTTGTTCTCTATTAGAAGTAGTTTTTATTTCACTGCAATTTTAACTTTATAATGTTAGACAGTATAATATTCTTATACTTTCAAATTTTGTTACTTGGATTATATTAATGATTCTATATTCTTTAAGGAATAATCATTCTTTTTTTAAATATTTCTAATGTTTTTTATCTTATGGTTATGTAGTTTAAGAAAGAATTTCTGTAAGATGGGTTGTGTATTTTTTCATAACATTGTTAAAATAAGTTTTCTTAAAGTTAAAATCTATCCATAATAAAAATATTTTCCTAATGTTAAGAAACATACATTAAAAATGTTTTATACCAACTTTAATGGTTCAAAAGGAATTTTTAAATTATACAATTCACCCCCCTTGTATTTGTGCATCACATTATACATATTCGATCTAACACACTATATTTATTTTCTTAATCTCCGTTCGTATAACCTATCATTTGTTAATCCTAGACATTCATGATTATGTAATAAATTAAAACCAATTTTGGTCACTCTAAGATTCTAATCATCCCCAAAATCTAACCACCTAAAGTGAGACTCACCCATGGTTCAACATCGAGACAGTTACACATACGAAAGAATAATTAAATTCTATATGATGTTTGAGATACCATATAAAAGGGAAATATGAGGCACCACCTAAATAGATACTGGGATATCCACTTAATGAAACTCTCCCCCATAATTTATCAATAGTGTATATAATATTTTTTTATAATTCAAAATCCCTTATCTCATCCAAGAAGCTCTTTAAAAAATTAAAACCAACATATAATTAATTTTCAATATTTAATCAATATCATTCCATTGGGAATAGTTGAGGTAAAACTAAGAATATGGCCTTATTTAATAAACACATTCAATGTGTATAGAAACAATACCAACACACCTCCATTCATATTTTTGAATAAAAACATAAAATCCAACACCCATTCATCATTCAATTTTAACCAAATCTGATGATATCTATAAAGAAATTATCAAATTATATTACTAAAATGAAAATGATTATTTGTAATATGGGGCCATCATATGATGGCCACCTATATCTATACCAAGAAAAGTACCTTTAATTTTATAAAAATTAAACCATGATATAATGGAATCTACACCAAAACTTTGACTCAGTTTGATTAATAAAAAAATTAGGAACAGTGTGAAGGAAGGGGAGGAGGAGTGGGAAGATTACACACGTACTACCGAATACACAATATTAAAACTTTTAGGTATTAGGGGAGGTAGAATTGGGGATAAGATATAACATGAGGGTTTAAATCCAATCTCAATATGTCAAACGGAAACCCAAAATTATATTTTTTTAGGGTTATAAAATGTTGTCATTTTAAAAAATGGATTATGGTTTAATGCGGTGTGACCATCCTTCAAACAGTTTGATTCACCACCATAGGGTATTTTGATTAATTATTAAGGAAATATTAATGTGTTGGTATGTATATAAATGGGAAAATAATAATCCCAAGAAACTGAAAATAATCATAGAATCCAATTATGGTTCATCTAGTGACATCATGAAATGAAACCTCTTGTAAGTGTATGACACCTCCCACTAAAGAACATATCATATGTAACCACTAAACCATAGTAACAACCCGTGTTATGAAGCTATTATCATCCTCATGAAATAAATAAACATTTTCAAGGCATACTATTTGAATATATAACCTCATCCATTACCAACCCCTCAAAAATCCAGAAACCAAGAAAAAACATGGTTTGGGATTTTTTTAATAAATCCTCACCTCAAAATACATGAGGTGCTACAATATACCCAATATTAAAACAAATTATCCCATATAATTATCATAGTGTATGTCATTATAAGTATAACCAACACTAACATCCCACATACACTTTAATCCTCAATCTCCTACTTGTGATTTCAATTCTAAAACAATAATTGATGTAGCTAACTTCTAGTTCATTGAATACCTTCTACTTTGATCCATCACACACATCGATATTCTCTAAATAAAGTTCGTATAATTTTATCAAAATCACCATATTAATTTGAGAGTGAAAATTTTGCGTCGGTATCATGTTGCAATGACTACAACTAAAAACTAGGAAAACCATTAACCATAGTTTTTCCTCAATACACCAACTCCATGATGATGTGCCAAACCTAGTGAAATTTCTAAAATCCATATTTTTTGATTTCATCCTACCATTATATATGTTACTAGCCTATACTATAATTATTTTTCTTAGTGACACTATTAATCATCTCTTGAGGCTATATTGATAACCTATACCCTCACTCCATGTCACAAATCATCAAACATTCCTATATGTATCAATACATTATAGAATCGATCCCTCAACTGGGTTTCTTCACTAATTTCCTATTTTTGAGTTTTTGAAGTCACTAACCACATACACTTCCTAAAAAATGATACAATAATCTGGTTCCCTTTTCCTAATGGGATATAAGTTGACCCATCAGATATATGAAGCCTTGATAAACCTTAACCACCATTGTTGAGGTAAAATAAACACACCAAACTTGATGTTCAAGATATTATTTCCAGTATGAGTGATTCACAATTAAACCACCTATTTCAAATTCAATATTAAAATTATCTCAATATTGATAATCGAAGTGGATGAACTTTCCCAAAATCCAATATCAGTCAAATGTAGATACTCTAGATCATCACTCAAAACCCCATGTAGACCCAACCTAGTTACCCTCCCCTTTGGTTAAATTATTTATAGTGCTCCATAAAACCTCTTCCAAACTCCATTAATTATTTGTATTCACCAAACCCAGTTCAAAATGTTATGTACTGATAAAAGTGAACTAAATCACAGCACACCACTATAATGTTCTATATAATTACAGATATCACATAATCCTAATATATTCTATATAGCACACCGATTCCCAACACCCGTATTTATGGTATTTTAAAAACTCCCAATAAATACACCAAGGAACTTACCTGAACGAAATAATAGAAAAATCTTGTTTAACTCAAACGACTATATCAAATATTTATAAAAACGCACCAATTAATCCTCAAATTTTCCGATGGTCATATCTACACACTATCATTATGGAAAAATGGTAATAATACTACCATTCAATGAATTCCCCAAGATTTTTCAGTAGTAAAAACACTATCCACTATTTATTATTGGTAGATATGTATACAACTCCTCCCATATAATCAATTTATCTCACTCACACATGGCATATAGTTATAATTTCTATCAAAATTTTACAATTATATAACAACACAGTGTCTCATACAATTTCATGGGAATTATAATACCCAATAATCGTATCCCGTGTGATCCTATAAAAATTAATTCTGGAATTCCATGACCTAGATCCATGTAGTTGATTTACTAAGGAATAATATACCCCATCATCATATATATGTATGTCTAATGTTGGTATACACTATATGAGTCTCAAAAAGACCAAACAGACATACCAATTCATCCCAACCAACATATTTTGAATTCTATCAAATAACTATCACACCTCAAACATCGTTATCATGATATATTTCCCACATTTTATATAACTCTAAATTTATGATCAACACGTATTATATAATTCATAAAAACTACCAATACAAATGTATCACATGTTATCATAGGCTAATTTCAAAAAATAACCCACCTATAACATTATCCAACTGTGATTTTGGATCATACTATTCTATTAGAATTGAGGATAATAAAAAATTCTCATTCATATTCCAATAGAAAGAGATACATCATATATTCACTATCACAAGATTATATAGATATTTCCCTTTTCAATTAAAAACGCATAATTTAATGTCCATAAAAATTAGTAAATTCCTTTCCATATTGATCTAATCACACACTGTGAGTCATATGTCATTGATATTATTCCCTTGTATCTAGTAAAAGGACCATAAACCACAAATTCTGCTTCCCCTAAAGTAGATCTCATGATCAACTGTCAACATTTCTGGGAAACTCATTTTCCCTCACCCCATCACATTCTCTCATAATGACCAGGCACTCTTCTACCAAAAAAATATCAATTTACGTTCATCACTATACTTATGAGAACTAAGAAGACGATACATCCAATGAATCGTTCAAAATATATTCATTGAAATATAAGAAAAAATTAACATCAAAAATCGACCTCTCATCTATATAAATAATTTATGGTGAAAGAGTATAATATCATTAACATATGACTTTAGAGATAAATACTATCTCTTGGGTATATATATTATATACAAATATATTTATTAAAAACTCTTAATATATAGAACAATAGAATGAGTGAATTCTGTTTTGTTAATTACATTTACACAATTAAATTATAACAGAAAAAAATTTATAACATTTTTTTAGAAAATTTAAAAAAAGTTAATATATTATTGTAATTATATAATTAATTACATAGTAGAATATCAATGTCATGTGGAATATATTTGATTAATATGAATAGTGAACATATGCCACTTTTCACCCTGGTATAAGAGAAAATGCATTCATCAGTAAACCTGAACATCATATTTCGTAAAAATAAACTAAACTCTTATAATAATATGTAGTAACATAAGCCACAACCCATTGAAAACATATAGTTCAGATTTTTTAGGTTCCTTCCAATTCCAAACAAAAGTTTCATCCCAAGTTATAACCAATCCAAACACCATCCCCAATACCTAAAACAATAAGGAAAATTATATAATGCTCTAATATCACATTGTATCATCCTTGTCTCAGTAATCCAAAATGGATATGAACTAGAGAATTCTACTTGACCAGAGGTACAACTCCCTAAATACCAGAAACCACCAATTAAGAGAGAGGGTATGATATAATATTCGGGGGGACTATACCATCTAGTATTATTTAAATCAATAATAAAAAATAATAGAACTTTCATAAAAACCACATTGTAGTGAATAACATGGATTTAAAGTTTAATTAAAACCATAACAATAATATATCCATTCTAAATAATAATATAGAAGAAGGTCATAAAATCATACATTATATGTAATACCATCAAATGGTATAATAGTATATATAATAAAGGTAAAACTTTAAATATATAGAGTGACAAATGCATTTGTTTTTAATTTTTTCTCATAATGATCTCAATAAACTACTTTACTCCCATAGCTCAACCATATGTACTTGGTATATTACCTAGAACTATATTTAAACCATAAGATTAACATGTAAACCAAATTTATGATTATGTTTATTAATGAAAAACATAATACTCTATTCTTAATAGTGTTCCAAATAAAAAAGGAATATATTTTTATGAATCTACATAATGAAAATTAAACAAAAAACATCACATGAATACTCTAACAATATAGTTGGGAACTCATGGAGGTACCCTTGTAGTTAAATCAGTCCTACTTCCTTCGAGGATAGAATTAGATGATTTTCAAAATATCTTATCAGGAAATGAGTGTGAATAATATATGACTACTAATTCCAATAGTCTTGGTGAAGGTTCTACAACTGATTCCATCCCCCGGGCGAATAATGTATCAATGAAATAATATCCCAAATAGAGAATGATGCATCATAGATTCACAATCCATGTATGAATATTTTATCATCCTACATAATCTCCCAAGGAGAATTGTTTATGACTATATTAAAATACCCATTTCAATCATCTACCACCAAGATATAAACCCTTTAAAAAAATTAGTGGTCTCCTGGTGAATGATGTATCAAAATCTCTAAAAAAAAGGGAGAAATATGAATCTATAGTAGAATGAGACATAACCATATAGATAAAAAACATTGTAGAATGATGTATATATAACGTAATGAAGTATCCCTTGTCTATAAAAAAAATTGGGGTATGTATCTCTAGGTGAATGATGTATCAACATCAAGAAAACAATATGGGTTTATAGAGTACCACTAGGTGAATGTGGTATCTCCATCTTCCTAATAAGAAGATTGAACAAAATATCTCTAGGAGAATAAGTTATCACTATATAAACAACAAAAATAGGGAACGATATATCTCTATGTTATTTTTATATATACAATATAGTAAATTACAAGGGAGAAAGATATATTTCATTGTGAACAATGTGTTTACATTTATACCAAAATAAGAGTGGATTTTTTATCCCAATGTGAATGATGTACTCCAATTATAATACCCCCCAAGAGAATGACGAATCATGGATGAATAGAAAAATTTAATGATTCATAAATACACTAACAATAATAAATATTAATTACCAATCATTATAAACCAATGAAATTCATCAGATATAATCATCGTGGTGAATGAGATATTAGTCATCACATCGGTACCCCCAACCAAATTTGTCATTAGGCTACCACACATTAAAAGTCAGTCACATACCACTCATATTCTATGCTTGGAATCTATAATATATAAACATAGGTCCCACAAAACATACCCAAATATGAAGGTTCATGACATTATATTACATATTATACTAATGACCCATCCCAAAGAATAACCTTCCACTTAGTCTAAGAAACACATGAGTTTATCACACTGTGAAACCCTCAAGGATTCTTTTCAAATATCAAATTATAATCTAAAAATCGTAAAACCCATCATATTTCCATTACCTAATAGTTAATGTACTCAGCCAAGGTGATACAACCATCAGTACCCATGTGACCAATATATAGAGCTTTGAGGACCTATCATGACATATATAGTGTGTAAAAATTACATGAGGAAACTGAAACTATAAATTGATTCAATATATAATGTATTATACAGCTACCTACATGCACATATCAATTTTTTTACCCAATAATCATCTATAGGAATTCCCCTAGTAAATAATCAAAGAGAATTGTGTATTATAAGTATATGTCCCTAGTCATTATAGGACCTAACTAAATGATTAAAAACCTAATTGGGTATTAATTTTTCTTTCATCGAGACTATCACATGATCTAGTTAGAAATTTAAGATCATATAATAAATTCATAACACTGGAGGCCTTATTGGGAGTATAAGAAACTCCCTAGCCCAGCATCACATACTGTGACTCACTCATGGATTAACATCAGGTCAGTAACACCCAAATTCCGTCTCTTAAAATCTATAGTAGACCTTGGAATGTTATTTTCACTATGGGTATATGAATAATAGTCTTTTTTATTTTGTTTTTTTATTTCATATGAAATCAACCTCCATCAATTGTTACAGTGATCAGTCTCACTAGTTAACTCACACACATCATGGTAGGAAACAAATAGGGATTCCTGTTAGCCATGGTTTACTACGCAAAATGAGTAGTGAATCTTTAGTATGATCGAAACTCACATGATATAACATAATTCACTAGAATCATCGTTATATTTAAAAATATCTTAGTAAATATTTTACTCTTGATTGATGATAATAATGGTGTTATCTCCCTACAAGGACCATGAAATAATAAAAAGATTTCTTATACTATTGAGTTTGGGAGAATAATTCTTCCTCTAGTAATTTTCTAGTTCAAATATTATTTTTCCCACACTTATTTTCTATATATAAAATACATTTATTTTTACTTATACATCATCACATGACCGAACTTTTATGACTACACACAAACACCAATTATTTTCACATTGATTTATAAACCTAATTTTACTTCCACTAATATAAGAATTATTACTTTTATCTCTTCATTATGTGTGCACTATAATGAAAAAACTGATATTCCATGACAAAAAAATAATTTTACTTATAAAATGAAACACTTTACTATCATCACCACCTCTACTGTATACATGAAATAACCTATTATTTTAAATATTTCATAGTAGCAATAACATATTCACATTTTATTTTAAGATAAAAATTCAAATTAATAACATACCTTATATACTTATTTAAACATTTATAACTTCCATTTGAACAATTGAATCATTCATGGCCTCTTATATAATATTGATGTGATCAGAGATATTGGAGATTGAGTATGCATAAACCTTTAGTAATCAACAGATCCAAACCATTGAATCCATTAAAATTACAGAAACTATATAAACAAAAACATCACCTCCATTAAACATGGAATATTGTATTTCATTTCTACAACATCTCACATTCCATGAATTTCACTAGGATTTGTTGTACATGGATTCAGTTCAACTATTATAAAAACCTTTAATAGTTAACCACACAAACCCGACACCCTAGAATTTTTTCACTTATCATTTTATACATGAAACATCCACTAACACCATTCCATGAGGAATCTTATTTTGAGCCTCACACAACTAGAAATTCATTTTACTCAATAAGAAGAATCGTTCATTATTTAAATAGGACTTTATAAAAAACTATATAAAATTAATCGCATTATATACTTTTAAAATTTATTTCTTATAAAAATAATTATTCATTAGATATTTAAATATTATTACCCACCACACTTTTATATGTGATTTTAAAAATATTAAAAATCCCGTAAAATAAATCGCCACTACTTATAAAAAATGTGAAAGCCCCTCCATTTACGAATATGAATTGATCATCTAAAACAAACACTAAAATTACTATTTTCAAAAAAAATATAGCTATTTCATTTCTATGTTATTTTATCAAGTAGACCATGGCATGGTTGAAAAGATTCTAATCGATCATGACTAGACTTAATGTTTATATCCATGGTAATAATATCATATTCTGTACCAAGACATTATCTATATATATTTCAATCTTGATCATGATATGGCGATTTAATATCCCATTCAAAACAAATTCAAGTGTCAAACTTCAACCCCAAAACACATTCAATTTTCTTCTTATCATTTCAAAATCATATAATTAACTTCATATCAAATGAAACATCAAGAAGAAACTATATTTGAATAAGATTGTTTTATTTTAATGACATTGATATCATATAATGATATCCACACCATATCGATATCAATTCTCACCATTTAATTCACGTGATAAAAAATCCTAAAAATATATCTCTAAATGAAAATGAATATATTTTTTATATTATTGGATCTCAATAAATGTAATGAAGATTTATAAAAATAGAAAATTTAATAACTCCAGTAAAATACATTTTCCACCTATATAATTGATATATCCTTTTATTAGGATAAAAATAACTAGATTCTACAAATATTAATACCCCCAAATAGTAAATTAATAATGAAACGAAAAAAATGAATAATCAAGTGATAGAAAGGAAATCAATTTCATATACTATCCTTTTATGAATGAATGATGAAAAATATTATTCAACATTAATTTAGTTATATTAAAATTACCATTTAACTAAAAAAACATTGACCATCCTTGTTATTCTTCAACTCCCATTTCTAATTGGGATAAAAAATCTTCTTCTTAATTTATAATTATGAATAGTGAATGAATTTTACATCACATTTCTCTAAAATTATTATCTATTTGAAAGACAATTCTATTTTCCTAAAATGATAGTATCTTATTCACAAACATTTTTATAAAAATATCTTCTTGATATCACTAATATAGCCTTTTTAAGAGTAAATAAGGTTTTTTACACTTTTTTTAGTAAACAATCTCCACTGAATTCTTAAAATATTAATAATTATTATTTTCAGGAAACTTATAATTCATTAATTTATATACTTTATCAATAATAAGAAATAATTTAGTGTCTTTTGTGGAAAATTTTGAACTAGTAGGATCAAGATAAATTCATTATCCATATGACATTATTAGTCAAATTTCCCACACACTTTCTTTTATTTATTCAAAATGACTATTTGATTCCTTACATTTTTATTGAATTACATTTTTATTTATATTTTTTTAAAGGATTATGTATATTTAAATTTTTTACTTAATATAATTTTCATAGAAAAAAATACACATCATTTAAACTAGAAATAATTCATCCATTTCTCATAGCCTATGTAGAACAAAATTTAACTATATAAGGTCATTTTTATTCCTAGACTGCTAGTCTTCCCAATAATAATACTTATAGTAAATTTATAAATTTAAAATCATTATTAACCTAGTTTCGAGGAATCAAAACTCTAAAAATACTCTAAACATGTTCCTATTTATTTTATATATTTTTTAAAAAATTACTTTTTCAAACAAAATACCATATTTTATATTAATATTAGACATTCCAAAATATAACAAATACCAAATTATCACCCTTTCTGTGTTTTTCATCATATATGTAAAATTATATGATGTATAAAAGATTTATATAGTGATTACATTATATTTATAAATCATTTGTTAATATTATTATTATTTAAAAAAATATTCAACTCCTTCATCATCTATATAAAACATATCCTTTTCAATTTATTCCTCACATTGCTCTTCAAACTGTAAAAACTAAACCTATGATTTTTTATATAATATTCTTCTCGAAAAAAACAATATTGAGAGATTCTAGTTATTTATCCTATGATTGACAGTTTTCCTTCATGAATCAAATATATTCATCTCCTTGTTTACTATTATTCATCAAAAATTATGTGTAACTTATCATCAATATTTATGAATTCGTAATTTTCCAATTCAACCTTATTGGATGAAATCCTAAATATGTTTTTTTCTAATATTATAATTAATCAACACCAAGGATCATATTCTTTAATAAATTATTCAATGTGAAATCTTTTTAAAATTCATTTATATATTTATCAATTATTAATAATGATTTTTATTTATTTGAGTCTCATTAATCTCTTATATCCTAGAAATAAACGAATATAAGAAATTCATTCTCTCCACAACCACTTATCGAACACATATTATTTATATCAACAATTAGGGAATAATCCTTATGAGATAATTAGGAATTATTTTTAGAATAAATAATTTATATTTTATACTAATTTATGAAAACATTCCTCTTGGGAAATTAATTTAAATTTTACATAAAATATTAGGAGAGGACTCCTCTTCATCATCATTTTCATCTTCTATAATCATTGGAAGATTTGAAAAATAATTCCAATACACTATCATCTCGAACACTTCAAATGTAGCTTACCATTTAATTTACCATTACTAATATGGAAAACTCTAGAGATAAATTTCTCAATTTTTTTGATCATTACATTAACACCGTCTTACAAATTGAAACATTAGTTACCCCAAATCCAGTTACATAGAGATTTGTTTTACATTGGAATAAGGTATAAGGAATAAAATCCGAAAGGACCGTATATTTAAGTAGACCATGTAAAAAATTTATATTACAAAGTATTTAATTACATTTGAAAACCCAAATTATAAAATTATTTATTACATAATATATTTTTTCATATAGAAAATCGTTTCATATCAATCATAGTTCAATATATGGATTAATGTGAAAGACAAAAAGGGTCAGATAAAATTCCCAATAATAGTTAAGTATACAAAATTTAAATATTGAATGAATAATCATTATTTTTAGTACAAATTAAATAATGGAACACACATTCAATTTAAAAACATTATTATGTTGATAAGATAAGGAATAATCCATATATAATGGTAAATAACAAAAACACATTCCTTTTAATAAATAATTTTTGAATAAAATTCATCTATATATAATATCAGTGTGAAAATATCAGGGATAATAAAAACAGAATTATTAAATATGGAAATTATAAACTATTGGACATTATATATTAGGAACATGAACATGTAACATAATAACTATTCATAAGATGGTTTAAAACTATAGTATAAAACCATTTTATTGTGAGATTACTAATTTTCATCATGTGACCTACTGATGCATTAATGGGATATATAATTCTAGGTCCCAACCATTAATTCATGTCCAAATCAGACATCATATATCAAATAACAGATTTAATTAATGAATAAATATTATTTACCATTATATATACTTGATGAACAAATAATATAGATTATAAATAATTCCAAATCAGGAAAATTATTTCAATGTGAAACATCATATTTTTAAATGAAATATTATTTAATAATTAATCATATACATGGTATAAAATATTGATATTTAGTGAACATTTTATGTATAATGATCATATAAAAGTAACTATTTTAAGGATATGTTAATGACACAAAAAATGAATCATGAATTGAATATAAATACATTCCTTGGTAGAAGTGATCATTAACCATCCCTTAAAAGTCTATGGATAATATAAATCCAAAGTATACCAATTAGAGAATGAATGAAGGGTTTTTTTCATAAGTTAATTGAAACACTATAAAAATATATTTGATATCTGTTTATGAATATATCCTTTTTGTTTTGAAAATCACTTTTTAAAAATTAAAAGTTCAAAAAAATGAAATTGATTTTATTTTAAAAATTAATTTGAAACATATAACGTATTCATTAAAACATTTAGTGGTCATAATGATAGGAAATTATGTACATGCAGCGTATGTTAATACAATGAATCCTTTCACATTTTTCATAAAATCCAAATGTACATTTTTTGTAAATGACATGAAGATTGTTTTCAAAATAATTATAAATTATAATTGGTTAAAAATTTACATTTAAAATAATTAATAAATAAAAATGTACTTGGAAAACATTGTTTTGTATGAAATTATATTTCCTAAAGTAGAGAAATATGATATGATATTTTCTCAAAACAATTTACCAACTATTTTAGGAAAAAAATTTGAAAAATGGAACTACTATATGAAAACATCATGAACAATGAGATAAGAATAAATTGAGTGGGTTTCTTATCCAATGAATGAATAATATCATTTAGTGGAAATCCATATATAAACAATTCTGATTAAAATAAGATTGTGAAATAAACCCTTACAATGATAATTACATTGACTCAAGAATTAACCAATGTATAAATTATGTGTATCAAATTTAAATCAGAATAAAAAAATTATTAATAAAAAAATATAGATCCAAAATTTGTTACACAGATAATCCCAAAATATACTAGACAAAGGATAAGTAATATAACAAAATTTAAAAAGAAATTGAGTTATGAGATTTTTTACCACTTTCTATCATTCATGTCAAATAAAATGTGATGAAATAATTAAAATTGAAAAATAAAATTCCAAGAATTATTATTAATTCATGAAATTACTTTTAAAATAGTAAGTTTATAAAATATATAAATGAAATTGGTTTATATCATATAAATATGCTTCAATGAAAGTACAAGGTGACAGAATCCCTTACCTAGAGCTTCCTTTTGGTTGAACATGTTATAACCTTCGATATTGTGATTTAGAATATGTTATTATCTTATTAAAAAAAATTTCAAATTTATTATATCATATTTTATCACCTTTTAACATTTTTCCAATGACAATTTTTTAATTTTTCATTTTTTATTGTTTCGTATGTTAATTTTTAGGTTTTCTCATTAGAATTTTGTAATAAAAGATCTAGTTATTGTTGATGTTATATAGTATCAAAAAATAAATGAAAATAATAATGAAATAATAATAATATTTTATAGACAAATATATTTTTCAATCCAACCATGAAAATGGTTATGAATAATGAACTATGTTACAATCATGGAGATTGTAGATTGTACATATGCATGAGTAATGTTTCCATTTTCAAATGATCATTATAGATTGAAGATAAGTAAAATTTTATCTTAACATAATGATCATTATATTATATATAAAATATTATATTTTTTTTATATACATATATATATCATCAATGTGGTGTGGTGATGAAGAGAGCATCACATCACTTTGTGAAGGTGGTATTCCACATGTACATGAATCATGTAATCATTTGTCAGTTTAATAAATCAAATGATATATTATATTTTTTTAATGATACATATTTAATGAATATGTAAATTATTATACTTATATAACATATTCTCATTAAATTTATCTATATTACCTTCTATGTAAAGCATTAGTGGAAAATTAATCACATTGTTTCGCGAGGTGGTAGTCTGACGTACATACCAGCGATGTTATTGTATATCCTATGGAATTGAATGTAAAAAATTTAACTATGATTAATTAATAAATATTTATAATTATTTTATAACATTCATATATATATATATATATATACATTAAATATTTCATCATACCCAATAGTGAGAGGTCGTAATGGAAAAAGAAATGACATCTGTTCGTGAGTTGGTTGTTTACAGTATACATGATTGAAGATTTTGTAACACTTATTATGGAAGTGGAGGAAGTTTTAGTTCATGAACATTACATAAAAAAATATGTATATAGAATATAATATTTATTTATTTCATCATGGTCTAATAATAATATAATAAGGTGTTGTAAGAAATAAAATAAAAATTCTCATTGATGAACTTAATTTTTTTTGGGAAACCTCCATTGGTTTTCACAAAAATCCTTCATTAGATAGATTTATGCACAATATAATTCTTCTAGGATGATAGGAGGTTCTTTATGAAGTTATTTGGCTATGTATTGGTCTATCCATAAAATTGGTGGTGTGAATGAGAACGTATAGGTGGTGGCGTTTTATAAGTGAGGTGAGTGACACATTTGTAATTTTTTAAAAGAAAAAGTTGTACCCCCAATTTTTCACCGTCCAAAAGGGTAAAATATTGATTATTATTTATATATAGATATTATGGTTTCTTTATATGTATATAAAATAAAAATATAGTTCTTTTATAGGTCATATTACCATTATATTTTTGGTTTAATCTCTAGTAAATCCATTTTCCCCTTAATAATGATAAATAATTTTTAATATTTTTTCTATTCATGTTTAAAATAAATATTTTAAGTTATTATAAAATATAGATTAGAATTATTAAAAATATTTAATCAATATTTCCAAATTACCAAAAGATTAGTTTTCAATTTGAATTTAACATTAATCATGTAGATGCGATGATAAAATGTGTTTTAGAGAGAAAATGATCAAAAGTTTACAATGTTTTTATATAAAATATCAAAACTAAAATGATTCCAATGACATAAATTAGATTAATATAAATATATTTGTTCTAATTTTACTATAATAAACATTAAAAATAAAATTTAACCCTAAAAATAGTTTAATATAAAAATTTGTTTTCAATTAAAATTCAGTATTTTAAATATTCATCAAAAAATAAAACAATTCAGAAAATTCCCTAATATTAACCCTGAGATAATTTTGATATTATTATCTAAAAAATTATGTTTATTTCTTCATATTTATTTTCAAAATGGGTTATAATTTTAATTTAAATTATGTGTTAAAATCATGACTAATCTGTCTTTTATGAAAAATATAGTTTTTTTCAGAAATAATTTTTTTTTATTTTAAATTAATTTTTTCCCCGAACCAATATATAACCAATGATATTTTTACATGGGTAAATAAAATAATTTTTATAATTAATTTAGATTTATTCATACCCAAAAATTTAACTTCTATGTTATAATATTGAATCATATTGTGGTTCATTTAGACGCAGGGTTCCATGTTATGCAATCTATCATAGAGGTTAATTTTAAAGAAATTCATTTTCGGATTGTTTAATCTTGGGGTTCCATGGAACATATACTATCAAATAAAATGAACTTATTTTATAATTTTTTGGTGTTACATTAGTCCCAACTTAATCAAATTTAATCCTTATCATTTAAACATGCTCTTTGTAGTCAAGGGTTGGTTATTTGAAAATTCTATTATTCAAAACACACATCGTAAATATATTTAATAAAAATTCTTTTTAAAAAGATATAAATGAAAGTAAAAAAATCAATATGGGATAAAAATTACCTAGGTTTCCATATAGGATATTTTGGTATTATATTGAAGATATGGATATGGATTAAAATCATATATAATTATATAGGCTGATTTATGTCATTGATCAAAAGAAAGTGAATGGTCAATAGTGTAATAACCATGAATTATATAAAGAATATAATTTTATTCAATAATGTGTATTAAACTCAACACTAATAGTATAAGAGAATATATCATCCAAATACTTCACAATATATTTATTATTTCAAATAAATTCAATCAAATAGATAGATTTCTATCAATGAACCAATAATTTATCTTTCATTACATGCAATAATGACTTTCTTCAATAGTTTTTGTTACACACAGGACCATGTTTTACTAAATAATACTAATAATTTTATTTAAATATTAAATTATATCCTAAAAAATATATTTTAGTTTATTAATAGGACTAACTAACTTATGAAAATATATGGTTTAATAAATTGGTTACTAATTAATTAGAAATTAATAAAAACATTAATATAAAGGAAATTTTTTATATAAAAATATTGTTATGTGTAAATAGAATATTATAATAATAAATTAAATTATTAATTTTCTTGAATTAAATTAATGAAATGTATATATTACATATTCAATAAAAAATTGTCAGTCATCCAATACATTTTATAAGAATAAGATAAGAGAAAATCTATTTTTTGAATAAAAATTTATAATTTTCTAAATGAAATTTTCCACCTACATATGGTTCAACTATTTTAAAAAAAAATACTACAACTATTAAATTTTTTTTTAAAAAATAGCATCATTTTTTAAATTGAAATTTAACAATTATATTAAGTTTAATTTTTTTATTTATCTATGAAATTTATCTTTTTTATGAATGGTGAAAAATACTACATTTTAATTGAAAGATGACTTTTCATCTCAATAATTTATAGTGTTTAATTTTTTTAAATTTATTTAATGTAATAATATTTAAATTATTCATATATTAATCTGATTTAGGTCATTTATAAAAATTATATAGAATTTAGAAATAAAAACTTAATAAACTTTTGAACATTTTCACATTAGAAACTCGCTTTCTCGTCACGTCTACGGGATTAATTACAAATTAATTCTAGCCCCATGTTTGTATTGAATTTGAAAAAATGAATTAAATATTTTTAATAATCATAATTTCTAATTTATAATAGGTTCAACTTATTTTGGACCAATTTTATAAGTGAAAACTGATAAAATTAATTATAGCGGTTAAGTGGATAACGGGTTGACTAAGAGACTAAACATTGATCCTAAGTTGCAAAATAAACTATAATCTTGTTCAAAACTCATTGTATGGACATTTTTTTAACATATAAATTGTATTATAAATATTTTTCATTATTTTCGATACATTACATGGAAAAAACTATATGTTTCGAGCACAGAAAAAGCACATGGATGGTTGTACCCAACATTAATTTTTCTTTTAAAAATGATCAATCTGAGATCTGTCACGAAGATAAAATGATAAATATTCAGAATAGAATGAATAAAAATGGAAAAGAAGGAAATCCCAAAACCATAGATAATATCATTATATGTTGGTTATAATTAATATAATTAAAAGGCAATGATAACATTCAGTGGATTCTCTCTCTGTGGATGTTTCTAGTCACAATCCAATGTGATCTGTCATTTCGTCATTGAATTCAAGAGTAGGCTTGCTCAAGCGGAGATTCGAACGTGCTCTGTGTATCTCTAGATATTGATATTTACTTGCACTTTTCTTTTAATAAATTTGGGGGACCAGGCTTATGCCTGGTTCAGAATTTCCTGGTATCTCTAGATATTGATAAAGAGATATCTGGGTACTATCATGGAAGAGCCTTCACTTGTGATTTCCACCTTTGATCGCACAGAGAGCTGCTTCCAAAGCGCTCTCCTTGATCTAGTGGAGGTGGATCTCCCTTTTAACATGACTGCGTTCTCAAAATAACTGTATTCTCTCTTGTCTTTTGATATTTATCCAGATATATTGTGCATTACCGCATAGATTTTCTAGATATAATGAAAATAATGTAATTAGGAATTTATTATATAGAATATAAAATTAATTTATTACCCAAAATATTTTTTTCATTTCATTAATTCTTAGAAATATTACATGTCTAATAATAAAATTTGATGATTATTATCACTTAACATGTGCCCAGTTAATTAAATATAATTTTATTTAATTAAATTTATAATATTATTTCTCACAAATCTCCAGAAAAACTGCACTGTGTGTATATTAATATATATAGTGTGTACTTTTTTTCTATTTTCATATTTTCGCCACCACATTTATTGGACATTGAATAATGACTATTTATTTCATAAATAAATAACACTGCATTACTCACTAATAAATATGTTATTTTCCTAACACTATATTCTATTGAATAACTAGTTTTGAAATAAATGTGATCAATAATCCTTGAATAATTATTAAACAAAAATAGAAAATAATCATTATTCAACTTGTTAAATGAATATTTAACATAGATACTTGGATAAACTTAGTGTGTGACCCTCTAGGCATATTTCTAAGTTGAAATAGGTGGATCCTACCTAAAGTACACGTCTAGCATCTAGAAACATTCTGAGGAACCCATTAAATAATAATTTAATGCTGTAATGATGTGTCACTTCCAACGAATGATTACCTTTTAATATAATCCCTTTGTCATGATATCTCTAATCAAGCTGGTTGATTGCTAGTTCCATCATCTTATATGCTTGATCATTCATTCTTTGACATCTTAGAATTGAACTTTCTAATTCATCACCATGGACTTGGAATTATATAGGATATATAAATCACATAAAAGGACCTAGATATCAAAAAATTTTATGGAACAATTGGAAACAAATTCACACATTATCTATTAATGATGTATTACTCATGACACACCCAATAAATCCTACCTCACGGTGAACAGTGTGTCATCATTTTTCATCAATACATATAAGTGTGAAAGTTGTAATACCCAGTAATAATAATCTTAATGTCTTAGTACCAATAGACACATCCATAGATAGTAACATCGAATGACAATATGAAATATGGATATCATACTGGCTGGTCTCGTTCTCATAATATCCTCCTGGATATTACCAAGGGCACACACCATGAGAAGGTTCCTCAAAGTTTTATAATCCCTCACCCCTGATGGCCTGTATTATTTTTTTCCAAAAAATAACATCATCTGATCATATAATGTATATTCAAAAATAACATTATGGAACTTTTGGCTTCTCATCATAACAGGGATCCCCTATTACCCTTTAGTGCAATAACTATCCTCATGACATTATCACATGCATTGTCACATGGAAGAACTATCTAGATTTTATAGGGTATTTATATATATTTAAATTCATTAATACCAGTTTAACATAATGTTAAATGTAGTTGGTTCTAGTCTACAAACTCCAACCAAAATGTGGGTATAATTTACTCTTTTAAAAATTAAAACTCTTCCACTAAACCCACTTATAAAAGTCCACCCCCTCTAACCACTTCTTCACACATTTAAAACACATTCATTCAGAAGATACCATCCCAAAAGAATTACCAAGTTTCATACCATAATAATATTGAATTATTTTTTTAAAAAATAAATCCTTTTAATGTAATAGTTTAAAACTAAGGAGGATACTCAATGAAGAGGTAATGTTCTTATAAAGTAATTTCTATTTTATTTCCATCTTCAGGTCCATAATTATTTATTATACAATGCTTGGGAAATAACCTAAATATATTAAATATATTGATATGTTTTTATTTTATTGGTAAAACCAATAATTTCACACATTTCCATCAAATGGGTTATGAAATCATCATTCATGTGTATAGTAAACTATAGCCTCGTGAACTGATTCCGGTCATTTTTTCATTACCACCTTTAACGGTTGGAAAAATTGATTTATGTATAGTTTAAATATGATATATATGATATATATATATATATAGAAGATATTAATATTCTTAATTAATTATTATATAACACATACCATCATTATTTTCATTTGGTGTGAATATGATAACATCACTCAAGTGTACGACATCCTACCACATCACGAAGTGATGTGATCTTTTCACACTTTACATGGACTATATTAAAGATGGGTTTAATATAAATATATGATATATATGAATAAATATTTATTCAATTATAATATATAAATATATATATTTATATATCATTTACATTTCTTTCTATTAATATGATAAGAAAATGGAAAAATGATCATGCATACGTACAACCTACCATCTCCATGAATGGTGTATTTTATTTCTAATAGAAAAATTTTATGGATTACTAAATATAAATATTTATTGAATATAAATTATATTTAAATTGTGTTTTAAATAATAGTGATGATTAAATCATGATAAAATTAAATGTAACAAAAAATACAAGTCGAAACATACTCCAAAAACAAGGCAATTATCACATGAATGAATGAAAATAAAGAAAGATTATTTATAAATGGGTGATAATATTATATAAAGGAAAAATATATGATATCAAAAATATTAATATTATTGTTTAGTTAATATCATATTTAAATATAACATAGTAGAGGTTTAACAATTTATGACCAAAATGAAAGCACACAGTAAGGGATTTCGTTTCAATTTCATATAAGTGAGGCTTATTGTTTTATTATGCACCTAATTTGTTTTGTATTGTGCATGTACTTTTTTTTATATGTAAGATGATGAATAAATCACTATGAATGGTATTTTAATATACTAATAAAATATTTTCATCTAATTTGATTTGATTTTTTTAGTTTCCAAATGGTAAAACATTTTATAACTGAATTTCTATTAATTGGCTCATATTACCTATTCACCATATTTGATAATATATGGTTATTTATATCACATATTTTGAATATATATTATTGTATTTAATCATTTTAATGTTTATTTATAGTTTATTCACATAATTAATTCATTTAATGATTCTTATTTTGACGTTTCGATCATTTTACGAGTTTATTTCACAATCCCATTATAATTATTATTTTTTACTCATAAATTTTTTTAAAGGAAATTATTTGATCATTTTTAATATTTTGTTTCTTCTCCTCTAGTTATTCCTAATATTTTTCAAGTGATGGTACAATTTTCCACCTTTGGTAATTCAAATTATTGAGAAATATTATTAATAAATTCCAATTTTATTTGTCTCGTTAGTTGAAAATCTATTTTCATACAAAACAATGTTTTATAAAAAAAAATCAAAATTGTTTTATTTAACCATATAAAAATGATTAATAAAAAGATGTTTTAACCCATTTTTATTTATTTAGATATTTTTTCAATGGAATCTTCTTATCACTTCCCAAGCAAGGAACTTTTCTAATATTTTTACCATGTAAAAGGAATGTGCATTATAGAATGTATGAAATTACCCACCAACATGACTGTAATTTAATTGAAGCTTCCTTTTAAATTTCAAAATGATATATTTAAATAAATTTTTTAAAAACATATAATCAAATAAAATTATGTTGGAAATTCTTTTCAAAATGAAAATATTATTTTCCTCAAAATTTTATTTTAAGATTTTTTATGCTATTTCAATTAAACAATAACAGAAACCCTTTATTTTATATATAATATACTAGAGATATGTTGTAATGATACCACCCTTATTCAACCTCTAGATGGATAGTGATTATTTTATGCAAGGCTAATATTGACATTCACTTCGGTGATTCATTTTTGTAGTCATTAAATTACCCATGAATTATTTAATTTAAAATGTTAAATAAACATTACTTTTCCCCTAAATATCAATATAATTTATCAATTATTTGATTATTGAATAAAAAATTTACCTTATTACATATGTTTATTACTAGAAAAGTTATTTTATTTGTAATGACCCGAAAATTTCAAGGAAATTTTTTTCTTAATTTCTTTGGAATTTTATGAGTATGTGGCTTCTTATGGAACTTGATTCTGAGGCCAGGTGGGCCAAGAATCAATTTCTGAAGTTTAGCTCGGGTACTTTTAGTAAACGAATGAGCGGGTTTTTCAATCTTTCGAACTGGTGCTCAGAATTAAAATCTGAGGGCACCGATGAACTCACAGCACCGATAATTGCTTAAGAGGACCTTTACCGTAGTTGTGTTTTGAGCAGGTTTATGACTAATAATTGGGGATTTAGAATAAAATAAATAAAATTTGTTGTGTACAAATTTTATTTGTGGAAGTTGGTTAATATCCTATAAAGGGGGAGTTAGAGGTGGGGGCCCACACCCACCTAACCTCCCATGGGAGGGTTTAGAGTGGTGGGGCCCACATGAGACCCTAACTCCTCACCTCCCCCTCAACTCCCTAAACCCCCCTTTATTACCCCTTGATTTAAGTTATTCTCCTCTTTAATTATGTAGCCTTTCTACCTTCCACTCAACCATTAATGTTTTCCAACAGATGATAATCAATGCATTCAAACTCTTAAATTATTTAATTAAGGGATTTGATTTTTGAAAGTTTGGGCAAGTGTAATTAAAATAAGGATTAGCCTTATTTTAATTTGGTTGGCACTTTTTGTGTTGAGGGTATTGTTTTAGAGAGAGCCCTTGTGAAAGAGGAAGAGTGTTCCTCCTTTGTTGAAGAACACCACCATTCAAGAAGAACGGTTCTCCTTCTAGCGGATCTCCAACGAACGACGCTTGAGCTAGGATTGAAGGCCTTTGCAGAAGCGACGAACACCAATGATTGTTGTAACCTTCATCTCCTCCCTTGCAATGACGTCAACAAGCCGACGTCCACCCCTTTCGCGATATTGTCTACGAACGGCGAACCTTGAGGTAGGGGTTTTTATGTTCATGTGTAACATTGTTCATCATCGTTCTTCAATACTTGAGTTTTGTTTGGCCGCATGATACCATCTTGATGAGGAAGGGCTTGGACCCCAATAACATGGTCTATCCCTTCCCCTCTCGTTTGTTGTTTTTGGACGATGGAGGTGGACCGCTAAGAAACGGCTGGCGTCGGCCCGACCATGAGCGGATTGTTAGCGCATGATTGTCGAGTCGCTGCAAGGCGCGCCATCGTCATGTCGCGTGGAGAAGAGTCGGACCGCGGCCGGGACGAGCCATGACGGAGGGGTGCGGCGTCGTTGCGCCGTGCTAGAGCTACAATAGGCGTGCCCAGGGTGGGCCGCGGAGGAGGGGCGCGGCGCTGTCGTGGCGCACCGGGGCTACAGGGGCTGCGACCGGGGAGGTCCGTGGCAGCGGGGCGTGGCGCCGTCACGCCGCACTAGTTGAAGAAAGCCGCGGCGGATCCGTAAGGGAGTTCCGATGCGCCGACCGCTGGAGCCATCAAGAGGAGGAACCTAGGGGGTACCGTGGTTACCCAGGGGCCAACGTTCATGGCCGGGCGTTTCGGAGAAACAGGGGGGGTGTAACCCCCCCCCCCGGACTAGGGGCTTGTGCGGGCCCCACTGGGTGCCGCCAGCACCCCTGGTCGGCCGTCTGGGCCACATGCGTTGGGCCATGCCAGCTAGGCCGGACCTGGAATCGGGTCGAGTCGAGCCAGGGGGTGTTGGGCCGGGACGAACCGGGCCTAGACCCCCTATTTTCGAACCGTTTTCGGTTAAATGGACATATCTTGAGCTACGGATCTCCGATTGATGCACCGTCAGTTGCGTAGAATTATTTTGATTGATATGGTAGTTTTGGTATATTATACTCAAGGTTTTGGCGATGTTTGGATATGGACGGGTTGGTTCGAACTCAAAACCAACCGGGCCCTCAGAGTGGAAATGCTTATAACTTGAGGACCGGACGTTCGATTGAAGTTTCGTCAACTACGTTGGATTCCTCTTAATGAGAAAATTCTTTTGGTATACTCCACATTATTTTGGGATGCGGATGGTGTATGGTTGGGTTGGTGCTTATAAGCCAACCGGGCCCCTGGAATGGAAAAGCTAATAACTCTCATACCAGACGTTTGTTTGAGGAATCGTAAGCGGCATTGGTAATGCCATTGAGAAACAGTTCCATTGAGTATACCCCATGGGAATTTGAGGTACTGTTAAGATACAGTTGGGTTGGTTCGTACAGGAAACCAACCGGGCCCCCAGGACAAAAATATTAATAACTCACAGACTGGGCATCTGATTGATGCGCCATCTGTTGCGTTAAGATCCCAATGACATGACGGATCTTTGTGATACTTCTTCATGGTACTTCATGACACTTGGAGTGTCGACCAGTGGCTAGTGGAGAGGATCCTCCGAGAGACAAGCATACGACGTATGGTGACCTTGTAGCTAGCCGAGACCAGATGGCTTCTTCTCTGATTCGATTAGGAGTGACTTGTATACCCTAGTGGGAAGTACTACATTGTGAGGTGGAAGACCCATGTCAGAGTAGCACTACATTGTGAGGTGGCAGACCTGCGGTACTCTACAAGAGGAGTACCTCTGTAGGATATGATTGGGAGCACAACTTTTTGAGGTTGCAGACCCATGGTGGAGGAGCACTACTTTCTGAGGTGGCAGACCAGTGGTACTTGATAGGAGAGGTACCTCAAGAGTCTAAGGTTAGTGAGTGGCACATCGGAGTCGTGGCAGGACTACTGCACTCGATAGTGGAGTAGTTCTCCAGCACAGTGTTTTTTCATCGTGAATAAAAATCCTGGTTTGAGCTGAGTAAATGACCTTTGTGTTATACTCATGATTGAGATGGGTTACTTGATAACATAGGTATATGTGTGGGAATATACCTAATTAAAGTTTATCTGTTGAGATATTTATTTGTGGTTATCCTTGTTGGTTTTAGAGAGACATAGAGGGTATCAGGGTCCCTACAAAGTATTTTTATACTCACCGCTGCATGAGCTATGCCCGTACCTCATTGTGTTGGTTGTAGACGACTAACAGCACTAATCGTGGATGAGGCCTGTAGATATGGAAGGTAACCGGAGGTGGAATTCATGACGAGATGGTACCCAGAGGTGGACTTCATGACAAGACGGTACCTGAAGGTGACAGACGGACATGGAGAGATAAGGTGGCCATCTGTACCTACCCATCAGGTAGGAACTACGAAGGAAAATCTGGGAGCAGCTCGACACCTTCCTGATGTTTTCTCATTTCCTTGTACTTTACTATTGGGCTTGTATTCTGTCTCTTTTGTACTTTCAGTACACTTGTTATACTACTTTACTTTGTGTTTTCTTCTGCTTGTACTCCGGTTGATTGTGTTTACATTTCAAAAAGGCAATGCCTTCCCTTTTATTTGGGATTTACGCCATTGGTGCTAGTCACCAGCCCCTGGCCTATGGAAGGAGGGATTGGGGTAGTTAAGACATGGGCCCTGGGGGATGGGTCATGAAAAATTGGTATCAGAGGAGTTAGTTATACTATATAACTTAGGACTCTGATATTTTCTTTCTGTGAAGTAATAGTGTTAAGGGTACTATGTGTGTATCTCAGTTCAGGGGGTCCAGTGTTGGTGAGGGAGACTAACGTATCAATACACCAGGACCCTGACTTATGATTTCTGACTCAGTACACGAAAACATTGATTGCTTGTGTGTTTTTAAAAGTTTCTTTTAAATCATCTCACTAGGAATAGTCTTTTGGCCGTGTCACATCTGTTTCTTTCATAATGTCTTCACCCAGTCAGTCAACATGGGTACCGAGTGGTGACCGCGATGATAGATCAACAAGCAGCGAGGCCTCAATACATAGCCCTCTTCTAGTTAAAAACCTGCGGGGAGTGAATGTCGCATGAGCGCATTGCACGAGTTCCAGTGAAAGGGGCCTCCTAGGTTTCGAGGCGAGTCAGATTTTCAGATGGCTGGGTACTAGTTGGAGTTGGTAGCATGAGATTTCCACACCGCTGGGACACCCACTGACATGATGGTGTACCTAGCTGTTTGTATATTTCAGGAAACATCTGAGATGCAGTGGAGCTAGATTCTCTAGTTTTGCGATGAGACGACCTTCAATTGGGGAGACATCGAGAGTTTCTTCAGGGTGAAGTTTATACCAGAAAATCTACACTCTGAGTGTGCTCAGGAGCTGCTACCCTTGCCTCAAGGTTTTCTGACCATAGTGGAGTCTTCTGCAGATGGTAGTAGGCAGATGACACAGAAGTCCAAGCGGACTAGGACAACAGGTGGTTGACCGCATGACTCAGGATCAGTAGTGTGAGGCACCTGGGGTGGAGTCATAGTCGAGAATGCGAGAAACAGATAGTGTTTCTCTTGTGGCGGGCTTGGTCACATGGCACGTGGCGGTCCGACCCATTGTGCAAACAAGTAGCAAATAGATGAAGGACCTCCCATGTAGAGGAAAAGGTCCACCCTGACTGCAGGGAACGTGTGGATATGGGAGAGCACATCTTCAGGCAGCTGAAGAATATGACAGTAGAGCTCCGGAAGCAGGTGGATAGCAGCGAGACTAGTTCCAGGCATGGAGGACATTGTTCTTAGTGATTCTATCTTCCTTTTTGTTGTTGTTTGTGGATTTTATGTGTTTTTTTACTTTGAGCTGCAGAAATTAAAGACACATTTCTTTGTAAATTTTACTTTCCTATACTTTTTGTATGGTTGATATTGAGTGGTTCTGGTTACAACTGTTGACTTGACCCTCACTTGTGAGATTCATACTGGAGGAGACTCATTATCCATGCACTAATATCAACAATGTGACTCAACCCTTGGAGGCGAGAGTAACGATTGGATCTCTTAGTAGTAACGTCGAGGCCTTACGACATAATCCAAGACCCGAATTGTACCGTTCATGTTAGGAATGACTATATTAGGCAAATAACGTGGTTTATCCATTGGATGAGACCATATTTCTCTTTTCAGTAGAGGAGAAATATCAAAAACTCTTGTATAACGTAGATGAAGAAGGGTGGAGATGAATCCTTACAATTTGATAGTCTCACCCATTGTTCGTTGAGGGAACAATTTATGGTTCTCTCCAACTCAATAGTCTGAGGTGTACCTTCTCTCGGAAGGACATTAACCTGAGACAGCGGTGATGGATTGTTTTTCCTCTAGGACAATGACTTCGAGATAGTTTATCCTCATGGGGAGGGGAACGTTGTAGCAGGTGATCTTAGTAGGAGATCAGGTATTCAGTTGTCAGGAGTGGAGAGATAGTAGCTAGAAATGTTTCAGATATCCATTGTGGATAGTGATGGAGTTAGCACATGTAAAACTAGAGATGGTTCAGGCTATGACGGATAAGGTGTAGATCATCGAGGAGCGGATGAAGACTGCATAGAGCAGACAGAAGTCCTATGCTTATAGGAGACAAGACCACCGGAGTTCGAGGGTAACGACCACATCTTTATATGGGTCACACCCCGAAGAGGTCTACAGAGATGTGGCCGAGGAGGCAAGTTATCTCCCCATTTCATTTGTCCTTTCCACCTCAGTTGCAACGAGTTCATGACATCATCCACATATCTCAGCTGAGGAGATGTGTGAAAAACCTAACCGTCATCATCAAACACAGAGAGCTAGATATCGATGACGGGGTTAATTTCACCGAGGTCCTGGTTGAGATTTAGGATTGACCGGAGAGGGTCCTACATGGATGGTCGATTCCTCTAGTGCACATTTTTTGTTAGCACGTGAACCTCCAAGAGAGAACATGGGAGTAGGAGGCTCAAATTCGTGCACAGTACCCTCTTCTGTTACCCTAGTTTATGATTTAGCTTTACGGGGACATAAAGCCCTAAAGTGGGAGTAATGTAAAGACCCGAAAATTTCATGGAAATTTTTTTCTTAATTTCTTTGTAATTTTATGAGTTTGTGGCTTTTGACGGCTCTTAATTCTAAGTCCCGGTGTGCCCAGAATCAATTTTCAAATTTTAGCTCGGGTACGTTCTATAAACGAACGAGCGGGTTTTTCTATCTTTCGAACCGGTGCTCAGAATTGAAATCTGAGGGCACCGATGAACTCACAGCACTGGTAATTGCTTAAGAGGACCTTTACTGTAGTTGTGTTTTGAGCAGGTTGAGGATTAGAAATTGGGGATTTAGAATAAAATAAATAAAATTTGTTGTGTGAAATTTTTTTTGTGGAAGGTGGTTAATATCTTATAAAGGGGGAGTTAGAGGTGGGGGCCCACACCCCCCTAACCTCGCATGGGAGGGTTTAGAGTGGTGGGGCCCAAACGAGACCCTAACTTCTCACCTCCCCCTCAACTCCCTAATCCCCACTTTATTACCCCTTGATTTAAGTTATTCTCCTCTTTAATTATGTAGCCTCTCTACCTTCCACTCTACCATTAATGTTTTTCAAAACAAGATAATCAATGCATTCAATCTCTTAAATTATTTAATTACGTGATTTTATTTTTGAATGTTTGGGAAAATGTAATTAAAATAAGGAGCAACCTTATTTTAATTTGGTTGGCACTTGTGGTGTTGAGGGAATTGTTTTAGAGAGATCCCTTGTGAAATAGTAATGGAGTTCCTCCTTCGTTGATGAAAACCACCCTTCACGAAGAATGGTTCTCCTTCCAGATGATCTTCAATGAATGATGCTTGAGCCAGGATCGAAGGCCTTTGCGGAAGCAATGAATTCCAATGATCTTCACCACCTTCATCTCCTCCCTTGCGATGACATCAACGAGCCAACATCCACCCCTTTCGCAATATCATCAATGAACAGTGAACCTTGAGGTAGGGGTTGTTATGTTCAAGTTTAATATAGTTCATCATCGTCCTTCAATACTTGAGTTTAGTTTGGCCACTTGATACCATCTTGAAAAGGAAGGGCTCGGACCGCATGAACATGGTCCGACCCTTCCCCTCTAATTTTTTGATTGTGGACAATGGAGGCGGGCTGCGAAGAACCGACCGGCGTCGGGCCGACCATGAGCGGATCATCAGAGAAAGATTTCCAGGTCACCGCAAAGGTGTGGCACCGTCGTGTCGTGCAAAGTAAGGCCGGACGACGGCCAGGACGGGCCGTGGTGGAGGGGCGTGATTCCATCACGCCGCACCAGATCCATAAAATCCATGGCTGGAGAGGGTTGCGGAAGAGGGGCACGACGTTGTCACACCACATCGGAGCTACAGGGGTCGCTGCCGGGGCGGGGCATGGCGCCGTCGCGCCGTGCCGGTTGAACAAAGCCATGGCCTAAGGACGCGGTAGATCCAAAAGGGCGTCCGACTATGATGGCTGCCAGCGCCATAAAGAGGTGGGACCTGAGGGGTTCTGGCGGTTACCCAGGGGCCGACCTTCATGGCCGACCATTTCGAAGAAACCGGGGGGGTGTGTAATCCCCCCGAACCCGCAGCTAGGGTGGGACCCACTAGGCACCACCAGCCCGCATGGCCGGCTAGCCTCGCGGCCAGCCGCATGGGCCACGTGCGCCGGGCCGCGCCAGACGGGCCGCACCCCACCTGGCCGGACTCAGACCCGGGTCGGGTCGACCCAGTTTGGGCCGACCCAGGGGGTGTTGGACCGGGTTCGACAGGGCCCAGACCCCCTATTTTCGGACCTTTTTAGTTTAAATAGACATATCCGGAGATATGAACCTCCAATGGATGCACCGTTAGTTGCGTAGGATTCCTTGGATCGAGATGGTCGTTTTGGTATATTACACTCATGGTTTTGGAAAATTTTGGGTATGACTGGGTTGGTTCAAACTCGAAACCATCTGGGACCTCGGAGCAGAAATGCTTATAACGTGAGGGCCGGATGTCCGATTGAAATGTTGTAGACTATGTTGGATTCCTCTGAATGAGACAGTTCTTTTGGCATACACCACTTGATATTTGGATATAGTTGGAGTATGGCCAGGTTGGTGTTTATAAACCAACCAAGCCCCTGGAACAGAAAAGCTAATAACTCTCAGACCAGACGTCTGTTTGACTAATCATTAGTGGCATTGGTAATCTCATTGATAAAAAGTTCCTTTGAGTTATACCCCATTGGTATTTGGGGTACTGTTGAGATATGGTCGGGTTGGTTCGTACACGAAACCAATTGGGCCCTCGGGACAAAAATACTAATAACTCACAGTTCGGGCGTCCGATTGACCCATAGTCTGTTGCATTGAGATCCATATGACGTGACGTATCTTTTTGATACTTCTTCATGGGACATCATGACACATGGAGTGTCGACCAGTGGCTCATGGAGTGGATCCTCCCAGAGATGAGCATACGGAGTACGATGACCTTGTAGCTGACTGAGAACTGATGACTGCTTATCCGATTCGATTCAGAGTGACTTGTATAGCACAGTGGGGAGAACTACTTTGTGAGGTGGAAAACCCAAGGCAGAGTAGCTCTACATTGTGAGGTAGCAGACCCACGGTACTCGATAGGAGGAGTACCTCTGTAGGCTATGAGGGGGAGGACTACTTTGTGAGGTGGCAGACCCATGGTGGAGGAGCACTACTTTGTGATGTGGTAGACCCGCGGTACTTGAAAAGAGCAGTACCTCAGTAGTCTAAGGTTAGTGAGTGGCACCTAGGAGTCATGGCAGGACTACAGCGCTCGACAGAGGAGCAGTTCTCCAGCAGCTGTGTTTTCATCATCGTGAATAAAAATCATAGTTTGAGCGGAGTCAACGACCATTGTGTTTTCATCAAGATTGATATGGGTTACTTGATAACATAGGTATATGTATGGGAATATACCTAAGTAAAGGTTATATGTTGAGATCTTTCTTTTTGGTTATCCTTTTTTGTTTTAGTGAGACCTTGAGGGTCTCGGGGTCCCTACTGAGTATCGTTATACTCACCCCTTCAGGGGCAATGCCCACACCTCGTCGTGTTGGTTGTAGATGACTGACAGAACTGATCATGGATGAGGATTTTAGAGATGGACGGTACCCGGAGGTGGACTTCACGATGAGACGATACCCGGAGGTGGACTTCACGACAAGACGGTACCTAGAGGTGACAGATAGACATGGAGAGTTGAGGTGGCCATCTATACCTACCCTTCATATAGGAACTCCGTAGGAGGATCTAGGAGCAGCTCGACACCTTCTTGTTGTTTTGTCCTTTCTTTGTACTTTACGGTTGGGATTTTATTCCTACTCTTTTTTACATTTATCACACTTGATATACTGCATTACTTAGTGTTTTCTTCTACTTGTACTCTGGTTGAGTGTGTTTACATTTCATAAAGTCAAATGCCTTCCCTTTTATTCATGATTTATGACTTTGGTGCTAGTCACCAGCTCCTGGCCTATGGAAGGCGGCCTTGGGGTAGTTACGACACGGGCCCCAAGGGACGGGTCATGACATTTTTAATAAGAGAAATATTGATAAATCTGTATCCATTACCTAATTCAAATATTTGAAAAGGAACATTTTCAATTAAATTAATCAAATAGACAATATAAAAAATTATTTATTAGACATGAAATATGTGGGTAGGGTCATGGTTAATGAAATATAATCGATGAATTAGTATCCTCTTGGGATGAATCCTTTAGATAACCTCAGGTATATTGGTTTTTTCTATTATGTTTGAAACTATATTGCGGGGATATGGTGGCGATAAAAGTATCTTGTGTTTTGGAAATATGATGTCTGATAATTAATCATTTAGTTCAACTAGAATAATTTTATTATTATCCTAGATATGTTCATGTTGATAATATATCTGGATGCATTTCATTTTCAGTTCATTGATTAAATGGGAGGTATTTTCAGTTATTTACCTTTCCATATAGATTTTTTTATCCCATTATTTAAATTTAATGGGTTGTTAATTATTGAAATTTCTATTTTAATTATTCTCATTGAATAAATATTTCATCCATTTTACTTAACCCTTATTAGGAATTTGATCTAACCCTTATTTTTTTCCATTCCCAATGATTCCATGAATTCTTCAAAGACTGATATATACGGATATTCTAGGTGGAATAATGTTATTCTCAAAAAAAATATATGTTTTGATTTTTTCATTAAATTATAATACACGAATATTATATGTATCGACCAATAATATTAAACAACTCGGTACTTTGGGATTTGATTTCCTTGTATATTATGCCATTATAATTGTAGGAGGAACTTGCTCCTGGATTACTAGAGTCATGTCACTTAAATTGATATTAGACCATGTATAGTAGAAACTACCGAAACAAAATTTAGGAAAACATATATTAGTGAACATAACCATATGATAGAATTTGAGTATAAGTACTTAATATCATCCTAATGTTTTGATAATGTAGATATTATGTAGTTTTTAGTTCTAGTATATCCTTTCTTGGATACTATAGCTAGATGTGGTTCTATAAAAAAATTTATAGTTTTTAATAATTATCAAAATGGTGTGTAAAAACACAATATTCAATGGTACCTTTACGTTTGAATAATGAAATATCTTTCGTTGTACAAAACTTGGATTTTAAACACACCTTGACCAATCAAACTAGATGGTATGGATAATAATACTCACTTTAAAAAATTTAACAAATTTTATTTTTCAAAATGCACTTCATTTTTGTGATTTGTAATATAAAAATTATCTTATTTGAATTTTTCGTTTTTTATTTACAATTTTTATACAATAAATAATTATATTTATTTATGACATGATGATGACGCAGTAATTACCTTATTAATTAATGATTAAAATAACTGATATTATAAATATCCAAATAAGTAAAAATTGAGACTTTTATGAATAACACTCATTTTCTAGGGTAATATTACATTTTAGGGTTGATTAAAAAATTATGTTTGAAGCCATAAAGTTGTTATGACTTCTACAAAACCAAAATACCACATAGTGTCAAAATTGACATAAATGAGTTTTTAAAACAAATACTGTATTATTAATTGATGTAATATTATTAAGAATCTAATGTTCATCAAAAGGACTTATATAAGGTTAGATATATTAATAATGAACAACTTGGGGTTTTCATTCCTTTAAATTGAATGTTTATTAACCATTTATTATAATAATACAAGAATACATAGTAAGAGTTAAACTATTTGACTAAGAGTTAAATCTAATAGATATAATTAATATTGTGAACTAAACCTGTGTAAAACATATTGGTGGAAATTTGTTTCACCCATACCCACCTTATCCTCTAAATAAATCATTTTGGAGCCATTATAAACCGAATATGATTTAATAATAAAATAATATTTCAATCTTTTCCTAAAGTGACAAACACCAATCTTACAAAAGGGTACTTCCTCTTCCCTAAAAGTCACACATCCAAAGCCATTTGTCTCATCCAAAACTGGATCAAATATACTTCCAACTACCATAACATTGACCTAGAGGCCTTACATTAATCAGAAATCTGACCTAAAGAGCAATTTTGATCAACTCAAAAGGAAACACCCGAAGAAGAGGTAATAATTTCACCACCTCTTTAAAAGTTATTTTCTTCTTACACTTCCTATTTCTTTTTTTCCATACCATAACAATAACTCCAATACCTCATACATAAAATTATTTTATTATAAATATGGTAAAACCGTATTCATTGTTCTACCCATCCTATGAATGACAGGTCACCATACGTGGGTACGTACGAATTATCATCTCCACGTCGTGGTGTAGTTTGTTATTCAAAAACATCATTTTTTGGATTAGTATAATAATGGTTATAAATGATGTAACTATTAAATATAACATGTTAATTATTCTTAAAATATGATATATCATCCAATTTCATATGATTTCACCATCAATAGATTGATATTTTTTCTCATGCGTATGTAAGGATTACCGTCTCCACAGACGCGATGAAATTCATTCCCCATCTTAACGATTCAAGAATAATTTTCATTTTTTTGATTAAAAATAATGTCTATGAACTAAATATCATTCTATATATGAATCCAATAAATCATATACATAACAAACATGTCTTACGTATCCATGAATAGAAAGTAAAATGAATAATTTAACACTCAAAACAATGATACTACAAAAATATTATTATCAAATAAATATTAGATGATTATATATGTTATCATATTTGTTAATGTGGTTCTTGAATAATTTAATAACAATTATATAACAATTATACAGGAGGTTAACATAACCTTGACCAAGGAAAAGTACCAGGTAACAATTAATTCTACAATCTCTTCATTATCCGAGGTTATTTATATGTGAGTATCTAGTGGGACCTCTTTATCATCCACATATGTGTTTCATAAAATGTATTTCAAACCATTTTTACTATTTTATATAATATGGGTTAATGTCATTTATACCCTTGTTTGAAATTTTATAAAATTTTAATAAAGTAATATTTCCTTCGTTTTCCGAACAAGGTCCTTTACGACCTTTTCGATAAAATTAAGGAAAGAATGTTTTTTTACTTATATGGGGAGTGATGCTATTTTCTGTCATTATAATATCATCTAAGCTTCCCTTACATGATTATAAGTATATTTTCAAAATAAATTATTTTTTTTAGTTGTGTGACTTTTTGTGATTTCAAAATATAATGAGATATTAATCTCAAATAGTTTTGATTTTATATATGTCAACATACAGGGATAGATTTTACACTTGTTTGAAGATGAATTATAATGATATAATCTTCCACATTGTATTAATTTTTTTGGGATATGTTTGGATATGGATGTATTATTTTTATACCATTCATGGTTTATGGTTAATGAATTAACATTTTGTATGCATGTTTTAATATGAATGCTTATGTTATGTTTCAACCTTTTCGTATGAGGAATGCATTGGAATTTGTAAATGACAGGTGGTGCCCGATATAGATTCTCCATGCATCGTTATGTCTCATGAGACAAACTAGTGTCTAGGAAAAAGGCATTGAAAAAAATATTATTTTTAGTCTTGTCATGAGGCCTTGACTATGTGGTTATGAATTATGGCATTATAAATTCCATCATTATGAAATTGGCTATTGAAATTACAGGTGATTAGTTGTCTTGTAGAATATCCATGTGAATAAGTAAATGAAATTATTTGAATTACCATTTCCATATTATGTTGGTGTTTAATTTTAAAAAGTTTTTTGTTTTAGTATTATACATTTCCTTAAATGATAATTCTTATTTATGAAGGTTGTCGCTATATTGTTATTGTTACTGCGCACAAGAGCTCACACCTTTATATGTTTTATTTTACCTAGGATGCAAAGAATTATATTATGACCGATATAAAGGGATAGTATAAGGGATATGAATGTGTTCAAAGGAGACGGTGATGTTTTTGTTTTTCATTTTATAATTTAATGTAAAACTTATGTATATTTCTAGTACTTCCAAGGTTACTAAACTGATCGGGCTTTCGGTACTTGATCCCTTATGATCATGCTAATGTTTTATAATAATTAATAGACTCTAGGTAACTCGGTCGAGGAATTACAGTTGGTATCAGAGGATGTTTTTTTACAAATCTTAGAAGCTGGATTTAGAAAAACTATGATTAAGAAACATTACCCTTTTGATAGACTTTGAGGATTAGTACAGAAGAACTTCCTAGAATTTTGGAAATGTAAATATTTTGTTTATTTTCCATGATATACATCCCTATATGGATATGAGCAGGTAGAGGTGGCTTTGTCATAGATATACCTAATAGTGAATACTTCGACAAGGAGTTTCGGGCTTGACCTAGGGTATCATGGTACACGACAACGGGCCTTGTACACTCTTGGTTACCACACTCTCAGGAGATATTCTTAGGGTAATTTACGTTTTCATTACAAATAATTATGATGGATAAATGATTATATACCTCCTCAAAGAATATTTTTTATGATTATGTATTATATCTATAAATTTTACAATTTATGTTTAGTGAATTAAATGTTTGGATTTATGAATTGTGATTCATAAACTAATCAAGTGTATTCCATTGTTTAGAAATGAAATATAATGGAAGGAATGGAAACCATATCAATGCACGTAATTCATGTAGGGATTTAACTCCTACTAATGATAATTATAGTGGAGCTGGTAATGTAATTGGTGTTGATAATCATATTACCATATCGGGACAACTCAATCTGGTTATGAATAATAACCTTACCCGTATGGAGCACCCTGATCCACAACACGAAGGATAAATGATAGAATATTTCATGAGGAAACAACCACCATCTATTAATGGGACTATAAATCCATTTGTAGCTGACCAATGGATAAGTTCCTTAGAGAATATATTTCATGATTTTAGGAGTAGGGAAATGGAAAACTTTTTCATGGAAGTTTATCACCTCATGGGGGATAAGGATCAATGGAGGTCATTAATTAAAAACACCAAGGAAGATGAAGACATTTCATATATTTAATGTAGGGAGTTTCAAGTGATTTTCATAGAAAAATACGTTCCTCATAACCATAGAGAATATATGGAAATCAATTTCTGAGTCAGAGAAAAAAGGAGGATGATAATGTCACAAAGTATTAGGCTAACATTATAGTTTTATCAAGTCATGCAACAAACTATATACATAACCCAATGAGTAATATTTATCGATTATTCGATGGTTTAAAACCACTTCTCCATCAAGAATTAGTCTCACTATCTTTCTCGTCACACAAAGATATTGTCTAATGTGATATTAAGACAGAAAAGGAATTCTATAAGTATTACGACTTTAAAGAAAACCATGAAAATCAGAGATCTGTTGAACACTCTGGAAATGGAAATAAGAGGAGGAATGGAAAATTTAAATATCCATCCTATGTGAAATGTGGGAAGAAACACCCGGTTACTTTCTTGATGGGAATGGGAGTTTGTTACAAGGGTGTTGAAAATAGACACCAAGCTTGTGACTATAAGGGAATGAAAGAGGATTTCAATGTTTAATGCTAAAATCATAGAGAAATTGGGAATTATGCAAATGAATTACCTATGTTCCAAAAAAACATACCTTAGAAAAGGCCATGGGATCAAGGCCAAGCTTATGTGATCACTACAACAGAGGATAAAGCTCTGAATGATGTGGTGGAAGGTAATTTAATGGTTTCCTCAAGTTTGTGCAATGCATTATTTGATTCAAGATCATCACATTGTTCCATATCTTCCTAGTTTTCTAAGAAAAGTAGATATTTCCAATTAGATTTAACGAGGGATTTTTCAGTCAAAACTCCTAAGGAATGTGTCATTGTAATGATTTTTTTGAATCTTTTCCTATTAGGGCATATAAATGTTCTTTATATGATAATCTCATCATCATACCCATGATTTAATTTTATGTAATCCTCTATATGGATTTCATTTCAGAACATTATGCAAAAATTTATTTTGAGAATAATGGGGTTACAATTATCGATGATGATATGAAGTACCTTATCTTTAGAGTAGAAACATCACCACATGATTCTTATCTAGACCCACCCCTAGTAGCTCTACTAAATTCAATTATTGGGGAGGAATAGAATGAAATATCAATGGGTGAGGAAAACAATGTTCAAATATAGGACGTACCTATTGTACAAGAATATGCTGATGTGTTTCCATAGGATTTACTTAAACATCCTCCAGAATGAGAAATTGAGTTTTACATTGATTTAATTATTGGTTCAAGGCCAATATCAAATACCACTTATAGAATGGCCACTATAAAATTAGTGGAAATAAAGAAAATACTATATGAATTGATTAATAAAGGATTTATTCACCCTAATGTTTCTCTTTGGGGATTCCATGTTTTTTTAGTTAAGAAGAAAGATGGATCTATGAGGTTGTACATTGACTACAAGGAGATCAATGATATAACAATAAAGAACAAGTATCATCTACCTCACATTGATGATTTATTCGAACAAATTTATAGAGATCAATATTTTAAAAATATTGACCTTTAATTTGGATACCCTCAGTTGTTTGTGATGAATAAAGACATCCCAAAAACAGCATTTTGAACAAGGTACGGGCAATAAGAGTTTAAAGTAATGACTTTTGGACTGACTAATGCACCCCATGTTTTCATGGATCTAATGAATAGAGTTTTCATGGAATATATTGATGACTTTTTAGTGGTATTTAATGATGATATCTTGGTATACTCTAAAAGCTATAAAGATCATGAAAATCACTTGCGTGTTTTTCTAAAGACACTTAGAAGCAACGAATTATATGGGATGTTTAGCATGTGTGAATTATGGCTTTAGGAGATTTCTTTACATGGCCATATTTTCTATAAGGATGGAATCACTATTGATCCATCAAAGAACAAGGCAATCCAAGAATGGCCAGCACCAGAATGAATAATTGAGGTATGTAGTTTTATTGGTTTGGCGGGTTTTTATTGGCATTTTGTCTAGAATTTTTCCCGATTGGCTAACCCATTAACCACGATCACACGTATAGGGGTTAAATTTGTTTGACAAAAGTGTGTGAAGAATTTTTTGAATACTTGAAGAAAATATTATTCAGTGCTCTTATATTGACTCTACCATTGCGGAATGATGGGTTAGTTATTTATAGTGATGCTTCAACGAAAATTCATGTTGGTGTCCTTATACAGAATGATAGAGTTGTTGCCTATGGATCATGGAAACTAAGAATTCATGAACAAAACTATCCCACTCATGATCTTGAGTTAGCACCTGTTATATTTTCTTTGAAGATACATAGGCACTACCTTTATAGTGAAAGTGTGAGATATATACAGATCATAATAGTTTGAAGTATATTTTCTCACAAATAGATCTCAACATGAGGAAAACATGATGGCTTGAACTATTCAAGGTTTATGATTGCACTATAAAATACCACCCAGGTAAGGAAAATAAGGTATGAAGATTCTTTGAGTAGATATGATCATTGAGTTTTGAACCTGATGAGAGATGAAAGGGATCCTATGTTCATAGATATGGTAAAAATGGATATGGAAATAATCAGGGAAGGTGAAACATCAATAATGTTTTCAATTGGTTGACAAAACATCTTTACATGAATGAATAAAAAGGTCTCAAACTGATTATGTGGGGTTCTAAAAGAAAATTAAAGGTTTGAATGATGAGAGATTGATTGGCTTTGTATTTAAAGATGGAATTTTGAAATTTGGGAAGAGAATTTTTGTTCTTGATATACCTTATCAAAAAATAGAATTTTTGGATGATTATCATAGCCCCGATTTCTCTATACACCCCAGAAGAACTATGATGTATGGAGATTTTAAAGAACATTTTTTGTGGGATAACATGAAGAAGGATATTGCAGATTATGTGTTAAGATGAATGGTTTGTCAACAAGTGAAGGCTGGAAGACAACATCCTAGAGGAGTCATGCAACCTATTCCCATACCTAAGTGGAAATGGGATGATATTATGATATAATTTTTCATGGGGCTCCCGAAGACTCCTAGATGGAATGGTGTAATATGGGACATTGTTGATTTTCTTACCAAGTCACCACATTTTATTACTATAAGGGAATATTTACCACTTGAATGTTTCGAAAGACTATATATTAATGAATTTGTAAGACTTCATGGAGTACCCATATCGATTGTTTATGATCATGATCCTCGTTTGACATCATGATTCTGGAAATGTCTTCAGAAGGCCTTGGATATTAAACTTTGTTAGAGCACTTCCAACCACCCTCAAACAGTTGAACAATCAGAACAGACTATTCCGACCTTAGAAGATATGTTTAGTTCTTTCTCGCATGACTTTCAATGTACGTGGGATCAATATTTACCTCTAGTAGAATTTTCCTATAACAATAGCTTCCATTCAAGTATTCATATGGCACTATATGAAGCATTATATGGAAAGAGACATCGCACACCATCATGTTGGGATGATGTTGGTGAAAGAAAACTCATAGGCCCCGAACATGTTGGGGAAACAATGGAAAATGTGAAGATTATCCATACCCACATCAAACAAGCTTAAAGTAAGAAAAAGATCTATACTGATAACCGAATTACAGAATTATAATTTCAAGTAGGAGATCATTTTTTCTTGAAGGTATCTCTATAGAAGGGTGATTATGCTTTGGTAATAAGTGAAAATTTTGTCCCAGGAACATCAGACCATTCTAAATTCTAGAATGAATTAGACTTGATGCTTATCGTTTGGAAATGACACCATGTCTCTCCAAAGTTCATGATGTGTTCTATGTATCACTATTGAGAAAATACATGCCAGAACCAACCCATGTACTAATATATGTTCAAATTTAACTCGAAACCAACTTGTATTATTGCAAAGAGCCTATCAGAATTCTTGATACTAGAGAACAAATTTTGAGAAACCGGACGACTCATCTGGTGAAAGTTATATGGATAAATCATAAGATGGGAGAGGCAATGTGGGAACCTAAGGAACTTATGATGGAGAACCACCTGAATATTTTTATACAGTAATATTCTAGAAATTTTCAGGAAGAAATTATTTTATGGAGGATAGAATGTAACACCCCAATATTCCATGATATTTTTCCCTTTAAATAATTCAATAGCTTGGGTTGTACACAACATAGGGTTTTACACAACACGACCAATCAATCAAGATGTTATGAATAGTAATACCCAATTTTTGAAATTTTATAAATTTTATTTTCCAAAATAGATTTCATTTTTGGACTTGGATTATAAAAATTAGATTAGGGTTAATTTCTAGTATTATATTTATAAATTGTAGACAATAAATAATTAAATTTCTTTATGAAACAATGATGATGTTTTAAATACCTTATTAATGAAAGATTAAAATAATAGATATTATAAATATCCAAATAAATATAAATTGAGACTTTTCATGAATTACAATAATTTTCATGGTTAATATCCCATTTTAGGATTGGTTAAATAATTTTTTTTATTTTATAAGGTTTTTATGACTTTCACAAAAACAAAATACCAAATAGTGTCAAAATTGACATAAATGATTTTTTAAAACCAATACTACATTATTAATTGTTATAATATTCTTAAAAATATAATATTTGTAAAAAGTTCATATATAAGGTTAGTTATATTAATAGTTAACAACATGGGTTTATCTTATCTTTTTATAGTATGTTTATTAACCATGTATTATAATAATACAAGAATACATGGTAAAATGTAAACTGTTTAACTAATAGTTAAATCTAAAAGATGAGGTTAATATGGTAACCTAAACCTTTATAAAACCTATTGGATGAGAGGTTTTCGACCCATCCCAACATTATCCAAGAAATAAATAATTTTTGAGCCATAATAATCTGAATACGATTGTATAATAAAATAATATTTCATGGTTTTCCTAAAGTGTCCCTCGCCTCTCTTATAAAAGGGTACTTACCCTTATCTCAAAATAACACTGCCAAAGCCATTTAGATTGGCCAAAACCTACTCAAATATCATCTAAACTATCCTAAATTAAACTTATAGGCCTTTCAATTATCAAAAATCCACCATATGAAAACTTTTTGATCAACTAAAAAGGTAACACCCGGAGAAGAGGTAATAATTTCACCACCTCTTTCAAAGTTCTATTTTTTCTACCACTTCCCCATTCTTTGTTCCTTCCATAAAATAATAATAACTATGGTAACTTATACATAATATGATGTTATTATAAATATTGTACAACCATATTAATTATTCTATCCATCCTATGAATGAAAAGTCACCATACGTTCATACATACAGCTTACCGTCTCCACGTCGTGGTGTAGTTTGTTATTCAAACAATTCTTTATTTGGATGGGTATAATAATGGGTATAACTGATTTAAATAATAAATATAACATGTTAATGATTCTATACATATTATATAATATCAAATTACATATGATTTCACCATCAATATATTTATATTGTCATACATCTGTACATACGGATTATTGTCTCCACGAACACGATGAAATTCATTCCCCATCATAACTATTCTACAATAATTTTCATTATATAATTAAAAATAATGTTTAAGAACTTAATATAATTCTGGATATGAATCAAATACATCATATACATAACAAACATGGCTTATGTAACCAAGAATATAAAGGGCAACAAATCAGTTAACACCCTAAACAATGATACTATAAAAATATTATTAGGAAAGCAATATTAGAAGGTCATATATGATATCCTATTTATGTATGTGGTTCTTTTATAATTTAATAACAATGATTAAAATTTTATTGAAGATGTTATCATACCCTTGAAGAAGTAAAATTACATGGTTAGGGTTAATTCTACAATCTCTTCGTTATTCGAGGTTATTTGTACGTGAGTATCTACTAGGACCTCTTTATCAGCCACAACTGTGTTTCATGAAAATTTATTTCAAAACATTTTTACAATTTTCTAGACTATGGTTTAATGTAATTTATACCCTTGGTTGACTTTTTATGATATTTTTATAAAGGATTCATTTGGTTTTTTTTCGAACAAAGTCCTTTATGAAATTTTAGACAAAATTAAAGAAATAATGTTTTTTTAACTTATACGATGAGTGCGGCTATTTTACGCCGTTATAATATATTCAAAGATTCACTTAAAATATTTTAAAAATATTTTCAAAGTAAATTATTCATTTATAATTATTTGAATTTTAATGGATTTCAAAATAGAAAGTGATATTTCTCTCAAATAGTTTTGATTTCATCTATGTCAACATCCTTTGAAAGATTTTACAGTGGTTAGAAGTTGATTTGTTATGATAGAATCTTCCATATTGTATTGAAGGTTTTGGGATATGTTTTATTGTGGATAATTTATTTTTATACCATTCATGGTTTTTGGTTAATGTATTATCATTTTATATGCTATTTTTTATGGGAATGATTATGTTATGATTCAACCTTTTCATATGAGGAATTCATTGGACTAAGTAAGTGATGGGTGGAGCACGCTATAGATCCTCAATGAATCAGTAGGTCTCATGAGACAATATAGTGTCTAGGAACAAGGCTTTGATGAAATATTATTTATAGACCTTTCACAAGGCCTTGAATATGTGGTTATTAGGTCTGGCATTATGCACTCTATCATTATGAAATTGGATATTGATATTACATGTGATTATTCAACTAGTAGAAAATACATGTGAATAAGTATATGGAATTATTCGATTTATCTTTTTCATATTATGCAGAAGTTGAAGTTTAAAAAGGCTTGTGTTTTATTATTATACATTTCATTAAATGTTTATGCTTATTTATGAATGTTTCTGTTATATTAATATCCTTACTGGGCACCTGATCCCACCCCTTTCAATGTTTTATTTTTCCCAGGATGCGAAGAAGTATATTATGACTAATCTATATGGATGGTCTAAGGGATATGAATGTGTTAAATGGATACAATGTTGTTGTTGTATTTAATTTTACAATTTAATGTAAAACTTATGTATGTATCTAGTAATTCCAAGGCTACTAAACTAATCAGTCTGTCGGTATTATATCCCTTGTGATCATTCCAATGTTATGTAATAATACATAAACTCTGGGTAACTGGGGATAGGACATTACATGGTTTGTTTATTTTGAATTTATCATAACCTAGTACATGAAAATAAGACTTCCATTATAACTATTTTTACCCTCTCTAGGTATATGTCTTGGATAAATCACATTTTTATTACAAACCATTATAATGAAGTTGAATTGATGATGAAAATTGATGACCTTGGTTAAACATTTGACCTAGGAAGGAATATTTTGGAATAAAATGGAATAAGTATTGGGATTAAAGAATTAAATTGTAGATGTATTTTTATAAATGGAATTTTGGTTATAAGAATCATGAAACAACTATGTATTATGTTAAATTTTAGAGGAACCTACGTTGTAATTATCTTAAGTGTTTTGAACACCATAATGGGTTATTATTTTAAGGTTGATGATATGTTCAAAGTCATTAACACTTATTGCTTGGTTTTATGTTATTAGAGTCTACCATGATTAACAATATACTAGACAATTTATGGAATGTTTATGTTTTAGTGGAAAAATAATTTGAGGAATAATGAATTTTTATTTTATAGACATACATTTTAAGGTATTTAAAACCATTGGGATTAATGTGATCATTAATGACACTGTAATAATAGTCACAGAAGATTATTATAAATTGTTAGAAAAATAAATTTTTTTTCAAAAACATAATTAAAGGGTTTTTTAATGACTAGTCTTATTTCATGTATGTACATCATATTTTTTGGAACATTATAGGAATTATATTAGTATATTTTAAAAGAACACAAATGAATAATGAAAACCAATCATGTCTAGAAATGAGGTGGTGCTTTTACCCATTAACCAAGGATTATAAGGGTTTCATTCCTACCACTATCCTACAAGATTTATTGGTTAATATAGAATTGTTTTTTGAAAAAAATGAATAAATATTAATGGTGAAACAAGAGTAATACATTTAAGGTTTAGATATTAATGTATAAAACATATCAATTTTGGAAAATATTTAGAGACATATGGAAAGACTTGTCACTCTTTATGTATATTATGATTGCTTTAAAGTAAATTTTAGTGCTTCCTTCATAAAAATCATTTTTGGATATCATTTCATGGAATAAGCAATGAATTAGAAAATTATCATTGAGAAAAAATTGATTAAGTTTTTCTTATGAAATGGAAATGTATCATTTAATTATATTTCCTTATATTATAAAATTTTAAAATAATTACTCAACTTTAGAATAAGGATATCCAAATTAAATTTTATCCTAATACGTTTATTCATATTGAACCACTGTTCTTTTAAATTGTCCTAGATTTATGTATTTTAGGTACTCAAATTACTATTGATCATTCACTTTATTGTGATTAATGACCTCAAACACTCTCTAAAACCCTGGAATATGAAGATCTATTCTAAATAGTGATGTTGAAATTTATTTAATGTGGGGAGAAAATAACACCTCAATACTCTAAAAGAATAAAATTTTATTCAACAGCTTGTATAACATGCAACACCAAGTGTAGAGGAGAATATAAAATCTTGATACCTAAAATGTCTTTAATTTTTTAAATAATTTCAATATATAATAGATTATGCAATGCATGAAACACTAAGTTATCCATCATTACACACAACAATGACATTATTTCATAGCCTGTATTATACGCAAGACTAAGTTTTACAGAATACTATTAAAATTTTTATTTAAGATGAAAATTATCTCCTAGAAATTAAATTTATATTTTTGAATTGAATTAACAAACATAACAAAATATATTTTTGAATTCATTTTTTTCCAATTAATTATAAATTAATATTCAATCCAAATTAATATAATGGAATTGATTTTATAAAGAAAATATTTTTATGTTTGAAAGGTGTTTATCCTAACAAATTAAATTAATTACTATTTCTTAGTGATTTTAATGAAATATATTTATTAAATATTGAATTAGAAATTTTAAATTAATCCAATATATTTGATAGGAATAAGATAATAACTAATGCAATTTTACGTATAAAAAATTTTGTATTTTTTTAAAGGCATGTTTTCACATTTTAATAGGAAACATCTATTATAATAGAAATGTGAAACGTTTATAAACATTATTTTGAAGAAATAAACATAATTATTGAAATAAAATTTGAAAATTATCTTATGGTAAAATATTAGAAGCTCTTCTTCTTGAATAAAAATGATTACACAATTTTAATTTAAAATACTATTTATGTCGAAATATTTTATAGTGATAAATGTTTTTTCCAATTGGTTTTAAATTAAAAATTGTTAAATTATAAATATATTAATAAAATTTAGGTCATTTTAATCATTTTCATATTTAATTTATATATAAAAACAATGTAATCTTTTGACCAATGTCACGTTAGAAAGATGTGTTCTCATCCCATCTGTAGGATTGATTTTAAATTGATGTTAAGGACTTTTGTGAAATGAATTTGTAAAAATTCATTCCATATTTTGGATGATAATAATTTATGATTTTTAATAGGTTTGACATAATCTTTTTACAAACTTATTATTGAAAATAGTTAAAATTAATTAAAGTGATTAAGAGAAAAATGAGTTGCTTGAAGGACAAAACATTAAACATAAGAACAAAATGACCTAGAATCTTTTCCAAATAAAATTTATGGCTATATATAGACCTTATTATTATATTATATAACTTATTTTATTATTGGGTCCAAATTAATAGAAACTATGTTTGTATAATTCACTCATTCCAAAAAATTACTAGTGTGCCACTCATCCTAATTATAAAAGGCCACCCATATCCCCTATTCATCACACCTCAAAACCAACTTGGTTTTGCCAATAACTATCCAAAAAACATCAAAATATTACTACCATTATACCATAATATTTATTATTTCAGAAATAAAAAAATTTAGGGTTTTAGTTAAAACCTTACAGGGATACCCAAAGAAGAGGTAATGTTCTTCAAGAGGAGTGTTTATATTATTTCTTTCTCAAACTCCGTAAATTCTTATTATGAAATTATTATATAATAAAATTAGTATATAATAGATATTTATATGGTTTTAAGATAAGGTTATGACCTAAAAATATATTCACTTCCATAAAATGGGTTACGAAATCATTATTTGTGTGTACGGTGGACTACCGTCTTGCGAACTGATGTTGTTCTTTTTTCCATTACTGCATATCAAGGATGGGAATAATGATGTATATATATTTTATATGTGATATAAATGATATAAATGATATTTTTATGTTATAATAATTCTAGAATTATTATATCACACATAACATCATGCCTTCTATTTTTTGGTAATATGATAATGTCGCTCGTGTATACAGAAGACTACCGCCTAACAAAATGATGATATTCATTCCTGATTTACATGGAATATACTAAGGATGGGTTTAATTAAAACATGAGATATATATGACACAAAAAATGATACCATAATAATATATACATATATATATATATCATTTCTTCATTCTTTCAATATGATAAGAAAATGGAAACAACGTTAATGAGTATGTATGTCCTATCAACACCATGAATAGTGTATTTCATTTCCTATCACCAAATTTTATAGACTAATATAAATTAATATATAATTAATATATATGATAATTTAAATCATTAATTATACTCTGGTGATTATTAAATCAAGATCAAATAATGATAAAAAAAATAATCAATAGAAACATACTTGAAAAACAATGAAATTTACATTAGAAAAAAGAAAAATTATAAGAGATTATTAAAAAAAGGGTAAATAGATGAAATAAAAGTATAATATATGAGATTATAAATATTATTATTATCATATAATTTAATTACATGTTTAAAACCATTATTTATTTGGTTATTGAATGTATGGCCAAAAGGAAAGCACGAGGTAAGGGATTTCTTCTCAATTTATTTTTACTAAGCCATATTGTTTTTTATACACTTAATCTGTTTTTTTATGTTCTATATAAATCCCCATTAACATGTAAGATCATTAACAATTCATTATTCATTGTATATTATGTTAAATATTTAATTATTTCATCAAATATGTTTGATTTTAAAGTTACCATGTGGTAAAAAATTTCATAACTCAATTTCCTTTCTTGAGGTTATATTACCTCATCATAATCATTGATATTATATGATTATGTGTATAATTAATTTTGATGATCTCTTATTTTTTCCACTTTTTTATGTGTATTTACAGTGGATACACAAAATCTATTCATTTCTTAATTCATACAATGGCATTATGAACATTGTTTTAGTTTTTTTTACAATATCTTTCTATTCGATATTGTTTATTTGTGAATTTATATTAAAAAAATAGATTTTTTAATTAATAAACCCTATAATTTTATTCTCATATAGTTATTCATGATCCTTTTTAAGTGATAGTACTATTTTGTACTCATTGGTGTATTATATTTTTATGAAACTTTTTTCATAATATCCGACATAATTTCTCTCTTTAGTTTGAAATTAGTTTTCTTAGAAAATATTGTTTTCTAAAAATTCCAAAAAACATTCTTTTACATATAAAAATAATTTATTAAAAAATAATTTTTACCCATTTCTATTTTTCTACAAAAAATTATCAACTGAATATTCTAGTCTTTTTCCTAACAACAAATTTTAATATCATTTTTACCATGTAAAAGTAATGTTATTTATTTAATGTATGTAATTACCTACCAATATGGACATTATTTCATTGAATATTACATTTCATGTTCACAATGATATTTTAAAATAAAATTTTTTAAAATTGATTTTCAATGAAAATTATTGTGAAAATATTTTTTAAAATTAAATTTATATTTAAATCAAGAATTTTGTGAAGCTCTTTTTATGTTATTTCTATAAATCAAAATATAAAACCTTTTATTTTTTCATATACTACAATGGGGAATTTTTTTATTAATACCATCTTTATTCTTCATGTATATGTATTTTTGACTATTTTAACCTTGGATTGTATTTTCATTCAATATCTTAATTCATTTTTTGTATTCATTAACATCTGTATGAATTATTCAATTTTCTTTGATCATTTAAAATTAAATTTACTCAAAATATCAATATTATTTATTGTAACGTCCCAAAAATTTATCTATATAATTTCTCCCTTATTGTATTAATTTAAAAATCATATAAAATCACACTAAAAGTGTTTATCAATAAAATTTTAACTAATGATTCATCCACATGGTATATAACCAAATTCATTATAAGATCACTAATGTTCCAAAATATCATTAATCACATATAATAAAAATTCTAGATATTTATCCATTTTCTATATGAACTTCCAATCATTTGTTCAAGTGAACCATTCATGAAAACTAAGAAAAATAACACTTTCGAACAATGAATTTCAGATAAATAACTAATATAGTGGTCCATTAAAGAACATAATAAAATAATAATGTCACAAAACAACCCGGTTCAACCCTGAATAGGTCACCCAGGTAGTCTGCAACATGTCCTGAGGGTTAATCATGATCCCCACGGGCTAAACACTAGTTTCTAGAATCAAAGTACACATGAGGGAAAAATTTAAGTCTAAGAGATAAATCCCGGACCAAATAAATAAATAGAACAAATGGATCAAGTAGAAAAATAACAACGAAATCTTAATTTAATAAAGAACTGACCAGATTCAAAGTACCACTAAACAAAACTGGAAACAAAACCCCCTCTATAATGATCTTCATATGACCCCTTGGTTACCTCCAACCACAAGCCCAAAATTGCTCCCACATGAGAAGCTATTAAGGAAAATACTGAACAATAGCTGAACCAGAAACTGAAATGGTAAAGGATAGGTGTGAGCACACAAACTCTCAGTAGGGATGCCAAAATTAATACACTAAATCCATGTGTTTTCTTACCCAAATTTTAATGATGATACAAGTTTGGAAGTATAATTATAAAAATAAGGTTTTCTCATTTAAACAAAAATATCACCTCTTTCACACTATGAAAACCAACTCACACTGTATATATTATTTCAAAAATACTTTACCATTTTATAAACAAAACCATAAAATTAATATCTGGGTTATGCAAAAGGGATATAGGTAAACAATATAAGCTGAAAATAAACCAGTGTAGAAGAAAATAAACAAGAAATAAAATCTATAACCATGGGGGATCCTGAATATCCCTAGACAACCCCAATACTCACTCGGTTTGGAACCACCTATCGGTGTAAGGTGAAGCACCATAGTCTATAACCCACAGATTTCCCTCTAGAAAAAATCAGCGACCAATACCACCTAGCCTCTCTATCTACAAGGGGAACCAACCTGCCTAAACAGAGATGGTGAGTAACCATCACACAATAATCTATAATACAACCAGGAACCCATGGTGGTAATAGTAATAATGTGTAAGTAGGAGGTCCTTGAATTCCTGACTCATCTCACCAAACTTGTTACCCCAAACACGGACACCAATGTATGATAACCTCTAAGGGATATCCCTCCTATAAAGGTTCCCCATGTTTATATACATACATTACATATCACTCGAAGGTGAAAAACGAGCCACCATACCATTAAAAATTTAAACCATTTCATAAAACACTCAATGTTTCCTACCAGGAATACACTTTCTCTAAAACACAACCCCCTTAAATGGTAGAAAAAACATTACCCTTACTTTAAAAGTTACAAAATTCCTTTAACTAAACTTATCTAAATACTTTTACCCAAAAAATATTAGTGATACCACTATTAAATTTACAATGCCAAATGTTTCTTCAAGAAAACATTCACCAAAACCTAAACCAAGAGCCAAACAGACACATAGTGTCAAATGCACACGGAAAAACCTTTTTCAAGGCCAAATGGACCCAAAAACTTAAGGAATAAATTTAAACTCATCCTTTTAAAATTCAAAAAATAACCCCCATCCTTTAGAATAGGAAGATCAATTTTTGGAACCAATGTTTTTAAGAAAAACATCATTTTATGTCACTATCTTCATTTGGAGTCACATCTATGCATGTGCCTAGTGCACCCATGGTTGTATAAACATCTAATGGTGAATCAGACTTCCAAAGGGTTACCCAAAAACTATTTTCATATATCACTATTTTCTTTAAAACCATCACCACTCATCCACTTTATTTTAAAAGAACACAGACTAAAATATGGAAGCCGTTAAATCCTTACCAAATTGTTTTAACACAATAACCAAGACATAACATATCCAAATCATACGCATCAAACCAAGTTCATTTAAAAAATTTCATTACAACAAAAATAATGGATATACATTTCATAAAATACCCAGTTATTCATTAAAAGAACAATGATAATTTGAATAACCTTCCTATATACCACAATCCTAGCTAAATTACACAAAACTCATTTAAAACTGATTTTTAACAAACAAAATAAATTCTATATTGCTATAATAACTTAAAAAAGGGTTCTATAGATCTTCTTAACTATATTATAGACTAATTTAAAATTTATAGCATTAATGGAAAGGAGTTAGGAATGAAAAATGTAGAAACACCTATCGAAACCTTGTGTTATTAGAATGAAACTTCAACGGAAGAAAGAATGACACCCTGTGGACAAAATTCACACCCTAAATCCAAAGGAAACATGATATTCACATTAACCCTAACAGTTTGGGGTTATCCAACAAGAACTGACACATGGAAACGCTATAAATTAAGTGAGGAGAGAAGAATATGTGGAAGAGAACACACCAGGATGAACCGTCGGAGGGAGGAGCGACTGCTAGAAGAAGCGTCACAGGGGAGGGAGGTGTGCATGAGGTATAATTGGGGAGAGAGGGGTTGAGTGAAACATGTTAAGGGGAATGTGGGTAGTGGGTGCATGGGAGATATAAAAATTAAAGAATAAATGGGTAGAGTGAGTTTGAATGATGGGATAATGGGTAGAGAGGGTGTGACTGTAAGTGTTAAAGGGAAAGTGGGGGGTGTGTGTGGTAGATAAAAAAAGTAATTAATGGGGAGAATAGAGGTTCATGATGGGTAAAAAAAAGTGAGGGTGCGTGATTGGAGAGAGGTGAGAGTAGAGTGAGGTATATAATGTGGGGAATTAAATGGGGAGAGAGGGGTGTGTGAGTGATAAATGGGAGAGAGGGGTTATTGATGAGAGGGGGAATGTGGGGATATAAATGTGAGAGAGCGGGTGCATGAGGGATAGAAAAGACACTGAGGGGTGAAAAACCCTCAAAAATTTAATAACAAGTCAAATAAATAATAATAATAATTATTATTATTTTAACGATTTAAATAATAATAATAATAATAACAACATTTTTATGATAACATTTATAAAAATATTACAAATTATATAATAATAACAATGTCATTAGTTTTTTAATGATAATAATATTATTAATAACAATAATAATAATAATAATGATAAATCATAATTTTATATATTTTAATTAGAATAATGACAAAATTAATAATATCCAAATAATAATTATATTTATAACAATTATAAGGATAATAAGATCATTAATAATTTTAATTAAAAATCATTTTTACCTACACTATAATGTTATTATTTTTATGTCTGAAGATTTTTTTCATTCTCATAATGTTTTATTATTTTAATTAATGGGTAACTGCAAGGGTATCCAAGCCAACAACACAGCTACCACTGACCTTGCGTTGCGCATGCCCCAGTCCGAGACACACCAAAAACATCAAATATCAAAACATTTAAACATGCACTCAACCTGCAACTTGATAAGGCTAACTGAAGACAAAAAATAATAAAATAAAATAATTTAAATTATCATGATGTGACAATTCACCCAACCATAAATCTCTTTTCCCCTAGAATATCACCATGCTAAAATACAACCTAAACCAAGGTCAATTCCCAACCAAAACCGCAGCGAAGAAAATATGCTCCTCGAGATGACTATTCACTATACAAGTTACACTCGACCAACTCAAAGAGAATCCAAAGAACAAAACAACGCAAGAACACTAGATGGTTGTCCCCACCATAATAATTTCCTTAATGAAAGAATTAGAACTCAAACAAACCACCCATAGGGGGCAACACAAGAACATCCAACTGATCTAGACTATCATCTATATCATGACTGAAACAACCCCTCTACTAGAACATGAAACTCTCGACTAAGACCAAAAAAACACACCACTTTGGAAAACCCTCTAAGAATAACTTAACCCAAGTAGAGAACCTGAGCTTAAATATAAAAATCAATTTTCCCATATTCACTTACATCTTTAAATGAACACATCTAAACCAAGATCAACCCATACAAGGGCCAAACACGCTTTTATGAAAAATGAATGACTTAGAAAACTACGTCCCTAAAAAAGGATTAATTTGATTGTAATAGGACGATTCCATAATAACATCATCATAAAACAATTAACATAAAAAAATCAAAACATTAATAGAAAAGAACAATAATAAAAATACATTAAATGTTCCACTTCCAACAGAGAACACAAATCCCAGACCAAGGCTTCTCCCCCCCTACTGCTGCTTCCTGTGCACGAGATTCACTTCAAAACCTATGGCTAGGGCTCTGATGGCTGATGTATCTTCTTCCTCATAGTCGGTCACTGAAATTCCTCCAGTTACAATGTCATCTTCAGGCGATGCTTCCTGAAAAACATCTCCAAATTACCTACATAGCCACAATGATGACACATCTTTGGAGGGATGCGACATGAAAGCTTCACATGCGTGAACTGGCCACACTGGTGGCACACCGTTGAATGATCCGACAAACTAGAATCCATAACCAATACATAAGAATCTGTTTGAACAATCCACTCTAGTACATCTGAATCACTGGATGGGGAACCTTCATGAGTAACTGGATATGATGGACTTCCAACCATATGCACTATGGAGACCAATTTAGGTAGGAACCCCTCATCCACCATCTTATCGAAACGATGGTCCTTAAAATGGAAGAACCACTCGTTGATCTCTTGGTAAAGACCCTCGATGAAGAGGGATGTATTAATAAAATCTTGAGATGCTACCTCTATAGTAATGGACAATAGTTCCATTAAATGGTCAATATAAGTCTTCGCCTTCCATTGTCCTTGATGAATATGCCTGAGTTCATCACTTTACATCATATTCACCTCTATAGGTATGAACCATTAGGAAAATATGGATCTAATGACATCCCACATCTTCCCAACATGAATTGATGGTAGGGAAAAAAACTCCCATTCATCTAGAGATAGACCTTTGAATATACCCAAAACGGCACGCACTATGACATCTTCGGGAGTCCCCAATATCCTAAAGGCGTGCTCAAACTCTTCAAGCCACTTTTTTTCCACTGACAATCCTCAATCACTATGAAGAACATGCAATGTCCAAGAAGGACCAACAACTGATCATGACTTATCAAAACCCATATGGACCTTTCTGGGTGGAATTTTCTGAGGAACATATAAAAAACAAAACAAAACTAATATCAATCCAAGGAAAAATAAAAAAGATCACATCAATCTAGAAACAACCAAAGAAATGTAATTACGGACAAAACATTATTCCTTTAAAACTAATTTTACCAATTCCAATACCATTTAAAAGAAATAATAATCATTTCAAAAATCTCTTTTCATTTTTAAAAACACATGTACACCAACCTGATCCATAAAAAAACACAACATACACCAAACTACTAGTCAGGGGGACTAGTAGTTATGCTTACCCCAGTGATATGGTACTAAGCCATAACCTAAGAACGCATAGCACAAAGAAGACCTTGAACCAGTACTTGGGCTCCACATGGGACACTACTCTATGTGAGGTCATAGTGTGACACCGAGTCACCTCAATTGTTATACATCAATCCAAAACAAATACAAAAGACTCATAACACGGACTACCCATGGAAACACGACATTCAGAATGAGCAGGGGTTCATGACGCCCTTCCCGTACCTACCTCCCGAGTCCTAAAATTTCTAATGTATATCTAGAAGACACCCCATGTAACAAGGACCTCATCTAATACCATTTTTTCATGAACCAACAAGGTTCGACCCTGAACCGGTCACCTGAGCAGGTCTGTGACATGTCATGAGGGACGTCCCCAATTCTCACAGGCTGGAAACTAGTGTTGGTAATCAAAGTACACATAATGGAATAATTTAAGTCCATGATATAAAACAAGAACCAAATAATAAAATATGAACATATAGATCATGAAACAACATGTAAACATAATATTAAATAAACAAATTACTAATACATTAAAAAAGTACCACTAAAAAATGGAAGCAATACCCCTCTACAATTATCATCATGTGACACCTTGGTCACCTCCAACCAAAATCCCAAAACTAATCCCACACAAGAAGCCACTAAGGAAAATCATGAACATTATCTGAACCTACAACTGAAACTGTGAAGGACAGGCATGAGAACAAAAATTATTATTAGGGATACCAAAAGTATACCAATGTCTCTAAGTGTTTTCTAACCCAAAGTTATTCGATGACACAATTTTGGAAATACAATTAAAGAAATAGGTGTTCCTATTTTAAAAAAATAACACCTATTTCTCAAAATTAGAACCAACTCATGATTTATATATTATTTCAAAAATATTTTACCATTTTATAAACAAAACGAAACAAATAAATTAAGGTTATGCAAAAGAAAGATAGGTAAATAATGCAAGATGAAAATAAACCAGTGTAGTAGAAAATAAACAATCTTAACAAGCTGTAACAATGGGTGATCCTGAACATCCCTAGACAACTCATGCACGAACTCAGTTCAGAACCACCCACCTACGTATGCTGAAGCCCAATAGTTTATAACCCACTGATCTCCCTCATGAAAAAATTAGCGGCAAATCCCACCTAGAATGTCTATCTACCAATGAGAACCAACTTGTCTAATCATGGATGGTTAGTAACTATCACTCGATAATATATAAGATGCATAGGAACCGATGGTGGTTATAGTAATACTGTGTAATTAGGAGGCCCACAAATGCATGAATTATATCACTACCCTTGCCTACCCCAAACATGGACACTATTATATGATAAAACCTAAGAGATATCCCTCCTATAATGGATCCCTACATTTATTTACAAAAATTTAATATCACACAAAGGTTCTAATAAGGCCTCCATTCCATTAAACATTTAAACCATTTCATAAAACACTGATGGTTTCCTACCAAGTATACACTTTCTCTAAAAAAATCCCCGTTAAATAGTAGCAAAAGCATTACCCTTTGGATAAAAGTTCCATACAGGCCTTTAAATCAACATGTCTAAATATATTTACCCATAAAATCTTACCAATACAACTTTTAAATTTACAAATCCAAATTATCCTTCAAGAAAACATTCACCCAAACCCAAACCAAAATCCAAATGGGAACACAGTTTCATATGAACACACCAAAGATTTTTTCAATGCCAAATGGACCAAAAACTTAGGGATCACATTTAAAATCATCCATTAAAAATTAAAAAAATAGTCCCCATCCTTTAAAATATTACATTCCATTTTGTGGAACCAAGGTTTTTATAAAAAAACCCTATTTTATGTCATCATCTCCATTTGGAGGCACATCCATATGTGCACCTAGTGCACCCATGCATGTGTCAACATCTAATGGTGCATCACACAACCAAAGAGTAACCCAAATACCATTTCTGTAAATCATTATTTTCATTAAAACCATCGCTACTCACCCACTTTATTTTAAATGAATACATACTAAAAAATTGAATACATTAAATTCGTACCAATTTGTTTTAATACAACAACCAATCCGTAACATACCCAAGTCATACACATTAATCCAAGTTCATTAACTAAAAATTTCATTGCAACACAATCATGGCTATAAATTTCATGAAATATCTAATTATTTATTCAATGAACAATGAAAAATTCAACAAGCTTCTTAGTTACCACAAACCTAGGTAAATTATACAAAACTCATTTAAAAATTATTTTTAATAAAACAAGAAAATTCCAAATTTCAATAATAACTAAAAAAGGGTGAAATAGATATACGAAACAAGTTTATAAATTCATATAAAATAGAAACCCTAAAAGGAAATGCATTAGGAAAGAAAAACATGGAAACACTTATCTAAGCCTCATGCAATTGGAATGAAACTTCAAAAGATGAAAGAACGACGCTCCATAGACAAAACGCACAGCAAAAACCCATAGTAAACTTGAGATACACATTATTCCTAGAATTTTGGGTTCGAACAAAAATGAAAAACAATAAACCCCACATGGAAACAAAATAAATTATGTGAAGGGAAGAGAATGTGGGGAAGACAACTCACCAGGAGGAACTGCCGGAGGGAGGAGTGGCTACCGGAAGAACCATCAGAGGAGAGGGATGTGTGCACGAGGGATAATCGGGGAGAGAGGGGGTGACTGTGAGGGGGTAAGGGTAATATTATGGGTGCATGGGGGATGAAAATAGAAGAATTAATGGGGAGAGTGGGTGTTCTTGAGGGGATAATGAGGAGAGAAGGTGTGAGTGTGAGGGGTGTAAAGAGAATTTGGTGGGTGCGTGGGAGATAAAAAAAGAAATGATTTAATGGGGGAAGAGCGGTGCATGATGGGTAATGAAAAATGGAGTGGTGTGTGATTTGAGAGAGGTCAGAGTTGAGAGAGGGAATAAAAAGGGTGGAATTAAATGGGGAGAAAGGGGGTGCATGAGAGATAAATTGGAGAGAGGGGTGATTTTAGGGAGGGGGAAATGGGGGGAAATAAATGGGAGAGTGGGGGTGTGTGTGGATAAAAAAATAGAGGTATTGATAAAAAACCCTCAAAAAAATTAATAACAAAAAAATATAATAATAATAAGATGATGATAATAATAATAATAATTACTATTATTATTATTATTATAAAAATTTAAATAATAAAAAAAAAGTAATGACAACATTTATAAAAATATAAATAATTATATAATCATAACAACAATATTATTTTTCTTAATGATAATAATCTTAGTAATGACAATACAAATAGAAATAATGATAATTCAAAATTTTATTCATTTTCTTTTAAAAAATGAAAAAAATTAATTACAACTGAATAATAATGATATTTTTAAGATAATAATATCATTAAAGATTTTAATTAAAAAGAATTTTTATCTAAACAATAATGTTATTATTATGTCTTAAACATTTATATTATTTCATTATCATAATGTTTTATTATTTTAAGTATTGGGTAACCGTAGGGGTATTCGGTCCGACTATACGGTTATCGCCAAACTTGTGGTGCATGTGCACTGGTATGAGACCTGCCAAAAACATCAAATATAAAAAAATTAAAAAATGCACTCAACTCTCACCTTTATGAGGATAACCAAAGCCAAGAAATATTAAAATAAAATAATTTAAAAGCTTGGTATTTGATACATAATGAATAAAATTCATTTATTAAAGGCTATGGAATTGTTAATTAATGAATCTAATGTCATTATGTCAGACTTTAATGTGACAAAATCATTAAGACACAAGGTATGTGGAATTATAGAACCCAAATATCATACATTGGGTATTCCCTCTTCAATGCATTTTCTATATGGATATACCTAAAAAATAATTTAATCATCATTATATTTACTTTTCTGGGATATACATGTTCTCTAATAAATTTTATGAAAAATCCAACGTTCTCCTGAATAACTCTACTTTTAAATAAACACCCTCTTTTTAATTCTCGAAGATTGTTTTGCTCTTCAGTCAAGTTTGATGGTTCTTTTCCTAAAACGATATTCCCACTTTATTTTGGGATCCGAATTTTTATGAAGGTATGATTTATGATGTGAAACCTATTGTTTTCTATAGATAATTTTACGTTCAAGTTTGAAATATTTTCTATCTGGCATACTTGATAATGTCAATGTTATGATATGACAGGTGAGACCAGAATTCTATAGATCTCTAATTAATTGGGAAAATTAATGAATCTAATGAGTTAAAGTGAAATGATTTGTGAACATGATTCTATATTTTCTCACCACTATGTGTTTTAGTATACCACTAAGACAGGATGTATTATTTTTATAAATTTCCAAATTCCATTATATAAATGATGTTATTATTATTCTCACCCTATGTTACATTTTTTCATGTTCTTATCTCTCCTCTTAATTGAATTTTAGCTCACCCCTTTTTTATGTATATCCTCATGTAGATACATGTACTAAGGAGTACACAAGAGATGATAAGAATCTAGATAATAAGAAATTAAATAAATTATTATTCTTTATATTTTAAATGTTATGTATGGTCCTAGTTTTCCCAAGACACTAAACTGTTGGATCCTCATTGTGTAATTTTTTTATGTTGTTTATCATTAAAATTATATAAATTTTTTGTAATAAATGAAAGGTCTCTATAGTTGTTATTAGTGGAATGGTTTAGATAATTTGGGAATCAAGATTAGTGAACCCTAGAGAAAACCTCTATTATGAGATTAAGTACAAATATTCTCACAAGAATATTTGCTAAACATAGGGATCCCATAAGATATGATTTTATTCCAAATTAAACTAATGAATATGATATTTATTCATGACTTGTTGACATATTTTTTCATATAATCATTTCTATTTTATAAAATGGGGCGAACTAGGAGAAACTAGTCCAACAAACTGGGTGAGAAATAATGCAGTGATTGCCCAAACGACATCCCCATTGCTTTGGGATGTGATGTTCAGAACATCATTGTGATTCTAACCCAGTTGGCTCAGGTTATGAATAATAATCTGAATGATGTGTAATTTCCTCCTTAACCTAAGAGGGATTAACTGGTTATCGAGTGTTTTATGCCGCAACGACCACCAACTTTTAATTAATTTTCAGATACACTAGTTTTGGAATAGTGGTGCAACTCCATGGAGAATATATTTTCTCTGCTTCACTGTTCTAGGATGGAGAAGGTTATTTTTGGATTTTAATCATGTAGATAGAGAGGCCGATCAATGTTAGTATTTGATTAAGAACACCAATCTAGTTGATGAAATTTAAGAGATGGAATGGGTATACATTAATATCATTATTCATAACAAGTATCTCCAAATAACTCTTCATATAAAGATAGAGAGAGAATTTATAGAACTAAAGACAAAGGATATAGAATCTTTCTTGTCCTACAAAGTGAATTTCATAAGGCTTTCAAGGTACGCATTGGGTTTTGTTATAAAAAATGATAGAAAAAATGATAGATTCTTTGGTGGGTTAAAACCAAACCATTGAAAGGCTATTAAAATTAGAGACATTGAGAGTTATGAAGAAGTTATTCGATGAAATATCAAGGTTGATATGGCATTTTGAGAATAATCTCATGGATATGGGGATAATAAATGAATGGTGTTGTTTGAAGATGGAGGAACTAATGATAAAGGATGGAAGAAAACTCAATTTCCCAAATTCCCAAAATGTGGGAAGAATCATCATGTGAATTGCCTCAAAGGTATAAAGAAATGCTTAAAGTGTGGTAGAGAAATCCACCAAACTCATTAATGCTATATGTTAATGAGAAGTTAGGAGAATGTGGTGGAAAAATATAAAGCAACACCCATGGTTCGATGCTAAATCTACAGGGAGTAAGGTAACTATGAAATATATTGAACTAAATCTCAATCCCTCGAGGGTAATCAGCATCCTCAATCGCTATATCCAAAGAAGAAAAGGAAGGATTATGCCATCACTACTATATAATTTGAGCATGAAAATGAATTCGTACAAGGTACACATCCTATTCACTCAATAATGGAAAAAGTAATTTTTTTTATTCTAGTTCTACGCATTTCTTTATATCTTTCAAGTTTTATGGAACTATTGAATTGAAACCACGAACCCTTGAAGTAGATATATCTGTAAAAAAAACTAATGGTGAAATCATTGCAACCCAAGTGTTGGAATCATCTCCTGTAGGAATATGTGGGAATATTATTTCATTGAATATCTTGCTACTTCCCATGGTGGAATTCGACTCTATAAATGGAATGGATTACCTCATGTTATATAGAGAACATATAAACTATTAGGAAAATGAAATATATTTTGATATACCAGACCATCACATGATCTTTTAGAAATGAAACGATGTATATGAAACTCCTTTGAAAAATCATTCAAGGGTGCGGGTGTTGATTCCTTGTTATGAGGAATACATTACTCAAATGACTGAGTGAAGGAAAAGTTTCAACCTAGCATAAATGCCCATCATGAGGGAATACAGTGATGTGTTTCTAGAAGTGTTAACCAGAATTTACCTGTGTTGTGAGTTAGAGTTCTGCATTGAAGTCATACCCAGAGATACTTCTATATCAAAGTGTCCCAATTGGATAGATCCTATCAAACTAGAGGAGTCAACGAAGCAGTTGTAATAGCATTTGTAAAATGGGTTCATACACCCTAGTGCATCATCTTAGGATGTGGTAGTTCTCTTTGTAAAGAAAAAGTATAGATCAATGTAATTGTGTATCTATTATCATGAACTTGATAAGACCACCATAATGAACAAGTATCCTCTCCCAAGTATTAATTACTTTTTTGATCAGCTATGAGGAGCTCAGTAATTCTCAAAGGTAGATCTTTTATCTAGATATCATCAGTTAATGGTGAAGAAGGAAGATATTTATAATAATTCCTTCCTTACAATGTATAGGCACTATTAGTTTTTTGTGATTCCCTTATGAAATACTAATGAACCTACAATATTCATGTATTGGATGAATAGAGACTTTGTATATTACCTAGATAAATTGGTGGTAGTATTTATCAATCATATTTTCATCTACACTAATAGAAAGGAGTAATATGTGGAATATCTAAGACTTGTGTTAGGGACATTGATAATGGAGAAGTCGTACGCCAAGTTCAGAAATTGTGACTTTGGTATGAATAAAGTCACATTATAGGGAAATGTGATCACAATTGAGGGAATTTTTGTAGAACGTTCAATGACAAAGCTGATTGAGGAAAGGCCTATAACCTGTAGGGACATATAAATCCATAGAATTCATGGATTAGAGGGGTAATGCTGATGTTTTATGAAATATTTCTAATTATTTTTAATCCCTCTAACTAATTTAACAAGGAAAGGGGTAAAGTATGTCTGGATAGAAGAATGTGATGAAAGCTTCAAGGAGCCAAATAGAAGGTGATCACTACACATGTACTCATCATTTCGAAAAGGGGATAATGTTTTATGATATACAGTGATTATTATAAGAAATTATTGGATTGTGTACTCATGAAAAATGATAATCTGATATCCTGCACATCATGATAGTTGAAGATCCATGAGAAGAACTTCTTGATGCATGATTTAGAGCTGTCAGTTGTAATTGTTTCCATGAAAATCAAGTGGCACTACATCTATAGTGAGAAGTGTGAAACATATACCTATCAAAAGACACTAAAGTATATATTCTCACATAAGGATCTCAACATGCGTCAAAGTAGATGGTTAGAGCTAATGAAATATTGTGATTTCTCTATTCACTATCATCCATGAACTGAGAACAAGCTAGCTGATGCACTAAGTAGAAAAGAACATGCTAATATATCCATGTTTTAGATTGAGAAAGACCCTATCTTCAGAGATATGAAAAGGATAGATTTGGAAATCATAAAGTAAAGTAATACATCCTACCTTTACCAAATTATTTTCCAACCATATATCTAATAGAAGATTAAGGAATCACAAAGGGATGATCTGAAGCTTCCAAAGTTAGAGAATGTACTAATGGAAGGGAAGTTAACAGAGTTGAATATCGATGATGATGGTGTGATTTGGTTTGGAACACGGCTTTGTGTGCCTTCATCACATGGGACAAACAATGAACTATTTGATAATGAACATATCTCACCTTTCTCTATCTAACCTGGAAGAAAAAATATGTATTGTGATATCCAGTAACACATCTGGTGGGACAACATGAAGAAGGAGATTGCAGAATATATCTCAAGGTGCATAATATGTCATAATGATAAAGAAGAGCCACAAAAGTAGAAAGGTATGATGCAAAAATCTCCTATACCCATGTGGAAATAGGTTAATGTCACTATGGACAATGTCATGGGTCTCTTGAAGATGTCCGAGGTAGATAATGTGATATGGGTTGTGGTTGACCGATTCCCCAATTATTCCCACTTTATTGTTATTGGGGAATATCTCTCACTTGAACTAATTGCAATGATATATGTGAAGGAAGTGGTGAGACTATATGGGGACCCACTATAGATTGTATCTGATCATGATCCAAGGTTCACATATATGTCTTTTAGGAGTCTCCAACATTTATTGTGTACTAAATAAAATTTTAGCATAACCTTTCATGTCCAAACTAATGGCCAATATGAAAATACTATTCAGACAATTGAATATTTGATAAGACCCTACAGTTTAGAATTAAAATGTATATGAGATCATCATACCCCATTGGTTGAGTTCTCATACAAAAATAGCTTCCACTTGAGTATTCATATTGATCCATGTGAAGATCTGTACAGAAAGCAATGTAGAATTCCAACTTGTTTTGATGAAGTTGGAGAAAGAAAGCTACTTAAAACCGATCTTGTGCAAGATATTACATAGAAGATTCAAATTATCCAGAAACATATCAAAGCTGATCCAACTTGGAAAAAGAGCTATGATGGAAAAATTCAAAGGGACTTGGAGATTGATGTTGGATATAAAGTCTTCCTTAAAATATCACAATGGAAGATATTCATGTGGTTTCGAAAGAAAGGGATGTTACACCCAAGGTACAAAGGCCCCTTTGAGATCCTTGACCACATATGAGCCTTGGACTATCATATTTCACTTCCACAGAATACGGATCAAGTTCATAACATGTTTCATGTATCACAACTAAGGAAGTACAAAATAGATCCCTCACAATTACTGAACTCAATAGTGGTATAGTTGGAAGATGATCTATCTTTTGAAGAGAATCCAATAATGATTTTGGACCGGAGAGATAAGGTTTTATAAAACAAGAAAACCCAGCTTGTCAAAGTGTTGTGGATGAACCATAATTATGAATGAGAAACTTGGGAACCATAGGATGTGATGTTGGATTAGTACCCTTACTTGTTTATGTAAAATGAAATTTCGAGGGAGAAATTTCAAATGAGGGGAAGAATTGAACAACCCAAAATTTTATCAATGCAATTTCCCCTTATAATAGTAATTTCATAACCAAATAAAATCAAATTAGGAAACAAAATTCTGCATCGTGCTTAAATGAACTACTATGTGACCTTTAAACATAAATTTGCCACTTATATGTTTTGAATTTCAAAACTATGGCATACACGGTTGTAATCAGTAAGATGTTTGGAGTCTGAAAGTGAAAACTTAATTTTTGGGGACCAGTAACTTACCCTTATGAATAGTAACCCACCCTAATGAATATTAATATAACCCTTAAGAATAGTAAATCATCCACAGGAATAGTAACCTCACTTTTGACTGTTTAAATAAAATTTTGGCATCTTATAAGAGACAATATGACCATAGTAAAAGTATTATTATTTTGGTAAGTCATAAATAATTACTCATAATTAATTAATTAATTTAAAAATTACAAAAAAAATTATCTAAATTATTAATTTTATGTCTTCTGATTTTACGATAATTTTATAAGAAATTATATAATTTTTGAAAGCATTACAAAATTAGTTTTAATTTTAAAATTTGTATTTTTAAAGTAAATTTTGATTTTAATTAGAAATTAAATTCATCATATATAGAGAATTATTTTAAAAAAAATATAGTTCATTTTTAGATTATATACGTCAGAAAATGGCTAGGGTGAAAATTTGGTATTTTTCTAAAATACTTTATTTTTTGTGAATAGTGAAATTTGTTAATTTACAAAATATGCTAAATAAATGAATTTCCAAGTCATGCTTGATACATGGATGATGTAAATGGCCATTGTTTCAATATGACATTCACTTATTACTATGTTTATTCAAAATAATATGCACTATTTCTGGTATTTAAGAAAAATAATAAATTAATGAATTTAATATTAAGAAAACCCTCCTTCACTCCACTATAAATACCACCACTCACACCCGTATTTCTTCACACCAGTCATGTTTCAATAAATATCTAAATTCAACCCAAATATAACACAAATATCATTCCCCGCGTCTTGAAGCCCTTGGAATCTTCAAAATTCCAAATCCTCTCATCTAAATATGCTCTCAAATGAGATAAACTAAAGAGGTAAATTCATCTTTTATATTAATTTATTTTCTTTCAAGTACCTTTCATTTATTTTTTTCCTCACCTAATTTCCCCAAAATTGTTTGATTAATCCGCTTACATACATATACATGAATTATATTATTCTAATGGGATATTTCATCATAATCCCACTATCCCTCTTCTTTTATACTATAAATCAAAACACCACCTGAGTTGTGTTAATTTATCACATTCAAGGACGATGAGTTTTCAATTTTAATTATCATCTTAGAGTCTATTTATGAAACCATTTTAATTGTTAAACCAGACTATAATATGTTTATTTCAACTTATGTGATGTTCTTTAACCTTTATACACTGATTATATAATTTAATAATATAAAATAAGTTTATTATGAGAAAAACCGCCAAATTAATCTAATTGTTTATCATTAAATTTTATCTAATGATTCATCCAAATGGTATATAAAAAATTTCATTATAATATCATTAAAAATTATGTAATATCATTAATCACATGTAATAAATATTCTTAATTTTTATCCACGTTCTTCACAAGCTTTGATTCATGTGCACAAGTGAATCGTCCATGTAAACTAAGAAATAGAACACTCCCAGACTAGAAATTTAAGCTCTATAACTCATCCAAAGGTCCAAAAATAACATAAAAACCCATAATTAATCAAATATAATCATAAAATTTTATGTTATTATTAATTAATTAATTAATTTAAATATAAAAGACTATAAATTAAAGAAAATATTCAGACACTAGGTAACATGAATTCTCAAACCCAACATTATTTCTTTGGGTTTTCCCTATTGGACCCATTTTCTATATGCATATTACATAAAAATAATTTATTAATCATTATATTACCTAATATGGGAAAGAATTTTTCTCTATTTTATATTATTAAAAACCCAATGTTTTTTAAAATAACACTTCTTTCAAATAAACACAGCCTCTTTACTTCATGAAGATTGTTTCACTCTACACTAAAGGTTAATGGTTCTATGTCAAGAATGGTATTCCCTCTTTATTTTGGGAAAAAATGTTTATAAATGTATAATTTATTATATGAAACCCATTTATTTCCTTTTTTTATTTAAATTTCATGTTTGAAATATTTTCAATGTGGCATGAATGATAATGTTAATTTAATTCTGTGACTAGTGCACCCAAATTTAAATAGAGCAAATACGAATGTTTGGATGTGATGGGTGAACTCATAATTATATATTACTTCAATTCATTGGGTAAATTGATGAATCTCGTGAGTTAAAGTGAACTGATGTGTGAACATGATGGTATCTTTTTTCACAACTATGTGTGGTTGTAGACCACTAAGACATGATGTTTCATTCTTATGTGTTACCACATTCCATTATATAATTGATTATATAATTTGTCTCACCCTATATTGCATTGTTTAATGTTATTATCTCTCCTTTTATAGGGATTTTTTCTCACCCCTTTTTTATGTACATCCTTTGGTGACTACATGTATTAATGAGTACACAAGAGCCGATAAGAAGCTAATGAAAATGGAATTGAATAAATATTTATGTTGTATGTTTTAAATGTTATGTATGGTCCTAGTTTTTTCAATACACTAGTCTTTTGGATCCAATTTTAGTAATGTTTTTATTTTTTTGATCATTAAAATGATTTAAAAGTTATGTAATAAAATTAGGGTCTCTATAATTATCATTGATATAATTATTTCCTAAACCATATACCTTTTTAAATAGGTTCTTTACAATTGATGTTATTTGATTAACATTGGAAATTTTGATAAATATGTATCATTTAATAAATATAGGTACTTGATAAGGAATGATATTTTTTAATTCTATTGATTATTTGATATATATATATATATAAGGAATAATTTTGACATTAAATACATGGGTTTGTGAATGGTTAATGCAATCCCCTAGATGCATCTGTAGTATCATGGAAAAAATCAGTCAGTTATCATTATCTATGTGGGTTTTAACACCACATATTAGAATCTATATTGAGGAATTATCAGGATTGTAAAGGTATCTTGTCCATAAGAAACATAAAGTTTGATAATTAATCATTTCCTTCATTTATAATTTACCTATTAATATCCATGATATTTTCAAAATTATATTAACTCTAGATGAATTTAATTTTTATTTCATTGATTAAATAGAATGTGTTTTATGTTATTTTCCACTCGATATAGATTTTTCTTGATCAAGTTATTTAAATGGAATTCGTTCTTAGTTATTTACCGATAAATTTTTATTATTCTCATTGATTCATTATTTATTCCATTATACTTAACCTTTAATGGGAATTTGATATCACCCTTATTTTTTTCCCTTTCACCATAATTCAATGAATTGTTCTATAAATAATTGTTAAGGATATAGTAAATAAAATAATGTATTTTTCGAAATAAATGGGAGTTTTTTTTGTAATATGTGTATTCAAATGTAATATAATTTTTTTATATATCTTGTTCACCAATACTATTGAACTATTATGTGCTATGGGACGTGATTCCCTTATATATTTGGTTAATGTAATTATACCAGGAACTAACTCTAGGGTTAATGCAGTTGGTTCTCTATAAATGAAATGTTTAGGACCTAAAAACCATAAATATGGGATGATTTAAAATATCATTGGTTCAACATAAATAAAGGTTACATGTTAAAATTTCTATTTCTATATAATTTCCCTAAATATGAGGAATTATTTTACTATCTAAGGATATAGGTAAGTATACTTAGGTGATAGTTTTTTATTTCATAAGAACAATTTAATCCTTTGGTTGTGCTTTGATAGTTTTTCAATTTTTCAGCTATTCAAAGAAATGAATATCCAAAAAATGGATTGAAAATTCCCATAATACAAAAATTAATTTTTAATGGATTTTAATATCCATAAAAGGGTTGTATATCTTTCCATCTATCTCTAACTGTTTTTCAAAACCAATATGGTTAGAATAAGATATCAAAAATAACACATTAATATCAAAACCCCTTAAATAAAACCAATGGTTTTACATAAGTATTTATCCAAAAATATGATTAACTAATATAATGACATATTATCTTTGACATCGCATAGGTTAGTGATAGGATTTAAACCCTTGTCATCGTTTTGATTATCGGTTCAAGCCTTATGACCTTACTAGATGTTATCAGTTTTCACCCAACACGTGGGTTTTACTTTGTCTAAAACTATATAAATATAATTTCTATATTATTCCCAAAAATGGTGGAAATACATGAAATAAAATTAATCATTATGTAACATTTTTACTATGTTTTTTCAATAGAACTCATTTTTTATAGATTCTAATAATCTTGTTGGACCGTTACTAAAAATTCATTAATGAATATATTAACCATAATGGTAATAAATTATATTAAATTTATGTCTATAAAATTTAATTGAATTAATCCTATAATAACCTTTTAAATAAAACATATACTAACAGATAGGTTATACTTTCATAAATCTCTCCCAAAATTTACTTAAACATGGTAGGATCCCATCACCTAAACCCTAAAATGGGTGTTTAATACTTTTAAATTGTGATAAAATTTTAAAATCATAAATATATAATGGTATCTATATTTACTATGATAATTCAGACGTATGTGGTTCTAAAATTTAACACGATATATAGAAATTTCATAATTGTCCTCACCAATATACCATTATTATAAATTATAATACAATTTATTTCTTGAATCCCAATAAATTAATGAATCATCTAATTTATATCCAAATATGACTTTTCTTGGTCATGGTTTTAACCTTTAGACGAGGAAATTGACTCTAATAATACCCAGATTTCCCATATATAAGTCAACAAACTTTAATTAGGTCCTTACGAGGAGATTTATTTCCATCCGTTGTAATTTTAATTTTTCTTCATTAATTATTTTCAATATTCCCTTCCTTACCACACATAAATAATTTTGTGATTCAATTAACACACATTCTTGGGTATCTACTTCTATATATATAACATGAATAAAATTTAGACCTCTATTCAACATGATCTCCACCACTCAATCTCTTAGTGATCTCCATCCTTCTATTTTTTGGCGAGTTCAAGAGTTGGGTAAGGTATGACTTGTTAATAATGTTTCAGGTTAACTAATAATTGATAATCATGATATACATTACTCCCATCAACAAGACATTTGGTATCTTATATTAACAATATATTCCTTCGTATTAAATGTTAACATGATTCATTCGAGTACAAGACATTTATTATAACAAAAAAACATAGTGTGGGAAATAGTAATTTGGATTGAGAAAACCATATGATCTTTTATATGATATTTAGATCATGAATACCTTTTTAAAATAAAATACACCTTTATATTAACCTAGTTTATTTATTTTCATTATCTATTCAAATACTTCAACATGTTTTACAAGTAAACAATAATTATCCTTCGAATTTCCCCTGGGAGTGCTAAACTAGGTCCACATTAAGGCCCTTTTTTCACGAACCATTTGACAATGAGATCATGAAAAATGCATCATTTTGGGATTTATTATCCCCCAAGTACATATGTTCCAAAATAAAATCTATTTAAAATATCTATAAGTGTATGTATTTTCATGAAAAGGCACATAAATTATACCTTAATAGAACTTTAGTATGTTCTTCTATAATTATACTCAATTTTTATTTTAGTTTTACAATCCCAAATCTATTTTTCTTGATATCTATTTCATGATATTTTTACTAATCATCCTCTAATAGAAATAGAAGAGACCTAGACACTAGTATCTTGGAGATAGTGACTTACATTATTATATTGGAACAAGATATAGGGAATTGCATCCCGAATGATGGAATAGTTTAGTAGTCTTTAAAAACTAGATATATAATTGAGTCTTTCGATACATTTGAATACACAAATTACAACATAATTGTTTTTTGAGAATTTCATTATTTCCTCTGCAAACTACATTCTTATCTTTCACAGTTCAATACATTTTTTCCTTGGAATGGAAACAAAATATTAGTTAGATCAAATGATTAGTAAGTGTTAAGTATAGTCAATGGTATTATAAATAAATAAGAGTAATAAACATGGACACATAAATAAATTAACAAACATTACATTTAAAAAACATGAAATTCATTATAATATAAGGAGTAATAAATGTGGAAAGGTAAATACTTGAAAAAACATTCTACTTATTCAATAAATTGATAATGAAATTAATCCAATGATAATATCATTGTGGAAATTATATTGATAATAATAACTATAATATTAATTATGGACATGTATAACTGTAGTTTGGCATGCCTAATGAACATGATACCTCAACATTGATAACCTCACAATAGATCGTTTATAAGTATAGTTAAAATCCTATTTTATTCTTTCTTATAAATTAATCTCGTGATATACACTAATGCATTAAGGGGAAATATATGTTTTTCCCCAACCAGTCACTTCATGTCCAAATAATTCCTCATATATCAAATAATCTATTTTATATATGAATAAATATGACTTACCATTAAATTTCATCATCGAAGAATGAATATAGAGTTTCAAAATTTACAAATCAATCAAATAATTTAGAAATAAAATATTTATGATGAAATGAGAAATAGTTTAACAAATAATAATATCCATGATAAATAATATAGATATTTATGAGATATTTAATGTATAATGATCATAGAAAAATTAATATTTAAGGATAAAAGTAATGACTATATAAAATAAATCAATAAATGAATTTCAATTCTCTCTATGGATAAAATTATAATAAATTATCCATATAATGTATAAGAATAGTATAAAATCAACATATACCCATTGGCAAAATGAAAATAGTACTTGTTTGGAAAAATACATGAATACTCCTTTCAATAAATTTAGTTATAATTCTTAATGGGTATAAATTGGTTTATTAAATCATTTTTAAAATGTAATAAACTTTTTGTAATTTTTTTAGAAAACATAGTTCTGTGAGAAGAGGGAAATGAAGTTGTATTTTCATAAAGACCTTATGAAAAATATTTTAAGTACAAAAAAGATTAAAAAGGGAACTAATGCCTGAAAAATATCATAAATTACTAGAGAAGAAGAAAATGAAGTGGTTTTTTGGTTAACGCTAAAATAATTTCATTAAATGGAATTTGGAAATAAAAAATCTCTCTTAAATAGAGATTATGAAATTAATCTTATCAATGATCATAATGTTTGGGTGAAAATTAAAAAATGAATTGATTATGTGTATTGAATGTAAATCAACATAAAATAAGCTTTAATACACCATTATATATTCCAAAATCATTACACATGTAATCATAGAATATCATAGACAATGGTGAATTAATATAACCCAATTAAATGAAATTGAGTTATCAAATTCATTACCACTTGGTTACCTTTATATCAAACCACCTTGGATGAACTAATTAAAATTTAAACTTAAAATAATATAAATTATTAATTTATCATGAAATTATATGTAATTAGGTAATTATATACACCATATAAAATAAACTGGTGTATAACATAAAAATGTTTCTTAATGAATGGAAAATAAGATAGAAGCCCTTATATTATGATTCTTTTTTGTTGAATATTAATTAAATACTATTATTATTATTTTTATAATGTTTTTAACCTTTAATATAAACTTATTAATACTTAAAATATCATATATTATCATCTTATAACATTCTTTCACACGTTCATTGTTAATAATTCTATATTTTCATTATTTCATGTGTTAATTAATTTGTTTTATTATTTGGTTTGGTCAAGAAATGTATTGTTCATAAACATTTAATATAGTTTCATTATATAAAGAATAATAATTTTGAAATAATTATCAAATTTATTAATAAAATATACTTTTAAAATCAATCATGTCTGATTATTAAGAAAAATTAACTATGTTATAATCATGGGCACAATAGGCCATACGTACGCAAGAGTGGAATTTCAATTTTCCAATGATCATTATGTAAATAAGGTAAGTAAAATTTTATAGTTATTTAATGATAATAATATCATATATACTATATTATTTCATAAAATATATTTTTATATAACATCAATGTGGTGTGATGGTGAAAAGTGACTCACATCACTTCGTGAAGGCAGTATTCTACATGTAAAAGAATGATATGAGAGATTTTTGGAAGTTAATTGCTGAGTTATTTATAAAACCAAAAGTTTTATAATGTTTAAATAATGGAAAATAGGGGTTTCCTTTTAAATGTGGGGTGAGTGGAACACTTTTAATTTTTGATAATAAAAATTTGTACAAATGTTTTTTCGCTAAAAAAGGGTTTAAAATGGAGTATTCGTGAGACTCGTCAAAGATATGGTATAAATATTTCGCAATGAATATATTTTATAAAAAAGTTTAGGCAATTTTATCCCTTATATTTTTATTTTAACACTTAAAAAATCCATTATTACCATAACTACGATAATAATGTTTTCCAGTTTTTACTATTAATTTTGATCAAAAATAAAATTTACCTTATCGTAAAATATTAATTATGATCACTCCATATATTTAAACCTTTTTCCAAAATTACATTAACAGTTTTGGAAAATATTAATTAAATATCAATCTCCTAGATACATTGAGAAAGCATGTTTTTAAAAAATTAAATGCTCACAAGATTATGATGCTTTTATATTAAAATTAAATATAAAAATTATTACAATGACCTAAATGTTATTTTTAGATATATATATAAAATAAATTTCCATTAAAAATTAAAAATATAATTTAACACTATAAATAATTTAAATTAAAATGTAGTTTTCAATTAAAATTTTTTATTTTTCACTATTCTTCACAGAAGGAAACATTTCAAAAAGATCCCAATAGTACACTCTAGGATAATTTTTTTATTATGATTTACCAAAATTATTTTTTGTGTTTTAATTTATAAATTGGTTTGAAATGAATTTTAAATTATGTGCATAAAGAGTGACTACAACCTCTTGTAGGGAAAAAATATTTTTTAAGAAAACATTTTTTCCATGTAAATGATTATTATTATTTTCTTAATTAATAGATAACAAATGAATTATCTTTTTATGTGTTTAAAACTTATAATTTTTTATATTTATTTTTTATTATTCATACCAACCAATTTAGTGACAAGGTCATAATGGTACACCATAATACGGTTCATTTAGACTCATATATTTTTTTTCAATCTATTGAAGAGCATATATTTAAAGAATTATAAATCATGGGTTGTTTAAGCTTATTGTATCATATCTCATAGGATCTAGAATATAATTTTAATATTTTAATATTTTAATATTTTTGGGTGTTTTATGTACTTACAAATTTATCTTTTTTTAATTCGTTAAATTTATTTATGGAACTTATATTATTTTCATATTTCAATTTTATTTCCTTTATAATAGAACTATTATTATATTATATGAATTTCTTACACACATCATATGTAACCATGATTTTTATCATTTCATCTAGATGATGTTTTTCATTATAACAATCTTCTATAGATGAAGTAATAAATAAAATATATTTGGTATTATATGAAGGATCTCCTTTACAAATATTGAATCTCTTTTTGTTTGACAAAATCATAAATGATTCCCACTACCTAATGAATTATTTTAACGAATTTATAGATTAATTATTATTAAAAAGTATTCATATCATCATACATCAATTTGAAATTTTAAAATTTATTCCTTTATTCTTTGTAATTCTGTTTTTCGATATTTTATTTGTTATCACAAATTTCAGTTGTATTCAAAATCCCTATAATATTAAAAAATTGTGCATCTTATTATGAGGAAAAATTGGAATTTCTTATATGCCTAATTATCTTAGAATTTTTTTCCATTATCTCGAATCAAATCATCTCCTTATGCAATAAATATACAAGCCTTAGTAAATATATCTAAAATATTCATACCCAAAGAAATTAAGTAGAGTAAAATTAATTTATTTCTAACTTTTATAATACTTACCATTTAATATGGTAAATCTTTTGTTACTTAGAAATTTTATTTTCAATATGGCTAATGTAAAAATTTATTCAACAATAGTAACACCAATGAACCATATATAAAAACAAAATATTATAGTTCCTCAATAATGAAATATATAGGACACCCCATATGTGAACTATGCTTAAAAAATTTCTATTATAAAATAAAGAACCTCTTAATATTTATTGTAAACTTGATCCATTAATAATTTTTATGGTGGACCATGACATTATATAATCATTAAGTGGATATGGGGGTTTATTTCATGAAATATAGTTATCTTTTATTATTTTTTCTAATTTCATTTGAAATATAATTTTTCACTTGTTAAAGTGATCAATTTGACAACATAATGAACACAAACCAAATAAGGAAACAAAAAAGGACACTGGATATAATATTTCCACTTTTGAAAATTATATTCTAATAACTAGAATTATCTAAAGACACGAGAGATTATATGATCCCCTAGTATCTCTATAGTGTTTATAATGAGTAGGTTATTTCCTTTACACGTGATAAAATATTTAACTATGATGTGTCCCGAACATTCTCCCAATAAAAGAACAAATGGATCACATTATTATTTATATGATTATCCTTATTCCACTAATAAAATTATATTTCCAATAAAATAGTTCTCCCAAAAAATTTATATGTATATAACTAGGTTGGGTTCTTACTTTTTTATCAATACATTTCACATTGTTAATAATCAAACACATAGACTAATCATATCTTCTTTTTATGCTTCCTCCAATTTTCATTCTATAAGTATTCATACTTTTCAATATACCAATTATACAAAATTTACAACAAAAAATATAATTCAATACTATACAATATCTTTTTAATATAATAAATATTTTTCTTCCCCCTTTGAACCTCAAACACAAGTATACCCGACATTATTCTATTTAATCTTGCATAGTAGAAACATCATCAACACAATTGAATTTTAATTTCAAAATTTAAATTGAAACACATAGATTCATTCAATTACTTTTCAAAGAATAAATTAAATTTTTTTCCACTGGATTATCCAATTCCTCTTAGTCACTATCGATATAACTAGAGTTCATAGAGATTCAGTATGGGTATCCCCTAAGCTATCAAGAGAGAAACATTATCAAATCCACTCAAAAATATAGATATTAATTAGAATAAAAAATCAATAGTATTAACTACATAATAATTTTTGTATTTTTACAAACATTTCATTATCCACAGATTTCATCATCGATTTTTTTACAACATTGTAATTTAATAATTTTTAACCTCTTTGAAAATTCCATAAACAAACCCATTGCAACAAAATATCATGAACTTATTATTTGAGACATTAAACATCCCATATAACAATGATATTACCAAAATAAAATATGTCTTATTTAAGGACTCAGAAACCTTCTAAAAAATAATAATCCCTTGAAAAAACCCCTTGATATTTTTGAGGACTTCTCCAAATGTTCATAAAATGATCTATAGTGTGATATCCATTTTTTAAAATTTCTGAAAATTATAATTGTTTTGAGATTTAATCAATATTACACACCACCCTTGGATAAGGTTCTTGTAAAAAATTGAAAACATAGATGTGTTCCCCCACACATACCTCTATGGAATATAAAACCCTCAATAATTCCCAATGAGAAACCTCTTAATTTAAATGTCCAATAAAACATCTATTTATGAAATAATATATCCATTATTGTTATATGAAATTCACTGTATTTCTATATGGGGTTTTCAAATCAATATCCTTATACAAAAATGTTTAAATATGATAATTTTTTAGGTAACCATAACATTTTCTATTACAATACCATCTCCACCCAACTTTCTGCTGGGAAAAGTATTGTTTTTAACAATACATGTTAATGTTATTTAAATGGGGAGATTATTGAAAATAATACTCTGTCTCTTTATGATAATTTTCATGCTCACAAATACCCTTATTTATTTTCTAATATTTTATTAATATTTTGCAGAAATTTATTAATTTATTTTACTCATGAAAAAACAAGAATTTATTACTTATGCGGAATCTGCTTTAGCGCGTTCTGGAATCACTGTTCACATCTTAAGTAGATGAATATAGCACGGAATCTGCTTTAGCACATTCTGGAATCACTGTTCATACCCAACGTGGATAAACGTAGCATAAGGATGAAAAGCGTGTATAATTATAGATATTAGAGAAAAGTATGGTTAAACAACCATACGTTTTCAGCAAAGTATGGAAGAAGAACCTTACATTAGGAAGGAACCCTACAATTCGGTTATCAGCAAATTATTGAAGGAGAACTGTATGTAAATTCTAAATGTTACGTTTGTTTCTCAAAAGTATGGTTCATCAACCTTACTTTTGTAAAAAACCATACGTTCTTGGAAAAGTATGGATCAAGTAAAAGTATGGATCTTTTACCGTACGTTTGAGTGTTGAAGAAAAAGTATGGATGATCAACCCTATGTTTGTATTCAACCATACGTTATCAACCCTAAGTTTGTGTTAAACCTTACGTTGTTAACCTTACGTCTGAAGGCTATGTTATTAACCCTGCATTTTGAGGCCACGTCATCTACCTTACTTTTGGCGTCAGAAATTTTGACAGCCGATATTTATGTGCAAGGATCAGTAAGCTGATTTCTGGGTGGATTTCAAGCCGGATTTAAAGTCGTTTTTAAATTATGACTTTTACTGATTCAAATACTTTTTATTAATGGATTTAAGATCGAATTAAAAGGAGATTTTTATGCTAAGTCTTAAGGGAAGTTACGACTTATCTGTAAATTCAAATATTTTAATATCACGAATCAGAAGGTGACTTTTACGGATCTAAATGTGCAGAAGATATGATTTATTATATATGTTATCTATAAAACACCAGGTACATGAGGATGTGATCGATATATTATTGAAAGAGGTGGAAAAGAGAGATTTAATATATTCACGATTGATATGCGGATTCAAAAAGAGCGTCAAAGCTCTGTTCTATCAAGAAGTAGGAACTTGATAGAGAATTCACCTCTTATACAATGAATATATATTGTGGATCTACTACTGCTGAAGTTGTGAACTATATCTTTATATCTAATACCACTAGATCAACTCAGAACTGCTTCGTCTTGAAGATCAGTATTTTTAGAGACTTCTATCCATCTGCTGTCAATTGCATTCTGTTGCAATTGTGAAGATCAACTAGAAATTTCTTTCTGAAATTATTTTTATTCTTGAGTAATCAGCTTCTCGTTATAAGTTGTGTAGGTTCATGTTTGAACCAGAAGGCTTTGTTTTTCCTTGGATTTTAAAGGTGTCAACTACCTATACTTAGTTGTGAATCGGTCTGTGGAAAAGATGACCAGATATTGAAACTCATCAAGCTCGTGGAGTTTAGTATTGGCGGAGTGGACTAGGGGCCATATATTCCCCGAGCCACTATACATCTTAGTGTTCTTGATTTTACTTATTCCACTGCACAATAAAATCTGATAAAGTATAAAGGACAGAACTCGTTCAAGAAAAGATTTATCGAAAAATTGAAAAAGACACAATTCACCCCCCCCCCTCTTTCGTATAATCTGTAGATTCAGATCCAACAATTGGTATCAGAGGAGGATCTTCTGATAGAGCCCTATAAAGATAGAAGCATTTAAGGATTATTCAACAGAGCATCATGACTGATACAAGAGAAGGGATGTTGATGGTCAGAGCACAATATTTTAATGGAGACAACTATGGTTGCTGGAAATCGTGCATGATAATATATCTAATAAACCTCGAATATAGAGTCTATTCAAAGATTATGACTCCTTATGAAATTCCTGAAAATCCTAAGACATAGAGTGATGCTATAGAAGCAGAGTACGATATGAACTCTAAGGCTATGAATGCAATTATCTGCGGTCTAGTACCAGATGGAAATAATAGAGTATCTTAGTGCCCAACATCATATGAGATGTGGCAAACAATAGCTGTGGCATCTGAAGAAACAAGAAAATGTGAGGCAAATGAGATATGAAACTGAAAAACTAAAATTTGATACTTTTAGAATGGTTGAAGGTGAGAGAATTACCCAAATGAATGGGAGGTTGACAGAAATTGTCAATAACATAACAACTCTAGGAGAACCTATCAAGAAGGATGATCAAGAATTAAAAGTACTAAGAGTACTTCCTACTCGATGGAATGGTATTTCAGATTCAATCAGACAATCAACGTCTGTCAAAGATCTTACTATGACAGAGCTGATTGGTACACTGATGATGTATGAAGCTGAAATGCAATATGATGCTAATGAACATAAAGTGCTTATCAAAAGAGAAGATACTACCTTGAAGGTAACTTCACAACAATAGAATTGAAACATGAAGAGAAAAGAAGTCAAAGCTAAATCAGAAATCTCTGACTCATCCAACTCAGATGAAGAACTGGCTCAACTAGCCAGAAAATTTAAAAAACTCTACAGTAAGAAAATAGGCTTTAAAAAATCCTTTAAGGGAGATAATAAGGAAATAAGATATTATGAATGCAAAAATATGGGACATATCAGACCAGATTTCCCACAATTGAAGGATGCAAAGAAGAATAAATTCTTCAAAAGAAATGACATTGAGCAGAAAGAAAAGAATGCTATGAAAGCCACTTGGAGTGTATCTGAAGACTCTAGTAGCTCTTCTAAATCAATCTAAGGGAAATAAGAAGTCAATCTAAAGGAAAACATGTGTTTCATGGCAGAAACTGATAAGGTACACTCATATTACTCCTCTGAATCAAATTTTGAATCAAGCTACACAAATGAAAAACTTGCAGCTTACTGCATTATGTTTGAAGAAAGATATGACTCACTAATTAAGAAACATAAGTCACTAAAAAATATACATAAAGTCGTTTCATATGAATTAGATACAATGCTGAAACTACATAAATAATTAATTTATAAATTCAATTAGATTAACACTAACTATATTAACTTTGAATGAATAATAAAAACACTGCAGGATGAAGTAGAATCTTACAAATAGGATGCATTGGTTTTTACAAAAGGAGAGAACACATTAAATGAAATTCTTGGAAAACTGTCATTAAAAAGGAGAGATTTTGAATTGGCAGTAAAGGAGAAAAACCAATGCTATATAAAAATTATTTTGTTCCTAGCTCTAAAAAGGTTAATTGTAATTTTTGTGGGACAAAGGGACATGTAGCTAAAAACGGTTTCTTAAGACAACCTCAAATTTGTGGTATTAAGAAATCCTATGTTTCAAAATACTTATATGATTCAGCTAATTTTATAAGAACAAATCAAATATGGATACCCATATCATTGATATCTAACACTCCTGGACCCAACAAAATATGGGTATCAAAGCAATTTGTTTGAATGTCTTTGTAGGTAGCAGGTCACCAGAGAAGAAAAGTTATATAGTACATGGACAGTGGATGCTCAAGACATATGAATGGAAACTCATTGAATTTTTCTTCACTCACTCAAAAGGAAGGAGGACTTGTCACATTTGGTGACAATGCCAATGGAAAAAATCATTTGCATTGGAACTATTGGAGAACCAAAGACAGTCTCAATGAACAAAGTACTTTATGTAAAAGGACTAAAACACAATCTGATATGTATCTCTCAACATTGTGATGATGGATATACTGTTGATTTTACTAACAATTTCTGTACTATTTCTAAAGATAAACTGTTTAAATTTAATGCACCAAGAACTGAAAATGTCTATACTTTGGATTTAAATTCCTTGTGTAAACAATAAATAAAATGATTGACTTCTAAAGTAAGGGAATCCTGGATCTGGAATAGAATACTTGGTCATTGCAATGTATATTTTTTACATAATTTATCTAAGAAACATTTATTTTCTGATTTACCTTGTCTCAAATTTGAAAGTGACAGATTTTGTGATGCTCATCAACTTGGAAAGCAACACAAATCATCCTTCAAATCTGTTAATAAGGCTGCTACATCTAAACCTCTAGAACGTATTCATATGGATTTGTTTGGACCTTCAAGAGTAGCAAGCTTAGCTGGTAAATTATATTTATATGTTTTAGTTGATGACTATTCAAGATTTTCATGGATTTTCTTCTTGAAATTTAAAAATGAAGCTTTTGCTTTATTTGAATGTTTCTGCAAATCTGTTCGAAATAAAAAAGGGTTCAATATAATCTCATTGAGAAGTGATCATGGTGGACAATTTGAGAATTTGGAATTTAATTCCTTTTTCACAAATATGGGTATTAAACACACCTTCTCTGCACCAAGAACACCTCAACAAAATGGGATTGTAGAAAGAAGAAATTGAACTATTCAAGAAATGGATAGAACTGTGTTAAATGAATATAGCCTACCTATATATTTCTAGGCGAAAGCTGTGAATACAGCTTGTTATATAATTAATAGAGTTTTAATTAGACCTATTTTGAAAAAGACACCCTATGAACTATGGAATAACAGAAAACCTAAAGTAAATTACTTTAAAGTTTTTGGATGCAAGGTTTATATCTTAAACACCAAAGATAATCTTGGTAAGTTTGATCCAAAATATGATGAAGGTATTTTCTTAGGATATTCTACTACCTCTAATGCTTATAGAGTTTATAATAAGAAGTCAAGGATTGTTGAAGAATCAGTTCATGTGAAATTTGATGAATCCGATCCCTTTGAGAAAAGGAAAAAACAAATGGATGAACTTGACTCTAATGATAAAATGAGACTTGAAAATTTAAAGAATGATTTTTAAAATGATATAAAAGAAATTCAGTCCAGTTTAGAGTTACATGATACTGAAGAACCTTTAAATATATTACCTAGAGAGCCTAGAACCCTAAAGAATCATCCTTTAGAAACTGTAATAGGTAACCTAGAAACTGGTGTTCAAACTAGAATAAACTTAGAAAACCTAGTAGAATTCTCTTCCTTCCTATCTCAACAAGAACCCAAGACTATAGAAGAAGCTTTAGATGATGAAAGCTGGGTAATAGAAATGCAAGATGAATTAAACCATTTTAAAAGAAATGAAGTTTGAGAATTAGTGGAAAGACATAAGAATTATCCTGTAATAGGAACCAAATGGGTCTTTAAAAATAAAAAGGATGACCAAGGCACAATAACTAGAAATAAAGCAAGATTAGTATCTAAAGGATATAATCAAGAAGAAGGAATAAATTATGATGAGACTTTTTCACCTATAGCTAGGTTAGAATCCATTATAATACTTTTAGCCTATGAATCTTATATGAAATTTAAATTATTTTAGATGGATGTTAAATCTGCCTTTTTAAATGGTTATTTAATGGAGGATGTTTATGTTGAGAAACCTCCTGGTTTTGAAAACTCTCAAAAAACTGATTCTGTTTTTAAACATAATAAAGGTCTTTATGGCCTTAAACAAGCAGCTAGAGCATGGTGTGAATGATTAAGTTCTTTTCTTCTGAAAAATGATTTTACTGTTGGAATGGCAGACCCAACACTCTTTAAGAAAACTATGAAAAATAATGTTTTATTAGTTCAAATTTATGTTGATGATGTAATCATTGGATCAACTAATAAAACTCTTTGTTAATAATTTTCAAAATTAATGCAAGAAAAATTTTAAATGAGTATGATGGGAGAATTAAATTTCTTTTTGGGTTTTCAAATATTTCAAAATGATTTTGGAAATGTTTTAAATTAGAAAAAATACATTACTGATTTACTTAAGAAATTTGGACTGGAAAATAGTAAACCATTTAAAACTCCTATGTGTACTAATATAAAACGTGATTTGGATGAAACTGGGAAATCAGTTGACAACAAGTTATATAGAGGTGTGATTGGTAGCATGTTATATCTTACTACTATCAGACCAGATATAATGTATTCAGTATGTCTTTGTGCTATATTTCAATCAAATCCTAAAGAATACCATCTAACTGATGTTAAGAGAATTTTTAGATATTTAAAAGGAACTATTTTTCAATCTCTTCATTATCCTAAAACTTCTGATTTTAATTTTATTTCATATTCAGATGCTGACTTTGGATGTTGTAGATTAGATAGAAAAAGTACATCAGGTACATGTCACTTTTTAGGAAAGTCCTTAGTATCATGGTATAGTAAGAAACAACATTTAGTTTCCCAGTCAACAGCTGAGGTAGAATATGTTTATGCTGGCAATTGTTGTGCACAAGTGTTGTGGATGAAAAACACTCTTATGGACTTTGGATTGAATTTTAATAATACACCTATTTTATGTGATAATACGAGTGCAATTAATATTTCAAAAAATACTATTATTCATTCAAGAACTAAGCACATTGATATAAGGCATCACTTTTTAAGAGATCATGTTATTAAAAAGGATATATTTTTAGAATTTATAAATACTGAAATTAAATTAGCAGATATTTTTACTAAACCACTTCCCAATGCATGGTTTGATTTTATTAAGGGGGAGCTAGGTTTATTTAATTTTAGGTAATTTTTAAATTTTTATTTACTTTTATTTATTTCTGTAAATTTTGTTTAATACTGTTTATGTTTTTCCTTATTTATTCATTTGTACTTGTATTTAAATAAATGTAATGATTAGTGGTTACACGGGAATCAAGGCTGTCAGAGCCTTTTCAACTTCTAAACCCTTTCACTTCAATCGAAACCCTTTAGAAATCCGAAAATCGCACTTTCTCTCCTAAAACCTAACCTTCGAACCTCTGAAACCCAAACCTTAAAACCTTCAGAAACTCCCACAGAAATGGTAAGGACTAAATGAGCCACTGAGGTTGAGCCAAGCAATGCCAAGAGACAATGCACTGAATGAAGATAAATCATTCAGGGCAAGGTAATCGATCTCGACTGGTTATTTTCAGACAAATCTGTTGTTGAAGCAAGCGCTGTCATTTCAGAATCTTGAACAGATGTTCAACAGTGAAAATACAGAATTTCTTTATGATGTAGAACTTAGAAACTTCTTCAAATATGTATAGTTTAGTCTGGGAGATACAGATGATGGTATGATGGCTAAAATAGAGGATAGGGATTTCTCAATCTCTTTAGTAGAGATTAGTCAGATTCTCAATTGTACTCATGAGGGTGTTTTTCATTTCAACTTGATGAATATAGGAGATTTTTTTCATAAATTTGAAGACATCATGTCTTTTCTTTTTGGTACCAAGACAATAATGAAAATGTTTGTCAAGGATTAGGAGCCTGATCAGAAGATTTTGTTCAAATTCATTCAGACTAGAATAGCTCCACGGATGGCAGAAATGGAGAAGATTTTATACCCAGATATATATATAATGTTCCATATGTTAAGTGATATTAAGTTAAACATTCCATGATACATGATAAGGTATCTCAGTTACTACTATCAAAGCGAGGCCAGGATGAATTTCTACCCTTTTGGTAGATTTATTTCTAAAATGTTGTTTAAGAAAGACATGGTTAGATTAGTGGATGCTAGAGTTAACTGTCATCACAGTAATACGTTTAATGCTGGAACTTTGAGGAAAGTTTTATATTTCTAGAGCATAATTAAAGGAAAACTTTTTCCAGTAGGAGATGAGGAAGACTCAGAGAGTACTCAGGCTCAACCTGCTAAGTCCATGGAGGGACACGCTGAATCCAAAGTCAGCAATGTAGTAAGAATAATTCGTTTTGAAGTGGAAGATGTTGAGGATGATAGAAGTTAAAAGGGACTTCACTTAAAAATAAAGAGACTAGTAAATGAGGAAGTCACTTCCCCTGCTTTGGAAACTACAACAGAAGCTTTATTTTCTTATTCTTTTGTAAGGGAAGTTGTTGTTGATAAGACCACGGAAGATTTTGCTGAGAGAATAGCTCTAGTAGAGGAATCATGAGCTCAAGAAGAAACTAAAAGGGAAAATCATGAATAGTTTGTAGCTGATGTTGAAGTTGCACTTCAACAGGAATAAGAGATGGAGGCAGTGCCTGGTGAAGAAGTGGCCAGACCTCAGGAAACTTTTTAAAATATTGTTCTTGAAACTCCAGTGGAAGTCAAATATGTAGATGATTGTGATGAGAATTATTTTGAAGCTCAAACAGAGGTACTTTAAGAGGATTTTTCTGTGGAGGATTTTAAAAACTCTAAAGAAAAATCTGTGGACCAACCTTCTCAGGACAAAGAAAAAGAGAAATCTGATGCTGAATCATTTCCTTTGGTATTGCTGCATCAAACTGAGAATGTGAATCAAGCAGAGGGTGCATATGATTCAAGAAAATATAAAGTTGAAGAACTGTACAGAAAGGTATATCAGTTGGAATCTGAGAATGTTTCTCTGAGAAATGCCTTAGATTTAGAACATTTGAATTTTAAAAAGCTGAAGGAGTGTACAGTTTCAAGACAATAAGTTGAAATGATTAAAGAAGATATGTTGAATGCTGTTACACAATTAATATCTGAAATGGTTATGAAGTCTGATTTATCAGATCTGATGTTGTTTATGGAGAATCAATTTTCATCAGTTACAAATAATACTGTTAGTGGATCAGGTACTTCACCTGATTTAATCATAAGGTTTCAGGCTATCACACCTTCGTTGATCAACATGAATGACATGATACAAGATCTTCAATGTAACAATGCTCTTTTTTCAGTGTTGTTGGACAATCAAGATTTCTTAGTAGATCACCTGACATCTAGTGATCCATCGATCAGAATTCTGTTAGATCATTTATTAGAGAAGTTGTCAGTATTTGTTGAAAAAAAGGAAAGGATGCATGAGTTTTTTAGAGTCAATTTAATTGAGGATATTCATATGGCTCAAGAGAATAGGGATCTCATTATCAAGGTCGGATATGGGATGATGAAGAGACTTCGAGAACAGTTTACAAAAATCAATTCTGCAATCCAGAGGAGATAGACCTTGTTGCATATCTTACCTAAACATTGATTCCTGTGTATATCATTGTCATGTATATACTACTATTTTTGAATGAAAATTTTCTTCATTGTTTATTTTTTTATTTCATTATTTGTTTTACTGACTTTATTTTTTAATATTCCAGTACTCCAGATTTAATTATTGATAAAAAGTTCATAATAGCATTTACTAACAGTCCAGTGCAATATTAAAAGTGATAAATTCATGATTTTTCATTCTTTTTTATATCACAAAAAGGGGAAATTTTGGATAAACACAACATCAAAACCAACATTTTATTTAGGGGGATAATTCATTTTATTGAGGGAGATAATTAAATGAGAAATTTTAATTTATAATTATCTTTTTGGTGGAGAAGTTTTTATTTAAAAATTTATGATGCATTTTGAAATTTAATTTTGTTTAAGTAATGTTATTTATTTTATGGGTATTTTGATCATAAAAAAGGGGAGAGATTGTTGAGAAAAGTATTGTTTTCAACAATACGTGTTAATGTTATTTAAAGGGGGAGATTATTAAAAATAATACTCTGTCTCTTTATGATAATTTTTATGCTCACAAATACCCTTAGTTATTTTCTAATGATTTTATATATTATTTTGCAGGAATTTATTAATTTATTTTACTCTTGAAAAAACGAGAGTTTATTAATTACGTGGAATCTGGTTTAGTGCGATACGGAATAACTGTTCACATATTATGTAGATAAATATAGCGCGGAATCTTCTTTAGCGCATTCTGGAATCACTGTTCATAACCTACGTGGATAAACGTAGTGTAAGGATGAAAAGCATGTATACTTTTTGAGATAAGAGAAAAGTATGGTTAAACAATCATATGTTTTCAGCAAAGTATGGAAGAAGAACCTTACGTTATGAAGGAACCCTACGTTTTGGTTATCCGCAAAGTATGGAAGGAGAACCGTACGTAAATTCTAAACGTTGGGTTTGTTTCTCAAAAGTATGGTTCATTAACCTTACTTTTGTAAACAACCATAAGTTCTTGGAAAAGTATGGATCAAGTAAAAGTATGGATCTTTTACCGTATGTTTGAGTGTTGAAGAAAAAGTATGGATGATCAACCCTATTTTTGTATTCAACCTTATGTTGTCAACCCTACTATTGTGTTCAACCTTATGCTGTTAACCATACATTTGAAGGCTATGTTATTAACCCTACGTTTGGAGGCCACGTCATCAACCTTACGTTTGGCGTTGGAAATTTTGACAGACGATATATATGTGCAACGATCAGTAAGCCGATTTCGGTGTGGATTTCAACTTGGATTTAACATCATTTTTATATTACAACTTTAACTGATTCAAATCCATTTTATTAATGGATTTATGATTGAATTAAAAGGATCTTTTTATGCCAAGTCTTAAGGGACGTTACGACTTCTCAGTAAATTCAAATTTTTGAATGTCACGAATCAGAAGGTGACTTTTATAGATATAAATGTGCATAAGATAAGATTTATAATATATGTTCTCTCTGAAACACCAGGTACATGAGGATGTGATCGATCTATTATTGAAAATGGTGGAAAACTGAGATTGCAACTATTCACGATTGATATGCTGATTCAAAAGGTGTGTCAAAGCTCTGTTCTTTCAAGAAGTAGGAACTTGATAGAAGATTAACCTATTCTATATCGAATATCTACAGTGGATCTACTACTGCTAAAGTTGTGAACTATATCTCTATATCTACTACAACTGGATCAACTCAGAACTACTTCATCTTTAAGATCAATATTTTTATGGACTTCGATTCATCTGCTATCAATTTCATTTTGTTGTAATTGTGAAGATCAACAGGAAATTTATTTCTGAAATTATTTTTATTCTTGAGTAACCAGCTTCTCGTTCTAAGCTGTGTAGGTTCATGTTTGAACCAAAAGGCTTTATTTTTCCTTATATTGTAAAGGCGTCAACTACCTGTACTCAGTTGTGAATCGGGCTGTGGAAAAGAGGACCATATAGTGAAAATCATCAAGCTCGTGGAGTTGAGCATTGGTGGAGTGGACTAGGGGCCTTCTGTTCCCCGAACCACTATACATCTTTGTGTTCTTGATTTTACTTATTCCACTACATGATCAAATATGATAAAGTAGAAAGGACAGAACTCGTTCAAGAAAATAGTTATTGAAAAATTGCAAAAGACACAATTCACCCCCCTCTTGTGTATAATCTGTAGATTCAGATCCAACATTTTCATGCATGACCACAATATGGTGATTTTACCTATACTTCAAAAAAGAATAAAAAACATCTTGAACTCAAAATAAATTATAATTTCAAATAATCTATATGAAACTATAGATCAATGTTCTTATCCCATGAAAAACGCTAAACCACCTTACATTAAACCTTATTTATGGGTCAATAATAAATGTTAACACATAAATCAAATCTAAAATATATCTTCTTCACTTATCACATTCTAATTTATGGGCATAAAAATCTCACACAACATATTGTCGTATAAAGAAATCCATGTAATGTAGGAAAAAACATATAAATATTTAATATTAGATCCCATGTTCCTCAATGTGTAGTTATAGTCTTATGAAGACTCTCTTAATTCTCACACAGTCAAATCACTTGGTATCATCAGAATCCAAAAACAATTAAATAATACAAAGGCTATATAATCAATTTTAACTAACAAATAAATATTATAAATATATAATTCAATACTATTTATTTATATATAATTGAGTTATAACTCATTAGAATACCTTGTAGAGAATAAAACTCATGAAAAGGGCGGTGAAAACCCCTTACAACATAATCAGATGTTCTATGGACAAAATCCCCAAAACCAATTCCAATTTATCAAACAATTTCATCCCAGTTTTATGAAATCCATAAACAAATCAACATATGGATTTAATATAATTAAATGTTGAGACACTACTTGAAATCATCCTCATTTGGCCTCTTGAGTCCATATGAAGAAAAACCCTTTATTTTGGCCTAATTACACTTAGTTGTGGAATGATAAACACCAAATATGTAAATTAGATATAAAAAATTATAAAAGTTGAGTTGAATGAAAAAATATAAAGAAAAAAGGGAATATATAACATATATTAGTTAATATAAAGACCCAAAATCTCAATGTAATCAATGGGATACTAAATTGAAAATGAGATAATTAGAGGGTCACCCCCCACTCATTATGGCCAGATGATGGAAATTATTATAGAGGGTGTTCTCATATTATACATTAAAAAATATTTAATAGGTAGTCATTTAAGTATCATCCCCAACATCATGGTGTAACACATAATCTCATGGTACACCATTCTCTATATCAGTGATCATTTTAGGATGATAATATTTTTCCGGATGTGACACACTAATCTAAAGAAACCCCAAATACTCAAAATCACCCATTGTATAGTTTTGAGACATATTAGGGAAAATTGTATACTCTTTTACACTGAAACCATCTCCAATATATAAATTAATATAATTAATCCACTACATAAAACTATAAAATATTTTTTTCATCATGATCATCATCCCTCAAGATAAAACATTAATTCCCTAGTAGGGAATACCCATAAAATATCATCCCTTAACATTTAATAACTACATAAATAGATAGAAATAACTAAGATACCAACATATTTTGGGGAATTTTTAAAATATCAACATCATGAAATATATGGGGTGTTACATAGTTGACCAGAAGCTCTACTAATGAGTGGTGATTATTATCTCATGATAGAATTGATAGATATTTTTTATCTCTTTTTAGAATTTATAATTTCAGCGTGTCTCATTTTATAATTCATATAATAATAAAACCAAGGAATATTAACAAAAGTTTTTTGTATAGTAGTTTCCATCACGTATGGTTATTTATGTGGGGTAATCATTGTATTGAAATTACAAACATTACTCGCTCATTCTTTCCAACTTCAATCCTTTTTTAAAATCCATAAGGGTAGTGTGAGAATAAAACAATGAATTCAAGTATAAAAAATCATATGATAATTACAATAAATGAATGGGGGAACTATCATTTGAATCATTCTTATCTCAATTTAGGCATAACATAAGATTATTTAGGTTCTACCTGTAAAGACCCGTAAAATTCAAGGGAAATTTTTTCTTAATTTTCTTTAGAATTTTACAAGAGCGCGGTTTCAGACGGCACCTGATTGTGAGGCCCGGAGTGCCCGGAATCATTTTCCGAAGTTTGGCTCGGGTACGTTCAGTGAACGAACGAGCGGGTTTTCCTAACTTTTGATCCGGTGCTCGGAATTGAAATCTGAGGGCACCGTTGAACTCGGAGCGCCGATATTCGCTTAAAGAGACCTTTTCGGGAGTTGCGTTTGTTGTGGGTTGAAAGTTAGTTTTGGGGATTAAAAGATAAGTAAAATAAAATTTTGTGTGTGAATTTTATTTTATTCGAGGTGGTTAGACTCTCTCATAGGAAGTTGTTGGTGGGGCCCACAACCACCCAACTTCCCATGTGTGGTTATGAGGGAGGTGGGGCCCACACGAACCCCCACCTTTTCAAGTTCCCTAACTCCCCTCTCTCCCTCTTAATGGCTTGACATCTTAACTTCTATTTAATTATACAACTTATGTATATTAAATAAGTGAGTTAATTTTGGAGTTATCCATTTTTGAATTTCAAACCTTTGAAATTCTAGTGTGTTATGTGATAATAAAATAAGATGTTGTCTTATTTTATTTTGGTTGAATTGTTTGTCTTCTTGAGAGGTGGAGAGCATCTTTTTCTTCTTCTTCTTCATCTCTGACGAAGATCACGAAGAACGCTCAACTTCAACGAAGAACGCGAAGAACGCCGTTCTTCAACGAAGAACTTCTCCGCTGAAGAACACGGTCCATCCGCGACGCCGTATTCGCGACGCGACGTACTTCTTCCGCGTCATCTCTTCTGCGACGGTTTTCCGCGACGAACGCCATCGACAACGACTCTTCCTCCGACGTCAAAGGAATCGACACCGATATTCCACGACTGCGTCAACGTGCGACTATCGAGGTAGGGGTTCTTGAGTTCGTTGTTTTCTTTTTGTTTGACTTTCCTCAAGACTTGACGAAGAACGCTCAAGTTCCGACGAAGAACGCCGCTCCGCTCTTCTTCGTCTTCCGTGTCAACGAGAGAGAACACCGCTTCTTCCTCGGACAACCTTCGTCGGCGTACGAGGTTTCGCCAACGACGTATCACATCGGACACACCTCTTCGTCATCGGATTTGACGAACGGCTACCGCGACGCCCGACCTCCGCGACGTCGTCTTCCGCGGAACGTTGACAATCTTCGAACCTTATACCAAGGTAGGGGTTGTTGAATATTGTTAATTTATTCCATTTCTTGCTCGTGGATCGCATGTCTACGTGAGGCTTTTGAATATTTTATATAAGTTTTATTGTTTAACGTGAGGGGGGGCCGGACCGCATGAACACGGCCGAACCCCCCCCCCCCCTCCATCGTTCATGTTGTTTATTCTTGCGGGCGGAAGCAAGGTGGCGTAGGTGCCGTCGCACCACGCGGATAGTTGTACGTTTAACTTACGCGATGCCGTCGCGCGCGCACCATGGTAGAAACAACAAGAACGCGACGCCGTCGCGCCGCGTTGAATGAATATCAAAGCACGGCGAAGGGGTGCGGTGTCGTCGCACCGCGCCGGACGACGAACACCGCGGCCGGTTCCGGGCCGCGGCGGGACGAGGAGACCGCGGCCGGTTCCGGGCCGCGGCGGGACGAGGAGACCGCGGCCGGTTCCGGGCCGCGGCGGGATATGAAGACCGGCGGCCAGGCCGCCGGCATCGGAAGCCGAAGGCGGGACCGGAATTTCCGGTCCCGTTGGTGAAAACCGGCCGGCCAGCTGGCCGGCCGGATGGCAGAAAACCGGGGGAATAAATCCCCCGGCCGGTTCATCAAAACCCCCCCTCTTAATGAGGGGGCGGTTTCCTTGTGGGGGGCAGAGCCCCCCGTTTCGTCCAGCAAGCCCCCTCATGTGAGGGGGCGGTTTGTTTTAAAACCGGCGCGGCACGTGCAGCGCCGCCAGGGGGTAAAACGGGGGAGGGCGGGGGTCTCACCCGCGCGCGGCCTGCGCACCCAGCGCGCCGCCGCGCCGCCCCGGGGGGGGGGGGGGGGGGGGAGGGGGTCGGGCCGGGTCGGCCCGGACCCGGACCCCCCGTTTCGAACCTGTTTCGGTCATTTGACCATAACTTGAGCCTCGGACCTCCGAATGACGAACCGTCTGCGGAAACGCGATCCTTGGATCGAGACGGTCGTTTCGGTATATCGCACTCAAGGTTTTGGATTACTTTGAGTTCGGCCGGGTTGTTTCGTTCACGAAACCAACCGGGCCTTCGGAGCGGAAACGCTCATATCTTGAGCCACGAACGTCCGATTGACGCGCCGTCAGTCGCGTTGTGTTCCTCTTAGTGAGACGGATCTTTTGGTATACTCCGCCCGAGGTTTGGACGCAGGTGGAGTACGGCCGGGTTGGTTCGTTCACGAAACCAACCGGGCCCTCGGAGCGGAAACGGTCATATCTTGAGTTCCGGACGTCCGATTGACGTGCCGTCGACTTTGATAGAATCCTCTAAGTGGGACGGAACTTTTGACATACTCCGCCCGAGTTTTGGATACAGTTGAGATATGGCCGGGTTTGGTTCGCTCACAAAACCAACCGGGCCCTCGGGACGAAAAGGCTAATAACTCACAGACCGGGCGTCCGATTGACGCGCCGTCTGTTGCGTTGAGACTCCTTTGACGAAGCGGACGAATGTGGCACTTCTTCGTTGAACTTTGAGATACTTGTAGTATCGACCAGTAGCTCGTGGAGTGGACCCTCCCGGAGACGAGCGGGCGGGGGAGCGCTTGGGTGTAGCGGCGGACCCGCGGTACATGACAGTGGTGGTGCGCTTGGATGCAGCAGCAGACCCTTGGCGGTGGAGTGCTTGGTTGTAGCGGCGGACCCACGATACTCTACGGAGTGTGTGTGCTTGGTTGTAGCGACAGACCCGCGATGGTGGAGACGTGCGTGCGGAGTACGGAGACCGTGTAGCCGGCTGAGACCTGACGACTGCTTGACCGACTCGACTTGGAGTGAGTCGACTAGCCCAGTGGACGGAGCGCCCGGTATTTGGCGGCAGACCCACGGCGGACGGAGCGCCTGGTAGTTGGAAGAAAACCCGCGGTACTCGACAGGAGGAGTACCTCAGTAGGCTATATGGGCGAGCGCCCGGTATTTGGCGACAGACCCTCAGCGGACGGAGCGCCAGGTAGTTGGCCGCAAACCCGCAGTACTCGACAGGAGGAGTACCTCAGCAGTCTTAGGTTAGTGAGCGGCGGCCTCGAAGTCGGGACAGGACCACTGTACACTCTAGAGACGGAGCTCTTCAGCAGTTACGGTTTCGATAATGAAAATCCTGGTTTGAGCTGAGTCAATGATCTTTGTGATTCCTCATGATTGAGATGGGTCGCTTGATAACTTAGGTATATGTATGGGCGTATACCTGGGTAATGGTAATCCGTTGATTTCATAAACTTGTTATAACCTGTGTGGACTTACTGTTTACTCTTTTTTGTGGATTGGGTTGTTCTTGGGCTCGGTGTTGGAGCCGAACGGAAATTGGTGACTTAGGTATATGTATGGGCATATACCTAATCAATACTGGATGTTACTTTGTGATTGTATCTTCTTGTGGTTTATCCTTTGTGGATTTCAGGAGACCTTCGGGGGGTCTCGGGGTCCCTACTGAGTATCTTATACTCACCCCTGCACAGGCTATGCCCGCACTTCGTTGTGTTGGTTGCAGACGACGGACAGCGCTGACTGCGGTTGAGGCTTACGGAGTAGGTCGGTACCCGGAGGAGGACCACTGAGCGGGACGTGCTCGGAGCGGACAGTTGGACCCGAGGAGTTGTGGAGCTATCTGTACCTACCCTTCAGGTAGGATCCGTGGTGGACGATCCAGGAGCTGAGCCATCTGTACCTACCCTTCAGGTAGGAATCGAGGAGGACATCCTAGGAGCCGCTTGTTCTTTCAGTTGATGTTTTCCCTTTCGAGTTGTACTTTACTTTACAGTTGGGCTTGTATTTCCGGCCCTTTTACTTCAGCACAGTTGTTCTAGTTTTGTGTACTGCTTTACTTCCGCTTGTTACTCTGAGGTGCTTATTTACTTTATTAAGGAAATGCCTTCCCTTTTTGCTGGGATTTTACGCCTTGGTGCTAGTCGCCAGCCTCTGGCCTATGGAAGGCGGGCTTGGGGTAGTCACGGCACGGGCCCCGAGGGCGGGTCGTGACACTACCCTTTTAGTCTATACAACCAATCCCCCAAAATTAATGAAACCTTGATTATATATAAATTGATATTTCAAAATGCTATCTTACTTTTATATTATGAAACTTTTATTATTTATTTTTTATAACCCATAATAAATCACACAAATATCACCCAAATTTTTTTTTGGATTTAGAGATTTGATTCATAAATGATTTTTTTTGTAATACATCATATAATTATTCTATAAATGCATCACTCTTGACTCCCTCATAATCATACCATTTAAACAATTTTTTCATTAGCAAGGAATTATAAACCTAAGAAATGTGTGATCTTATTTACTCATTAAGGGGTAAAACATAAGACAAACAAATAAAATCGACATATGTAATCCCAAATAATATCATAAATTATTAATCCTAAAATGATTGTATATTTCTGATAAAACAATAAAAAAAACTAATGATAATGGTCATTAGATTATTATATAGATAATGGTATATAACTAACATTGATCATAGTAATTTGGCACATACAAATCTTTCCTGAGTATTCAATAAATTAATATTAAATCATTTTAGATAAATATACAATATATATCACAACTATACTCCCCATATAACTGTAATGGTTTAGTAGTAGTAGAGACTACAAACATGATCAACTTAATTCATGAATGATTTTAAAAAAACTCTCAAAAAGTTATTCTCACATATTATCCTTTATAAAAATATCCAATGTAATATCTTTATTCATAATATGTAGAAATATAATCAAAATTAGAGGTGGGTTCTGATAATGAAGAATGATAAACATGTGGGACATTAATAAAATATCATACAAGATTATAAAATAAGAATATAGAATGAGAGATTTATTATAAAAAATGAAATTCATACCAGAATAGTGACATATTTTAAATCATGATCCATATCCAAATATGCTGGAATAATAATAGATATGATCCATTAGAGTCTGAAATCATCAAAAAACCATCATGGTCCACGAGAGAATATCATAATCATGAGAATAAATCGTAGGAATTTGGAATAATCATAAATATATAAAACCATTTTATTAGTTAAGGTTCACTTCTCGGATCATCATATCATTGTGTACATAGTCCCATCATTGATTGGGTTTACTTTTTTTTCTAATTTAAATCATAGTGGATTGAGTCAGGTATAAGATTATGTTCACTATGATTTCAATTTGACTATATCACATTAGATAGAAATGTTTAACCAACTAAATTGAGGTCGATATAATTTTAATACCACCAATAAAAAAATTAAAACCCCATATATGTGTCCCACAATATTATAAAATCCTTAATCAATTCACCATAACATTATTAACTCATAGAAAATAATTGGGTTTTATATATATTTCATAATCTTGTAATCATACTCCGTATTGAAAAATAATATGGATAGTTTCATTATATTATATCCCTATTTAATCATAATCATATTTAATTTATTTTTGCGCATATATAAAGCACATTTATTAAATAATTAAATATATTATTTGAAAAAAATTGAATAAATCGTTTTCATTTTGTATATTTATGAAAAAATCATAAAAAATTGGTATATTATTTTCTTTTATAGACCATATATTATTGAATAATAATACTAATAATGAATAATTAACATGATGGAATGAAATTCCATTTTTTAGTAAAGATGAAAAAATTATTTTTACACATTAGAAAAAATTCAAATATAACATTTATGTTGAATATTAAAAAATTTCCTTTTTATTAATTTTAAGAGAATAAAAATATAGTTAAAAATTAATTTATATAATTAATTTTTAAAATAAAATAAATTTATTTAAACCTCTTTAATAATTGGTACATGCAAGATAAATATTCCTGGCCCAAAATAGGAAATAAGGTTGGATTTTCTTGGAAAAAAATTATTTTATGTTTTGACTAACAATGAGGTAAAAATAGGAAAGAATACTCTAAACCCCTATAAATAACAATAGTATGAGAATACATATGTTCTTTATAAGAGATTAGAAATTGTTTCCCAAATGGATATTTAAACATGAATAATTGATATTAATATCGATATTCAACGTAATCCCTTACCGAAGGTCAGATATGTTTTATACATGATATATTGTATTATATAATTAAAAAATATTTATTATTCATCTATATATACACCATATTTAATATTATCTTCATATATATATAATAAAATATTTCCAATAACCAATTTATTAATAAATGTCCCTGAAAATCAATATTTTAGTGTTAATTGTTTTTCTTTTAACCATGTTTTTAGTGATTACATATTTTCAAATTGGTCTTGGAATTATATTCATTGGAATATTTTTCATTTTATTTATTTCAAATTTATTAATTATATATACTTTAATAAAAATTTATGTAAGGTGGTGTTGAAAAATTTAATATATAACATCATGGAGGTGATTGTCTGCATATATGAAAATGTGATACTTTAATTATTCAATGAATGAAAGGAATGAAAATTAAAAAATATCATTTCTTTATTAAATCATAATTATATGATAAAAATCATATATATTAATTAAAACAATCAATATAATCATATGTGAAAAGTGGTGATGGAAAAGGAATCTTATTGTATCATGGAGATGGTAGTCTATGCATACGCATTAACAACACTTGCAGTTTTCATTGGATTGAATAGATAAATAAAATTATTATAAAATTTATATAACAACATTTAATTTTTGTAAATATATTTATTCAATTATATTAAATGGTTTTTTAGAATATTTTGATGAGATGGGGTAAAAATAAACATGAAATAGATATGTAAATAAAATTAGAACATCTTTCTGTATCTTGATTTAGAATAAAGCATGATACTTCATAGGATTTTAGTTTAATGTAAATTATACCTATATGACATGGGGTGTAATTTTGGAAAGTGATTTGTATTGGTCATGGGTGTGAATGTTTCCCCAAATTTCATGATGAATTGAGTATCAAAGTTTCCATTTCATAAGTGATGGGAGTGAAAACCTTATAATTATTATAAATTTTAAAACATACTTAAGTTTATATCATTTCAAAGTCAAATAAAAAAAATAAATTATTATAATATATGGTTTTGTAGTGGAAAATACACTCATCCAATGAAACTAAATATAAGGTTTATTGGAATAATTATGGCCTTTACATTTATTTAAACTCTTTTAAAACATTTTTATTGTTGTAGTGGGGGAAAATTTTAACAATGTAACTTATTTTTATGATCATAAATGAAATTGAACATACATCCATATATATAAATTATGATTAAAAATATGAAATAAATTTTATAAAACTCAATTTCAAATTGTTGTAGAAATTAATTCTAATATCTGTGCAAAGAATACGTAGTGCCCATTTAAAATATAACATGTTTTTTGAAGAATAATTTTTTTTTATATATTAATTCGTAAAAATAATTAAATAATTGTTAATTTATTTCATTGAATTTATTTTATAAAAATTAAATCAAAATAAATATGTAATAGTGATAAATTAAATTTATTAACATGTAAACACAATATCTGCGTAAAAATATATTTATTATAATTAACTCTTATATTCCTATAGATCATTATATATTAATTTATAACCATTTGATAATAAAATCACTAATGATCACACATTTTTTATAATTTGAAAATAATCTCTTCCCATTATATTAATAATTAAAATAACAAAAAATTACAAATTAATAAAACATGTAATAAATAATTTTTTGAAAATAAAACATTTTTATAAAAAATAATTACTTGATTAAAAATCATAATAATTTATCAACAAATAAGTTGTTCTCCAACCCCAGATAGCCTAGATCTAGTGTCTAATACTATTTCATTTTCAGGATTACATGGAACCAAATCTCAAAGTAAAAATAGTTTGATAGTATTGTTAAAGTAGATATATAAATGAGAAAAGAATGTAATAAATAAAACATATATGGTTTTCTTATTTCTAAATAAATAACTTCAAAGGTAAATTTATTCAAACAATTGAATCCTTCCATATAATTAATATTATTACAACTAAATTTCTGTGGAATAAAACATAATAAGGGTGAGTAAAAATGTTGAGTAAGTGAAAAATACAACATAAGTCACAAATAATCAATGAGAATAGTCAATGTAGCAAGGTAAATAACTACAATAATATTCCAATCAAAACACTAAATATAAAAAAATATATATGGAAATGTAATAAACCAAAAAACATTCTATTTAATTAATGAACTATAAATGAAAAGTATCCATATATATTTTGACACAAGATCTCATGGATGAATAATAACTGAAACTAAATTAGAAAAATGATTAATTATTTGATTCCATAATTCCTTGGTACATGGTAGCTTTAATTTCAAGACATTTCACAAGATTATTAACAACATATGATGTAAAAACCCATATAAGATGGTTATCCAAATGACTCAACCCATGAGACAAATGATGCATCAACAGGCTATCTATAATCGTGTCTCTCTCGTGTTGTACAAGTCCAAAAACATTTCTCATATTGAGTAATCAAAACAAATAATATGCATTATCAAATAAACATTTTGAATAAATAATAAATAATTATAAATATTTCAACAAATAATCAAATAATAGTAAATGTATGCACAATATGTAAAATGGTAAATTGTTATGCAATAGTAATTCCCATGATAGATGATTTCGGTAATTAATGGAAATTCAATTATCATAGGAGATTGGATATTTCAATGGGATTTCAAAAAATAAATCAAGGGTATAAATATAAATATTATCATTGTAAAAAAATCAATAAAAACCATCTATGGGAGATTAATGATGTTATCAATACAATATACACCATGAGAGGTAAAATAAAATTTTTTTGTCGTTGAGGAATGGAAACATTATGAAAAGAATTTTTCAGAACAATCTTGAGAAAAATATACTTTTATTATAAAAAAATATTTTGAAAAACTATTTCCTTGATTAAATCATTTTAAAATATGTTCTTCCAAAATTAACCTTTAAATCATGAAAAGAAATCTTTAATGAAATTATGTCTAACAAAATTATACAATTAGTATTAGGTAAAAAGAAAATTCCTTTTGTATAGTTAAAGGATAGAAAAATGCCTTGTTCGAAAAGTGCCAAGAAGATTTAATTGAAAACATTGTTTAATAAAAAATGGTAAAAATTTCTTTGAAAAATAATTTAGAAAAACGTTGATAATATATTAATTAAACGTTCTTTTTTAAAGAAAATAGTTTTCAAACTAAATTGGAAAATAACGCCGGGTTTTCTTAAAATAATTTTTAACATATTTTGAGTATGAAAGAGTATAAAAATCGCACTAATACTTGAAAAAGGTCACGAATGTCTAGAGTGTAGGAATATTAAAGGTTTTATTGAACAATAGTAAAATAATTTCCTCAAATTTAAATAAAATTAAATTCATTGGTGAGGAATATTATTTTTTGAAATTCCAAAGCGTCCCATACCACATTGATGTTTTTAAAGCACAAACCAGATGAAGGAATAATAAAAAATGAAATTATTAAATACCTTGAATATAATTTAATTCCAGATATAATGTATAAAACTTTTCAGTATATACACTACACAAAATGTGTAAGTGAAAAACATGACATTTATCACACGGATGTCAAGACTGAGATGATAATCCCTTACCATAATCTTCCTTTGGATGTGTGTTATTTATACTCATCTATAATGGTTCAAAATATGTTAATAAATTATAAATTTACCATACTAATTATTACAATATCATATATTAACTTCTTACAATATTTTATTACCCTCTTGTTAATACTTATTCAATATTTTAACTAGTTCAAGTGTTAATTACCTAGTTTATTCAATTTTGTGTTGACATGTTACATATTGTTACTATTTACTACATCATGATTTCATCATATATAGAATTTAAATCATGAATTAATTATCTTAAATATTGAGTAAATATATATATTTATAATAGTACATTGTATTTGGATATAAGAAGTGAAGTGCACCGTTCATTGAGATAGTAGGTCGTACGTACTCATGAAAGCTAATTTTATTTCATTGTCATATTAAAATAATGAAAAATAAATAATAAATATGTATATATTAATTTTTGGATCATATGTATGTTATATATGTGACATTAGTTTATTAAAATCATCCTTAATGTGTTCCATGTATTTCATGAACGAATCACATCACTTCGAGTGGGCGGTAGTCCACACTTCGTGAAATGGTTTTATCATATTAATAAAAAATGAAATTTATTATTTGTATATTCTATAAAAAGACTAAATAAGCATTAATAAATAAAAAATAGAATATATATATCATATATAAACTGATTTACATCATAATTTCAACCATGATATGTGGTAATGAAAAAATTAGCAATCATTTTTTTGTCTGACTGTAGTTCATTGTACACAGAAACAGTATGTTTGTTACCCATTAGATTGACGTGTGTGTATGTGTAGTTATAATACATTTAATAACAACATAATAGTATATATAGGTTATTTTTTGTTATATAAGCATCTAATAGTAATATTTTTGGGATTGATAATGGAAATGAAACTAGAGATCTTGGGAGAAAATATTACCTCATAATCTGGTAACTTCTTTTGGTTGGTTCCAGAAGGATTTTTGAATTAATTTATGCCCAAATAGAGGATAAAAGGTTTAGGATAGGGATTTTTGGAATCTATTTGGTAGATCATGGAATAAACTTTGTGTTTTGAGAGGTGTGATTAATAGGTAGAGGTGGTGTCCATTTATGGGGAAGGAAAAGGACTTGTTATTTTTGGAAACAAGATAGGCGTGCCCATGTTCTTACCTAAAAAAGTCATAAAAACCCAAAAAAAAAACTCAATTATTTTAGTTTAATGGAATAATTATTAGCATAAAATGTGTTTTGGACAGTTTTATAGTTCATTTAGGCTCCAATTTTAAAGGTTTAGTCCTCTATTAATCTATATATTACCTAAATAATTATAATTAATTTTTAATTAATTTCACTAATATTGTTGATAAAAAATAATTTCGTTTCTATTAAAATTAGAAAGTTCTATTATTCAAAATATGGAATCTATTTTTTTAAATTAAAATCACATAGGTGGCACAAATAATTTTAAATTTAATCATGCATTCGGGACAACAATGAGGGTTGTTAAGGTAAAAATATCTAATAGTTTTCTATTTTTTTATAATCAATATCAAAGTGAAATTTATTCCAATGAAATAAATTTTACTAACTGGTAAAAATATTTTCTAATTAATCTTTATAACAATTAAATGTGTAATTTAACTTTATAAATAATTTAGATGAAGAGGTAATTTTGAATTGAAATTCATTATTTTTTACTATTCATTATAAAAATGAAATGTTTCAGAAAAATGTTAAAAATTCACCCTAACCTAATTATTATGTATCTATTTAAAATATGAATGTTATTTTGAAATATTAAATCAATTAATGTTTCCAATTTTATATTTAAAATGGTTTCTCCATTAAAAGTGGGTAAAATTTCCATTATAAAAATATAGGTTTGTATGTGTAAAATAAGGATTGTTCTTATCTTATTCCTATCAAAACTGGTGGATGAATATAAAAAATATTTTAATTAGAATATAATATATATTAAATTAACATCATCCACTAATTGTAATTAATTTAATCTATTAGCTTAAAAAACTTTTTTAGAATAAAAATAGTTTTTTATAAAAATATTCACATTATTATCAATTGCATATTATATTCAGATTTATTTAATTTGAAACATATTATATCATTCTATATTTTTTTAAAACATAATTTTCATAAGTTGGTTATTAGTAGTTTTAGCTCCTAATTTAACAGCTCATGTATATCTCATTATATTTTAGTAATATATTATTGTTTGATAAAACTCGGTCTTACGTGTAACGTAAGCAATCGAATAATGTCTACCTTGTGTGTAATTCATGCTAACACATTGATTCCTGAATTTAAATATAAAAAAAATCTATTTTCAATGGTAAATATGTTATAATGTATCTATATATTATATTACCTTACTTAATTTGTGTTGTGTTTCATACACGCTATCGAATTCAATGTTATTACTTTATATTTTCAAAGCGTCACATTATCCCTATATTATTAAAATTGAATCCTTGTGATTTAAATGCAATAATTTAGATATTTTGTTTGATTATTCCTATGTTTCAAATCCCACATCATGATAAGGGTTCAAAAGTCATCCTCTGTTAAATAAATAATGTAAAATACAAATGTCAGATGGACAACCCTTTAACTAGGTCTCAAAGTAAGAAAACATTAGTGGAAAGTATAGATAAATACTTGAAGGAAGAGAGTAAATATTTATAGGAGTGATTGAATTAATCAATAAAAAACATGTGAATAATCAATATAAATTATATGGATTTAAATCCAAAAATCTGTGATGATTTTAGAGACCATCGTTTTAACATAAATTAATGTCTTTGGGATATATTTTATTTCTATGTCACTTTACTAATGTTGGGAAACTATTTTAAAAACTATAAATAAATGGATATATTATTTCATGATAGGTTTCAATTTAAATTTATGAATCCAAATTTTTTTATGCTTCGATCAAATTCCAATTCATTAAAAAATTAATTTTAATGCCTGAAGCACTAAAAGATCATTTTAGAGGATTATAGGGCCCATAAAAGAGTGAAATTTATAACTATTTATATTTTACTATATTCCAAAACCAATATGGTTAATAGATTAATCTCAAATACTAAAAATGGATACTAATAGTTCATCATTATCATTTATTCACAAAAAATTTATCTAGAAATAGTGACAAATTAACCAGGGAATTGTGTAGGCTAGTGGTTAGTTTGAAACCCTTATTATCCTTTGGTCATGGGTTCAAGACCCGCATTGTTGCTATATTTTATTGGTTATGTGTGACATAAAATATGTCCATTCCTAAAATCAAATAAATATTTATTTCAATAAAAATATATTGGGCATCATTGAAATATGTTTAAAAAATAAATATCCTTTTACTGCAGTTTTTATTACAACCAAAACAAATAAATACTCTATCGACTTATATTCATAATGGACCTTCCTTGGTCTAGAATTTTATCTATAATATCATTTCAAGTATTTCTAAATCACATCACCTTGTCTTAAATATAAAACACATTAGGTTAAACCTAGGTCCTTAATTTTTATTATCTATTTAAATTCATCATAATGGTTTCTAAATAATAGGTGAATTATCCGAAGCATATCCTCTAGGACTGTCAAACTAAGTGATCATTAAATCCAATTTTCATGTACTAGGTTACCCCAAGTCAGTCCTAGAATACATTAACAGAGATATTACTATGAGGTACATCTGTGCTAGAACCCCGTCTACCTGTAGTATCCATAGAGGGATATATTTCTAGAAATACCCACATAATATCTACCTTAACAAAATTCTAGGATGTTATTTTATACTTATCCTAAAATTCTACATTATATTTATGTTCTATAACCTATTTATTCCTAAATCTAGTTCCCAAGGATGTTACTAAAAATCCTTTGATACTAACTATATTTCCTTGACCCTAGATATCCCAGATCTAGTGTATGTTACTATTAAATTTTCATGATTAAAAGGTATCAAATATCGAAGGAACAAGTGTTTAGTAGTCTTGGTAAACTAGATACATAAGTGAGAAAATAATACACTAATTAAAACACATATTTTTTTATTCATTATAAATAAATAACTTTAACGGTAACTTTATTCCATCAAATGAATCCATACATATCTTTCATCGAACTCTCATTTGATTCCTAGGGAAAGAAACATACTAAGGGTGATCTAAAATTCTCAGTAAGAAATAAATATAGGTGAAGAAATGAAAAATAAATAATAATAGTCAATCTGTGAAGGTAAATAGCTATAAACACATTCCATTAATATAAACATATAAGGAAAAATCAATATGGTAAGGTATGAAACCGAAACACATTCCATTTAATTAGTGAATTGGAAATATAATGTATCCATTGATTTGTCTATATAAAATCACATGAATGAATAATAACTGAAACTAAATGAGGGTAATGATTAATTATTGGATGTCATGTTTCCTAGGTACATGGTAAATTTTTTTTCAAGAACATTCACAAGATGATTTATAACATATAGGGTTAAACCTCGTCTAAGTTGCATAGCCAAATGAATCATCCCATGATACTATTGATGTATTGAGTGGCTATCTATAATCGGGCCCCACCCATGTTGTAACAGTCCAAAACATTCCTAATATTGAAGAATTAAAATAAATAATATGCCTTATCCAAAACACGTATGGAATAAATATTGTGGAATTATCAATACTTCCACAAATAATAAAATAACAGTCAAAGTAGATATAATATGCAAAATGGCATATGGTTTAGGAAATATTAATATCCATGATAGATGATATAGATAATTAAGGGAAATTCATTGATCATAGAATATGGAATATTTCATGGTGATTTAAAAAACGAATCAAGGATGTGAATATTAATAATATCGTTATCCAGATCAATAAAAATCATCCATAGTAAGATTAAGGATTGTATAAATACAATATTTCCCATGTGCAGTAAAATAAAATGTTGTTATCATTGAAGAATAAAAACATTATAAAATTTAATTTTAAAAAAATTCTTGGGGAAAATACGTTTTATTATTAAAAAAATTTTCCAAAACCTTTTCATTGAAAATAATTTTTGAAAATATATTATTTTCAATGTATCATTTTAAACATGAAAAGAAATATTTTAATAAATTATTGACGGAAAATAAATACAAGATATTTGAGATAAAATGAACATTCCACTTTCACGGTTAAACGTTAGCAAGGTGCATTGTTCAAAAAACAACATTATGATTCCATTGAAAGAATTGGTAAAAGACAAAAAGGATAAAAATTTATTTCCAATTAAGTTTAAAAACAATTTTGAATTTTTTTAATCAAACATGTTTTTTAAAATAAAATTGGTTCTCCAACTAAAGAGGGAAATAATGTTGGTTTTTCTTAATTCAATTTTTAAAACTTTTGGCATATAAAAAAGTGGAAAAATGGTAAAAATACATGAAAAATACATGAATTTAAAAATGAGAGTAAATTTAATTAATTCTTAAAAAATGGTAATATAATTTCCTTGAATGTAAATACCATTTAAAATCATTAATGTTATTGGTGAGGAATGTAATTTTTAAACTTTCCAAAGTGTCCCACACAACTTTAAAACATTTAAATTCAAAAGAGATAAGATGTTATAATATTATATGAAATTATTAAATAACATGAATATAAATAAATTCATGATATAATATATAAAAATGACCATTAGATACACCACATAAAACATGTAGTTGGTGAACATGACATTTATCTAATAGATGTAAAAAGGGATCTTAGAATCCCTTACCTTAAACTTCATTTTTTTGTGTGGTTTTTATCATCATGTATCATGGCTTAAAATATTTATATAACTTATAAAAAATCACAATAATGCTTATAATATCCTATATTAACGTCTTATAATATTTTATTTCCTTTTTGTTAATATGTGTTCATTATTTTAACTATTTTGGCTCTTAATTACCTAGTTTTCTCAAGTATATTTTGACTTGTTAATTGTTGCTCCTATTTAATAGACCATTATTTAGATATATCAAAAATTTTAACATTGACTTAATTATATTATATATTTGTTAAATATATATTTGTAATAGCCCATAATATATTGAGATAAGAAATGAAGTGCATCGTTCATGGAGACAGTAGATAATACGTACAAATGAACGGTACTTTCATTCCATCGTCATATTAAAAGAATAAAAAATAAAGTATAAATGTTTATATAATAATTATAATTTAATATATATGTTAGATATGTTACATAGGTTTATTAAAATCATCCTTAATACATTCCATGTATATAATTAATGAATCACTTTACTTTTCATGTGTGGTAGTTGACACTTCTTCAAACGGTGTTATATTATTAATGAAAAATGTGAATTATTAATGATGTATATTATAAATGGATTATAAAAGTATACATATATAATAAATATCAAATATATAACATATATAAATATTTTTTTCATCATAATGTCCACCATGAGAGGTGGAAAATGAAAAATGAACAATCGTCATTTTCTGAGTCAGTATATCATCGTACACAGAAACCGTACATTCATTACCCATTAGATGGATGTGTGTGTAAGTGTAGGTAAAAAAACATAGAAAAACAACATATTAGTATATTTAGGATAATATTTTTTATAAAGTCATATAATAAGAATATTTAATGGGTTTGAGAATGGAATTGAAACTAGTGAGCTTGAGAGAAGGCATTACCTCCTAATCATGTATCATTTTTTGGTTTGTACCAAAAGGATTATTTGAATTGATTTATTCCAAAATGGAGTATTACAAGACTTGGGGGGGTATTTTAGTAATCTATTTAGGTAGGTCTTGGCTGAAAATATGTGATTTTAGAGGTGTGAGGAATGGTGAGTGGTGGTTTCCTTTTATTGGGATGGAAAAGGAATCACGTTGAATTTTTGGAAACAAGCTAGGTCTAAACAAGTTATTACCTAATAAAAGTCATTCCAAACTAATAAAAATTAAATAATTTATGTTTCATGGATGAATTATGAAAATAAAATTGGGTTTTGACAATTTTCAAGGTCATTTGATCCATTAACATAATGGTTTAGTCCATTATTAAGCTTAATCTTTCCATAATAGTTATAATTAATTTTAATTACATTCAATAATATTTTTCGTACAAAACAATTTTGGTCTTGTTATAAAATATAAATTATGTTGATTAAAAATATTAAATCCAGTTTTATAAATTCCAATCATAAAAATGCTTGAAATTGTTTTAAATTTAATCCTGCATGCGAGAGGACAATGCCTGTTTTTAATGTAAAAATGACCAAAATTTCACTTTGATTTTATAATAAATTTCAAATATAAATTGATTAAAAAAAATTATATTAATTTATAATAATATTATATAATTACATTTTAAAACCAATTAAATTATAATTTATCCTTATATATAAATTATATAATAAAAGAGTTTTGAACTAAATTTCAGAATTATTATTTATTCATTAAAAAAATGAAGTGTTTTAGAAAAATATAAAAAATTCACCATAAACTAATTATTCTGTTTCTATTTCAAAAAAAAAGTTAATTTTGACATATTAAATCAACCAAGTTTTCGAAATTCATATTTAAAATGGGTCCCCTATTAAAAGGTGGTAAAATTGCCTTTATGAATATACAAGGTTTTATGAGTAAAATAGGGCATGTTCTTAACTTATGCCTATAAAAACATAATGGATAAATATATAAAATATTTTATTTAGTATATAATATATATATATTACAATAATATCAGCCACTAATTTTAATTAATTTAATCTATTATCATAAAACAACGTTTTTATCATTACAATAGTTTCCTATAAAAATATTCACATTATATTAATTTTCTTCTTATATTCGTTTATAATTAATTTGTAAAAAAATCATTCATTATATTTATGTATAAACTATAAATTTCATAAGTTATTTATTACTATTCATAACTACTAATTTACCAGCTAGTTTATATCTCAATATATTTTAATAATATATTATTGTTCGATAAAACTCGGTCCTGGGTCTAGCGTAAGCCATCGAAGACTGTCGTTCATGCATGTAACAAAAATTAACTAGGTGTTTAGGGAATTGAAATATATAGAATATATTTTAAATATAATTTTTTTATAAATTATCATAGTAAAATATTACCTTACACGCATGGTGTTGAGTGTCACACACGCAATCGAATACAAAGTCCTTACATTATATTTTTGAGGCATTGGATATTGTATGAATATTATTACATAATTTTATTACATTAATTTTATTAGTTTTTCTATATATTAAGATACATAATTTTATATTTTTAATATCAAATTATTCACTTATGTAGGAAGTTGGGTGCGTCATTAGCTATCAGAGACATCAAATTTATTCTTGGAATATATATTATAAAATATTATGGTGGTAAATCATAAAATATTATAAATACATCACACATGATATTCTATTCTTCAAATATAATTAGATAAGGATATGTTTCCTATATTACCACCTTAGGTTTGAATGTTTCTTCTTTTAATTTTATATTCTTCCTGAGAAACATTACCATGTGAGTGTTCCAATTTCGTATCACTTTTTCTCTATAATGAATTAATTCTACCCACTACTCAACATAAGAGGTATCATGATCAAATTGAATATCCTTTATGTTATATAAATTTTATTGATATGGAATGTAATTTTTTAAAATATATACATGGAAATAATCATGAACATAAGAATGGTTTAGTCGAAGAACTATTGATAAACTATAATCATGATATGATAATGAATCTCATTAAAACTGATATATCCATGGTTTGGCTTACCATTCATTCCAAATCCCATAAACATAATCCTAGAAGATAGCCACAGTTATACCATCCACAAAACATAAAAATCAAGATGTCATATATGGTTATCAATATAACTTTATTGTCAATTATAAATTCTATAATATGATAATGAATTTCTCTAAATTTCACTAAAATTCTCATAAATTGCTATGTTCCCAATAGTTTTCACTGTCAAATTCAACCCTACCATGGTAGAGTTATAAAATTATTACAATAGAGGTTATCATAAGGATAAATATAAATTTTCATATTAAAGATATTTTTGATTAAAAATTTATCTAGAGGATGGTGTTGATACAAGAGTCCATTAAAATCAATAGAGAATCCTCTAAATGTATCTTTTAGGTATTAATTATTCAATCAGACCGACCATCTAACATATGAAGATATCAAGTGATAATTTTTATCCTCAAATTTAATTATTTCTAAATACATCTCTAATGAATCATGGTAATCCTTAGATTTAAATTATATATGATTGATATTATTACTACATTCAACAAGACCATTTAACATATATCCTCGTAAGTTGATCATGTGAGAAATATTCTTTAAAATTAATGAAATGTTATGAATTTTTTAAGCAATAAATTACAACCCAAATGAAATTATATAATTTAGATATCTTGTTGACTCTTATGAAAAAATGCATGGGTAATTTTCTCATTTACATACAGATATGGGTACTCTATGATTCATCCTCTCATATATATTATATTTATCCATAATATGCCAATATAACCAAAAACAATATACATAATCTGAAATGTATCTCATCATGTTTTCCCACAATAAATTATCATTGATATTTCTATAAATCATGTGGATTTGTAGATAGATAATGAATGATATGTTATGTGATTCATACAATAAACCTTTCTTCATTATTGATATTGATGTGACACATATATGGTTCCTACAACTAATCATTTCCTCACTATCATAATTGATTTCTTGAACATTTATTATATTCATAGTTAGATACACATATTCGTTATGCATTTAATTATTATTATTATAAACAGAAGGATGTATATTCATCTGATTAATATTGGATTTAGTCCTTTCTACAATTATTTAATTATCAATACCCAGTAAATACTTTTTTTACTAGTTCTATTTCAGTAATCATCATCGAAATGAGAGTATAGTCCTAATGAATAAATGTAACCACCATCTCATTCTACATTAAAACACAACATATTCCCTTCTTTGATTCATTAATATATATCATAAATCCTTCATCACTAATGTGTATTATGAGAACAAGTGCATTTACCAAACTTCTCTTTATTTCTTTGAAATTATATTCATATTTATCATTCCATGTGATGATGGATCCATTTCATAAAAATTGGTTAATGGATTTGGTAGTTGTTATAAAATTTTCACAAAGCATTGATGGTATTTAACCTTTCAATGAAAACATTGGATATCCATCACCATGTTTTGGGGCCAATGAGAAATATTATTTATCTTGTAAGGACACAATGATATTCAATAAAATTTAATTACAATTCCCAACAATGATTATTTTTATTTACTAAATTAATAGATCATAAATTAAATATACACCCTATATTTTCTAAAGGTATTAAACATAATCCTCAAGTGATCTTCATACTATTATGTGCTCTTATATTACATATCACTGAAATCATTAAACAATACCATAAACTAATCAATGTAAACTCTAAATATTTTATTCATTTAAACCATGTATATGGATGAGGATCCAGTAATTCCAAATGGAATCACTAAATATTTGTAGTGTATGCACCTCATATGAATGTCTATATTGTGTATATTCTATCATTTTTACCATTAACTAATGATAAATTGATCAAAGATAAAACATTGAAAATATTGATCTCCTAATATTTGATAAGAAATTATTCAATATACGGTAGATGATACATATCCTTTATTGGAATCATATTAAATTCTTTATAATCAATTTAGTGGCACATTGATCAAAATATCATTTTTGAAAAAATTGATGATTTACCCCATGGAAAACCATAGGGATGAAATTATTTATTATCTATATTCTCATTTAGTTTTTTCTTAAGATCATGAAAGTCAACCAACGACATTATATAATTGTTATTTTAAAAACTTGTAGGTCCATGAATGTATTATATTGAAATATTAACTTCAAAATTGTACGTATGAATAGGGAAATCATCAATAAATATAATGAAATATTCCAAAATAATTAGTTAATATTCAATATTATGTTTCTATAACATCCCAAAACCTATACTCTCAGATCTGGTGCAAGCATTATAAACATAAAATTTTGGATTTGATACTGATAATTGAAACAGAATTTTTTTCCCTACAAACCTAACAATGTCAAAATGTATTGCTATATCACTTAAATTCTTTAGGTATTTTCAGTTTTAGTGTTTTTTATAATTATAAAAAACCCAACATAAACAAAATCACATTTTGTTAAATGATCATTTCTCCCACTTAAACCATATTTTGGTCATTTTACATTAAGTTATCTTTATAATCCATATATAATCCCTTATATAAATAATTTGTTAAACCTCATTATTTATACCCTATGGAAAATGAAACATAAGACTAGTGATCTCAAATGATTGGTATGTTAAACCATAATTATAAAAAAATGGATGTCATCAATGAGCATAGTGGCATGACGACACAATCAAAGTGCATGAATTTATAATTAAAATACTAATACCTATGAATAAATTTATCATAAAATATGAAAACATGGAATAAGGAATTTAAAAATAAAGAGTTGTAACAATCAATGTCACGAACCAACCCTGGTTGACCCTGAACTGGTCTCCCATGTCGGTCTACAGTATGGCCCAAAGGGTGTTCTCGATCCCCATGGGATTAAAATTATTGTTGAGCATCAAGACTAACCATGTGGGAATTATTTCAGTCCAAAAGAACTAGTATAAAATAAGATAAACAGATCACGCAGATAAAAAACCACTGATCATATACAATACTCAACATGTCTAAATAAAAAAGTGTCTAAATAGAAACAAATTAGAACTGAAAATAAAACAAATGTAATAAAAATGCTACCATCCGAATATCCACATGACATCAATATAACCTACAACCATATGTCTAGACTACTCCACCCATGAGCATTTGAATCATGAACCAGAGCAAAAAAGAACATGTAAATAAAAAGATAAAATAGGGTGTGAGCTAATAGCTCTATAGGTAATCACCATAGAATACATGTGTTTCCTTTACCAAAAACATTCCATCAATGCTATTTTTAAAAATAAAATAATAAAAAATAAGTTTTTTCACATTTGAACAAATATATAAACTTTTACCTCTTTCCAAAATCACTACATGTTGCACCTTTGATTTCAATCCGAACTATCATTTCAAAACCAAAAAACAAGCGGTCAATACCATGATATACTATATATAAATTAGTTTAGGATGAAACCAAAATGAAACCAAAATGAAACTGGAATATACAATAGATAAACCATGGGATTTTCTGAACGTTCTTAAAATCCCCTTGTACATACTCGGTTTAGAACCACATTTCAGTGTATGGTGAAGCCCATAAATCAATAAACATTGGCCTCCCTAAACTGACAAATCATGTGGAACATCCCACTAAGCCTATCGGCAATCTTGGGGTACCAACCCATCGAATCAAGGTTGGTCAACAACTATCACTAAATCCCCAAAAAGATGCTCAGGAACCAATGGTAGAAATAGATAAACTGTGTAAGTAGGAGGCCTTGCACGTATAACTCACCTTACCTGTCATCACTACACTCATCTACCCCAAACATGGACATAACCTATAAAAAAACCCGTAATAGATAAATCCTAGATTGGGGTTCTCTGTATATATATACATGCATACATCAGATCACAAAAAGTTCCAACCCAGACATCACGTCATAAAAAAATTAAAACCATTCTATAAAAATATGAAAATTGAAAAACGTTGCTTTAAATCCCATGTTCTAATAAAATTTCATGAAATTATTTCTAAACATTGAGGATGTACCAATTCTTATAAAGCATGTCAAATGGAATCTTAATCCAAACATCGACCAAGGCTTATTTCTAACTACCAAGCATTGAAGTTGTTTTTAGTTTTCATTTAAACCCACCATTTTAAAATTACACAACGGAACCAATATCATTTGGAAGCCAACAGACCATTCAAGAAACCAAGTCTATCTTTATTTCAAAACTATTAAAAAAAATGAACAATACACTAAAAAATTCAAACGATACCCACGATATACAAACCCAATGCATTTACCGAAATGTATCCAACTATTTTTTATAAGTGACATAAAATACCACATTCACATTATAACTTTCTAGAATTTGATGCCAAACAAGATTTTACTCCAAATCCAATTTTTTCATAAAAAAAATATAAAATATTTTCAACACACTTGGGAGTGCCAAATATGATTTTAACCATTAGGGAATCACTCAATTTGTGAAACACCTATCAAGTCATAATTTCCCACACCATTTTAAAAAACACAAATAATTTGAAAACTCATAGAACCATTTAATAAAAACAAACTTTTTTCATAATGTTAACATAAAAAAATAAAAATTAATAAATAAAATGATTTTATGAGCAAAAACATCCCAAATCATCCAACTTAACTATTTAAACAAAAATGAAATTTAATCAAATTCAATTGGATAAGCATACACATGGGCATTGACAAAAAATATTCTCAAAACCTATTTTTAGTAAATTATACCATCAAGAAGACACAACCATGAACATAAGCATAAAAATTGTGTGAAATATAATTAAAAATAAATTGAAACACAATTAGTCATTAATTAAACACATTTAGCATATCCAAATATATTCATTACAATAGTTTCATGTTAAAAGCTAATTTTAGAAAATTAAATCATCAATAAAATACCACAATAATTTAACTAAAGAATTTATAATGATGTGAGTCATATTTCAAGAATTTATTAATAATGCACAAGCATCATATGGATTTAATTTTTTAAAACAGAATGGAAACAACTACCTCAAAAATGTGAGATTGTGATAAAACATAAATTGAAGGATGAATACACTCTAAAAGAGGATCTGTACACCCTAGAATCCAAGAAAAATGAATGGAACATCAAACCTAACATTTAGGTCAGCCAAAGTATTTTTTTAAATACGTTTTTAAATAAAATATTTTTAAAAAAAGACCTAGGTTAAATGTTTTCATAAAAATAATCTCTAATGTTGGCTGGGTAGTTGCTGGATTTAGGCTTTGGATGAAAGACGGTAACCCCTTTGTCGCCTTTATACTAAAAAATTTACTATTTGTTTGTTTTAGAATTTTTTATTTTTATTTTTATTATTTTTTTGTTTTGATTAAATATATATATATAAACAAAACAAAACAAAAATAAAAATAAAAATAAAATTTTCAGTCGAATTTATCTGCTATTTAAAATCCAGCAGTATTGCCATTATAGCAGTCTAGATTCTGATAGACGTTCTCACCCAGGGCTCCCTTTTATAATAGATCTTTCCCTGGGTATCATTTTTCATTTCTGATATGGGAATCTGGTTCTCTTTTTCCTGTGCAGACCATTCCGAATTTCCGATGTGCGATTCTATTTCAAGTATGTGACTTTGAAACACTATAAAATATAAACTATAATACCAATATAAATGAAATATAAAACATGGATTATTCCTATAAAAATAGTTGAAAATAAAAAGAATTTCATAAAAAATGATGATAAAAAATTATTTATAGGCTTTCAAAACCACCTAATTGAAACTTAAATAGTTTCAAGTATGTGACTTCGAAAGCCTATAAAATATAAATTATGAGACAAAAATAAATGACACTTAATTCATGGATTAAACATATACAGATAATTGAAAATAAAATGAATTTCGCAAAAAGTGTTTATGGAAAACAATTTATATGTTTTTAAAGACAACCACATGTAACTTAAAAATATTTCAAGCACGTGACTTTGAAAGCCTATAAAATATAAACTATAAGACTGATATAAATGAAAATTAAAACATGGATTAAATATATAATAGATAATTTAAAATAAAAAGAATTTCGTAAAAAATGTTCATTAAAAATAATTTATATGCTTTCAAAACCACCTACTTGAAACGTAAAAATGATTCAAGTATGTGGCTTTAAAATACTATAAAATATAAAATATAAGACTAGTAAAATTTAAAGTTAAAAAATGAATTAAACATAAAATAAATTATTAAATTATTAAATTATTAAATTATTAAATTATTAAATTATTATTAATAATTAATTATATATTAATTAATTAGTAATTATTAATAATTAATTATATAATAATTAATTAGTTAAATTTTAATATAACTAGTTAATTAGTAATATAATTATTAATTATTTAATAATTAATTAGTTACTTAGTAAAATAATAATAATTAGTGAATTAGTTGTAGAATTATTAATTTTGTAATTTTTAATTAGTTAATTAGTAATTATTAATCATTAATTATATAGTAACTAATTAGTTAATTAGTAGTATAATTATTAATTATATAATAGTTAATTAGTTATTTTTTTGAGAAAGATAGAGTCGAGACCATTTTTATAATTATTTAATTAGTTATATAATTATAAATTATAATTATTTGTTATAATTATGAATTAGTATTTATTAAAAATTATTATATAATAATAAATTAGTTAATTGGTAATAAAATTATTATTTAGATAATAGTTAATCAATTAATTAGTAATATAATTATTCAGTATAATTATTAATTAGTAATTATTAAAAATTATTATATAATAACTAACTAGTTAATGTGTAATATAATTATTCTTTATAATTATTCGTTATAATTATTCATTATAATTATTAATTATTAATTATTAATTACTAATATAATTATTATTTATATAACTATTAATTATATAATAATTAGTTAGTTAATTAATAATTATTAATAATTAATTAGTTAAAAATGAATTAGTTAATTTGTAATATAATTAGTTAATTAGTAATTAAATTAGTTAATTAGCAATATAATTATTAATTATATTATAATTAATTAGTTAATTAGTAATATAATTATTAATTATATAATTTATAATTAGCTAATTAGTAATTATTAATAATTAATTATATAATAACTAATTATTTAATTGGTAATATAATTATTAAATATATAATAGTTAATTATTTAATTTTTTGAGAAAGATATAGATGGGGCCCTTCTTGTAATTACTAAATTAGTAATATAATTATAAATTATAATTATTCATTATAATTTTAAATTAGTATTTATTAAAAGTTATTATATAATAATTAATTATTTTATTGGTAATATAATCATTAATTATATAATATTTAAGTAGGTAATTAGTAATATAATTATTCATTATAATTATTAATTAGTAATTATTAAAAATTATTATATAATAATTAATTAGTTAATTAGTAATATCATTATTCATTATAATTATTCATTAGAATTATTCTTTATAATTATTCATTATAATTATTCATTATAACTATTAACTATTAATTGTTAGTTATTAATAAGTTAATTAATAATATAATTATCAATTATATAACTACTAATTGTATAATAATTAGTTAGTCAATTAGTAATTATTAGTAATTATTTATATTATTATTAATTAGTTAATTTTTAATATAATTAGTTAATTAGTAATATAATTATTAATTATTTAAAAATTAATTAGTTTCTTAGTAATAGAATAAATAATTATATAAAATTTAATTAGTTAATTATTAATATAAATATTAATTATATAATTTCTAGTCAGTTAATTTGAAATTATTAATCATTAATCATATAATAATTAATTATTTAATTAGTTATATAATTTTTAAATATATAACAGTTAATTTGTTAATTTTTTTAGAAAGATAGAGTTGAGGCTCTTTTTCTAATTAGTTTATTAGTAATATAATTATAAATTATAATTTTTCATTATAATTTTTAATTATTATTTAATAAAAATTATTATATAATAATTAATTAGTTAATTGTTAATATAATTATTAATTATATAATAGTTAATTAGTTAATTAGTAATATTGTTATTAATTATAATTTTTCATTATAATTAATAAATTTTAATTATTAAGTAATTATATTACTAATTAATTAGTTAATTATTATATAGTTAATTATTAATAACTATTAATTAACTAACTAATTGTAATATAATTATTTTTTAATAATATTAACTTAAAAATTTAATAATTTATTATATTTTTAATCCATGTTTTAACTTTAATTTATATTCGTCTTATAGTTTATATTTTATAGTATTTCAAAGCCACGTACTTGAATCATTTTTAAGTTTCAAGTAGGTGGTTTTGAGAGCCTATAAATTATTTTTTATGAACATTTATTACAAAATTATTTTTATTTTCAACTATTTTTTATATTTTTAATTAATTTTTTAGTTTTTATCTATATCGGTCTTGTAGTTTATATTTTATAGGCTTTCAAAGTCACGTGCTTGAAACATTTTATGTTTCATGTAGGTGTCTTTGAAAACTTTTATATTATTTTCCATCATCATTTTTTAGGAAATGATTTTTATTTTCAACTATTTGTTATATTTTTAATCCATGTATTATGTTTCATTTATATTGGTCTTGTATTTTAGATTTTATTGGTATCTAAGGTCATGTACTTGAAACTTTTTAAGTTTCAAGTACATGGTTTTGAAAGGTTATAAATTATTATTTTTCCTCATTTTTTATGAAATTGTTATTTATTCAACTATTTTTATATTTTTAATCCATGTTTTATGTTTCATTTATATTTGTCTTATGATTTATATTTTATAGTATTTCAAAGTCGCGTACTTGAAATAGAATCCCACATCGGAAATGCAGAATGTTCTATGCAGGAAATAGAATACCAGAATCTCCCATCAGAAATGCAGAATGATTTCTAGGGTAAGATCTCTTATAAAAGGGAGCTCTGGGTGAGAGCTTCTGTCAGAATATAGACTATTGTAATGGCAGTACTTCTAGATTTAAAATAGCGGATAAATTCTACAAAAATTTTAATTATATATATATATATAACAAAACAAAAAAAATGGTAATAATAATTTTAGAATCAATTTCATGAGTTTATTGAGAGATGTATCATAAGATATCAACATTGGAAGCATAATAATAAATAATCATGATAGAGAATGATCTTTTAATATAAGACACTTACCACTAAGATAACATTGAATTGTAATCTCCATGAATGAATAACATTAAATGAATCTTATATTATCATGAAAATGTGGATATTCATGATATAACTTTTAAATGTATTATTATATAAACCTCATTAAATAATATAGTTGTATAATATAACATACGTCTCAAAGAAGGAAAATTGAGACAAATAACCCTTACCACTTTGGTAACATAAAATTTTTAAAAACGGTGATAGAGAGTTCCTAAAATGGATATGTAAATCAATATAAATTTAATGATATAAATCAGGAAATAGATTCATGGGAATTATACATAACACACAATAAAAATAAGTGGTGAATATAAAATATATCTCACAAAAATAAAAGTGAGATGAGAAAACCCTTAACTCAAGATTGATTCATCTTGTATGTTATATCTCTTCCTGAATAAAAAACTTATGTTAATTATTTAATTACATGATTAAATTATTAAATTTTATTATTTCTTTTTTTGTCACTTATTATCATGTTATATAAAATTTCATAATAAATTAATGCAATGTCTTATGTTTTGACCATATTCTACATATGTGTCAAAAATGAATTTGAAAATTTGACTATGGTCAAAGTGGTCATTATAAAAAATATATACATGAAATAATCATTACATAAACATCATATTTATACATAGATCATAATTTTAATTCCAATCATGAAATATTGTTAGGTATAATGAACTAATGTTATAATCATATAGATGGTAGGTTGTATATATGTATGAGTGATGCTTCCATTATTCAATAATCATTATGAAAGAAAGGTAAGTAATATTTAATAATTATACAATTTCTATAATATAATAAATAACATAATATTTAATTATATATACTTATATATATATCATTCTTGTTATGTTATAATGAAAAAATAATCACATCTCTTTGTAGAGGTGGTATTCCACATGTCCACAAACAATAATATAATATTTTAATGATTGATATAAGTAAGTAATAATATTATATATTAACTTTCAAGAATTATAAATACATAATTAATATCATAATTATATCATTTATATAATATATATTCCTTATCTTTACCATTATCACCTTCCCTATAAATAGTTATTGAAAAATCAATCACATCGCTTCATGAGGTAGTAGTCCATCATCTACATGATCGATGTCATCATATCCCCCACAGAATGGAAATTAAAAGTAAAATTATATAAAATAATGAATCTAGAGGTATATTTATTTTATAAAAATCATATATATATAATTTATACCGATCATCATATCCAATTGTGGAAGGGAAAATGAAAAAAAAACGAACGACATCAGTTCACGATATAGTGGTCCACCGTACACATGAATGATGATTTTATACCTAATTTTATGGAAGTAAAGTTGGTTATAATTCATGAACTTATCATAAAAACAACCAATTATATAAAATATAATGATATTATTATATCATCATTTTTATTAAAAATTTAATTAGTTGTGGAATGGAAAAAACAAAAACAATCATTGAATAATGTTACCTATTCTTCAAGTATCCTCCTTGGGTTTTCACAAAAAAACTATCTGTTGTTGGATTTATTATCAAAATATGGATTTTTATATCAGGGGAAAGATGTTACAATTTTATGTGGGATATACATCACAGAATAAAATAGGTGACAATATGTGAAGAATCTAGGAGATGGGGAGGCCTTCTATAATTGAGGATTGGAATTTTTGTAAATACTCAAATAGTATTACGTAATGGGAGGTCACAAGAAATATATTATAATGTTTACCTTTATCTTAAATTTTATTTGATCATATGAAATAAATTATTTTCACATGAAAAACACATAAAATTTTTCTCTCAAATAAAATCATTAAAATTAATAGAATGAAATTAGAAACCCTTCTCAGTAACATAGAGCATGACATTCATAACCCATTTTAAACTCGTGCCAGAAGTAACTGGAGCCCAATTAAATCCCTAGGGAAAAACCTATGTTAACTCCCAAATAATTACATATTATTATATGGAACATAACCCAACTAATTTTTGAAATATCTCATCACGCCCATCATTTATTATATAACAGACTCATCTTGTTCTATATGGGCCACCCCATCATATAAGCCATAACATGATCACCTGTCACAATATGGGTCTTCTTATCCTATAAGATTTAAATTTCTCAACTAATGAAATATGTACCACACTATTTTGTAATTATTCAGTTCAATTATATGAATAAAACATTTTTAATTCTAGATAGCCCTTTTTAGTTTCATTATTAATTTTATCTCACTTATTTACAAGTTATATACAATTAATTAATCAATTAAGTTGAAGTTGGATGTTTTCACCGAATTCAGTTTATGTGTAAAAAACATTTATAGGTCCAATAATGTTAAGTAGGTCATTATTTATACTACTAAATAATAATCATCATGAAAATTATACAATATTTATACATCAATGATGCCTTTAATGTCAATCATGAAAATTGGTTATGAAAAATGAACCAATGATATAATGGTGGAGACGGTAAGTCGTACATATATATGAGTAACATTTAAACAATTGGATTATCATTATGGAAAAATTTAATTCATATTTTAGTATTAGATAATAATAATAATTAACTCATAAATAACATCATATTTAGTTATATATACTTATATATATTATTCGTTTGATGTAGTGATTCAAAATGTAATCATATATCTTTGGGGATGTGGTAGTTAACACGTCCAAAAACAATGTTATCACTTTTTAAGAATGTTAAAAGGTTAGGAATATAATGCTGATTTAATTTATTTCATATATATTCATTAATATTTTTCCTTATTACCTTTTATTTAATATGTTAGTGAAAGACATTTCACATATCTTTGGGAGGTGTTAGTCCTCTATACACATGAACGATGTTATCTCATCCCTTACATATTAGAATGTATAAAGTAATATATAAAATAATGAATCCATTAGTATAATTATGTAATTAATATGATATATAAAATTTGTATCTATAATTATTCAAATCCTTGTGAGGTGGGAATGAAAAAATGAATGACATCGGTTCGTGATGAGGTTGTCCTCCATACACAAGAATGATGATATTGTAACCCATTTGATGGAAGTGTGTGTGGGTGTATGTCATACCATTAACATAAAAACATATTAGTAAATTTAGGATACTGATGTTATTATATATGAATTTTATAATAATGATTTAATGGGGGTGTATAAAGAAATAATAAAAAAATTCGTGTTGATGGATGTTACCTATTATTTGGGTCACTTTTTTTGGTTTTCTCAATTGGACTTCCCTGGTTCAATTTATACTGAATGTAAGGATTACAAGATGGGAAGTGGTAATTGGATAATTTATTTTTACTATAAGTGTCGTATCCAATTGGTTTTAAATTTTTAAATAGAGGAGGAGCGATGGTGGCCTTCTATTAGTGGGGAGAGTGGAAATCTAGTAAATTTTTTAAAGATAGAATTTTGCCCTCATTTTTTTCTTTTAAAAATCCCCAAACTATGAAAAAATAGATTATAAATGGTATATGGATGGAATATGGAATTTTAATTGGTTTTCAACATGTTTTTAGGTAATTTGGACCCAAAATTTTAATGTTTAACCACTAAGTAAACTTGAAATTAACTTGATCAATTTAATTAACTATAATTGATTTCGCTAATATTTTTGGTGAAATACAAAATTTACATAAATATAAATTATAAATTTTGATGAATCCATACAAGGAATCAGTTTTTTCAAATTCAACTCACATAAATTAAAAAAAACTATTTAAATATTAATATAAAAGACGTGGTGAGACAATATGTTTTTACAAAGAGTAGTTTTAGAAAAAGAGGATTATTTATCAACAACATCGCTAATAATAATCATTACATAAAACTAAATTAATATTTAATGATATATAATGTATAAATTTCCTTTAAAACATTCCAAATTAGGGATTATGTTAATTAATTAAAAATTATAAACATTATTCATATTAAAACATTTCTTACGAAAACCTTGATATTAAATCCAATTTTTTTTACAAAAACCCAATATAAGGTTTATTCAAAAATAATTAAGCAGATTAAATATATATAACCAATATTAGGTTAAATATAAAAATATTAAAACAATATTGGTAATCTTAATTAACATAATTTATTAAAAATAAAGTACATTTATCAAAATCTGTATTTTCACTATTCTCTGAAAAAGAAATACTTTCAAAAGAAACATAAAATTACCCCCAAATATTATTTTAATATTTTAATTCCAAAAGATATATATTTTATAAAATTAAAATTTATTAATTTATAAATTAATTTTTTAAATAAACAATTATTAAAATGATTTTGTTAAAACAGTTTCCTTTTTTTATAAAACTACTTAATATTTATTATAAATAATATAAATATATAATTAATATAAATAAATATGAAAATGATTTATTCAATAATTTAATAGGACGTTACATAATTTCCCATTTTGAAAATTTTATCCTAAAAATTTTATTCAGTTATTAAATAAGTGGGGATATCTTTCCCTCATATTATTTTCATATTCCAATGTTGCCTCTAAAAACATGTGGGTTTTTCATAAAACCTTATGATGATTAATTAAATTATTTGACAATACATTCTCTCAATGGTCAAGAATAAATATTTTGTGTTGCTTATAAAATATTTTCCCTTCCAACAGAACATCTTCTGGGCTCAAAACAAGAGATAAATCAGACACATATTTCCTTAACATGGGAACTTGAAATATGTTTTGTTCCTAAGATAAAATATCGGGAAAAGACACTCTGTAGGTAAATGATCAAAATCTAACTAAGAGTCTATATGGTCTAATAGAACATGGAAACAACTTCCCTTTATTACCAAAATTTATCGTTCCATTCTATGAAGAAAATTTCAGAATGACCCTATCACCAACCTTGAAAAAAAGATCATTCATCATGTTTTATGCATAATGTTTCCTCCCACTCTGATTTATCCTCATCTATTGATAAATCAATATAACAATAATATTCATTTCCTATACCAACTATTTTTCCACTAACTTTCTTTCTCCAATGTCATACTAAAAAGATAATTTTCCACACTACATTCCTGAAAATTCCTGAAATGGTGCCATATATATACTGGAATGAAAATAATTATTATAAGAAAACTCAACAAAAAAAAGATAATAATCTAAAAATAACTACTAATATATTAGAAAATATTGATCCATATCCATCATGGTATAAATTGTACCATATGAAATTCAGTTAGATTATTCATGAAAATATACAGTAAAATTTAATTCTTTACCAAACAACTTCTAATGTGATTTCTAAAAATGGATGTGAAACTAAGATCACGGTCCAGTACAATAGAGAGAGGCACTCCATGTTACCTGAATATCTTCTTTAAATATAGAAAAAATAATATCTAAATATATTGTATCATGAATGGGAAATAAAATAGTAGATTTACTAAATCAATCAACAATATCTTGAATTACATTGTTACATCTTGGTGTCCTTGGAAATCCCCCCACAAAATTAAATTAAAATGTTTTCTCATTTCCACCTCGTCGATAGAAATGGTTGAATAATCCCATTCAGAAACTATAATTATACTTCAACCTATTGAAATTTCAAAAGATCCATGGTGAAGTTAGCAACATTACTTTTCATTCCATCCCACTAGTAATAATATTGATGGTCATTGGACATATTAGTGCAGCAGGATGAACGAAAAATAGAGAACTATGACTTTCAGTCAACAAATATTTCCTCAAAAAGGACCAAAAGGCCTATCTAATCTTATTCCAAGTAGTAATAAACATTTTCATCAACATTATATTTAGGTAAATTATCCTTACTAATTGATTCTAACCTTTCCCACAAATATTGATCCTCCTTCTAAGCTCTCTTAATTCTTTTTTGGAAAGATAAATAGACTAAAACGTAAAACAAAATTAAGTATGTCACTACATCTGAAACATCTTGGCTAAAATTCATAAAAAAATTAACTAAGGTGTTTCATTCCAAAGTTATCATGGTAAATATAACATTACTTTTTTTGACTTAATGTATCGACTACATTGTTTGATTTTAAATGATTATAATTATTCGTGCAATCATAATCCTTGATTAGTTCTATCTAGACTCTTGATATAATGTTCTATTATTTATAAATAAATTTATTCTATAATTTTTTTTATCATTTTATATTTTAAACATTACTCAAAAAAGTGATTCCTACACATTTTTTAACAAATATACACATTAGCTTATTTCAAATCTTGTGTAGAGTAATTGTAAGATCATGCATATTTATAAAGATTCATATATATAATTTATATTTAATATTTTTCCTTGTGTTCAGAAATTTTCATTTTGTTTTTACCTTGGGTTGTGTATGGGTGAAAATTGGAGAAAAATGAAAGAAAGAGGGCAGTGCACCTTTGGTGGATGGCTAGCCCTAATGATGTGCCATGGACCAAATTTTTTTTTCCACCCTAGATAGTGGGTATTTTCATAGCTAGTTAATGGTTTTTAAAACTGTTATCCCTATTAGTAGAAATCGTGCACCCCATAGAAGAGAATAATGTTTTGGCACACAGTTATGGGAAACTATGGACCTCAAGTAGAAAAATGTGTTTACAAAATTTTAATGCCAAAAAATTTATTAAAAAATTTAATAAACCCTCTTATTATACCCATAAACACCATACCTTAAACCATTAACAATTTCTCTCAATTAAAAATACAATCATCAGGATTCCATGGCCTTCTGACCTCCATTCATGGTGATTAAAAAAGGTATTAACATATCTACATCTCTCCGGGTTTTTAGATTCATCCAGATTCATCTATCATTCTTCTCTCATTTTTATAGGGTTATTTACTATTTTTTTGAATATATATCTATATTTTATTTATCAAGATATAGGCTTATATATTTAGATATATAATTAAAGGATGTTTATTTTTTTAATCATGGATTTAGGTTTTAGATCCGGATCTCAGGATACGTTGTTATTCTATTGAAATTGTAGGTTTCAGTTTGGTGATCAGTTGTCAAATAATTGAGTATGTTTTATATGATTAAAATCCCATATTATTGATTGAAATTATGTTTATGAAATTTTATAATTTTTATTTTATTTTTAATATTTGATTTCTTGATTGAATTAATAATGTTATAGAAATAATTAATTTCTGAAAATTTGGAATTGGGATATTGGGATAGTAGAACATGAATAAATAATTAATGATTCAATTATTAGATATTGAGTTAGTTAATTTGAGATAAATATTCAATAAATTAATCATTAGGTATTGATATGGTAGTTTTGGGATAATTAATTGATGAATTAATGATGCGATTTTGATATTTTAATATGAGATAATTAATTTTCAAATTCATTATGGGTTAGTGATTAATTAATTTTTGACTAAATTAAAGATATTTATTTGTTTAAATTATTTTAGAATTAATTATGTGAAAGCATGTGATAACTAATTTTTGGATTAGTAGTGAGACTGAGATGATTAATTAATTAAAGCATTAATTAATGGGATTGGTATGTTTGAATAATTTTTGAATTAGTAATGGAATTGATGAGGATAATTAATTGTTTAATTAAATATTTGTTGAATAATGGTCACATGGTAATTCAATTGTAAAGTTATAAATGGTAACATTGTCATTTTTTTGTGAAAAAATAAAGGGATCATGGGCATTCAATTGTGTGATGTATGAATGGTAAAATGGGAATTCATGTATAAATAAAAGAATGAGAACATGGTCATTTTATTGTGTGATGTATTATTGGAAACATGGGAATTTAAGAAGGAATTAAATAATGGTAATAAAAGACATATGAGATGTGAAATCTCCAAGTCATTTTTTGGGCTCCAATATGAGCTGAAGAAATTGTTGAGGTACAGGTGTATATGAGAACCCAGACTATTATGTTGTCTAATAATGATTAGTTGATAGTGTGAGTACTTTATATTTATGCATTTTTCATTATTATTTATACAACTTCATACACTATTATTCGACTAGATATTATTTTAGACATCATTCGTGGTGGCCAACTGAGTTGTACTCACATCTTACTCGGCTTTCTTGATCGGTACCTCATTGTATTTGATGTTTTCAAGACAATATATGGAAAATATGCCTATTTTATCTGACTGATTTGGTATATATCCTGAATAGTAGAACCATATGTGGTTTTGTACCAATTTGGGAGTTTTTTGTTTCATTAATACTAGGTTTTTCCTATTAACACATGAACCGTACTTTGCATTCCATATCTACTATTTTAATTTTAGATATTGTATTTCCCTCTTTGGGCATCATGTGATATTGGTATTTCTCTAGTTTCAGTTATATTATTTGTCTTTTTTTAATTTATTTTTCACTACTATTTAACAATTGAAAATAGGGTATAGTATCCCCATGACTTATATGAGACCCTTACTGCTAGTTAGAAACCTTTGGAATATAAGGAGTTGTGCTTGATGTCACGTTCTGGACCTAATCGGGGCACCAATGTGTGGCACCCAGGTTAGGGTGATACAAAGTGGTATCTGATGGGTTATTTATTCTTTTTCATTTTGCTTGCTATTTTGGAAATTAAAAAAGGATACTAGGAAGATTTGGGACTTGGTTATGTGATTATGCATGGGATTTTCAAACCCATGTAAGGGGGGAAAATAATGTACCCATGGTGGGATTGTTGTTATTGATGTTTTCTGTTATAGTTAAATATAATTTTACCTTGGCTGAAACACGTGTTGTGTGATGTGATTATTGTTTCTGATTTTTTTTAGTATTACCCCATGTCCCAGTATTGCGTGAGAGTTGAGTTATATGAATCCTTCTAGGAACTCAAGATTATTATGAAATTTATCTTTTTAGGAACGCATGGGGAAATGAGTTTTGGGTAAGTTCTTGTACTTGAACTATTTTCCCTTGATTGTGAAATTGGAATTAAAATGGTGGCTAAAATAAAATTGAAATGTATTTTAAAATAATGCATGAAACAAATAAAGGGTTGTATAATGAGAAACCATATATGAGAATGTGTTTAAACATGTTAACCAGAATCTATTTTTAGGATAGTTAAGTTTAGTTATAGAACCTCATTTTTTACCGTGTTGAAAAGTTCAGGCAAAAGGCCTGTTGTGATTTTACACTTGTGGTAATATCATAATGTTATCTAATGTTTCCTAAGATTTGTTTTTGGAATTGTAGAGTGATTCCTCCATGATGACACTTTTTGAGAGGATGAAAAGATTTTATGGGTGGAGGCCAACTACCAGTAGTAGAACATGAGGTACCGATAGTATTAGGAGAGGAAGCAGGAGAGATGTTTCAAGTGAACCTTGACCACTTCATGTAATTCAACAGAAAATACATGGAGAAGGTTGTGAGGAGTATGTCTAACTGGACATGGGAGATTCAACAGCAACAAAATCCTTCTTTTATAGGAGAGGGTGGACTGAGGGACTTGAGTTCGGAGTTGAGCCTATTGAGACTATACATGACTATTTGGAGACTCCTGATGAGAGAAGGGTCGAGTTTAATTCTTATATTTTGTGAGGATCATCGAAGAAATAGAGGGATATTTAGGTGTAGACTGAACAAGGTGATGGTATATTGTGGAAGGACTTTGTGGAGGGGATATTAGAGCACATTATTCTAGATATGTTGACATAAGAGAGAGTAGCTATGTTCATAAGGTTTACTCAAAAAATTATTTCCATGATGGACTATATAGGATTCTTTATATACTTTCAACACTTTTCTCCAACATTTATAGGGGATGAGATGGCTATGGTGATACATTTTCAGGATTGGAATAATATAGGATTAAGTCATATGTTAACCTCTTTCGATTAAATAAAATTGATGAGGTGGTGGATCAGGCTCTCATTGTTGAGGCGAACCAAAAGGAATCTTCCAGTTTAGTATATATAGTTGTAGTTGGTGGATCAGGATGTATCACTTTTGAGAGCAGGAATCGTTGCTACTACAGTGTTCATAATGGTAGTGGGAAGGAGGTTGCACAGATAAAGGGATCATTTTCTTAAGATCAAACATTAATGAATTATCACAAGTGTGATAGGATGGGACACATATGGGTATAATTCCCCCAACCACATGTAGATTGTCTATCTTGAAGAAATATGGGATATCTATAGATGTTCTACAGGACCCAGTAATAGATAGTTAGTGAGAGTGAAGTTATGCATAATTAGAGTATATGAAGGGGATATTCTACACCCTATATGGATGTAATCTGGAGTTCTAATGGTTGTTGAGGTAGATTCAGTGGATGTATAGCTTCAAGGAACGAGTTCACATATTATTAGAGTTGTTTAGTTTAGTAGATTCATATTGTATCATAGGGAAGAGGGGAAGGACTGTTGCATGCGATGCAGCCTACACTTGTGGAGACCGAGGTGGGACCATCAATAGTGAAATGTTCTATTCTTATATACTCTATTATATATTGTGCCTTATTTGATATTTTTCCCTCTCATTCCATTATTTTTTCACAACTTGTTAATATTTTGAGCATAATAGTGGAATTTGTGAGAAGGGTGTTGATGATAGAAACACCTCTAGAAGTATAGTAGAGCGACATTTTCTTATTCAAAGGGTGTTCTCTCAAGGTTTATAAGTATTTTTTTCTATGGGGTCTTTACATACCTGACATGTTAAAAGTAGGTATGGATTTTTTGAGTTCATTTTAATGTTTTTTGGGTTGAAAAATTCACCCTTAGTGTTTATAGACATGATGAATCATATGATTCATTTGTACCTAGATCAATTTGTGGTAATGTATGTGGATGACATATTAATGTACTCCAATACTCATGATAATCATTCACAACTTCATTATATATTTTGAGTACACTAAGAGAGAATTGACTATATTCAAAGCAATCTAAGTATCTATTTTGGATTGATCAGGTACACTTTTTGGGTCACATCATCTTAGAGAAATATGTTTCACTAAACCCAGAGATGGTTAATTCAATGGTTTCTTGGGAGAATCCCAATAATGAATTCGATATTTGTATCTTTCTATAGTTAACATGATATTATCGAAGGTTCATACATGAATTTTCTATTTTTAAATTCCACTTTTAGGATCGAACAAGAAGTGAATAATGTATTAATGGTTAGAAACTTGGGAGATTTCCTTCAAGTATTTGAAGAGGTCCTTAACAATGTAATTGATCTTGATCCTGCCTAAGACAGGTGAGGAGTATATTGTGTATTATGATGCTTCTTTGATAGGTCTTGGAGTAGTTTTGATGTATGGATATTGAGTTGTGGTGTATGGGTCTCAGTAGTTGAGGCTACATGAATGAAACTACCCTACACCCACATTTTATTTTGGTGTAGTTATTTATGACATGATGTGTCTACGACACTATCTTATGGGTAAAAGTTTCACAATGTATACAAATCACAGGAGTTTAAAGTAAATTTTTTTTCCATTTTATTTGATACTCCAACACTGGATATGGGTTGAGTATACGTAGTTATTTTATTTTCAGCTAGTATATACGCCCAGGAAGAAGAATATAGTAGCTGAAGCATTGAGAAGAAAACCCAAACTCGTGTAGTCCAAGTGTCTACTGTTGAGTGGAATGTGATGAATTTTCTGGATGAGAAGCCTATTGTGGTTCAAGAGAGATAGGACAAGATGAATCTCGTGTCAATTTCAGTGAAGTATACACTTTTTAAATAGATCATAAATAGAATGTATGAGGATATATAGTGATTTACATTAATTGAAAGACATGAAGGTGGGGATTCACATGCATATTAGAGCATAGATGAGGATAAGATAATATATGTCATGAAAAGGGTTTTTTTCTTATGACTATATGGGAGGAGTATATGCATGATTTTCATGTCAAAAAATGGGAAGTAAATCAATGTATGAACAAAATTTACCATGAAATATGATGATGGTTTTGGTAGTCAAACATGAAAAAGGAGATATTAGGATCCGTGACAAGGTGATATTCCAAACATCAATGACCAAGATTTTTGCTACAAACCATACCAATTCTGGAGAGGAAGTGGAATTATGTGGCCATGGATTAATTTTTGTAGGCTTTTGAGGATTCCTTATTAGAATGACTCAATTTTGGGTAGTTCTCCAAAGTCTAAAAAAGGTACCACAATTCTTTCCTATATGGGAAATCTTCCCAGTGGAGTTGTTGAGAGAACTAAAAGATTGGGAGATAGATCATCTGCACACATTTAAACAAACTATTGTTTTAGGATGTGATTCAAATTTTACTTCCTTCTTATGTAATGACTTATAGAAGTTTTTCAAGAAATCGGTTCTTTTTATTTTTAAATTCCACCCATAGACAGATAGGTAGTCAGATCATACTATACATGTGATTGAGGATATTCTCTGAGAATATTTTCTTGGATTTGGTTGTATTTGGGAGAAACACTAGGCATTAGTGTAGTTATAATATTAAAAAATTTATCAAGAAACTATTCTTATGGAAACATTAGAGGCACTTTATTGTATGACATGGTGTTAAGCATTATTCTATATGGAGGAAGGTGAGTCAAAATTATTGGGATTGAGTCCCACAAAATAGACATTATAGGATGTATAGATGATTTAAAAGTGTTTTTATACATATCAATGTAGATAGAATTCAAATTCAAATTGATGATGATGACCCCAAGAGTTTATAGAGGGTGATCATGTATTCCTTCGGGGTTTTCCAAGGTTTGGTCACTACTGGATATAGAGACAAGTAGAGTAGGTAACCAGGTTCATTGGACCATATGATGTTGTAGAGAGAATATTTCTAGGGGTGTATTGATTGGATCATCCACATAGATACATTGTTATGAATTATTTTCTCTATGTTTCCAAAATTATGTGGTATCACTCCAGCCCTTTTCATTTAATCAATGTAGATGATTTGGAGCTTAATATAGATATTTCTTAGGAGGAGTAGTGTATACATGTGTTGGATAGATGTGAGAAAGTATTTTGGGGAAAGACCATGCAGATATTTCATGTATTTTGCAACTTTTTCATATTCATGATAAATCATTGGAGGGTGAAATAGATATAAGGGATTAGTGTCCCAACACAATTGAATAAAAAAAAGAGAGATGTTTTGGAGTATATATTGATGACGAGATGGTATAAGGTGGGAATAATATAAGATCCTGACATTTTTTAAAGATGTATCAAGATCATTTATAAGTAATCTCTTTTCCTTTTGTTGAGTACTTCTTATTTATGTTTAAAACTGTGGGGTGTTTGGGTGTAAATTTGTGAAAAATGAAAGAAATTGGGTAGTGCACGGTTGGCGCACAATTTTCCCTAACATTGTTCCATGGCCGAGGAAACCATGAAACCCTGGACCGTGGGAATCTTCAAAGATGGTGAAATTATTTTCAAACTATTCCCCCTCTAAGAAGAAATTGTGCACCACCTAAAAGAAGATAACAGTTAGATACATTCTTATGGGAAACCATGTTCCCTGAGCATCAAACCTTGTATACGAGATTTTAATCCAATAGAAATTATTAAAATAATTGTAGAACCCTCATTTTATACCCTAAAACACCCTATCTCAACCATTTACCAATTTATCTACATTAAAATCATCTCGAGAATATTCCATGGTCGTCTAACAATGTTTCTTGGTGATTTGAAGCCCAGTTTGAAGATCTACAACTCTTTGGGTGCATGTTTTCTTTCTGATTGATCTCTCTTTCTTATCTAACTCTTTTGTAAGGTTGTTATCCACTATTTTGATGGATCTAGAGATATATTTGTTAAATATAGATCTAATATTATAGATATGGATCTAGAATTAAGGGATCTTGATTTTTTCAATCATTAAATATGTTTTAGATCTGGATCTCACACTATTTCGTTATTCCGTTGAAATTAAGGATTTTTGTTGGGTGATAGTTCTTCAATTAATTGAGGTAGGTGTTATATGATTCAAATCCCATAGTATGGGTTAAAATCATGTGTATGTAATTATTTAATTACTAATTGGTTGTTATAAATTGAGTTCTTGATTGAAATAATTAATTTGGAGAATTAATTAATTAAAAAAATGTCAAATTTGAATATTGGGATTGTAGATTATGAATATTTAATTGATGAATTAATTATGAGATATTGTTATAGTTGAGATGATATAATAAATTGATGAATTAATTATGATATATTAAGATAGTGGGGATGATATGTTTAATTGATGAATTAATTATGAGATGTTGAGATATTATATGGATATTATTGATTATTGAATTAATTACCTGCTAGTGATTAATTAATTAATGAGTTAACAGAAGATATTATGTGGTTAATTTATTGGTTAATTAATTACTGGGAATGATGTGATGAATAATTTTTGGTATTCAGATTGAGATGATTAATTAATGGAATTTGTATGTTGGACAAATCGTTGAATTAATACTGGAATTGATGTGGATAATTGATTATTTAATTAATTATGTGGTGAGAATGGTAACATGGTCATTAAATTTTTAATGTTTTAAATGGTAACAATGTCATTATGTTGTGAAATAAATAATAGGAAAATGGTCATCCAATTGTGTGAAGTATGAATGGTAACATGGGAATTCATCTATTCTATTGTGTGATGTATGAATGGTAAAATTGGAATTAAAGTATTATTTAAGGAATATGTACAATGAAATTCTATGATATGATATCCCATAGGCATATATCATGCTCCAAAAGGAGCCGAAGAAGGTATTGATGAATGGGTGTCCACAGGAACCTGAGGAGATATGTGGTTAAATAAATAATAATTGATATTGTGATAACTATTTATTTATGAATTTTTATTTACTTATAAAACTAAATATAGTGTTATTTGACTGGATATTTCTTCAATAAACTTTTTTGGTGACCTACTGAGTTATACTGACACCATAATCGGGTTTCCAATTTGGTACCTGAATAGACATGATGTTTTCAAGAAAGGATAAGGGCAAGGGCACTATGTTAGATGGAAGATTTTTGATGGAGCATAAATAATGGAACCAGATATGGTTTGGGACCCACTTCGGTGTTTTTATTGTCTTTAATTTTGGGTTTTTTATGTTGACCCTTGATAAGTAGTTGGAATTTCATATCTATTATTATAGTTCTTGATATTATATTTCCTTCTACGACCATCAGGTGATATTGGTATATCTATGGTTATGGTAGTAATATTTTGTAATTATTTATTCATTTTCTGCTGGTTTTTTACTCTAAAAAAGTGGGTATAGTCTCCCCATTAATAATATTATAGTTTCACTACTAGTCGAAATCCTTTGGCATATAAGGATGTGTTCTTAAGGAACAAAATTTTTTAGAGCAAAAATTCCCACTTTTTAAATTTCCCATATAGTATCTTTTCAATTATAGTTTCCAATACAATGCATATGATTCATTGATGTTTATATTGAATTTTAGAATAAAAAAATATCATAAATAAATATAACTGAAAACTTGCCTGGGAAATCATGAATAATTATATTTCTAATGTCCATAGATACAATATGTGAATTATATAACCCAAATGGAACAAAAACAAACTAATAGTGACTGTATTTAGTCCAAAAGATATTATTAGTAATGTATTCTTTCTTCACATTGGACTGATGATAGCCCAACCTCAGGTCAACCTTCAAAAAATACTATCCTCTGTAGATATGATCAAAAAAATAATCAATATGATTAAAAGGATTATTTGTCTTAATAATGATGTTATTCAAGGATATATAATCAATTAAAATCCTTTGTAAAATGTTTTTATTTTTAGCATAAATATAGGGGCACCCAATGTTGATGTGATAGGTCGGATGATACATTTTTCTAATAACTCATGTAATTTTTTTTTCAATTCAAAACCTTCCACTTGAGCCATATAATATGAGCTATTCGAAAAAATTATTAGAATCAGGAACTAAGGAAATGGTAAAATCAACATCCTGATTAGGAATTGCACCAACAAAATCATTTATAAATTCATATTTATATTAATTTCCAACAATCATATCAATAATTTGTTTAGTTTAATTATTTAAAACAATATAATCTATGTGAATTTAACTACCATATTTGATCAATTTCTCAACTTCATCATATGTTATCAAAAGCAAGAAATCATTGAACCAAAAAAATTATCTTTTTAATCTATCTTATAATGGTAAACTAAATTCTAATCCATACCAAGAATGATATCAAACTATAAAATTTCTAATTTAACAAGTTTTATTTCAAATATCATCCCACTGATATGAAAGGTAATATTCCTATAAATCGTGGTTTGGTTAACTCTTACACCCATATTAATCACCAAAATCCTACCTTAATTTATTTAGGTGATATTCCTAATTTACATATATGATTCTCAAAAACAAATGAATTTAATGATCTAGATTCAAAATTTGTATTGGAATTCTTTTAACACACATGTAACATAACTGTCACCACATCATTTGATGGTCAAACGTTAACATTAGTAGTAAAAAATGACATTTAGACACCTATATTTTCATTATTATGATGATTTATATCATATGAAATTAATTTCATATATTAATTCTCATAATTATCCATCTCATTTCCACTAAAACACCATACCATTGAGTGGATATTGATTACCTCATTATGTGGTTATTCAAGACTCTATTATTTATATTCACGAGCCTTGTGACAGAACCAAACAATCCAAAACCACTTCCTATATATTATCAAACATTCCTTGAAATGCCTTTTTCCACACTTTTAACATTTTGGGTACTTACCTCAGGGAATCTTAGTAGGTTTTTCCCCATTTCCTTCAACCTTAAACTTTTCTTTCCATTTTCATCACGAGGAAAATAACTCTCCAAAATCTTCATCTCATCTTTCCCACCAAAATGATCCACATTCTCATTATATTTAAATTTTCATGTGGCCAATTATCTTCTTATGCTTTTTTCAAACACAATTAAATTATATTAATTTTACTATTAGTGTCCTTAATAAAATCTTCCACATACTTGGACAATATTGTAAATATTTATCATATAAAGATATATAAACTTCATATTTTTCATCAATTAAAGTAATTAATTTTCCCTCTATAGTTGAACAACCATGGGGAAAAACATCTCATGAAAAATATCCTTTAATGTTTCCCATTCAATTGTATCAAAATCGTTTTTTTTTCTTTGGTATTTGTAACCAAGGACCACCAACAATCAACTTATCCTTCCAAATTATCAACATTAAGAGTTATCTTTTGACATTCCAAAAATCAAATGACATAAAATGTATTCTCCATAACATCAATCCATTCATCATGTACCATATGGTCAGATGATCCAAAATGTTATGTGTCATGAACCGAATCTGGTCACCACCAATATCGGCATTAAACCCAGCCCGTGACAAGGCCTAAAGGGCATTCCCAATCCCCATGGGCTGGACCAAGTGCCTGGGTATCATAAAATTAAATTTTTTAATGATTTACCTGAGGTTATAAACTTAAAACAACAAAAGAATCCAATAAAACGAATCTGGATTTTTCAATCCAAACATCCTTTTACAAAAACTCATAAATGAATTACATATTTTAAAACAACTCAACAAGACTATTACAAAGGTAAAAAATGGAACATCCCAAGAACCCTATTGTAAAGGGGCACCGCCCTCAATCCATCTCTACAAGACATCACCACCAAGGACCTTCTAGAAACCCGAACCACTATCACTAAAAATTGTACCCAGCCTGTAATAGAAAAACTAACCAAGTCTACATACAACCAAGGGTGTATGTAGGGTGTGATCCCAATCCCAATAGGAAACCACCACTAATAGATTCCATGTGATGAACATTTAATGATGAAAAGCATGCAAGTTTTCAAAAACATGAAATGCTAGATACAATTTCAGAAAGATGCAACATTAAATAAAAACATTTATCAACTGGGCTAATTTGAAAAATAAACACTTTCAAAATAAATACCAAAGAAACTAAATATTCCATCCACTCATACCATATGCCGATGGTAAGCACAAAATATCTTGTGAGCACATGGAATGGGAAATAACCCCTAAGCAATATCTAGCTGTGGGTCCCAGATACCTCGTATCTCGGTGAGAGTAACTGTAGAGACCCAAAACTTGACGTACATTGACATTACATTACATTTGCGGAATACTTAGTACAAAAAAAACACACACACAAGGATTGTAATAGTTTAGTGTCTTTGGAAACTCGGAACGTAATCTTCTAATCGTGGTGAAAGATCTTCAATATCTCCCATAAAGATCTTCCCCTTTTTTTATTACCTAAAACCTTTCTTTATATCCTGGGGAAAATAAAACATAAAAGGGTGAGCTCAAATGCTCAGTAAGGGTAAACAAAAGAAATATCAATTACATCATATACATAAGCACATAACTATTGGAAATCTTAACATGCAAAAGAGATCATAATTTCATAACATGGGGTAAATCATGGCAGTGAAATGTAATCACAATAATCATAACATAAAACATGAAACTTTGTGGCATTCACACATAATCATAGATAATCATTTCTTGTTAGTCAAGACTCATTGCCAAGACTATCTTAGTGGACAAAGTCCCTTTCTGAATCGAGTAACCCTCGTTTCAGTCTTGTTTCACTGAACCGGTATAACCTACCATTCCAGCCATGTCTATCTCATGAGATATAAAATCTTTACCCAATGCATTGGAGGGAGATATAGGTCCCACCCATCTTATAATGAATCCTTTCTTATGCGTTCCACATAATCATAAATCATACATCATCGCATAACCCATGTAATAAATATGGGATTCTTAAACAGCATGACATCATAAAATAATTCATATAAGATAAAAGAATTCATAAAAATGTTTCCATCACAACATAATCAAATCCATGTAATAATAGGGATAAAAACATAACCCTTTTATTATCTTAGATGGAAAATAATTTTGATAAAATACTTGAACATCATTCTTGAGGAAAATATCCTTTCTACTTCAAAAAAACATTTCCTTTCTTAACATGTCATACAATTTTAAACTAAAAAAAGTTGATTAAAAATAAACTTGAATACTTGTAAAGGAATCTTCTTGGAAATATTTTTTTTAGAAATCCATTCATGCCGTATAAGTTAAAAAAACATTCTTCGTACTTTTGTCGGAAAAGTCAAAAAGTACCTCGAATGAAAAACGACAAAAGATTCCTTTCATATATTTTACTAAAAACTCACCGAAGGGTAAAATTGGATTTAAAAAATTTTAGGTGGATGGAAATAATATTACATATTGAAGAAACATGGATGTGGATGATAAAATACACCCCAGTAAATACCAAAGTATAAACAATCTCGGATAAAAATGAGATTGTGATATTTCCCTTACCTTAGGTCCGACTTGCTTTGTAAGTGTCCGAACCTCCTGTATAATGATTTAAATCATGTTATTGACTTATTCCAGAATCATATTCATTGTTATTATATCATATATGGTCCACTTATGACTTTATATTACCCGTTCTTTTGTAAATTCATGTTAAAGTAGTGTTTTGGGTAAAATCGTCTCATTTGTCGTTCGTATTTTTAACTTGTAATTATTCATATGATTACTTAGATCATGATTACTTAATTCAAGAATATAAAACATGATTTATATATATATATATATTCATAATATACATATATAATAAATCAGTAAATGGAAATAAATACACCGTTCATGGAGACGGTAGTCCGTACGTACGCATTAACGCTGTTTTCGTTTCCTTATTGAATTGAATGGAATTAAGTAGATGACAAACATATAAATATAAATAATTCCAGTATCATTATTAGTTCATATATTTCATTAGTACTTATTATATATACTTTATAGTCATTCATGAATGGCTAATCATTGATAATGAATCTCATCGCGTCGTGGAGACGGTAGTCCGTACGTACGCACGAGCGATGATATCGTTCCCATGGTCGTGGAATTGTGTTGAAGTGTATGTATACTATTTCAGTATCAATATTAATTTATAATAATCATAAATATTTACTCATTACACCATTATACCAATCCTTGTAAGGTGTTGGTGGAAAATAGATTACACCACGACGTGGAGACGGTATTCCGTACGTACGCACGCCCGGTGATTTAATTTTTCCGTAGGATGGATAGAAGGTGAATTAGGGTTGTTTCATATTTATAATAACATATCAGTATGTAAGTAATACTGATGTTATTACTTTATCATGAAACAACTAAAGAAGAAGAAGTTGAAGAAGAAAGAAATTAAAAAGATCGGTAATGGATATTACCTCTTCTTTGGAACGCCTCTTTGAATCCTCCACTTAGGGAACTAAGATTTGTCTTTGAAGAAGACCGGAACCTCTAGGATTATTATAGGGAAGTGGAGAAGAGATTTTGTCAGGGGTTGGCCTAGATTGAGTGCTCAAATTGGTGTGAGGAGGAGGGAAAGGAGGTGCCCTTTTATAAGGGAGGAGAGGGGCACCTTTGGAATTCTTAAAAATATTAATTTATAATAAATCTAACCCCACATAAAAACCTCTAAAAATGACTCATATTCGAATATTAGATAAGATAAGGTTGTAATATCATCAACAAATAGAATTTAGACATGTTAGGAATTTATTTTAAACATTATCAACATGATTTATCCTTATTTAATCAATTTAATTTTATTTGTGGTAATAAAATTCTAATTTTTAAATTATAAAAAATAATTACTTATTTGTTGTGAATTGTCCATAATTGGATTCTTAATAACATTTTAGATCATATAAATTTAAATTTATAATTTTTAAATATTTCGTGATTTTTAATCAATTTTATAATATTTTTTTTATAAAATAACAATAGTGTCAATTTTGACACTATTCATTTATTTGAATTTAAATAAAATAAATACAGAAGATATGTTCGAAATAAAAGTTTTAATAGATTCATAAAATTTCATATGTATCTTAAAAATTATTGGAGCACATTAAATAGTTCATATAATATTTATTTTATTATTTTTGAAACCATTTATTTGGTTTATCTCTTAATAAAATAAATACTACAACATTTTTGTATAATTATTTAATATACTTATTTGTTGCATAAAAATCAAAAATAAAATCCTATGATGAAAATAAATCTATTACCTTTCACAATAATACTTTTACTCGAATTTATCATCTTAAAATCACAATATTTAAATTGTTATATTTATTAAATTATGAAGGTGACAACTTTGGAATCATTTAAAATAAAATAATATAAGTGTCATAATCGCTTTTATAAGGCTCCAAATGGTCAAATATTCGACTATTGGATGATTATGGTTTACATGTACATGGCCAATAAGTTTTGGTTAGGTATTTGTGCATTTTATGGTCACTATTGGTTTAATAAAAACAATATTCTTGATTTTTCACTAGATAAACAATTTCTGCATCACTATTGTGTCATAATTAATGATAATTATTTAATACCTAAAAATTATAAATAAATTTATATGATTTAGATAATTTTATTAGCTTTCTGGAGACTATTCATTTTCGAAGTTTCATGAAGTTTATCACTAAATTAAAATTAATATACTTATAAGATTTAAGAGAGTGACATGTTGTCACTTTCTTTGGTTTTAATAATAATTAAGTTATTTTCATGGACAAATGTCCAGTAAATAATTCTAATCCGACCCTTAGGTGATATGGGTCGACTTTTAGTCATACAATAGGATTTTGACATTTGTTAGGGTAATTTTAAAATATTATATTTACCCTTAATTACCCGATTTACCTTTAACTATGGTAAATAAAATTTACCGTAGTTACTATTCATAATTCCCAAAAATAAAAAGTAGCTTATTAACATAATTTGGACCCACTGATTCCAAATATGGAATCCTTTTTTCCAAATTCAATACACAAAAGATGCAGAAATTAAATTAAAATTAATCCCGTTGTCGAAAGAAAACGGGTTTTTCTTTAAAACATTGCAAAAGATTGAATTGATTTAACCTACGAATTCAAGGTAAAATCAATGCTAATGACATACATTATATTAAATGGTAAAAATATATTCTGTTTATACTTTAAAACCATTCAATATTATAATTTAACCACATAAGATATTATGATGAAAAAAGTTGTTTTTAATTAAAATATAGCGTGTTTTTACTATTCATTAAAATATGAAAGTTATCTGAAAAATATCAAAACTTTATCTAATGTAAATTTTTATATCCTGATTCAAAAGAAGAATATTATTTTGTCAAATTGAACATATAAACATGTCAAAAACTATATTTAAAGTGGGTGCGCCATCAAAAGGCGGTAAAACTGCATTTTTTGAAAAATACTTATTTTACCCGAAAAATTTATTTTGTTCTTATACCATGTTCTAGAAATGTGTAAGATGAATAATAATGTTATAAAATTCAAAATTTAGTTAATACTATTCATAACGGCTAGTTAATGCCAATATTATAATAATATAACATTGTTTATTAAAACCCGGTATTGCGTACAACACACGCTATCGAGGAAGGTCGCTATTGCGTGTAATGCAAGCCAAGTCAGGGTTGCGTGTTGTGAAAGAATCCTTCGTTGTTTCGTATAACAGAATCCAACCATATTTCATTTATACATTTAATATATATATATATATACTCAATGTTGCGTAGAATAACTATTATCAAAATTATGTGTAACACGGTCCAAGAATAGTGTTGCGTATACTGCAAGCTAATACGGTGTTGCGTATAGCACAAGGTAATATTGGTGTAGAATACAACATAAGACATTAATGAAATTAAAATAATATTTTTCATAAAATCTCGGGGTGTTACATTCTACCCCCCTTAAAATGAATTTCTCCCTCGAAATTCGTCGGGGTTATAAATGGTTTACTATTTGAAAGTTTCTTTGATAGAAACCCACATCGTAAAAAGGAATACCAAAACCAATCTTTAAAAACAAAAGTATGAAACGTAACGGTTACCCAAATAAACTAATAACTGGGTTTCTACATAGGTGAAAATATGGATATGGAAGAGAAATCTAACCATCATGTTCTGATGGAGAGTGGTAGAGAACATGGCTATGGAAAAGCTAGCAATCACAAATCCATAAATTTGTGACGATCTAACATACCATCTAATTAATCAGATATATGGTCACTATGACAACATTTTTTTTTGGTTTTCAAGATCGTTTCCCTGAAGTTGAAGAATTTGAATTAGAATAAATACTTACTTTATTTGGGTACAGTCACACTATTGTTCGTGCCTTGAACAATTTCCACTTCATCTCTTAAATAAATGAAGTTGAATTTGTTATTCGTGAAGTGTTAGCAGATCATGTGATTGAATGACGGGTCATTCCATCTGTCTCAAACAAAAGGTTAGCAAAAATTATATACATAAGTCGATCTATAGTGAGATTAATCATATATGGTTCCTAAAATGGACTTATACTTCATATATCATACTGATCAATATAATAAAACTAGTTTCTACTAAACAGGGACTTCCTGTAGGCCAGTGGTAGGCAATAAAGGCCAGTCGCACTTCAGTTGTGGGTTCGATTCCCACAGCCTTGTCCGAAGCGAGGGGCTGTCGCCCGTCCTGCAGGTTGTCCTTTTTCTAAAACTACATTACTATAACATCCCATCAATAATATCGAAAATCTTCTATCCTTAAACAATACTAACTTATGTCCAACATAATCCATTCTAATCTTTAGGCTTATCCATAATACTACAGTCCACTCTCATAATATAGTGAAAACGATTACCAGAGATTTAATACTGTCGTTAATCCCCATATATCATAAGATATGTCTTGTTGGTCACATTCCAAACATTCAAAGGCCTTAATCATGTATTCTCTTGAATACCCATTGAACCTTAGTGAAAACATGAATGCAGTTAAAAGATAACTCTTTCCACATACCACAATCCAAAAATTCTCTATACTCAAACCATGATATAACCTTCTCCTTATATCAGTCATGAGCTCATGAATACAATCAAACACCTCATTATCTTATTATTCCTTCATTATGCGCATATCATCTAAATTCCAAAAATATCTGAATAACCTTTCATGGATAGTGGTACCATTAATCATACACTCTCATAACTCAAGGAAAGACAACAGTGTAACAATCCTTAGATGTCTCTTTATTCAATAGTACCATGAGATTTCTTATACAACATTACACATGATAAACATGTAATCATTCCACTACATTCTTAAACCATTGACTGAGCTTCAACAATTCTTTCATCTCACATATCATTTGTAGTCTCTTCATCATCATCAACATAAATACTTCCCATACGACCATACTGATTATCTTCATGAGACTTTCCCTTAGGGCATTGGTTTTCATAATGCCCGTACATTCCACATTTAAAACATTTAACCATTGTTGATGTTGTAGCAATACCATTATCCTCATCCATGGTGTTAACTGAACCTTTTCCTTTGCACTTACTTGCTTTGTGTCCTTCTTTTCCACACCCAAAGAATCTTCCAGTTCCTTTGAAACATTCTCCTTGATGCCTCTTCCCACACGATTTAAATAGGGGAAATTGAACTTTCTTTCCTCTATGATCATCATGAAACTCCATCTTTCTCTTATTAGCTGAGTCAGGAAACTTACCAAATTTAACTTTATTGATCATATTATGAGATTGCTGATTCGGCATAATAATGATGTTTGGACTTCCAAATCCCATTTCATTATGAAGAATATCATTCCATTGTCCATCATATCCTCCATTATTGTGAATCATCTTATTTCCAGCCATTTTCTAAAACCCAAAAAAAAGAATAGTGTGAGAGGAAAAAATCATTCTAGGGAAAACAACATAATAAAGGTGAAGTATCCTCAATATCTAACATCTTAGGTTAAATTCTATGATCGTTACCGTAGTTCTAGAACTATATCCTATACGTATACTTATCCTTAGGGACATCCCTAGACATACTTTATAAATATCTCTAGGGATCTCACTAAAGATCTCGCATCCTAGTTTCCAAAGGTTGACTAAACCTTTCCTCTGATACCAACTGTAGAGACCCGAAACTTGACGTACATTGACATTACATTACATTTGCGGAATACTTAGTACAAAAAAAAACACACACACAAGGATCATAATAGTTTAGTGTCTTTGGAAACTCGGAACGTAATCTTCTAATCGTGGTGAAAGATCTTCAATATCTCCCATAAAGATCTTCCCCTTTTTATTATTACCTAAAACCTTTCTTTATATCCTGGGGAAAATAAAACATAAAAGGGTGAGCTCAAATGCTCAGTAAGGGTAAACAAAAGAAATATCAATCACATCATATACATAAGCACAAAACTATTGGAAATCGTAACCTGCAAAAGAGATCATAATTTCATAACATGGGGTAAATCATGGCAGTGAAATGTAATCACAATAATCATAACATAAAACAAGAAACTTTGTGGCATTCACATATAATCATAGAGAATCATTTCTTGTTAGTCAAGACTCATTTCCAAGACTATCTTAGTGGACAAAGTCCCTTTCTGAATCGAGTAACCCTCGTTTCAGTCCTATTTCACTGAACCGGTATAACCTACCATTCCAGCCATGTCTATCTCATGAGATATAAAATCTTTACCCAATGCATTGGAGGGATATATAGGTCCCACCCATATTATAATGAATCCTTTCTTATGCGTGCCACATAATCATAAATCATACATCATCGCATAACCCATGTAATAAATATGGGATTCTTAAACAACATGACATCATAAAATAATTCATATAAGATAAAGGAATTCATAAAAACGTTTCCATCACAACATAATCAAATCCATGTAATAATAGGGATAAAAACAGAACCCTTTTATTATCTTAGATGGAAAATAATTTTGATAAAATACTTGAACTTCATTCTTGAGGAAAATATCCTTTCTGCTTCAAAAAAACTTTTCCTTTCTTAACATGTCATACAATTTTAAACTAAAAAAAGTTGATTAAATATAAACTTGAATACTTGTAAAGGAAGCTTCTTGGAAATAATTTTTTTAGAAATCCATTCATGCCGTATAAGTTAAAAAAAACATTCTTCGTACTTTTGTCGGAAAAGTCAAAAAGTACCTCGTATGAAAAACGACAAAAGATTCCTTTCATATCTTTTACTAAAAACTCACTGAAGGGTAAAATTGGATTTAGAAAATTGTAGGTGGATGGAAATAATACTAAATATTGAAGAAACATGGATGTGGATGATAAAATACACCCCAGTAAATACCAAAGTATAAACAATCTCGGATAAAAATGAGATTGTGATATTTCCCTTACCTTAGGTCCGACTTGCTTTGTAAGTGTCTGAACCTCCTGTATAATGATTTAAATCATGTTATTGACTTATTCTAGAATCATATTCATTGTTATTATATCATATATGGTCCACTTATGACTTTATATTACCCGTTCTTTTGTAAATTCATGTTAAAGTAGCGTTTTGGGTAAAATCGTCTCATTTGTCGTTCGTATTTTTAACTTGTAATTATTCATATGATTACTTAGATCATGATTACTTAATTCCAGAATATAAAACATAATTTATATATATATATATATATTTAGAATATACATATATAATAAATCAGTAAATGGAAATAAATACACCGTTCATGGAGACGGTAGTCCGTACGTACGCATGAACGTTGTTTTCGTTTCCTTATTGAATTGAATGGAATTAAGTAGATGACAAACATATAAATATAAATAATTCCTGTATCATTATTAGGTCATATATTTCATTATTACTTATTATATATACTTTATAATCATTCATGAATGGCTAATCATTGAGAATGAATCTCATCGCGTCGTGGAGACGGTAGTCCGTACGTACGCACGAGCGATGATATCGTTCCCATGGTCGTGGAATTGTGTTGAAGTGTATGTATACTATTTCAGTATCAATATTACTTTATAATAATCATAAATAGTTACTCATTACACCATTATACCCATCCTTGTAAGGTGGTGGTGGAAAATAGATTACACCACGACGTGGAGACGGTATTCCGTACGTACGCACGCGCGGTGATTTAATTTTTCCGTAGGATGGATAGAAGGTGAATTAGGGTTGTTTCTTATTTATAATAACATATCAGTATGTAACTAATACTGATGTTATTACTTTATCATGAAACAACTAAAGAAGAAGAAGTTGAAGAAGAAAGAAATTGAAAAGATCGGTAATGGATATTACCTCTTCTTTGGAATGCCTCTTTGAATCCTCCACTTAGGGAACTAAGATTGGTCTTTGAAGAAGACCGGAACCTCTAGGATTATTATAGGGAAGTGGAGAAGAGATTTTGTCAGGGGTTGGCCGAGCTTGAGTGCTCAAATTGGTGTGAGGAGGAGGGAAAGGAGGTGCCCTTTTATAAGGGAGGAGAGGGGCACCTTTGGAATTCTTAAAAATATTAATTTATAATAAATCTAACCCCACATAAAAACCTCCAAAAATGACTCATATTCGAATATTAGATAAGATAAGGTTGTAATATCATCAAAAAATATAATTTAGACATGTTAGGAATTTATTTTAAACATTATCAACATGATTTATCCTTATTTAATCAAATTAATTTTATTTGTGGTAATAAAATTCTAATTTTTAAATTATAATAAATAATTACTTATTTGTTGTGAATTATCCATAATTGGATTCTTAATAACATTTTAGTTCATATAAATTTAAATTTATAATTTTGAAATATTTTGTGATTTTTAATCAATTTTATAATATGTTTTTTTTTTATAAAATAACAATAGTGTCAATTTTGACACTATTCATTTATTTGAATTTAAATAAAATAAATACAGACGATATGTTCGAAATAAAAGTTTTAATAGATTCATAACATGTCATATGTATCTTAAAAATTATTGGAGCACATTAAATAGTTCATATAATATTTATTTTATTATTTTTGAAACCATTTATTTGGTTTATCTCTTAATAAAATAAATACTACAACATTTTTGTATAATTATTTAATATACTTATTTGTTGCATAAAAATTAAAAATAAAATCCTATGATGAAAATAAATCTATTAACCTTCACAATAATACTTTTACTCTAATTTATCATCTTAAAATCACAATATTTAAATTGTTATATTTATTAAATTATGAATGTGACAACTTTGGCATCATTTAAAATAAAATAATATAAGTGTCATAATCGCTTTTATAAGGCTCCAAATGGTCAAATATTCGACCATTGGATGCTTATGGTTTCCATTTACATGTAAAATAAGTTTTGGTTAGGTATTTGTGCATTTTAGGGTCACTATTGGTTTAATAAAAACAATATTCTTGATTTTTCACTAGATAAACAATTTCTGCATCACTATTGTGTCATAATTAATGATACTTATTTAATCCCTAAAAATTATAAATAAATTTATATGATGTAGATAATTTCATTATATTTCTGTAGACTATTCATTTTCGAAGTTTCATGAAGTTTATCACTAAATTAAAATTAATATACTTATAAGATTTAAGAGAGTGACATGTTGTCACTTTCTTTGGTTTTAATAATAATTAAGTTATTTTCATGGACAAATGTCCAGTAAATGATTCTAATCCGACCCTTAGGTGATATGGGTCGACTCTTAGTCATCCAATAGGATTTTGAAATTTTTAAGGGTAATTTTAAAATATTATATTTACCCTTAATTACCCGATTTACCTTTAACTATGGTAAATAAAATTTACCATAGTTACTATTCATAATTCCCAAAAATAAAAAGTAGCTTATTAACATAATTTGTACCCACTGATTCCAAATATGGAATCCTTTTTTCCAAATTCAATACACAAAAGATGCAGAAATTAAATTAAAATTAATCCCATTGTCGAAAGAAAACGGGTTTTTCTTTAAAACATTGCAAAAGATTTAATTGATTTAACCTACGAATTCAAGGTAAAATCAATGCTAATGACATACATTATATTAAATGGTAAAAATATATTCTGTTTATACTTTAAAATCATTCAATATTATAATTTAACCACATAAGATATTATGATGAAAAAAGTTGTTTTTAATTAAAATATAGCGTGTTTTTACTATTCATTAAAATATGAAAGTTATCGGAAAAATATCAAAACTTTATCTAATGTAAATTTTTATATCCTGATTCAAAAGAAGAATATTATTTTGTCAAATTGAACATATAAATATGTCAAAAACTATATTTAAAGTGGGTGCTCCATCAAAAGGCGGTAAAACTGCATTTTTTGAAAAATACTTATTTTACCCGAAAATTTTATTTTGTTCCTATACCATGTTCTAGAAATGTGTAAGATGAATAATAATGTTATAAAATTCAAAATTTAGTTAATACTATTCATAACAGCTAGTTCATGACAATATTATAATAATATAACATTGTTTATTAAAACCCGGTATTGCGTACAACACACGCTATCGAGGAAGGTCGCGATTGCGTGTAATGCAAGCCAAGTCAGGGTTGCGTGTTGTGAAAGAATCCTTCGTTGTTTCGTATAACAGAATCCAACCATATTTCATTTATACATTTAATATATATATATATATATATACTCAATGTTGCGTAGAATAACTATTATCAAAATTATGTGTAACACGGTCCAAGAATAGTGTTGCGTATACTGCAAGCTAATACGGTGTTGTGTATAGCGCAAGGTAATCTTTGTGTAGAATACAACATAAGACATTAATGAAATTAAAATAATATTTTTCATAAAATCTCGGGGTGTTACAGTAACCATCACAAATATTCGTTCTCGTGCACAAGCCACTATTAGGGATCATACCCATATCCTAGTGGTCCCCAATCATCATCATCATAGTTTAGTTATATTTGTAAGCATCAATCTTGCTAAGTGAAACTGAGGCCAAACCCCACAGATTCACTAGCATACTAGTACATGTCCACCCACCTAGATACCGAGGTTTTCCCTTCGTGCTCAAACAAGTTCAACAAGTCAATGAATATAAATTTCACCTGAAAATATCATTTCCATATCACAAATTCACCAAAAATCTCACATGTATACAACACAAGTCACAAAAGTCCACTTTTCATTCAAATTGATTATATAATAAGACTCACACCAAAATAGCCCACAACATTTTTCACATTTCTTTAAAACATCCTCAAATCCCTTAAACATTTTTATAAAACCATTCCAATATATTACAACTCACATAAAATCCCACTAACTTGTTACATAATACTCTTTTTACCTTCAAAATCATTTTTTTCATCAAACTTACACGAAACAGCCCATAGACAAGTTTCGCTCCAACATCACAATTTAATAACACATTTCATAAATTTACCAAACATTATAAAAATGGTTGAAATCATAAAACATCTCTTCACCTTTAAAAACACTTTAATAGGTGAACAGTCATACCAAACAGTACATATGAACCCTTTTCCCACATTGTTTAACCAACTAAAACATTTACAATTTTGATAAAAAGAACCCAAGTGGTGTAAATATGTCTTTCACACAAAACCCATTTACAAATCCCCATTTTAGACCAAAAACCATAAAAATTCCTATCCAAAACAGAATTGGAATCCCTAGATGCATTTATAAAACCACTTTCATGTTTTATAAAATCACCTTGAATAATACTTCAAAAGATCCAAATGAAAACAAACAATTTTCATAAAATGCTCTCAAGAAGTATAATAATGTTTTACACATAAAACCTATTAAAAACCCTCTTTTTAGTCCCACATCACACTAATACATTACCAACCTGAATTGGTAGGCCAAACAACATTTATTAATCCAATTCCATATGATATAAAATACACCCAAATAATACCCCATGAGTAACACATAAAAACACCCAATTTCATGTTAAAATGAAACTATAAAATTAAAAACATAAACAAATAAAAAATAAACGGTTTTTGCACAACACCCAACATATTAGGAATATGAAAAATGAATAAATACATCATGCTAACTCATCAAAAATTGTTTACATGTAGAACCACCTACCGAATGTGTCGAATCCCTCAAAACTTGGTGGGAATCATCAACTACACCACTGCCGCATCACAAGGATGATAAATCCATCCCTAGACAACAATATATAACAAAAAATACACAAATCAAACCATAGGTTCAAACCCTAACTTCTGGACAGTTTAGATCATAATTAAAGAGGGAGGAATCTCTAAGGAGAAGGAAGAAATTGAAGAGAGAAACAATTACTCAAAACAATCTTGAATAAAACGACCAAAAGTCCACTAGTATCTGAATTTGAAAACATACAACCATTAAAGGGAGGTTCTAGAAAAGATAATGAGATCATGTAGGAACTGGAATGGGGGTAAAAGAGTAAAAATATAAGTATTTATGAAAGGATCATTTTACATCTCTAAATTTCATAGATTTCTGAAATATATAGAAGATTCAACCAATTTGGCTATTTTATTGAGCTCCCAATTGAGGGAGGAGGGACTGGGGGCGTGCCTTAGGTATGACAGCTCGGGTGAGAGCTAGAATCACTGAAAAAAGTTAAATATTGAAGGGTATATTAAAGAATTAAAATTTATTTTTAATGTATAAAATGGTTTTTCTGGCAGACCCAATCTCTAAAATAAAAACCCATATCCACCATGATTATAGATTCCTAAATGGTCCAAATTAATTTTTTGGTGTTCCTAGGTCAGAGGATGACATGTAAAAATTTTAATGGATGATGAAGGTTGAAAAATTAAGGAGTTGTGAAGGAATCAATATTTATTTTTAAATCCAGAATTGGGCTCACAGTTTGGCCCAATTCATTAAAACTCACCCATTCCACTAAAAAAACTTAGGAAACCCCCCAAAAAAATCTTGAATGGAAATTAAATTAAATTTATCTTTAAAATAAGTCATTTATGTGACATTATGGGGGATGTTTCTTCATGATTGGATCCATAAAGTACATGTTCCTTCTGGGAATATCGGGTTCCTATCTAGCATGAAAACCACCACCATTTGATGCTTGTTTCAACTAGGCCAACACTGTAAAAAAAGTATTTAGTTGTGAATTCAACAAACATACAATAATATTTTAGAAGAATATTCTTCTTTTAGTTAATTCATAGTAATGATTCCCTATTTCCTTTATGTAAAACCATTCTGAATATAAATATTTTAGTCCTTCAAACATGGTAATATTTAAATGATATTTCATTTTAACTCAAACCTAAGGTAAAATATTTCAAGGGAATGTTATTAACATTGTCCTAACCTATAAATTTATCTAGAAATTTTATTGGATACAAAATATAAGCACTAGGTCTTAAAAATTATGTAATCATGAGTTTTATGTAAATAATTCATTCTCCTATATTTGAGGATCATTTAAGGATTATAAATTTTGAGAATTAGTTAATAACTCATACATTACAAAACAATATAATATAAAGTACACAATTCTGATTGGTAATAATTTTTAACATAATAAAAATCATTTAAAATGAAAAATAATTTATTTTTATTGAAAATATTAATGAATTTAAACATGAATTCTTATATTCCCATACCGTTCTTTAAACCCTATGAAAAAAAATAAAAATGTTGGATGAGCACAAAAATATTAGTAAGGGATACACAAGGAAGGGGAACCATTATGCTGGTGAAAGCTTGAAAAATCATTTATCATCTACCTTTATCTTAAAATTAATTTTATCATATAAAATAAAACATTTTGATATGAAAAAAACACACACATTTTTTATTAATAAATTCTTTAAAATCCATAGAATGCAATTAAAACCCCATCTCGATAACTTAGATCCTAACATTCATAACACATTTTAAACCCATGTAAATAGTTACCAGATCCCAGTTAAATACATAGGAGAGTCTCTTTGGTAACACCCAACTTCATTCCTATTAATACAAGGAACCATACCAAAATCATTGGAGCTATATCTTTGTGCACCCATTGTTTAGTCTATAATCGGCTCACAAAGTGTTATCTATGACACCCCCATCATACAATATGTAAGAGGCTCACAAGGGACTATTTGGGCCACCCCATAGTATAAGTTGTAATAGCCTCAACCAATGCTATCTAGGATACTCCATCCTATAATTATCATGTAGTATTAAATGAATAATTTTTTAATGCATTCGCATTTGAAACTCATTTAAAATCATAAAAAAACAATTTTGGATATCAAAATACCCATTTTTTAAAAACAAATTCTAGTATAGAAATAAAATTTAATATTGAAATCCATTTTCACTAATAAAATTGAGAAATGGTAAATATGAATTTTTATTTCTGTAAACATTTAATACTACAAAGTAACCTGGGAATAAAATAATAGTCTAGTCGGGAGGAAAAGTAATTTTCATCATTCCTTTTAAAACTCATAAAAAGATTATTCTTTAAAAAAATAAATATAAAGTAAAAGAAACATTAAATAAAGATTATAAATATTTTATTTCCATTTTCAAAATTTTATGAAACATTTTAAACCATATACACATAAGAGAGTGATATTTTTAAGGAAAACATTAAAAGATGAATATTTTAAAGTAAATGATTTTTATCACATAGAAAACACTTGAATCACAAGCCCCATGGAATACATTAAATACCATGAGAATAACTTAATTCATGATATAACATGTAAAATGGGATGTAAATACACTTCTTAAAATAATATGTGTGTATAAAATTAAGATATTCCTCAATAAAATGAGATTGAGATGAAGTCCCCTACCTCGAATCTAATTCGTCGCATGTGTCATTATCATCCAGAATTATAAAATTATGTTAATTATTTTCTTTATTTAGAACAATTTTATATTTTATTATTAATTTTTTCACTTATTAAAATTTTATATACCTTTAGTTAATGAATTATTTTTAAGTTGGTTGTTTTGACAATATTCATTTTATGTGTCAAAAAAGATATTGGTAGGTCGAGTAATTCTAAGAAGCCATTATTTAAATAATTAAAGAATACTAATCATGAAATAATAATAACATTTATATTTCAATTATACTTTTTAAAATCAATAATGAAATATCATTATGGAAAATGAACCAATGATACGATCATCATGATGGTATGTCGTTTGTACACAAGAGTAACATTTCCATTTTTCAATGATGATTATAGAGAAATGATATGTAATGATTTATAATTATATAATGATAATTATATCATAAAAAATTATATATAAATATATATACTTATATAATTAATTTCTATGATGTAGTGTTGAAAAAATGGAATCACATCACTTAAAGAAGGCGGTAGTCCACACATCCACTAAAAACATTAACACTTTTTAGTGTGTGAAAAGGTAGAGAAGGAATTGATTTTTTATAATTATATAATGATAAATATTTCATCAATATCATAATAATTTCATTTATATTATATATTATTTATAATAACCCTTATTATGTTCCACACAATGCATCTCTGAAAAACACTTCATATATCTTTGTGAGATGGTTGTCCGTCGTACACACAAGAGACTTTATCACATATCTTACATATTGACATATAAAAATTATATATATTATAATATGAATAAAAACATCTAATAATACTATAAATTTAAAATATAAAATTTTTATCCATCATTATTCGCAACCTTAAAGGTGGTAATAGAAAAATGAACAACATTTGTTCGCAAGGTAATAGTTTGTCTTACACATGAACGATGAATTCAAAACCCATTTGATAGATGTGTGTGTGGGTGTACGTTATAAAAATGAAATAAAAACATCTTATTACACTTATGATACATATTCTCTAATATAATATTGGTATAACAAAATTTTAAGTGGTGGAAAATGAAATAATACAAAAAATGCACACTGATGAATGTTACCTATTCTTCGGGTAAATACTTTTGGTTTTACCAAATGAATTTCTTGGATAGATTCTTACCAAAAGTGAGGCTCCTATGATGAATGTATGAAATTTTAGAAGTTATTGTAGCTGTTATTTCGTAAGGCAATTGGTTTTTAAGGTATGTAGATTGGATGAGAGGGGGTATCCTTTTATATGTGTGCTGAGTGGAAAACATGTATATATTTGAAGGTGAGAATTCCACCCATGTTTGTTTCATGACACTATTGACACTCTATTCCATGAAATTGAATAAAATTTGACAAATAGAAATGACTTAGAAAAAATAGGAGAAAGTACATGGAGAATTTCATGATTTGAAAAGGGTCGAATTTTAACTCTCCCTAGTTGAACCAAGTCATCATCTGCGCGAATCCACTTGTGTGCCACAATTTCGACACCCAACCCAATTATGTGACAAAACTATTTAACCTTGGGTCACCTATTTTTCCTATAAATAGACCATTGGGGTCTACATTTGGGATGGTAAAATTTCATTGAAGCCTAATTTCTACTCTAGGCACCCAAGTGCTTCTCCAAATTCTTCTGAAACCTTCAAGTTAGTTCTTTAAAACCTATGGCAGATGAATTAAAGGAGTATCATAGGACATAAGTCCCTTCAATGTTTGAAATTCATAAGAGTTTTTTTCCTAAAGTGCCCAACCACCCTAAATCAGAAACACTTTTGTTCCATCCATTCATTACAAAAGATCTTGAGCGGCCAACTTTTGGGAATACCTGTGAATACTCTTGATGGATTGAGTCCTGTCTCACCGAAGATTTCACATTTGAGTTGTTCATCACTTGAGTAAACATCAGGTCGCCCAAGCCTTCCTACGCACCCATACCTGAGATCGAGATATCTACTTGGGTTGTAACACCCCGATATTTTATAAGATATATTATTTTTAATTTCATTCATATATTATGTTGTACGCTACAACAATATTATCTTACGCTATACGAAACATTGTATTAGCTTGCAGTATACGCAACACTAATCTTGGATCATGTTAAACACAATTTCAAGTTTGCTTGATAGTAGTTATTCAACGCAACATGGAGTTTATATATATATATTCAATGTATAAATGAAATATGGTTGGATTTTGTTATACGAAACAATAAAGGAGTCTTGCACTATACGCAACCCTGACTTGGCTTGCATTACACACAATCACAACCTTCCTCGATAGCGTTTGTTGTACGTAATACCGGATTTCACTAAAAAATGATATATTGTTATAATATTATTATGAACTAGACTTTATGAATAGTATTAACTAAATTTTTTATTTTATAACATTATTATTCATCTTACACATTTTCCAGAACATGGTATGAGAACAAAATATATATTTTAGATAAAATAATTATTTTTCAGAAAATGGAGTTTTTTCCGCCTTTTGATGGTGCACCCACTTTAAATCTAGTTTTTGAAATTTTTATAAGTTCAATTTTACAAAATAAAATTCTTCTTTGGAATCCGGATATAAAAATTTACTTTGGATAATTTTTTTAAATTATTTTGATAACTTTCATATTTTAATGAATAGTAAAAACACGCTATATTTTAATTAAAAACATCTTTTTTCATCATAATAATTTATATAGTAAAATTATAATATTGAATGGTTTTAATTTATAAATAAAATATATTTTTACAATTTAATATAACTTATTTCATTAGCATTTATTTTACGTTGAATTCATAGGTAAAATCATTTCAATCTTTTGCAATGTTTTAACTTTTAAACTCATTTTCTTAACAACAGAATTATTTTGTAAATTAATAACTGCAACTTGTGTGTTTTAAATTTTGAAAAATGGATTCCATATTTGAATTCAGTGAGTCCAAATTATGTTAATAGGTTAGTTTTATTTTTTTGATATTATGAATAGTAACTACAGTAATTTTTATTTTATGTAGTTAAAGGTAAATCGGGTAATTAAGGGTAAAAATAAGATTATAAATTTAACCTAACACCTTCCAAAATTCTATTGGATGTCTAAAAGTTGACCCGTATCACCTAAGGGTTGGAATAAATTCATTTTATGGACCTTTGGCCATAATGATAATTTAATTATTATCAAAACTAAAGAAAGTGACAACACATCACTCTCTTAAATCTTATAAGTATACTAAACGTACTTTACTGATAAGCTTCATGAAACATTGAACATGAATTGTCTCCATAAAGCTAATCAAATTAACTACATCATGTGAATTTATTTAGAATTTTTAGGTATTAAATAATTATCATTAAAGGTGACATAATAATGATGTTGAAATTATTTTATTGATTGAAATATCAAATAAATGGTTTTAAAAATATTAAAATAAATATTATATGAAATATATGATATTCCCCACTAATTTTATAGATAAATTTGAAATGTTATGAATATATATAAGCTTTTAGTTCGAATATATCCTCTATGTAGATTTTATTTAATTTCAAATAAATGAATAGTGTCACAATTGACACTATTGTTATTTTATAAAAAAACATATTATAAATTAATATTTCTTATGTTACCAAAGGTGCCCCTCTCCTCCCTTATAAAAAGGGCACCCCTTCCCTCTTCTCTTCACACCCTTTTGAGCATTGAAGCTCGGCCAACCCCTACCTATTTCTCTTCTCATCCTCATTAGTTATATCATAGAGGTTCCTGTCTTCTCAAAAGACCAACTCTAGTGCCCTAAGAAGACGTTTAAAGGAGGTGCATCGAGGAAGAGGTAATATCTTCTACAGACTATTTCAAGTTTCTTTTTCTTCTACTTCCTCTTATTTAGTTGTTTCATTATAAATTAGTAACATAAGTATTACTAATATACTTATATTTTATTATAAATATGTAAAACCCCTATTTCACCTTCTATCCATCCCACGGAAAACAAAATCACTGTGCGTGCGTACGTACGAAATATCGTCTCTATGATGTGGTGTAATCTTTTTTCCACCACCACATTACTTGGATGGGTATAATGTTGTAAAAAATAACAATATATGATTATTATAACATCATACTTATTCTAAGATATTATATCATCCACTCCAATTCCATTCAATAAATATGGGAACGATATCATCGCTCGTGCGTACGTACGGATTACCGTCTCCACGACGCGATGAGATTCACTTTCCATGTTAGGAATTAAATAATGATTATAAAGTATATATAATAATTAATCATTAAATATATGACATATTAATGATACTACATTTATGTATATGTTATTTACTTACATCTATTAAATTTAATAAGGAAACAAAAATAGCGTTCATGCGTACGTACGGCCTACCGTCTCCATGAACAGTGTATTTCTTTCCATTTATCGATCTATTATATATATGAATATTCTGATTATATATTATATATAAATCAAGTTTTATATTCTGGAATTAATTAATCATTATCTATGTAATCATATAAATAATTACAAGTCAAAACACGGACGATAAATGAAACATTTTTACCCAAAATGCTGCTTTAACATGGAATTGACAAATGAACAGGTAATATAAAGTCATAAGTGAATCAGATATGATATCATAAATATTATTATGGTTCTGTTACAAGTTAATAATATTTTTAAACCCACTATACAAGAGTCTCGGACACATACGGAAGAAATTGGAGAAAAGGTAAGGGATAATTTTTCATATCTCATTTTAATCCGAGATTGCTTATTCGTAAGTATTTACTAGGGTTATATTTACCATCCATGTCCATGTTTTCTCAAAATGTTTTCATAAAATTTTTACTATTCTCCCATGTATGTTTAAAGTCATTTTTACCCCTTTTTGACTTTTACTATGATGAATGGAAGGAATATTTCTTTTGTTTACCATACGATGTACTTTTTGACTTTTCTGGAAAAAGTACGAGCAGAATGTTTTTTAACTTATACGGCATGATCAGATTTTTAAGGTTTCATAACACCTTATTTTCATGAAGTTTACTCTACAAGATTTCCTGGTTATTTTCAATAAAATTATTTTCTTTTATAAGTGTGTTGTATTTTGTTAAAAGAAAATTACTTTTAAGAAGAAAGGATATTTTCCTCAAGAATTCATTTCAAGTTTTTTATCAAAACCATTTTCCATATAAGATGACTTTATTTTATATGTGTATGTTTCAAGTATAATGTCTCTATTATTTACATGGTTTCACTTTTCTTATGATGAAATGATATCCATTTTTTTTATATGGATTATGTTATGATCAGATGATGTTTATAAAACCCATTTTATTCTTTGGGTTATGATTAATGATTTATGTTTATGTTGTGGAAAACATAAGAATGATTTCATTATGAGATTGGTGGGACCTATATCTCCCTCCAATGCATTGGGTAATGATTTATATCTCATGATATAGACATGGCTGGAATGGTAAATTGATCTGGTTTAGTGTTATAGGACTGGAATGAGGAGTGAACTCGATTTAGAAACGGACTTTGTCCACTAAGATGGTCTTGGAAGCAATTCCTTGGCTACTATGGAAATCATATCATGTGAATAATGGTTTTCCACAATTACGTGATTTATTCCATGCTATTTTATAATAATTGATTATCCATTATGATCTATGCCTTACGTACTGCCATGTTTTATGTCATTGCTCATGATTTTTATGTTTAAAAATTATGTTCATGTTTTTAAGTTCAAATGTATATGGTTTGTTTTATTTTCTCCATGCTTAACCTTATTGACAATTTGATCTCACCCTTTATATGTATTCTTTTATCTAGAATATAAAGAAAGGTTTTAGGCAAGAATACAAAAGGGGAAGATCTTTATGGGAGATGTTGAAGATCTTTCACCATGATTAGAAGATTATGTTACGAGTTTCCAAAGACACTAAACTATTACAGTCCTTGAGTGTTGGTTTTTTTTATGTATTAAGTATTTTGCAAAAGTAATGTAATGTCCATGTACGTCATGTTTGGGGCCTCTAGAGTTGGTATCATCAGAAAGGATTAGTTAACCTTTGGAAACTAGGATGTGAAAACTTTAGTGAGATCCCAAGATATATTTTTAAGGTATGTCTAGGGATGTCCCTGTGGTTAAGTATAAGTATTGGTTATAGTCCTAGAATTATGGTAACGTTATTAGAATTAAACCTAAGATGTTATATATTTAAGTTACTCCCCCTTGATTATGTTTTTTCCTTCTCACACTATTCTTTTTGGGTTTTAGAAAATGGATGGAATCAGAAACATTCCCGATAATAGAGGATATGATGGACAACGGAATGATATTCTTCATGAGAAACCAAATGAAATTGGATCTGGAAGTCAACATATTGTAATTATGCCTAATCAGGAATCTCATAATATGATAAATAATCTCAAATTTGGTAAGTTTCCCGACTCAGGTAATAAGAGAAAGATGGAGTTTCATGATGATCAAAGAGGAAAGAAAGGTAAATTTCCCTCATGTAAATCATGTGGGAAGAGACATTAGGGAGAATGATTCAAGGGTACTTGAAGATGCTTTTTTTGTGGAAAAGGAGGACAAAAATCTAGTAATTTTAAAGGAAAAGGTTCAGTTAACACCATAGACAAAGATAATGGTATTGCTAAGACATCAACAATAGTTAAGTGTTTTAAATGTGGAATGTAAATGCATTATGCAAACAAATTCCCTATGGGAAAATCCCATAAAGAGAATCAACATGGTCATATGGGTAGTTTTTATGTGGATGATGATGAAGAGACTACAAATGATATATGAAATGAAAGAACTGATGAAGCTTAGTCAGTGGTTTAAGAAGGTAGTGTAATGATTGTATGTTTATCAAGAATAATGTATGGTACTATGGAATAAAGAAAAATACAAGGATTTTTACACTGTTGCCTTTGCTTGAGTTTTTATAGAATATGATGAATGGTACTGGTAACCATGAAAGGTTATTCAAATATTTTTGGAAGGTAGATGATATGTGCATAAAGAAAGGATAAAGAGATAATGAGATGTTTGATAGTATTAATGAACTCAAGAATGGTATAAGGACAAAGTGATATCATGGTTTGAGTATACAGAAATTTTGGGATTTTGGTATGTGGAAAGAGTTAACTTTTTACAGCATTCATGTTTTAACTAAGGTTCAATGGGTATTCATTTTTTAAGAGAATACATAATTAAGGTATTCACATATCTGGAATGTGACCAACAAGATATATTTTATATATAGGGGATAAATGATGGTATTTACATGCTTGGTTTATGACATTTCTAGTAATTGTTTTCATTATACTATGAGTTTGGATAGAAGTATTTTGGATAACCCTAAAGATTGGAAGAGATGATGTTGGACATAAGTTATTATTGTTTAAGGCTAGAAATGTTTTTCAATATTATTGATAGGATGTTATAATAATGTAGTTTTAGAAAAAGGACAACCCATAGGATGAGCGATAACCCATCGCATCGGACAAGGTTGTGGGAATAGAACCCACAACTGAAGTGTGATAGGCCCTTATCACCTACCACTGAACTACATGAAGTCCCTGGTTAGTAGAAACTAGTTTTATTTTATTAAGAGGTATGATAGATGAAGTATAAGTCCATTTTAGGAACCATATATGATTAATCTCACCACAGATGGACTTATGTATATAACTTTTGCTAACCTTATGTTTGAGACAGATGGAATGACCTATCATTCTATCGCATGATCTGCTAACACTTCGTGGAAGACAAATTCAACTTCATTTATTTAAGAGATGAAGTGGAAATTGTTCAAGGCAAAAGCAACTATAAGATTATACCAAAATCAAGTAAGTATATCATTTAATTCAATAATTCATTGACTTTTGGGAAATGGTCTAGAAAACAAAAAATGTTGTCCTAGTGTCCTTAAATACGAAGAATCATATCGTACCTTAAATCATCACAAATTTATGGCATTGTGATTGTTGTCTTTTTATAGCCATGTTCTCTACCACTCTCCATCAGATCATGATCGTTAGGTTTCTCCTCCATATCCATGTTTTCACCTATGTTCTCCTATGTGGAAACCCAGTGATGAGTTAATTTGGGTAACCGTTATGTTTCTTACTTTACTTTTTAAAATTATGTTTTAGTATTTCTTTTTACGATGTGGGTTTCTATGAAAGAAAATTTCAAGTATTAAACCATTTATAACCCCAACAAATTTCTAGGGGGAAATTCATTTTATGGGGGTTAGAATGTAACACCCCGAGATTTTATAAGATATATTATTTTTAATTTATTTTATATCTTCTGTTGTATGCTACACCAATATTATCTTGCACTATACGCAACACCTTATTATCTTCTAGTATACGGAACACTAATCTTGGATCATGTTAAACACAATTTCAAGTTTGTTTGATAGTATTTATTCAATTCAACATTGAGTGTATATATATATATATATTCAATTTATAAATGAAATTTTGTTGGATTTTGTTATACACAAAAAAAATGAGTCTTTCACTACACGCAACCCTGACTTGGCATGCATTACACGCAATCACGAACTTCCTCGATAGCGTGTGTTGTACGCAATACCGGGTTTCACTAAACAATGATATATTTTTATAATATTATTATGGACTAGACGTTATGAATATTATTAACTACATTTTTAATTTTATAGAATTATTATTCATCTGACACATTTTCTAGAATATGGTATGAGAACAAAATAAATTTTTCATGTAAAATAAATATTTTTAAAAAAATGCAGTTTTTCCGCATTTTGATGGAGCAACAACTTTAAATCAAGGTTTTGACATGTTTATAATTTAAATTTGACAAAATAAAATTATTCTTTGGAATAATGATATAAAAATTTACTTTGGATAAATTTTTCATGTTATTCTGATTACTTTCATATTTTAATGAATAGTAAAAACACGCTATATTTTAATTAAAAATGTCTTTTTTAATCATAATAATTTATATGGATAAATTATAATATTGAATGGTTTTAAAGTATTAATAGAATATATTTTTATTATTTAATATAACGTATGTTATTATCATTGATTTTACATTGAATTCACGGGTGAAATTATTTCAATCTTTTCCAATGTTTTAACTTTTAAAACTCATTTTCTTAACAACGGGATTAATTTTTAAATTAATTACTGCAACTTATATGTTTTGAATTTTGAAAAATGGATTCCATATTTTAATTCAGTGGGTACAAAATATTTTAATAGTTTACTTTTAATTTTATGATATTATTAATAGTAACTACAGTAATTTTTTTTACTGCAGTTAACGGTAAATCAGGTAATTAAGGGTACAAATAAGATTATAAATTTAACCTAACACCTTCCAAAATTGAATTTTATGACTAAAGGTCGACTCTTATCACCTAAGGGTCGGAATAAATTCATTTTATGGACTTTGGTAAATGAAAATAATTTAATTATTATTAAAACCAAAGAAAGTGACAACATGTCACTCTCTTAAATCTTATAAGTATAATAATTTTAATTTAGTGATAAACTTCATGAAACTTCTAAAATGAATAGTATACAGAAATATAATAAAACTATATACATCATGTGAATTTATTTATAATTTTTAGGGATTAAATAATTATCCTTAAAGGTGACACAATAGTGATGTTGAAATTATTTTATTGATTGAAATATCAAATAAATGGTTTTAAAAATATTTAAATAAATATTATATGAAATATTTCATGTGCCCCACTAATTTTCTAGACAAATATGACATCTTATGAATCTATTAAAGCTTTTATTTCGAATATATCCTCTATGTAGAGTTTATTTAAATTCAAATAAATGAATAGTGTCAAAATTGACACTATTGTTATTTAATTAAAATAACTTATTATAAAATTGTTTAAAAATCACATAAATATTTAACAATTATAAATTTAAATTTATATCGTCTAAAATGTAATAAATTATCTAATTATGGAATATTCACAACACATAATTAATTATTTATAACAATTTACAAATTAGAATCTTATTACCACAAAAAAAATTAAATTTATTAAATAAGGATAAATCAAGTTGATAATTTTTACAATAAATTCAAAATATGTATAAATTTTATTATTTGATGTTATTATAATCCTATCTCAACTACGTTTATGATTTGAGTCATTTTTGGAGGTTTTTATGTGAGTTTTAATTTATTATAAATTAATATTTCTTATGTTACCAAAGGTGCCCCTCTCCTCCCTTATAAAAAGGGAACTCCTTCCCTCTTCTATTCACACCATTTTGAGCCTTGAATCTCGGCCAAACCATGCCAATTCCTCTTATCAACCTCTCTAGTTTTATAATAGAGGTTCTGTTCTTCTCAAAAGACCAACTCTAGTTCCCTAAGAAGAAGTTTAAAGGAGGTGCGTCGAGGAAGAGGTAACCTCTTCTACCGACTCTTTCAAGTTTATTTCTTCTTCTACTTCCTCTTATTTAGTTGTTTCATTATAAAATAATAACATCAGTATTAATTATATACATATATTTTATTATTAATATTAAACAACCCTATTTCTCCTTCTATCCATCCTACGAAAAACGAAATCATCGTGCGTGCATACGTACGGAATACCGTCTCCACGTTGTGGTGTAATATGTTTTCCACCACCACCTTACTTGGATTGGTATAATGGGGTAAATAATAAATATATATGATTATTATAAAATCATACTAATTCTAAGATATTATATCATCCACTCCAACTCGATTCAATAAATATGGGAATGATATCATCGCTCATGCGTACGTAGGGATTACCGTCTCTACGACGCGATGAGATTCATTTTCCATGCTAAAAATTCAAGAATGATTATAAAGTATATATAATAAGTAATCATGAAATATATGACATATTAATGATACTTGATTTATGTATATGTTATTTACTTACATCTATTAAATTTAATAAGGAAATGAAAACTGCGTTCATGTGTACATACGACCAACCATCTCCATGAACGGTATATTTCTTTCCATTTATAGATCTATTATATAAATGTATATTATGAATATATATTATATATAAATCATGTTTTATATTCTGGAATTAAGTAATCATGATCTAAGTAATCATATGGATAATTACAAGTCAAAACACAGACGATAAATGAAACGATTTTACCCAAAACGCTGCATTAACATGGAATTGACAAATGAACGGATAATATAATGTCGTAAGTGAATAATATATGTTATCATAAACATTATTATGGTTCTGTTACAAGTTAATAATACGTTTAAACCCACTATACAGGAGTCTCAGACACATACAGAAGCAACTGGACAAAAGGTAAGGGATAATTTTTCAAATCCCATATTTATCCAAGATTTCTAATACTTAAGTTTTTACTAGGGTTATATTTATCATCCATGTCCATGTTTTCTCAAAATATTTTCATAAAATGTTTAATATGATTAAATGTATGTTTAAATTCATTTTTACCCATTTGGACTTTTACTACGATGAATTGAAGTAATCTTTCTTTTGTTTACCATAAGATGTATTTTTTGACTTTTCTGACAAAAGTACGAGGAGAATGTTTTTTTTAACTTATACGGCATGATCAAATTTTCACGGTTTCATAACGCCTTATTTTCATGAAGTTTGCTCTACAAGATTTCATGGTTATTTTCAATAAAATTCTTTTCTTTTATAATTGTCTGTCATTTTGTTATAATAAAATGTTTTTTAATAAAAATGATATTTCCTCCAGAATTCATTTCAAATGTTTTATCAAAACCATTTTCCATCTAAGTTGAAATTATTTCATATGTGTATGTTTCAAGTATAATGTCTCTATGACTTACATGGTTTCACTTTTCTTATGATGAAATTATATCCATTTTTTTATATGGATTATGTTATGATGGGATGATGTCTATGAAACCAATTTTATTCGTTGGGTTATGATGAATGATTTATGTTTATGTTGTGGAACACATAAGAATGATTTTATTATGAGACTATTAGGACCTATAACTCCCTCCAATGCATTGGGTAATGATTTATATATCATGATATAGACATGGATGGAATGGTAAGTTAATCAGGTTCGGTGTTACGGGACTGGAACGAGGAGTGAACTAAATACAGAAAGGGACATTGTTCACTAAGAGGGTCATGGATGCAATAACTTGGCTACTATGGAAATCATATCATTTTGTTAATGGTTTTCCACAATCACATGATTTATTACCATGCTATTTTATGATTATTGATGTTCCATTATGATCTATGCCTTACGTAATGCCATGTTTTATGTCATTACTCATGATTTTGATGTTTAAACATTATGTTCATGTTTTTATGTCCAAATGTATATGGTTTATTTTATTTTCACCATGCTTACCCTTTCTGAGCATTTGAGCTCAACATTTACATGTTTTCTTTTCCCCAGGATATAAATAAAGGTTTTAGGTAAGAAAAAAAAATAGGAAGATCTTTAGGGGAGATGTTGAAGATCTTTAACCATGATTAGAAGATTATGTTCTGAGTTTCCAAAGACACTAAACTACTGCTGTCCTTGAGTGTTGGTTTTTGTTATTTATTAAGTATTCCGAAAAAGTAACGTAATGTCCGTGTACTTCAAGTTTTGGGCCTCTACATGGGTGCCCCTAATTGATTCACCTTATCCCTTCATCCTATACCCTATTACAAAAACGGGCTTTATCAGTGCTAAAAACGAGCTTTAACAGTGCTAAAAAAGCACTCTAAAGCTTAGTGATAATAATGGGGGTCCCCATTATTAGTACTTTTTAAGTGCTGATAAAGGTATACTTTATCAGTTCTAAAATAGAACTGATAAATGGATCCTTTAGCAGTGCTAAAAAGGCACTGATAAAGGTGTCCTTTATCAGCAAAAAAAGTGTTGTTAAATGCCATGCCTGCTGTAATATAAAATTTTGCAGTAGCACACCGAAACAAGACCGTAAAAAATCATAATATCTACAAGTATACCCATACATAATTAACACATAATTCATATGGTAAATACCGCAAGTATACCCATACAACAAGTATACCCATACACAATTAACACATAATTAATAAGTTAATTAAATAAATAAAGAATTCAATTCTGAATTCTAGGTGTTGGGGGTTATTCAGGGGTTTAGAGTGGTTGTCCAAGGGGGGTGGGGGTGTCCTGGGGGATAGGGGGTGTCCATGGGGATAGGGATGTCCGATGGGGTGTGGTGGTGTCTAGAGGGGTGGGGGCTGTCCATGGGGGTGTGGTTGTCCAGGGGGTTGTGTACGGGTGGTGGGGTGGTGTCGAGGAGGGCTGGGGGCGTCCAGGGGGTGGGGGCCGTCCAGGGGGTGGTTGGGTGTCCATGGGGCTATCTAGGGTGTGGGGGTGGCTGTCCATGGGGGCGTCTAGGGGGTAGGATGGTGTTTAGGGTTTTGGGGAGGATTTCTTGGGGTGGGGTTTCCAGGGGGTGGGGTGGTGTCCAGGGGGTGGGGTGGTGTCCAAGGGGTGGGGGTCCAGGGGTTTGGTGGGGATGTCCAAGGGGGTGGGATGGGGTTTGGCAGGGATGGGGGTGGCTTTACAAGGGGGTGGGGTGTCTAGGGGGTGGGGGTGTCTAGGTGGTGGGGTGGGGGTGTCGTCGAGGGGGTTGGGTGGGGTGGTGTCCTGGGGGTGTCCAGGGTGTGGGGTGCTGTTCAGGGGGTGGGGGTCCAGGGTGTTGGTGGGGCTGCCCAAGGGAGGTGGGTGGTGTCTAGGGTGTGGGAGTGGCTGTCCAAGGGGGTGGGGTGTCTAGGGGTGGGGGTCCAGGTGGTAGGGTGGTGTCTAGGATAGGTGGGTGTGTCGTCCAGGGGGTTGGTGGGTGTCCAGGGGGTGGGGTGTCCAGGGGGTGGGGGCCTGTCATGGGGGGCTATCCATGGGGATGTCTGGGGGGTGGGGTTGTGTCTAGAGTGGTGGGGTGTCTTGGGGTGGGGTGGTATCCACGGGGATGCGGGTCCAGGGTTTTGGTGAGGTTTTCCATGGTGGGTGGGGTGGGGTCTAAGGGGGGTGGGGGTGGTTGTCCAAGGGGGTGGGGGTGTCCTGGAGGTGGGGTGGTGTCTAGGAGGGGTGGGGGGTTGTCTAGGGGGTGGGGGCATTTCTAGGGGTTGGGGTGTCTAGAGGGTTGTGGGTGCCTAGGGGTGGGGTGGGGTCTAGGGGGTGGGGGTCCAGGGGGTTGGTGGGGATGTCCAAGGGGGTGGTGTGGTGTCCAGTGGGTGGGAGTGGCTATCCATGGGGTTGGGGGTGTTCAGGGGGTGGGGGTGTCCAGGTGGTGGGGTGGTGTCTGGAGGGGTGGGGGTGTCTAGGGGGTGGGGTGTCTAGGGGGGGTGTCCAGGGGGTTGGGGTTGCCTAGGGGGGGATGTCCCGGTTGGGGGAGCTGTCCATGGGGGTGTCTAGGGGTGTGGGTTGGTGTCCAGGGGTTGGGGGCTTTTTAGGGGTGGGGGAGTCCATAGGGGTGCGGGTGTCCGTGGGTGGGGTGGTTTCCAGGGGTGGGGGAGGTCCATGGGGTTGGTGGGGTTGTCCAAGGGGTGGGGTGGTGTCCAGGGGGGTTGTTGGGGTTGTCCAAGGGGGGTGGGGTGGAGTCCAGTTTTGTTGGCGGTGGTTGTCCATGGGGGTGGGGGTGTCTTGGGGTGGGGTGTCAAGGTGGTGGGGTGGTTCCTAGGAGGGGTGGGGTTCCATCCAAGGGGTTGGTGGGTTGACTCAGACACATCACAAAAGACCCATAGATCATTCTCCTAAATTATCAACAGACTCAGAATGTGTTTGGTTTGATTCTCGTACGTCATTTGTTGTTTTCACTTAAAATTCTGTCCATTTTAAACAAAAGAGAGACACTTTGAATGATACAGGACACAAAGTTCCTCAAATTGATGCAAGGTTGAATCGTACACATCAAAAATAACCCATGGATCATTCTCCTAAAGTATCAACACAATCTGAGTGTGTTTGGTCAGAGTTCCATACATCAGTTATTGTTTTCACTTAAAATTAGGTCCATTTTAAATAAAATAGATACAATTTGAGTGATACCGGACAAACTATGCCCCATATTGAGGCGGGGATGACTTGTACACATCAAAAATGACCCAGGGATCGTTCCCCTAAAGTATCAACACAATCCGAATGCATTTGGTCAGATTTCCATAAGTCAGTTGTTGTTTTGAATTAAAATTCAATCCATTTTAAACAAAAGAGAGACATTGAGTGATACCAGCTACACCGTGACTCATCTTGAGGTGGGGTTGACTCTTACACATCAAAAATGACCCATTTGTCATTCTTCTAAAGTATGAACACAATCTGAATGAATTTTCATGGAGTTCTGTACATAGGTTGTTGTTTTCACTTAAAATTATGTCCATTTTAAACAAAAGAGAGACACTTAGAGTGATACTAGCCACACCATGCCTCAGATTGAGGTGGGGTTGACTCGTACACATCGAAAATTACCCATGGATCATTTCCCTAAAGTATCAACACAATCCGAATGCATTTGGTTAGTCAATTGTTGTTTTCACTTAAAATTCAATCCATTTTAAACAAAAGAGATACATTGGGTGATACCAGCCACACCTTGTCTCAGATGGAGGCTAGTTTGACTCGTACACATCCAAAATTACCCATGGATCGTTATCCTAATGTATCAACAAAATATTAATGCGTTTGGTCAGAGTTTCGTATCTCATTTGTTCTTTTCACTTAAAATTTTGTCCATTTGAAACAAAAGAGAGACACGTTGAGTGATACTGGCCACACCTTTCCTTGAATTGAGGTGGGGTTTACTTTTAAATGTAAATAAAAAACCATGTATTGTTCTACTAACGTATTGACACAATCCTAATTCATTTGGTCAGAGTTCTGTAGGTTAGTTGTTGTTTTTACACATAAAATTATGTCCATTTCAAACAAAAGAGAGACAATTTGAGTGATACCCGCCACACCATGCCCCGGATTACGGTGGTGTTGAATCGTACATGTCAAAAATAACCCTTGGATCTTTCCCCTAAATTATCATCACAATCCGAATGTGTTAGGCTGGATTTCAGTACGTTAGTTTTTTTTTCACTTAAAATTATGTCCATTTTAAACAAAAGAGAGACACTTTAAGTGATATCGGCCACACCCTACCTCATATTGAGGAGGGGTTGACTTTTAGATGTCACATATGACTAATGGATCATTACCCTAAAGTATCAACATGTTCTGAATGCATTTGGTCAGATTTATGTACGTCAGTTGTTGACTTCACTTAAATTTTTTCCCATTTTAAAAAAAGGGACACTTTGAGTGATACCAGACACACCATGCCTCGGATTGAGGTAGGGTTGACTCTTAAATTTCACAAATGACCCATGTATCATCTTCTAATGTATCAATACAATCCGAATGAGTTTGGTCGGATTTTCGTAAGTCAGTTTTTGTTTTCACATAAAAAAATGGACATTTAAAACAAAAGATAGACTCTGAGTGATACGAGCCACACTGTGCATCTCATTGAGGACGTTTTGACTCTTACACATCAAAAATTACCCATGGATCATTCCCCTAAAGTATAGACACAATATGAATGTGTTGGTCAGAGTTCTGTGCATCAGTTGTTTTATTCACTTAAAATTTTGTCCATTTTAAACAAAAGAGATACACTTTGAGTTATACCAGCCACACCGTGCCTTTGATTGAATAAGTTTTGACCCATACACATCAAAAATGACCCATGGATAGTTATCCTAATTTATAAACACAATCCAACAGCATTTGGTCTGAGTTCCGTACGTCATTTTTTTGTTTTCACTTAAAATTAATTCCATTTTAAATGAAAGAGAGACACTTTGAATGATACCGGACACACCATGCCTCATATTGAAGCAGGAATGAATCATACATGTCAAAAATCACCCATGTATCATTATACTAAAGTATCAACACAATCTGAATTTGTTTGGTTGTATTTCCGTACGTCAGTTGTTGTTTTCACTTAAAATTATGTCCATTTTAAACAAAAGAGTGACACTCTGAGTGATACTGGCTACAATATACCTCATATTGAGGCGGTTTTGACTCTTAAACGTCAAAAATGACCCATGGATCATTCTCCTATAGTATCAACACTATATAAATGAATTGTTTAGGATTTGTGTATGTCAGTTGTTGTTTTCACATAAAATTATATCCATTTTAAACAATAGAGAGACTTTGGGTGATACCTGCCACACCATGCCTCAGATTGAGGCAGGTTTAACTCATACATGTAACAAATGACCCATGGATCGTTCCTCTAAAGTATCAATACAATCCAAATGCATTTAGTTTGATTTCCATAAGTCAGTTGTTGTTTTCACAAAAAATTCTGCCCATTTTAAACAAAAGAGAGACTTTGAGTGATACATGACACACTGTGCCTCAGATTGAGGCGGGGTTGACCTATACACGTCAAAAATGACCCATCGATCGTTCCCCTAAAGTATCAACACAATCCTAATGTGTTTGGTCAGATTTCTGTATGTTAGTTGTTGTTTTCAGTTAAAATGTTGTATATTTTAAACAAAAGAGAGACACTTTGAGTGATAATGGTCACATCATGCCTTAGATTGAGGTGGGGTTGACTCTTAAATGTCAAAAATGACCCATGGATCGTTTCCCTAAAGTTTCAACAAAAAATTAATATGATTGGTTGGGTTTTTGTTCATCAGTTGTTGTTTTCACTTAAAATATTGTCCATTTCAAGCAAAAGAGAGACAATTTAGAGTGATACCAGCCACACTATGCCTCAGATTGAGGCGGGGTTGACTTTTACACATCAAAAAGGACCCAGGGATCGTTCTACTAATGTATAAACACAATCCAAATGCGTTTGGTCGGATTTCAGTACGTCAGTTGTTGTTTTCACTTAAAATTCTGTCCATTTTAAACAAAAGAGATACAATTTGGGTTATTCCAGCCACCCCATGCCTCAGATTGAAGTGGGGTTGATTCTTAAACATAAAAAAAGACCCATGGGATGTTCCCCAATGGTTTAAAAATAATATAAATGTGTTTGGTTGGATTTTTGTATGTTAGTTATTGTTTTCACTTAAAATTCAGTCCATTTTAAACAAAAGAGAGAGACTTTGGGTGATACCGGCCACATCGTGCTTTCAATTGAGGCGGAGTTGACTCGTACAAATCAACAATGAACCATGGATCGTTCCCCTAAATTATCAACACAATATGAATGCGTTTGGTCAAATTTTCATACGTCAGTTGTTGTTTTCACATAAAATTTTGTCCATTTAAAAAAAAAGAGACTTTGAGTGATACTGACCACACCGTGCCTCAGATTGAGGGGGTTTTGACTCACAAACATCACAAATGACACATTAATCATTACCCTAAAGTATAAACACAATACAAAGGCGTTTGGTTGTATTTATGTATGTCAGTTGTGGTTTTCAATTAAAATTTTGTCCATTTTAAACCAAAGAGAGACACTTTTAGTGATACCCGCCACACCGTGCCATGGATTGAGGTGGGGTTGACCTGTATATGTCAAAAAATGACCCATGGATTTTTATATTAAATAATAAATATAATCTGAATGCATTTGGTTAGATATGGAAGTATTTTGAAGATTTTATAGTTTTTTCTTATCCAAAGCCCAAAGATGAGTGGTTTATCATTCTTGCATGTTGCTGGTGTGTTTAATCTGTTAAAATGGGAAAATGACTAATTAGAGAATGGATGTTTTATTTAATAATGATTAAAATTTTCCAACAAACATTTACATACAACAAAGTTTCCTCTTTTGATCCCCTTAACCCCTCTAAAAAATGACCGCCAATTGTATACGTCCCCAAGTCAGATCATTATGCTATTTGGGTAAAATATTACAACAGGTATGCGGCCCACTCATTTATGAACAAATATATATCGTCTTGTGAGTATAAGGCTTTTAGACAGTCATAGTAGTACTGAAAAATATATAAATAAATCATTAATAAATAATATAAATGAAATAGTTGTTGTTTTTTAAAATAACTCAATAGGGATGCTAGTTTGTTGATGAAAAATGATATCTTTCATAAATTTACAAGAATAATAACTGGAATCATTATTGTTTGTTTGTTTTGGACACTGAAAAAAATGATCATTAGTAGAATATGTAACTTGTGTTGATATGTGATTGGATAGTGAAATTTCATTATATGAACCCTGATATTTTTTCAGACGTAGTACTTGCTCGCCTCCTTATGCTTTGCGAATGTCCTTATTCCATTTTTTAGATGATAATTATTCACCACCCTATCATAACATAATCCTCATTAAAAGATAATATAAATTATATTACATGATTTTTAGACCTAAAATGTAGTATGTAGTGTCTTAAAGATTCACAAACTCCATTAACTGTGGTCGGTTTGTTGGATATCCTTGCATTGAATGTAGAAAAAAAATATTTAGAGTATCCAAGTTCACCAAAATTAGCAGCCAATGTTTCCTAAAAACACAAAAATAAATAAGTAATAAAATAAGATAACATATAATTGATATTATGTAATTGTAGAGTTTTACCCCTACATGTTTGGTATTAGGAAGAGTCTGTCATCTATAATCTTTCTTTCAAATTTTTTCAGCATGTCGTTCACTATTTAATCATTTTTTATGGCTCTAATTTTGTTAGTTGTGTTATTATGGTATGAGGACTAACGAGTCCAATTTTTGGCTCATGGAAAACATCCTTCAACTATTTTTATATATACATATGTCAATAATATAAAATTCATTTAGTCATAATTTTCACATTATATTAGATTTTAGAAACTCAATTCATGAAAACATACCTCATATATAAATTTACTATTGTGACGCCTAGCCAACCGTATTCAAGGATCTCATTTACATTTTTAGGAGCAATGAAATCTTGAATTTCCTCTCAGTATATATTCTTTTTAAAAACCACGATATGACTACTACATCCTCTTAGCTTTATATCCACATGAGTCTTCAATGCTAGTAAATCTGGATAGTGAACAGGTGGTGTTATTGTGCATTCAATATCTATTTGGGATTGGTTGGCTGATCCTTTAGATTATTCGGAGCTGATGTTTCTTTTCACCCCTTCCCTTTCTCCATCTATAATAACATTAATTGGATCGGAACCTTTTTTCATTAATTGTTAAAGTATTTTCCTGAATAAAATGAAAATAAATACCTTTTTGTCCACGTGTACTTTTACATGTTGTGATATCCATGAAATGAATGTCTGAATAGCCTTTTCGACAATATTAACATCATCATCATCAAGTATAATAGGTAGCTCTACATTTGGATCATGAGCTACAGTAATCATCACTTTCCGATGATCTTTCGGAAGTGGTCTATTGTGCAGCTTGTCCTATGGGATGTGGAACAATGTAGCCCTTGCTATAAGGTGATAGGTGGGTTTTGATAGATATAAATCATAGTCATTATCACCATGTAGAAGATCAGTACAGGAAAAGTATCAGTGTTTGTCTGATTCAAATTTAATGGGAACAATTATTAGAATATTGATTACCACTGCTAATACAGGTCTTTGATGGGAATGGCTCGCCTCAATGCTGGTGGGGGTGGGGTGGGATCTTCACACGCTAGTTGTTACTGAGTTGTGTCTTCTCCTTACTTCCCACACATAAAATTTTCTAGGAACTCACCCTACCGTTGAAATCGTTCTTCAAGAGTTTCTAGTATTTCGCCCATTTTTTTAATTTTTTCATCTCTATCATCGATTTGTCTGTTTCCCATAATATACTCAGGGTGTCACCCCAAACCCCGAATCTATGACACGACAGTATTGTTATGGCCGCTTCAAAGTCGTCGATATCAGGTCTGCATCCACTACAGGAGTAGCTGATTCCTGTGATTGTTGGATATAGGAAAATAAATAATTAATTTTATGTAATAGAAATTTAAAATAGATATTTTTATCGTGTCATAATTACACATATTTCCCACACTTTTTGTTTGTTTTCATCTATTGGCTTCCCTTCCTTATTCACACATGCCTCCTTCCATAGCACATGACGTGGGATGGATGTGTATTTGGTTTTAGACTCATCAATCTAGATATAAATATAGAAAGATAATTGTGATGTTTTTTATTGGCACCTAACAATGTTACTGTTAATTTAAAATGCGTACCATTTTCTTTTATAGTGAAGTATACCTCATCCTTGCTTTACGATAGGGGTATGTTGGTTTTGATGTATGTTCCTTATTTTCATTACATAGTTAATGTTTCATAAATAAAATATTGACAATCAATGTGATGAATACACATATCCTCAAACAATGTATAATCATCAACAATGTTCTTGAAACTTCTTATCCCCACAACGTCCAATAAATACATCCCTTGCTTCTTGGGATATCAGGTGAGCATATAAAAGGGGTGGGTGTGGGTTTGTTTTACCTTTCGAATCTTTCAGATGACATTTTTCTAAAATAGTGTAAAGTCCTTGATGAAACCTTCATGCAAGCCTTAGTACATAATTCTTGGGTGAATCATCTATTATAAATGTACTCTACAAGAGATTGAGAATAGTAAGACATTGTTTCATTATTTTATTTACTAGTAAATTAAAGAAATAATATCATAATGTTACCGTAATTTCTTCTCAGATCATAACCTTTAGCCTGGACACAACATAGTTCCATGAATATATGTCAATTGGAAGACGTTGCCGAGTAACAATTCCAATGTAACTATAAAACAAAGCCTTGTTGGGATTCAACTGTTGGCCTCGTCCATTCCATCCGACATAAAATTTGATGCCTTTTCTTTTTGCATTAAAGAACATTGGCTAACACTGTCAAACTATGACACACCTGTGTTTTCTATGATGACGGTCCTTCATCCCCGACCATTTCATCGATATCAACATCATCTATATGTTCATCTAAAATGATATAAATTCCATGTGATGATGGCTGTTGGACCTCAACACTAGGACCAGCAATAGGTTCTGAAACATGTTGTTGCCCTGCACTATGAGCAGCCGTCGTAGCAGTAGCAGCTGCAGAAACCGCTTGAGAGACTTGTTCAGCCTCAAGGTTAATAGAATTAGAATGTGTAGAAGTCATTAGCTACAAAAGTGGATGAACATTTAATTTAGATTATATAAATTCAGTAATGATTAGATAATAACATGACATAACAAGATCTATATTACAAACCAAATATAACATGTTTATTGAACCCTATTTATTTTTTTCAAAGGTTGAAGGCATTTGACACCTCTATCGATTATCCAAATCCCTTCATTATAGTCTCTTATAACATATAAAACATCATATACATTGGGACCGCTGAGAAATGATTGCGTCGTACAACTAAAAGGATCGTCCTCAAGTGAATTTTCATCTGAACCTTCAGTAATTACGAACGATAATAGAACAATCGACCACTTTTGGATTGTTCGATCTGGAACATAAAATACTTGTACTTCTTGTGATTCCATTATAAACTGTTCGTCTTTGTACCCTAATTTAATAAAATCAACATCCACAAATCCCAATTCATCTATTTTAACACCACTATTGTTATCAACGCATTTTCATTGGAAAATTGACAATGTGAATGTTGTACAATACAACTCCCATATTTTATTGATAATGCCAATGTATGACATATTTTCATAAATTGGATTCCTTTCTTTACTACCAGAAACATGAGTCACTTCAGCCACAAGTGTAACTCCAATTTTTTACATGGTACTATCTTCATCATGATTTTCTATATAGAATGTATAACTATTAATTAACAAACCATTGTAAGATAATACATACACACATGGTCTGTTGGCTATCCATCGAAGTCGTTTTGAAATTGAATTTGGATTTTCATCTAATTCCTTAAAAATATGGTCTTTAAACCATCCTATAAACTCGTGATTATGTATTTTTTATATCCATTTTTCATCCATTGATGGATGCAACTACCTAATAATTTCTTTGTGGGTATCAATATATGGAGAAACCTCCTAACTGTTATACAAAACATAATGGTTGGCCTTCACCTGATCTATAATATTGATTGTCACAACATCTCTTCCAAAACATCCCTCACCCTCAATGCGTCCAGTGTGACGTGATTTCGGGAGACCAATGCTTTCCACATCAGATAGGTATTCGGTACAGAATTCAATGTCTTTCTCAACAATATATCACTTTACTATACGACCCTATGGCTGACTTCGATTTTTAACATACCCTCCCAAAATCATCATATACCGTTCAATGGGGTACATCCATCTATAGTGCATAGGACCACAAAGTGTAATATATCTCACCAAGTGAACCATCAAAAGAACCATCATATCAAAGAATGTTTGTGGGAATACCATTTTAAATTCACATAATATGATGACAATTTCTCTCCCCATATGTGGAAATTTCTCTATTTCTAAAACGTTGCTACATATAGCTTTGAAAAAGAAATAATGCTTGCTTAACGTATGATGAAAATTCTTGAGCAAAATGCAATGTAAAGATATAGGAATTAAATCTTTCCTCAAAACACGGCATTCTTGTGATTTCAAACCATTTAACTTCAAATCATTCCTTGAAACAATGTTCTTAATATTTGATGAATACCCCTCTAGAACCATTACATAATTGAAGAAGTTGAAAAAATGATATCTATTCTCCCTCGAAGAGTGTAAGCAGCTAGAGGAAGAAACATTAGATTTTTACCCTTCACGGGAGCCAACTCTTCTCGTATTTCCAAACAATTTTCATAAGTTTTTTCGAAAATGGTTTACCAAAAACACTGTTAACATCTTTTACTTTCTCAAACAGCTGATCACCTGTTAGTGGAGATAGTGATGTGCGTTGTTCGGAACATCCATAGAATGATGTAGTCCAATATCGGTACTTATGATAATGAGGTAGATGTCTACGATTTCCATGAAACACATATTTCGATGAATTTTTAAACCTAATTGATTTTGTATCTTCTTCACACATGGGTCACCCTTGAGTTCCATTAATTCAATAGCATGAAAATTTTCTATAAGTAGGGAAATCATTTATAATCCCATACAACATCAATCTCAATGTGAAGTATTAACTAATATATAATCATTATACAACATAACACCTGAATCTCACAATAACATCAAATCCCCGATCAAAGAAGACAAATAAACATCAATATCATTACCTGGTTGTTTTGGTCCAGATATAAACATAGATGACATAATGAATTTTTACTTCGTGCATAACCAAGGTGGAAAGTTAAAATTTTCCAACATAACAGGCCATGTACTGTGAGTGCTGGTTTGAAAAACAAATGAATTCAATCTATCTGTAGATAACGCAAGATGAAGGTTTCTCGACTCTTTTCCAAATTCAGGATACTCATGATCAATTATCTTCCATTGAGGAGAGTTCGTCAGGTGACATAATTTCCCATTTTTATTTATTTTATCTTCATTCCACGACAATTGTCTTGAAGTTTGTTCACTTTCATATAGACACCTAAACCTTGGAGTGATTTGAATGTACCATAAAACTTTTGTAAGACTAGATTCATCTTTCTTTTACCGAGAAGCACCGCGATTTCGGCATTATATAAGTTATTTATTCCCCTAGAAAAATAGTATCGGCCACGTAGTCATTGATTATGCACAAATTTAAAATGTAAAAACCCTACAAACTTCTAGTACTGTGGTTAGAAGGTTGTCCAACCACAGAGAAGGACATACGTTGTGCTGGACCAAATTAAAACTAAAACAACAAAAAGATAAAATAGAACACTAAAAAACTATATTCAAGCAGTTAAAAAAACATTGATAGTGGGTGTGAAAATTAAGGTGATATGGTGAAATATATGGCTTGAACAGAGAATGAATAGTAGTGATGATTTTAGGGTCCACATGCTACTTTGAACTGATTAAAAATATATTCTCTACTTCTTATTGGTTTAATTCAAATACTCGGTGCATAAAAAATGGTTCTAATCCAGTAAGTTTCCACGTCAGTGGATCAACACAAATCGATTAAATTCCATGAGTATCGATCATTCGATCTTGACCCTTGGATAAATCTTCTTAAATTGGAGAAGAGATGCATTTACCTTTTACAATTCTTAGTACTTCGGTCAATGATCCATGGTGAAATGATTAACTACCACACCCATCGTTTGATAGGTAATGTGAAATGATAAAGAAAATATACATAAGAGAAAACCAAGTAATGAAATCATACTCGACAATCAAACTAAAAAAACATGATGGATAAATGAATGATCAGTTCTCTACAGCCAGATTCCCCTAATCTATTTAACTACACATTAAAAAAATAAAAAGGATAGAAATAGAAAATGAATTAAGAAACATCTCCCATGAGATTGCTCCTCTCTCTAGTAAATACATCGATGCTGATCTTCTGCTCAATATTTTTCTGCCTCTGTTTCGGTGATGAGATGGATCGATGGATGATTGCGATGAAAGAATGGATGCTTGCCCCCACAGAATAAAGTTGGATAATTTCCCGCTATTCTCCCTCTATGTCTATGAATTCCCTACGCACATTTGTAACTGAAAAAGATCCCCCCCCCTCCTGCACGATCTCCCTATACCAAAAATAATGGAAAATACAAAAAATGCAAGTGAGTGAGACAAAATAAACAAGTTACATCTATATATATATACCTATACTTATAACTATTATTAGTAGTATTATTAGGTAAATATTTAAAATTATATAGAAATATATTTATATTCATATTATATACATGTATAACAAATAATTAAATAATTATGTAAAATATAATAAAAAATTAAATAAATTTAAAAAAGTAAATTATTTTACTATATATTGGTTAAATTAATTATTATATATATATATAATATATTATGATTATAATAAAATTTATATTAGTTATATTATATATATATATTTGTTAATATTATTATATATGTTATTATATATAATAATTTAATAATAAGAAAAATAAAATAAAATTTGAATGGGGAGGTAGGGTCTGTTCATGCAGAGGGGTAGAAGGGGAATGCGGCGAGGGCTGGGGTTCAGGTGAGGATGGTGGAGGAGAATGGAGCACAGTGGAAACAGAGTTCTTCAGGCGTGCTCGGCCAGTGGCGGGGGCAGCGTGAACCGGGTAAGGGCGTACCAGTGCGGTGATTGCAGGTTGGGGATGGCTAGGGTTTTGGATGTCATGCTAGTGACAGTTCAGAGGGAGTGTGGGTGCAGGTGTGACCGGACCAGTGGCAGGGGTGTGGCTGTGAGGGGGATGTGTAGATGGCGAGGTGAGGAGGTAGCAAGGGCTTGCAGTGAGGGACATTAGGTGAATCCGACCAATAGAAAGGGGGGTCGAGGAGAGGATAGGGTTCATGCGGCAAAGTTCAGATTCAACAACATGTGTCCTTCATAAATCCAAATTTTAGCTCTGACTTTTCACAGTGTTTCTAAAGATTTTATTTCTTGAATTCAATGGGAAATTTGCGGTTGGGTGATCTTTTTGCTGTTGTGAATTGCTGATGTTGGTTTGTTATTATTCTATTTTTGTGATGGTTAAGTTGATGCATGGTTACTATGGAAAATGTTTCTCTATTGGTCAGTGTGGATGCTGGTAGGAAGCGAGGAATGGTGGAAAAGTGGGGGAAGGAGCGGTGGCACCACATAGTGGAGATGGTGAGACAAAATTCAAATGAACACGGTGGCACCGTGTTTGTGGGAACGGTGGGACGTGCCATCTTTTGGAAGCAATGAGTGGGGGTGGATAGTGCCAATGAATGAAGAAGGCACCATGAGCGTGTCTCGCGGTCTCACCGTGAGTGTGGGACCGTAAGGCAATACGGTGTCTAGGGGAACTGGTGAGTTTTTTTTTACATTTTTTTTTAAAAAAAAACTTTTAAAAATACGACCAGGTTTAAAATATTTTGTTTACATCCCAAAGGTGGCACACCATGTGCCACCTTCGGTTCAGTTTCCGCCGGGCCAAAGGCGGTTCTCAAGAAACCGCCTTGAGCCATTGGGGAAACGAAAGGCGGCACAGCAGTGCCCGCCCTTCGTTTTTTTCCTGTGAAAGGCGGCTTTGGAAGACCCGCCTTTCGTGTTTTAAATGGCCGAAGGCAGCTTCCCAGATGCCGCCTTCACCAAAAATATCCCTATAAAAGGCAGCCGCCCCACCCATCCTTCCTCAGTCACAAATCCCTCTTCTCTCTAACATTTTGAGAGCTCCTCTCTCTAAGTTGAGTTTTCCATCGTGGTGCATCCGGAGACACAAGGAGTAAAAGATTTTTGTGTCAAGCTTCATTTAGAGGAATTTTTTTATTTTAATGTTATTTTTTTTATTTAATTGTAATTATTTAATTTTAAATATTTAAGTATGTAGTAGTAGTTATTTAAAGAAAAGAAATAAATAGTTATATTATTAATGTTTTAATTTGTTAATATTTAATGTTAGATTATGGTATATGTAATTTAATATTATTAATGAATGATGATGAGGTATAAAATATTTAATGTTATAATAAAGTATGTATAACATAATATTATTAATGAATGATAATTAGGGATAATAATAATTTATTAATATTTTATAGATAATCATAGACTAATTAAATGATGATTAATGAATAATTAATTCATGATTAAAGTGGTAATTAACCATGGATGATTAATTAAGGAATGTTTAAGGGGTGATTAAGTGATGATTAAGGGATGATTAAGGGCTCATTAAGGTAATTAAGGAATGATTAATTGATGATTAAGTGGTAATTAAGGAGTGATTAAGGGGTGATTAACTAATGATTAAGGGGTAATTAATGAATAATTAAGTGATGATTAAGGGGTAATTAAGGAGTGATTAAGGGGTGATTAAGGGGTAATTAAGGAATGATTTTGGGGTGATTAAGTGACGATTAAGGGGTGATTAATTAATGATTATAGGGTGATTAAGTTTTCATTAAATAATGATTAAGGAATGATTAGGGGATGGTTAAGGGGTAATTAAGGAATGTTTAAGGGGTGATTAAGGGGTAATTAAGGAATGTTTAAGGGGTGATTAACTAACGATTAAGGGGGTTATTAAGGGTTCATTAACTAATTAAGGGGTAATTAAGGAATGAAGGGGTAATTAAGGAGTGATTAAGGGGTTAAGGGGATGATTAAGGGGTAATTAGGGAATGATTAAGTGATGATTAAGGGGTAATTAAGGAATGTTTAAGGGTTGATTAAGGGGTAATTAAGGAATGTTTTAGGGGTGATTAACTAACGATTAAGGGGGTGATTAAGGGGTAATTAAGGAGTGATTAAAGGGTTAAGGGGATGATTAAGGGGTAATTAAGGAATGATTAAGTGATGATTAAGGGGTAATTAAGTAATGTTTAAGGGGTGATTAACTAACGATTAAGGGGTGATTAACTAACGATTAAGGGGTGATTAAGGGGTCATTAACTAATGATTAAGGAATGATTAGGGGATGGTTAAGGGGTAATTAATGAATGTTTACGTGATGATTAAGGGGTAATTAAGGAATGTTTAAGGGGTGATTAACTAATGATTAAGGAATGATTAGGGGATGATTAAGGGGTAATTAAGGAATGTTTAAGGGGTGATTAACTAACAATTAGTGGGTGATTAAGGGGTGATTAACTAACGATTATTGGGTGATTAAGGGGTGATTAACTACGGATGATTAGAAGATGATTAAGGGTTCATTAACTAACGATTAAGGGGTCATTAACTAATTATTAATGGGTGATTAAGGGTTCATTAAGTAAAGATTAAGGGATGATTAAGTGGTGAATGACCAACTCCAAACTGATTAACCAGCACTTAAGTAGTGATTAACCAGCACTTATGTAGTGATTAACCAGCACTTAAGTAGTGACCGACACTTAAGTAGTGATTAACCATCACTGTAATGAATATTATTTTTTAGAGATCATTGAACATATCTTTAGGAAAGTTAAAAATTGTTCTACAAAACATTAGTGGCTTAATTTAGAAGGTTTTAAACTTTTTGTGTCATGAATGTTTATGTCGTTATCTAAGCAATTAAATCACTGTCTGGATACTACAAGTGGATGTGGCTTTGGCACAGCTGTACCTAGGGGTGAAATCCCCGACAAGGAGTTTCAAGCCTGACCCGGGGTATCCTGCTACACGACAACAGGTCTTGCTGCACTCCTGGTTTGACACTCCCGGGGGATATGCTTTAGATGATTGATATTTACTTCATGAAGTACTAAAATACCTTTAAGAAGATAAAAAATGTTATTTAACATGTAAAAAAACATTATTGACATATTCAGTTATCAGTAAACATTTTTCATGTAGAGAGACATGTTTTCTTGTGTTTAATGCTATGGAAAGGTTATTCAAACCGAGCAAGGAGCTTCTTATAGTATATAGCCAGCATCTATGGTTAACACATTTAATTGTGTTACCATAACTGATCTTCAAAATAGAATTCGTGGTTTCTTAAATCTCGGTCCTCATCAAGAGATAAAGTCTATTAGTTATAGACATTTGTAATTCCATTCCACATTATGTCATCTTGCTTGTCCATTGGCTGCTGATGAGCATTGGGTCCAAGAGGGAACTATATTTTCCCAATGGTCTGATGGTGCAATGATGGAGTTCTATGTTGAATTTTCTAATGTACAACAACATCAAAATGCTCGAAGTCGTAGACATGCACAAATAGTTGTTGAAGAATCTTTATCCCAAGAAATTGAGGATGTTCGCCCTGTTGTGGAGGAGGAAAACATAGATGATCTGCCGGATTTACATATAAATCATTCTTCAGATGAGGAATTTAATAATAATGAAATTGATGGAGAAGACAATGATGATGGGGAGAGAGCTTGAGAAGATAAGGTAGTAGTTTCTCAAAATAGAGTAGTTCAAGAACATTCTCGACCAATATTAAATCATCCACCACTCTTTGAATCTTGGTCTGAAGCAATGGAACATGTACCTGAATTCAACAACAATGTTTTTACACCTGCAACAGAGTTTCCTAGAGTTATAGTGGACAGGTTTAGTGAGTTGGACAAAACATTATATAATGGAAGGGAGTTTCCATGTAATGATGTGTTGAAGAGATTCTTAAAAAGATTTCATATTGAGAGGAAATGTAGATATGTAGTTGAGGCATCATGTCATAAAAAATACGTCATACGGTGTGATAAATTTGATGAAGACTATAGATTCCGGTTGAGGGTGATTCCAGACATTGCATTTGGTGGATGGAGAATTTCAAAGATTGAGGCAGCTCATTCTTGTGTTCAGCCAAACTTGACACAAGATCACACTGCTTTGGATGCCGAATTTGTGTCAACTGTTATTGTCGAGATGATTAGGACCTGTCAAGATATTCCTATAGCCCTTGTGCAAGATAGGATACTTCAAACTTTCGGTTATAAGATTTCTTATAACAAGGCATGGATAGTGAAACAGAAGGCAATTGTGAAGTTCTACGGTGATTGGGATGACTCGTATCGGGTGTTGCCGCAATAATTATCCATGATGAGCCACAAAAACCAAGTTTTCTACCATATAAATATGAAGGAACATGTGTTTGAAGATAATCTATTGGATCAATCTTGTGTTCAATTTCATCGGTTATTTTGGACATTCCTCCCATGTATTTCCGCATTTCGTTTCAGTAAACAGTTCGTACAAATTGATGGAACATTTATATCTGGAAAGTATAAGGGCGTATTGTTGATTGCGGCAACCCAAGATGGGAACCGTTCACCACTTCCGCTTGCATTTGCAATAGTGGAGAAGGAAAACTATGAATCTTGGAGCTGGTTTTTGGCATGCATCAACAACCATTTCACACGCATTCGAGGTGTCTGTTTGATATCTGATCGACATAGGGAAATCAATGAGGCAATCAATGCGGATCCTGATTCATGGAGGCCCCCAAATTCACATCATCGATACTACATCAGACACATTGCTAGTAACGTGCCCAAAACCTTCCATAATGAGGCTATGAAGAATGCAATCACGAGGCTTGGTAAGCAATGTTGTCATTGATGTTTACTATTTTAATGTAAATAAAAATATAATTTCTATGACCTGTGATCATATTTATGTATCATATGAGCCAGATCAATGAAGGTCTGAGGCGCGTTACGAAGAAATCCACAAGGCTAACCAAGAAGTGTATGATTATATGATGAAGATTCCAAAAGAGAAATGGACATTGGCCTATGACGGGGGGAAGAGGTACGAACACATTACCACAAACATTGTGGAGTGTATAAATGGCGTCTTCAAGGGGGTTCAAAAGCTAACAATTACTGCCCTAGTTCATGATTCATTTTATCGTTGTGTCAAGTACTTCGTTGATAGACAAAAACTGGCCTCAGATAGGATTCAACAGGGGCTAAGATTTAGAAAAAAACTTTCAACGAGATATTGACAAGAACATTGAAGAAGCTTCCAGTTATCGAGTGTGTCTATTCCGTCAGAAAGACTCGGAATTTGAAGTTCAAGAGTATTGTAACCCCATTACAGGTAACAATGGTGAAAAAATAGTGGTACTTCTAGAAGAAACATAATGTCAGTGTGGAAAGTTTCAGGCATTAAGGTTTCCATGCGCACATGCCATTGCGGCATGTGCGTCTGTGAATGTATCATGGGAAGCTTATGTTGATCCAGTATACCGATTGGAGGCCATTTCTAACTGTTATGTTGCGCCATGGATGCCGGTTGGGGAGTTTTGATATTTCCCAATCCCTGAAAACCAGCCCATACTAATTCCTGACATCAGTATATTACGACCACAGGGAAGACCGAAGACCAACAGCATACGAAATGCGATGGATTGGCCTCAAGAACAAGGGAAAAGGTTGAGATGTCTTCTATGTCATAAAGAAGGGAAGAACCGAAAATGATGTCCTAACATTGCTGGATTGAGTTCACACACTCAGCCACAATGATGTGTTGTATCCAACATGATCTTTTCATGTAGTCAGTTATATGTTGTTAATATTAGAGATGAACTTTTTAAGAATTATTTCACATTTCCAATAAGCAACTTCTCTCCTTACAATAATGAACCTTTGTATTCAATACTTTTAAATCCATTAATCTGAACGTAATATTAGAGAACAAAAACATTATTAAAAAAAGGTTATTTTTCATTGAAGACAAAAAATTATTAAAACAATTATCCTAAAGGATCTTCATAAATCATACATAACTGGGATAAAATGTTTATATATATAAATTTATGACACCATATCTTAAAAAACATAATTTTCATGGTAAAAACATATATAAAGACACGATAGATAAATGTTCTCCAAAATATGACGACATTCCATTACCTTTTTTCTAAAAAAACATCACATATCGTTCATTATACCAATCATAACATTCTATTAAATTTAACATTATATTTCTATTCTATAGTGAAGACTAATTTCCTTTTCTGGCTTCCAGATGGATGATATTCCACTCCTCACCGAGTAGCATAGGCATGTTTCTCATGATGTGATAGAGGGTCAGGATGTTCGACGTATTAGGGTGCGGCGAGCACACCATTTTCGACACATGGAGCCTCCAGCTGCTATTATACAATACTTACGTCGTGCTGGCTTCTACGGAATTGCCATTTCTGATTTCACTTACACTGATCATCCCCTTCTTGCTACCTTGGTCGAGATATGGAGACCAGAGACTCACACATTCCACTTGCCAGAGGGTGAGATGACTATCACCTTAGAGGATGTGGCAGTGCTACTCGGTCTTCCTATTCAGGGAGATGCAGTTATTGGACCCACCAGTGGGGATTGGGCTGAGCTGGCATAGAGATTATTAGGTGTCGATATTTTGGCTGTTCATACTGCTACAGATGGTGGGTCCATATCTCTGCCTTGGCTTCCATTTCCATTTTCACATTTAGCTGCTGATGCTGATGAGCAGACCATCATGTGTTATGCTCGGGCATATATCTTACGACTTATTGGAGGTACATTGTGTTCAGATAACTCGGGTGTGCATGTGCACATGATGTATCTTAGTTTATTGGAGGACTTTGTTCGGATTGGGAGATATAGTTGCGGATCTGCATGATTGGCCTACACTTATAGAGCATTATGTATGACATGCCGCTCAGATCACACAGATCTTGGAGGATGTGTTGTCCTTACACAGTTGTGGGCATGGTAGCGCATCCCTGTCCTCGCCCTTATTACTGTTGGTCAGAGGCTTCCTATAGATGTGCTACAGGATGCTCCATGTGGATGATGGTATGATCCGTCATATTTATTTGTTTCTGATTGTATTATAATTTATTATATTTAATTTATGATTATTTATCACTTTCAATGTTTTATTTGATAGGTGGAGTCATGAACATCATTTCGTCGATGCTACGACCCACAATTTGGCTGCATATCACCTCATGTTGGACAATTTACTACCTGACAGCATAAGTATATATCATCATTTTTGTTTTTTGTTAACAAATTTCTCTGTTGAAATGTCACATGTCATTACAGATTCATTGGATGCCATACTGGAGTCTGGTTCAGGACTTACATACATACTGTACTGCTGGACTTCATGAGGTTATGGCTGTAGTGCCACTCATTCACTTTCATATTATTGAGTGGCACCAGCCCGATAGAGTTATGCGTCAGTTTTGTTGTGTTCAGCTGATTCCACCTGCACCACTACAGTTACCAGCGCTTCATGGCTTGAAGCTCACGGGGAGACAACATGTCGATTGGAGATGACGACATGCCCAATATGTCGCCATCTGGGACAATCGAGCTGAGCATCGTATCACAGGTGTACGCATGATTCGATTCTACCTATCAGTTCAGGTAGACTATGAGCCATGGTATAGAATGAAGTCTATATTGTATCTGACTCAGCACGAGAGAGGGATTCAGGATCTAGTAAGTTAATAAATTTCACATAATATATTTATTACGCTATTTTATAATTCATTTTGAATCTCTGTACAGCATACCAGAATATGACAACTATGTCGCATGACTGATCCAAAGGAGGAGGAGGTTGCTAGTTTATTTGTGATCCATGCTGCTTTGGAGGAGACGATGTCAATTTGTCGATCTATTCATGATAGTATCATCCATCCTAGACCCCAGAGACATGATGTTCATGCTCAGGAACATGATGCTCCTATCCCTAGAGATGAGGGTCCTACTCAGGAACCTGCAGCAGCAGCTGGTGCTGTTCCCCATCGACAACAACTGCGATGGAGACCACGTCCTGTTGCACATGAGCCCTCACCTGTTCCAGAGGCACAGGTCGGTGCTCTATCAGTCCAGCCTGACCCGTCTGGGTTTGTGCAGTAGGATGCAGTATGGGATCCATCTTTTTTGACCGGATATCCACAGTATTCACCAGATATTTATTTTCCAGGGATTTATCAGGGGTCATCTCCCATGTCGCCATCTTTCATACCGGATCCTTCACAGCCTATATGGTTTCCCGAGGGTATGATGATAGCCCCTTCTACTTACGTAGTGGGAGAAGGATCTCGTGCACATGATGACATCCCTCTGACACCTCCTTCCATGCAGACTATGACAGAGGATCCCGTGATTGATGTTCCAGTGCCCGAAGATCATCCCTCTCCAGGTCATCATACTCCATCCCAGCATGGAACACGTCGCTCTCGATATGGACGTACCATTTGCACACCACCTTGTGGGATAGAGCCTCACCATAGACACTGGCATTACTTCTTCATGTAAATGATTTCTATTTATTAAAAAGAGTGCATTACTTTTACTCTAAAATAATTTCTTAAAAATTATCGATGACACATAATTTACAAGCTTTCAAAAACACCTATGTGAAACTTCATAATGGTTCAAGTATGTGACTTTGAAAGCTTACAAAATATAAACTATAAGACCGATATGAATGAAAATTAAAATATGAATTAATCATACATGATATAGTTGAAAACAAAATGAATTTATTAAGAAATGTTGATGATAAATTATTTAAAAGGTTTCAAAACCACCTTCCACAAACTCAAAAATGTTTCAAGTAAGTGATTTTGAATGTGCAATGCTATGACAATCCTTTAGATGAAATGTGTCAGTTCCCCACTAGATGTGCATGTTCCTCCAAAATTTTCAGGCTGGAGATAATCCACCTTAAGTTCCACATAGCCTTATGCCTTCCATGGATTAATGTTAAACACTTCATTCCATTTGTTTATTTTATGGGGAAGTAAAACTCATTCCTTTGAATATGCACATTACGATAAACATATAAAATCATCATTTTGCAAGAAAAACTACTAATCTCATGTTCACTGAAATACCCCTTAACGTAAGAATGATACAAATAGTGTAATTACCCAATAGCAAGATTCCAATCCATTTTGACTAGGCTATGTGGAATCATTGGTGTTTTCATCTGATTAATAATTTAAAAGGTTTCAAAACCACCTTTCCAAAACTCAAAAATGTTTCAAGTAAGTGACTTTGAAAGCCTATAAAATATAAACCATAAGATCTATTGAAATGAAACTTAAAACATGGATTAAACATATAATCAGTAATTCAAAATAAAAACAATTTCTTAAAAATTGTTGATGAAATACAATTATAATCTTTAAATAGAATTGAAGGATAATAAGGATGACAAGGAAACATCAACCCCCACGCCCAGCCCTTCCACCCATTCAACCAACTTCGGTAACTCCTATAGAAATAGATTTTCAAAAAAATGAATTGTCACACCACCACAGCTTCCTACATCCATATTAACCCCCCAATTCAGTTTCATTAAATGTGGGTAGCGCCCATTTTTACCAAAGTCAATGATGCACTATTAAACCATCACTTTTCAACCCCCGCCTCAATAATAAAAAATGCTTTGAGGGATGAGAAATGATTCAGCGCATTTTAGAACATTGAAATGTGTCGAATCATTTCTCATCCCTCAAAGCATTTGTATTATTGAGGCGGGGGTGGAAAGTGGTGGTTTAATAGTGCATCATTGACTTTGGTAAAATGGGGGTTGTTCACATTTAATGAAACTGATTTGAGGGGTTAATATGGATGTATGAAGCTGTGGTGGTGTGACATTTCATATTTTTTAAAAGCTACTTCTATAGGAGTTACCGAAGTTGGTTGAATGGGTGGAAGGGGTGGGCGTGGGGGTTGATGTTTCTTTGTCATCCTCATTATCCTTCAATTCTAGGGTCTAATAGTTTTCCCCCTCACCAGAATTAACTAATTACTTTTCTACTACTTCTTATATGTTTAATCTATGTTCTAAGTTTCATTTATATAAGTCTTTAAGGTTATATTTTATATGCTTTCAAAGTCTCATATATGAAATATTTTTGAGTTGCAACAAGTTTTATTGAAAGCTTATAATTGTATTTCATCAAAAAAATTTAAGAAATGGTTTTTATTTTCAATTAATTATTATATGTTTAATCCATGTTTTATGTTTCATTTCAATAGATCTTATGGTTTATATTTTATAGGAATTCAAAGTCACTTACTTGAAACATTTTTGAGTTTCAGAAAGGTGGTTTTGAAACCTTTTAAATTATTAATCAGATCAAAACAATAAGGATTCCACACAGCCCAGTCAAAATGGATTGGAAGCTTGTTATTGGGTAGAAACACTATTTGTATCATTCTTACGTTAAGGGGTATTTCAGTGAACATGAGATTAGTAGTTTTTCTTGAAAAATGATGATTCTATATGTTCATGGTAATGTGCATATTCAAAGGAATGAGGTTTTACTTCCCCATAATGTAAACAAATGGGATGAAGTGTTTGACATTAATCCATGGAAGGCATAAGGCTATGTGGGACTTAAGGTGGATTATCTCCAGCCTGAAAATTTTGAAGGAACATGCACATCTAGTGGGGAACTGACACATTTCATTTAAAGGTTTGTCATAGCATTGAACATTTCTAGAATCTCTCTTCCTGATGGTATAATACCTCCATTCTCATCTCACCTTACCAAGAAAAATTATCTATAGCTTTTGAGGTTGATTTATACTCAGGGGCATGAAAAAATTGCAAAGATGTTTCTATTGTGAGTAAAGCACATAAGCTGGTTGAGGTTTTCATTGTTGGAATGCATCTGAATGCTACGAAAAAGTTAGGACTAAGTTAAAATTAAAAAATTTATTAATTTTTTTTGTCCAAAGGCGGCACCTAGTGTGCCGCATTTGTTCTTTAATTATGGGCAATGGCGGCACACCAGGTGCCGCCTTTCTTCAGCACTGAAATGCCCGAAAGGCGACACATGGTGTGCCACCTTTGGGATGTAAAAAAAATATATTTTCAACCTGGCTATATTTTTTATTTTTTTTTGAAAAAATGTAAAAAAAACATGGAAATGGTGGAAGACGTTCTACCATAATAAACAAAACAAAACAAAAATTAAATTAAATTTAAGAAATCAATAACTTAATAAAACTAAAGAAAGTCATTAATAAATTAATAAATTAAATTAACAAATATAGTTAAAACATAAAACATATTTAAAAATCAAGAATAAAAAAATTAACCATTATTCAAAAGAAATAATTTATTGGGATTAAAAATTAAATACAAATTAATTTAAAACCATTTAAAATATTTAAATTCACTAATTAATCAAATAATTAGTTATAGAATTAATTAATGAATTAAAATAGAATTAAAAATATGAATTTAATAAAACTAAATTGTTGAAACTAATTAATTTATAAAATGACTAAAATCTAAAATGAGTTATTTATTTACAATTTAAAGAATAAATAATTAATTAATTTAATTAAGGAATTAATAAACTAACTGGATTGAAACTTTTGTAAAAATAAAAGAATAAAAAAATAGAAGTCAAATTCAAAAGAATTAATTAAATTAATGAATTATTTAAAATGACAATAATTCACATTAAAACACATGATTTGGACTAAAATTGCTTATTGTACACATTAAGCCACCAATGCACAACAATTATCAATTATTTAATCAAAAACTATATTTTTGTGTAAAAAGTCTATAAAAATACAAAAAGGATGTGGAAAAGAGTGTGAAAACACTTCCACATCAAACTACCTCACACTAAATTTTTTTTTGTCCTCAAAAAAGTACATGCCTTTGAATTTAAAAAAGAAATATTATTTGTGAGTTTCAGTTCAAAAAGAGTGCATGGTTAAACATTAATAGCCAGATGAACTCTACCAAACAATGGGTTAGGCTTTTCAAAGGTGGTAAAAAAAATGATGTCTGGCCTAGCTTCAAATACTCACTGGATGAAAAAAGCCTCAAAAATTCATACACTATCTAGTATATCATGTCTCATATGTGCATTCATTAATTTTCATACTTCAATTTTCAATTTAAGTTCTTATTCAAGGAGTGTTGACAGGTTTGATGAAGTGGAACTCAAAACTTAACCAAGGGCACCTTCCATTATCACCTTCCTCCAGGTTAAGAAATTAAAATCCATAAAATTTTCCACTTTAATGAATCAACTCAAATGAAAATTAACCAAGTCAATTTCTCCCTTCTTCATCTGGGTTCAAACATTCTCTCACCTTAATGAGTTCATTTTTGACAAGGGAACTTTATTTCCATTTTCCCAGCCATATTCCATGTGCAATGAACTATCCACAGCACTTATTAAGATTGAAATTGGATTTATTTATTCATACAAATGTACCCAAGGCACCTTGTCTCAGATACACTCTGTGGGATACCATTTTCCCATTTTACTCTAGTTATAAAGGACATAATTAGTAATCAATGGAGTTGACTTCCTAAAGTGATTAAATATTATTATTATTTTTTCAAAAGGTGTGAGTCCCCTAGGTTCCAGTGAGAAATTCTAGTTACTCTAATTCATGATCATCATCCCACAAAACCTATCCTCTCACACTCCCATCCTCAGTTCCTAAACAGAAAGATTCATAAAAAAATAAACAATTCCACTAAATAATCACTCAAGCATAATTTTTTCTAACTAAGTTCCACTCTCATCATCCAGCAAGCAGTTATCCACTAAACAGGACATAAATGAAGTACCAATGAACTTCCAATGACCATAAAGTGACGAAAGAATTTGAAAATTTTGAATGATATTGAATAATTTTCGAAAACAATTGACCATTTTTTTAAACAACTTCAGGTTCATCATGTTCGAGAATGGGTAATTTGACATGACATTAGAATGAACCCTCACCCCCACACTTCAAACCCAACATTGTCCCCAATGTTGAATTCTGTGGTGGAAGACTGTTTATGTTCAAACAATATAGACATTTTAGTTGAAAATGGATATAGAGGGGTAGCTATGAATTTCAAAAAAATTCATTACCACATCAAAAAGTGAAAGAAAATAAAAACATAAACAATCAAAAATAGAAGAAACAAACCCCATCAACCAACACTAGCAATAGTCCCAGTTCTATTCCTTAAATCTTCATTATTTGATGTCTTATAATTAGAAAAAATATTTTATAAATTTCATTCAAATAGTAGCATGATTAACAGTGATGTGCAGCAGTAGCATAATGAAATTGAAAGCAATGGGTGCAAGCATGTTTAATAAATCAGTTCAAAATAATTTTTCAACTGAGTAGATGTTAGCAATCTAAACACAGATTCAAGAGAACATATTCACTAGTTTCAAAAATAAGTGGGAACTCCCCCACACTTATTTCACAGGAGCATGCAATAGAAATGTGGAGATTAAAACAAATGGCAGTATAAAAACACTACTCCCCTGAATGTATAGCTTCTGGATTCATTTTTTATGCCTCCCTTTATTCGCCTTGTGCCTGAACTCTGGATGTGCCATTTAAATACCTACAAGATGAAACAATTTAACATTAGTTTTCATGAATTTAAAAACTTATGTAAAATGAAACCCAGAGCATTAGTTTCATAGTGTTATCTAGTGTTCTCTGATGATAGCCTCCTTCCCCCATGAATGTTCCAAATGGGGCTACCAATAAAACATGATTATCTTAGCAAACTAGGACTACCAGACCTCTTGCATCATATGATAAGGAAACGAATGCATTATTGATCACCAAACAAAGAGAAAAACAATTTAGCAAGGATAATTTATTAAAACTAAAAATTTAAAGTATAAAACGAGGTAAACCATGGGTTTCCTCCCATGTTGCACTAGGTTTAAGGTCCCTACCCAGATTTTATTACACTAAATATTTATAACCATGATCATTCAATGGGAAATAGTTGTCAATGTTGTGGAATTCACAATTGTCTATAGAATAAAGAGAAGGACTACTCAAGATATTTTCATCTTCAACACCAATCAGATTTCTCCAAAATTCATCCAGATCACTAAGAGGATTAATGTTTTCTAGATCAACGGGGTCTCTAAAAACTAGTTCATTAACGCTTAAAAACTTCAATAATTGCCCGTGAAAATCACCGATCTGATCTATAATACTTCTAGAGATTCCACCACACATAGAGTTTTTCTCAAACCAAAAAACAGATTATGAAACATCTATAAAACCCTTAGCAAGTCCCCAAACATCTTGCAACTCTGACAACTCAGAAATCTCCCAGAATAATCTATCAAATCCATCTTTCAACAAATTGTTCTCAATGTCCAAAGAGGACTCAAATGATTTGAATCTTTTGATTTCATGTTTGAAATCATCACTAAAAACATCAAACTGGGTAGGAAAGATGGTATTAATGAAATTCACTTATTCATAATGGAAATCAACAAGTTTTTCCATTGGGATAAACCCAGAGCTTTATCCAACTTCAATAACTATTAGACATTCAAATTCATAAGGGAAACTTTCATAAATAGGTTGATACAGGGCATGGCAATGTTGTGATTCACTCTCCAGAATGGATTCCAAAGAAATTATTTTCTCATCAATAGGTTGGCGTGGGGAAAGAGCAGCATACAAGGAAAAAATTTCAGTGGGTTGGGGAATTATTATCTCTGTGACCTCAAGTGGGAAATTCCCTACTCAGATCTATCCTCAATTTTGTAACATTGATTTGTAGTAACATCTATCACATCACAACTAACCTCATGATGGGGCCTTTCAAACAACAAAATTTCCTCCACATCATCTACATCTTGGAGGATGAGTTTAGCTTTGGAGACATCAATGATGGATCCACCAGTAGCAAGGAAGGGTCTTCCTAAGATGATTAGAACCTTTTAATCACTTTCCATATCAAGGATCAAGAAATCAGTGGGTAGTGTGAGTTTTCCTACACTTACTAATAGGTCATCAACTCTCCCATAAGAATGTGTGAGTGACCTATCGGCAACCTGTAGACAAACAAAATTTGAATGGATATCCTCAAGACCCAACTTTTTAAATAGGGAGAAAGGCACAACATTGATACTCGCTCTTATGTCACACAGACAATTCAGTTTCCCACTTCCTCTTATTCGGCACTGAATGATAATTCCACCAGGGTCCTTTAATTGTGGAGTAATATTTTTTTGGTCAATTTCATTACACTCTACATTGAGATTAATTTTATCCAACTTCTTCTAATAATTTCTATTCTTCAGAAACCTTTTTGTGAATGAAACATATGAAGTGATTTTATCCAAGGCTTCTAAGAAAGGCATGCTAATAGTGAAGCTTAGAATCAGTTTCAAAAATCTTAGGTAATTGGGTTCATCACTTTTCATCACTCATTTAATAAAGGGAATGAGAGGTGCATAATGTTTTAGAATAGGTGGGTTATTTACCTTCTCCTCAGGACTAACTTTGTTCTTCGCTTCCTTAATCAATTCCCACATCAATTTCTTTGGTTTCTTAGTTTTATCAGTTGTGTTTTTCACAATCTGTTCAGTTTGTAACTCACTTTCCAGATTTCCAGAATTGGGATTTTCCAGATTTTCATTTTCAATTTTAGCTTGAAAATTGTTTTCCTCTTTCCTAAGAGGTTCTTTAATTGGTTCCTTAAGTTTAATCCCTGATTTTTTTGTTACTACCCTTTCAATTTCTCTTAGATTGGAAGTTTAAGTGATGGGTAGCTTGCTCTTGTCCTTACCAGTTTGATTCTTATCCATTTGACTAATTTGAAGTTCTAAATTATGAGACTTAGAATCTGTGTCCTTCTTAAATGAGTTGATCTCACTCATCACTTTTTGAAGAATCCCCTTTAACTCCCCTTGAGAATTAGAAGATTCAGCCTCATATTGATTCTAGAAAATTTGTTCGGGTTGTGGGTGGAATGTTAGGGAAGTGGGAATCTTGGTGACCCCTTACACACCCCATGATTGATTTAGATGACATTGATATCTATATTAGTATGTATTTCAGAGTTTATAATGGAAACCTCGATTCCTAGCCATCTAATTGACAAATTGGGCACTCTCATCACATCAAACAGGGAAATCCATGTTAGGAAAATATCTATGAGTGTGCCCAAACATCCCACAGTGATAGAACTGCTCCCTAAGGATCCTATCATTAACAATAAAATCTTGAGGATTTGTATCATCCCTATGGATGACTCTCTTCCTAGTGCACTTGTGTTGATATTTTTTAGAAAACTTATCAAACAATTGTTTCAGCTCATCAGTAGTGGAATCAGAGAAATATCCTCCACAAGATTGATCAACTAAGTTCTAATTGTAGGGGTTGATGGAATTATAGAATGTCTCTATGAGCATATGGGGAGATAATTTATGGTTGGGGATTTGTCTAAGATGGCCTCTGGACCGATCCCATGATTCTTCAAACAGTTATCCCCCATCCTGGACAAAAACATTGATCTTATGCCTAGCCTCAATTGTGGTGTTCCAAGGATAGAATTTAGATACAAATGAATTACCCACCTCTTCCCAGGTTTGAAATATTTCCTAATCTAAATTTTGAAACCATGTCATAGCCCTCCCCTTTAGACAGAATGGAAAAAACCTCAACCTCAACTCCTCCTCACTAAGATCTCGTAGAGGCAACTGCTGGACAGAACCATAAGAATATCTGATAAAATCTAAGGAGTCCTCTGCTGGAAGACCATTAAATGATGGCAGTTGGGAAATATGAGACTGTTTGATCTCATAGCTCCTAGACCAAGGGGATAATTTGATGTAGGATGGATTATTTTACATAATAGGAAATTGAAACTCCTTACGCTTCGGTCTCTTAGGGGAAGGAACTATGGGTTTTGGCCCATTGACATTTTGATTTCTAGCAATGTTATCCAAATTATCCATTTCAAGATTCGTTTGTTTTCTAAGTACAGAACAATTCTAATTGATTTCTTGAATAGGAGTTTCAAGTTCTCACTTATAAGCTCTAGTGTTCATACAGTTTCAATAACAAGCTTTTCTTGATATTTGTTTTGTATAGTTTTAAGTTTTTTATTTTTTTTGTTCTAATTTTTTTTTGTTTTTTTATTGTTAGTCCCATGTGTGATCCCCCAGCAACAGCACAAATATTTGGCCATGTAGTCTTTGAGTATGCACAAATTTGATATTTATAAACCCTACAGACTACTACTATTGTGGTAACAAGGTTGTCGAACCGCAGAGAAGGACTTACGTTGTGCTAGACCAAATTAAAAATAAAACAACAAAAAGATAAAATAGAACACTAAAAAAACTGTACACAAACAGTGAAACAAACAAAAATACTGGGTGTGAAAATGAAGGTGATATGGTGAAATATATGGCTTGAACAGAGAACAAACAGTAATGATGATTTTAGGGTCCTCAAGCTGCTTTGAACTGATTAAAAAGATATTATCTTCTTCTGCTTGGTTTAATTCAATTACTCAGTGCATAGAAAAATGGTTCTAATCCACTGAGTTTCCACTTTTGTGGATAAACACAGCTCGATTAACTTCCCTGAGTCTCGATCTTTAGATCTTGACCCTTGGATAAATCTGCTTAAATTGGAGGAGAGATGTATTGACCTTTTCCAATTCTCGGTACTTCGGTCGATGATCCATAGTGAAATTGTTCAATACCACACTTGTCGGTCATTAGGTAATGTAAAACGATAATCAAAATAAACAGAAGAGAAAACTGAGCAATGAAATAGCATTGAGCAATCAAACTAACAAAACATGACAGATAAATCGATGATCAGTTCTCTACAACCTAATTACCTTAATCTATTTAACTACACATTAATACAATAAAACAAATAGAAACAGAAAATGAATTAAGAAACATATCCAGTGATATTGCTCCTCCCTCTAGTAACTACTTCGATGCTGATCTCCGGCTCAATGTCTGTCTACCTCTGTTTTGGTGATGAGATGGATCAAGGGTTGATCGTGATGAAAGAATGGATGCTTGCCCCCACATAATGATGTTCTAGAATGCCCCTGCTCTGCTCTCTCTATACCGATGAATTCCCCACAGGCAGTTGTAATTATAAAAGCCCCCCGCATGATCTCTCTATACAAAAAATTGTAAATACAAAAAACACAAGTGAGTGGGACAAAATAAACAAGTTACATAATATATATATATATATATATACATAATATATAAAAATATAAACCGATACTTATAACTACTAGTAGTATTATTATTTGGTAAATATATAAAATTATATAGAAATATATTTATATTGATATTGTATACACGTATAAAAAATAATTAAACAATTATGTAAAACAGACTGAAAAAAATAAATAAATTTAAAATATAAATTATTTTACAATATATTGGTTAAATTAATTATTTCATATATAATATATTATGATTATAATAAAAGTTATTTTAGTTATATTATATATATATTTATGTTAATATTTTAATATACAATATTATATATAGAAATGTAATAATAATTAAAAAGAAAATAAAAGTAGAATTGGGGGGGGGGGTCTGTTCATGCAGAGGGGTAGAAGGGGAATACAGCGAGGGGGTTCAGGTGAGGAGGATGGTGGAGAGCGGAGCGCGGAGAGCGGTGGAAGAGGAGTTCTTCAGGCGAGCTCAGTAGTGGAGGGGGCAGCGCAGATGGGGTAATGGCGTACTGGTGCAGTTATTGTGGGTTGGGGATGGCTAGGGTTTAGGAGGTCTTTCCGGCGAAGGTTCAGAGGGAGTGCAGGTGCGGGTGCAGCCGGACCTGCAGTAAGGGGTGTGGATGTGAGGTGGAAGTGCGGTCGGTGAAGTGAGGAGGCAGAAAGGTCATGTACTGGGGGACAGGAGGTGATGCCGACGGACAGAAAGGGGGACTAAGGGGCGGGTAGGGTCCGTGCGGTGAAGTTCGGATTCAATAACATGCGACCTTTAGAAATCCAATTTTCAGATCTAAGTTTTCACAGTGTTTCAAATGTTTTGATTTATTGAATTCAATTTTCAATGTGTGGTTGGGTGATCTTGTTTCTGTTGTGAATTATTGCTGTTGGTTCGTTGTTATTCTACTGCTGTGATGGTTATGTTGCTTCATGGTTACTGTGGAAATTGTTTCTCTGTTGCTGAGTGTGGATGCTGGCAGGAAGCGAGGAATGGTGGGAAAGAGGGGGAAGGAGCAGTGGCACCGTATAGTGGAAACACTGAGATATAATTCAAATTAACACAGTGGCCCAATGTATATGGGAATGGTTGGACTTTCCACCGTGTGGAAGTGGTGAGTGGGGGTGCACAACGCCAAAGCTGGAAGGAGGCACCGTGAGTGTGTCTCACGGTCTCACTGTGAGTGTGAGACCATAACACAATACGGTGTCTGGGAGAACCGGTGGCACTGTAATCTACAAAACTAAACAAAAATTAAATTAAATTTATGAAATCAATAACTTAATAAAAATAAAAAAACTACATTAATAAATAAATAAATTTAATTAACCAATATTGTTAATATATAAAACAAATATAAAAAGCAAGAATAAAAATAATTAACCAATATTCAAAAGAAATAATTTATTGGGATTAAAAATTATAAAAAAAAATTAATTTAAAACCATTTAAAATATTAATAGTACCTAATTAATACTCTAATTAGTTAAAGAATTAATTAAAGAATTAAAATAGAATTAAAAATATGAATTGAATAAAATTATATTGCTGAAAATAATTAAATTATCAAAAGACTAAAAACACAAATTATTTATTTAATTACAATTTAATGAATAAATAATAAAATAATTTAATTAATGAATTAATAAACTATCTCGAATGAAAAAATTGTAAAAATAAAAGAATAATAATAAGAAAAATAGAAGTAAATTTCAAAAGAATTAGGTAAATAAAAGAATTATTTTAAATGACAATAATTCCCATTAAAACACATGATTTAAACTAAAATTGCTTATTTTACACATTAAGGTACAAAAGCACAAGAATTATCAACTATTTAATAAAAAACAACATTTTGTGTAAAAAAGACAATAAAAATACAAAAAGGATGTCAAAAAGAGTGTGAAAACACTAACACATCAAGTATATAGGCTTTTTGGAATACATGTATTCTTTAAGAAATTATACCCATCGAGCATAGCATTCGTTTAGCTTCCTCTGTATGGTTTGATAGCTCATTATCTTCCAGGAGCATATCATTCATGAGATAAGGTAGTTTTTTATAAAACTAACATCACTCCATCCATTTCCTTATTTCAATTTATACAACAACAATACAGCTGACAATGCTGTATATTTGGTGCAACTAGCATACAATGGCGTCTTTACACAACTCTTTAACTTCACAAACAATTTTGGGAAATCATGGAGTTCATCTTCAACTGTCCTTTTCATTTCTTCAATACTATCTTCATCATCATTGAAATCTGTAATCAAATCCTCCATATAATATTCTTCATTATCCATATTTGTATTTATATTTAATGATCCATAAAATAAAGTTTTATCCCAGCCAGTAGCTACATTCTCTTTTTCTCCGTGTTTATTCAAACATTTATAACTATGATCTATTCTGTGACATATCAAATGTTATTACAACTCCTCCGGAGTAATTAGTCTAGAATAACAACAACGTAAACATGGAAAAAGGATTTGAGAAGAATCCTTTGAATGATCCGTTGGAAACTTGATGAACTCTTTCACTCTGTTCACATACTCTATTTTCAAATTATTTGCATCCATCCAATCTTTATTCATATCCATCCTATTTGAATCTAAAATATTAGTATTTATGATTCAAATACACAAAACAAGACTTCCAAATATAGTAGAACATAACCTCTTCTTTAAAAAGTAGATATTAATATAATCTAACCATTTCCAATAAAGATTTGGAAATCAAGAGAACCAGGATAGACCCCCCATAAACAGAAAAAAAACATTCCAACCCCCTTACAAATATTTCTATCACCCACCACCCTTGCAGTAAAACATTAAACATCCTTTTAACCACCCCTACCATCCACGTCCTTAAAAATAAAATAATAACATTAAATAGACCGAAACTAGTGACCAAACTAAAATAAAATGAAAACAATGATACTATATTGATGAGAAAACTAATATAGTGGATAAAATTCCAAGCACAATGTGGTTCGTAGGGGAAACAAATAACCTAGGTTTTTTCAAAATTACTATGGAATATCATAAATATTTTTACCCAAATTTCAATAAAAAATAGAAAATTATGGTTAGTGAACATAAATTCTATCATGAACATCTAAAGAACATGCTATAACTCTCACTCACTAACATGGGGATCTACCAACACCTATCATATAGCTAGAAAATAATTGAAAAAAGTAGGAAAAATAGTTTCTTGTACCTATTTCTAATAGTACTACATGAAAAGTATAACGAACATAGGTTGTACCTCCAAACGCACCTGGAGCCTCTTAGTAAAAATATTCTATTGACTACAATTATCCGAGATTCTAACCACTAACATCCCAATATAGGAGTTGTCTAATTAAGGGTATTATTAGTAGAATCAAACAAATGTTCCATCCTCCTCATGCTGCTCCCAAGTATCCTCCATCACTTTAGTGCTGTACATGCCACCTTTCTCCAGTTCCTTCCTCTTTCTAGGCTATTTGTTGACTGCCACTCTGACTGTAGCATGAATGTTAAGAAAATGAAATGTGATATTCCTATACCCGTCACAATCATATTAAATTTTCTCGAGTAAATGGATATCCTTGAGGTACCTATGAATGATAGTGCCTCCTAAGATGAGACTTGCACCATACACTTACTGTGGGTGGGTGTAGCTAACAGTACATCCCAGAAGATCTCTACCTTAAAAGATTATGATATCAACTCAAACCATAGGCATGATCCTAGAACACAAACATTGGCATCCAAATCTTAGTATTACATGTTTAATTCCCCCAAACCACTAGGGATCCGTCTATGAATTGATCAACATAAATTAATGGATTTTATAAAAAGATCTGAAATACAATACAACCTACTGAAAGGCATTTACAATCTCCTGAGAATAAATTCATCCCCCTCACGTAATTGGGTTCTCCATAATGTAGGTGTACTTAACCAAAATCACATGGCCTGACACACCAAGGGTAGTTCTTTACTAGAACAGTCTCCAATTAAAATAACAATCCTGATACCTATAATAGGTATCGGGGAAGAATCACTATCTACCCAATGAAGTGCATGATGTCTCCCCATTTTCTTGAAAAAACCTTCTAGGCTGGCACCTAGGAACAACTGGTCATAAAGGTTCAGTAAGTTGACACCACCCTTAAATTGTCCTTGACATAAATGAATGATGTGTGGAATTTACCATTGATCAAAGTCAAGCAACATCCCTCAATCCTAAAAATAATTAACCACCCAAATACAAGTTCTCACATGTTCATACCACTATCTAAACCTGAAGTTCTTTTCAAAATAATACCATGCACCTTTCCATGGATGCGCTACTCTGATATACTCATCTTATGTGGCCCTAGTGCATGAAGACTGGAGGCCACTCCAGGAATCATGGTTTAATAATAAATGAACCTAAATAGATTATAGGCTCCACTATGAACCTTCTCAAGGAGAGATTCAATTTATAACACTATAACTTCACAAAGACACTGATCATATCTGGTATATGGGTTGATGCATACGCCATATCCTTACCAAGAGTTAATCATAAGTCTCCCTTATGAAGCATTCCATAATTCATCGACATTAATTGAAAACATCACATAAAACCATGCACACCCACTAAGGGAAATATAACTTAACATCCACAGGGTTGGATAAACTTTATATATTTGAGGGGTCCTAACCACTATCATAAATAGAACATTCCCCATAAACACAATCACCAACACATCATGACACGCACAAAGTGTAACCAATTAATAATGAAGCGAGTACTATCAAAACTCTTCTTTTTCATGAAGGGGTTTACAAAAATACCACTTTCCCCAGTATATATAAACCCACTCCACCTGAAGGATGGGGAAAAAACACTCAACATTAATAAAATATTCATGAATAACAAGATCTAGCTTGATGTTGCAAATGAATATAAAACCCTCATACATATAACACTTGGTGAAAAATAAATTCTAGTTCTAAACATCATAAGGACCCTTGGGGAATCATAAAAAATTCATACATTAGTTCAAATCATCTTCTTACCACGTATAAGAATCCACTACTTGTGTTATTTCGTGACATAGATCGTTAGAACTTTATGTTAGTTAACAACTAATCCAAGGGAGGTGATCATGGGGAAGAATCCAAACTTCACCCTAATGAAAACTACTCTCACAAAACCTATCCACCAAAAATAAACCTAAAAGGATAAGTGGCAGACTTACATATAGTAGATCTCACCTGTGATGGAGGGAGACAAGAAGCGTTGAGCAGTCAGGGAGCTGTATGCACTACATCGGTAGGGAAAGGTGTGACCGCAAGGGGGAGGTCCTTGGGAGGAGCCGACACCATTGTGAAATGGAGGAGTAGGGTTTTCAGGGTGTAGGGTCCAGCAGAGATAAGGAAGTAGGGTTTGTGGGGAGGAGGATCTGCTGAAGGGGTTTGGGGGGGAGGATAAAGAGTAGGGCTACTGGCGGAGGCCCGAAAAAGAGAAAATCGGGGGGGGGGGAGGGGATTTTTCCCAGGGGTACAACACCTCGAGGGTTTGATGTCATGATAAACAGAGGATACTGTGCACCAGATTATATAAAATATAAGACTATGGTTTTATCAGTGCTAAAAAAGAACTGATAAATTATTTCTTTATTAGTACTTTTTAGTGTTTATAATGTGTACACATTATAAGTGCTAAGACAAAAGTGCTGATAAATGGTGGTGCTTCCCATTCCCATTTATGTAGTAGTGATACAAGCCGTTCATCAAGCATTATTAAATGTCATTCATGGTAAGTATTCCTCTTCATTGGATTCCTCATCTGAAATAGATTATGTTGAAAACTCCACCAAAACCTCCTAGCTTACCAAACCCTTGTGAATGACACATTTGGGTGTCTACTATTTGGGTTTGTATATCATTAGTCAGAGGTTTACCACATTTTTTTTATAATGGGGTCCTGATTCATGGGGTGTTTGTGGGTTTCTATATCTGAAGATGTGTGGACCTCTCTCCTAGGAAAAGTATTGGGGAGTTCCTAGTTTGATGGATTGGGTTTTGGGCCATGGACTTCCCTTATCGTCTCTAAAACCTGGAACCTCAGGACCCTACTAGGAAAGGTATTGTTCACACATACTTTTACTTTTGAACAATGGAAAAAATAACCCTCTCCTACCAATACTTATTTTTTTTCATTCCTCCTAGAGTAATCTCATAGTCCTTCAGACAAGGTCCAATGGCCTTCCATTTCATTTCACATTGAAGGGGCCATTGCTCTGCATCCTCTCCCACCGTCACCTCAGCTTCTTTCACTGTAGGCTTGCCCTCTCCAATCGGCGGAAGAGGGAGTGTATGGTTTGTTGAATCTTTCACATCAACTTTTTTCTCACACCGAACACGACTCACATGGTCTTAGATATTTGTGATGATCACAATATCCACACAATCCCCCCATTACATAAACTATGAGAACTATGATTCCCACAAGAATTGGGATACATAGGATTCCTTCATTAGGGTTTGGGATCACTATATATTCTATTCAATAATCCAACAATAATTCCCATAATTTGGGAATCCTCCTTAGGAGTAACCCCATCCTATTTCTCTCAAAGGGTCAGACACCCTTGTGAGACTCTCCAAATTATGTGGGCTTTGATTCTCATCAAAATGTGATACGTAGGAAGCCTACCTAATGTTCAAACCCAATGATCTAAATCAACCTTGTCCTCTCTAGGCCACATTCCAAGTGGGGTCTAATTCAACATGGAAATTCATATCCCTTCCAGGATCCTTATACCACTTACGCATATGTCCCACAACAAGCTTTGAATATTCACCTTCCACTTATTTATCCTTACAACATGACATTAAATAGCATGGTTTGGACCTTATCACATGATATTTAAAGGTATTACGTGTCGCATTAAGTGGAACCAAACTACAAGGGTTCTGATTCCTTTCACAATGATATGTAGGTATCCCATTTATGGGTACTATCCCAACATCAAAAACAAAAAATTTTCTCCCTAGATGACAAGAAATTCTTCAGTCCCCCACTGAGTAGCTTAAAAACTATTATTATCGTAATAGTGGATAAAAGAATATCTATATAGTATATAGGATGATACCATTGTTAGAGAACCTCAAATGCATACAGATATCTCCATAAGTGAAGAACCTCGAATACATGCGGATGTTTCTAAATTTCACATATGCTAGTCACTTGTTTCAAAAAGGGATACATACATTTTATAAGGTAAATTAATAAGTACTCATGAAAATATCTCAAATCTATAAGAAAGTCCTATAGTATGCAATAATTCCCCAGAAAAGAGTGTGATGAGCCCAACCTCCCATCCTCTCAACCGTTGTGTGTACTTAAGTATCTTAGGTCCAATACTAATGAACTCCTCCATTGGAAAGAATATCCCTTTGGATAAAAACTGTTGGATATTTCCAGTTCCATAATTAAATCCAATGGAAACCATCTGGAAGTAGTGATTCCTAACCAGAACACACATCCTGGGAGGAGACAAAACAAAAATGTTGAACCCGACATGAATCTTTCACTATGTTGATTGTATTACCCACATTTCAGGCCCCTATCAATTGATAAAAGAAGGCCAGAAAAAGGAATAAAAAATGCATGTGTCCATATGAATGATATTTTATTAATGGAATTCATTTTTTATATTTGTCAAATTCTATGAGAACTCACATCATTCCAAATGGAATCCTTCCGGTTTTCCCTAGTGAATTCCCCAGATGTTGTGCAAGATGGATCCGTGACCACTCGAAGCATGTCACCACCATCTCAGTATCTTCAATGTTGGGTATCCAATGTATTGGTTTGTGAATACCATCAACATGGTACAATCACAACCCTAGAGGCTTCCTGATAAGCTTTCTATGTTAACAACCACCCTTGATCGTCCGATCAACGAAGACTTGTGGTCAATAAGTAGATGGTGGAAACCACCGTATTCAACCAAATTGGGTCCATATCCCCAATATGGAATAACCAATTCCTCTCATACAATAGTAAGGTGGATCAAGTGGCCACTTCTATCCTCGACTTGAAGACATAGGGGACCTTCCCGAGGGATCCCACCAATAATTTCCACCAATACAATTGTGTGGCAGTGAACCCCCGACCTGGTGGGGGTGTTGCCTTTGGTTGTTCGGCCCAGGTTACTTAGACCCGAACACACAAAGACAAACCTTTGGGGACAACATCCGACAAACAAGGAGCAGTCTCTTAGATTTTCTCCCTCTGTAGAAGTCCATCAACCTAACTTGGTGAAAAATAATGAACAGACACATACACCCATCCACACTATTTGTTCTAGCCAGTAGACTTGTTTGGTGGCTCCAAACCAATACCTCCATTTAAATCTAGTGGTGTACCATGAGCAGGAAAATACCCATGATTTCAAACTATCATCCAGTCAACATACTCGTCTGACTGCATTCAAGGAAGCCAGCCAATTAAAAATGGTGGCAACTTGTAAGTAGGAACAAACATCTACCTTCACTCGCCAATCCTACCCACAGTCTCTTCTATCATCATTGAAACAATTCCATCGACCAAACTTAGAGGAAAACATCTAGCGGGCACATATACCAACCAACATCCATCAAGCCTGCCAATAGACTCATTTGGCAGCCCCTAGAGAATTCATTCAAAAAGCTCCGATGAAAAACATGGGGAAAAATCAACTCTCTTCCCCCACATATGAGTAATTTATATATCGACATATAGGAATGGGAGGACTAGAGAAGGCACATACACCTACTCTAGATATAGAATGGAATTATATTACTATGCCATCTACTTAACAAACCAAACCCATTTTATCAATGCTGAAATGGAAGACACAAATTTATATACATATTCTAGAAGCCGGTAAGAAAATAAAAATAGTAACTTCAAGAGTACTATGGTGATAGAAACATAATTTTCTCCCCACAACTAGGGCGACTCATTAGCATGCCATCCAAAAGCAGATACATAACTTTTTTCTTGTCCAGGAGGGTTGTGGTGAATATTTCCCCATATCATACAAAAAATCAGATCTGCAATGTACACCCATTACAATTAGATATAATCAAACTATTCTGGTAACTACTCCATGGAAGGAACACACACCTACCCATGATAACAACTTCTACCATCTAGTGGCCCTTACTACATGTAAAAGAGCATCTTAGAAGAAGTATCATCTACAACTGTTAGAATATAAAGAGAGAATCTATGATTTGGATCCTCTTAATACTAGAGTTTTTGAATCCCTCATACATTTATTTGTTGTAGATAAAGATCCTACACCCCCCATTACCAAAATATGGGAGTAGTAATGTTAATTATAAAGTTCCTCATCTGAATTTTCATCATAAAGGCATGATTCATGAATATTCTTCCAATATAGAGAACGTATCTCTGGGTGAGATCCACAAGAACCATTTGTGTGGACATAATACCATAGAGAAAGATGATTTTTCCCTTTTTATAATCCACCATGGTGGTCCTCTACATAATGGAATTATCTATGAATTTTATCTCCACATTATTGTGATGCATTGTCAAAGTAATTCTCTAATTGACAATGTAGTGATGAGAAAACCCTCTTATAACTAGGCACATCCCAACATTAGGAAATTCATGTCTGATTCCTTGTTACTAACAGTTGAAATAATTTTTCTACTATAAGAAATCCCCAAGTGAGGTCATATTCCGAACCTTCCATTGGGTCATTTACCATCTGATATGCTAGAGGAAAAAACAACTTATCATATTGTTTGTATTAAAACAATTGAGAAGTGTGTACTCTATTGAAATCAAGATGAAAACCCTTTAAAAATGAGGAGGATATGTTGAATATCTGAAAACAACTGGATAAGGTTGAAATAATAGTCATGCTCTGGAATTTAGAAGCCTCTTAATACAACATTCCAGAATTGATGGCAGAACATTGCATTCCTGATATTTCCCTCAACATATGGAAGGCTTTTCCTCTCTTAAATTCCAATGTATTACAATATGATGAATATCAAAGTCATCTTAAGGTAATAGAAGGGTAAAATTCCAAATAAAATTGGAATCTCTACAGGTTTCTTGACATCCAAATGTCGAGAAACAAAAAGTATCTCTTTAATGTGCATGCTTCAATGCATTAATGACTTTGCAACAATTGATTGAGAAAATCTCATTTACTATTCATATGAGATGATGGGGTGTACATGGGGAATTTCATTTCTCTGCACTCCCAAATCAACAAAGACCATTGAAAGTGGTTTCATGTAATGTTATTTCCCCATGCTAGCTACAAAAAAATAAATGTTGTCCATAAATGAAGAAATGGTTAAAATGAACATGCCTCAATCAGTTTTCACCGAAGTTAGGCCCAAAGAGAGAAAGTTGTTTAGATAATTTTGCAACAAGTATTTGAGAACATTAACAAGGCCTCCCACATAGAGGATGTCATCCATAATATTGAAAAAATACATCAAATAACACAATATTATTCCAAAACAAACAATTTAAGTGGTTGTCAGATAATACACCAAACCTATTTTCAGAAAATAATTCATAATATTAGAAGAGAATCTATGATAATATCATCTATAGTAGTTTAGGAGACACCCAATCCAGTAGGGTTTGGAGATTTTTTAACCCAACCTTCGAATTCAACTATAAAAGTATGAAAGTTTATATAAGGAAAACAGAAACAACCTCATCCTACATGAATGGGGGGATTTTTCAGATCCACAATCTCCTCCTCCATGGTAGTAAGTTTTCTCCTAATTAGGGAAGAAGCCACAAAGTGAATGCACAACTAAACAATCTGAGGATTCCCTTCAGGTTAATGTCCATCGAATAGTTCCCTGAATATCCTTATATAGGAGAACAAATTCTCATTGAGGGCACAGAAGGAAACAATATTACAGAGATACTGAAATAATGTCATCAATGCATTATGCGCTGGTAAATGTCATTAATACCATTATAGAAGATCATCCAGAAAATGAGTCCAGTTCGGGGGAGTCAGAAGATGTGGTTCTTATTCATAATACGATACAAACTAAAGAAATTGAAGGAGTTATGCATACTTGAATTCATAGTATTACCCAGAATCTAGGTATTCCCTCAAGTAACCAACACCCCCCTCATTAAAAGTTATCAAAAAATGGGAAAGGTAATGGTTTTATCATGTTGAAATTTTTCACTAGAGAAGGTAAATCGCTTTTTCTTGAAGAAATATTTTCACAGTAGGAGGAGGAGATAAAGGAGTTGGAAAGACTCGATGCAGAGTTACTTCAAAGCATCATTTCTACCAAACATACTCCACAAGAAGAACCTCAGCTTGCACATCTTTTATGATCTCCTCAGCAAATAGGTTTTGTTGAAACTAAAGGGTTGGATAATGAATTCCCTTTATTGGGTATACAACCATAATAGGATCAAACACATCATTACAGGCCTGTCCTTATGGGTTACCCAAGACAAATACTAGAAACACCCCCACAAGTGGGTTTTCCAATTATCACGTCATTTCATGATCTAGATATTGTACCTATATAGTTCCCAGCTCATGCAGATATTTCGCAAATATTTATGAATACAATTGAGGCATTAACAACTCAATTGGATGTTATTGAAGAATGGTATGCCCGAGTGCAATCATAAATGAATTATTACATCGAATGGGTATATCAAATACCCCCCCACCAAACTTTGTGACTACCATATTTCCAATATTTAATGGCTTGGGAGATCTGAAGCAGAAATTAAGACTTTTTGTTTCTTATTGTGTTCTCATGATTGATACCCCTCTAAAACAAGAAGCAGTAAAGATCAGATGCTTTGTGAAATTATTATAGGGGTCTACCTTTGTATAATATATAGGTTTTAAGTCTCGATCATTTAATGGATTGGAAGACCACTGTTAGAAATTCCATTTCCAATTCAGCTCAACTCTACTAAAGATAATAGTTTTTGATCATACTAATTGTACACAAAGGAAGAATGAATGATTTTAATATTTTATTGCTTGATGGAAATGATTAACATGTTCCTTAAATCCACCACTCCCTCAAGAAGAGTTTTTGCCAATTTTTGTGGGAAATCTTTGTGATGATTTACGAACACCACTAATCCATGTTAAATACATATGAGGGTTTCGATACCTTTCATCAACCACCCAAAAAGTGGATGATGACATTGTGAAAAACAAAGCTAAATCTTGTGTAATCACATCAACTCTGGGAAGGATAACAAGAAAAGAATAGGCTTCTACAGTCACAATAAAACAAGCTCTAGAACCTGCTCCTACTTCAAAAACTTCATTATACCGAAGAGATACACCTCCAGAGCATCAACAACAATGACTTCCTCTTCAATTTGATCAAAATGATCAATGTTGGAGACAGATTGAGGAATTAAAGACAAAAATTTTAATCTTATCAGAATAAACAAGTTCTCATTTACTTCATTTTATATTTGGGAAAAAATAGTTCAGTTTCAAAGGACCAAGAAACCAAACAAAGAAGGAGATTAAGATCTCCCAAATTATTTTACATTTAATCAAATGTTGGGGTAACCCATTCAAGAGTGTTTTGTTTTCAGAGATCAGCTATAACAAATGGTAGACTTTGGACAAGTGAAACTAAAAATATAATGAGTCCAGGTAGCATGTATTACTATTATGAATCCATATGAAGAAGGAAGATACTAGGAATTAAAAAGAAAAAATGCACAGAAGTTTGATGATTGGATTTTCAGAAAAATGGTCAATTAAACTCATGCCATTATATGAACATAGTTGAAACAACCAACTATTCCTCCAACCACTTCTGCTACAGAAAATCCATCTTCATGAAAATTTCATTGTTCTATAGTTCAATAATCAGAGAAACAACATGATCATAATGGTAAAGATCAGTCAGAAGAAGATGAGCTCTTGTCAAGGAAAATTTTGTCTATAAATTTGCAATATTTCATACCATTTGTCTCAAAATCATGGGCACCACCCCACAAAATAGAACAACAAGAACAGAATTCTCAAGTAGAATATTTATCAGATGAGGAATTGATCTACATGTCCATTAATTTTATCCACTTAACGGACCCCTATTCAAATGATGATTTGAGTTATGATCCTAAATTCCTTATAGCTAATTATGGAACTAGGGGAAAATTCAAGGTCAAGGATATAGGGGAAGACATGGATTTTCTAGAAACCACTATTTTATCTATACCCCTAATCGAACAATTTATGCATTAGAAATTCATCAGAGAACCCTTCAGTGAGCTCATCAAGAACAAGAGAACTCTCCCACACATTAATGGATTGAACCTTATATGATCATATTGGAAGACTGATTAGATGTTACACTATCACTCTCTCAGTAGGTAGATTAAACTAGTTAGTTTAATCTACCAAAAGAAATAGTATTTACAGCTTCTGTCACAACATATGATACATATACATCAAGAGCATCAACTTATAAGGCACCTACAAAACCACATTTCCATGCTAGAAAATGCAGTTCATTGGACCAAATGTATGATGTTTTGAAAAAATTATCCCAAGTACCGGCCATGTTATCAATCATGGATAAATAGAATCTATCAAAATATCTTTTAAAATCACTTGTTGAGGCTTTGTAAAGTCCTAAGAACTTTGAAAATAATGATGGAACTGCTGAGGTTTACCGTATTGTGAATGTTCATACTGAATGTTGTGCAGTTATATCATTCACTGATCATGATGAGGATGATTTTGTACATGGAAACATCAAGCCATTCAATCTATCTAGATGGGTTAGTGATTTAGAAAATTTATGAGTCGTCATTGATAATTTCTTATGATTCAACATCATTCCCATCCATAAACTTCATCGATTGGGTCTCACTGAATCTGACTTATGTAATGCCACGACCCCTCTATACCAGAGTTGGTGCATTACTAATTACATTGGCATGATTATAAGGAACCAAATCCCGAAGGACCGAGTATTATAGTAGTATTTATGAAACTAGATACATACATGTAACTCATATTACATTGGTAAAGGTATCAAAATACAACTCATATAAAAAACTAATATACTCCATCCATAAGAACTCAATAAATGGTCTCCTCTTCATAATCTATTGAAGGTAAACAAATGAAAGGGGTGAGCTCAAATGCTCAATAAGGGTTACAAATAGCGGAAGCATTAATCAATAATAACTGAATAATAAAAAAATTTTCATAGTCAATACGTCATGGTGAATAAATAAAAAACATCCACTGTTAATAAACAGAAATGAAACTACATCCATACGTTTTGTCATTGTGAATGCCTCATGGATAATAATAACTGAAAATGAACAATAATAATAATTATTAATTGGACATCATGTATCTAGAACATGATACCATAATATCATTGAAATTATTTATGTATTTGGGTAGAAACCTGTCTAAATTTGGAAGCATACTCGAAGTGTTTGTCGCCAACAGATTTGTCTCATGAGACCTGTCGACACATCAAGGGGCTATAGCGGGCCCCAACCATTGCTGCATATCCAAAGCATTATTTATACATATATTTAATGCAAGTAAAATATTTCTTCTAAATATCTATATATATTTGAGTGTATGGATTTATCAAAGGATATTGACATTAATAATGATACTTTTAAATGAAACCATTAAAAAAATTCGTGAGGAAATAATCATTAAACATTCCAATGTGTCCCATAACACATTGAAACATTAAAATCATAATCCATTCCAATATCATGAGATTAATTAGACTCTCGATATGATATAACAAATGGAATTACATACACCTCAAGAAATAAATAAGAGGTGAACAAGGCATAGATCTCAAAAAGTAAAAGTGTGAGGTGAAAAATTCATTTTAATTTGAAAAGAAGAGTTCTTTTGGTAAATCATTTTTATTTTCCATAAATCTACTTTTAAACATTTATATCCCTGAAAATAAAATCTAAGGAAATTTGGGATTAATGTTCAGGCATAAATGATGGCATGCTAATGTGAATTCATGTAAAAATGGATTTTAAAGAATCTTTAGAATTAAAACAATTTAGAGCGGTTTACGGAATTCATTAAAGAGATTTTAAAGCACTAAGATATGTTTTCATTCCTAAAACCAGAAATGTTCCATGATAGAATTTTCATGCTAAAAGGTTTTATTTAAAAAGATAAACATGTCTTCTAACAGATTAGAGAGTGAACATTAAATAGTTAATAATTTAAGAAGTACCTTGAGTCAAGCTTACATTTCAGAAGAATTTTTGAAAGATTATTTGAAAACATATAACTTACCAAAAAATAAAGAAGGATTCGGATTGGTAAAAATATATAAGACATTTAACCATAATTTACGAGGATTACCTAATAATAAATTATAATTTCATTGAGGTGAATAGAGAATAAGAGAATCCCGAATGAAAATGGATGTTCGAGTAGAAAATACTTAGTACTTTGTAATCAATTGAACCCCATGACCCAAAATAAATATTCATAAAACGATACATTTAATATCATGAAAATAATTATATTCATGGTTTTAAACATCAATGGGTAGTATACATACACCATACGCAAGTAATAGTAGTGATTACAGAATATCTCACAAAGGTGGAAGTTTGGTGAAGAAACCTTTACAAATAACACATCATTATATTGATGACAAATCAATGAAATAATTATGTGTGACCAAAATAAACCCATAGAATAAAAGTGGATATAAAAAATAAAATAAAATTGTTAAATTTACAGTTATTTAGGTAAAATAAAAAACCAATGACATTGATGTTTAACTGAACAAATGGAAATTGAGATAAGATATCCCTTACCTTAAGCTTGAATTTGTTCTTGATATTTCATAACGACCTAAATAATAAAATTTTGATTCATTAAATAATTATTCAAAAATATCATAAACATGTAATTTATATGTTATAACCTTATTAAGTTCATTCATGACATTTTTGATGGGTTTTAAGAGATTTAATTTTATTGTTTTGGAAGAGTTTTCTCCATTGGTTTTCATGATCTGTTTACTCGTATTCATTAATGGAAGTTCGTTTGAAATGTGGTTAAAAATATATAATTTTTAATATATATTATTTGTGACATTAATGATATATAAATGATCTTATAATTATTTTGGTTTATATACTTGAGGATAATTCATTAGTTAAATGTTATTGATAAATGCTTGGATTAACGTTTCCCATTTTGTTCAAAATGAACTTTTTTTGTATTATTATTTTGTATTATGGGTGTGTAAGGAATCCAGAATTTTTAATAAGGTAAAATAAATATATTAAGATCCGGTTAAACCATTAAAAAGGTTTAATGACCAGTCTTTAGGGTAGTAATGCAAATTGAAAACCTGACTTCCTTGAGTGTGATAATTTAACACATATCATACAGTGTTTGAATTTATAGTATAAATGTAGGTGAAAAGATAGATTATGATGAAATATTCCATTATTATAATAAAATTATAGTTCATGTAAGGTACTTGAATTATCATAGAATTTGGATGAGGGTAGATGAGTATAAATGTATAAAAAACTCAAAATAGAAGAAAAAAGTGAGAAATCTCACGAAAATTCGACAGCCTAACAACATCACATAAAATTTCAGATAATAATTTGATGAGAGAAAGGGTGTTTCTCATAACTCTTAAATATTATAGGATGTAACGGGGACATGGAATGTCATATCCCAAAATAAACCAAAGGAAATTTAAAAAGAATAACATAAAATGAATGAAAAGAAAGAAAACTAAAGAGGATGCTTACCTCTTGATCTCTTCACCTTGAGATCCTTATTAAGCCCTTTTGTTTTAGACTTTTGTTGAGACCATAAGCTCTAGGAAGTATTGAAGAGACTTGAGAGAAGTATTGGGAAAAACCTAGGTAAGTATCAAGACTTGGGAGTTTCGGGAGGAAGAGGGGAATGAGGTAGGTATTTATAGTGGAGGAGAGGTGGTATATTTCATTTTTTTAATCATTATTATAATATTTTTGCTCAAGACTATGAATAGTCATAATTCATGTGACCCCAAATAGTAATAATGGCATTTTGTTTGGAACCAATTGGTCTTACATCACTTATGATGTCACAAATAGTTTCTTATACTAATAATTTGTATATACGGTATTTTACCGTATTTCACTATTCATAAAAAATTCATGTTGGTTCTATCAGACTCCAAATGGATTACCGATCACAACTCTAAATGAAAATTTTTTAAAATTAAAAACATAGTTGAAGAAAACATGTTCTTAACAACTAAATTATAATTTTATTTTTTATTTTTTAGGGACTCAATGTTTTATGCATTATAAATTAAATGTATTTGTAAATTCTTGGGGTGTAACACTTATCTCCTTCTAATATTATGTCTCATGTATATTAAATCAATGAACAAGAACATCTAGGAAATATTACACACATAACTTAGTTTGGGGATATTGTATCTAATTTAGATTTCATGGTTGTCTGACTGGATATAACATTCAACATTCTTTATGGAAGGCCTTGGCTACATCATCATGTGGCCATTCCTTGATCATACCACTAATGTCTCAAGTATTTCTTCAACGGTAAAATTGTTACATTGTATAGTAAAAAGTATCTATTCAAAAAATTTGAATGGAAATATATTGAGGCAGAATTCTATCACACAAAGGGAACAAGTTCTGTGGAAAATGATGCAATAAGAATCAATGCACATAATGGTCTAGAAAAAAATCCCAGCTAACCCATTAGAACAATTGATTATAGATTACGTGTTTTCTATCAAAAGAATTGAAAGAAAAGACCCAAATCCAGGAACTCATCCAATGACTTCCATAATGTCATTTGTGGTAATCAAACCTAAAAGCATAAGAGAAATTGATGATAGTGAAATCTTAAATGGAGATGTTTTCATCTCATCCACCAAACTTCTGAAGGTCATTACATCATCTGTCCGAATGGAATAATTTTTCTAATTATTGAAAGAAGATGAGGATTTTGATTCCCAACCCATAATTATCTCTTCAATACTCTAGGAAGACCATTCATCATCAGTAGGGTCAGAAATGTTTGCCTCTTCTTCAGGATGTCCATATACCGACTCCTCTCCTAACTCTGAAATTTTTGCTTCATCACCTACCATTCAAACAAAAATAAAATAAGTGACACATGAGGAAGAATAATAATATTATCTAAAGGATCCCCTCAATAATTTGAGTAAGGAATCTCCACCACAGTGGATGAGCTTAAAGAAATAAATCTAGGTATTGAAGAAGATCCACACCCTACTCTAATTAGTGTGTCCATGACTTATAAATAAGAATAGATTTATAATTCATTTCTAAAGCAACAAAAATAAGTATTTTCTTGTAATTAAAAAAAATTCTAGGCCTTGTTATCGATATGTCCACTCATCATTTTGGTTTTCTAGAAGATCATTGAGGTGCTAAGTAGGAAGTAAAAAAGAATGCACCCATCTCACGCATCTTAAATTGAAGATAAAGTCAACAAGTTTATTAAAGATAAATTTTTTAGGGATGTGTAATATCCTATATAGCTGGCCAACACTACCCTAGTGATAAAAGAATAATAGGAAAATCAGAGTTTTCATTGATTTTAGAGATCTCTACCGGAATTCTCCCAAATATCACTTCTCGATTATAATCAATGAACTCTTAATTGATACAAAAAATGGTTATGAAGCTCTTTAATTCATGGATGGATACTCTGGTTATAATAAAATCTGTATGGCCTTAGAAAATGAGTATATTGCATCCTTAAAAACCCCTTAAGGCATGTTTTTCTATCTCTTAATGCCCTTTAGCTTGAAAAACGATGCTGAAACATATCAAATTTCCATGCACCATATCTTCAAACCCTTCCTGGGAAAATTTGTTGAATGTTATGTGGATGATTTATTAGTGAAATATAGGCAATTTTCTAATCACTAGGCCTATCTGGAGACCATATTCTGTAAACTTTAGCAACATAATCTGAACATGAACCGCATAAAATGTTCTTTCGGGGTTACCTCAAGAAAATTCCTCTACTTCATTTTATGCTATTGTGGAATCGAAGATGATCCTGAGAAGACAAATTCTATATTTGGCATGTCACCTCATCAAAATTTTATGTAATTAAGAGGAATTCAAGGACAGATGGCCTATATTCATTGCTTTTTCATCAATTTGTCACGTAAGTGTTTACCCTTCACCGGATTAATGAAGAGGGGGGTTACATATCAATGGACCAAATACTAATAAGAGGCATTTTATACCCTCAAAAAATATCTCTTAAGTCCACATTATTAATGACACTTTTGAAGGGAATATTCTTATTCTCTATGTGGAAGTTTTAAGGTGACCACTAGTTGCGTTCATTGCAAAAAAGAATTATTCTAGGAATGAAAATAGTATTTACTCTCTCATTTTAACCATGCATGGCATAGATACTCGATATTCAAGTATCGAGAAGTGTTTATTTGCATTAATCTGTGTACTTTATAAGCTACGACACTAAATTTAGCATCACAAGGTCCAATAATATCTCTCAATAACCTGCCCAAATTTATCATCAGTTATCATATTCTTACAGGAAATTTGGCATGGTGGGAAGTTATTTTTCCACACTTCAATATCCAAATTATCCCTTAGAAAGTGGATAAGGCTATGTGTTAGCATATATCCTTACTAAACACCCATCAATAGAAGATACATCTTTGAATATTGAACTTCATAATGAATAAATCTACTATATTCAAGATAGTCCCCAAATATTGGAGATGTACATTGATGGTGAATCCAGAATTCCAATAGGGAAGGGAATGGAATATCCTAAACTCAACAACGTTGGTTTAGGAATTGTTCTTATCTCCCTAGAAAAAGCAGTGTTACCATATTCCTTCCTGTTATCAGAACGTGGTACCAACAATGATGTAGAATATAAAGCTCTCATTATAGACCTTTAATTGGATCTTTAGGTATAAGTGAACCACTTGAATGTTAAAGGTGATTTAGAATTTATAATAAAACATATCAATGGGGATTATGAAATTATAAAAGAAGAGTTAATCCTTTTGTGTGATTTTGACATAGGGTTAATGGATGAATTTCCTTCAAATCCCACATTTTCATATGTCCCATGATAAAAAAATTTCCAAGCTTATGTATTGGATAATGTAGCCACAATCCTAGAAAATTCAAATTGAGATGATAAAATCATCAGTATTTCCCATCATCATGTGGTTTCACCTTTTTTTTCTAACTATAATGGAGAATATTAATGAAATCAGACCTATTTTGGAGCCATATCTTCATACTACAAGATGGATGACACCTGTCATGGAAAACCTCAAAAAAGGAATAATTCCACCTAATAGAGCTGTGAAAGAGAAAATCTATTGACAAGTGGTAAATTTCACTCTTTATGATAGCCTAGATCACCTGAAGATCCTATATAAATGATGCTTTGATGGAGTCCTCTTTAGGTGTTTTGATGGCGAAGAAACTACAGTTGTCAATAAATAAGTACTTGTAGGAGCTTATGGTGCTCACTAGTCTAGGCATAGTATTATGACCTATTCTTTACATACATTTATATCCCTTCATAATTGAATTATATTTATTGCAACATATAATAAAACCATGATAGGACTGTATATGTATAGTGTCTTTTGAAACTGGGTAACATAAACGAATAGTTCATAAAACATCTACATTTTCTCCTATTTATTTCATCATATCTAGACTCTTTTTTGGAATATAAAACTTAATACCCATATTCATATCCAAGTGAAAATAAACATATAAAAGGGTGATCTCAAATGATCAATAAGGGTGAAAAAATAAAATAACAATAATATCTTATTCAAAAGAACATAACATTTGAAAATATTACCCTGCATATAAAATATCACAATATCATATCATTGGATAAATCATAAAAGTACAATTTAATCCCAACATTCATAACACAAGAAATGAAATTTTTGTTTCATACACACCTATGAATAGAAAATCATTTAATATTAGTCTTTTTCAATTTCCTAGACCATCATAACAGAAAAATTCTATTACTGAACTGAGTTCTCTCCCCATTCCAGCCAAGTATCACTGAACTGGATTAACTTGTAATTTATGCCATGTTTATATCATGAGATAATAATCATTACCCAATTCATTATATGGGTATATAGGTTACACCCATCTCATAATGAAATCATTCTTATGTGTGCCACAAAAATATAGAAATATTCACCATATCATAACCCATAAAATCAAATGGGTTTCTTAAACATCATTCCATCAAAATTGATATAAAAAAATGGATTTCCTAAATAAAATTATAGAAAAAACAAGATAAAATCATGGTAATAATAGGAATAGAAACGTAAACCTACCTAATATTATATGTAAAATAATTTTGATAAAACAATTGAGCTTCATTCCTAAGGAAAATGTCATTTCTTCTTAATTTTTTTCTTTTATCAAACTATCGGGAAATTTAAAAAGAATCAAATTGAGTTGAAAATACACATGTAAAAATGTAGAGGAAGCATCATGTAAATAACTAATTATGAAGATGTAAAAACCCATTCTTTCCGTATAGGTTAAAAAACATTCTCCTCGTACTTTTGTATGAAAATTAAGAAAAATACCTTGTTTGGTAAACCAAAGAAAGATTCCTTCCAAACCATTTAGTAAAATTCAAAAAAGGTAAAAATGAATTTAAACATACATAGTAAAATAGTACACATGTTATGATAAATTATTTAGAATTAAAGTACATGGATGATAAATATATACTCAGCAGATACTTACGAATACACAATCTCGTATAAAATGAGATCGGAAAAGTTATGCCTTACCGTAAGTATGATATGATTAGTATGTATCCAAAACTCATGTATAATGATTTAAATAATGTTAATGAATTATTATAAATTCATAATTTTTTTTATTATAACATTTATGAACATATTTTCATCCATGTTTTAGTAACATTTCATTTTTACTCGTTTTTTGGGTATTAACTACTTTATATTCTTATTTATGTTTTGTCAGATAAGTTCTTATTCATCTTTTTAGGTTATAGTTATATCATTTATATCTTGGTATTAGTATTATATATGTCATATTTATTCATTCAATTCTTTTATATAATCATGGTTTCATAAATATTATATAGAACGAATCACATTACACCGTGGTGACGGTTAGCTGTACGTATGCACGAGCGACAATATTGTTCTCATAATTGGTGATTGGTATTGGAGTGGATGGTGTATAGTAGATAAGAATTATTATTATGTTCTAATAATCATATATAATTATTATTTCCACCATTATACCCATCCAATTATGGTGGTGGTGAAAAATAGATTACACCATGGCGTGGAGATGGTAAGTCGTACATACGCACATGCAGGTATTTCATTTTTTGTAGGATGGATAGAAGGTAAAATAGGGTTGTTTTATATTTATAATAAAATATAATAATATTATGGATACTTATTTTATTACATTATAAGGAAACAACTAAATAAGAGGAAGTAAAATAAGAAATAAATTTGAAAGATTCGGTAGAAGAGATTACCTCTTCCTCGACGTACCTCCTTTAAATTTCATCTTAGGGAACTAGGGATTTACTTTTGAGAATACCATCATCTATAGAATGTAAATATGTATGTTTAGAAGAGAAATGGACAGGTTTGTTTTCATCTTGAATGCTCAAAATGGAGTGAAGTGAAGAGGGACGAGGTTCCCTGTTATAAGAGAAGAGAGGGGCACTTTATGAAACTCATCAAAATATCAATTTATTATAAATAAACATTAGACTAACAATTGTCCAAAACATTTTTAATTATAATATAACTTGATTTTGGTTTGAATAACCCTCATCCAATAATTTTTTTACAGGTTTTGAATATTTTTTTATCCTTACCTTTTTGTATTAGATGTTTTTGTTCCCCCACAACATCCCAACATGTTGGTGTTTTGAATCTCTTACAAAAATGGTATTATTAAGGTTAAATTTTGATTCATGAGTGGAAAATGTTTTTTAAAGGAACTACACTGAAAGAAGATGTTGGTCAAATCCTCCTTTGAAGTCTTTTGAGAATGCTCTAATCATGTTTAATAAAAAAACATTTTTTAATATAGGATCATAAAAAATATAAATTCAACTATAAATATTCATTAGAAAGATAAATATATTTCCTATATAATGGTATTTTATTTCTATTTTTGGACATTATATAATTAAATTTTATTAGGACACAATGATGGTGCAGTAATTACCATATTAATGAAATATTAAAATAATTGAAATTATAAATATCCAAATAATTGTAAATTGAGAGTTACGATGAATTACACTAATTTTATTGGTTAATATTAAATGTTAAGGTTGATTAAATACATTTTATTCGAATTAATAATGTTGTTATGAATTAAAAAAGATAAATACTAAATGGTGTCAAAATTGACATAATTAAGTTTTTAAAACAAATACTATATTATTAATAGATATAATATTAATAAAAATATAATTATTAGACAAAGAAATTAGATAAGGTTAGATATAATAATAAATAACTAGTTTGGGTTCTCTTGGATTTTTTTAGATTGTTTATTAACCATATGTTATAATAATACAAGAGTACACGGTAAAAGATAGACTACTTAACTAAGGGTTAACTCTAAATGATAATGTTAATATGGTGATCAAAACCTATCTAAAACCTATTTTTTGTGAGTTTTTGTACCCATATATACCTTATAATATAAATAAATCATTCTTGAACCATTATAATCTGAATATGATAGTATAATAAAATAATATTTGAACTTTTTCCTCTCTTATAAAAGGGTACACCCCTTTTCTAAAAATCACACCTACCAAGCCATTTTTCACTCCCAAAACCTACTAAAATATCCTACCATCTACCCTCACATATTCCAAGAGTCTTTATTTTTATCACTAATAAATCCTAAAGAGCACTTTTGATTAACTCAAAAAGAAACACACGAAGAAGAGGTAGTAATTTCACCCGATTTTTTCAAATAATTTTGGATTATACATAAGATAAATTTGACTATAAATATTCATTAGAAAGATATATATATTTACTAAATAATTTTATTTTATTTATAATTTTTAGATATTAAATAATTAAATTTAATTATGACACAATGATGATGCCGAAATTACCTTATTAACGAAATATTAAAATAATTGATATAATTAATATCCAAATAAATGTAAATTGAGACTTCTGATGAATTAAACTAATTTTATAGGATATTATGACATTTTAGGGTTGATTAAATAAATTTTATTATATGTAATAATGTTTTTTGGACTTTATAAAATCAAATTCTAAATAGTGTCAAGATTGACATAAATGAGTTTATAAAACAAATACTATATTATTAATTGATATAATATTCCTAAAAATATAAGGTTCATCCAAAAGACTTAGATAAGGTTATATATATTAATTATTAACCACTTAGGGTTCTATTGGATTTTTATAGTAATTTTATTAACCATATATTATAATAATACAAGATTACATAGTAAAAGTTAAATTATTTTACTAAGAATTTAATCTAAAAGATAATGTTAAAATGGTGACGAAAACTTGTATAAACCCTATTAGATGAGAGGTTTTCGACCCCTACCCACATTATCCCCGAAATAAATTATTTTTGATTAATTATAATCCAAATATGACAGTATAATAAAATAATATTTTGTGCTTTTCCTAAAGTGACCCTCACCACTCTTATAAAAGGCTACTTCCCCTTTTATAAAAATCACACATCCAAAGCCATTTGGATCTGACAAAACCTGATCAAATATTCTCCCAACTAACCTCAATTATACTTAGAGTCATTACATTGATTAAAAATCCCACCAAAAGAGCCCTTTTGATCAACTCAAAAGGAAACACTCGAAGAAGAGGTAATAATTTCACAAACTTTTTTAATGTTCATTTCTTCTTCTAATTACACTTAATTTGTTTTATCCATACCAAAATAATAAATCCTGTAACTTATGAATACTATGATTTTATTATAAATATGGTACAACCATATTTTTTATCCATCCAACGAATGGAAAGTCACCATACGTGCGTATGTACGACTTACCGTCTCCACGTCGTGGTATAGTTTGTTATTCAAACACATAATTATATGTATGGGTATAATAATGAGTATAACTAATGTAAGTAATAAATATAAAATGTAATTTATTATTTATATATGAAATAACATCCAATTACATTTTATTTCACCATCAAAAGAATGGTATTGTCACTAATGTGTACGTACAGATTATCGTCTCTACGAACTCGATGAGATTCATTCCTCATCGTAACCATTGAAGAATAAATTTCATTTTATGATTAAAAAATAATGTTTAAGAACATAATAACATTCTGGATATTAATCAAATACATTCTATCCGTAACAAACCTTACTTACGTAACAAAACATATAAAGCAAAATTAATCAGTTAACATCCAAAACAATGATACCACTAAATTATTATTAACAAAGAAATATTATAAGATAATATATGATATCATATTTAGGAATTTTGTTCTTCTATAATTGAATAAAAATGATTTAACTATTATATGGAAGGTTAACATACCCTCAACCAAGGAAATGTACAAGTTAAGGGTTAATTCTACAATCTCTTCATTATCTGAGGTTTTTTATATGCGAGTATATACTGGGACCTATTTATCATCCCCATACGTGTTTCTTAAAAATGTATTTCACAAAAAATTTACTATTTCATAGAGTATGTGTTAAATTCATTTATACCCTTATTTTACATTTCATTAAATTTTTATAATGGTTTATTTTTTTTTCATTTTCCAATCAAGGTCCTTTATGACCTTTTAGACAAAATTAAGGAAAGAATGTTTTTTAAACTTATACGGTGGGTATAGATATTTTTTTCCATTATATCACCTTCGATGCTTCACTTTCAAGATTATATGAATATTTTGAGAATAAATTTTTTCTTTTAAAATTATAGTACTCTTAAATGATTTCAAAATAGAATGGGATATTTCTCTCAAATAGTTTTGATTTCATCTATGTCAACCTCTTTTGTTTGATTTTACGCCTGTTTGAAGTTGATTTATTATGATACAATATTTCATATTGTATTGAAGGTATTTTGATATGTTTGACTATAGATGTGATATTTTTATATCTTTTATGGTTTATGGTTAAATTTTTGACATTTTGTATGCTAGTTTTAATGTGAATGTATATGTTATATTTAAACCTTTTCATTTGAGAAATGCATTGGACTTAGTAAGTGACAGGTGGAGCCCGATATAGCTCCTTGATGCATCGGTTTGTCTCATGAGACAAACTAGTGTCATGGAACTTGGCCTTGAAAAAGTATTATTTGTAGACTTGGCACGAGGCCTTGACTATATGGTTATTATGTCAGTATTATTCATTCCATCATTAAGAAATTGGATTAATGATATTACATATGATTATTCAACTTGTAGAATATCCATGGGAATATGTCAATGGAATTATTCGATTTATCATTGCCATATTATGCTGTTGTTTAATTTTAAAAGGATTTTGTTTTAGACTTATAAACTTCTTTACATTTTTATGCTTATTCACGAATGATTCCGCTTTATTGTTATCCTTACTGAGCATCTGATCTCACCCCTTTCTTGTGTTTTCTTTTTCCCAGGATGTGAAGAAGTATATAATGATTTACATGAAGGGATAGTCCAAGTATATGAGTTTGTTCAAAAGGGTAAAAATGTTTCATTATTTATTTCATGATGTAATGTAAATCATCTGTCTGTATCTAGTACTTCCAAAGCTACTAAACTGATTGGCCTTTCAGGATTTAATCCTTTGTAATCATGTCAATGTAATGTAATAATACACCAACACTCGATAATTACGGTCAGTGCATTTATAGTTGGTATCAGAAGAAGTTTAGTACGAACCATGTAAACTAGATTTAGAAAAAATCATATTAGAGAACATAACCCTAAGATGGACTTTGAGGATTACTATAGATGAAATTCCCAGAATATTGGTAAGGAAGAGATTTTGTGAGTTTTCCAAGAAATACATCCATGTCTAGGTACAAGCAGGTAAAGGTTGCTCTAGCATATATGTACCTAGGAGTTAAACCTTTGACACGGAGTTTCAGGCTTGACCGTATCTTGGTACATGACAATGGGCCTTTGTACACTCTTGGTTTTTAAACTATTGGGGGATATGCTTAGGATAATTCATATTTTCTTTACAATCCATTATGAAGGATTTATGAATATATACCACCTCAAGGAAAACATGTTTATGATTATGGTTTATATCCATAAGCTGTTCAATTTATGTTAAGTGTTTTAAAAGTTTGGAATTATGTAATATGATTCATAAACTAATCTAGTGTATTCCATTATTTAGAAATGGATCCTATTAGATGTAATGGAAACCGTATCATCATACGTAATCCATGTAGGGATTTCCCTCTTACACATGATAATTATAGTGGAACTGGTAATGAAACTAGTGCTGATCAGCTTATCACCATACTGGGAAAACACACCCAGGTTATGAATAATAACCCTACAAGTATGGAGCACCCTGGTCCACAACATGGAGTATCAATGTTAGACTGCTTCATGAAGAAACATACACCAACATTAAATGGGACTACCAATCCATTTTTAGCTGAGCAATGTATAAGTTCCTTAGATAAAATACTTCATGATTTGGGGAGTCATGAAAAGTAAAAAGTTTCCATGGTTATTTATCGCCTCACAGGAGATGCAGATCTATGGTGGTCATTAATTCAAAACACAAAGGAAGATAATGAATTATCAAATATGGAATGGAGGTTGTTTAAAGAGATTCTCTAAGAAAAATACGTTCCTCATGACCATCGAGCAAATAAGGAAAGACAATTTCTGAGTATGAGGCAAAAGATGGATGAGAATGTCACAAAGTATGAGGCTAAATTTACAAGGATATAAAGGCATGCTACAAATTATATATGTAACCCATGGAGTAATATTGATCTATTCATTAATGGGTTAAACCCATTTCTCTTTTGAAAATTAGTCTCATAATCCTTCTCAACATACGAATATATTGTCTAATGTGCTATCAAGAAAAAAAAGGAATTCTCTAAGTCTTACAACTTTTAAGAAAAGAGAGAGAAGAAGAGATCTGCTAAACTCACTAGAAAATGAAATAAGGGGAAGAAGGGAAGGGTCGAATATCCATCCTATGGTAAATGTGAGAAAGAACACCCTGGTACTTGCCTAAAGGGAATGGGAGTTTATTTCATGTGTGGTGGAAGAGGCCACCAAACTTGTTATTGTATGGGAAAGAAAGAGTCTATCAATGTTGAATGCTAAAATTGTAGAGAAATGGGGAATTAATAAAATAAATGTCCTAAACTCCCAGGATACTTACCTCAGAAAATTCCAAAGGAGAAATGACAAGATTATTCGACCACTACTACTAAGGTTGATGCTCTGAAAGACGTGGTGGCTGGTAATTTAATGGTTTCCTCAAGTTTAGCCAATGCTTGATTTGATTCTAGATCATCGTGTTATTTTATATCTTCCCAATTTGCTAAGAAAATTAGATATTTCCAATTTGATTTCACATGGGAGTTGTCAGTCAATACTCATAAGGGAAGTATCAATGTGATAATGTTTTTTGAATCAGTCCCCATTAGGGTATATAAATGTTTTTTATCTGCTAACATCACCATTATACCCATGATTTAATTTGATATAATCCTTGGTATGGATTGGACTTCCACCCGTTATGTAGAAATTTATTGTAAGAAGAAAGAGGTTACATTTTTTGATGATGATAAGAAGTAACTTAACTATAGAGAAGAAACCTCACCACTAGATTCTAATCAACATCCAGCCCAGTAGATCTACTAAATTAAATAATTGGGGAGGAAGATAATGATATAACTATGGGAGAGGAAATGAATCTTCAGATAGAGGATGTAACTATTGTACAAGAATATGTTGATGTGTTTCTAGAGGATTTACCTTGACATCCTCCAGAATGAGAAATTGTGTTTCCCATCGATTTAATTCCTGGTATAAGGCCCATATTGAAGACCCATTTTCGAATGGTCCCTGGATAATTAGTGGAACTAAAAAAACAACTATAAAAATTTATTAATAAAGGATTTATTCACCCTAGTTGTTTTCCATGGGGAGACCCTATAATTTTTTATAAGAAGAAAGATGTATTTATGATATTGTACATTGACTACAGGGAGATCAATTCTACAACGATAAAGAACAAGTATCCCCTACCTCACATTGATGATTTATTTGACCAACTTCATGAAGTTCAATATTTTTCAATGATTGACCTTTCATTGGATATCATAAGTTATGTGTAGAGTAGAAAAACTTTATAAAGACAACATTTTGTACTAGGTATGAGCATTACGAGTTTATAGTAATGAATTTTGGACTGACTAATGCACCCTAAGTATTCATAGATTTAATGAATAGAGTTTTAATGGAATAACTTGATGATATGATAGTCATATTTATTGATGATATATGAGTTTACTCGCAAAGCTATGAATAAAATGGAAATCACATGCACACTATTCTAAAAACCGACATAAGAAATGAATTATATGGGATGTTTAGAAAGTTTGAATTTTGGATTCATAAAATTTCTTTTCTGGGTCATATTGTCTCTAAGGATGGAATCTATGTTGATCCTTCGATGACCAAGGAAATCCAAGAATGTCCAGCACTAACAAGTATAACAGAGATACACAGCTTTATTGTTTTAGCATTTTATTATCGGCGTTTCATCCAAAAGATTTCCCGGTTGGCAAACCCATTAACCAAACTCACACGTAAAGGGGTTAAGTTTTTTTTGGAAAAAAGAGTGTGGAGAATGTTATGAAGAACTGAAGAAAAGATTAGTCAAGTATTCTATCATGACTCTACCATAAGGGAATGATGGGTTTGTTATTTATAATGATGTTTTAAGGAAAGGACATGGTTGTGTCCTTATGTAGAATGATAGGGTTATTGATTATGCATCATGATAACTAAAAATTCATCAAAAAAACTATCCCACTCATGATCTTGAGTTAGCAGCTATAATATTTGCTTTGATGATATAGATACACTATCTCAATGGAGAAAAATTTGAGATATATACCGATCACAAGAGTTTGAAGAATATTTTATCACAATAAGAACTCAACTTGAGGCAAAGGAGATGGATCGAACTAGTCATAGATTTTGATTTCACTACACACTACCACCCAGAGAAGGAAAATATAGTGGAAGATGTTTTCAGTAGAATGGATGATGGAGTTTTCAAAAAGACGAGAGTTGATAGGGATCCCATTTTCATGGATATAGTAAATATAAATATGGGAATATCCATAGAAGGTGAAACATAAATACTTTTTCAAATGGATTCCAAACCATCTTTACTATAAAGGGTTCAGTGTTATAAGACTGATGATCATGAGTTTCAAAATAATATTAAAGCTATTAATGATGTGAGATTAAGTGACATCATATATGAAGATGGAATTTTGAGATTTGGGATGAGACTATGTGTTCACGATATACCTGATCTAAAATGGAATTGTTGGATGATTCTCATAGCTCCAATTTCTCTATACACCCATATAACACTAATATATATAGTGATTTGAAGGTAAATTTTTTGTGGGACGACATGTAGTGGGAGATTTCTAATTATGTGTTAAGATGTATGGTTTATCAACAGGTGAAGGTTAGAAGACAAAATCCTAGAGGAGTCATGCAACCTCTTCCAATGCATGATCGAAAATGGGATGATATTATGATGGACATTTTCATGAGACTACCAAAAACATCTAGAAGGAATGATGAAATATGGGCCATTATTGATCGTCTTACAACGTCAGCACATTTTCTTTCTATAAGAGAAGATTTACCACTTGAAAGTTTAGCAAGACTATTTATTAATGAAGTTGTAAGACATCATGGTGTACCCCTATCGATTGTTTCTGGTCATTATCCCCATATTACATCTAGATTCTGGAAAAGACATTAAAAAGCCTAGGATACTGAACATCGTTTGAGCACTATCTACCACCCTCAAACTGATGGACAATCAGAACGAACTGTTGAAACATTAAAAGAGATGTTGAGATCTTTCTCACAGGATTTTCAAGGTATGTGGGGTCAGTATTTACCTCACGTATAATTTTCTTATAACAATAACTTCTATTCAGGTATTCAGATGGAACCATATGAAGCGTTATATGGAATGAGATGTCACAGACCATAATTTTGGGATGATGTTGGTGAAAGAAAAGTTGTAGGCACAGAACTTTATGAGGAAACAATGGAAATGGGGAAGGTTATCCATACCCTCATCAAAGTAGCTCAAATTAGGAAAAAGAGCTATATTGATAACTGAGGGATGGATTTGGAATTTCAAGTAATAGATTATGTTTTTATAAAGGTATCTCCTTGGAAGGGTGTCATAAGTTCTTATAATAAGGGAAAAATAAGTCCCAGGTATATCAAAACATTCGAAATTATAGAATGAATAAGAGTTGTAGCTTATCGTTTGCTAATTCCACCAAGTCTCCCAAAAGTTCCTGATCTGTTCGACATATCACTGTTGAGAAAATACATGCCTGAAAAAACACATGTACTCACTTATGATGAAATTGAGCTAAAACCTGATCTATCTTATTGTGAAGAGCCTGTCAAGAATCATGAGGAAAGGGAAAAAGTTTTGAGAAACTGGATGACTCACCTGGTAAAACTTCTATGGAGCAATCATAAGATGGAAGAGGTAATGTGGGAACCCAAGGAACTTGTGATGAAGATCCACCTGAATCGTTTTATGTAGTAATAGTCTAGAAATTTCTAGGGAGATATTTTTTAAAGGATAGGAGAATGTAACACCCCAAGCTTCCTTGATACGTTTCCTTTTGAATAATGCAATAACATGCGTTGCACGCAACATGGAGTTTTAACACATCATAGACAATCAAACTAGCCATTATGAATAGTAATACCCACTTTTAAAAATTTTAATTTTTTTTTGAAAATGAACTTAATTTTTGTATTCGGAATATTAAAATTAGAATAGGGTGAATATTTTGTAATTTTATTGAAAAAATTCAATTTTTGATGAATAGTAAAAACACTGTGTTAATTTTTAAAACAGACATATTATTTAATAATTAGTTATTTTATTGAAATAAATTGAGGTAGAAATAAATACATAATACCTATATAAGTTTAATTTAATTCATTGGCCTTATTTTATAATTATATTATTTATAAAAAATTTTTTAAACATTTTACTGTCTTTTACCCACCATCTAGGTGCATTTACAAATTTGCATAAAACTTAATTTTATTGCTTCTGTGATTAAAATTTCAATATTTTGAGTGACACAATTGACATCAGTATGGAAAATTTTGTTCAATAAGATGAATTAATTTTGGTGAATAATAACTTTTGACTTTTATTTACTGTGGTTAAAGTAAATTGTGTAATTATAGGTAAAATTGATATAATAATTACCATAACACAAGTCATAATTTTATTGAACACGTTTATTTCTACCAAAATAAAACATTGTAATAAAATATTATCCTTTTGGTCCACCTATATTAGAATATGATATTTATTATTATTTTATTTAAAGAAGAGTTAAGTGTAAAATTCAAAGTTTAATAACTAAACAATTTTTAATATAGGGTTATACATAAGATAAATTAGACTATAAATATTCATTAAAAAAATCTTCCCTACATAATGGTATTTTATTTATAATTTTTACACATCAAATATTTATATTTAATTATGACATAATGATGATTCAGTAATTACCTTATTAATGAATTATTAAAATAATTCATATTTTAAATATCCAAATAGACGTTAATTAAGACTTCTGATGAATTCCACTAATTTTATAGATTAATATGAAATTTTAGGGTTGATTAAATAAATTTTATTCGAATTAATCAATTTTTTATGAATTTAACAAAAATCAAATACCAAATAGTGTGAAAATTTACATAAATGTGTTTTTAAAACAAATAATATATTATTAATTGATATAATATTCCTAAAAATGTAATGTTTAGATGAAGGACTTAGATAAGGTTATATATATTAATAATGAACCACTTGTTGTTCATTTTTCTTTTTATAGTAATTTGATTACCATTTATTATAATAAAAAAATAATACATGGTAAAAGTTAAACTATTCAACTAAGAATTAAATCTAAAATATATGGTTAATATATTGACCTAAACCTGTCTAAAACATTTTTATTGAGATGTTTTCTACTCATACCCACCATATCCATGAAATAAATCACATTTTATACGTTATAAATTGAATATTATTATATAATAAAATAATATTTCTAACTTTTCATAAAGTGGCCCTCACATCTCTTATAAAACGGTACTTCCCCTTCTCTCAAAATCACATCCCTAGAGACATTTGGAAATGCCCACACCTACTAAAATATCCTCTCAACTACACTCACATTGACCTTAATTCATTATTTCATCAAAAATCCAAACTGAGGATCCCTTTTGATCAACTAAAAAGGAAACACCCAAAGAAGAGGTAATAATTCCACAACTTTTTTTCAAATTTATTTTATTCTTCCACTCCCTATTTCATTAATGTTTCCATACCAAAATAATACCTACAGTACCTTATACATACTGTAATGTGATTATATATATCGTACAACCATATTCATTATTCCTTCCATCCTATTAATGATAAGTCACCATACGTGTGTACGTAGGACTTACCGTCTCTACGTCGTGGTGTAGTTTGTTATTCAAACACTTTATTATTTGGATGGGTATAATAATGAGTATAAATGATGTAAATAATAAATATAACATGTTAAGGATTATTTATATATGATATACCATCTAATTATATACAATTTCACCATCAATAGAATGGTAGTGTCACTCGTGCGTATGTACGGATTGCCAACTCCACGAATGTGATGAGATTCTTTCCTCATCGTAACCATTCCAAAATAAATTTTATTTTATGATTAAAGAAATAATTTTTAAGAATATGATATCATTTTGGACGTGAATCTAATAAATATTATCCATAACAAACATTACTTACATATCAAGACATATAAATGAAAATGAAACATTTATTATCCAAAACAATGATACTACTAAAATATTATTGACAAAGCAATATTAGAAGATCATATATGATATCATATTTACATATATGGTTCTTTTATAATTTAGTAAAAAATATTTAACTTTTATATATGAGGTTAACATACCCTTGAAAATGGAAAAGTACAATGTAAGGGTTATTTCTACAATCTCTTCATTATAAGAGGGTGTTTATACGTGAGTATCTACTAGGGCCTCTTTATCATCCTCATTGTGTTTCATAAAAATGTATTTTAATTTTTTTTAATATTTACTAGACTATGGGATAAATTCATTTATACCATTGTCTTTTTTATAAAATTATTATAATGGATTCTTTCTTTATTTTTCCAAACAAGCTCCATTACTACGTTTTCAACAAAAGTATAGAAAGAATGTTTTTTAACATATACTACTGGTGCAACAATTTTCTGCTATTATAACACCTTAGATGCTTCCCTTACAAGTTTTTAATAATATTTTCAAAATATATGTTTTCTTTTAAAAATATATAACTTTTAAATGATTTCAAAATAGAAAGAGATATTTCTATCAAATTATTTTGATTTCAACCATGTCAACATCCTTTGTTGGATTATGTGCTTGTTTGATGTTGATTTATCATGATACAATCTACCATATTGTATTGAAGGTTTTGTGATATGATTGAATATGGATGTGTTATTTTTTTACCATTCATGTTTTAATGTTAAAGGATTGACATTTAGTATGCTAGTTTTAATAGGGATGTGTATGTTAGGATTCAATATTTTCATATGACGAATGAATTTGACTTAGTAAGTGACAGCTAGAGCCGCTATAGATCCTCGATGCATTGGTAGGTATCATGAGTCAAACTAGTTTCTTGGATCAATTATTTAAAAAAAATCTAATTTTTAGTATTAGCATGAGGCATTGGCTATTTGGTTATGATGACTGGAATTTTCTATTCCATCATTATAAAATTGGAAATTAATATTGCATGTGATTATTCGAATAGTACAATGTCCATGTGAATATGTAAATTGAATTATTAGATTTATTTTTTAACCATATTATGCTGAAGATTAATTTTAAATGGATTATGTTTTATTCATATCCATTTCCTTAAATGATTATGGTTATTTATGAAAGATTCCCTTATATTGTTATCCTAACTGAGCATATGAGCTCACCCCTTTCTTATGATTTCCCTTTTCCTAGGATGTGAAGAACTATATTATGATTAACCAGTAGGGATAGTACTTGGATATGAGTGTGTTCAAAAGGGTAAAAATACTATTTTTTTATTTCATGATATAATGTAAAACATATGTATGTATCTAGCACTTCCTTGGCTACTAAACAGAACAATCTTTCGAGATTTGAGGCTTTGTGATCATCCCAATGTTACGTAACAAGGCACCGACTCTGGGTAACTAGGGTCGGTGCGTGTATAATTCCAACCAGATATAATACATAACATACATGAAAAGGATATATAAATATCTCATAATATAATCATATATAAAAAAAACTCATAACTTTAGGGTAAAACCAAAAATCCCACTACATGAACCAAAAAAATATTAAGTATAAAATAATGTTACCACACTATCCATGTAAGAATTTGGAAAACATCCACTATTTCACCATCCTAGTCCAAAACCTAGATGACTCAAAAAATTAATTTCATCAATTAAGTATCACTAACTTCCATAAATTACATAAAAAAATATCATCACACATATAAGTGTGACTATAGAGTGTGAAAAATTCACATCTAGAGAGATCCATCAAATTTTCAATAAGTAGTATTTGTTAAAAAATAAATCAAAATATCATTATTTTATAAGAAAAAAAAGACATGATATATATCCATCACAAATTATCTAAAAACTTGAAAACACACAATTTTCAATAGTTTATAAAAAATAGTATTAAATAATTTTCAATTTAATTTAAAAATTATTTCTCATTTTTAGGATATTAATAAAAATAATCATCAATTAAAACAATTAAGGAAAGTAACCATTAAATAACAGAGGTTTGGTCTACCTATGATCTTCAACCCATGTAATAGTAATGAGTAGTTCATAATTAAAAGGTCCTCAATATGGTATCCTAAGTAAAATAAGAACCCATATAAGTGCGGAATCATTAATTAAGTCATGTAAACCAATCCCCAACATGAATACCTAAGGAGTTGAAGAACACTCGGATTTGTGACCCCCCCTTCGAGTCCTGAAATGTGTACATGAATAACACAAATTAATGTAAACTAGGATCCCTTGTACAAATGTTTGAAAATAATTTCTAATGAAAATACCACATTTCAACAACAAATCTAGAAACCTTATTCCACACAAAATGTATATTTAAAATCCTCTTTTCCAAAAAACTTATTGGTTCTTTGAAATCAACAATTAATTATAGAATACAATGTAAACAATTGAATATTTAATGAATGTCTCTGAATTTAAATTCAAGTGGTGGATGTATTTCATCAAAATAATGAACTCATGAAAAGATCCATCATCATGGGATAAGTACCCAACAACTATACCCGAGTTATAAAGATGAAGTCCATTATTTTATAGAATTTTTTTCCACATGGCATGTCAAGATTTGGAGAGGCTAAAAAGGAATATGATTAATCTAATAAACTATCCATTGAGGAAGCCTAATTCAAGGAATAATCTAAGGTATCTTTTAAATATAAAGAAGAATATGGAGTCCATAAGGATTATTGGCTATATACCACTATCTTAGATAATTATGAATACCAAAACACCCTGATAGAAGAAGATAAGTAATAGGTTGAGGAGAAAATTATAGAAATATAGAAGAATTATGAATAATGTAATGAAAAAATTTAAAGCATATGAAGATAGAAAAGAAGTCCACAATGAATAGACACACTCTGAACTTCCACTCTAAACATTTTTTGGATAGAAATTATTTATTCTTTTCAAAGAGGTGGTTACTATATTCCATTTAATGAATATTAAATTACATTAGTTGATATATAATTTCATACTTATTTGAATATTGATTTGGTAACATTATATCATTCTCTTATTAGTTAAATAATAGGTAATTCATAGTTTAAAAACATTAAAGAAAAAAAGAATTATTATTCAAAATATTTTTTAAATTTTTTCTAGGATCAATAATATTATATTATAAGTGCTTTATTTTAGGAATTGTTTTCAAAATGGTTTATTTAACTGTATATATTTTATCCTTATGGAAATTGACCTTTCAATTTTACTTGTTGGTTATGTTTATTGGAACATGAAGATGAATGTCTTTAGAGAAGAAAAAGAAGAATTATGGTATACTTTTTATGTATATGTATTATCTTTATGAATTAAGTATTTCTTTTTTACTCACTAATAATCTTTATAATTAGATTTTTTATTGGAAAATTTCCTCCATATTTAATTTTTTATCTTATTTTTTATCATGGATGAAAAAGTTCTCAAATATACCATAATTCTAGGATTTATATTACATTTTTAATAAACATGAATTAGTTAGATGAGGGATATATGATTAAAGATAAGAATGTTGTTCTAAATTCAATGAATCATGACTCGGAGGGCCAGTTGATTTAAATAGATGAAATTACAGTTACATTAATTAGTTTTTGATTTTTAAAAATTCATGTAAATGAGTTTTATTATTATTTTTATCATGTGTGGATATCCCAATTCATATTTTATTATTCAAAAAAAATGATCTGAGATTAATTTTTTATTCATAATATGATCCATTTTATGGGATGTATTTAGTGTATGTAGACCAGCTAGAAATTTCATTGAGTATCTTCACATCTATAAATGAACAATGTCACATTAATAAAATTTTAATATTTTTATTTTCATCCTTGATATTCCTTGAAGATATAATTTCACATTAGTAATTGTTTTTAGAGTATAGTACACATAAATGACCTTGATATTGATAGAAACATTACTAGAATATTTTATTCAGATCCCACTCTTATTATTTTCATAGATTACAATGGAATAATTTTGGGGGACAAATTTTTCCATAGTGGTAGTTAATTTTTTGTATAGGGATGTGAGATGTGAGGCACATTTAATGGGTTTGGGGAAAGGTTTATGTGTTTCCTTTCATTATAAAATACTTTTTAATAAATAGAAAAATGGAAAAATTAAAAATCGTTGTATAAAACATTGATAAATAAAATAATTTTTTTTTTAAGAAATTGAAAGGCATTGAAAGAAAAATTATATCAAAGAATAAATATCATTATTCCACTTGTGAAGTTTATTATCCTTGGTTTTTAGGTATTATTAGGTGATTTCATTCATTATATGAATTTTCATTGAGGTTTTCTATTATTTATTTTTTAATGTGTATTATAGTTAACGTTCTATTTTATCTGTTTAATATTTTTAAATAAATTCTTATTGACCATCAATAATATATTTATTTGAAAAAAAATTAACTGTCATTCTTAATAATGTTATTTTTTCTTATTCGGTAGATATTTAAGAATATTTTCAAGATAATATTTAGGATTAATGAACTTGAGGTATGACAATAGCTCTGGTTAAATTTTACATTGAGTGATATTTTTAATGTTATTTAAGGTGAGGTGTATCAAAATTGGCATGCATGAATAAAAGGAATTGATAAATGTAAATAGTGATTAAAAAGGGTATCATCTTTACAAAGACTGAGAGTACAATACAATGTTAAAATATATTTATTTAAAAAGAGAGTAATTGAAGAGATATTATTTATAATATGATTCAATATATTTTTCTTATTGACAATTATTGATTCTTTAAACATTTTCATGATGGGAATTCCTTTTTAATATAATGATATTTTATTTTATTTTTGAATTAAACAGTATATGTGTCATATAAATTTTATATCCATCATTCATTCATTGATTTTTTAATATAATATAATTCATTTAAATTAGTTAATAATTTTTTAATCTAATTTAGTGTATTATTTTGGTATATTATAAAGAAATGAAAAAATGGTATCATTGAAGAAAAAAAACAAGAATTAATGGAGGAATAATTTATGTAAAGATAGAAATATTTGTAAAGGAATTAATGGATAAATACATAAATAAATATCTAGCCACTACCATATCATATTTATAAAACCCCAAACATTGTGGAGATATATCATACAGACTTTCAGGTTCTCTTATACCCTTGTTTTTTTATACCTTGGTTGTGTTTTTTATTTGGGATTTTTTAGGAGAAATTAGTGAAATTCCGAATCCAATTGGGTTTTTTATAGTCATCCAAAGTATATGAAATACCATGTGGTATTACAAATGAAATATTCTAGCGTACTTCAGAGACACTTGAGATAGTACATGGTTTGGCCAAATTATGCGTCCTCCCTCCCCAAACTATGAACCCTCAAGCAGAGGGGATTTGACGAGTTGGTGAAACATTTTTCAAACTATGGTCCACATAGGAGAAAATGTGTACCCATTATGTTGTGGCTAATATTAGAGAAAAGTGTGTTCCTCATCCCAAGAAAAAATTAATCCACGTTTTAATTCCACAATTTTTTTTATAAAAATTCCTCAAAATCTCTAATTATTATTATTATTTTCCACCACTAGACCCTAACAAAATCCATCACTTTTGGATGATCCTGGGAGGAATCCCAGGCCCCTCGAACCCCCTTTCATGTTGAATAAATGATCTGATTGAAGGATCTTCTCCTCTATGGAATGAGATATCTTTTCTATTTTGTTTATTCTCTTTCCCATCTATCTTTCCTGGTAGAGATGGATTATTTATAATCTATTGGTGATAGATGTAATCTAGGTTTTGACGGTTGGGGTTTATTGGATTATTTTCCAAGTCTCTGAACCTATATCTCTTTCTCCATTGTTTTTTACCATTCTGTATAAAATTTGGGATTTTGGTTTTGCAAATTCCCATAAGAGACCTAGAGGAAGGTGGTACAATTTTCAATTCTAATAGACTTGATTAAAATTCTATGTATTTAATTTTGAAAAATTAATTATAATATTGGGAAATTAAATTCCAAATTAAATTAATTAATTTAATCCCATTGGATTTTGAATATATATGATGAAGAAATATATTAAATTCATGGAATTATTGGTCATAAACATGGTTGATAATTGAGTTATGAATGTGGAACCAATAAAATTGTTATTTTTTTGATGAGTTTTGGGATATGGAATACTGCTCCTAATACCCATGGTGTGCCAGAATTTCCCTATAGGAACCCATATGTAATATTTATTTATTGTGATAAATGAGTTGTAGATAATGGGCATCTATTAAAATTACACATGGGGTGGTATACCGCTACTCTAGCCACCCATTGTGTGATTGTAAAATTGGAATTAAATTGATTAATGGCTATCCTTGATAAATGAAAGGTGTTACCCCTTTGTTGGATCATTCAAACATTAGAATGGGATGAAGTAGGTACTGTTGGTTTGGGTTTCACTATGAACTTGAGGATTATGTGGCTAATTAAATAAAATTTTAATTTGAAAAATGATTACTTAATATTTTCTAGTGTATTCTTTATACAACTGAATACAATGATATGGACTATATATTTTTTTAACATTTTTGGTTTTGAAATACTAAATCATACTCAAAATCAACTCAGTCAGCCTGATTGGTACACAAACCAATTTCATTATTTCAGGATAGGATATGAGAAAGATCCCTATGATAGGTAGTTTTGTTGAGAGTCGATATAAATAAAGGATTTGGGAACCATACATGGTATTGGGACTTGTATGGGGAGTTGTTAGTATGTCTTTATTTTGATTTTGAATTTGGAATAAGACACTTTTAAGACATAAAATATATATTGTCTGGATTAGGCTCATTTATCTATGTGTTGTATTATCATGTGATGTTGGTCCTATTGATTATGGTATTGTCTAGGTTCTTTATTATTATCATTTGGTTATAATTTTTTAATTTCTACTCTTGTGATCTTTTTATAAAGTGGGTATAGTATATATATATATATTTCATATTAGAGACTCACTATCTGTTGGGTGCATTTTGAGTATGTGTACGTGCACCAGAGGTCATGTAACTAAATGGCTCATGGAACTAGTGTGTGGCACTTGGGTCGGGATGTTACTTATTGGTATCAAAGAGGGTATTCTTTTCTTTTTTTTATCCTAATATTTGTGGAAGGTATACATGAGTGTAGGATGACATGGGCCTTTTTTATGAACTCATACATTGATTATAAAACACATGTATGGAAGAAAACCCAATTACCTAGGGTGTGATAGTTGTTATTGATGTTTAAATTTAATGTTTTTTCACCTCAATTAATGCACTTGTTTGTGATGTTTTTATATATATGTGATATATTCTTCATTTTCTAGTATGTAATGTTATTTTTGTATACATGAAATATTCTATGCATTAAGGATTTCATGTTTCATGCATCATTTTAGGCACATTCGGAAAAGTGGGTTTTAGTTGTGTTGTTGGAATTAAAATGATTTTCTTAATTTGAGTAAATTTATAAAAAATTGATCCTAATGATGTAATTAAATGGATAAAATGATGAATATTGTGGTAAACATAAATGGATAATATGGGTGTTTAAAGAGAAGAGTTGAAATGTAAAAGTGTTTTAAAATATGTTATCAAGGAATTTTGTGATAGATGGTTGAGGGTACTGATAATGCTTCAGTTTTGAACATTATGTTGAATATTAGGGACGATCTATTATAGAAATATATTAATTCCAATTATGAAAAAATGTTAATGATGTGTTATGATTCCTGAGATGTCAGTTTTTAATTATAGATATATGCCTCCATGATGAGTTCTTTTGATAAGAAGACATGATAATGTGTATGTAATTGATCATACAATACTATAACTAGAGGATCTAATTGATCCAAGTAAAGGATCCAGAGACCACCTCCACATGAACATTACACAAAATATGATGTTTTTAGAAAGTTAAATGGATCGAGTTGTTTAAAATATGTCTGATATGACACGGGACTTCCAATTTTAGAACCCTCTAACCTTCACCAGAGAGGTGGTACTAGATTTAGTGGAGTTCTGGATTGAGCATGTTCGGATGATCCTCAAATATTTAGATAAATCTATTGAAAAGAGATTCATGTTGAGTAGTTTATATTTTGGCTCATAAAGTGCTGAGTTTTTGGGACTTTCAGTATTGGGATGAGTAGATGAAGGTCTTGGAATAGAAATACATTCAGGATATGTTCATTGAGAACTATTACCATGAGACAATAAGGCGAGTGAGGGGGGAAGAGTATATGTGTTAACCCAAGGGATTATTTCAATAATAGAAAATGATGGACTCTCTAGTGATTTATACTAATTTGTTCCAACATTTGAAGGAGTTGAGGAAACTATGAAAAAATGATTTTCAATTTGATCTTAATTGGGTTATTATGTTTATGTTTAATATCAATTACTTGAATAAGTTTTCAGAGGTGTTGAATTTGGCTATCATTTCTAAGGAGAACCGGACATAGGTTTCTAGTGAAATTAATATGGTTACTTCTAGATGAAAATATTGTATGTCTTTTGAGTGTATGAATCATGGTTACAAGAATTTCTTCTAGGGTAACATAAAATATAACATCCTTCGAGAGGGATTAGTTACTCATATTAGATACCAAGTTTACTACCCCCAGGGTGTTATGTTAGGTCACTTTCGTAATCGGTTTCCCCAACCAGCGATAGAGTTCTATGCTTATGGAAATATAGTACATCTATTAATGATTTTAATGAACCATAGTTATATGGGTAATGATGGAGGATATAGGAAGAGTCGGAGTACTAGATGGGGATGTTCTACCCCTTACTATTTGGAAATTTTGAGTTCTTCAGGTCATGGTTATCAAGGTAGTGGATGTGGTACTTCGGAAAATTAGCACCTGTATCAGTATAAAGGTAGACCTAAGGGGACTTTAGAAACAATAATGGGAAGAGGGTTGGGAATATTGAATGCAGTTCATCCTGAACATGTGTATTGGGAGGCTATATCATCGATTGTTATATGTACTATTCTTATAGCTTCTAAAAATTTTATTGCATTTTTTAATAAAGGTAACTTTCATGATTTTATATATTATCAACTTTTAAATAGTTTGAGTCAGAAGGTGGAGTATGTGAGTTGAGTTATGATTGTTGAAACACCTTTGGGAGTATGGTTGAGGGACATCTGTTTATGTAAAGGGTGTTCTCCGGATTTTGGGAGTATTGTTTCTATTAGGATATTCAGATACTTGAAATGTATTATTTTTAATTGATACTGGGTATGGAATTTTTGGTATTGTACTGTGCCCACATAAATTGTTACCATATGATAATGAACTTTACGTCTCATAAGGGTGAACATTTTTTTTTCATCATCTTAGAATGGGATATATAGGCAGGCCATGTTAGGATGGTTAACCTGAAACTAGGGGAGCTCACCACCCAGGTTGAATAAATTTTTTGGACGATAGGGATGAGAAGAAAGATATATATTTTCACTAGTAGAAGAACAATTTTTGGGCATTTTATAAAATGAATTTTAGGTCTTCCAAATGAGAAGGATGTTGAGTTTATAATTGAGATCATTCCTTGATCTAAACCAGACTCAATTCTACCTTATAGGATGGAAGCAATAGAGCCTCAGGAACATAAGAAATGGCTGGACTATTGATGAATATTTGTTATATCTGTTCGAGTACATCACTTTTGGGTTATATTGTTTTTTTAGGAAAAATTATGGGTTTTTACATTTTTCTATTGATTACTAGAAGTTGAACTAGATGGTAGTGATGAACCAGTATCCTCTTCTATGTATCAATGATATATTTGACCAATTCATAGGATATTGTGTCTTCTCAATGATTGAAATGAGATCAAGGTATCATCCATTGAGAGTTAGACCATTTGATATACCACAAAATACATTGAGAGTAGGTATGGCCTATATGAGTTCATCATGATATTATTCTGATTAATGAATGAACTGTATAGGTATTAATGGATATTCTATGGAAAATCACCCCAGGATTAAGTGGGCATTGGGAGAGGAAATTAGATCTCAATGAGTTATCCTATACCAACATTTACTAGGAAACTATTAAAATGATACCATAAGATGATCATTATAATTTTCTATGAAAAGCACCTCTATGATGGCTGTATAAAGGTCATTCATAGTTGTTGGGAATGATTCTTTATAGGAGACATCAGAGCACGTCATGTAGATTCAAAAATTTATGGAAATGGATTAGAGTAGGATAATATTTATTTCGATCGAAATTTTTGAACTATTGATTGTCTAATGGGTAATATTGTATTCCTTTGGGTTTTACATAGATTGTTTCACCATAGGATATTGAGATAGGGTATGTTTATACCTGGTTATATTGGAAATTTTGGGTTTTTAGAGAGGATTATACTAGTGGTGTACTAATTGGATCATCCATCAAGTTATAGTGATATGTATGATGTTTTTTATGCGTCACACAATCCAAAGAATCACCCTGACCCTTCTAACGTGATCTATGTTCATGATGTTGATCTTGAGGTTGATGCATCATTTTAGGAGCACCTAATTTGTAATTTAGATGGTAGTGGGAATGTGTTTCATGAGAATTCCATTTGATTAGTCAGAGTGTATTGGTTGCATGGACACATTCATGGGACAAAATGTTATAGATAAGAATATATGTGAGCATTTTTTTCCTGACCTTTTTACCTCACAACCATAGAGATTCATGAATGAACATATCGTGGATGATTTTTTGTGTGGTGGAGATATTGTATGATCCTGAAATTTCTAGGGAGATATTATTCTCATTTTTTGTACTCTTATATCCTTGTTTTGGTTATACCTTGGTAGGGTTTTGCTTTGGGGTTGTTTCGGGTGAAGGTAGGGATATATGGAAGCCAATGAGATTTTTCAAGGTTGGAACATGGTTAGGGAAAACTATGGGGGTTCCCCAAAGATAATGTGTGACCTATTTTGGATACGTTGTAGGTAGGGGATAGTTAGAAAATGATTTTACTAAACTGAGAAACCTCCCTCCCTAAACCATGCACATAAAATTTGAAGGAATATTCAGGGTCGGTACATGGTTTATTAAAACCAATTCCACTTAAGAGAAACCATGAACAACCCCTATATAGAGGCTCATGGTTAAGGTGCACAATTTGTAAATCAATGAACATCTGCATAGAAAACATATCATATAGGACTTAATTCCCTAGATGAGGGATGATTGTTTCTCCACTGGAAATGGGTTAGATTTTTGTTTTTTCATGGTTGATGTTGTTTTGGATTTTGGTAAAATGGTTTCATACCGGACATCTTTCACCAGTGTTTTTTTTATTATACATCAAACTGCTGGTTTTGATTTAGTAAACATCCACAAATGAACATGACATAAGTTGTCTAATTATCAATTCCCATAGTCAAGATTTTAATATTTTGTATGAAATTATTTAATTTTAATTCCCACATTGGGAAATAAAATTATATGTGGAAATATTTAATTTAATTCAATGGGATTGATAATATACTTGATAAATGAAATTATGAAATAAATGGAATAATGTTTTACAAACATGGTTGTTAATTGAATTATTAATATAGAATCTTAATATGTGATATTTTTTGATGTGTTAGGGGAAAAGGGATACCACACCAAATACCCATGAGGTACCATACTAACACTGTTGTCCCTTATGTTTTATTTCTATTTATTGTTATCGTTAGGTTTTGGAGCAAGGAATGAATCTAAAAATACCTACGGTGTACCAAATTGCTACTCTTGGACCCCATTGGACGATTGTGATATTTCAATTAAATTAATTAATGTAAGCTCCTGATAAATGAAATGTGTTATCCATTTAGTGGATAGTTCAAACTCCATAATGGGATGAAGAAGGTATTGTTGGTTTGGGTTTCCCTATGAACCAATTAATTATGCATCTAATTAATGAATATTTTAATGTGAATGTTTTTAATTAATATTTCCTACTTTGTTATATATACAAATATATAAACTATTGTAGATATAATATTTTTTACATGTCCTCATTACTGACCTACAAAGATGTTATCAAACCCTACTCGGGCTTTTTAATCATTACCCAAATAAAATTAATGTTTTCAATATTGAATAAGAGAATGAGCCCTATATTAGATTGATGAGTTGGGATTTGATATTTATTATGGATGAGGGAAAAAAACATGATATCAGAAACCACATGTGGATATTTTAGTGTTTCTTTATTTTGAATTTTCATTTGACACTTATTTGGCATGAAATATCTACAATTTGGTTTATGGTCATTTATTCATGTATTAGATTATCATTTTATGATGGTCTTATAGATTATGATATTATCATAGTTATTGACTTCAATCATTTGGATATTTTTTGTTTACATTCATTATTATTTTGATTTGAAAAAGACGGTGTAGTCTCCCCCTTTCCAAATTTAGACCCTTGGTGCTAGTTGAAAGCCAATAGTATATAGGGTGGTGAACTTAAGGTCATCTAACTAACTGACTCGGGGTACCGACATTAGGAAATGGGGTCATAAGGTTACACTATTAGAGTATCAAGACACATGTGGGAAGCCATCCAAACTAAAAACTATGTTGTGATAGAGAATAATAAGCACAGAATATAAAGGATATATACAATGTGTGATAGTTTTGGCATATCAACTAGTGGCCTATTGATGTGTAGCACATGAGTATAATGTTTGTAGAGTGGGCCAATTCTATGAGAGGAAATTATGGAATAACTAGTGAATAATGATATATGAAATTGGGATTATGATAGATTTATATTGTGGGAATTGACTAATTTTAGGTATTGTGTACATAAATTAATATGAATTCCCTTGAATGAAATTTCACCACTTTGACCGTCTGCTTCTTGTGAAATGATGCACTTAGGTGAATAGTTACAATAACACCATGATAGTTTAGTGTGTTTTACATAAGTAAATACCTTTTTGAATAGAATTAATCACACAAAAATAAAAAAAATATTTATGATATATTATAATTAAATAAATAATAAAAACTATAGTGAACAAAAAATGGTAATCAATTACAAAATATTACAATTATTGGATAAATAATCAATATAATTTTATACAGAAAAAAGTATTGTTTTTCAAAGAACAAGTTGAAAGTGTTTTTTTATTTTAATTGATCACATTAAATATGTTATTATGATAATATATAATATTTCAATTTTTGAACTAACATATTAATATCAATTTAATAAGTAATTGATATAAATTAATATTTGGAACACTATACTATTAAAATATATATTTTCAATAAAATAGTATTTCATTATATTTTTTATTTCCATTTAAAAGATAAATTTATGAATTTTATAATTTTAAATTTTTGAAAAGAAATACAAAATTTTAATTCATCTTGTCAAAATTATCTTACATAATATTTTTTTGGAATATTCCAAAATGATTGATTTTTCTATGAATAGTGAAAAATAAATTTTTTGAAAATTCTCGCACTATTATGAAATTATCACGACATAGAAATGAATTGAGTTTTAATAAAAACCTTTTATAATAAAATATATATATTTAAGATGTACAATAAATAATTTATAAATAATAAGTTATATTTATAATCCAACACTTGACATTTTAAAACCAAATACAAGTTTTATTTCAATAAAATGCTTTTTTATATATTTTCATAAATTCTGTATATACAATAATAAAATAAGATTAATATTTTTTTATGTCACATAAACCATATTTTTTATTATTATGATAAATTATATACATGATTTTTATGCAAATTTGTTTTCCCAAAAATAAATTTCTTAAAAAAATGTATGTCCTTAAATTTTTCATACTTATATTAAATGTAATTTTAACCACTAATATATATTTAATCATATAAAATTATTTTCACACATAGAATAGGAATTTAAAAAGTTTCATTTAATTTTATTTTTTCATCATATTTAATAGTTACAATCACTACCAAAAAATAGCTTATACCAATAGATATTTATTGATAGATAATATATCTGTTGGTAAAAAAGAGCATTTTCAATAGATATTATGTTTTATTGGTATTAATTTTTAATACAATCACTTACATTTACCAATAGATATATCTATTTGTATTATTTTTTCAATACCATCATTTCATTTACCAACAGTTGAATCTATTTCTTTAGCATACTAATACCACAATTGTTGTTACTAACACATGAATCTATTATTTATAATGATTATTACCAACAAATCTTTTGTTGTCAATAAAAAATATTACAATAAACCAGAAAATAATAATATATTTTATCAATAATCAATTACGAAAAACATAGTGTGTGTCTATATATATATACATACATATATATATATATATATATATTATTTTTACGACCAAAGTAATTTTTCTTTGAGGGTCTTATTAAAAGCATATCATAATTTATTTTAGTTTCCTACTTTCTTGAAATAATAAATGTTTATATATTTTTAATACTGTTTAATCAATTTTCTCTAAATATAAACTGATTTTTATATTTTTCAATATTATTAGTTTAAAAAAATTAATATAATTTTAAAAAAAACACAACCCTAATTCCCCAATCCCCGTGTCTTCCCTGCAACGTCGCCCCGCCTTGACTCCCGCCGCCCTTGCTTGCCTCCCGCCACCCTGCCTCACCTCCCGCCACCCTCAAATCCCCCAATAATCATGTCTTCCCTGTGCCTTCATTCTTTTCACTTATTAATCTGTCAGTGCCTCCACACTAGTGATCCCTTCCTGCACTCAAAAACTCGGTTCGTTGCTGTTCTCCCCACTAAAGGTTCTCTCTACCATGGCTTTCCACTTCTTGCTTGATTCTCTCTTCGCTCATGTTCGGTGACACGTTCTTCTTCGTGAATGTAATTCTGTGTAGGGTCGGTCTTGTATGGAGATTTTGGTGTTGTTTAGTTTTCTGATGGTTTTTTTAGGGTGTCTTCCCCTTATTATAGGATCGATCTCCGGCTGGATTTGATCTTCTGTTTCTCTGTTTTGCTTTAGTTTATGCCTATTTATTCTTCAACCAGCTTCGATCCACCTATCATTAATGGTGGATTCAGGTGTCATCTCAAGCATGCCAACTAGGTCTTAAATATGGTCCTCCAAGACCCAGGCGGTGTTTGCCTGTCTATCTTGATTTGATAGGCACATGATGATTCTTCATGGTCATGCTCCCTGGCAGTGAAGGGTGGTCGGGCCAATGTTATTCTTCTATTTCACTCCATGCATTTGGCAAGTGGATGTGATGGAGCATGTTTTTGTTGGAGGTTCTTTCTTTTTCGTCTCAAATTTCTACTGAACAGTTGATATGGACAGGTCAATTACCTCTATTAGGTTCTTTTTATGGTTCATAAGTCTTTTGACTAAAAACGAATACATTGAAAAATGAAGATGGAGGTGATTCATGGATAGATTTGTCTCCTATGACAGGTCATTGCATGGGGAGGAACACGTGTTCAGCATTCTATTAATGTAAAAGAAGGTGGATATCCTCTAGTTGTCATAGAAAATTGGAATCATAAAAATATTCATATTTTTATGTTGCTTTCCTTTTTTTCAATCCAATTATGTTTTCGATTGTCAAGGTTTTATTCATGTTCATTCCCTTATTTTTTGTTCTGTGATGATTTCTCATGCTGTTAATTATGGTACTTTTCGGTGGGGAATTGGGGCTGATGTCATCAAATTCTCTACAAATGTTTTATTATATTATTAGGATGTGAACACCTTTTTTTATCTGGTTCTATTTTATTTTTAATTATTTTTTTATTTGATATGTTTATCTCATTTGTGAGTGTTCTTTTAGGTATTAGGGTTTGTATGCACAGTGCATTAGAGGTGGTCATTGAAGTGGTGTAAATGTTGGAGGAGAGTTAGTTTGGTGTCCTTTTGACGATAGAAATGAAAGGATGATATAGGTTGTCATATAAGATGTTCATAATGGTGTTTTTAAATGATTGTATCATAGTTTTATGGTTTCCAAGAATTGGAAACATTAAGGCTCATATTCACTACACTCGCCCGATACGAACTACATTATTCTAGTTTGGAATATAATTGATATTTTACATATGTTTTCTAAAAAATTATTCTTTTCAATAATCCCATTTATTTTTCACTTTCAGGTTATAAGAATATCATACCTTGTGTTCATTCATGTCAGAAATGACACATGTACTGACACTTGTACTCATGTCTTTTACAATTCATTCATTTTCAATTTTTACATTCTTTACTTGTATGTAATTCTTAGTATTAATCACATTAACAACACTTTTTTGTTCTAGGGTTCTGGTTAATGCCTCAAAAGAAATAGTAGGAGGTTCGCAAGGCCACTTTTCAAGGCCTTCAATAGACGATCTCTTCTACTTCAAAGTGGAATAAATGGTAATATCAATAGCACTACCCTGAGATATCAACATTGGATTATTGATAATGTTTCATCCCACGGTATAAGAAAATGAAAATTCCTTTACAATTTATTTATATGATCCTTTACAACACCCATTGGAATAACAGTGCAATCTTTTGGCTCCGAAAGCTCGACGATAAAATAAAAAACCAGTCACTGATCCACTTGACCTAACAGATACCTACTTTTGTTCCCACATAGGATTCCTGATGTTTATTAGGTCTATATTTAAAAAAAATTCCACAAGCCTGCACTACCTTGTTGTCTTCTTTTCTCAATCATATGATGACACTGACTTGAGATTTTCTTATGTAATGGCATGCCAAATCACTCAACCCTCTCTCTTCTATAGCCAAATCTGGTTTGAACTTTTCGATATGTATGTCAAGATTTTCAATCTACTATTCATTTTTCATACTACCCAAGCATCTTCACTCACCCACTTTTCATTTGTTTTATTCTCCAAATTCTTGTACTATAGAGGAAAATCAAGAATAAATATTCAGGGGTTCACAACTCTTTTCCCATTTTTTCGCTAGTAACAACGTCTTTTCTCATTTTTTGGGGGGTAAAAATGTATTTGTTGAACATTACACCTTGAAGAACCTTTCAATCTTCTAATTGGAATCCAGTCTTTCACAACCTTTATATAAATAATTTCATGCTCCTGAAAACCTTGACAAAGATCCATGGTAACTTTTGTCACAACATTGAGTGCTAAATATGATATGAGATCCCTAAATCGGATAGTAAATTTTGTACCAATGAAACTCTTCACTTGTCCAATAATTATAGCATGATCATTGACATTGACTTGCATCATAAAAATTTATTATTTTATTAAACATATTTTGAATGTTCCTCGTGATGATAATAATACAGGAATGATGTCTACTTTTTACTTTTGTTTTTTACTTTCAAATTCGTCTATCTATTTTGAATGAATAGAATAATGTTTTTGGAGATGTTGACATGGACATGTAGTATTCCATTGATTCCTTGATAATGTGTATCATGAAGAGCTGAAAGGTTTTTCTTCATTTGTATTTGTTCCTGAAATCTATGGAGTATTCGAGACCACATGTTTAATGTAATATATTGATACCTCATTACTGTTTTAGTGTTCTCATAAATATCTAAATTTCCCTAACCTATTTATAATGACTTGGTTTGAAATATAGAATCCTGTTTAGTGTTCTAGCTAATAATATATTAATTCCTTGTACATTTATTCAATCTAGGCCTCATCACTGTGTGCAATTTATGTAGAAGACATGTGTGTTTCTTAGTGTGTGTGAAATCTATAATCTATGTACTGTTTGTGGAATCTGTAATTTTCATTGTAGGGAGAGAATGAACATCGAATGTGAGGCCCACATGGTCTGGCCTATGGTGAATCATTAACAACTTCAGAAGGGGAGGTATAAGGCTACAAAGAAGAGGGTGGGATGTCCTGCCTTCAGGAAGATACATGATGAACATGCACATGTACAGTTTATTAGATAGACGAATCAATATTAATATAAATTTTTCAACTAGCAAGTAAAGGGAGAAGTCATCGAAGAAAAAAAAGGTACATTCACCTCTCTTTCTCGAATTAATCAATTACCCTGCTACAGAGAACCATTGGAAAGCTGAAATGTCCACTAGTTAAATCTGATGAGTAATTATAAAGTATAATGCAATATCAGGTAGATGGAATATTTTTAGATATTTGAATATTTTTAATTGGTATGAATAAAATTTGAATTTATGTCTATCCAATATATCCCCTCACATATTTTTCTTCTGGGTTTGTTAGTGTTCCACCTTGCCAACATAGTTTGGCTTCCACGTAGATGGCACCCATGGCCTGTGTGTGAAATATGGAATCTGGATTCTATTTTAGAGTTCTCATTTCATTATCTTTAGAATATGGTATCAATTTTAGTGTTCTCATCATCATTGATGATAGGTAACATGAATAATAAATTGATGTGTAATAGATTGGGAATTAATATTCAAGTTATTGTTTAAGGGATCATATAGGTTTGTGTACTAGTGAGTGATGTGACCAATCATTGTATGTCTTCTTGTCATTTTCTCGATTCTCAGGCTCTTTTATGGCATTCTAGTGGCAATGCATATAGGTACATATCATTTTATTTGAGGGAGGGTATCCCATGTATCCTGTAGAATCTGTGACCAGTAAGTTGCTTCCTCAACCCATGAAATTTTAGTTTTTTATGAATGTCCTTATTTTCATTATGGAGGTGGCTTTGGATCGTGGTTGGATATTCTAATGTGTTCTTCCTACCATTAAATTATTCACTGTTTTAATGTAGTCACAATTTTTTCACATTCCTTTAAAACTCATTAACTAATTTCTTTTTATCTTTGATCAATTTTTTTGATGGAATTAGAATGGAAATTATAAGATAAACCAGTAGGATAGAATAAAACTGAGTAAGTAAAATAGCCTTTATAAAATAGGTTTTAGGGGAAAATGTAGTATTATAGGAAGAAGGTCCCTCTAGGTGGTATAAAAGAGGATTTTTATTATATTCAGAATAGAGGGGAATCGAATTTAGTTCCCTATAATCTTGGTGGAATCCTACAGTATCTTCCCATGAAACATCTTAAACAATTTTATTAATGGGGACCTATGAATTTTGTGTTACTTATGATTTCATTTGGAGTCAGATGACATGTTCCTTGATGTTTTCATTTTTCATTTTTTTTCACAATTGTGAACTTTTATACTGCAGTAAAATTACCAATGCTGGAGTCACTACTCATTCCCCTCTTTTCATCCATCCTCAAAACGTTACCCAATCAGAAATCCAATACAACCTTCCATTTCATTGTTTTTTCTTCAAATGATTTTATATTGTTTATTATTTTCATCCACCATCATGCATAATCTATATCCTTTTTCCTGAACCATATTTTTTCTGGTCTTTTAATATATTTCCATGCCTCTAGAATCTTGTCCCACTATTGTCTTCTTCTATATTTTTTTCCTTTTTTGTCATACTGCAAATTTTTCTTCTTGTATTTTGTTTTATTCTAGTTTTTTTCCCATTTTGCTGATATTTCTTATAGGATTTTTGGTTTCATTTTATGTTACACTGCTTGATTTAATTAATTATTTGTTAAATAAAAGGCTGTATTTGAATTTTTATTTCTTTATTGGTCAAGTACTACCTTTTATTAAAGTCAAAATAAACTTCAACACAATTCTAGTAAGTTCAACACAACTTTTAATTTCTTGTTGTGCGGGTACTACCATTTTTCCTTTGGGGTAAGCTATTTTTGTCACTTGAATATGTACCTCCGTCAACCCCATATGATGGTTTTCCCAATCTATTTGCTCATTTTTTGTCTCATATTTTTTTGTTTGCGTATAGACTGGAGCTCACATGAATTGTAATGGGGATGAAGTTGGCATAGACTGGAGTGGACATGGATGGACTGGAGATAGAGCTGGCATAGATTGGAGCTGACATGGATGGGGATAGATCTAGATGAGTTGGCGTAGACATGAGATGGCTTGGATGAGGCTTGATCTGGCATGGATGGGTTGGGGAATGAGTTGACATGGATGGGTTGATGCTAGAGTCACTGGAGATTATGGGTCGGAGATATAGGGGTGGTTGATCCTGTTTGGGAGAATCATGCGTGGTGTATAGAGTTGTGGAATGGAATTGTCTGTGTGGCTGGGGGGGGGGTGAGAAGGATTGTCCAGGATTGTTTCTAGTGGGGATTAAATATTTTCTATTTGTAATGAATTTCATTATTAATATAATTAATTCTTGTTTAATTTTGAACAAGTGTTAAAATAGTCGTTAGTTTATTAATTAAAACATATGAATTATATATGATAAATTAATAAATGAATTATGAAATTTTACTCACAATAAAAATTAATAATTATTATTTAAATGTATTTTATAAATAAATATTATAAATTAGTAATATTATTACTAACAAATAAAATTGTTAACAGAACCAGTTGCTAAACACCTTAACCAACATATATATTATCTGTTTCTATTATTATAATTGCAATAGAGTTATTTTATCTATCGCAAAAACATTTAGAGACACTTGTTTTACCAACAGTTTAGTGACAGAGACATATATGTTGGAAAACTGTTTTGCCAACCGAAAATGCACTTTTACCAATAGATATGTCAGTATTGGAAAACATGAAATATTTTGTAGTTCATGGTAAATTCATGTTACCATGGTAATTATAAGGCCCCAGCCTTAAACCTTACATAATCTTGAGTTATCACAAGATTACACGTTGAGGATCTTTTCAGGTATAGAGTTTTAGAGAATTAGATCTTAAAACATGCATTACAACCCACATTTAAACAAAGTTGTTACATAAAGATAGTATTCTTCATCCCCATCAATGGAAACATATTTAAAATAAAACATGGATTCCTTCTTGACACTTCCTTGACACTATCATATCATGTACCTTTCCCTTGACCTGTGAAAATCATTTCAAAAAAAAAACTTGGGATGAGCATAAAAAGCACAGTATGGGCTATAAAAACATGGAAAGGAAACGAGGGTACATATATATAAGAATAAAATCATACTTTACCCATAAAACATAATCACTTTAACATACCTCATCAAATCATGAATAAATCATAGAAATCATAAGACATAAAGGTAACTTGAGGCATTCATAACATTCTTACGTAGGGAGTAACCCTCTTGGTTACGTTTGGAATACCCATCACAGTATATTCCCTAAAATATATTCGGAGAAACCTTAACGTTTCACTCCTTCGCGTTACCCAATGCATTGGAGAGCTATATCGGGCTCACCCGCCCTTAGTCTATCACGGAACCACCCGTCTTCATAATAATGCCCAAGAACCTCAACATAATCGTATCACATAAAACATGCATAAAGGAAACATAACATCTCCACCTTTAAATCAGAAGATATCAATACAACACATTGATATAAAAACATTTTGAAAACCATTTTAGATACCAAAATAAAAGAAAAGTAAAACATGGTATTTATTTTTCTTTTAAAAAGAAGGTATGGCTTGTAGAGGAAGCCGAAACTCAAATAACGGTCACAACGGTGGAGAAGTCGTTGTCGCCTCATACGTACGAAAAAAACATTCCGTTTTGTCATTTAGTAAATGCTTCGTATGAAAAAGATTCCTTTTGAATAAACATAAAAGTCAAAGGGGTTTATACACCATATAAAAGAAAGTTGTGTATAAAATAAAATATGCCTCAATGAAAGGAGATTGAGACGAAGTCCCATACCTCGTATTCGACTTGACCTGACCGTTCTTTAATCTCCTGAATAATAAACTTGAGTTAATCTCTACTTGCTTAAGAACCTTTTTCAAGTTCATTATTCCTTTTATACCATGTTATGAACATCATGTAATCATTTAAGTTAATAATGTTCATTTTGTCGGTATTTTGTTCTTAAGTCAAAAATAGACCTCTTACACTTACATGTTGTTAATTTGGTCAAAGGTTCGTTATATCCAGAATGATATTAATGATTTGGATAACATATATATCATATACATTCAGGATATACATGTATTTATGATATTACATCACATTCAGAGGTAAGAAATGAAATGCACCGTTCATGGAGACGGTAAGTCGTACGTACGCATGAACGCTACTTCCATTTCTATTTCGTATTTCTGGAATGGAATCATAATGATATAAGAGTATATTATAATTCCAGTATAATAAAATATATAATATCATTAACTTTATCCTTTACACATCCCACATATGGTATTAACGAATCAAATCACTTTCAGGGGGCGGTAGTCCGCACTTCCTAAAATGAAGATATTGTGGTTACCCATAATGGAAACCATAAAGTTATGCCCAAAATGAAAAAAACATAAGCATAAGGAAAGAATAAACATTTTATATATCATATATAAAAATAGTGACATCATAATGGCCACCTTTGAAGGTGTTAGATGAGTATTGAACAATCATCGTTTCGGGAGGCAGAATTTCGTCATCCACGGAAACCGTATGTTCTTTAACCATTTGATGTAGTTGTGTGAGAGTGTAGCTCAAATAAATATTATAACAACATCCTAGTATATTGAAGATACTGGTGTTGTAACAAAATAAGTAAATAAAAAGAGTTTAGGGGGTTGGAGAATCAAAATAAAACAAATGAACATGAGAGAAAGAATTATCTTTAAAAGTGTAACTCCTTTTGATTTGAGCCTAAAGGCTTCCTTTAAAAAGATTATGCCCAAAGGGAATCCTCTAGGATGAGTATAGGGATGTGGAGAGAGTAAATGGGTAGGGGTTGTCCGAGCGAAAGGCTTGAGGAGTGTGTGAAATGAGGTAGAGGTGGGGGCCTTTTATAAGAGGAGAGGAGGGGTACTTTTTGGAAAGTAAAGAAATACTACTTTATTTGAAAATGTGTTTCGGTTTTAAAAGGTCCCACATTGATATAATTCATGGATAAGGTGATAAGGGTTCGAAACCCACTCATCCAATATGTTTTGGACATGTGTAGTTCATATATTTCACATTATCTTTCCATTTTATTTAAATCGTCAAATAATGATGTCATCGCTGCATCATTATTATGTCATAAATAATTTAATTTTATTTAATGTCTAAAAATTATAAAAAAACTACTATGATGTAGGAAATCTTTGTATCTTTCCAATTATTATTTATAATCAAAAATCTGACTTGTATAACGCCACTTAAAATGTTTTTTAGTAAAACATATCATGTTTGGGTCATTTTTACTTTTAACATTAAATAAAAATATATTAATGTCATTTTCCAACTAAAGTTGCTCCATGGGGTCCCCAAGTTAACCCATGGCTTGTCTTGGTTGGCCATGACTCACCCAATAGGTGTAGGACAAGTTTCATGGTGTTTTCACATTTTTATATTATCATTTTTACCTTAAATTACACTAATTACCTCTAATCGCGATAAAAAACTTTATAAGTTACTATTCACCAAAAAATTATTTTAATATCATTGAACAACATTTTACTTCTTAATGACAACCATGTATGTCGGATTTTCAAAATTCTATACACATTAGTGGTAAACTATCATTTAACTGAAAAATCAGTTTGCTTGATTACCACTTAGTGGTTTCACTATTCATAAAAAATTGGAGTTTTTTAGAAAATTACCAAAAATTCACCCTAAGATATATTTGATATTCCGAATTCAAAAATGAAGTCTATTTTACAAAATTCAAAACATATAAGTCACATTAATTAATTTAATAACTAATTCTCGCTGTCAGAGCAAATAGCGTGTTTTTATAAAACAATAAGTATCAAAAGATTGACCCCAGTTTAAGTCTAATTTCAAAGTGAAATTGATTCCAATGACCACCATTGGATTAAATGGTAAAAATATATTCTAATTTCACTTAAAAACCAATTCAAAAAATAATCTAATCATATAAATAAATTAGATTAAAAAGCAGTTTTGATGTAAAATGAAGTATTTTTCACTATTCATTAAAAAATGAACATTGTCAGAAAAATACCAAAAATTCACACAAAGTAAATTTTGATGTCCCAATCATAAATAATATGTTTATTTTGAAAAACATAGTTTATAAAATTTTCAAAAGATAGATTCAAAAATGTTTTTCCATCCAAGGCAGTAAAACAATCTTTTAAAAAATATTAGTGTATTCCATGCATAAGATTGGATTTATTTTCATTTTAAGCCTCTAAAACACTATCTAATTTATTAATAAGAATTGATAAAAATATCTATTATTCATTACTTACTTGGGATGTTACATCCTTCCCCCCTTTATAAAATTGCATCCCCACAATTTATTTACTTATCGAATAAATGGGGGTACTTATCCCTCATTGCATTTTCAGATTCCCATGTTGCCTCTTCCATCATGTGGTTTTTCCACAAAACCTTTACCTGATTAATAACCTTATTTAGTAACACTTGCTCCCTGTTTTCAAGAATCTGGACCGGTTGTTCCTCATAAGATAGGTTCTCTTCCAGCTGAACTACCTCTGGACTCAAAACATGTGATCGATCTGGCATATACTTTCTCAACATCGAAACATGAAAAACATTGTGTACCTGAGATAAACTCGGAGGTAAAGCCACTTGGTAAGCAACTGATCCAACTCTATCCAGAATTTCATATGGTCCAATAATCCTTGTACTCAACTTTCCTTTCTTACCAAATCTCATCACACTTTTCCATGGAGAAGCCTTGAGAAAAACATGATCACCTACCTCGAAAGATAGATCCTTCCTCCGGTTATCCGCATAACTCTTCTTCCTACTCTGAGCTGTTCTCATGTGTTTCTGAATCATCTGAACTTTTTCTGCCATCTCTTCAAACAATTCTGGTCCCATCAACTTCCTTTCACCCACTTCATCCGAAAAAGATGGAGTTCGACACCGCTTCCCATATAATGCCTGAAATGGTGCTATCTGTATACTGGAATGAAAACTGTTATTATATGAAAACTCAACCAAAGAAAGATGTTGGTCCCAACTTCCCTAATAATCCATCGAACAAGCTCGTAGCATATCCTCCAAAGTCTGAATTGTTCGTTCTGATTTCCCATCTGATTGAGGATGAAAAGATGTATTAAAATTTAATTCAGTACCCAACGACTTCTGAAGGCCTTTCCAAAAGTTAGAAGTAAACCTGGGATCACGATCCGATACAATGGAGAGAGGAACTCCATGCAACCTGACTATCTCTTTAAGATACAAACGAGAAAGTTAATCAAGAGAGAAAGTATCTCGTATAGCAAGGAAATGAGCAGATTTGGTCAAGCGATCAACAATAACCCAGATTGCATTATTACCTCGAGATGTCTTCGGTAATCCCACAACAAAGTCCATGGATATATTCTCCCATTTCCACTCTGGCACTGGTAAAGGCTGAAGCATCCCTTTCGGTAACTGCCGCTCTGCTTTAACCTGTTGACATGTCAAACACTTCACAGTAAAATCAGCAATATCCCTTTTCATTCCATCCCACCAGTAATACTCCCGCAGATCTCTATACATCTTAGTACTGCCCGGATGAACTGAAAATGGAGAACTATGAGCTTCACATAACAAATCTCTCTTCAACTGTGAATCACAAGGCACACACAATCTCTTCCCAAATCTCAAAACACAATCATTATCAATGTTGAATTTAGGCAACTTACCTTTCTGAACCAGCTCTACCTTTTTCTGAAACTCACTGTCTTGCTTCTGTGCTTGCTTGACTCTGCCTGATAGAGAAGATCTCACTGATACATGAAACAAAACAGAAGGACTTCCTGCACCAACAACTTCTATACCAAAGTTCATCAAATCCTTAACCAAAGGATCAAGTTCCAAACGCAACATTGCTAATGAAGCTTTACTTTTTCGACTCAAAGCATCAACAACTTTATTTGCTTTTCCCGGATGGTAATGAATTGTATAATCATAATCCTTGATTAATTCCAGCCATCTCCTATGTCTCATGTTTAACTCTTTCTGAGTGAATATATACTTTAAACTTTTGTGATCAGTATATATTTCACACTTTACTCCATACAAATGTTTCCTCCAAATTTTTAAAGCAAAAACAACAGCAGCTAATTCCAAATCATGTGTAGGGTAATTTACCTCATGAGTTTTCTACTTTCGTGAAGCATAAGCAATTACCTGATCATTCTGCATTAGGACGCAACCAAGTCCTTTCAATGAAGCATCACTGTATATAACAAACTCACCATTCCTGGAAGGTAGTGCCAAAACTGGAGCATTCACCAATATTCTTTTCAATTCCTGAAAACAATCATCACATTCTTTTGTCCAGATAAACTTAACACCCTTCTGAGTTAGCTTAGTCATTGGACTAGATAATCCTGAAAAATTTCTAACAAAACTTTGGTAATAGCCTTCCAAACCAAGGAAGCTACGAATCTCAGTTACATTTGTGGGTCTTGGTCTGTCTTCCACAACTTTTGTTTTTGCAGGATCAACAGTTATTCCATCTTTAGAAACAATATGACCAAGGAAAGAAATTTGTTGCAACCAAAACTCACACTTGCTGAATTTTCCATACAGTTTCTTTTCTTTTAAGGTTTGCAAGATAACCCTTAAATGTATTTCATGCTCCTCTTTACTTTTAGAAAACACCAAAATATCATCAATAAAAACCACTACAAACTTATCCAAGAACTCATGGAAAATTCTATTCATTAAGTCCATGAATACAACAGGTGAATTGGTTAGCCCAAAAGGAATTACTACAAATTCATAATGGCTATATCTCGTACGGAATGCGGTCTTCGGAATATGTGCCTCCTTTACCTTCAGCTGATGGTACCCCGATCTCAAGTAAATCATTGAAAAAAAACGAGCTCCCTGGAGCTGATCAAACAAATCATCGATATGAGGAAGAGGATATTTGTTCGTAACAGTGATATTATTCAAGGCTCTATAATCAATGCAAAGTCTCATAGAACCATCTTTATTTTTAACAAATAAAACAGGAGCACCCCATGGTGATGTGCTAGGTCTAATGAAACCTTTCTCTAATAAATCTTGCAATTGCTCCTTCAACTCTAAAAGTTCAATTTGAGCCATTCGATAAGGGGGTTTTGAAATTGGATTAGCATCAGGAACTAAGTCAACTATAAACTCAACTTCTCGATCTGGTATTATTCTAGGCAACTCATCAGGGAAAACATCAGGATACTCATTTACCACTGGCACATCATTAATCTGAACAGTTCCTTTATTTTCAACAACGTGTGCAAGGTAACATTCATTTCCATCTTTTACAAGTTTCTCGGCCTCTTGATAAGTTATCAACAGTAAGGGTTCATTCTTGTACACAAACTGAAAGTATTTATGAAAAGAAACTTCTTTAGCTCTACAGTCAATCTTAGCATGGTAAATAGAGATCCAATCCATACCCAGGATAACATCAAACTCTACTAGAGTTAAAACAATAAGGTTTTCAAGTAGGTTCTTTCCACAGATAAGGATAGGAAGATTCTTATAAATTCTTTTTGCCTCAACATTTCCCCCAGGTCTTTTTACCACAAGTTCAGGAGTCATTTCTTGAGATGGTATTCCCATTTTACTAGAAAAGTTTTCAGAGATGAAAGAATGTGTAGACCCCGAATCAAACAACACACTGGCATAATCTGAAAAAACAAAGTACCTGATACAACTTCATTTGATGGCCCGACGTCTGCCGAAGTAGTTGCAAAAGATTTCACCACCCCTTTCTGCTTGTAGTCTAACTGCTTCCCATCACTCAAGATCTTTGTCGGACACTCGTTTGCATAGTGACCCATCTCATTGCACTTATAACATTTCACTAACTGTATATCAAATTTTGTCTTACCTTCACCTTGATCCTTTTCAGTGCAATCACGAGCCTTATGTCCCATCTTACCACATCGGTAGCACTTTCCAGAATTCAGAAGACATTCCCCCGCATGCCTTTTTCCACATTTATCACAAACTGGAAACTTAGTTTTCTTACCATCAAACTTTTTTGAAGAATTCTTACCTTTCTCCTACCACCTCGGTCTCTTCTTCTGTTGGTTGTTATAGAACACTTGGTCATTGGAAAACTCCATTTCCACCTTCTCAGCACATCGAACAAGATTTTCATAACATTTAAACTCACTAGAAGCTAATTCCGTTCGATATTTTGGCTTTAATCCTGAGTAAAAATGATTGATTTTACTATCAAGGTCTCGGATAAAATTTGGAGCATACCTTGCCAATCGAGTGAACCTTTCTTCATAGGTAGCCACTGAGTCTTCCTCTTGCCTCAATTCCAAGAATTGCTTTTCCATCCTAAGTCGAACAGCCTTAGGAAAATACTTCTCAAGAAACATACCTTTGAATTCATCCCAGTCGAGAGCATCAATCTCATCAGTGTCCCTGATATTTTTAACCATTGACCACCACTGATCTGCCTCACCCTCCAAACGATAAATAGCAAGACTAACCTTTTGATTGTCTGAACACCCCATGACATCGAAAATCTTCTCCAGTGCTTTAATCCACCCTTCAGCTAACACAGGGTCAGATGATCCTCTGAATGATGGGGGATGTTGCCTCATGAAATGTTCCACCACTGACATGTTCCTCTGCGGTTGATCTGGCTGATCTCGTGCGTGGATACCACCACCATTTATATCCTGAGTCAACTGTGCCATCACTGCAACAAACTGTTCAGTTCCAATTCTGACCATCTTGGGATACTGATTCGGAAGGTTATTTCCTTCTGTATGCCTTCCTAGCACTGCTTCCCTGTTTCCTCTTCGGAAAAGCATTCTGAACAAACATGTCTTAGATGAAGCAACATGGTAATCTTCAAATGCTATATCACTTCAATTTGACCATAAAAAAAATATTTTTGGATAATCATTTAATATAATTCTAACTCCTAAAGTTATCTAAACCAACCTCTGATACCAACTATAAGTCCCCAGCCTTAAACCTTACATAATCTTGAGTTATCACAAGATTACACGTTGAGGATCTTTTCAGGTTTAGAGTTTTAGAGAATTAGATCTTAAAACATGCATTACAACCCACATTTAAACAAAGTGGTTACATAAAGATAGTATTCTTCATCCCCATCAATGGAAACATATTTAAAATAAAACATGGATTCCTTCTTGACACTTCCTTGACACTATCATATCATGTAACTTTCCCTTGACCTGTGAAAATAATTTCAAAAAAAAACATGGGATGAGCATAAAAAGCTCAGTATGGGTTATTAAAACATGGAAAGGAAACAAGGGTACATATATATATAAGAATAAAATCATACATTACCCATAAAACATAAGCACTTGAACATACCTCATCAAATCATGAATAAATCATAGAAATCATAAAACATAAAGGTAACTTGAGGCATTCATAACATTTTTACGTAGGGAGTAACCCTCTTGGTTACGTTTGGAATACCCATCACAGTATATTCCCTAAAATCTCTTCGGAGAAACCTTAACGTTTCACTCCTTCGTGTTACCCAATGCATTGGAGAGCTATATCGGGCTCACCCGCCCTTAGTCTATCACGAAACCACCCGTCTTCATAATAATTCCCAAGAACCTCAACATAATCGTATCACATAAAACATGCATAAAGGAAACATAACATCTCCACCTTTCAATCACAAGATATAAATACTACACATTGATATAAAAACATTATGAAAACCATTTTCGATACCAAAATAAAAGAAAAGTAAAACATGGTATTTATTTTTCTTTTAAAAAGAAGGTATGGCTTGTAGAGGAAGCCGAAACTCAAATAACGGTCACGACGGCGGAGAAGTCGTTGTCGCCGCATACGTATAACAAAAACATTCCCTTTTGTCGTTTAGTAAACACATCGTATGAAAAAGATTCCTTTTGAATAAACATAAAAGTCAAAGGGGTTTATACACCGTATAAAAGAAAGTTGTGTATAAAATAAAATATGCCTCAATGAAAGGAGATTGAGACGAAGTCCCATACCTCGTATCCGACTTGACCCGACCGTTCTTTAATCTCCTGAATAATAAACTTGAGTTAATATCTACTTGCTTAAGAACCTTTTTCAAGTTCATTATTCCTTTTATACCATGTTATGAACATCATGTAATCATTTAAGTTAATAATGTTCATTTTGTCGGTATTTGGTTCTTAAGTCAAAAATAGACCTCTTACACTTACATGTTGTTAATTTGGTCAAAGGTTCATTATATACAGAATGATATTAATGATTTGGATAACATATATATCATATATATTCAGCATATACATGTATTTATGATATTACATCACATTCAGAGGTAAGAAATGGAATGCACCGTTCATGGAGACGGTAAGTCGTACGTACGCATGAACGCTACTTCCATTTCTATTTCGTATTTCTAGAATGGAATCATAATGATATAAGAGTATATTATAATTCCAGTATAATAACATATATAATATCATTAACTTTATCCTTTACACATCCCACATATGGTATTAACGAATCAAATCACTTTCAGGGGGCGGTAGTCCGCACTTCCTAAAATGAAGATATCATGTTTACCCATAATGGAAACCATAAAGGTATGCCCAAAATGAAAAAAACAGAAGCTTAAGGAAATAATAAACATTTTATATATCATATATAAAAATAGTGACATCATAATGGCCACCTTTGAAGGTGTTAGATGAGTATTGAACAATCATCGTTTCGGGAGGCAAAATTTCGTCATCCACGGAAACCGTATGTTCTTTAACCATTTGATGTAGTTGTGTGAGAGTGTAGCTCAAATAAATCTTATAACAATATCCTAGTATATTTAAGATACTGGTGTTGTTACAAAAGAAGTAAATAAAAAGAGTTTAGGGGGTTGGAGAAGCAAAATAAAACAAATGAACATGAGAGAATGAATTACCTTTAAAAGTGTAACTCCTTTTGATTTGAGCCTAAAGGCTTCCTTTGAAAGGATTATGCCCAAAGGGAATCCTCTAGGATTAGGAGAGGGATGTGGAGAGAGTAAATGGGCAGGGTTTGGCCGAGCCAAAGGCTTGAGGAGTGTGTGAAATGAGGTAGAGGTGGGGGCCTTTTATAAGAGGAGAGGAGGGGCACTTTTGGAAAGTAAAGAAATATTACTTTATTTGAAAATGTGTTTCAGTTTTAAAAGGTCCCACATTGATATAATTCGTGGATAAGGTGATAAGGGTTCGAAATACACCCATCCAATAAGTTTTGTACATGTGTAGTTCATAGATTTCACATTATCTTTCCATTTTATTTAAATCATCAAATAATGATGTCATCGCTGCATCATTATTATGTCATAAATAATTTAATTTATTTAATGACTAAAAATTATAAAAAAATACTATGATGTAGGAAATATTTTTATATTTCCAATGACTATTTATAATAAAAAATCTGACTTCTATAACCCCACTTAAAAATTGTTTTAGTAAAACAAATCATGTTTGGGTCATTTTTACTTTTAACATTAATTAAAAATATATTAATTTCATTTTCCAACTAAAGTGGCTCCATGGGGTCCCCAAGTTGACCCATGGCTTGTCTTGGTCGTCCATGACTCACCCAATAGGTGTAGGACAAGTGTCATGGTGTTTTCACATTTTTATATTATCATTTTTACCTTAAATTACACTAATTACCTCTAATTGCGATTAAAAACTTAAGAAGTTACTATTCACCAAAAAATTATTTTAATCTCATTGAACCACATTTTACTTCTTAATGACAACCATGTATGTCGGATTTTCAAAATTCAATACACATTAGTGGTAAACTTTCATTTAACTGAAAAATCAGTTTGCTTGATTACCACTTAGTGGTTTCACTATTCATCAAAAATTAGAGTTTTTCCGAAAATTACCAAAAATTCACCCTAAGATATATTTGATATTCCGAATTCAAAAATGAAGTCTATTTTACAAAATTCAAAACATATAAGTCACATTAATTAATTTAATAATTAATTCCCGCTGTTAGAGCAAATAGCGTGTTTTTATAAAACAATAAGTATCAAAAGATTGACACCTGTTTAAGTCTAATTTCAAAGTGAAATTGATTCCAATGACCACCATTGGATTAAATGGTAAAAATATATTCTAATTTCACTTCAAAACCAATTCAAAAGATAATATAATCATATAAATAAATTATATTAAAAAGCAGTTTTGATGTAAAATGCAGTATATTTTACTATTCATTAAAAAATGAACATTGTCAGAAAAATATCAAAAATTCACAAAAAGTAAATTTTGATGTCCCAATCATAAAGAATAAGTTTATTTTGACAAACATAGTTTATAAAATTGTGAAAAGATAGATTCAAAAATGTTTTTCCATCCAAGGCAGTAAAACAATCTTTTAAAAAATATTAGTGTATTCCATGCATAAGATTGGATTTATTTTCATTTTAAGCCTATAAAACACTATCTAATTCATTAATAGGCATTGATAAAAATATCTAGTATTCATTACTTACTTGGGATGTTATAGTAATGGTTAAAAGGGTTTACAAGGGGTTTAAACTAGGTGACATGTTTTAAAATTTACCTAAAAATATATAAAATTTATTGGATGAGTCTATTTGGACCCAAAAAAAATTAAATTATAAATTTTGATTAATTGGTTAAACATTTAATTGAAATTGTATTTGTATTATTTTTAAATAAAGGATAATTACAAAGGTTTCACTCCCATCACTTTTAAAAGAAAACCTTATCTTATTATTTCTTCAAAAACATTGAGAACATTATATTGACATAAATATACTGAAATTGCTTCCTAAATATCCAACCCACATTTTAGTGGTTATGTTCTTACAAAAAAACCATTCTATAAAACTAATGATGTAATCTAAAATAAGATACCCTAGCAGGTGCTATAATTCATAATAAAATTCATGAAAGTTTAATTCATATTAAAAAAGATAATAAAAATTCTATCCAAACTAATATAATTATATATGTATCCTCAAAATACATACATTTTAATATATTGATTTAAATAGATTAAAAACATCTTATTCAATGGAAAATGAAAATTTTGTTTTTTTGCACTTGCAGATTGCACCTCCATGAAGTGATGTATTTCCTCATATTGAATGATTTAATGAAACAATATGAAATAAATGATGGAACTGTAATTTTTAAATATAACATATTATTTACTTCCTATCATCCAATTCATTGGAAGTTGGAAATGTGTCTCATGTGTATATGAAAACTACCACCACCAGGAGGCGATGCATTTCTTTTTTACATTAACACCTTACATGGATGGGTTTTTGAATGGAATGAATAAAATATATTATATTTATAAGATAATTAATTTCATGTAAATATAATTTAATAATTCTATTAATATTACTAATAAATAATGATAATCATAATGTTTAACCACATAAAAAGACATTGTCAAATCACTTTTAAGTAATAACTGCTTATCATTACTTTTAATTTATCCTATTTAACTATCTCTTCATGAATCATATTTATCACATCTATAATAAATTAAAAAAATATGATTTTTTAAAACTATTAATATCACAATATGATAAAACATTCATACTCATTATTCATTATAAAAATATCATGTTTGGGGAGATTTAACTACATACATTAGTGATGTTATAATATTTTGGAAAATAGTGATTAAGGAAACATATATGATGGTAATATTATGTAGTAATGATGAATTTAATTTTTTAATTTATCATTGTTATAATTATATATACATCATAATAATATAATTATTTTTAATCAAAATGGTTTTTTTGAACCATTAAAAATAATAATATCAAGAATGATTCTGGGAAAGTAACTATTTCATAAACAATTAAACAATTGTATTTCAATAATTATATATATCGCACAACATGAAAAATTAAAATATTATGGAAATTTTTGGAGAATAGTTTTTTCAATTTATGTGATATCAATTTTGTTTTGGACTTTATAAATAAAACATTTTCAAAACAACCTATTTGAACTAAACTAATTTAGAAGCTAAATAAAACATCAAAATTATTTAATTAAAAATAATAATAATAAACATGAAATAAAATTAAATAAATTAAATTATTATTATATTTTTATTATTCAGGAATTATTTAAAAAATGAAAGAATTCAAGACATAACATAAGCGATTTCTCCAAATAATTTACATTCTTTTAGAATTATATCATTTCAATATATCTTATATTTTTTATTGTGTGTAAAATACTATATGAATGTATTGTATCCTTCATTTTAAAAAATTAATGCAGAATAAATTACTTTTTAATGTTATATTCCTGAATTTTATTATTTTTAGAAATTTACTAGATCCATAAGGGATTTTTATTTAATACCTTACAAGGAAGTTTTACTTCCAAATAATTCTCCATCTATATAGAACATTTTTAAATTTCATTATTTATAATATAAAATAATTATTTTGTTTATTTTCAACTATCTTTTAATTTCATTATAATATTTTAAGAATAAATATTTAAATTTTTTTTAATACAATTATATTTTTAACTTATATATTGATTTTAAAAATTATTTTAATTTCCAAATTTACTAGAAGCATGTCTTTCCCCTTCATCTGAACCATTATTAATTATCTAAATTCCATTATATGATTTCATATGTTTTAAAATAATATAACATTCCTGTAATTTTGTTATTTTATCATTTTCATAAAATTCCAAATGAAATAAATAATTTTTTTTTATTTTTATGACATAAATGAAAGGGATTTTTCTAATGGATTAAAATAAATACTTAAAGGGTTTTGTGATGAAAATTAAAAATATTTTAAGATTTTTCATGATATAGTACTTTAAAATTATTTTTTATGTCAAATTTTCTTAGGATATAACTATTAAATTAATTTCTTAAGGATTTAGTCTATAGATACAAAATTATAAAGGTATCCAATTAGTGTGCTCATATTAAAATGGGTTTTATAAAATAGTTTTCATTTTTTATGAATATGATTCCATAGGAATAAATCATGTAATTTCAATGATTTATATGGGTTTTTAGGATTCTCTTTTATTAATGGTTTATTTTCACTTGTGGAAATGAATTATTTTATACATTTAAAGATTATTGAGAATAAGGTAAAATATTTCATGGTGTTTCTCATTTTTTTAAGGAATAATGTGTTTACTATAATTTTGTATCCTTTAATATGATTTATTTTGTTCATACCATGTTTGAAAATGTTTTTTTGAAACATTTAAGGATGAGTAGAAACAATTAAATGTTCTATCGATGATTATGATATTTTAGGCCAAATTGAAAAAAGTGATTCATCTATAGAATTTAATTGGTAAAATATGTTATAGACTTTTAGTGGTGTAATTTATTCATGGTTTACTGGTAAAAATGTCAACTTAATTATAAATTAATGTCTTTTATTATGTAAATGGTTTTCACATTTCACTAATACATTAAATCTGGAAGCCTATTAAAATTTGGGAAAGTAAAATATTATATATTATGCTTCAAATTAAGAATTGGTTATGGTCTATTTTTCATATTTAGTTTCAAATAAACTATGTAAAGAATATGATTTTAGTAATGAATCTGGTTTTTTGGTATGGGGTGTTATAGAATAATCCATCATAAACCTATACACATCCATTTATTAATAAGAGTGACATTGAGGGAGATCAGGCTTCAGCTGTTTCACCACTACAAATTTAGAAACCAATATTTTAAAATTTATAGAAAAATTTCCACATGCTCTATGATTTAAAACACTGATTCATGTGGTTCTTAGCCTTCTACGATCCATTTTGAGTTTTTGAGTACAACAATTCCATTTTATAAATGAAACCAATATTAAATAATGAAAATGAGTTCATGGAAGATTGATAAGTCCACTACACATTTTTGACATGACTAAAAAATGAAGAACACTTTGCATGAATGAATCATGATACAATGAATAAAAACCCACCATTGGAAATCATTAATGATTGAATACAACTTATATGATGGTCATATAGTGATTCTATACCATTCTTGTCAAGAAAGAGCTAAGGCAATATGAGGAATCACTAAAAAGTCATATATAGAAATCTAATCATGTTGAGGTACATTATTTTTAATCATGATGATTCCCAAGAGAACTGTATCATGATGATACATATAAAGTTGATGATTATATAGATGAAGGTTTCACGTCATGTCTCAGTCTATCATTCCATAAGAACTTTTAATTATGATAATAATGAGAGTCTTTAAGGGTAATAATGTTTTCCTTGGAGTTTTTAATGATTCCTAATGTTCATAAGAGTGACATAATATTCTGTCCTACGTGGAAGGAGTGTATGTCTTGTTAGACTATTTTCTAGTCACAATGAATAAGATGAATTTATATGGATATAATATTGAGTTTCATGTGGATTTATTCACACCCCATACCCTTTCAGGGAATGTGTTGTAACATTAGTGGTTTTTATTGGGGACGGTCTGTTGAGAATGGATTGACCAATGCACTATAGAAGTGTATGGAGTGAAAAATATAGTAATGGGAAAATTTCATTAATTCCATAGAAAATTATTATTCTAAGTAAATTTTGGAAAAATATATTTCAAAAAGAGTATCCTCCATGATTTCTTGGGGAGATATTAGGCTTTTGATCATATATAATTAAGAATATGAAGAGGATATTTAGATATTCAATCATGTGTTTCTCCAATTATTTGGCTACTCCCATGGAAAAAAGTTCAATTTAATACTTTTTTCACTCCATCTCATGGAAATGTTTGAGGGAAGCCTTAGGGATTAAGAGATATTCCTGAAAAAATATTAAACATGTTTAGGTATTTATATATTTAGTGGATATTAATTTTTATCATCATAGTAATTAATCATTTATTCAAATCAACTCAATTGTTTTATGAACGTTCTTATAGAATTAGAGGACATCGTTATTGATGCCTGAGATAGTGTTTAATTAAATCCTTGAAAATTGGATGAGTTATTCAATATTATTATACATTGACTAAGGGTGTCTACATAGATAAAAAATGAATTTAAAAAACATTGGAAAATAAAATTTTTAATGATAGACAATGTTTACCCAAATCATGGGAAACACCTAGACTCAATTATAAGAAATTATTTTTTCTAATTCACCATTAGTTTCATCAATATTTCATAAACTATAAATTTTAATTACCCCTCACCATACATATGTCATTATTAATCCAAAATCAATGTATAAATAGGCTTCAATTAAAAAATAATATTTAATTTTAATATTGAATTTTTTTAAACACATTTTCATTGTAGGTTTGACCACAGAACATAAATTACCTAATTTGTTTATTTATTTTTATCTTTAGTAGTTTTTACATTATAAATTCATAAAAATATTTACCATGAAGATTTAATGGGGATCAGTGGGTAATCACTTGGAATTGAAAAACTAATTGAATATTCCCTAATCATACTTATATAGAATAATGATACCACCCATATAGAGTATTATGGTATTCATACAATTACATTGATTTTGTGTGGTGGATCCTAAATGAGTTTTTTCCCTTTCATTGACCAAAAATATCTTCTTCCCTTTCATGGAATTATGTTGAACCTAGATGTTTTTTCATTTAAAATTTGTTCTTCATCACTGCATATCTCCCCAATGAAATTTATTGATACATATTAGCTTCTTATTTCATTATGTTTATTTGAATTTTCTATTTACATCACTTTTTTCGTTCTGTAGATTATTTTTTAAATGAGAAATTTCATATGTAAAATAATGTATCACTTGGTCTCATCCATAATAAATAAATATATATATATATATACTTGTAAAAATACCCCTGATTTATTATTGGAGTTATGATTTTTAAAAAAATCATTTTAATACATTTAAAGGGGTTTCCAAAGTATATTATTAAGTCATTAGTATGGATGAAGGATTTTTTGAAAATCTCTATTGTGGTTCTTTTCAAAAGAAATTAGCTATTTTGGGACACCTTAAGTCAATCCATGTAAGTGTTTTTAAGAAGATCTAAAAGGAATTTACTTATCTATATTTTTAAGGTTATTTTTTATGAATCATATTTGTACTAAATAAATATTTTATGTTTTTTCATTTTCTATTTTTATGAAGAAGAGTAGGTTCCATCATATGAGTTTTTGTTATTCTATTTAAGGTTATAATTATGAAAATTTGAAATATTATTTTCATATGTTTTTATTACTATTATATTCCTTAGTATAATATATAGGATTGATTCATTTTTATGAAAATAGAAGATATAGATTCATCTTGGGGGATATATTATCACCATGAAGAGTAAAAAGAATATTTATATGTATGTTTCATTGCTGTGGTTACCACACTGTAAGGGATATTTATAAAAAAGAAACTCAATATGAATTTGTTTATATTTTGAAATTCAATGTGACCAAGAAAAAAATGGTTATGTCATACAATAGTGTGTGAATAAAAGATACATCCTAATTTTTCATCCAATTTTTGTAATACGTGCCTGTATATTTAGATATCAGTAATTATACATCGAATTAATGATTTATTGGCCATGTATATGATGGATCCAAGGTATAATAATCTATAGGAATCTGATAATCATATGGTGTTGATGATACTAATCCTATGAAAATTCCGAGTGAGAAAACCCAAATGTTTAATGTTTTGGTATTTTATAAGATAATTAAAGGAATTAAATATTGAATTCCAACCCAATTTTGAAGATGAGTTTTTAAATAATTTATCTACATAAATAATGTTGAATATTTATAAAATTAATTTTTAAATCATATAAATCTATATAAATATAAGAGAGAGATATTTTCTTTTAAAAGGACAAATAATGATCCTAAAAAGAATGTGCTAGAGAAATTATAGAGATTGATATAGGAGAGGGATCTTTCTTCACTTCAACGATAATGTTAGTAAAGATGATCTAGGATATATTCTGCCTGGAGGTTTGTAGATTTCATCAATTGATAAAAGTTCAGTAGAATTAACATTACTCTATCGGTGCAAACACACACTTTACTCATAAATATCATGGACAAAATAGTTATTGTAGTGAGAGGTTCATGTGTTTAATATTAATGTGTAATTTAATTTTAACTGTTTTATAAACCTAGAGGTTTATTGTGACTACTCTTAATTGTAATACAACAATTGAACATAGTTTTTCATGTTCATGACACATTATTATATCACAATACTTATGTTAGAATAGTTCGGGGGAACTATATATTATTTATGGTACTATATTTCACATTATATATTCATATATGTTGTGAATGATATGAGTGTTCCTAAAAAATAGAATAATATCTTCATTGAGAATTCATTTTCAAATTATTTAGAAACATTGATCCCCCCTAGGGATGTTAACTTTCATGTGACAAATAAGTTATAACAAATCTAAATTTTCTTAGTGTAGTATTTTCTCAATACAGAGATTTACGAATTTATCAACCATAAAGGAGTTATAATAATTGAACTATGAAATTTATAAATCATTAAAAATCATATGAAACACTATCTTTAAAAATTACTAATGTATTTTTACAGTAATTTTATACATAGGATTTCTCCAATTGTAGAGAGATGATCATTATGCTAAATTAATCAATGGGATATTGATGTTGATAAATAAAGAGTCAATGTTTCAGGAGGAACATTATCAAATTTAATCTGCATGATTTGGATATCTCTCAAATATTCACACACTATATTCCAAAGAATTATCAACATCTATGATTGTTATTTTGTGGTACATGAATGTAATGTTTAGGTATTATAAAACAATTATGAGTAATTTTGGATCCATAAGAATGAATATTTTGATTCATTACATGAGTAGGTCAAAATAATTATGGAGGACATGCATGAATTTAGAGAATATCATGATGAAATAATTATAGTGGAGAGGATCAAGATAATATCACCAATGGGTTTTACTGTCAAATTATTAATTCTTAAAAGAAAATACATATGGGTGGTGACAATGTATTATCTCCACTACACTATCAATTCATATGAGATAAGAAACAACAAAATAGGTCCATGAATATTATAATTACAAGGATGTTGCATTCATTTTTATTAGGAGACTATGATTTGAAGATAATCCCATCAAAGTTGATATTCATGTTGTGATGTATTTCTATTACACAATCCTAAAATAGTTTATTGGACGATTGTAATTCATGTTACAACCTTCCTAATTTTTATTTGGAAAAATTGGGAATATAGTAAAAATATTCCCAAATAGATTTTGAGATAATGATGAAGAAGAGGGTGTGAAAAAAATTAGGATATCATATAAGAAATTATTCAAAAAAATTATTTCCCAAGAATATTTCATGTTTGATGAAATGAATTTTGAAGGATATGAGGACTATAAAGACCTTAATATGGATGTTTTTATAGTTATCAATGGTAAATCTCCATTTTAGGGTAGTGATGATGATTTTATTTAAATTAATTGAAGAGTAGACATCATAGATGAACCTAAATATTCTTATAAAGAAAATGATCCTTGGGGGGATAAAACAAAGAAAAAATGGCGTGATATGTTATTCTAAAATAAATATATAGTATAAATAATAATAAAATCATACATGTAATTCTAAAATTAAATGAATTAAATATAAAATATCTAAATACTCGTAGAGGTAGATTGAGATGAATCTCAAAATAAAACATAAGTGTCAATTTATTTATGGAATTAGTGTTTCTATGAAATTTCCTATAAAATGGATAAAGGATCACAATAGTGATGTAGTCTCAACAAAAATAAAGATAAATAATCAAGAATTTATTCCAACATCGAGCCTATAATCATTCATACAAACTAATTGAGATGTTTAACAAGCTCAAAATTTTTACGAGTATCTAGTATATATGGTATACACTTTCCCATAATTTCATTGGTTTAAGTATATTGAACGTTTTATCAATGTCATCACCATATGATAAAATCAGGTGTCATGGTGTAACACCATTAGAAAATATACCCCAGAAGAAGGAAATTTTATTAAATTCTGAAAAGTTATTATAAGCCAAATGTTAAGTACTGAATACACACATTAATATACAAAAAATGTAATATTATCTTTTTTAATGATGTTGAATATTAAATATGTGTTCATCATAGTGAAACAGATTTATTTGGATTAGGTTAAACATAAATATACAAGTAAAATTCCAACTCTTAGTATGTTTTATATTTTTATTGTGTTTTATGTAAAGGTTTTATAAATAAACCCATTAATTACTCATCAGCGGTATTAGTAGGTGTATCGAATAATACCATATGTAAGATATCTTATGAGAAGAAGAAATATTTGTGTGGGTAGAGAATCATAATTATATTATAGCCTTATAATACGAATATGATCTAATAGATTCATAGGTGGAACAATATCGTTTACCATTGATGTATTGAAATTAGTGAACTTTGATTAGTATATAAAAAACAAATAAAGTTAATGTCAAAGAGAATTATTTGAAATAAGTATATAATGATGGATTATGTATCCTTTATAGTGGATTAAATTCTCATTTGATGGGAAACTAAAATTTTATCATGAGAATAAAATAAGAAATCGTATGGGTTAATAAATTTTTAAATGTAAATGGTCAGAAGATCATTGGCATAGTAAAGATAAAATTGGTGGAAAAGACTTAAGAAAACCATTATAATTGGTGGTTAACATCCTGGGTAATAATTTACAATAAGTATGTTAAGTTAGTGAGTCAGGTAATGCAGTAAATGACAACATGAATGCTTGATCTACTAAAGGAAAGTATCCTTTTGTTGTGATTTAAGGAAAGATAATATGTGTAAATATTTATCCCATTATTATTGAAAAATATTGTTGATTTTTCACCAAAGGATGAAGAGAACATGATATTGAATAATATTCAGGGTTACTTGAGTTAAATGATCATGGATGAAAATTTGGATAAATAAAGAACTTATTATAACTTCACACTTTCACATAGTCATAATTACACATGTGATTCCAGTAAAAATTGAAAAATAATTCAGAAGTGTTTCAATTTAAAAGATAAGAGGTTTACAACATTTATTGAGTCACTTTAGGCAGATGTTTGTAAAAAATATAACCAAAAATATATATAGAAATATTTATTATGTTTAATTAATTTAATATTATAGAAGAAAAACTTTCATGATTGTAATATAAAAAAATATAAAGTGTTTTGGTGTACTGCATGTTAATACATAATGGAGAAAAAAATACCCAGACAGAAAATAAAAATGTATCATATTATTAATTGAATGATATTCACTAAAGATCGTGTAGATAATTTTTATTGTTAAGAATGGAATTTAAAACCTTGTATTATCTATAATTATACATAACAAAACATACTAATTGAGAGGAATTTTTATCTGATTATATGGCAGGGTAAATGATTATTTACAAGGATATACTAAATGAAAAATTAAATTAAGTTATTATTTTATGATTTTATATATCAAATAAATAATTACATTGTCCAAATAAAGAAAATAATCTATAATGGACCAGGATTAATGTACTTGGATATTTCATCATTCTATATTAACATTCATTACATTCTACAAACACATGCTCAAGGACCGTAATAGTTTAGTTAAATTGAAATCATAGAAAACATTCTTCTAATTTGGATAATGATAATCACTGTATCCAATAATGATTTTCCATTTATTAATCCCACTCAAAATAATTATTTATAACATGTGGAAATGAATAAAAGAAAGCCTATGCTCATATTCTTAATATCATTAAACATGGAAGATATATAATAATATCATGATAATAAGGGTATGAAAAGATGAGAATAAAATTTGACAAGAAAACTAGGAATATTATATAACATAATATAGAATTATGGAATTAATGATTTTTAGTTCACATGGAAAAAATCATAAGGGAGTCAACATCATAAACCATGAAACCATGAAATATAAATAATATATGGAATTGTGGAAGACATATAGACTTGTAATGTCATTATCTTTAGGCCAAGTTGCATTGAAAAAAATAACATGTAACATTATGGGGGTTTCATTTACTATGAGACACAATCTGCCATCCCCAGTCATAGTCTATTCATTCTAAGGGATCAGGATTCCCCTTCATCCCATATGAGATGAAGCTTGTTGACATGTTTCTCTTCCATATATTAAGAGATATAAATATTTACCCAATGAATTGGATGGATATATAGGTCCCACCATTAAAATAAATAAATTTATTCATATGTGTTCCACATGATCATAATTCATTTATTACATCATTACCCATATAATGAAATGGGTTTTATAAACATCATTCAATAATAATGTAACCCATGAAAATTAAATGGGATTTATAAACAACATTCCCCTATAAAGATAAAAAATTCATAGGAATAATAAAGATATTATACTTAAAAATATACCTAATGAATAATTATTAACATTAAATTATTTCATTGTAAATAGAAATTACTTTTGAGTGATAACTTGAAAATAATTCTATAAAAAAATGCCATTCTTCTTTGAAAATGATATTTTTTTTAAATTTTGTGAAATATCAAATGAAAAATTTTCATTACAAATAAATACATAATATTATAAGAGAAAATTAATATCATTATGGTATAAAGAGATTTTAAAAATATTTTGATATTGTATAATTTAAACTAACATCCTCTTCATATTTTTTTCTGGAAAAGTCGCAAAGTACCTTATTTGGGAAATTAAAAAAATATTCCTCTCAATTAGTTTTGTAAAAATATACACATGGTTAAAAAATAATTTAAACAATTTAGAAAAATAAATATTTTTTGGAAATTGTTTAATGAAACATTGAAATTGATGATAAATACTCCTCAGTTTATACTTATATAAAAATAATCTCTAATAATAATGAGATTAAGAAATTAACACATACCAATTTATAATTTGTAGAATCATATTCCCAATGAAATAAATAAACATATATAGATATGAAAATACCATAATACTCCTAATATTACTCCTAAAAGATACTATTGGGTTGTATTTTCCCCACATGAATGAATCATATATTTTATAAGGCATGAGTCCCACAAAGTTAAATGTGAGACAAGAGTCCCTTACTATAACTCTTGAATTCCTTCATATAAATTCAAACATCATGTATAATGAAAATAATTTTACTATAATTCTACTCGAAGAACAATATTCATTTATATAATATCATATATTATTTACATATGACGTTATATTAGTTATTAAAAATTAAATGTTAATGTTATGTTTCATGTAATAACCACATTGTTTTTTGTACATGTTTTGATTTGTTGTACTTAGCCCACTTATGTATATCACGATTTCATCATCTCTATATTTATATCCAAGATACAATAATCATATATATATATATATATGTAAATATATATATATTCAGTATATATTTATTAATGGTAATTCATAAAAGTTAGAGACAAAAAAATAAAATACATTGTTCATAGAGAAACTCGGTCGTACATAATCTTGAAAGTTGTTTTCATTTTATTGTAACATTTAATGAAAGAATAGTATGTGATTTATTATTATAAAATAATATTTTTATGTTATAAATATAATATATATTCATAAAATTCATCTCTATTTCCATCCATGTGAAATATATATGAGTAAATAATAACATTACATCTTTGAAATGATATGCCATACGTTTAAACAAGAAAAGATTGCATTTCCAAAAATATTTAAAAATAAAAACGACTATATGATATTATAATTAGTGATGTATAATTATGTAATAAATATTATTTATAAAAATTAAACCCATTTTAGTTCAACTTATAAAAGATGGGGATGGAAAATGAATTTTATCGCTATGTGGAGACTATATGTCGTTTGTATGGACGAGTGATACCTTAATTTCTTGTTCAATTGGAATGGGGATAAATATTTATTTCTAATAATCATTATAATATTACATAAAATTAATTATTCTGATGTTATTATTTTATTATATTTATCATATATTTTGAGGATTTATATAAAAATAGGTAAAAAGAGTGACCATTTAGAATGATTACCTATTATTTTAAACTGATCCTTTGGATCTCCTCTAATGGGCACTATTGATGGTATTTTGGGAATCCATATCCTCTAAAATGTGTCTATATATTAGGTAAAATATTTTTTAGGATTTTTTTCGATCTAGATGGCCCAATCTGATGTTAATAAGTTGAAGAGGAGGTGCCCTATTAAAACTGAGGTGAAGGGAACTATTTGAAATTCAAAAAATATTAATTTATAAAAAATTATATCTCAATAAAAATATATCCTAAAGGACATTGATTATAGAATAATATTATATATGTTTGTAGTATTATCAAGAAATATATTACAAACATTTTTAGGATTTATTTTAAACCTTATCATTTTTTATTAACCCTTAGTTAACTTATTTTAATTTTAACTAATGTAATAGATGGTTGAGTATTAAAAAGTTTTAATTTTTACATAAGTGATTTTATTTAGACCATAAATGAAAACATTATCACATTTATACTTTAGTATAATTAATTTATATTTTTAAATATTTTTTTTATGATTTTTAAATAATTTATTGAAAAAATATATTTATAAAACATCTTCAGTGTCAATTTTGACATTATTGATTATTATTCTTTTAAAAATATAAATATAAAAATTTAACTTCAAAATAATATATTATTATAGTTCCAATAGACCGATATAATCCATAAATTTAGTTTATTTTTTATTTATTTCAAATTATATATTTTTAATATTTTATATAATATTAATGTCGTATTTTCATTTATAACTTAATTACAACATCTGTATTGGGTAATTATATAATATACCAATTTATTCAAAAAAATAAAAAAATTATGTATGAATATAAATATTTTATATCTAACAATTTTATTTATCGTTGAATATATGTTTTCATTATCCCATCATTAAAAATCATATTGTATTTAATTCATGAATCTGACATGTTAATTGTTTTTGAAAAAATTATTAAAAAAATCATATCTTCATATATATGTCCCATAAAGAAAAAAATAAACATATATAATTCTAATAATCTTATTGAGTAAAAAATTTACATTAATATACATTCACAACATACATCTTTTCTCATGTGGACACATTAGTTATATTTAAGGCAATGAAAGTGACATTCTATGTCTTTCATATATTAAAATATTATATAACCCAATTTCGTTGAACAATTTATGTTAAAAAAAAAATTTAGACAATTTTGTGTTATTTTTCGAATTATCTTCAAAAAATATAATTTTTTCTGGTTTTTGAGTCATCTTATATTCTTTATCGTATTATTTTTAGCCAAGATTACCCAATTCACCCTTTACCTTGGTAACAAAATTTACCAGTCACTACTCATATTAGAAAAAAATAAAATAGACATAGTTAATAAATTTGGACCATATTAATCTAAAATTTTCATCCATTTTCTATAATTCCAAAATCAAATATTACGAATTTAATTTAAAATAAAACTGTTAAAATACATGGGAAAACAGATTTTTTTTTTCCGGAAGAACTTCTTTCTAAAAGATAAAATGTTTTAATAAAAAATACAAGTATATAATCCATTTAGAAAAACCTAATAATAATATATTATTTTAATTTTAAGTAATTAACATTAAAAACTACCTTCAACATTAATTTACTTTATAAATATATTAAATTAAAATATAGGTTTCAACAAAATTTGTATTTTCAATATTAGTTACAAAAGTATTTATATTAAAAAAAATATAAAAAGGTATTTGAATGATTATTTTTACATGAGTCATTAAAAAGATGAGAATAATTTTTTCCTCCCATTTTCAATAACATATAAAAATAAATATTAATTCACAAAAATAAGAAAAACACAATTTTGAAGAAAAACAATTTTTGAATAATAAGGAGATTTTACTAAAAATGAGGTGATCATTTTCTATGTACTTATCAATACATTCAAATTTGTTTGGAACATTATATTTATTTCATAAACTAGTTTTTCATATTTACTCCCTCTAATTTAATGACTATGTAATAATTTTATTATTTAAATAATTACAATAATAAAATGATGTTTCATCGAAACCCATTGTTACGGGTAATGCATTCTAAGGCAGTGTTGTGTTTAGCATAAGACTAACATAATGTATAGTGACATTAAAAATATTAATAAAATAATATTATTTAAAAATAAACTTAATATAAATATATGGGTGTTACATTCCACCCCCCTTAAAATTAATTTCTCTAATGAAATTCATCGGGGTCATCAATGTTTTAATACTTGAATGTTCCTTTACTATAAACACAGATAATATAAATAAATAGTAAAATTACATTTAAAAAGAGAATGATTTAAATATAAATGATACACAATGTTGTCCATAAATGAGTTTCTATAGAAGATATCATAGGTGGAAGCATGTACATGCTAGAAAAATCTAACTATCAAGTTATAATGGATTGTGCTAGAGAATATGGTCAGGAGAAAGTTATCAGTCACAACGGCATTAATCTATGATGATCTAAGGGACAATTTTATTTATCAGAAAAAAGGTACTAGGATAACATTTTTGGTTTTAAGATAATTTCATTAGAGTTAATTAATTTTTCATTAGTATAAATATTTTAACAATTTCATTATATTTTATATGAACAATCACATCATTTCATTTTGCCCTGATCAATTTCCAAATCATCTATTAATTCATGAAATGAGGGTACATTTTTCATTCTTGAGTCAATATCAAGTTATTATATCTATAAATAGTATGATAGTTCATTCTATATCTCTTTAGTTAAAATCTCATCAAAAAGGAACTCAATTTATCCAATATTAATAAGTCCACATATGGAGATATAATAAGTTAATATCTAAAACTGTATTCAATTTTAAACATAAAAAAATTCATAAATGTTTACCTTTATGATCCTTCCAAAAAAACATAATCCATTTTTTTTAATAAGTTCAATAATTTTCTAAAATTAACTTAGTATTTTTCCCCCGAACAACATTATGTAGATCTTATATGTCACACACCAAACATGTGAATAAAGATATCATTCATTTTCTCTAAACATTGTAATGACCTAAATTTCCATATAACATTAGTGTAAACATACATGCTTCAAAAAATTAACTCTTTCTTCATACCACAAATCCAACAACAATGTGAAATGAATCCATGAATTCTTTATCCACCTTATCATCCTATTATCCCTAATGTCATCAATACTATCCAATTTATTTTTTCATAACAAACATCTTGAACATATTAAGGGTTATCCTTCCCATGATCTTTTTTCAAAAAATATTACATCACCACCTCATTAACATTTTAGGGTTCCCATAAACATTCTACATATTCACTTAAATCATCATGGAGAATATAGTGGACCAATAAATAGAGGATTCATTATTCCATAATACAATAAATTTACTTCTACAACATTATTCTTGAATTCCATTAAATAAATACACAGTCATTCCACCACATAGTTGATATTATCCACACAATTGTAGTGATAAAATTAAATTTCCTTTTTTCTTATGGGTTTATGAGGTTGGTGATGTTGATCTTCATTGTTAAACCATGAATTTTGGCACTTACTAGCATAATTCACACATTCCTTTCAAATTAATCATTTGAGTGGGGGGTTTCTTTCAGTGTATCCTTCTCTATAATTTCATAATTATCTATCATCTTCCCAATAAATCAACATTTTCATTCTAGGAGAACTATCTTTCCTCAAATGAAATATTTACAAATCCCCATAAGACAATATTCACCACAATTGTTACCACACATTTGAAAAAAATAAAATCCCATCTTGTTTCCTATATGTTTTTTATATTGGTCTTTAAACTAGACCTTCTATTTCTAGTCAAAAAAAGAGATTGATATGTATCAATAGCCTTTATTTTCTCTTTGGTAACACAACAAACTATTTATTCATAACTATTGAAGTCCGTTATGGAAAACTTCTTTCCAAGCCTTGGTTTTAAGATAACAAAAAATTTATCAAACATACTTTTAGGTTGAATGATAATTCTAGAAGTGAACCTTCCAAGTATCGTAAATTTCATTTCATAGGTTCCAATTGATTCGTCTCTATTTTTCATAAATGAATTAATTCTATTTTCAATTTCATACAATTAATATGAGGAATGTAACTATCAAAAAACATGTTCATAATATCACAACATGGTATGTAGTCAATTTCATCCAATTACCTAAAATTAATGATAAGATTTCACCATTTATTTGATGCACCATTTAAATGATAGATAGCCAAAATTACTTTATCATGATCTGAACATTGGTGAATTGAAAAAATATTTTCAAAGGTACTGATTCATTTATCGTATACTAGTGGAGAAGAAAACAAATTTAAAGAAGTTAGATGCTACCTCTTGAAGAACTCAGCAGAAAGTTGTCACCTCCCTTTCTCATTTTGTATTCCAACATGATTCATAGCATGAGAATTTTTTATGAACATAGAAACAAATATTTTTGATTAATTCCCCCACTAACATTCAGTTTCTCAAGTGTACAATAATAGAATTTTTCATCAAATTAATCATTATCACAATTCTTTTGGCATCCGACCATTTACTAAAACTAGAAAGAATAGTGAGAGAAAAACTAATCATTGTAGTTAAACCACATAATCAAGGGGAATTATTAATAATATTTGAATCTATGACACCTTAGGAATTGGAATAGATTTTTCATTATTATTCCAAAAAAACACTAGGATTATTACCAATATATATAATTATCCTTAGAGGAATCCCTAGAAATATCCTTAAAAAAATATAGTGATCTCACAATAGTGATCTCATCCAATTTTTTAATGTATGACTAAAACATTACTCTGATATCCAATATAATGACCAATGATACACATGGATGAATGTTTAATATTTTTATATGAATATTTATATTAAACAAACATAAGCTTGAGGACACTAATAGTTTAGTGACTTTGGAAGAATGGAAAACATTCTTCTAGTTTAGATAAATATCATCAAAATATCTAATAAAAAGATTACCATTTATTAATCCTACGTAAAACCATTCTTTATAACATGGGTAAATTAAACATAAGAAAATGATGTGCTAATATGATAAATAAGGTAAATTTTTTGGATATTTGATAATATCTTGAGCTTAAGAGTATAAATACATGATCATAACATTTGAAAAAAACCCTTCATATTATATATCATAATAATGAAACATATAATTAATGATTTTCAATTCTAAGATATGAATCGTAAAGGATGCAAGAGCATAAACCATGAATGCATGACAAATAAAAAATGAATTGAATTGTGGAATTCACATAAACTTGTATGATCATTCCATATAAGTCAAGGATAATTACTAAAAATAAATAGATCAAATCATGGGGGTTTCACCTATTGGGTGGGACACACCGCAATCTCCATTCATAGTCAAATCCTTATAAGGGATCAGGCTTCCCCTTCTTCCCATAGTGGATGAAGCTCGTCAGCTTGTTTTCAAACATTATCTGATCATAAATAAATATGTACCTAATTAATTAGAGGGAAATATTGGATCTTCTAATCAGAGAAAGAAAAATATAGATATGTGTGACCTAGGAACATAATTCATTAATATTATTAAATCCCATGAAATTAAATTAGGTTTATAAACATAATTTAATCATAACATAACCCACATAAAATAAATGAGATTTGTAAATAACATTCCATAATAAAAATAAACAACAATAAGAATAATTGTGATAGTATCATTGAAAATTATACCCAATAAAGCACATGTAACATCAAATAATGTCATCATAAATGATAAATAATTGGGATATATCACATGGAAATAATTCTTGAGAAAAATACCCTTTGTTCTTTGAGAATAATATCATTTCTTAAAATTCCACACAATATTAAATGAAAATAATTTCATTGTAAATAACGCAGTAAGATTATAATGGAATATTCAAGGAATTAATGATTCATTAATGGCTAAAAATAATGTCATTCCATATATGTTAAAAAACATTCCTTTTGTTCTTTTTCAGAAAATTTCACATAGAACATCTTTTAGAAAATAATAAAAAATTTCTTCATAATAGTTCTGAAAAAATTTACACATCTGTAAAAATGATTTGAAACAATTATAGAATATTAAAAAACATTTGGATGTTTTTTTATGAAACATTTACATTGAAGTTAAATACTCCAAGAAAAATTCATATATAAATACATGCTTGATTAATAATGAGATTGTGAAATTTACCCTTACCACTTTATAATAAGTAGAATTGTATTCCCCATGAATGAATGAAAATTTAATAGAAATGAAAATATATAATATTCAGAATAATAATAATAAAATATACACATTTTCAGTATATAACTACCCATAATTTACATACATTGTTAATAATTCAAAATTGAAGGTCACTTATTACAACATATAACAAAACCATGAAAGGACCGTATAGGTATAGTGTCTTTAGAAATTGGGAAACATAAAAAACTGGTTCATAAATTATCTACGTTGTCTCCCATTTATTTCATCATATATAGAGTCCCTTTTTGGAATATCCTACTTAATAACCTTATTCCTGACCTGAGGAAAGAAAACATACAAAAGGGTGAGCTCAAATGCTCAGTAAGGGTAAACAATATTTTTTTTAATCACATCATATTCATAAGAACATATTATTTTGGAAATCATAACTTCCAAAAGAGATCATAATTTCATAACATAGAATAAATCATAGTAGTGAAATGTAATCCCAATAATAATAACTTAAAAATGAATCTTTGTGTCATATAAACATAATCATAGAGAATCATTTATTAGTAGTCAAGACTCATTTCAATGACTATCTTAGCGGACAAAGTCTGTTTCTGAACCGACTTCACTCCTCGTTTCAATCCTGTTTAACTAAACCAGATTAACATGCTGTTCCAGCCATGTCTATCTCATGAGATATAAATATTTACCCAATGCGTTGGAGGGAGATATAGGTCCCACCCATCTCATTATGAAACCATTCTTATGTGTGCCACAAAATCATAAATCATACATCATAGCATAACCTATGTAATAAAAATGGGAATCTTAAACATCATGCCATCACAACATAATCCATATAAGATAAAAGGACATCATAAAAATAAATCCGTCATAACGTAATCAAATAAATGTAAAAATAGGGATATAAACAGAACCCTATATTATCTTAGATGGAAAATAATTTTGGTAAAACACTTGAACCCCATTCTTGAGGAAAATATCCTTTCTACTTCAAAAACATTTTCCTTTCTTAACATGTCATATAATTTTGAACTAAAAGAAGTTGATTAAAAATGAAATTGAAAACTTGTAATGGAAGCTTCATGGAAATAATGTTCTAAAAATCCATTCAGGCCGTATAAGTTAAATAAACAGTCTTCTCGTACTTTGGCCGGAAAAGTCAAAAAGTACCTCGTATGAAAAATGACAAAATATTCCTTTCATATCTTTTACTAAAAACTCACTGAAGAGTAAAATTGGATTTAAAAAATTATAGGTGGATGGAAATAATATTACATATTGAGGAAACATGGATGTTGATGATAAATATTCCCCAGTAAATTCTGAAGTATAGACAATCTCGGATAAAAATGAGATTGTGAGATTTTCCATTACCTTAGGTCCGATTTGTTTCGTAAGTGTCCGAACCTCCTGTATAATGATTTAAATAATTTCATTGAATTATTCCAGAATCATACTAATTGTTATGATATCATATATGGTTATATTCGTAGCTTCTTATTAGTAATATTTACACCATTATACACATCCAAGTAAGGTGGTGGTGGAAAATAGATTACACCACTACGTGGAGATGGTATTCCGTACGTATGCACGCGCGATGATTTCATGTTCCATAGGATGGATAGATGGTGAAATAAAGTTGTTTCATACATATAATAACATATAATTATATGAGTGATACTGATTTTATTACTTCATAAAGAAACAACTAAAGAAGACGAAGTGGTAGAAAAAATAAAGTTGAATTAATCGGTAACAGACATTACCTCTTCTTTGAAGCGCCTCTTTGAGACCTCCTTTTAGGGCACTAAAATTAGTCTTTGAAGAAGACCCGGACCTATATAATGTTTATAGGGAAGTGGAGAAGAGAATTTGGCAGGGTTTGGCCGAGCTTGAAGGCTCACAGTGGCGTGAGGAAGAGAGGGAGGAGGTGCCCTTTTATAAGGGAGGAGAGGGGAACCTTAGGAAAAACTAAAAATATTATTTTATTATAAAGTCATATTCGGTTTTTAATAGCACAAAATTGATTTATTTATAAGATAAGGTGGGTATGGGTCAAAATCCTTTCATAAAATAGAATTTATACAATTTTAGGTTTCCATTTTAATCTTATCATTTAGATTTAACTTTAAGTTAGATAATTTAACTTTTACCGTGTCTTCTTTTTTTTCTTACACTATAAGGTTGAGAAACATACTATAAAAAGACAAGAGAACCCCAAGTTGTTTATTATTAATATATATAACCTTATCTAAGTAATTTGGCCTAACCTTAGATTTTTAGGAATAAAATAACAATTAATAATATAATATTTGTTTTAAAAACTATTTTATGTTGATTTTGACACTATTTGGTAATTGATTTTTGTGAAAATCATAACAGAACGATTAGTTCGAAAAAAGTTAATTAAATAAGTACTAATATGTAATATTAACCTATAAAATTATTGGAATTCCTAAAAAGTCTCAAATTACATTTATTTGGGTATTTTTAACATCCATTATGTCAATATTTCATTAATAAGATAATTACTACATCATCATTGTGTGATAAATAAACTAAATTATTTAATGTTTAAAAATTACAAATAAAATACCATTATATAGAAAATCTTTTTATATTTATAATGAATATTTATAGTCGAATTTATCTTATGTATAACCCTATATTAAATATTATTTAGTTATTAAAATTTGATTTTATCTATTTTTACTATTCTTTAAATAAATTAATAATAAATGTCCTAATCTAATCCATGTGGGCCTAAATGGTCATATTTTATTACTAAGGTTGTTTTTGATCGAATTACACTTATCGAATTGAATTAGTACATGTGTTAGGGTAATAATAATATCATTTTTACCCTATTTACTTGTAACCGTGGTAAAAAAAGTAAAAAGTTACTATTCACCAAAAATTATTTTTATCTCATTGAACCACATTTTAGCCTTTTTTATTAATCGTGTCTCTTGGTTTTTCAAATTTCCACTCACAGAAGTGGTAAAATTAAGTTTTATGTGAATTTGGAAGTTCTCCTATGTGGTAGGTAAAGACGGTGAAAAGTTCAATAAAATTTTTATATATCATTGATTATTATAAAATAACTCCAATGAATTGCACTGATCTTATATTGGTATTATAAATCAATTTTGACTTAAAATAAATTTAAATAAAAAATAATTATTTAAATAAAAAGACGGGTTTTAAATAGTAACCTAGTGTTTTCATTATTCCTCAAAAATTGAATGTTTTTAGAAAAATACCAAAATTTCACCCTAGGGTAATTTCGATATTCTGAATCCAAAAATGAAGTCCATTTTGAAAAATAAAATTTACAAAATTTCAAAAAGTGGGTTTTACTATTAATGAAGGCTATTTTTAATAATATTTTAATAGCATATCATTTTTTAGTGAATCTCGGTATTGCGTACGATGCAAGCTATCGAGGAAAGTAGCGATTTCATGTAAAGCAAGCCAGGCTAGTGTTGTGTGTAGTGAATGATTCCTTTGATGATTTATATAACATAAAAACAAAATATTTCTCATAAAAGTCTCAGGTGTTACATTCTACCCCCCTTAAAATGAATTTCGCCCTCGAAATTCGTCACTTTGTAACAAACAGATGAGGATACCTCTCCCTCATCATATCCTCAATCTCCCTTGTAACTTCTTCTAATTGGTGGTTCCTCCATAAAACATTCACCAAGCGATTGGTCTTGTTCCATAGGACTTTTTAGATATGATCCAGAACCTCTATCGGCTATTCTTCAAAATAAAGATCATGCTCTAGAGGTACAACTTCTGAGATGAGTACATGTGAAGGATCAGGTATTTACATTATCAGGAGAGATACATGGAACACATCGTGAACTTGAGAGAGATTCAGTGGAAATGCCAATCAGTAAGCTACCTTCCCAACATGATTCAGTATTTTGAAAGGATCAATATATCTAGGTCTCAGCTTTCCCTTCTTTCCAAATCTCATTACTCTCTTCTAAGGAGATATTTGTAAGAATGATTTATCACCCACTTAAAACTATAGGTATTTTCTTCGGTTGTAGGCATAACTTTTTTGTCGACTCTAAGCTGCTCTAATGTGTTGTTGAATAGATCTGACCTTTTCTTCCATCTCATCAACAAGATTAGGTCCTAGTATATTTCTTTCCCCAACTTCATCCCAGCAAGTTGGAGTCCCACATTTCTTTCCATAGAGATATTCATAAGGATCCATCTGAATATTGGAGTGAAAGCTATTATTATAAGAAAATTCCACCAAAGGTAGGTTTTGATCCCAACCACCTTTGAAATCCATAGAGCAAGCTCTCAACATATCTTCTAGAGTTTGAATTGTCCTCTTAGACTGACCGTCTGTCTGAGGATGATAAGAAGTGCTAAAACTAAACTCTATATCTAGAGTATGCTGAAGAATTTTCCATTACTTCGAGGTAAACCTCAGATCCCGATAAGATATAATAGAAAGTGGTACTCCATGAAATCTTACCACTTCCTTTACATATATCCTGGAAAGCTTATCTAGAGAGAAATCCTCTCTAATAGAAATTATGTGGGTAGAATTTGTAAGACGATCAACTATGACCCATATAGCATTATTGCCTTTGGATGTTTTAGGACGTACGGTGACAAAGTCCATAGCGATGTTTTCCCATTTCCATTCAGGTATGGGTAATGGTTGTAACATCCCCTTAGACTTCTATCTCTCAGCTTTAACCTGCTGACAAACCAATCGTCGAGAGACATATTCAGCAACATCTCTTTTCATGCCATCCCACCAGAAGTACTCTTTCTGTTCCCTACACATCTTCGTGCTTCCTGGATGGATAGAGAATGAAGAACTATGCGCCTCATCCAGAAGATCCTTCTTTAATTCTGGGATGGGAGGAACACAAACCTGATTCCTGAACTTTATTATAACATCACATTCAAGGTTTAATTCAGGAGCATTTCTCACCTTCTTTTTTAACTCTACATCTTCTTTATGTGCCTCTTTAATATTCACACGTATAGATGGTTGAACATTAATTTGAGAAAGATACGATTTTTCCCCATCCATTATAATTCCATGATCCATCCTTTGTAAATCCATAAATATTGGATCTTTTGTGACCCTCATCATTGATCAACATGCATGGTCTTGTCGACATAATGCATCTTCCACCTTGTTTGCTTTCCCAGGGTGGTAATGAATTGAGCCGTCGTAATCCTTAATCAGCTCTAACCATCCTCTTTGGCGCATATTCAGATCCTTTTGTGTGAAAATATACTTTAAAATTTTATGATCAGTATAAATATCACACCTTTCTCCATAAAGATAATGCCTCCAAATCTTTAATGCAAATATTACCGCAGCTAACTCCAAATCGTGAGTTGGGTAATTTTTCTCATGGATTTTCAACTGTCATGAGGCATAAGCTATCACCATATCATTTTTCATAAGGACACAACCCTGCCCTTTCTTGGATGCATCACTGTAGATCTCAAACCATTCTCCACTGCAAGGTTGTGTGATCACATGTGCACTAGCTAACCTTATTTTTAGCTCTTTGAAATTCTCTTCACATTCCTCCATCCAAACAAACTTAACTCCTTTCTGAGTCAACTTGGTGAGTGGATTAGATAATCATGAAAAATCTTTCACAAAACGTCAATAATATCCTACCAAACCAAGAAAACTTCAGATCTCAGTTACTGTTGTTGGTCTCGACCATCTTTTGATAACCTTTGTTTTTGCTGGATCCATAGATATCCCCTCTTTTGAGATTATGTGACCCAAAAATGGAACTTTTTGAAGCCAAAATTCACACTTCATAAATTTGGATGAAAGCTTCTCCTTTCTAAGGGTCTTGAATACATTTCTCAATTGATCTTAATGTTCTTCCTTTCTCTTTGAATAGACAAGAATATCGTCTATAAATAATATCACAAACTGATCATGATAGTCTCTAAATACTCTATTCATCAGATTCATGAAGATAGCAGGGGCATTAGTAAGACCAAATGGCATTACTATAAATTCATATTGTCCATTCCTTGTACGGAAAGTCGTCTTTGGTATATCCTCCCTTTTGACCTTTAATTGATGACAACCTGAACGAAGATCAATCGTGGAAAAGTATTGATCTCCGCATAATTGGTCAAATAGGTCATCAATTCATGGGAGAGGATATTTTTTCTTGATAGTGATCTTGTTAAGTTCACAATAATCAATGCAAAGTCTCATTGATCCCTCTTTCTTCTTAACAAATAGAACATGTGCTCCCCAAGGTGACATGCTAGGGAATATGAATCCCTCATCAAGATTCTCTTGGAGTAGCTTCTTCAATTCCTATAATGTAATTGGGGCCATTCTATAAGGTGTCTTTGAAATAGTCAAAGCACCAGGTATGAGTTTTATTTAAAACACTACTTCACTATTTGGTGGAAGACCCGACAATTCCTCCAGAAAGACATCGTCAAACTCCCATAAAATGGGCATATTCTTAATCGTGAGTTTCTCACCGGCCTTTTGAGATAAATAACCTTAATTTAATGGAATTATGACCCATAATATGGAATAAATTTCCACTGGAAGGTTGTGTTCATCCTTGCATCGATAGACGGTCATAGATTGATCTAGAATATGAAATGTGACTTCCCTTCTTTGGAAATTGATATGAGCTCCATATATAAAAATCCAATCCATGCCAAGAATAACATAAAATTCCACTATAGGAAGGATCACAAGATTTTCAGGAAGCACTTTCCCATAAACTTCAATCGGATAATAATTATAAGCTTTTGATGCGACTGTTGTGCCATTTAGAGTTGTCACAGCTAACTCAAAATCTAATTGTTGAGGTAGTATGGAAATACCCTTAGAAAATTCTTCAGAAACAAAAGAGTGGGTGGATCTAGAATGAAATAAAACATTTTCTACTTTATAGTGGATAGTAAGTGTACCTCTCCCCACTTCATTGTCGTACTCCACATCGCCGATAGTAATTGCATGTGACTTTCCTTTGTCTATGGCCTTAAGAGTTTTTTGACATCGATCATCATCATCAACCCTTGGATTTGGGCATTGATTGGGATAATTCCTCATCTCCTTGCACTTGAAAAATTGAAGTGTAGTAGGTTCATTCTGTGTAACCCTTCTTTGTTTGCATCATTAGACATATTCTTCCCATTATTTCGACATTCAATTGCCTGATGACCTTCTTTTCCACACTTATAACATTTTCATGTCCCCTTAAGAAAATTTCCTCCATGTTTCTTTCCACACATTGAGCATAAGGGAAAACTCATCTTCTTTTTAGTGTGGTCTTTAGATTTTCCTTTGAATTCCATTTTCCTCTTCTTATCAAACCCATGTGACTGATGGGTTACACCAATCTCCATCGCAACCTTTAGAGCACATCGAACAATTTCCTCATAGATATTGAAGTCCCTTATGGATAACACCCTTCGAAGACTTGGTTTTAAGCCACTAAAGAATCGATCGATCTTACTCTCAGGTAGGATAATAATTCCAGAAGCGTACCTTGCAAGTCTTGTAAAATTTTCTTTGTAGGTACCAATAGATTCATCATCCTTTTTATTCAGTTCATGAAACTCCTTCTCCATCTTTGTTCGAAGAATACGAGGGAAATACTTATTGAAAAATAAGTTCTTGAACTCATCCCATTCCATGGACTGAATTTCATCCCTTTGCCTCGTATTCTTAATAAGATTCCACCATTGACTAGCATAACCTTCCAAACGATATACTGCTAAGATGACTTTATCATGTTCAGAACATTAAAGAACTGAAAATATCTTTTCAGTGGTACTGATCCATTGTTTAGTCACTAATGGATCAGAAGACCCACTGAATGAAGGTGGACGTTGCCTCATGAAGGATTCAACAGAATTTTTCTCCCTCCTTTTCTCGTTTGGAAGTCCTGCATGATTCATAGCTTGAGAAAGTTGCGTGAGCATGGCAACAAGATTCTGCATTCCAGCTCCCATAACTTCTGGTTGCTCAGGGGGACAATCATCACATAGCTCGTCGCATTCCGCATTAACATGGTTCCTTCAGGTTCCATCCATTGACTAAAACCATGAAAAATAGTGTGAGAAACACTAATTATAATAGGAAAAACACATAATCAAGAATAAAATTTCACACTTAAGGTCTTATCATTGGTTGTTCATGGCCATTTCTAAAACACTATGATTTTGTTCTATGCTTATACATATCCTTAGTTTTCTTACTAAGGCTTTCACATCCTAGTTTCCAATGTTTGACTATACCTTTCCTCTGATACCAACTATAATGAACCATACTTTACATGAATTTTTAATACTTCAAAATTGAAGTACACTTATTACAACATATAACAAAACTATGAAAGGTCCTTATAGGTATAGTGTCTTTAGAAACTGGGAAACATAAACAACTAGTTCATAAATCATCTACGTTGTCTCCCATTTATTTCATCATATCTAGAGTTCATTTTTGGAATATCCTACTTAATAACCTTTTTACTAACCTGGGGAAAGAAAACATACAAAAGGGTGAGCTCAAATGCTCAGTAAGGGTAAACAAAAGAAATTTCAATCACATCATATTCATAAGAACATATCATTTTGGAAATCTTAACCTCCAAAAGATATCATAATTTCATAACATGGGATAAATAATAGTAGTGAAATGTAATCCCAATAATCATAACTTAAAACATGAAACTTTGTGGCATACAAAAATAATCATAGAGAATCATTTCTTAGTAGTCAAGACTCATTGGCAAGACTATCTTAGCAGACATATTCCATTTCTGAACCGAGTTCACTCTTCATTTCAGTCCTGTTTAACTGAACCGGATTAACCTGACATTCCCGCCATGTTTATGTCATGAGATATAAATCTTTACCCAATGAATTGGAGGGAGATATAGGTCCCACCCATCTCATAATTAAACCATTCTTATGTGTGCAACAAAATCATAAATCATACATCATAGCATAACCCATGTAATAAAAATGGGAATCTTAAACATCATTCCATCAAAACATAATCCATATAAGATAAAAGGAAATCATAAAAATAATTCCATCATAACATAATAAAATCAATGTAAAAATAGGGATATACACATAACCCTATATTATATTAGATGGAAAATAATTTTGATAAAATACTTGAATTCCATTCTGGAGGAAAATATCCTTTCTACTTCAAAAAAGTTTTCCTTTCTTAAAATGTCATTTAATTTTAAACTAAAAGAAGTTGATTAAAAATAAAGTTGATAACTTGTAAATGAATATTCATTGAAATAATGTTCTAAAAATACATTCAGGCTGTATAAGTTTAAAAAACATTCTTCTCATACATTGGCCGAAAAAGTCAAAAAGTACCTTGTACGAAAAACGAAAAAATATTCATTTCATATCTTTTACTAAAAACTCACCGAAGGGTAAAATTGTATTTAAAAAATTGTAGGTCGATGGAAATAATATTACATATTGAGGAAATATGGATGTGGATGATAAATATTCCCCAGTAAATTCTAAAGTATAGACAATCTCAGATAAAAATTAGATTTTGAGATTTTCCCTTACCTTAGGTCTGATTTTCTTTGTAAGTGTCCGAACCTCCTGTATAATGATTTAAATAATCTCTTTAACTTATTCCAGAATCATACTCATTTTTATGATATCATATCTGGTCATATTCTTAGCTTCTTATTAGTAATATTTAATTGCTACTTGTCATTCGGGTGTTTATTACTTTTTGTTCTTATGTGTGTTTTTTCGAATAAATTCTTATTCTTACTTTTAGGTTATAGATACCTCATTTGCAGAATGGTATTAGTGTAATACATATCATATTTATTCACTCAATTCATTTATATAATCAATATGCAATTAAAATCATGTATAATGAGTCGCATCACATCGTGGAGACGGTATTCTGTACGTACGCACGAGCGATGATATCGTTCCCATGATCGTGTAATTGTATTGGAGTGTATGTATACTATTTTAGAATCAATATCACTTTGAAATAATCATATATAGTTATTATTTAAAACATTATACCCATCCAAGTAAGGTGGTGGTGGAAAATAGATTACACCATAGCGTGGAGACGATATTCCGTACGTACACACGCACGATGATTTCGTTTTCCGTAGGATTGATAGATGGTGAAATAGAGTTTTTTCATTCATATACTAACATATCAGTATATTAGTGATACTGATGTTATTACTTCATAATGAAACAACTAAGGAAGAATAAGTGGAAGAAGAAATAAAGTTGAAAGAATCGGTAACGGACATTACATCTTCTTTGAAGCACCTCTTTGAGACCTCATTTTAGGGAACTAAAACTGGTCTTTGAAGAAGACCAGGAACTCTTGGATGTTTCTATGGAAGTGGAGAAGATAATTTGGCAGGTTTTGGCCGAGATTTAAGGCTCAAAGTGGTGTGAGGAAGAGAGGGAGGAGGTACCCTTTTATAACGGAGGAGAGGGGAACATTAGGAAAAACTAAAAATATTATTTTATTATAAAGTCATATTCAATTTTTAATAGCTCCAAATTGATTTATTTAGAAGCTAAGGGGGGGGGGGGATGGTTCGAAATCCTCTCATCAAATATAATTTGTAAAAGTTTAGGTTTCTATTTTAACCATATCATTTAGATTTATCTTTAAGTAAGATAATTTAACTTTTACCATATCTTTTTGTTTTCTTACACTTTAAGGTTAATAAACTTACTATAACAAGACAAACGAACCCCACGTTGTTTATTATTAATATATATAACCTTATCTAAGTCATTTTTCCGAACCTTATATTTTTAGGAACAAAATAAAAATTAATAATATAATATTTGTTTTAAAAAATATTTTATGACAATTTTGACACTATTTGGTAATTGATTTTTGTGAAAATCATAACATGATGATTAGTTCGAAAAAAATTAATTAAATCAGTAATAATATGTAATATTAACCTAGAAAATTATTGTAATTCATAAAAAGTCTCAAATTACATTTATTAGTGTATTTATAACATCAATTTTGTCAATATTTCATGAATAAGATAATTACTGCATCATCATTGTGTCATAAATAAATTAAATTATTTATTGTATAAACATTAAAAATAAAATACCATTATATAGGAAATATTTTTATATTTATAATGAATATTTATAGTCGAATTTATCTTATGCATAACCCTACATTAAATATGATTTAGTTATTAAACATTTATTTTAACTATTTTAACCGTTCTTTAAATAAATTAATATTAAATGTCCTAATCTAATTCAAGTGGGCCTAAATGGACATATTTTATTCCTAAGTTTGTTTTTGGTCGAATTACAATTATCCAATAGAATTAAGACATGTGTTAGGGTAATAATAAAATCATATTTACCCTTAATTACCCTATTTACTTTTAACCGTGGTAAAAAAAGTAAACAGTTACTATTCACCAAAAATTATTTTCATCTCGTTGAACCACATTTTAGTACTTGATATTTATCGTGTCTCTCGGATTTTTGAAATTCCACTCACAGAAGTGGTAAAATTATGTTTTATGTGAATTTGGAAATTCTCCTTGGAGGTGTGTAAGAGACGGTGAAAAGTTCAAAAAAAATTTATATATCTAAAATTATTATAAAATTACTCCAATGAATTGCATTGAACTTATATAGGTTTTATGTATCAATTTTGACGTAAAATAAATTTAAATAAAATAAATAATTATTAAAATAAAAAGTCGGTTTTTAAATAGTAACCCAGTGTTTTCACTATTCATCAAAAATTGAAAGTTTTCAGACAAATACTGAAATTTCACCCTAGGCTAATTTCGATATTTCGAATCCAAAAATGAAGTCCATTTTGAAAAATAAAATTTAAAAAATTTCAAAAAGTGGGTATTAATATTCATAAAGGCTAGTTTTAATAATATTTTAATAGCATATCGTTGTTTAGTGAAACTCAGTATTGCGTACGACGCAAGCTATCGAGGAAGGTCGCGATTACGTGTAAAGCAAGCCAAGCTAGTGTTGTGTGTAGTGAAATATTACTTTGATGATTTATATAACATAAAAAAAATATTTCTCATAAAAGTCTCTGGTGTTACAAAGTATATACACAACTCAAAATAAGAATGTATTTTATAAGGAATGTGTCCCACTGATTTAAATGTGAGATACAAATACCTTACCTTAAGTATTGAATTATTTTGTATACTTTCAAACATATTGTATAATAAATATATGTTTTATATTTATATACCATATAAATATATAAATATATATAATATCATATATGATTTATATAGGACTTAATATTAATCTATTATTAACATTTCTATTTATAGTTATGTTTTAGGGAATAACAATTATGTTTTTTGTCCACGTTTTGACTTTTTATCCTTGGTACTTATACGTAGATCATGGTTTTATCATATAAAACCTTTTTCCCATGATTTAATTAATATATTTTTCTTTATTTATATTAATTATATATTTATTCATGGTAATTTATAAATTTTAGAGATAGGAAATAAGATACACCATCCATAGAGATTATTTGTCGTATATATGCAAGAACACTGCATTAATTTTAATTTATTATTAAAAGAAGAAAAATTATATGATATAAAATAATTATAGAATAATTATTATGTTATATATATCATATATATATTTATAAAAGTTTTCAATATTACAATCCATGTGTAATATAGATGAAAAATTAATCACATCACATCATGTAGATGATAAGACATTGGTACAGATGAATGATGTTATAATTTCCAAATAGATTAGAAGGTAAAATGGTGGATATGATATTATAATTATATAAGTATAATTATTTCAAAAATATTTAATATAAACATTAAACCCATCATAATTCCCACTCCTAAAATATGGTGTTGGAAAATGAATAGTATTGATATATAGAGGCGATAAGTCGTACGTACACACAAGCAATACTTTCTTTTTATGTTTGATTAAAAAGGGGTTATATAGTGGTGTGTTCATAATCATAATAATATTTCATAATAATAATTATTACTAAGTTACTATTATATTATATATAACAAATATTTACATAGATATATCATAACATTTAAATAGTGTGATCAGTTAGAGTTATTACTTTTCTTCAAAATGGCTCCTTTTGATCTCCATTAAAGGACTCTAGAGATGGTATTTTGGGATGTCCAAAATATCTAAAATGTGTGTATGAAAGTGGATAATATAATTAGGATTAATATGTTCAATTTAGAATGAAAAAATTGAAGTAAATAAGTGATGGAGAACATGACCTTTTATAATTTATGTGATGCACACTTTTGGAATTTCAAATAATATTATTTTATAATAAATTAAATCTCCATCCAAGTTCTTCCAAAAGGCCATTTATTTAGATATAAAATGATATAATATTGGAATATCATAAAACAATATATTTTTTACATGTTTGTGTATAATTTATTATTAACATGTTTTATTAACCCTTTGTTCACCAATTTTATTTTTAATTGTGTTTAAATATTCAATATTAAAAAGTTGTAATTTTTAATTATGATATTTATATTTGACCATAAATTAATAATATATAACATTTTAGTCCATATTAAAATTTTTATTTTTTATATATGATTTATGATTTTAAATATTAAATAAAATATTTTTTTATAAAATACCATTAGGGTGAATTTTGACAGTATGGATTATATAGACATTAAAAAATATAATGATTACAAATTAACCTCAAAATAAATATTTTATTATATCCCTAAGTGGTTAGGATAATCTCTCAAAATCGTTGATCAAATTAATTATTTCTAATAATATCCATTACTAAAATTATTACATTATTATATTTATTTAATTATTTAATACATTTATTTATTCCCTAAAAATTAAAAACATAATATCATGATCATGATAAATATTTTATAATCTATAATTATCATTATGTGAAATTATATGTTTCCTATACAGAATACTAAAAATTATAGAGTATTTAAAACATGAATGTGACTTCTTTAAAATTTTATTAAATAAAATATTATATATATCATAATTTAATTTAAGTGGCCAAAAAAATAAAAAAAAATATAATTAGAAATTGGTTATGAAGTAAAATAATTACATTAATATTCATTCATAGCATATTTTTTCTAGTGTGGTCACATAAGAGATATTTGATGAAAAGAAAGTGACATATTATGCCATTATATTATTTAAAAATTATATAATCCATTTTCAATAAAAAGTGTCAATTAAAAACATAATTTTGATACTTATATGTTATAGATTGATTTATATCAATACAATATATTTTTTCCAGGTGTTAAAGTCATTTTTTTTCCATTATTGTTTTATTTTTAACTAAAATTACCCAATTCTTCCATTACCATGGTAATAAAATGTACAATGGATACTATTCATATTAACAAAAAATAAAGTATACCTATTTAATAGAATTGAATGATTTCAATCTAAATTTTGGACCACTTTTTAAATATTAAAAACTATATTAGGTTTACATTTTAATTTAAAATAAAACCTATCAAATTCCATGAGAAATTTTTGCTTCCAAAAAATTCCCTTTTAAAACATAATTTTTTATAATAATTTAGTATATTAAATCCATTTCAAAAAATATAAATAGATTATTTGAATTTAAAATTATCTAACTGAAATTATAAACATACCCAAACCCTAATTTTACATTGTAATTACATTAATAAAATAAGGTTTTCTTTAAAATTCGTCTTTTGGCTATTCCTTAAAAAATATTTTTTTAAGAAAATTATATGAAACCTTTTATGATTATATTTACATGATGAATTCAATAAATGAAATTTATTTTTTCAAATCCATTTTCAATAACTTATAAAAATTAATATTCATTTCTAAAACATGGGAAACCTCATTTTTTAAGAGAATGTATTTTTGAAGAGTAAAGTGACTTTACTTGAAATTATTTACTCATTTTTAAGAACTTACTAATACATTATATTGATTGGGACATTTATATTTATTTAAGAAATTATTTTTTTCTTTTTTATTCCTATATAATTAATGACTATGTTTAAAGGTTCTTGTGTAGATATTTATAATAATAATTTTATTTTTTTTAGAAACTCAGTGTTGCGTGTAACACAAGATATAAAAATGTTGTGTCTAGTTCATGATTAATGTGGTGTAGATTTCTATGAATTACATTATAGAAATCATGTTATATAGAAATATATTTCATAAAGATATTATGGTTTTACATTCTACCCCATATAAGGAATTTCTCCCTAGAAATTCACTGAGGTCAACAAAGGTTTGATAAAGGAATGTTTCTTTCATAAAAACACACATAATGAAAACAAATTCCAAAAAATCCTATAAAATGGAAATTTTGGAGACATAACAGTTACACAATTTTACAAATAACTTGGTTTCCATTTTGTATACCATTTGTTAAAAGTGAAAATATAGACATGAAAGGGAAATATAACAATCAAGTTTTGATGGAGTGTGATAGATAACATAGGTAGGAGAAATTTATCAATGACAACTCCATAAATCAATAATGATCTAAGGGACCATATGATTCATTGGAAAACAAGGTACTATGATAAAATATTTGGTTAGATGATATTTTTCCCTAGATTAAAATAATTTTTCATGCGATTAAATATTTAAAAGGTTTTATTACATTTTAAAAGCACAATATAATCATTTAATTATCCCTTAATCTATTTCCACATCATCTCATATTCTAATAAATTAAGGTGAGGATGTTATTAATGAAGAATTTAAATACTATTACATCCATTAATATAATGGAAATTAATTCTATCTATATTTTGTTATAATCTAAACAAAAAGTGGAACACAAGTAATCCAATATGCAAAAATCGTCATATTGAGAGGTATACATTAATCTATAAAACCACATACAGTTTTAAATGCAAACAATTTCATAAATGGTAAACTTTATAATCTTTTCAAAAGATTAAAATACAAAAAATTTTAATGAAGGAAAACAATGTTTCAAAGTCAAATTATTATTAATCTACCAAAAAACTTGATGCGACTCTTAATTGTCACACACTAATCATGTTCATATTATTATTATATATTATTTAAAAAAAATTAATATCCTAAATTACCATAAACACAGAGTGAAAATAAGGATTATTTCAAAACAAACTATTCCATCAAAAAATAAAACAAAAAATTCTATAAACTCATTCCAATAAATCATAACCCCCCTTTTAAACATATCATCCACAAGGTCATCAATATTATCCCATTTATTTCATCATAATAAAACATCATTGAATTTCATTATCACAGCATCATTATAATATTAAGGGTTTTCCTTTATTTAATTACAAGTTTTATGAAAATATCACCATTCCACCTAAATCACATTTCACTGTTACCTGTACCATTCAACATATACTCCTAAATTCTTATAGGAAAACAATTGTGGACCAACACATAGTTATTTCAATATTCTAAAATACCATAAATGTACACCTAAAAAATTATTCTTGAATTCCATTACACAAATACTTTCTCATTCCACCACTTTCTTATCATACTACACATCATATAAAGTGATATCAAAATATCTCTATTTGAATTTATCATTAAGATTATGTTGAACTCTATTATCATCATTAACCAGTGTATTTTTTTCAATGATTAGAATAATGCCCATTTTCCTACTCAAAATGTATTGAAGTGTGGGGGGGGGGGGTTAATTATTTTTGTACTTATCTATATTTTTATAATTAAGTAACTTATTAAAATTACATTGACATTCAATATCTAGATGACCAACCATTACAAACTATAAAAATTTACCAGTCCCATTAAGATAATATCCACTATGATTATTTAACACTTAAATCATAAAGTAAAACTCATCTTGTTTCCTCTATGGATATTATATGTTTCCTTAAACTACATCTTCATTTCTTTTCAAAACCATGAGATTTATAGTTTTTAATTATGGAATCAATGATTTTTATTTCATATTTCATGTATCATAAGGGAGTTAATAGACTAACCCATGGTAAAATGGCATAATAATATAACATCAAATTATAGAATGCACAAAAAGATGTAATATAATTCCATACATGTCAATGTGAATTCCTAAAACATAATAGGGATCTTCATGAGGGATCCACCTATAAGAAAGGAGACACCACCATCCCCGGTTGAAATCATTTTCTTATAAGGGATCTTGTTTTCTTTTCTTCCCAAAGTAGATCTAGACCATTGACTTGCTTCCCATCATTTTCTTAAGAGTTATTAATATTTACCCATCAACTAGAAAGGAGATATAGGTCCCACCCATCACATATGTAAAACCATAAATATGTGTTCCATGGGAATATAATTCATTTTTTATATCATATCCCATGGAATGGAATGGGTTTTTTAAACCTCATTCAATAATAACATAACCCAATGAAAAGAAATGGGTTTCAAAAATAACATTCCATCTTATATGTAAACCAAAAATAGTAATAATAGGAATATTATCCATGAAAATATACCCAATAATTCAAAAGTAATATCAAATACTATAATCAGAAATGGAAAATAAATTTTACAGACCACATGAAAATAATTCTTTAGGAGAGTATCATTTCTTCTTTGAAAACAAAATATTATTAATATTTTGTGAAATTTTTAAAGAAAAAAATTTAATTAAAATTAAAACCGTAATCATGTAAGGTATTCTTCGAGGAATTATGGATTCATAGAAGAGTAAGAATAATTTCATGACGTACAAGTTGAAAATCATTCAATTTTTACTTCTTCTAAAAAAGTCAAAAAGTACCTTGTTTAGAAAACAACAAAAAGAGTCCACTAAAACTATTTACTAAAGATTTATAGATAATAAAAAATGAAATTAAATAATATTAGAATAGTAATAATATTTTTCAAAAATATTTTAAATAAACAAGTTCATGGAAGACAAATATTTTTTACAAAATACTAATATAAAAAAAATCAAAAATAATAACGAGATTTTAAAATTAACCCTTGAAAATTTATAATAAGTACAACCATATGAACTGTGAAATAAATACAATTATAAGGATATTGAAATTCCATAATCTTTATAATAATACCCATAAAAGATACAAATTTTCGAAATATACACAATACAAAAGAATCAAGTTGTGTATAAGTCATGTGTCTTATAGAATTAAATGTTTTTAAAAAATAATTTATCTTATGTATTAACATAATCTGAATACATTATAACATCATATATAATAAATATATATTTATTATAAATCTAAAACGTAACCATATTCATATATATGAAATGATATATGACTTAATTATGATCTTATATTACTCTCTTATTAATGATTCAAAGATAATGTTTAGTTTGGGGTAATAACGAGATTATTTTTCATTGTTTTTTCAGTTATTATCCTTTTTCCTCTTATATAGATCATGATATTATTATATCTGGATTGATATCCAAGATATAATTAATATATATATATATATATATATATATATTCAGTATATATGAATTCATAGTAATTGATAAAATATAGTGATAGAAAATAAGACACACCATTCATGGAGACGATAGGTTGTACATATGCATGAATGTTAAATTCATTTCCATGTCAAATTAAATGAATAAAAATTATAAAACATATTATCATTAAAGAAACATATTTATGTTATATATATCATATATATTCATAAAATTCATTCTTATTACCATACATTCAAAATATACATGAAAAACGCATAACATCACATCATTGAGATGGTAAGCCATACATATGCATGAGCGATGTTATCATTTCCAATAAGATTAGATGCTAAAAAGTTTCATATGATATTATAATTAAAGAATAAAAATTATTTCATAAATATAACATATGTACATTAATACCATTACAATTGTCACTCTTATAATATAGTGATGGAAATAGAATTGTGTCTTTATGTGGAGACGTTAATTCATACATACCCAAGAGCGATACATTCATTTCATGTTCTATTAGAAAGGGTTTTTATGGTGGTGTGTTCACAATCATAATAAAATTTTTAATATTAAGGACTACTATTTTGTTATTTTATGATATATATCATTTATTTATAGGATGTATTGAATAACAGAAAAAGAGTATGATCTTTTAGAGTGATTACTTATTCTTCGAAATAGATCCTTTAGTTATGCTGTAAATGACTCCAGATTATGCCTTAGGGAAGGGCCAAAAACACTAAAATTTGGGGGGAAAAGTGGATAATATAATTATTCATATATTCTTGACAAATTAGGCTCAATGTTATGTGAATATATGAGGGAGGAGGTTTCTTTTATAATTGTGGTGAAGGGAACATTTAGAATTTCAAAAAATATTAATTTGTAATAAATTCTATCCCAATTTGATTACCTCAAAAAATACATGTATTTGAACAGAAAATGAGATAATTTGTTAATCTCTTCAACCACTAGATTTTATACATGTTTTTATGTTATTTTAAATTATATCAGTTCTTATTAAGCACTTGTTAACCCATTTTAATTTTAACTAAGGTAGCAACCGTATAAATTTTAAAAGGTTTCACTTTTATACATATGTGATGAAAAATACACTATAAATGAAAAATTTATAACCTCTTAGAACATATTATAATTAATTTGTATTTTTAATGATGATTTTTTATTTTTAAATAATTTTATAATATACTATTTTGATAAAAATTCGTTAATGTCAATTTTGTTACTATTTATGATTTATTATTTTGAAAATATATATATATCATCTTAAATTATAAAAAATTATTTCATTATATCCCTATGATTTCAAGGTCATCCAAAAAATTTCTTATCACATTAATTATTTCTAATTATATTAATTTTTATATTTTTATTAACATTTTTTTGGTCTTTCCATTAATAAAATAATTACCATCGCAACATTATGTAATTATTTAAAAAACCTATTTTTAACTAAATATTAAAATATGAAATCATGAAAATAAATCATCTCGATTTCATATTAATATTTATAGTTGAATTTATCTTTTATTTAACCATATCTTATAAATGATATACTATTTAAAACATGAATGTGAAAACATTATCTTTTTATATAATAAAATATTTTAAATATCATAATCTCGTCTAAGTGGCCCATAAAGTAGAAAAATAAAATTTTCGCATTAACGTAGGATTATTAAGTTAAAAATGGAATAAAAAATAAATCTTATCTTACCTTATTTCCACATGTTCAGATAAGGGATATTTAAAACAATGAATGTACAATTTTATATATTTCATTCGTTGAAATATTACATAAGTAATTTTTATGGAACATATTCCATTAAATGACCTAATTTAGATCCTTATGTTATATGGGTAAAATTAAAATAATAAAACAAAATATATTCATTGTCAGATTCTTTTTATAGTATTTATCATTTTATTTTTTACCTAAATCATCCAATTCACCCTTTACCATGGTAACCAACTATTCCATGGTTACTATTCCTATTGGCCAAAAAAGGCACCAATTAACTAAATTTTTACAAACTGAATATAAATTCATTATGCATTTTTCAAAATTTAAAACTAATATATTTTGAATTAAATTTAAAATAAAACCGGAAAATTTACATTAATTTTTTTTGTTTTCATGAAAAATTCCCATTTTAGGTGTAATTTTTTATAATATAGTATTGTATAAAATAATTATAAAAACACACAATTAGATTATTTTAAATTAGAGTGAACTAATTAAAATTCAATACTAACTCAAAAAAAAATTTATCCAATAAATAATTAAAAATAAAATACATTTGTGAATAAATTTAGTATTTTCAAAATTCTATAAAGAAATAAATCTTTCTAATATAATTTTAAAAAATAAATTTCAGAATAAATTTTTCATGATTTATTAAAAACGAAAAATCCATTTTAAAAATTTCATTTTCTATAACTGATAAAAAAATATTCATTAATAATAACGATAAACACGTTTTCAAAGAAAAAATATTTTTCAAGAATAAATAGATTTTACTAAAAATTATGAGAGACTTTCCTAATAACATAACAATACATTTATATTGAGTTGGTACTTTATATATATGTATATATATATCTCTAATAAATCAATTTTTCATATTAATTCCAGTTATTTTATGGCTATCTTATAATCTCTGAGTTTAAATAATTACAATAATAAAATGATTATTCTTTGAAACCCGGTGTTGCTTCTAATGCAAGATAAGCCAGTATTGTGTGAAGTATAATAGTAACATGGTGTAGCTGACTATACTGGCTACTAGTAAAATAATATTATTCAAAAACTTATGTTTTAAAAATATTGGCATGTTAAATATTCCCTATGATATAAATTATTGGAAGAAAAAAACACTAATGGGCCTTTGAATTTTGAGAAGAAAATGATTTACTATATATAATGAGAATAATAGTAATTTTAAAGATCTTGGGGTGAAGGAATTTATCCAAGAAATTTTACAAAATAAATGAATAAAAATGACACCTAAAATACATCAGAATGTAATTTAATATCAAGATGTAACAGTTGTGAAAAATAATAAGATTCTAAAAACCAATGATATTCTTTTGAATCAAAATATTTATTAAATATCATAGTATCATAATTTCGAAGGGATTATTCTAGGTAGAGTAAACTAGGTTATAAAAAACATGAAATAAGACACAGTTAATGAGGAAATCAAAAACGGTTTTTTATCTACATAATATGAAAGAATCATAGATGGATTCACATAAGGAAATATTACTTGTGGGAAAACAACTTCGGTGTAAAAAATTCGAATGGAGAATATATAAAAACATTTTTATTATATAAAGTAGAGCCTATGTGATTTTACAAGGATTCCAAAAAGTAAAATTGGATTGGTGATTCTTAAATATCATGATCTAATCGAAAATAATGAGACATGGGAATTTATCTTTAGTCTGGAACACATAATCATCAATTAAACAATAAATTTGTTCCAGAGAAAAATAATTGAATAAATTAAGGTGGAAAAGAACAATTCATTGATTTGTCACAAGGTGTACTCGCAAATCAAGATAGATAATGTTTTTGAGACATTTTCACCCATTTTATGGAAATAATCCATCCACAATTTTTAGTGATATTAGTGAATAACTAATTCAAGATTTATGAAATAAACAATAAAGAAGAATTCATCAATTAAGACTTAGAAAAGGAAGTGTAAAGAGAGAAACTTTATTATTTTAATATAGAAAAACAAGTGAGAAATATATTGGATTTTAATACAAATTATTATGGTCGTAAAAAATCACCAAATTCAAGGTACTATAGGATTGATCAATACATGAGAACATTTAAATTCAAAAATATAGTATTTTATCATGGAATATTCATTAAAAATGTGAATGGGAATAGGATGTGCAATTACATTTATTTGATCGAATTAATTTTTTTAGCATCCAATGGTTCATGATGAGATATATTTTTAGAATATATGAGGTGAATATTTGAAATGTCCATGATATGGGATTTAACATTATATCTTTATTTGTAGGTGATTCAATGATAGAATGGAGAATTTATTTCCTAATAAAAATATTCCAAATTAGTATTAATTAGATGTGTAATCGAGGATTCTAAGATGATGAAATCATTGTTCGATTCCTAGATGCTGTTTTCAGGTGTTGATGATGGAAATAAGTTTTATGGGATGTAATATAGTTATATCATAGGAAGACTATTGTACATTACAATTACATGAAATGACATTGGGTTTGCACATGTAAATCCACATATTACTAATTTTTGTCCAAGTATAGTGATATGTTTATGTAGAAATTAATGTTTTATATATAAATAATTTGATATATATTGGGATATTTATCATAAAAAATCATTGTATGGGTTTTTTTGGTATATAATAAAATTGTTTATGATGGTTCATGAGATAATTTAATGTCAAAATCATTTGGTCCATACTATCTTTGATATTTTTTATTTCATGACTATTAATGAATCAAATTTTAATATCAATTAGCCATGTGTGTCTTAATTAAACATAATTTTCTCAAGACTGTACTCAATTACTCCGGGTAATAGAACTAATTGAGGTTATCAATGGTTATGTGAAATGTCCAATTTTAATAATATTAAATAAATGATTTATATTAATATTATAATAAAATAATACTTATTATTCAATGAAAAATTACATAAAAATAATATATAATTTATTTATGTATAATATTATACAAGGGATGGTAAAGATAGTGTATGATTAATCACAAAATCAAGTTGTATATATCATAATGAATCCATACCCCCTGTTTGATTTTTACTGAAACAATTCCCTATTTGATTTAAACCATATCCATCTAACTAGGGGTTTTAAATAATTAACCCTCACACCCAAATGGAATTTTTTTTATTTACCATGGATGGTAACTATATTTAATAAATTCTATATATTTTCTACCCTCTATTATGAATGTTCTAAAACCCCATTGGTTGATTGAAAGGGGGAGATCTATCTATTACTAAAATAGGATAGGTCATCACTAATGATATATGAAGAATAATTTGTTTTTTATTTCCAATTAGAAAATTGGGAAATCATATATTGGCACTTTGTAATGGGGACGATGTTGAGAAGAATTTTATGGGGGAGTAGCTGCTGGGATTTGTGTTAAAGAGAATCTAAATAATAGAATTTTTTCATGAATAACACATCATTTAACTCTTATCTTTCATGATGTGATTGAATCATATGGTCTTACATTTGATGATTAGTTAATCATTGAGGCATAATTTGGATGTGTAAGGTTTTATTCTATGTAGCATGTCTTTTCCTAGGTTCTCATGTTTGAAGGTGTGGAATCTATCTTGGAAGGGTTTTGAATACACTCAATGGTGATATAGTTAGTAAAAATTTCATAGATTAATGTTTTGGATATTTTATTTAATTATTTTATTAATAATTATAAATTAGATTCCAAATTATCATATTATTTAAAGGAAATAATAAACGGGTTTTCAGGAAAGCTAGTGTGTAGTTCTTTATGTCATACATATTCGACATCATGAAATATTTGGTCATGTTGTGGATCCAATTTTTAGAAAACATACTATGGAGTGGACGTAAATGTTTTAATAATATTATTTGGGTTGATATATATGAGAATTAAATAAGTTAATATGGTTTCACCCATATTTATTTTGAAGAATAATTAATTGTTACATCATGGGAGTGTTCATTTTATCGTGAGTGGTTTTACATTATAAAAGATTCTAAATTATGTTCACATATAATTTTTAATATTATATTTTTTAGGAGAATATGTAATATTATTTCCCATATTTTAAAACATACCAAACAGTGTCTCTATGGAACTTATGGCAACATCAAAAAGAGGATGAAGAAGAATCTGATGGATATTTTATTCTAAATGTGTTCATGATGTAGTGGTTTGTTTCACATTATAAAGTCAATGTTAAAGAAATATAATTTCTAGATTACATGTTACCATTAAAAGATGGGGTATGTCCTATTGTAGAATGTGTTATAAATTAAAATCTAAATTTAATAGCCACAATATACTTTTTATTTGCATATCAAGAATTTTTTTTGAATACTTACATGACACATTGAGTTGTTTCTTATTATGAAGATGGTCAATTGTCGATAATAGGATTTTAGGGGATCTCAATGTCAAGTTGTTGTGGTGGTTCTCATGTTGTGATAATTCCACGTTAGAAGATATACATGTTCAGTGTTAAATAAATTTCATTAGGAATTTGCGTATTTAAATAACATATTGTTACTCAGCTCTAAAGAGAGGGTATTCATTAATTCTTCCTACTTAATTAATGTATTTTGATGAAAAATTACAAGGTAATTCTATTGAATCAATTGAGATTATAGAGTTGAATCATTCTATTTCAAAATTACTAATATGGGTCTTATAAGATAATAAATAGATAAATAATAGAGGCAGAAAAATCATTGTGATATATTATACATTTTTTGGAATGACGAGAAGCGTTATCTAGAATGTATTATTACTAGATCATATTCAATTATATATTTGGAAAAAATTGGATCATTATTGAAGCAAACATTTTGGTGTATACTCACTCATTAATCATTATTATCAAGAGAAAACACTCATATAAGTAGTGAGTAATATAAGTAATTGAGATTAGTTAATTCGATATTTCTCCGGGGCTTTCTAAACCTATATATCTAGGGTAATGAATTTTAATTTAAATAGAAGTTTTTTACATAGTTTTCTAGGAGTATGACACATCATCATTTCAGGATCATTTTATTAACATGGTTAGTGTAAACCAAGTAATTGTTTTTATATCCTACATTAATTTATGTTAATTATTTATATCGATTTTGAGGGAGTCGAATGTTTCTAGTAATAATACAATAAGATAATTGGTGAGGGGTACTTTTTAAAATATCAATATTCCATGATTCACTACCAATCCTTATGGTATTTACCTTTATTGGGACCAATAATATGCTTATATGATTCATTCATGAAGAGTATGTAATTTTTACAAGGTATATTAACTTGTGGTAATTTAAATAATTCAATTTTTATTTTCCAAAATTGTCATTTATGTTTCAAAGGAACTATTTATAATTTTCCTAAGGGATCTATCAACATATTCTAGGTTTAAATGTTTCTATCCAAAACCCCTCTATAATTTAGATGATTAATAATCTTTTTGTTTAGTATGTTTTTTAGCCACATGACCTTGGAGATATTTCACACAATATAACCTCATTGTTTGAGAGATTCAAAAAGATAAAAAACAATGATTTTTTTACTCTAGTTAAAAATATTTTTTCTGTTTCATTATAAGAAAGATATCTACTTTAAATCAATGATTAAAATTTTCTCCTCCTGCAATTTATCAAGGGCACAGTGTTTGGGATGTAATGTGTAAAAGAAGTGAAACCTATTTGATTCCATAGTGAATAGATCTTATAGACATATTTATGTCTATTTATGATGGATATATTATCAATGTGGATGGTGGTAGTTAATAGGTTATTGTACCCACTAATGTCTATATTTTCACAAATCAAGCTAGGAATCCATCCAACCAGACATCTGACCTGGTCAGGGACATGGGTTAAAGGGTGTTCCCATTCCCCACGAGCTGGAAACTAGTGTTAGTCACCCTTGCTATTAAAATGGGAATGTTTGTTTCCCATGGAAAACAAGAATAAAGTAAAGTAAATTGAAATTGTTGTAATAAAACTACAAAAACATTATATCATCAAATATATAGAAATGATCCCGATACAAAAAACACAAAAAACATAATTGAATACAAAACTATGGCTGAACCATGATAACATGATATCCACATGACCTATTGGTTACCTACAACCCGAAAACCATCATGTTATGTGAACAACTCAACTAAAAACCCAAATGTACAAAACTGCTAGGGTCCACCAACACTGAGTGGCACAAGAAGGGTGTGAGTATACAACAACCCAGTAGGTAATCACCAGAGTGAATATAATTCTCTTTTCTTAAAATTGTCTGCAAAAAAAATTTTAAATACATTCTGAAACATTTTTTTACTTTTTAAACAACCAAAGTCACTTTCCAAAAGCCATTGTTTTAAAACAACACAGACAAAATTCCTTTTCAATGGGAGTTTTACATTTCATAACCCATTTCAAAACCAAAATCCATATAAAAATCGAATAAAAATAACCGAAGTGGGGCTATGAATAATGTAAAAGTAACAAAAAATTATTCATATCAAGCATGAATAATAACCAACACACAACAGAAAATTAGTAGGACATACAAATAGTATATCATAAGAATTTCCTAAACATCAATAGATGAATTCCCAGGATGTACTATTTTGTGACTCTCCACCTAGCATATGGTGCATCACCATGGTCAATAACAAATTGATGACTCTAAAATATCCAATCCATTGGGACATCCCACAACAACACAACAGACCAAGGGAGGGTACAAACTATCTAATCAATAACTATAATAAACTACCAGTCATCACTTTAATTGGAACCAAATAATCCAAAGATAATTATAATAATTCTTAGAAAAACATGGTATAGAAAACATAACCCACATCATTCTATTTCCTGATCCATTAGAGGGTATCCCATCCCTATGAAAAATGGAATCCATATAAAAATACAAAATCACCCACATTCCCATGAATTGGAAATGAGAGAGGAATGATTCCCAATGTCTAGTGGTCTCCAACATAAGACAAACATCATGAATCATAGACTTGAAACCCCATATCATTCTAAAAAACATTTATTAATCAATTATGTTCACAAAGAACACATCATTTTCTAAATGCACAACCATTTTACAAGTAATTTCAAAAAATTCTACCAGGGATTCATGTTACATATATTTAATACATTTTCCAAAAAAATTATAATATTCCCATTAGTCCCATATATCAAATGAGTTCCAAAATCAAATTTCCTAATTTGTGAGAAGGTGTTAATCATGAATTCACATCGTTCATGTTTTAAAAAAAACTTCAAAAAAACTGATGTTCCAAATTCCCCTTATACCATTCTGAATCCAACTATGGTAAAACATTCCAAACAATTAATTCTTCTATGCACAACAGAATTATAATTACATGTCTCATAATGAAAAATAGGACCTTATTCCAATTGTTAACCAAAACATATATCAAAAATTTTAAACACTTCATGATTTAGAAGACTCATTAGAAACCACATATAAACTCACTCAAGGAACCAAGGCCATTTTGTAAAATCATTTCACACCACATGAAAAACCCATAAAAACCATTTGGAAATAATATAAACAAAAATATCACATAAAAAACAACCATAATTATAGGGAAAGGTAATTTTAAATCCTAAAACACACCAAACTGAGTTTCAAATGGTCTTTGCACCACATACACAGTTCATGGAACCTAGTTAAGAATAATATTATGGAATCTCACCAGAATCAAAACTCATTTCTATTGGAAAACCAAAATTATACACATGCGCCTTTCAAATCACTTTGGAAACATACTTCTCAAAGAAACATTAAGTGTTTTTAAAACCAAACAAAAATCCAAACATATGTGTTACACCTTAAAATCCACTAGTTTCCAAATATAACATAAAACCCACAATACAAATAGAAAACTGATAAATAACCAAGGAAAACACCTCCAAAAGGACACATTTTTACATTAAAAACTCAATTGGAATTTTATTAAAAACCTTGATGGAATTTATATATTAAAATGTTATGAAAACACATTTTAAATTTATTTATCATCATCTTTCTATATAAAAATGGCATCTCATTCAATAATAGAACATCAAAAGAATGTGAAAACATTTATAAATATTTAGGAATGTTCAAGTAAAAAATAAAATATGATGGAAGGGAAATGGACACAAACAACTTCCTCAATAACATAATATTGAAACCAAACATCCCAAGGACAATGCATTAATCCCAAGAGACAAACCACACACCATAGAACCAAAGAAATTAAACCAAACATCATATCGCACCCATAGAGTTAGGCCAACATGGTGCAAGACAAAAGAAGAATCCAGAAACTATGAGAGAAGGTGAGGAAGATAAAAAATTCATAGGTAATCAGTAGAACACACCTTAAGAACCTTCAAGGGATTCAAAAATTGTAGGACAATAAGAGAGGTGGAGCATAGAGACTCCCATTGTCTGCCTAGGTCGGTCGAGGGAGGAGAATCCTGAAATGTGGTTAAAATACCAAAGGGTAAACAGGTAATTTAAAATTTTTAATGACCTGATAAACACACAATTTTTGTTAAATTAGATTGAAAAATAGTTCAGAAATGGTGTTCCATCTGTTGGCAAAAAGGGACACCTCGAAGAATTCATCCACATAGCTTTTCAAACCATATGACTATTGTGGAAAACACCATTGCCTGATTGCAGAACCATACTAAATTATATCCACATGGTTTAAAAAACAATGAAAAACCCATGTGACCTAACCCTAAAATATAAAAAATCTGCAGCGTTACTTTTTTAAGGCTACACAATTTCCCCTAACTGTTCACCAACCACGTAACACCTACTATGAAGCCCAAAAACTCCATATTTTTCTCAAAAACACAAAAATTAAAATTACGACTCAACAAAAACCTCAACCAAAGGATCTAATAAGAATAAAATAATAAAATAAAACTGAATCCAATTTCATGGTGTGATAATGCACCCCTACCCAATTTACATTGTACCCTAAGAAAGACACCCAATCCAAAGATTAATAAATCTATATCTGCTGACTGAATGAAGTCAATCAAAACCACGAACCACAGGGTGACCTTATTCTACACACGTCGCACCCAACCATTCTAGAGGAAATGAAAACACAAAAAACAATAAGAGAACATAATAGGGTTCTACCCCCCATAAGAATATTACTGACATTTAGGAACATCTTCAGATCGACCCAATAGAGAAACTCTAAAAAACATCACCTCTTGGTGAAAATCATTGTAAATTCTAATAACCCCGCCCTAGGTTCACCATTGCATAAAATTTTAACATGAATTTGTCCAACATTCAATTCCTGATAAATAACCCTTCTAAAAAAAATTACCCACATAAGAAAAATCCACAAACAATGTGGGGAAGTCCATGAAAGGAACATGAATGAAATAGAGAACCTGAAAAAAAAACTAAAATCATCGTTTTCCACAAGACTAGATATATCAAAACAAGTACAATAGAACACAAGTGACCAATCCATTGAAGGATAACAATTTACGTTCCACAACTAAGGCACAAAATAGACTATAAGGAAACATGAGCATCAATCCTCTTATGATGGCAAGAGAGAGTAATTACAGGAAAGAAAACACTACATGAACATAAAATGTATCCACTCTAACACTAGAGACAATAACTAGACCAAGGTTCCCCACAACCGCGACTAGTTCTAAGTATGTGCGAACATATATCCAAGGCCTATTACCGGAGCCCTAATGACGGTAGCATACACTACCTCATAGTCATGTGTCAACATCCACCAATGAAGATTTATTCTCTAGGAATATCTTATTACAAAACTTCTACAAGTGACCAAAGGAGCACAATGACAATTTGTTTTTGGAGAATTATGGCACGATGACTATGAATTCCCGAAGGGGCCATAATGAAATCACATGAATGAATTTTCTAACAAATATGAATCTAGAACCAATGAAGGATAATTCATTCATAAATGTTCCTTTTTTCACACAACTATCTCCAAATGGGGAATCATCAAGAGAACCACCTACCATAAATTGCACCCCATAATCCAGATCAGATAATAATTCCCCATCCATGGACTACATGAACAAAAATTTCCTAGATGAAAGGGCTCTCTCTTTTGATCTCTGGAAGAAGACCCAAACAAAAGGAGTACATTTTAACAGATCTTGTGAATCTATATCTAAAGAGAAAGACACCAAATCCAAGAAATGTTCAACATAGTCCCCCACTATCTATTGGCATTGCGGAATAATCAAGATCTCTTATACCTTCTTAATCCTCACATCCTCAGGTATATTCCATTAGATTAATGTGGTCATAAAAACCTAACATTTAATCCTAGAAAGTATCAATGATTGAGCGATCACCTTCCAATAATCCAGAGTTAAACCCCCCATAAAACTTAGAACAACACATTATCTTTCATCCTTGGGAGTACTCAAGGATCTAAAAAGAAACTCAACATACTTGTGCTATTACACTCCCTATAATGGACCCAAATCTTCATGAAGGACGATCATCAATAAAGAAGAAACATAAAGTAGGAAGGACACACTAGAAACACTAGGACCATTCTGGGAGGTATATTTTAAAAATCACAAGGAACCAAAAACCAAAATTAAAATCCACCAGAAACACAATTTATAAGAAATTATTATGCCAAAACCACTTTATCACAAGCCAAACACTATAAGAACACTTAAAAAATCTATTTATAAATTCCTCCTGTTAATTTTAATTTGAATATTTCCTTCTGCCAAGGCCACCTTTCAATGAAAAAAATACACTTTTCACCAACAAAAAAGAATTTGAAAATAACCATTTAGAAAAATAATTTACCATATCAAAAATACTTTTACAAAGATGATTTGAACCCTTTATTTTAAATACTATCCCATGAAATCCAAAGAACCATCAAATTTGTGTTCATTGAACATTATCTTATATTATCCTTACACACATTCTATTATTTGCATTCCATACATACCCACACATATTAAAATGTCCATATGGAATAACAAGGGTCACAAAAACCAATCCATCATCAAACCCAAGCATTAAAAAAATTAATATAAATAATTTCCTATTTTAAAAACCATTTTTGTTAATATGAAACAACATAAATGAAATGGTTTCTATTTAGAAAAAATTTTCATTTAAAATCCCACACAAATAAACTAAAAGTAAAAAAATAAAACTCAAATTAAAATCCAAGAATGATGAACTAGTTCCTAAACATAACTAAGTGACATGGATATCAACCCATTCTACCAGAAAGCACCAAACAATAAAAGGGCCTCGAACAGTGCACTCAGACATCACATGGGTCACCACTCCATGATAGATCACAACATGAAACTGGATCATCTCCACTCTTATTACTCATCTGAAAATCTAAAATTCAAACCAAAAGAGTCTAAATCTAGACTACAAATGGAATCTAGAGTACCAAAATTAAAAAGGGTCCACACAAACCTTCCCATTCCTACCTAATGATTCCTAACAATCCTAATCTCTAAATACCTTACCACATAAAAAATAAGAACCTCTTAAAAACCAATTTTTTCATGAATAAGACTAGAATTCCATCCAACTAGATATCCAACCGAGTCTGAGACATGTCACGTAGGGAATTCCCAATCCTCATGGACTGGTAAATCATTTTGGGCATCAGAATAATCAAAATGGGAATGGGCTTTCCAAAATAATACAAGTATTGTGAAAAATAAATATACCTTACATCAATAATACAATGAAAACTAAATATAAATAAATACAAAGAAATGATCTAGATAAAACTACTTTCTAACAAAAAAATTGAATACAAATTTGAGATTGAACCAAGCTAACCTGATCTGCACATGACCCTTTGGTCACCTCCGAAAAAAAACCAACCGTATCCAAGAGAAACTGAAACAAAAACATGAACCATAAAAATAGAACAGGTCAGCTGTTGTTGAGTAGAGCATGTAGGGTTTGAGAATAAAATATATCAATATATAATCATCAAATATTCTATAAAATTAATTTATAGAACTAGTACACAAACACTATATTGAAATATAGTTTGAAAAATGGTTTCATTCATTCTAAAAACCCAACATTGCTTTGTAATTGTTCCTTTTTCAAAACATCACACACATCATTACATTTCAAAAAATGGTTTCACTTTCCACATTCAATTTTAGAACCAAAATCCAAATACAAATCCAAGACAGATAGACGAGGGAATGTGAATAATGTAAAAGAACCAACAAATAGATAAAAATAGAATGGATATAAAAATTAGAATAAAATGAATAGGAAATATAGATAGTAGATCATGAGAATATCTTAAAAATTTCGAGAGTTAATCCATGAAGATACATAGTTCAGAATCACCTGCTGAAATATGGTGTAGCTCTATAGTCAATAACCAACTGGCCACACTAAACTATCCATTCCAGTGGAATGCCCCAATATGCCCCCATCAAAACTAGGATGTTTGAAACCATAGAAACATTGTTGAAAGGAAAACATATCTAAACTCACTAGATGATATCCCTGAATACCATGATAATAATAATAACAATACTTGGAAACACATGTTATAGAAACAATAACCCATATTTTCCTCGTGTATGATCCATTTGAGGGGATCCAATACCTTGGTATAATGGTATCCATATCAGAATCCAAAACCAAACTCATTTTCAGGCACAATATATTAGAGGGGAACCCATCCCAATGTATAATTTTCTAAAACAGAATATTAAAATCATGAAAATAGTCATGAAAAAATATGTCATTCTCAAGGACATTAATTTATTAATTTAGATCACATGGAACCCACCTTTTTCAAAATAAAAATTAAAGTTCAAATCATTTTAAAAATTCTAATTATGAATTCATGCAACCTACATTTTCAATATTCTTTAAAAAACATTCCAAGACTCCCATCAGGCCAAAAAATCACATGAGTTCCAAAAAACTATTTCCAAAAAGATCATAAGGTTTTAATATGTCATTCACATCATATGATTTCTGAACAAAACTACACAATAATTAATGTGAAAATGGGTTGTTATTCCTTTTAGAAAAAAAACCATGGGCCAACTTTCCAATTGAACAATAGTTTATTATGTTTCGTAATTACCATGACATGAATCACAATTCCCAAAGGGACTTCTTTAAAATAGTTCACCAAACGTTTCTAGACAATCCCATATGGGCCATGCATTCAAAGAAACATTAAAGACCATATATAAACTCTTTTAAGGAACCAAGTCCACTATGGTACACATTTTACACTACATGCACAACTCATAAAACCCATTTGGAAATAAAACTAGTAAACAACCAATACACCCCACCATTTAATAGGAAAATAATCATTCAAATACACACCCACACCAAACCAATATCTATTCATGATTCACACCACTTACACTATTCATGGCACATAGTTAATAATCATGAAAAGAAATATCACTTGAAAAAACCGCTTTTTTATTGAAAATCAACTTTCAACACAATAATGTTTCAAATTACTTTGAAAAAATATTTTTCAAAAAATCAATACATGTTTTTAAAACAAAACAACATGCTAAACAAAATTGTTACACCTTAAAAGGCACCAATTTCCACACACACCTTCCAACGCAAAATCCAAACACTAAAAAAATCATAACCATGGAAAAAACCTTTTAATTCATCCATGATCACACTAAATACACAAATGTAATTTTATCAAATACTTTTTTTTGCATTTATAAATAATCATCTTAAGAAAATGATTTTCAATTTAATTTATTACTATGGTTACATCATAAAAACGAAAAATAAATCTATAATTGAATGTAAAAACTATTAAAAACACATTTTTAATCATTTATGAAATATCAGGAATCAATTATAATGTGTCAGAATAAAAATGGATCGAAACAACTACCTAAATGATGTGAGAATGTAACCAAACTACAGGAGGAGGAAAAATCCATCTCAATAGACAAAGACCATGCCCTTTCAACAATGCAATCTGACCACACATTAACCCTCAGACTTAGAGTTTGACCAACATGGAACCCCACCATGGAAGAAAAAAGAATCCATTAGTGAAGGGGCTTAATATGAGGAAATAGACCAAAAACCATAATAACTCACTTGAGGAACCATTAAGGGCTTAAAAAGGGATAGATGGTAAGAGGTGATGAGCTTGGTGGTTCCAACGGTGTTTCTATGTAGATCAAGGGATAATGATGTCAAAATGGTGTTAAAACACTAGAGGGGTTAAGAAGTGATTTCAATTTATATATGACCTGAGAAAATGGAATTGTTTGGTCACATGGCTTTCCAAAATGTGCATAAACCATGCACCCTCTATAAGAAAAAAGGTACACCTAGCACAGTTTGGCCAGACAACTTCCCAAACTATGGGTCAACCATGCCAAACACCACTGTCTGATTCTAGAACCATGTCACATGGTTTTTTTATGATTTCCCAAACTATTTGGAACCAATAATTCTTAACCATGGACACTAATCCAAGACACATGGTTACTTGGGAGGGGCGAAACCATTTCTACTAACCATGATCCCATTATGTTCCACCTACTACCAAGTGAAAAAAAACACCACTATTAAAAAAAAACTCCAAAATTCAAATTGAGTCTCAATATATTCCTCAAATAAAGGATCCAATGTCAGGAGAAGAATAAAATGGAGAAGATTACAAGGTCAGGGTGAGACATATATAGTGATACATATTTCTTACTAATAAATGGATGAAAGAATGATGGCATTTTTAGAAGATAAAGAGATTGTAATCCCTTAGTACTATTCTTGAATAATTGGTTGAATTTTTACACCCTTAATGGTTCTTATAGAGGAAATTTCATGAAACAAGATCAGTCTACATTCTATTTCTCATGTTATGTTTAGGTAATGTACTTCTAGAGGATCATAGAGTAACTTAATTTCCACTCAGAAGGGGGTATTTTCTAGTGTAGTACTTAAGAACCAATTTGATAATTTTGAGGTTGTGAAATGGTTATTAATGGGAATCATATGTGGAATGATGAATGATATAGAAGAGGAATAAAAATAATGGTTTTAAATTCCTATAGGTCATACCAGTACAAGATTCTCCATTGATGGGAGCATGTGAGGTGACGTATTGAGAAAAGTGATACATGGTCTTTTAATTCTAGGAATTAGGTGTATGTACTTGGTGGGGACAAATACAGGCCAAATAATAAGAAATATTTGAATTATATAGTGTATTATGAAGAAATAACATACACATAAAATATGAATTAACAACTGCATAATGATTATTTATTGCTTCCCAAGTGACCTGTTACGTGGACAACTTTGAATGATAATTTTTACGAGGGGAGTATCTAAATGTCTATAAAGACATTATCTTATAACATCAATTACTATATGGTTTTTGATGAAATACAAGGTATTATTAATTCAACATATTTTTAAAACTATATAGGCTAACATAACATACGTGATCAAGGATGGTGATATATTAGAATTAAAATTCATCAAGGAATTCTAATTTCTGCCAAATTTAAAAAAAGTGTGAAATTAATATATCATATTTTTAATGATATTGAGGAATAATGTAACATATAATGGTACATTGATATATATATTTCACTAGAGGACATAGAAAATTTGACAAATATGGGATATCTACATGGGATCAATGGTGGTAATTTATAATGGTTTCTAAGAAAATTTGATGTTATTTTTAAAAAGTTTGGCCCAAATACTTTCTCTATTGATAACAGCACGATGGTATGTAGATTTATAGTATTTATATATGATGAAAAACAATAGAATCATTATGACCTTTACATTAGGAATCTACAATGTAAATTCAGATATGATTCTCCGAACATGAATTCTTAGCTAGGCCGTTTAATTTATAAGGGTGTGTAGTATACCTATTCTTAGGTGTTCTTGTTTTGCAATGTCTATTTATGGAGATTTGGGTTGTTCTAGGTCAATGGTTATGGTTTATCTCTCAACACAATGTAGTGTTTTTTTCTTATAAATAAAATTAAGATGGACTAAATGGTTAGTGGAATGCTACTAATTAAATAAATATATATATTACTAATTATATATACAATATTAAAGATATTTATATTAAATATGAATAATAATATATAACCAAATTTATTGACTACATATATGAATAGATATTTAATAATTTAAATTTTTTTACTTATATAGTGACTTATTAATAATGATGTTTCAATTAATAGGGGATCGTTTCAAATACATTACTAATTAATATTACCTTTAATATCATATATATTTTGAAAAATAATATATTAGTGTTATTGTAGGAATATATATATAAATAACATACGTTATTCCATAATATTATTTATCAAATACTTGAAAAAATAAAAACCATGTAAACATTTATTACAATATAATACTGATTATAAAATTAAAAATTACAAGTAAAAAATCCTAATAATTATATTTAAATATATTTATAATTTTCAATATATTTTTAAAAATTATTATTACTAATTTTATAGATTTCTTTAAAATATTTATAATATATAAGAAATTTAAATAATTATTAATCATAATTAAAATATTATTATTTATACAAAAAAATTCAAGAGAATAAATCATTAATTAGGTATTTAATTTAAAATTATTTTAATAATTATTTTTTTATATACACATAAATATATTTAAAATATATATTACTAAATTTAAATGTAATTATATAATTTTTAGTATATTAATAATAATATATATTTTATAATTTTAAAATATAATAAAATAAAAAATAAAAAATAATTTTATAAATACATTTATGTGTTCAATGTTACATTTATTATTTAATGATATACATATAAGATTTCCTTTATTCACATAAACAATTGTGTATTTTTTTGTGTATTTGAAGAACCAAATGACATACATACACATGTATATCCAAATATAAACATAATACATATTGTGATATTAATTTTATTATAATGTCTATATCAATTAAAATTTATTTTATATTTATTAAAGTAATTTATTATTTTTATATATGATCATGTCATATATATAGATAATAATATTATTAATGAAAAAAAATTTTATCAATGAAAATTTATAAAATTTAAAAATTTTAAAATGTAAATTAATTAATTAATTTAATATTTAATGTTATAATTATTTAATTTAAATCACTATATATATATATTAACATTAGGAAAATATAAATATTTTATTACCCTTATTACTAGTGATGATAAAAGAGACATTTCACAGTGATAAGTGAATTTTTTTTAAGTCTAATGGTCATTTTTCCATGTTTCTCTTATAGTTCATAAACCGTGGTTTCAAAGACACTCCTTGAAGTGCACACACACATACTCAAATAAAAAAATCACTTACTAATTTCATTATATGAGGATATTTAACTCACATAATAAAGTTAATCATTGCGATCTACTTGAAGACCCCATTTATGGGGGGGACTTTTAAAATTTTCATGGGCCATGACAATGTCCATCGCAAAGATCATTATGAATATATAATAAATATTAATTTTAAATTATATATATTGATATCAATATTATCTCAATTGTGATCTACATAGAATAAATACAAAATTTATTATTTATAAATTATAGATAAACAACCAGATAAAAACATATATTATTTATTATTATACTTATATATGTATATATGGATATATATTTAATAATGTTAACCATTATAAAAATAATAATACATATATAATAATAATATTAATCCAAGAAGGATTGGGATTGGAATGAACCAATGAAATACTTTAGTAATATTGATCCCTTTAACTGTTATAGTCTTCTTATATACCAATAAAATGAGGCCTTTAAGTAAGATAATGTACATATTAGTTTAATGGTTGTTTCTATTATTTTTAAATATAGAGGTATATTACGAAATTTTAACCATGCTCTATGATGAATAATTTTGAAAAGAAACCCCATTCATGTTGATTCTAGTTTGCTTATGAAAAAATAAAGTTTAGTTCTAATTAAATTCCTCATTCTTATGAAACATTTCATTTAAATTGTTTAAAAATAATTGATTTTACATGTCATATTAAATATTATTCTAGGTATTTTGATCTTTTGAGATTATATGATTATTTCAATGGGGTATGGTTGTTTCCATATTTTGTTACGCATCGATGTGATGAAGATCAAGGGATATGTATTTAAAACAATTTCGACCAATATATGGATTCTTAAAGTAAATGTGTGGGATATTAATTTTTAATCATTTAATATGAAGAACAATCATTCATAAGTATGGATTTGTATCCATGGATTGAATATTTTTAAGTATCTCTCAAAAATACTTTTGTACAATTCCTGATCAACTAGAAACGTTATACTGTTGTATAGTGAAATAGATGAGGCCAAATTTAATCATTATGAATGTGATTTATTGCAGGTTATCTAATTTGGTAGCTTAGAAAAATAGTTACCCTTAATGTACATGGATTGTAGTATAAATTTCAATATAAAATATGAAAGAAGACCTCCTTTTTTGTTGAATATCAGATTGTTTGACATGTATCCAGTGATTGTAAGAGGCATATGTGTCCTATAATATTTATATGTGAAATATTCATTCTAAATATTAATATTGAATGATAAATAATATTATTAAGGTAAAGGCAAGTTATCGGGGAACCCTTCGTTCACTACAAAATGTTTGTAAAGAGGTGTATGAATGTTATTCCATTAATCAATAACGGTATTTTTGGTAAACATGAGAATCATTAATCAAATAATATTGATTTTGGGATAGTTATACCTTCTGAATTGACCGATATTAATGATATTTTTTTGTCCTGTAATGGTGGGAATGTATAGATAAGTGAATGTGTTTCCAAAATATGTTTTCTTTTTGATAAAAATGAGCCTGATACATGGAATTCTCATCACAATCATCCCTAATAAGGGACTCCAATGGGAAGGAAGGTGTATGATAACTCCCCAAAGGTATAATCTCTTCATATTTTTCAACACAATTTTGGTGAATGGGTAGTGTGTTATGAATAAACGTTTACCCAAATAACACATATGAAAATATAAAGTCATAAAACATTATCTACTAAATAGTATTAAATTAAATATACTAAAATATTTCATTCTCATTTAGATTGTAATTATGGTGTCAAAATCGTAATGATGTTTTCTATGAAGTGAAAACATTTATAGAGAAAGAAAAAAATTAGATAAGGAATATAAATAAGGGGTAGGTGGGGGAAGATAGATTTTTGAACAAATTTAATGGGGACAATACAAGGGTTCCCACCTTTTCAAAATGAATCCATTATTTAAAAACTTTTAATATATTAATTATATGGGTACATCCACATATCATATTCATTTCATCAAAAATAATAATAATAGACTTCATGTAACTTATTAATCTATATTTTGAATTGAGAGATTAAAACATATAAACAAGAATGCACTAGGTCCTGAATTTTATTCTCTAATTATGTGTATTCTACTATGGAGGCCTTCTGATGCCACCATATAATTGGACTGAAAAATTTAATTTTTAAAATTATTTATAAAAAAATCACTCTCATTAATGAATTTGGATCACATAGGTTTTTATCCCCCTTTTATGCCCTTAACAAGTAAATTATAAGGAATAAACTATGGAATGTGTTAGGTTTTATTTTTTTTACCAACAGTAATTTTTGGTTATTTTCTAGGTATTTTAAATTATTAGCTATTCTAAATAAAATATGGTGTTTTAATTACATTACTTATAATTTAGTGTACTTTAAGAATATAATTGATACATGTTTCTTCACTAAATTTATACATCAAGTATAATAGTTCACCTAGTATAAATATATAATCAATAGAAGTAAAGAAAGTAAATTAGATAGGGACTTAATTTTAATAATTGGTGTTTTTTAGATTTTTCGATATTGTAGTTCACTTATAAGGATACATTTTTAGCATTCACCAATCACTGTTACAATTCAAGAGAATAAGAGTATATATATGACTATTACCTTCAAATTCAATAAGTCATGTGTAAATTTTGAATACTGAAGACTTGCTATCTAATATGAGTGGAACGGAACCTTGGATGGGCAGTTCCATTCAATAACTTCATCTTGGGATTAATTATATAAAAGATACTTTAAGGGATCGGGATAAACTAAAATTCACGACCTTTGATCTTGGAAACACTAATGTTGTGATATTATTTTTCCAGAGTCCCTTCAATCAATATAATTTGAAATAATAGATACATAACTATAATATTTTATATCCACAATGTCTATTATTATACATATTTAATCTCACTTTTTGTTGCAGTTTAATTATGAGGTTAAATTGGAATTATAGTCATTAAAAATGGATAACAGAGTAGGTATGGATGGTTTCAATAATTAATATTTTATACATTTTTTGGATTCCATAATAGGAGATTTATTTCAAGAAGTAATCTTATTCATTGGAACCATATCACTATTTTCATATTTTAATTTAAAATTTAATAACCCAAAAAAATAATTGTAATTAAAATTAAAAATATGGAATTCATGCATGTTGTGTTTGTGAATACTCTTCATATGATTATTAGTTACTTTTTTATTTTATGATTACGAAATAGTTTGAAGATGATTATATATTAAAAAATAAATTGGTATTCATTTAGGTGAGGGAAATTGGATATTTCATATATAATACATTATATTATATTATCCTCCTTCAAAGGAATAATGAAAATTGAATGGTTGGTTTTGGAGTGCATAAATCAATGATTTTAGCACTCTTTTATGGGATTTTATTCCTTAATTTTCAATTATTTATAGATTATCACATAATGGATTATGATTTATTCAAGATATTATAAAAAATTATACTCTATGATTTTGAATGGTCCTCTAAAGGGGTACTTAACTTACTATTGAGGTGTCAGATAAGAGTACTCTCTCTCTCTCCACTATATTTTAAAATTATTGAATTTTAGATTTGTAAACCCATTTTGAATATTGTAGAACAAGATATAAAATTTAAAATAAAATAATTTATGGGATTTAATTCAACCAATCAGACATTGAATTCTAATGTGAAATTTATATTCTATTAGGTAGTTGACATGGTCATGAAAACATTCATGGAAATGTTTAGTTACATTAAACTAGTGTCTGGTTATCCCATTATTTAGAGAGAATCACCTTTATTCTTTATGAATGGTATGACACCATCCATAAGGAAATATTTTTATGGTTTTTTTGATTTAATAAAAGAACCATACCATTTAGTTACCTTAATATATCCCTCATAAATGGATGGGATAATGGTTACTTCCACAAAGTCTTTTTAAAGATCATAGAGTAACAAGAAAGATGGAATGTTAGAAGTCTATCTCTTACTGGTATAATTTTTTATATTCATTACATTACATAATCCATGTTTCTGTAAATTATTTAAATTTTGAAGTAGTTAATGTAATTATTAATAATAAAGGAGAAAAATTTTATATCTTTATGAAGATAAGATCTATTCATGGGATAAGGTTTTTTGCTAGATAATAGAAAAATCCTTTAAAACCAAATGATCTCACACGAATAGATATTATAAATCAAGGGACCTTTAATGATTGTATTATTACCAATCATTTAAAAAAACACTTGGATAATCCTAATTCTACTAATATCTTAACGAGGATAAGGATTTGTGATCGGGTGTATATGTGTACAAATATCTACCAAAGAGTCACTATTTGGACTACATTATGGAACACATATAATTACCTTATGTAGTAAACTAAATGGGTTCCCTCTTATAAATATAATATAAATTTATGGAACTAAAAAATTATAAATTATCCTATATAATTTTCTGAAATGAAACCTAATTGGATGGAAAAACAATATAATTCATCATTAATGATTGTTTGTAACTAGATAACATAAGTTTATCCTAATTATTTTCCCAATGAATTTAGAACCACCCCTTCTGAGAGATGGATATATTCTTTTAGAAACCAAAAGGGATGGGAAATTTAACATCAAAATTATTATTCATATTTCATTATCATTATTTTTATTCAGCCATCAGTGTATTAATTAATTCAATATAATTTTTATACAACCAACCAAACTCACTCACCATTGGTAAATTTTTAATAACAGGCTTCTGATAGTTGAATTTCTTCAAGTAGATACTATATAGGTAAATATATTTACATTATTTGTTTATAAATCTTCTGATCCATACAACCACCTACTTCATAAATATAAATTTCAATCACCTATTTTTGGATATCATTCATAAAAACTCAATTTTGGTCTTTATAAAGGTTCTTACATTCACTCTTTTATAAATGGTGTCATAAAAAATTGTTTTAGTGAGAAAATTAGGAACCCTTTTTTATTTTTTATTGAATATACACTTTACAGTATCTGGATATAACATAATTGTTTCATATTTATGGAGATAATTTTTTTAAAAATTATGCTTGAGACAATATTAGTAGGAAAATATAAGATGGTAGTAAAATACAATCTAGGTTATGGACAATGACATCAGTATTGTACTGATCTCCATACTCCTTATTGTTTCATTTAATCGAGGATGATAGTACAACATTAGTATCTATAAAGGATTCATCTATTTCTTATATAGATTAAGGTAAATATTTTAGGGTATTTTTAGAGTACTCCTTGAACTTATTACTATGGGGAAATTTTTGGGAATTATATAATATTCCTCACTAATCATATTTATCATCATTTGGAAAACCACATTGTTTACGAAGCTACGATTTAATAAATAATACATTATTTTATGTACAATAAGAATTATTTATAGAAACATATTTGGATTCATAAATAAACTCTTATAGATCTCATTATCCTCATCATTATGTCCCTTAATGTACTACAGAAAATATTCTCCGACCAGAGGTACTTCCAAATAGAACATTACGACACAAAATTAATGGTTAGTCACATCTATTGAGAATTGACTATAGTGATTGATTATCTCAAGATAAAGGTGGTTCAATATTGTAATTATTTTTTTCTTTAAATATAATGGATGATCTTTTTTATTTACACATTTATGAAATTAGATATGAAATCAACATGCATATTTCTTAAACATATATATAACTTCACATTCTTATGATAATTTATCTTATGGTTTGGGTATCTCATACCAGCACCAATGGTCTTTAATTATTACTATTTCTTTTATTACATATATTACTATTACAATTGTTTTTATCATTTATTTACTATAACACCTCATTACATAAAAATATGATGTCATATTAGAGAGGATCAATATTATAAGACTGTGCTCCACCTTTGTTTCTCTAATTAATATTGTGACCAATAACATCACTAGATTTCCCCTATATGGTTAGTGACCACTCTAATGTGATGTAAATTTGGTTTCATAAATTCCATTAGATTCTTTTTTCATGGTGATCAGATCTTAACTTCCTTATTTTTCCTCACCCATGATTGTCTTAGTCAGAATGTACATAAAGTTGTATCTTCTAGTTTACTTATAATTTTTGAAAATAATTTTATTAGATAATAATAATAAATGTATATAGTGTATAATTATATTCACTAATGTATGGTACCATATGAAATATATTGAAGAAATAATATTTTAATGGATGATTTAGGTTTTCCATTACAAATTCCTAGTTAATGAGATCAAGTACTGAATCACCAACTAGAAAAGTCATCTTCTCTAACTTGAAGGATGAATAAATAATACTAACAATGTTCAATCCTATATTCCAATGAATTTACTATCAATTATTAGAGAACATAATGGTTTCATAAATAGTGTGATAAAATTTTTTTCATGTTCTATTTCGGACTCCTGACATAAGGAAACGTGTCATCGGGATAATTAATGTCAACTACAGAATCCCTTTTGAGAATGTTGGATCAGTATGAGAATCATATATGAATCCTTAAAATAATTCATTTGAAGAAAAGTTTAGATGTTATCAAGATAAATTATATCAGGGATAAGTTTTCTTTGAACAATTATGGAAATGATTTTGGTTCAATTTTTCACGTTCTGTCAACCTCACATACTTTATTGAAATGACTTCAATTATTGCATAATTATTTTACTGAAAACTCAAATTAGATTATATAATTATTTATAGTATTATTATATAATGATAATTGGAAAGAGATTCTAGTGTATTTCAAAATAACCAAACCATGTATATGAGGTCTATCTTGTTTATGAAACATCCCAACTTTATCAACACCATCATCACTATTAATCTGAAGAATATCATAAAAATGACAACCTAGTGGAAGAGTCGTACTAATAATTCTTCACCTACTCTAGATATACAATATATATAATATAAAAATATTTTTCAAACATATACATATCCATAATGGGAATAGAATATGGGAAAATTATTAATTCTATGTTTTAATGAATTCATTGTACAATTTTTTTTGTTTTTCATGCCCATCACTTTACCCACAGAAAAGATACTGAAATAATACATAGGGGAATTCAAATTTATTAAAAATTAATTTCATTCTATCACCATGAAACAATATTTTAAGAATACTAATTTAATACTACCATATTGGTTTAATTTATTTAGCATATCCTTGGTCATTTCATGGACATAGACCTGAACCTCGGTTCTTTAGAACACTTATTGGCTACATGAATTCATAGAGTGTATTTTTTTCTAGGGATGGTTTTGTATGTATATAGGATATTATTATGTAGATGAAGTTCATCTAGGTAGCTAAAACCCCTATCAGACATCATCATACTAATATTTGTTTCCAGTTCATTACAATCAAGTGGAACCAATTGATTAATTATAAGGAGCAACTTAATAATTGTTATTTTTATGATATATATACCTTGATATTTAATTTTTACAACATCATATTATAACTAGAGGTTATGGGATATAAGTGTAGTGGTTCCCCTAGTTTATGGTTGAAAACTTCATAAAAATGGGATAGATTCTATTTGAATAATGATTGGGGTTGGTATTATTCTTTATGGTTATGGATTGGTGGTTCTGGCCTTTATTGCCTACTATAGTGATGGATGTTCTGAAGGGGAAAATGTTGATGAAGTTTTCAGTGGAAACTATACATGTATGGATGTGAATAATAATTAGTATATTTTTTAGATTAGACTCATCTTTGATCATTATTTATACAAGAGTAATTTCACCATCCAACTAGTATATCATTTACCTCATCCACTTGTACATATTTTAGAAAATAAATCATCAAATATTATCGGTGTAAACCAAAAAATGACAATGGTATTGGTTTTGTTAGTGAAAAAAATTAACAGATTAATGTAAAATTTCTCAATGGAAAAGAAAATTTATAATAGTTCATACTTTGTTAGTTATTTTATTATGACCGATGGATGTTCTCCCATTATCATTATTTTTATAAATAATATAGTGGATTACACATAATATATTTCATATATACATATTTATATACTCATAAATACGTTATATGAATATATATATATATATATATATATATATATATATATTTTTAAATTGTATTTGGGCTAGTTCCTAATTCGTAAAATATTTTTCATCACGCATTAGAGACCTTGGTTGAAATCTGTGTGACGGTATATTTGCAATGTTATTATAGCAGTATAGTAGTAGGTTTCCTTTTAGTAATATAGTAAAAGAAGTATTCGCCTAAATTGGGATTCCAAACCATATGTATTATCATATATTCCAAGTCGATTTTTTTCACCAATGAATCTTTAGAAATATAATTCTTAAGATATTATGGGTACTCAAGAAACAAGGACTTCAGACCATGAAAAATGGACAACATGTCACACTACCATTTCAGAAGAATGGTTTGATGCCCTAGGAAGGGGGAGAAACACAAAAAAACAATGGAATATTCAGTTTAGTGTATAACACCCCATTATTAATGATTACATATTTCATTTATATTACAGCCTAATATGGGTTATAACTTGTAACATAGGCAACACCGATCCAAAATCAGATTGGGGACCAATATATGAGCATTAAAACTCAAACGTAAATTTTTTAAATAAAAATATATGTATGCTAACTAATATATATATATATATATATATCTGTGTGTGCGTGTTTTTTCTCGTGTGTGTGTATAAAAAAGTTTATTATCAATATTCCTTATATTAAAAAATTAAATTACTGTAGGTAATCAACTAATATGATTAATATGTTCTTTAAAATTTAACATTTCTATAAATTTACTTTTAATATGTTTTAGGACACTAAATACCATATGGATAAAATATATTAATTATGTGAATAATATTTTAAAGTAAATTTTATAATTAATTGTTAGGAAACAAGAATATGAATAGTTATTTTTTTCTAAAAATTTTATTTTCGTATAAAAACATCTTTCCATGATTTTTTTTGTTATTATTTAAACCATAAATTAAAAAATTTTAAAATATGAATTTTTAAAAATAATTATCATATTGAGATTCATCATGTCAATATTATCATAATTTATTTTGAGATAGGTAATTTTCAATTTATTAGTGAACAATACAGTTTATTTTAACAAAATGGTGACTTTCTCAGTTTATTATTATATAATAAGTCCATATAATTTTATAAAATATCTTAATTTTTCATGTTTATATTTCAAAAAATAATATTGGAATTTTATATATACCTTTAAAATTTAATAAATATATTGTTATGCACAAAAAATGTAATATTGTATTTCTAATAAAAAATATTATTCACCATTTATATTCATTAAATATTGTAAAGGTAAAACTATATTTTGGATTTATTTGATAGTTTAATACATTTTTTTTATTTTCAAATAACTATATTTAATTCATATAAAGTGATAATGTTGATTACAATGGAATGTAGATATATATGAAATATAGAAACAATCATTTTAAAAAAATGTTATTTATGAAATTTATGAGATTATTATAAAATATACGTTTCACACAATTAGAAATTTTATTTCATTATTTTTTTAAAATAAATATTTCATAATATTTAAACTCTATTAAAAAATCAATTTGAATTTTGGCCATTAAAAATATTTAAAAAAATAATTACATTAATAAATTAAATAAATCATTATAGTTGATTTACTAATAACAAATGACCAAAAACATATTAAAAACATTTCTATCAATTGGGGGATGATGTTTTCATTGACCAAAAAACAACTAAATTTCCATGTTTTCCATTTCTTACAATTTCATCCTTGATTAGTTACTTTACATTATTTAAAATTTAATGGGTTCTTCAAAAAGTCCACAAGTCTTTACTTATAAAATAATACCCTACCTCTACAACATTTTACACATTTAGCATATAATTTATTTCTAAACCATGTTCATATTATTCTTAATATATCGATATTCATATTTTTTAATCCACTACTCACTATTATTTAGATAAAGTCATCCATTATGAAGGATTTATCAATGAAGAAACCCAAACTCCAAAAAAAGTATTACTTTCTTATTAATCATTAATTTTTAGTATTCCAAATATAAATTATTTCTAAGAGCCATAAAATAATGAAATTTACATAAATAATTTACCATCATGTTCTTATATTTAATTGATAACCCTTATATATTCATTTCTATCCACTATAAAAAACAAAGGATCACCAATAGGGAATATGTCTGACATACCACCACCACGAGTAGACATATTCCATTTTTTGTAACCATATATCATGTTAATTTATAATTATATAATTTTGGAATAAATATATAATATAAAATATATTTATTATTTGTAAATTTGAAACAAATATTTACCATCAATCCTGCTAATTCATTGAAAATTAAAAATGTCTTCATGCATATGTAGGAACAATGTCCTTTATGAATAACATAACTTATTTTTATTGACCAGATAGATAGGATAGTCCTAAAAGAGTAATTAATGATCTAATATGATATTTATAACATGTTTTATGTTCTTAAATAATAAATTATATTATACATTTCTCCCACTCAATGGAACAAAAAATCATCGTCCATGTGTATATGTAGACTACTACCTCAATGAAATAGTGTATTCAATAGTTCACTAAAACCATTCATTGAAGGTTCTATGAAAGATTTTAAGTGAAATTATTTTTTATGCAATTATTATGATTTTAGTACCTAAAATAGGGAGTCTTATTAATAATATAATCAACAAACAACCTTCGTAAATTCGATCATCCAAAACGATCTTATAAAAAGGGAAAACTGATTTTTGATGTGTTATGTAATAAATTTGTATAGGTTATATTCTTTAAAACAAATTAACAATAATGATATATTATAAAATGTAAACACTAAATAATAACATTATGGTTTTTTATAATGTTTTTATAACTAAATAAATTCAATATTATCTATTAATTTGAGTATATTATCGATTGGTTTCATTTAACCACATAATTAAACAATGATATAAAATGATACCACTGATTAAAATGAGAACATAATTCATGATATTTTTTTATATAAAAAATAAATTCTTGATTTAATTTTGGTTCCGGAATGCTAACACTAATTTTAAACCCATGAAATAAGAAACCAATGTCAATTCATCACAAATCTGTAAAACCCCATAATTGCTGATTTCATATTTAGAGATCAGAATGAAAAACCAATGGAATGAATTTATACGTCTATAAACAAATATTAAACATAAATTATAGTACCATGTATGATCTATTAATGATGAAACTTGGTAGAAGAATGAATAGAAACATTGTTATTACGAAAAAATTTCAAAATAACCATGATAACACACACATAATATTGAATATAGAAAACAACTAACTCATATAAAAATAGTGACATATTATAAATTAAATTTATAATTTGTTATAGATATTAATATGTTGATGAAGTTGTTTATTTAGATTTTTTAATAAAATTATAGTTAATGGCTTTTGTGAAATTTTGGAAATAACGTAAGGTTATAATTTCTCAAATATTCACCCCATAAGATAGGTTTAATATTATATTACATGATTTAATTGGAATGGTGTATCTAAAAAAATTAATATTTAATATCATGAACCCATCGTTATTAATGGTATTTAATGTTTCCTATGAAATCATACCCTTCAAGGGTATTTGAGTCGAATTTATATAAGGTTGTAAGTGGTTATTTGTCCCAAATTTAATTTCATGAGACATCTTTGATAATATAAACTATTTTTCATTCATGCATTTTAATCACATTCCTATTGATTTTGAATATGAAATATATTCCATCTAATGAAATTTTAACATCCATTTCGCGATCTTCCTATTGTGTTCCTTTGATTCATAGAATAGAAACACCGTAAGGGATCCATCACCAATCTCATTTACAATTAAAAGTTACATTGTAATGATAATACATGTGGGGAATTTGTATACATTTATCTCTAAAAAATTATCATTTTATACCCCCATGGTCTGTTTTGGGGTTTTACCTGTCTTATACAATTTCATTTTTACCCTTAGCACATTAGATACCTATTGTAATGTAACTGACCAAACTTTTTCATTTTAATCAAGACCACCTTTCTAAATATCAAAATTCAATTTATTCTAGTATAAATTTTATTATATATGACAAAAAAATTAATTGTGGTCATTTTTGACCACATGACATTATTTTGAAATTATAATGAAATTTTTATAAATTTCATTCAGTAATTCTTATCAAGATGTGAAAATCATTTCATTTTAATTTTTTCCATGGGAAAACATCATTTCTTAAAAGTTCTAATTTTATATGAATCTTTATCTACAAGTTTTAAAAAATTATTAGTGAAATTATTTCTGTCATTTTTTAATAACATATTTTTTATAAAATTATGTCTAAATAACACAATTGTGTCTTATATATATTGTGATTTTTCTTAAACTCTTAAAAATTATTTTAAATATAATCCATTATCGTTTGACCTTTATTATTCTTGATCAAGTATATCATTAAACTACTAAAATAAATGTTTATTCACTTGATAGGTAATGTAATAGTTTTTTATATAAAAAAATGATCCACCGCTATCTATTTCAATCCAAAAAATCCTATATTAATGGAAATATTTTTATTGTAATTCTATTCCATTGTGAACATTATATAATTCCATCAATTGAATTAACTGGTTTCACATTGATGACCTATTTATATTGATTGTTGATATAATTAAGATAACTATATACCCTATACTCTATATAGTATTGGTTTTAGGGATTATGAAATATAATTATATTACTTTATTAATTATGGAAATAGTAAATATCTGATTTCTTTTTATTTCCATATTTTTATTTATTGATTTCTACTTAAATTTTGTAATGTATTTTATAGTGTATCCATTAATTCATTTGATAAATGCAATAGACTTAATTCTGTACTGATTAAGCATAATATATATTGCCTCCCAATGCATCAATAGTTCTCATGAGACAAACTGTATTGATTATTTTTTTATAGTCCAACGTAGAAAAAAATTAACTCATATATAAAGGGAATTGACGGCATGATCATGATGTCTATGATCATGATGTAAAATCTAAGGGAATACAATTAAATTTATGATATTTTTTATTTCATCTCTAAATAAATAATCATTTGTATCCATCTTATATTTTAATTTCCATTGTTCTCCAGGGATATTTTATTCTATTAGTTTAATTCTATTATAGAGTTATTTTTATATATATTATATCCTTATTATTCATGGCCATATTGTTCTCACTTATGATCTTTGATTACTATATCATAAGATTACCCTTAACCAGTTTTTAATCTCACCTTTCTTATGTTTTTATTACCCTAGGTTATGATTAAATATATTACATTGGATATATCAAAATGAATATCTTTTGAAGAATTTTTTTGGGACGTTTTATAGACTTATTATTCATTAATTTGTTTCATATATGGTGTAAGAATTACTAATTTTTGAATAATATATGGTCTTTTTTAGTTTAATGTTTTTAAAATTATATAAATATCTAAACTTATATGTTCCTTCAAAGGTCTATGAATTAATATTTTTTTAACAGACATATTATATATAGATAAAATGGGCCACTTTTGATCGTCTCAATGTTAGTATGTAAAGAAGTTATTTGTTCACACTGGATTTGATGAGTGAGTCTCTAAGGTTATATAGTTTATATTAAAGTAATGGTTTAGAAAAATTTACATGTTATGATTTCAGTTAATGTAACGTTAAGGGTTGATAAGTTAAATTTCATCATAAAATCAAATTTATAGACTAAAAATTACGTTATTTTTCATTTTAATGAATATTTTAAGGATTTGATAAGATATTATTTCCGAAAACCCAAGGGACAAATCTAAGGGTTTATTATAAGTATATGATAACAGCTTCATGTATTTTTAAATTAGATATTTTGTGGTTATCATATAAATTTCATCGATACCTAGATAATGGAAAGTGGATGCGGTTGTGAACTAGATAAAACTAGGTGTAATCACAACAAAAAATTTCCATTGAGTACGGAATCAATAATCACTATGTTACATGATGAGTGAGACAATCAATATTCCCCCAATAATACAATCTCTAGGGATATAATTATATCATTATTATTCAATTAAAATGATATTTGAAGGATTTATTATATTACAGAATTATGTTAAAAATATAAGAGAACACAACCCATGGAAATATAGTTTTATTGGAGAGTGATTTAGGTTGTTTTGAAAGGGAATTTAATAATATTTATGATTATGAAATTTTTAGGTTGAACTCAAATATCTAATGATAATTTTATTAAAATGATTTTCAATCATGTTAACAGCTTTTAGTTTTACAAATGGAGTGATCCCAAAAGCATTATGTTATAAATGGTTTCGAGGGACAATTTATAGATTTTACATGTAATAAACATAACTGGATAAGAGTAGGATTCATAAATATTACAATTAAAAAATAATGACCATCACAAATTATGATTAACAGTATGAATATATTAGATTCCAAAAATTCCCCAAATAATATAATGGTATAGTATCATAGAAATTTAGAATACAATAATTATGACGTAATGATAATGAAATTTCTTACATGTTAAAAATATGTGAAGAAACTCCTCAGGTCATTCTTTATGGAATTAAAATTTTCAATAAATGTAAAATTATGGTCCTCAAGATCACATGTTAAAGGGAAAGAGACGAGTTACAAAAAAATTGTCAATTACAAGGATATAGGGTACAATGCAAATCAATCCACAAATATATTGGGAAATGGAAAATTAGTCACTAAGAACTACGTAGACCATGGAAATAAGAAAACCCCTCTAAAAAATACTATTGAATATTATAATGGTTAAATACTCTATATTATTCAAAAACTTTTGAAATTTATTTTTCTTAAACTATTAGATATAGATTTACAAATAAAAATACATGGTGGTTTGATTATTATTAACTCGTTTTTAGGATTAATAGAATGTTACTTATTAAGGAAATAGTTTTCCCAATATTTTATGTGTTATTATGTAAGGATTATAAAACATTTCAAAAATCTTATTCCCACCATTGAATATTTAATTCTCAATGTATATTATAATCAAACACATGATCATTTATCTATTTAGACAGTGAAATTTATATAGAAATTAAATTTTTATATAATTCTTACTACCCAATAATTGGTTTCTTTATATATAAAATATTAAGTGTGATATTTCATTATAAATTAAACCCCAGGTCATGTATTTCTTATGGAAACACTCAACTATTTTCCATATATGAAAATAAATAAAATTTAAATTAATGACATTTATTTAATACGGTGAATTTGACCTCCAAAGATTTAAATTTATATAATTCATTTCTATTTGAACTTAATGTTGAAGATGGGCTGGGACGTAAGAAACATCATGCTAGAAAATGGATCATTGAACAATATATGTTCATTGTAATATATTTTTAGAAATGGATAGAGAAAATATATGTTATATAATTTTTAAATATATATATATATATATAATTCATTAATAATTCTAATGAATTAGAATATTAAACTAGTGTAGGTATATACCTAATAATACTGATTTATAATTTCAAATATATCCTATAAAATAGTAATTTTTTTTTAATTTTATAATAGGAGAATTAATTTATAGAAAAAAAATATTATTTATTTTAACACGCATATTGGAAACAACCTTGAGCTCAGAGAAACATATCAAGATGTGATAATAATTATTATGTTCCGATTCATTTATGATAACATGATCATGAGTGGATTCAAATCTTTTCTTCCCATTCCATTAGTTAAAGAGATGAACTTAGATAATAATTTCTATCTCTATTCATCCTACCCTCTAAATAGATGGAAATGTGGGTAATGATTCGGATTTTTGTTCAACTGTATGACGAATACCTCAACATTAATTGGGAATGATGTAATAATATGTTAATTAAAATACCTAATTATGGTATCAAAACCTAGATTCTAATATGAACCATCTATAGGGGAATTTTATTATAAACATATCAATTTGAGATGAAATATCAATATGATTGTAGATTGATAATCACTAAAGGAATTACAAAACCTACAAGATGAAATGGAAAACAAAAAATTACTGTGTGAAAGAGAAGGAATGTAATAAAGATGTGCTCAAATTATTGACACAAACAACTGAATGATGAAAAAAATTGAATCAATGATATGAAAAATGGATGTAGTGATGGGTTAACAACAACAACCAGATGGTACATTTATGGAGGGTGATAATTAAGATGATTATAATCATGGTAAATTGTTTTTGAGGAATAGAAAAAACAAATTCAAGAAATGTATATCACTATAAATAACAAGGACCATATATATCCAAGGACTCTCAGTAACAAGCCATGTCCGCATAATAGAGGATCCCACAAAAAATTCATACCTTTCACAAAAGCTAATATAAAAGAAACTATGGATTAATCAATTGATCATAGTACATCAATAAAGGTTATGAAATATGACTCAAGGTATTAGAGGGTGGTACTCTTACTATATGAATTCCAAGTAAGATAAATCACCGAGAAACATAGATATAGACCAAGAGGTGCACTTCTTGGATTCCCTGAAGTGTTCTCATATACAGATTTGAAATTAATATCTCTATGAATAATTAATGTAACATATGATCATACTTTTCTAAGAAATGAAAAGGAATAATATAAATTAAATATAAATCAATGTGAGAACAAGAATCCTGAGATGATAAAAAAGTAGAACCAACGTAATTTATTTCACGATGATAATTTCCCAAATGAATGGAAGAAGTTAAGATTGATGCTAAAAGGGTAATTTTATAGAACACTATAAAAATACTATATTATTATTACTTATGAAGAGGATCATCCATACTGGTTTCCATATAAATATATATTAAATATATAGTAAAATAAAGAGCCTAGATGAAATAGGATGGATTCCCCTCACATGAGAGTGTTCGAAAGTGGTAAAAAGGTACCTACCTAAGATACGATCTGATCTAGGTATCTTTTCTATTCCCATAATTTAAAAAGATATAAAATTTTGAAAATATATATTTAACATAGTTTTGTGTTTCAATATCATGTCAAAACCCACTTTGATGATTTTTGGACTTGAAGGAATCATGCCCACCAGATTTGGACTCATGTTCAAAATATTAATAGTGAAATACCACCAAGGGATCATCAATGAAATTTTATTAAACATTGAAAAATTTTAATTCCCTGTCAGCTTCTGACTACTAGATATAGAAGAATATTTTTCTACACTAATTTGGTGGGACAATTTTTATTCATATAGAATGTATTGATCAATATCCAATGTATGTAACTCTGTATAAGAGTTGTACTTGGACAAGTGTTTTTCAATATTCAAGAGGTTATGAATAACTCTGATTCAAAGGAGTAGAATGGGTTTTTAGAAAAAAAATTTATCAATGTTGAGGGAGTTTGTTAATCTAATGTACATGAGGTATCTTATTGTGTACAATAGGATTAATAATATAAACATATGAAGAAGAATAAATAGAAGATGAAATTTCAAACCGTAGGCATCATAAGCTATACAAACTCCACCATGTCTGATAAAGGACAATAGTTTTTGATGGTACACAAAATTAAATTTAGTAATTCATGATTAAGGAATCAATGGTGGATCAACCTGATGGAAGTGAAGAAATAACTTCATCTCGAAGAGTCATGTTGTATATAGTGAAATTACAGGGACTAACATACATGGACAAGACGTAATTGTGACCATTCATTATTATGACCACAAATTTTTAAATTTCATACTTATAATTATATAATATTTTATAATCCCCATAAAATAACATTGAGAACACAATACAATCTCTAAAAATTAAGTATGAATGAAATAATATTTATTTAAATGTTAAGAAACCTATATCAATAGAATAATGACTCGACCATTGGGATTCTAATGTAATCAATAGGAAAAGTAATATAGTAAATATAATAGTAACCTCATTATTGGTGGGGTTACATGAAGAAAGAGATAGATAAATATATGTCAAAGTGACTGGTATGTCAACAAGTGAAGGATAAGACAAATAAATCTAAGGAGATGATGCAACCATTGCCCATACCAACACGAAAATGGGATAACATCTCCATGGAATTTTTCAATGTACATCTAAAGATATCCATAGGAAATAATGCTATTTGGGTTGTTGTGGATCTTCATACAAATACTGCAAAATTCATTGTAGTATGAGAGGATTTCACACTAGATACACTGGAATAGATATACATTATAGAACTAGTAACGCTTCATGGAGTACCATTGTCGAATATGTCCAATCGAGATCCAAGATTCACCCTTATGTTCTTGAAGAGTCTCCAATACACTCTTTACACTGAGTTAAACATTATCACAACATATCATCCTCAAACTAATATCCAATAAAAGAAAACTATCTATACACACGAGGATATATAGAGAGCTTGATCAATAGACTTCCATGGCGGACCATAAGAAAATCATCCTTGGTGGAGTTCTATGATAATAACAGTTTACACTCAAGAATCAAAATAGCTCCATATGAATACCTTTATGGGAAGATATGTAGAACTCTAATATGTTGGGGTGATGTTGGGGAACAAAACCATCTAGGTCCATAAATGGTCAAAAAATAGTTGAGAAGGTTAAGACTATCTAGCCGCACATCAAAGCTTCTTAGAGCCAACAAAAGAGTTATGTTTATAATCATCAATGAGACCTAGAGATTAGTGATTGAGAAATTATATTCCTCCACATATATCAAAGGAAGAGAGTTATGAGATTTGGTATAAAATGAATGCTTAGTCCATGGTACATTGGACAATTTGATATCCTTGATCGAGTCAGAGTAGTGGCCTATTGACTAACACTCCCACCAAACATGTCTCAAAATTATCAAGTATTCCATGTATCAATCTTAAGAATGTACAAACTAAAACTATAAAATTTACTCAATATAGAGTGGTATCATTTGATAATTACATCTCTTATGAAGTGAAGTCGATGAAGATCATAGATCATAGAGAAAAGGTTTTTGAAATAAGACAATTCCCCTCGTTATATAGTTGTGAGGAAACCACAAGTTTGAAGAAGCAACATTGGAACAAGAGTAAGTGATGAAGCAGATTCACCCTCAACTGTTTTATTGTTGGAAAAAGAAATTTTGAGGGAGAAATTTTGTGGGGGGAGATTTTTACTACCCAAACTATTATGATAAAAATTCCCTTTCTATTAATTAAATGTATTATTGATTTATGAAAACACGTGAACTCATTTTGGTTAATTATATCAAATTAGATTTAAATTACCATTATGTATACATACCACTGATAATAAATTAGTGAATATTTATAAAATTACTTGTATAAATATTGGTTTTTAACAAATCCTTTTGAGACATGAAAAGGAAGGGATGAGATCAACCAGTAGGATCGTACCCTATGAAGCCCATTTATCAGAGCTTCCATGGGAGATGGCATTTTTGGGATTTCCTCACGACCAATACCAATATAAGACCCAACAACATAAGAATGAGAAAAACCATTTACATGAGAAGTTCAAGATCACCGAGATCACGACCCAAAACCATGTTTACTATGTGACCCCTATGAAAGACCCACCACCACACTCCAAACTCTAAGGGCGTATGCTAGTGTAATAATGGGATATGTAACAAGACCATAACATTTTGATTATGTTCATTGTTTTTGTATAGAATAATATATATACTTTCATTCTCCTATTTTTTCATTGTAAATTATTTTAACGAACAAATAGTATTTTTTGGTTAGTGGTCAAATTTATTTAAGAAATCTATTATGAAAAATTAATGGATTTTCTAATTTAATAATATTATAAAAAATATTATTATTAAATTATTTTAATTAAATATAAATGATTGTATAATTTTTATGAAGTCAATTGTAATTATTATGAATGTTTGGAATATACTTTTATCAAAAGCCCCTCAATTTTCTATACATCTCAGTTTTTATTTTAAAAGGTAAAATTCACATATTTAGAAAATTATTTAGATAAAATGAATATAATTTTTAGCATCATAACATCTATGTTATCCAATTGTGAGTTTTTAACAATTTTTTGAGATAGTCAAATTTTAGTGTAAAAACTAAATAATGTATAAATATATAATGTGTTTTATGGAATCAGAAATTACCCAATAGTGACGAAAAAATACTATGAAGGGTTTATTTAAGAAATTATAACATTTCAATTAAAATAATATAATTTTAGGATTATTTGATTTATTTTTTAATCCATAGTGAATATTCCAAGGCATATAAAATATTTTCTGCTTTTAAAATAATTTCCTTGAAAGTGTGACTCACCCCCACATTAGAAAAAGAAATATTTTAATATCTTCAGCCATTATCCCTTTATAATATTTTATTCTACTACCCTTTTCAAGAAAGAATTTTCTAAAACCATGGGATGGTTTGTGGTTTTCAATATTATATTGTGTAGGGTCTAAAACCAATATAATAAAGAATTCACCCACATTTCCTAAATAAACCCACAAAATCACCCATTCCTCTTCACTCAGGAAATTTGAAGATCTACCAAACTCTTCCCCTATTCCTTAGATTCCATACAAGGTTCCCATATGTTCCTAATATTTTACTCCCAATACTTGGGGGTCACACATCCATGTAAGGAGTCCTCACCTTTCTCTTTTCCTTTTAATTCATGAACCATGTCTGAAATTAGTGATTTTAATTTAAATTGGTTATATTTTCCTATTTTAATAAACAATTCGTACTATACATTTTATTTTATTTCAATGAGGGATCATTTTACTCCCACATTTGGACCCAAACCTTATCTGGTACTATGTTGAAATTCCGTTAGGGATCTCCCTGTCTCATTTTTCTATAAGCACCTCTTCGATGTAATTATTTTTAATTTATATTTTCTTTATTTGGGTTATGTTCATCCTGACCTTATTACCTTCCATTTGATGTATACATTATGTGATCTTCCTTTCACTCCCATTAATCACCCCTATGGTCCTTTTAACCAACCTGTTACTATGTCGAAATTTCCTAAGGGATCTCACTCTTCTCACTTCTATTCAAGAATTTATTTTACATTATGTATCTAAATTCCATTTAACATGTTGGGATATTATGTAATATGATAATATTTCTACCCATACCATATATAAATTATGAGATACCAATTTCTTTCTCACCAACCCAATTTATGAATTTCTTTATGATGTTGTTATGCTGTGGAAAATTTGCACTGTGATTTTCCATGCCAAAATCATCATGTAGTGACGAAAATACACATTCCATTATCAATGGTATTCACCTTTATTCGATATTCATATAAAATGGATAATTAAATGTACAAATTCAATATTACATGTTTGTGGATTAAATTATCATGTGGAATTAATCAATGTTATATGATCAATGTGAAACATGTAACCATGAGATTGAAATGATTAGTATTGGTGTGTTGTGATTGCCCTCTAATGCACTGGGAAATGTTCAGTATCATGATACATCATGTTGGGGCATGGGTTTACCCAATTCCTTTATAGGAATTATTATCTCCGTCTTGGGATATGGGTTTACTTAATTCATTTATCTTAATTATGTAGTGTTTTATGTTGTTTTCCGCTTCCATGTTATGAATATAATGATATATTGTGCCTTTATGTTCATGTTTCCCTTATGCCCTTTTGATATGACTATTTCTTAAAATGTATTTTATTAATAATGTTATTCCTTTTTTACTCCATTACTGGTATTTTTAGATCACTATTTTCTTATGTATGTCCTCATGTTATTCCATGCAATGCAAAGAACGAAAGAATTTTGTGGTCATGTAAAAGAATATTTTAATAAAGGTGTGTATTTCATGTTTTATGTTGTTAGGTCATGTTCCTAATACCAATAGAAAGTATACACATCAATATACTAAGATTTATTAAGTGAAATTCCATGTAATAAATCATGTTTAAATGTATATTAAAGACCATGGATATTATAACACTAGAACACAAATTTTTATTCAAAAATCCCTTTTCCCCATTCTCTATTTTTTGTACCCAATCATTTGGAAAACTATAGAAAATGGAACTACCTTGAATATGATCTTTTTTTACCACCTCTAGATCATCCAATCGTTTTTCATGGAGATTTTTCATCATATATTTTCAAAACAATCTATGGATATTGACAGCAGATCTTGGAAACCCTCTTTATCAACAAACACAATAAAAAAAACAATTAATGTTTCATTGAGGGTTTTTTTCACAAAAATCTCCTCCATTGGTGTTGTTAAAAATACTTTCATAAATTGATACCTCTTCATGGCTTCATCAATCTTCTTCCACCATTTTCATTATGTGATTCATATAGTGATCGAATATTTACTCAAAACATAATATAATTCCAAATCATCCATGGTCATCCTGAGAAACAAGTGTGAAATTAAAATTTTATCGATGAACCAATTAATTCTTGAATCCATTCAACTACATTCATCACAAACTCCAACTTTCATAATATATATCATTTTATTTATCACTTAAAGCATCATTATATTTATAACTCCCCCTATCTCCCTTACCCCCGCATCTCACTTCTCCACCTGTTAGATTCTCCTCATTTCTTGACTAAGACATTTTCTCCCTTTTAGTAGCAACAATTTCTCACCAATTTTTAATGAAACTGAAGGACATTTTTTTAAGTCAATAGTAGGTTAAAGAAAACTTATTAGAACATTAGGTAGAAACAAACCTTACCACTTGGAGTGGGGGTCCCACATACAAACTTTTTGATGTGTGGGGAGTCATCTAAACTTATAGATCTATTCGGTGCCTGTAAAATACTTTTTTGGGTATGGACTATGTCAGAATGTCTACAACTTGTTGTTCTGTAGAAACATACACCAACTTCACAAGCCATTGGTCCACCTTCTCCTCGATAAGATGATATTTCATATCAATTTTGTTACTCTTTGAATGATGGACTACATTTTTGTTATGATTTATAGAACATGAATTATCACAATGGATTTAGATTGGTGAAATCACATAAACTACCATTTCATCAAGATGCTGATTCATAAACAATAATTGTTTGGATGCTTGAATGACCATAATATACTAAACTATTGTAGTGATTAATGAACATCAATAATATTTCTTTCTCATCCATGAAATGCACAATACACCACGATAATATTCCCCAACTAACATTGGATATTTTTTGTCTACCGATCTTTCCTAATCTGCATCTATATATCCCAATAAATATGGCTAATATTTTAAATCATAAATCAATCCATATTCCATAGTCCCCATGATATACCGTAGTATTATTTACACTACATGAATTTGAATTTCTATGGGATTTAATTGATGTCTCACAACATGGAACATGAAAAAAACAATATTTGGTCAAGTCACTAATAATTACAACATCCTTCCAATGACCCGTATATATTCTGTGACATTTACCATTTTGGATAGTCATCTTTTGATAGTTTCATCCATGTAGAAACCATATTCTTGGTGCCCCAAGAATTATCCATTCCAATTATTCTCAAAACCACCTTGGAATAATAATATTTAGAAATGAGTGTGCCATTTCATCCTTATGTCAATAAAACCACCATCATTTGATTACTATCATTATTGTCATAGATATTGTAATCAACTACACAACACTGAAATCAATGATTAATCCAAAAACTGATCGATCTCTGAATAACATTCTCTTAGTGCTTTCTTGGAACCATATAAACCATTATTCAGCAAAAAACACTAGTATCATCTTCATGAATGAGAAAACAACATGGTTCTCAATATAAACATCTTCTTCAAAAAACCCATTTAGAAATGCTGACATAACATCCATCTAGAAAATATAGAAATATCCTTGAATTAATATGTCCAAGAATAATTTAATTTTATCTAGTATTAAAATAGGTGCATATATTTCATCAACATCGATACACTCTATTTGGGAGTACACTTTGCACACTGGTAATTCTTTATTCATAAAAACCCCATCTTGATTATTTTTTTGTGAAATAAAAATTATTTTCTATTGAAAATTTTATCTATTATCCTTAGAACAATCTCCCATGTCTCATTCTTCTCAATCTCATCAAGCTCTTTATTCATATACTAAACATAGTTCTCATCCCTAGATATTAATTTCAGCTCCACTATTTTGTTTTCATGCAGATATAGACTAGAATACTACATCATAATCAATGTTATATTTATATGAATCATCTTTTAACACTTTTACACATCCAATGATTATTTTCACCTCGTTGATACCATTAGGAAACTGACCACTATTATGTTAATGACTATGTTCATTATCTACTACAGTGACATCATTTCATTCAACTACTTTTGCAATATCATGTTGAAAAATGATTGGAAATATCATGTAGCTTATTTGTATCTTGAAAAAAGTCAGATAAAACTATATTTTTAGAGAAAAATAGATAATCATGAAATACACGAGTTCTGATGTCCCTCCCCCAATGCGTCTTCTTGATGTTAGATGGATTAAAATTTCATTCATTATATCCCATGGATATCTTGAATCTGATTAAGAGATAGTTTTGTCCCCTTATGATGTGAAAATATTTATATTATTAGGCCCATAGTTTATACCCACAAATATTATTCATCTGCAGTATCATTTTTTCTCATGTGGTACCTTGTAATGGGCCCTAAAAAACCACTATTCATATTATATTGGAACTCGGTGTAGGAAACAGGAGATAATGTTAATAACACAAATGGTTTGTATTGCACTAAATTACTTACATTTATTTTAGGGTCCCATAACCCTTTAATTAATTTTAATTAATTCATTCAGATTAATTCTCCTGCTCTTATGACTAATTTGATTTAGTTGAAATTCTTGAGCACATCACATCACTAATTCACATCTTTTGATGACACTTCCACTAGGATCGTATCTCCCCTTAATCCTGAAGCACATGAACATATGTCAATAGATTTTATACACATGGAGATTGGGGTACCACTAAAATCCTCATGATGTGTATTATATTCAATCTCGATTGATCAACCCTTTGATAATTTATTAAAATGGTATGTATTATTTTTTTCTTGTTCCAACTACTTAGCCTAAAACAACTATTATGGCCATATGACTAATCATTTTTTTAACACAAGGCGAGTCTTATTATAATATTGAGGTTCAATAGGCTTGGTCGTTTCACTATTTGAGGTATAAACCTGCTAGTAAACATTTCCTTCACTTATTTTCCACTAATATTCCATTTTTAATGATTCTTTATCTGAGCTGGAATGTCTACATTGGTCATATTCTCTTACATATTCTTCATTTAGAGGGATCATTCCACTTTTTTCACATCTCACCTTGTGATGAATGTGAAATTTTAGAGAAAATATTAATTCATTTTACTTTTATCAGCTATTCATGTCCCTCAAATGATTCTTACTAGTTGTGGGTTCTTCACTGAATATACATTCTTCTTACTCACAAGTAGATTAGCTCCTCTCTATTTATTCTAGGATCATTCAAAATATTTCCCATAGATTTTTTAGTATATAAGATATTGATATTTATATACCTTTAATTGAGTTCCTTGTGATTCGCATGAGGTTGTAATCTGATTTCATCAACTTATCATTTTTTTCATCCAATATCAGCCTTTTTGTTAGACACTTCTAGAGTTAGGGATCTTCGGTCAAGTTCCTTTTCCTCCCTTTCTTTCTTACTACTACAATATCTTCTGAATGCCTATGATTATAACATATAAAATAGTTCCCAAAAATATGTACCCCTTTTCAACATTTCTTTGTTGATATTTTTATGCATTTAGAGTTCTTCATCTGACATTGATTCCCTAATATTCTTGACACATACTGAGGGTGTTTCCTAGTATTACAAAATAGTTTTATTTCAAGGATACATTATTCTAAGAGACATAAATCATATTTATCAAAAATGTTTTTATTATTCTCACATTAAAAAATATTTCTTTTTTCACATAACGAAATATATTCCAAGTATTTTGAACATATACATGATCTATGATGGAAAATCCCATAGAAATAGAACATTTTATCATTACATCATATAAATTACTTTTTAGGTCTATCTCTAGAACCTAAAATATTTTTCTTATCTCTCAAAATTTTCACATCTCTCCACCTATCATGGATGGGTGGGGTTTATCATATCCAATACCAGATTTTACTAATCTATTTTGCCTTTAAGAAGAGAAAACATGTTCTGGTTTCTATTCAGACATAGAATATTTTATTTTCATTTCATCATCACCTACCGATGGATAATTAAATAGTAAGTATAAGGTGTTGTTTATTTTGAGCTTTCTTTTGGAATTTTATTTCTCCATATCTTTCTTCACCATTTAGAGATCTTCTACCAATATTTGAAACTTCATATCCCTTTATTCATGGTGAGTATTAAGTTCTCTATTTATATTCTTACCTCTACTCATGTTATCATCCAATTGAAATGTGATATTATCCACCATGTCATTTTTATACTTTATTTTAAATTTTTCTTGGGAAACAGAATCAAAATTGCATACATTATCTTATTGTAGCCTTTGATTATTCTGAACTAGCTTTGACATTTGTGTGTCAATATCATCATTTATAGATTTCAGATTCTGAATTTCATCCATCTTCTGATTCTCTTCATTTTAATAAGCATTTTTTTCAATCTTACTAGAGATATTTTTTAGTTTTTTATATTGAGAATACTTCTTCTTATTCAGATAAGTGTCCACATAAACAAACCTTTTTTTAAACCTCTGATAATGTTAAGCTAAATTTCTTTTTATTGTATCTAGATATCTTTAGATTCAATCTATTCATCTAATTTTTTATCCAATTCTTTTTTTTCATGGAGAGATTTCACTTTTGTACATATTGTTTTTTCATCACCCTAATTAGTTTCAACATCACATTTAATATCATGTTCTTTACTTATTCCTGTAAAATTAGTGAGAGAAACTATCTTTTCACAATCTAATTCATCGAAATTGTTTTCATTAAACTATTGGATTTCTTAAACTGAATCACTATTTTTATGTTAACACTTTCACACATTGGAATACCACCTGCAATCTACTTCTTTTTTAAAGTTATTCCCTTTTCCATAGAAAAAAAAAGATAAGAGTATACATAATATTTATCTTAAAAAATCAACTAAAAAAAGTTTTAGAAAATAAATATGGTTAAATAAACCTTCCATTCATACCAATTTTTATCTCTAAATGGAGCCTACGTGCCTTGAGGGGGGGGGGGGGGGGGGTTAACAGGGGTTTGAATATTCATTTTGAACTTTTTCATTCCTCACTGGATCATGGCCTCTATATTACAAGGGAATGTTTCTAGGATCATTAATTTTAGTTTTGATCACTCCCATTCCAATTTTATCAGATGATAATTTCGTAAATATAATGTGATAATGAATGAACAAGGAAAATATGATTTTTTACTTGGAACACCCTCATTGGGATACATCCATGTAATATACAATGAATATGTGTCTATTGTACCAAATTCACTATTTATCACTTCCAATAATAATGTTCATTATAGATCACTTATATTCCCAAGATCACTACCTTTAAAATATTTATGTTTTCATCACTTCATTCCCAAGGATCAATCCCTTAGTCCCTTTTTATAGCACACTGTTAGTAGAAGGGACCAATATCTTCCTCATCCATTGCTAACTATAATTAGAGGGGATAAACACAAAGTTTAAATACTTGTATGTCCCTTCATTAGCATAAATTATGAATCCAAAAATATAGATTGATGTTTTTTATGTCCTACTTTCAAAAAATGATGAATTCATCTTTACCACAGATGTACTAGGTAAATTTCATCTTCCACGCAACCTTAGGGTGACTAGCATGCTACTTTAAGAACAAAGCTCAAGTGTTACCTTTGTCATGGAAAAACCAACATGTGAGATACACCAAAAATGAATAATACAACCTTTTTACACTCACAAAATGTGTGATGTAGACCCTTTTAATTCAAAATCACTATTGGCATGTAACTACCTTCAAACATGTAAGTTCTGAATAACTCACATCTTGTGTGCCCTCACCACATGTGCAACCATATCCTTAATTTTATCTACATTTTGTGATACTATAGAATGAGATAGGTAGCTATATATTTATAGTTATTTTGATGACCATATCTGTACAACACAAAAAATTCACTCTGTCATGCTAGTCTATTCACCAAAGCCTATGACTCATAACTCACCTTGTGTTCTACTCCAAAACATGTGTTACCTTCCTTCTCATTCCATGTAATGATGTTATGATTTTGAAACATTAATGGTACACAAATTTCTAATTCTCCTTGACACTGGCACATAAATCCATTTTCCAAAATATCTTTTCCCCATTCTAAAATTTTTGAACCCAAAAAGTTGGCAAACACTTGAAAAAAACAACAACATATATATGTTATTTTTATACTACCTCCAAATCGTCCATTCATTTTCATTAGTATTTTTCGACATTACTTTTAAAAAATATCTTTGGGTCTAGAAAACTGGACATGGAACCCTTTTTGTCATAAAACACAACTATCCAAAAAAACCATCAATGTTACCTAGAGGGATTTTTTCCCAACATGTGTTTCAAATATTAATCTAATTTTAATTGTATTTTTCATGTTAACATGATATAAAAGTGTTATTTGGAATAATTTTGATAATTAAATGGGTTTTGATAAAATTAATTGGAAAAGTGATAAATTGTTAAATGGGGAATGTAAATCTAATAACATAATGTAGAAGTATGGATAAATGTTGTGGCTACGAATAAATATGAAAATGAACGATCTATGGAATTTTGTTAAAAAAACAGAGAGTAAAGATCCATGGAAATTTAATAATATTAATATGAGAACCCTTTTAATTGTTATTTAATAAAAGGACCCTGGTAAAAAAACATTGGAAATCATGATTGATGTTATGGTTTCGCTATTTTTCTTAGCTTACTCATCTTTGGGTTAGGATATGATGATGCTCTAGGGCATACCATTATATTTTATGGGTTGGATGTTGGAATAATACCCCAAGAACCTATTGTATGGACATGATGTGGATACCTAGACAAATCATCCAAGGAACTATGATTTAATTAAATTAGTCAATTAACACCCATGTCTTATGATGTGCTAAACCCCTTACAGTGTAGAGTTCATATATTCGACGTGGGTTAAAAATGGTTTTGTGTGTTGGTGTTATAGTGGGAATGGAGATCACATTTTGATAATTGATAATTGGGTAACCAAAAACCGATGTCCATTCAATATATTATTTATTCTGGTATATATTTATGAATACACTATTATTGAACATGATTTAGTTGTAGAAATTGTTTTTGGTGTCCTGTTGTGTTTTACTCACCCTACCTTGGATACTGTTGGGTACCTGAGAAGAACTCATGTATGTAGGTTCTAATAATTTAAATGTCCATGGGTTATATGGTTGACTTGGGATGGATCATGGATGAGGGGACCATTCATGTTATCGGGAAACTCTATTGGGATCATCTTTGGATCAATTACATTGGTTTCCTTTTAGAACTTTATATTATAATGACATGACATTAGTATCATATTAGATTGTTGTGTTTACCTAGTTTATAGAGTTGGTTATGTTATGCTTGTTTATTTATTATTGTGGAATTTTAATGTTTTTTATGATTTCTTATATTAGTTCACTATGGTAAAGAGTGTATAGATTTTACACATTCTACATTAGTCCCATGCTACTAGTCACCAGCCTCTAACATAAAAGGAGTTTTACTTGATGTCTTATGGCGAACCGGCCAAGGGCACCAGTTTATTGGAACACAGGTCATGAATTTTCAACATATATAAATATTATATTATTAGAATACACATAATAACCCTTATAAGTTTATCATTAAATGAAAATAATATGTCTAAAATGATAAATTGTATTGGAAAATTGAATGTTAAATATAAAAATAAATTATATTGAAAATTTCAAAGTTAAATTTTTTATTATTCTTATTCTTATTATTCCATTCATAATTTATAATATTAATAAATAATTATATTTAGAGGTAATTAATGGAATTATATATATAAATTTACTAAAATATTTGTATATATCTCTCTCTGTGTGTGTAAATTATATTTTTAAAAGAAGTTAATTCTGAATAAAAAATAATCAATAAAATTATTTGATATAATTTTTAATTAAATTAAAATTATTATTTTTATAAATAAAATTATTCAAAATATATTTAATTTAATTATAACAATTTTTTAATATTAATAAATTTAATATACATTTTTATTAAGTATAAAATACATAGTTAATTTTATAATAAATGGTAGTTTTGAAGGATAACTTATTATGTTAAAAATGATTTATAATTACAAATATTATTATTATGTACAATACTAATATTTTTTTACATTTGTAGGATTCTTAATTATTAATATTTACATAAAAATAAAAACTAAAATAATATTAAATAATTTTTATTTATTTTGTAAATTATGTTTTTAATATTTATTGAACATTGTAACATCCTAATTTTTTTATAAAATTTATATTTTACAATATAGTGATTTTTTTCAGTGGATGGAATTACATGCAACACGACGTCTAATCAAACCACAATATAGTATTAATATTATCATTTGAACATGACTATTTTAGCCCAGCCATTAAACTTGACAGTTTGAATTAGAATACCCATTATTTGAAATTTATAAATAATTGTTTCAGATAAATAAAATATATTGATATATATGTACATAATGTTTTATAATGTCTTCATATACATTAAAAAAACATTCTTCTAAAAAAAATTCATTTTTTAACCAAAAAATAATGTTAATTTTTTTATTTTATAAATATTATTTAAAAAAAAGAATTTAATTTTTGGAATCAACATGTAAAAGTTCAAATAATTATAATTTTTTATAATTTTCATAAATTATGAATATTTTGAAGAGTAGTGAAAAATACTGATTTTTCATAAAATCATCCTTTTCAATTTAAATATTTAAAAAGTTACATATAGTTTTAAAATTCAAAAAAAGATAAATTTCCACAATTATATTTTGATTAATCCAAATCCATTCATTGAATCAATTTTTTATTGAATTTCTATGTTAATCCTTAATATTCATTTGAGTGAAATATTATTAGAAGACAATTTTTTCATACATAAACATGTTTTATTTTATATTAAATTCATATAATTCTACTAATTGAATTTTTAAAAATATATTCCATATTTTTAGTCATCATAATTAATATCGTATAATAATTTAAACTTATCTTCTTCATGTTGAATATTAAAAAAATCAAAAATTAGTTATCATAGTTACAGTTTAAATAGGTTTTATAGGGGTGAAAATAAAAATTTAATGGTTAAAATGTCATAAAAATAATTAATATTGAAATATTATGGCCCTATTTAGACCTAATATCATATAATGTTCAAATACGATCCATGTTTATGGATTTTTGGAATTATTATAACATTGTTATACCTTTTCATATTAAAAAATTTTAGGTGCATCCACTCCACCACTTATAAAAGGTCACACACTATAAACCATATTCAAACTAAAAAAGTATTTTGGTTCAAAAAATCCAAACCGAAATATCTTCTTATATACCCCTCACTTCCTAGAGGCATTATATTAAATATTAAAAAATCTCAAGAAGTATATTTTTCTAAAAACAAAAATATATTGTCTGAAGGAGAGGTATCGTTCTTAACCGGGCATTTTTGTTTGATTACTTTTTCCACCACCATGTATTATTCTTAAACTAAGTTGAATTAATAAATTAATTATATCCCAAAAAAAATATTTTAATATTTTAATGAATAAATTATATCAATATCATCTACCATAATGTGGGAAATTAAGTCATCGATCTTGTGTAAGATATTTTACCACCTCATGAACTAATGCAATTCATTTTCTATCACTGCCTCCAATGGGAGTATATAATAATTGATTTAATTTATATGTATATATATATATATATAATATTTTCAAAAATTATTACACTTATATAGTTTTAATATCGCATCCCCATTCTTACATTCCATTCATTTTGATAATGTTAACATCGCTCGTGTGTACTTTTGGACTACTGCCATCATGATGTGAAGTGAAAGTTTTTTCATTATATTTTAAAAAGGATGGTAACAAGGATGTATTTATTTAATGAATATGATATTTATGATATATATTTTTTATTCTTCAAAGGTTATATAATATTTACCGAAATTTATTTTCATCCACCTAAAAAATTGTATCTTTGTTAATGTTTATGTAAGACCTATCATATCCATGGGTGGTGTAATTTATTTTTTCATGTCTTTTAAGGAATAACAATACATTTGAGTGTAATGAAAATATATTATATTATATAATGATAAAATTATTTAAATTTTGGAACACAAATAAATTAACAAGGACCAAATGTGCAAAACATGTACAAACATGATAAACAAAGTAGTTATTACACTGAACAACGATTTCAATAAAGAATTATTGATGAATGGGTAGTAAAATTTATTATGTAAATTCTATATGGTGTGATATATATATATATATATCTGTGTGTGTGTGTGTGTATGTTTATTAAAAAAGTATATTATAAATATATTTTTATTGTCTTATTGGATTGAACATGTAAGATGAAATTTTACACTTGACGTAAGAGATTATCGCCTCACATTTATATTTGTGAGACCCATACCATGTTAACCACTTTTCTCCATTATAGGTTTAATATACTACCCATTAATGTATTTTAAGATGATTATTTTTAAAATTATGGGTTTTAAATAACTATTTACCTATTTTTGTTTCACAAGGAATATTATTCAGTAGTTTCCAAAGTGGTAAATGTTTTATATCACAATCTCGTTGATTATTAGGATTTTCGATGATTAAGACACTAATGATGATACAATATGTTCCAATAGTCTAATAAATAATGATTTTTCTTGTCATATGGTTTTTTATTTTGAATAAATATTTCATTTTCACTTTTCTCGCTTTAGTAAATCAACACATTGAATTAATATTTTTAGGAAAAATGACTTTACCTTTCTCTCTAATCGAAAATAATTTTTCATCAATCTCCTAATTTTATAAAAATATTTTAGTGTTTTTTTTTGAATTCTATAATGAATATTTATATAAATTTTCACCATTGTTTTAAATATTTAATAATTTTTTAAATTGAAACATTTTTTCCTTTTCCTGAATGAAGTACTAATGAATTCTTTCAGAAAATGAGTAATGATTATTTTTAACATATATATCATTAACATTATTTCCTACCAACATGATTTCTCATTGATATAAAGAGTCCATTAAGGGTTTCCAATGATCATTTAAAATAATATTGTTTCATTAATATTTTTGAAATATATATATTTCATTGTAAAATGATTATCTTCAGCATGAATTATTTGAAGTTTTTCTATGGAAACCATATTAATCAAATATATCAACCATTGATGTTTCATATTCTTTAGTGGTTATATGATCTAGTCATTCAGTCATTATTATTTCTATGAATTGTTTATAATTATGATGATTTTCTTTTTATGGGTCACATTTATCCTCCATAGTTCATGCTAATATAGATTGAAGAATGTCTTTTGAAACTGTGTTTCATTGCAGGAGTTATGATATGATGATATGATGAATGTATAATGATATTATAAAAACATATATATGTTTTTCATTATTTTATGGGTGGTATTATAATTATATATCCCTCAAAAAAAATTTAAATATAGATAAATCATGAGTAAATATGTTATGTATGAACCGATTTTATGTTCACAATTTCTTCATTGGACATGGGGTTCATGTTTGTATAATTAAGTGTGGGACTTGTTTTTATGTCCATTAATTTGTGTATGGACCTATATTTTTAAAATATAATATTATGTACGGACTTGGTTTTATATCCATATGTTTATCAGAGTACCAGATTTCTTTTTCTTTACCTAATTACTGAACTTGTTTCTATTTATACATGTTTACAATGATATAATATTAAGATCTTATTTTAATATTATTTCTATGTTATGCACTAATGGATTATGTTTATTGATTTCCTTTACAATTAATGAGTAATGAACTAACATGATTTATTCCAAACTCAATATTATAATCTCTTTTTTGAACTGTTTATTTTTCATGTGTTAATCTCACATTCTAATACCATGTGTTCATGTTATGTTTATGTTATTAATGATATCTCCCTTACATACCCTTACTAAGAATCTAAGTTCACGCCTTCTAACATTTCCTTTCACTTGGTCATGAAGAAAGGTTTTATTTAGTGTATGTATTAAAAGGATAAATTTATGGAATATGATTAAGATATTTCATTAAAATGATAATAATGTGTTTTTAGTATCCATACACACTAAACTAATAAGCCCCCAATGCATGTATTTGTTTTATATTTATTAAATATTAATATAAAAATGTGTAATATTTATATATTAAAATCATGGGTCACTTTTGTAGGTATTACTATTGTTTTTTATCAATTTTATGATATTAGTGTTAGAAAACATCAGTGAGAACCCTAAGGGTATGTCGAAGTATTGGAAAATTCCATGTAAATTTTGTGATGGGTAGAGTGAGTTGTTTCATAGATATTGCATAACTAAATAGATAATGAAAGTGGATGTGGCTCAAAAAAAGTTTTATCTAAGGGTAAAATATATAAAAATTGTGCATTGTTATTTTGCATGATCACCATATAGTGCGTGAAAATTTGACTAGACACACACCTAGTTTTACAATCATGGGGGTTATGTTTTTTATGTTCAAAAAATTTTATAAACCATTATGGAGGTTTCAACAAGAATATGAACCTGAATGACCTAGGTTAAACCTAAGGCGTCATAGATCAAAAATAAGGTGTCATGATTTAGAAATATTATAAATTATTTTTCATGATTATGTGATTTACCACTTTGATTATTATTTCCTTCATTTTTCTTTTGGTTTTAGAAAAGGGATAGAACTAGAAGCCATTATCATAATGATGAATTTTATATAAAATGAAATAATTTTCCACCTAAGAAGACAAATTATTATGGATATGCAATGAAAATTATTACTACTATGGCTATAAAAAAATATCAATCCATGGATCATATTTATCTCCCAAAATATCTTAGTAGGGAAACACACTCTAAAATGTAGAATGATTCAACATCCTCTTGCTCGATGTGGGAATTCTATACCACTATTAGATGATCAATGGATCCAAAACATTGAGTAATTATTATATGTTATCTAATAGTTTTTAATTGACCAGGTTGTCCAAATTGTTTATTTGATTTAAGGTAATGAAGGTTAATGGTGGAACCATCTTAATATTATGAGACAATTGGACGAATTTCAATCTAAAAAATCGGATTAGTATAAGAGCATATTTTTTGTAATCACATCCCTTTTATGATTTGTCAATGTATAGAGATATAATTCAGAGATCTTAAGAAAAAATATGATGAATACATTGTTAATTATGATAGACCTTTTACAATATTTTCAATGAATGATTATTGTTACTACAATATCCTTGAAAGAATAATTGATCGATTTTTTGGGGTATTAAAAAAATCCTCTTAAATTCATTACCTATTGGAATCCTTAGTAGAAATGATAAAATATTTTGATGTAATCGGAATGTAGAAATGGAAATGGGATTTTCCCACCATTACCAGGGGTTTGAAATGAAAAATAAGCTCTAGGCTCATGATGAAAATCAGTTGGTTTAATGAAATTATATCAACATACATGGCATATATGTGGGAAGAAACATTGACGGAATTTTTTGAATAGAACCTGGAGGTTAATTAAATGTGGAATAGTGAGTCATAAACCCCATGAATAATGAAATATAATGAATGGTTTATTTAACACAATGTAAGATAATAATAAGATCTATAATACACCACCCACATTCAAATTAATTAAATTTAAATTTTATGGGAATTACTCTATCCAATGCATAAATATGATGGTTTTTTATGATGGCTAGTTTAAAAAACCTACTATAATCAAAGTAAAAGGGGAATACCATGTTATTAGGACCACTGAATTTGGTTAATAGAATTAAATGGAAAAAGGTACTCTTGTTTTCTACTCAAGAATATCTAATTATTTATTTGGTTCTATATCTACACACACTTTTATATATATTTATTTTGAAATTGTATTTTATATAACACCTCAACAATTGTATTTTGAGTTAGTAGAGATAACTCATAATGGTATGATGTTAACAACTCAAGTATATTATTCATAAAAATTAATGTTTATCATAATTTTCATTATGTAAATCTAATGATTCTATATATCATTGAATTTGATGTGATTATAGGAATTGAGTTATTTATCTTTTAAGGCCCACATTTTAATTTTTGAGGGAGATTAATCACATTTCATATTCAAAATAAAACAATGCACATTTATTAGTACATGGATGAATACAAACTTCGAATGAAAATTTCATCTAATGTATGGGTATTGATTCTTATTAATAAGGGGTATTTATCTCAAACTGATGTAGTGAAACTCAACATCAATAATGTTCCTATTCTGTGGGTGTTTGATGATGTTTTTTATAAAGAGTTTATTATTATTTAACTAAATGATGATTTTGAGTTCCAAATAGAACTCATACCTGGTGCTACACCTATTTCAAAGACTCCCTTCAAAATTTCCATTATTGAGTATAAATAATTAGTAAATAACTCCACAATAATGTTAAAAAGGGATTTATTTAGCCATGTGTATCACCATGGTGTACACAATTTTTTACAAGAAGAAATGTGGATAAATTCAAATCTACATTTATTATAGTGAACTGAAAATGGTCAAAAATTAGAACTCGTATCCTCTACCCTATATTGATGATTTTTTTGATAATATTTTTGGACCTCAATACTTCCTCCAAGATTTAAATTCATTCTAGATATCATAAATTGAATTTCATGATAGAGGATATATCCCAAAAATATTCCATATAAGGGATGGACACTATGAATTTATTGTCATTCCATTTTTGTCTTCAAAATGTTATCTTTATCTCAATGTATTTATTGAATAGAGTATTTAGAGATGACCTTCATCAATTTCTATTTGCCATTATTGAATATATTTTATATATTAAATGAGAAAGGAAAATTATGAACATCAAATGATATTTTTACTAGAGTCCCTGAGGAAAGAGATACTGCATGTAAATTTTAATTTTCTTAGTTTTGGATAAAATTATAACATTTATAGGTCGTATAATGAAACAAGAAGGTATATCAATGGAACTATCAAAGAATAAGTCTATTAATTATCAGACCAGAACAACCAAAGTGATAGTGTTATATAGACTTCATGGATTTGAAAGATATTATCAATGCTCTGGGGAATATTTTTTGTGGATGTTCATTCCACTCACCATGTTAACTCAGAAGAGAGAGATGTTCCTTTAAATTGATGAATGTTATGAACGTTTCATGGATTTAAATTTATGGATAGTAAATGAAAATTTTATTACAATACAATAATTTAGAGAAAGGGTTTTAATATATTGGGAGTCGTTTGATAAGGGATTAAGATATTTCCTCATGTAAAATGATATAGTGATACCTTATTTCACATTACAATTGATGGATAATGAGAAAAAAATACACAAATCAATATTTTGAGTTAGCTATGGTAATTTTTCCATTAAAGATATAATTTAATTATCTTAATGGATAATGGTGTGATATATAATATAATCATAAAATTTTATTTTATATATTCACATATAAGGATTTGATATCTTCCAGAGAAAATAGTTGGAACTGAATAAAATTTATTACTGCTCAGTACAATACCACTGTAGGAAATCAAATACGTTTGTTGATGATTTGATTAAAAAGGTTCACCTTATTTTATCTACGTTGAATGTAAAAAATTATCCAATATTTAAATATTTACAAATGATGGATATGGAATGTTTTAAGGAATGTGGATAATCATATATTAGAAATAAGTATTCAACCATCTGTCTAAGTGACGATTAATGTTTACCATAAATAATATTACGATTGCTAGAATAAGGTTAAAAATTTCTTGATGTTTATCATTGATTATTATTGAATGATATGGTTTATGAACAATAAATGTGTTTCATCCATACCATATTTGAATAAAGAGATGTTATAGGAGGCTTAAAGTTTATCGTTCCATATTCATCCAAAAATATGAATGATGTATAGAGATATAATATTTTATTTGTAGTGGCACAACATGAAGAGATATATTGTTGAGATTAGATCCTAGATCATAGTATGTAAATAAGTAAATGGTAAGTCAAAAAATTATGATGGGATGTTATAAACTTTAACCATACCAGAATTGAAATGGAAAAACATCACTGTGGATTTTATTATCAGGCTCCCCAAAACATATAATGGGATCAATGCTATATGAGATATAGTGAATCACCACCTGAATTCAACACACTTCACCACAATCATAAAATATTTCTCAATGGAAAATATTTCTTCGATATAATATAATTATGTATCAATGTTTCTTTAAGTACCCCTTTATATTGTATCTGAATGGGATATGTGGTTTACCTCGATGTTTTGGTGATGTCATTATCAAGAAAATGATACAAATATGTGTTTTAGTTCCATCTATAATCAACAGAATGATGGTTATAAATAGTAGACTATATAATCACTAGATTATATTCCATTGACTTTTTAAGTGTATTTCAATTATAGTTGGTGTCAAAACCTTTATCCGATTGAGTTTTAAGAAAACAATATATTTCAATCATGAATACAAATGGTTCCTTATGATTCCCTCTATAAAAAATGCTATGAACTCAAACATGTTGGGGTGAATTTATATATATAAAGATATAAAGATATGATTTATCTAATGAAATTTCATATAATGTTGTATTTATTCAAAAACACATAATAGAATAACAATTTTGAGAAAATGTTATGTTGACAGTTTTTAGCATGATCTGTAATTTGATGTTGGTGAGGAGGTTTTTATATGAATTAATCAAAATAATATGGTTACAAGATATGGGTGGAATTAAAAGCTACTACATTGGTATAGTGGCCCTATCATGATTCTGGATCAATAAGGGATTATAGATTATATTTTCCGACATCCACCAATCCTCTATTCTTTTCATGTTGTATTCCATGTATATATTCAGATAATTTACATATATGACCCCTAACATGTACAAAACTAAAAGTTAGTTCCACATGAGAAATATATATATTATTAGGAACACATTATGGAGATTTTAGATCTTATTGTGAAAGTGATATTAAACAAGACCACTCTCCTGGTGAATGTTTTGTAGACAAAACAAAAATTTTAATAAGTTATATGGGAACCTGAGGACATGATGACGGGGGAGGTATCCAATTTTTTTTAAGTGATGAATTTTATGGTTAAATTTCATAATATGAGTTGTATAATTTAAAATTTTTAGATTTGATGAAATGTATTTTTCTGATATACATATTTTCTATTATATTCTGTGATACACGTAACACTAAATTATAATGATGCATAATAAACTGTAAATATTATTATTTAAAAAAGACTTTCAATACAAATATATTAAATTTTTATGTATGAATAATAAAACCCAAATTATCAAAATTATTTATAATGGTTTTATATAAATAACAAATATTGATAAATATGTCTTTATGTTTTTGTAATGTCTTTATATACTTGAAAAATAAATTTATTCTATAATGTTATTTTCATTTCATCTATTAAAACAATAAAATTAATTTTTTCACCTTTATAAAATTTTATTTAAAATATGAACATACATTTCTGATTAAATTTTTTAAAATTATCTTAGGGATAATATTTTAATTTTTTTAATAGGTTTATGTTTTTTATACATTGTGAAAAATATTATTTTTTCTTAAAAACATTATTTTTCGTTCTAGTGATTAAAAATATATGTCTACTTTTCAATTTTTTTAAAATAAAAATTAGTTAAATAATATTATATTTAATCCAAAATATTTCATTTAAATTAATTTCAGGTTCATGTTTTATGTAACAACAATCTATACTCTTGAAGGATTTTTTTGGGAAATGAGTTGTTTTGTCACATATGTGTGTGTAATATTAAATTAAAATCATATACTTCTATGAATTGATTTTAAAAAATTGGGCCCCTTATTTTGAGTATATAAATTAATATAATATTATAATTTTGACATGTGTTTTGGTTATAATAAATAGTACAAATAGTAATAATTAATTACTTCGATTACGGTTAAAACTGGGTTACTAGTGGGATAATCTAAATATATCAGGATTAAAATGAATTAAAAACTATTCTAGATTCTATTTTAAGGACATATTTTGACATTATATAAATTAATATTCAATAAAATTAAATTTATGAGCCTTTTGGTAGGTGTAAAATGTGTGTATACCATTTTCTTTTTCAAAACATCCATGTGTGTCCTCTCCCAAATTCATATGAGGGAACTCTATATCATCACCTCTTCACAATTACAATGACTTTTGGTTTGATCAATACAAACCTAAATATTTCATTAATTCCCCCATCATATCCTAGAGGTCTTATGTTGACTACTAAACCCAATATAGAATGATTTTGGTCAAAACCTATTGAGGATTCTTGAAGAAGTGGTATCATTATTAATGATTTTTTTGATATATTTCTTCATCCACAGCCTAAAAATATTATTAAAATATGATGATATTATAAAATATGAATATAAATTATACTCATATTCTCTTCTGTTAATTTGATAAACTATATCAATGTTAGATTCATTGAAATTGTAAATGAAATAATCATTCATGTGTAATGTGGAGTACTACCTCACAAACTGATGTAATTTATTTCCCATCACCACATTTCATTGGTGGATATAATGATTTATTTTTGATATATATATATATATAATATAAAATATTCATTATTATTTAATTATAATATCACATCGAATAAATTTCCTTCAAAACATTTGGAAAATTATGATGTTGTTCATGAATATGTGTGGACTACTGCCTCTACAAAGCTATGTGACTGATTTTTTATTTTATATTGACATTGATGACAAGAAGGATATATCAAATGAATTTAAATGAAATATATTATTTTAAAACTATTCTATACTGTTAATTTATTTTTATCTTTCATTGTTTATATCTTTTTAAAATGGAAACAATATTGAAGCATAAGTACGACCTACTGTCTCATTGAACAATATAATTCATATCTCCTTGTTAAATGTTTATAAATAACGTTAAAATTTTTATAATTAATATATATATATGATATTATTTAATTATAGAAATAATAAAAAATCAGGAACCATAATGAAATTAAAAGTACAAAAACTACCAAATCACAACATACATGTAAAGCAATGTACTTATCACCCTGAATATTGATTTCAACACATATTTTTTAATGAACGGTTTGTAAAAGGTTATAAAAAATAACATGTTGTATGATATATATTTTTAAATTTCATTAATATATTTATTATAAATATATATTTATTATAAATTAGTTTTGAATGTGTATGATGAAATTTTAGGCTTCAGTTATTAGATATTTCTCTAAATTTTATTTCTATAAGATACATGCCATATTCAACACATTTATTTTTTATGTAGGGAATATAAATCTCATAATTTTAACATATGATTATTTTTTGAAAATTATTGATATTTTCATATACATGAAATGATATTTCTTTCAATAGACATATGATTTAAAACATACCGTTGTGGTAAATTTTTTATGTTATAGTATCATTATTTCATGGTAATGTTGATTATTAAGTTTCCAATGATAAATAAAATCTACAAATGTATCCTGAAAATCATGTTTTTTTATTCTCCTCTAGTTATTTATGGGGATTTATTGCTTCCCTTTCATTTTAAACACTTTCAGAACTGATGATATTGAATTTTTTTTAATAAAAATGAATTTATATTTCTCTTCAGACAAAAATAATTTTTCTTATAAGTCCATGATTTATAAAAAACATCAAAAATGTTTTTAGTATTATTAAGTGATGAATGAAATACATTATACAATTTTTTACAATTTATAAAAACTGAAAATGAATATTTTTTTTTGTTTTATGAATAATTAAATTATTACTTTTTACCAAAAAATGTGAAAGGAATATGTGTTTTAATGCTTATAGAATTAATGATATTTCCATCCATCGGGACTGATCAATGATTTAAAAATTCTCATATATGGTTCTATGGATATTTTAAAATAAAATTTACATTTAAAATTTGGAAATTTTTTAAATTTCAATGAATATATTTTAAAATGGAAAGGTTTATTTTCTCAAATATTATTCAATGTTATTATTGTACATATATTCATAAATGATTAAAACTATTAATTTTTTTATATTTTAATGGGGATATGATTCAATAGTCCCATGACTTTTCATTATTTGGATGGTTTATGACTTTCATGATGATATGTTTAAGAAAATAATTTATTAACCCATTTTTATACTAAGACATATTGATAAAATTTTAATAAAACCCAATTTATCTTCCTAGGTAATTATATGAACTTATAATGGATGATTAATGATTTTATAGAACACATGTGTATGGTTTTTATTATGTGATGGATTAGCCCAAAATTATATTTCCCACCAATGCATTGGGTAAATATATTATACTCATGACTGAATATTTTATTCATTAACCTAATTTCACATTCACAATTCCTTGGATGGACCTAGTTTTCATGTCTATTAGACTATGTGTGGGCCGAGTTTTCATGTATATATATATATATGTATGCACCCAAATTTCATGTCCATAAGGTTATTTAAGGACCAGGTTTCGTGTCTATATGTCTATGAAAGTGCCTAATTTGATGTCATTAACTTGACGAGTACACCTATTTCTATTAATACATGTTCATAATGCTATTAAATTATTATTTTCACCCAATACCATTTACATTTTATGATCACATGGTTTATGTTAATTTATCTTCTTTATTATTCATATCTAATCAATTCCCAAGCCTAATTCCATGAATCAGGGTTATGATATATGATATGAAGGTCATGGTATTCATGTGTTAAGCACACATTCACATACTCTTATATTCTTGTTATGTTTATGTGATTAATTATATCTCACTTGATTTACATAATAGAGAAACATTTATCACCCTTTATTTTTTCCCTTCTATTTGTCATGATGAATGAATTTATGTAGGGTATGTCTAATGGGATAATTTTTATGGGATATGTTGAAAACTATTCATGATATAGGAATATATTAAATCAAGTCCCTAAATACACAAAACCATTAATGTCCTTGAGCATGTTTTGGTGATATGTATTGAATATTAAAATAAAATTATATAATATTTATGCATGAAAACTCTATGTCAATATATATATATATATATATGTGTGTGTGTGTGTATTTGTGTGTGTGTGTGTATTTTATAGTGTTAGATATAAACATGTATTTTCCTGTTTATCGACACACACATGTCATTGGGTTCCATAGGCACACACCCACACACCCACATTTATTTGTGTATAGAAAAGATCATATTTGTAAATTGATAGTTGATCAAACAAAACATCAAAATTTTAAAAGGTTTTAGAAAATGAACCTCTATTTTTAATTTTAGTAATTTTATAAATAATTTTTTTATTTTTATAATAAGAAAATTATTAATTAATATTTATATATATGTAATGTATATTTTATATATTTCTGTATTTATAATTGTAATTATTTCTTAATATATTTATACATTTATATAATTAATTATATATTTCAAAATAATATATATTTATTGAAAAAAATATTTTTTTTTATAATTAATAGAAAATAATGTTTTTTCTAAAAAATATATACACTACATACATGGATAATTAATAAGAATAATATTTCAATATATTAGTAATTGAAGCTCTATATTTATATAATTATTAATATTTTTTGTTTTAGTTATTAAATTTTATAATTATTAATATATTCTAAATGTTTTTTACAATTATATATTTTGCATACTTCATAAATAATATTATACGATTAATTGATATATATTATCAAAAAATAATACTAATTTAGTAATACTTTAAATATAATTGATAGAATATTTATTATTTATTGTTGACAAATTCTGAATAATCTTTTTTATATTTAAACATATTTATAAACACTTATATATATATATATACATTTATAAACTTTTTTATTCATTCAAAATAATTTATTTTTAAATGAAGTTTTTAATATTTATTCCAATTTATTTTATTATTTTTTTATTGTTGAATATTTCATTTAATTTTTATAATTTATATTTATAATTCCTTTTTATATATTTTTTGTTTGTAATTTTTTATTTATTTTTAATATTTATTCCTTTAATATACCTTTTAATCTATTGATTTTCTAAAATTTACTAGAACATTTTTTATGTATATTTTATATTTTCATAATTTACATAAGAAATAATTTTATTTTTTATGTTAATATTTTTAGTAAATATTATGTAATAATGATTTATTCATTTTTAATTATTATCTTATTGAAAATAATTTCTATTTAAATGTAACTTTAAATATATATTAATTTTTCATATTTGTTAAATTTATAAAATTAATATAAGTTATTTATTTTATTTTTTTATAACTAATATTATTTTTTCATTTACATTAATTTCATTTCTCGTGGTAACATTGATAAATCATTATCAGTATTAAATGTTGCACTAATAGATGATTATTTTATTAATGTTTTCTGTTTTATCACCGATAATAGTTCTTTTTTCATCCCAGAATTTTTCATTGAAAAAATATTTCTTTATTAGTGTTTATAATTTTAGTAATGATAAATACTAAATTTATCAACTATTTTTTGTTTACTATGATATAACTATTTCCTAATGTTTAAAAGATCTATAATGGTCGCACCACTCCCCAAAATTCAACCTATATTTTTTCTAGAGCATTTCATAACATTATGAGGAACATTTTTGAAGAATTGAACATCAAAACTAATTGAATGACATTCATAAGTATTCCTTAAGAACATATCAATCAATCAAAAAATATATATTCATGATTTTTTCCATCTCATGGTCATGAGTAAAAAAATTTGCATATTCCAAATCTATACAGGCTCCCACACCCTTAATGTTTCATTTTCGAGAAGTAGAAAAAAAATATTATAAGTAATGTATCTAAAATACATCATTTTTTGGTGAATAGTTTATTTTAGATCGTTATTCTCTGGAGAAATGTTTTTTTATTTTTTTTCATTGATTGCATTTGGGGGCTTACCCAAGTGGAATTGAATAATTGTAATCATATTTCAAATATAGGTTCAAAACCAAGAGAGGGAAAATTACCAATTGTACTTTAGTTATACATTATCACTATAATAGATTCGGTAATGTATAAGGTACTATAGTGGTGTATATTATCATTGATACCTGTCATGAACCACCTTCCCCAAGATGAGGGAAGAGGCACCAAAGTACCACTCATATCCTTCTTCATGATGAAGGATATAAAATGCCACCCCCATGTATCCCACCTTCAATAGTCCTCAGTGTGGTGACTAGCACCAAGGGTATAGAGTCACAAAAATAATGGAAGGCATTACCATTTTTAATGAAAATAAGATCAGAAGATTAGACTTTGAAAATCCTAAGCAACACCAAATATTTATATAAAGGAAACCAAAATCCATATCACGAATGATTTAAATGTAAATTATGACAAAAGGACAACCAAAGTACCAAAGAAATCACCAAAAGAAAAATAATATGTACCAACATAGAAACTATCCTAAAGACCGAGCTATTAATGTCCAACATGGACTGCAATGTTTTCCTAGAAACCTAAAAATAGTTTTAAAAACATAGGGTTATTTTACATGTATACCTAGAATAAAAACTAAATCCACGCTTGCATGAGTGGTGGGGCCATAATAATGCCCCTATGAGAGAAAATTAGAACCTCAAAAACCCAACATAGCTATACTAACTTGCCCAGCCTCACCAAGCACACTCACTAAAAAATTAAAATCAAGTAAAGTAGTTGTATAAGAACATTGGTAACTATGTACCCAACACCACATTCCCACTAGTTTTATAATAATTTATAACACTCAACATCTTGACACTTCCACTCTTTCAAAATACAATCCCACATCATAACCTGCCCCACAAACCTGGCCATCAAACCACAAAATATCCCACCTACAGACACATGGGCCATAACCACACCATACATTCCACCCGTAGACACCCGAGCCACACCAACCATGGCTCTCTCCCAAAAACACATGGGCCTCATCCCGAGGACTCGCGGGAAAATAATCTAAGCCTGAAAACACTTAGGCCCCTTGTCCATTTTAAAACCTTCTTGAAGGTTCTTGGACTATGGTAAAACGAAACATATTATAGCCTTCCTAGATATGCTCGATCAGTAAGAAACTAGAAGAGGATGGGAGAGCAAATGTCAGTAACCATCCATCCATCCTCCCACCGATATATTTGGATTGAAACGATCCCCCATGAAATGGGGGTGTTCGACACATGGTTCTCAACAAGGGTGGGGTGTTTATAAAAATCTCAAGGACCTAAAATTTATACATATAAGGGTAGAAAATAGTCAACCCAACCTATAGGTTTGAAACAAACAACTAGACCACACATAATCACATTTTATGCTACCCCTATGTTAAAAACCACATAAATTGAGATAATAAAACACTATCTTATCCTTTTTTCATATAACCACATTCCATTCCTAAATTAAGGGGTTCACCTTAATTTGTTATATAAATTCTCGGGGAAACTAACAAGCACAGTGTCAACAACTATTATTAGAAGGATAAAGTCTACTAAAAAATACCATGAAAAACTATGATATAGGGACTAAGGTGAGGGAATAAATTTTGACACCCATTCATAAAAACAACAATGATCAACCAACTTGTAGTCCCCTTGCACAACACTTCTTCCATGACACCTATTTAACAATATCATTGTATCATTTATCAATGATATCCTGCTCAACCACCCTATCACAAATAAACCTTATATCCCCACTAAACAATAAAAACACACCCGACACACCTATAAAAAAGAAGTCATTACACAACCCAGTCCTGCATCACTACTGCCCAACCACTACCCTGAATTAGTTTCAAGGCATGAAAAGTTCTATGACTGCTACATAATCCATTTTCAGTCCCCCTACCTAAAAGTTAATCCATTTCACAATCAACCAATCTCTCTTCCTAAGATTCCATCACACCTTTTATACCATCCCATACAAAAATCCCCCAAACCAACATCACCAAATAGAATCCCTATAACAAAAACATACCCTTCTCCATTCACAACACTATTCCCACTGTCCACCCCCCCATACCCATAACTAGGTTTCTAATAGAAACATCACACAACCCACAATAATTATGAAACCCAACCAAAACCATCACAAAACCACACCATTAAACCAAGCATATTTTTATGTATCATGCTGGGTGATTTAATTCCACTTTAAATAACATGGGTGATCACAGAACATGTTTCATACCAGAGCATCAATTTATTTAACAAAGTATATGTAATTAAGAAGATTTCATGTTACATCCATTTACCATGGAATCACAAAAAAAATATAACATCACCAGTTCACAAGAAAATACCACCAATGGCCATGATTTTCAGAAGGAATGCGACAAAAAAACCATAAAAAGAAAGAATGATATTTGATAAAAAAATGATCATCATCAACCATCCCAAATTCCAATCCCGTTTTATTTAGTCATCACATTCCTTATGTTATTTATAACTAAATTATGAAAATTACACACCCATTATTCAGAAATAATCATTAGTACACCCACCCCTCATGATAATCAAATAAACTAAGGTAGAAGAATCACTATCGGAAACAACAAGTGACACAAACTCCTCATTTCACCAAAATATGGGATCATGCAATCTGTAGGAAACTCAAAGAAAAATGAACAAGAAAGGGCTCTATCATAGGCACATGACTCGTCTATAGAGGATGGCACTTGGAACACTAAGGGAATACAAAACAGAGGACATCGACTCTTAGAAAAAGATATACCATATATCAATGGAAGGAAATTGCTTTGAAGGCCATTAACATGGGATCGTTGTGCTGATCACATGGTTTGAATATCTCAATGTACTTAGAGCATTATGAAATTAATTATATACTTAATATCATTTAAAATTACCCTAAAACTATTCCAAACAAGGCTTTAAACTCGGTTTATTTCAAATAAAACATAAGAGGGGTGAAATTTGGAGAACTGTGTAAACTATAAATTTTACAATGTGTGATACACCATTTTTTGCATGAAATTCTCATAGTTTCACCATTACGTGGACACCATTTCGGTGTTCCACTGTTTGAGTGTGCCACTATTATGATGCCACCATTTAGGTGTGCCACAATTTCGGTGCCACTATTTCTATGTGAATTTCTTTACGCTGCCAACATCTGGGTGTTCCACACTCATAGTGCTACCATTTCGATGAAACCATTTAGTGAATCTAAATTTTAGGAACACTCTTGAAACAAACCGTTGCGACCCCCAATAACACCATAGGCCCTGGAGTTTCACAATTGAATGACCTAGGGGAATTCGGGTCATTACATGAAATTCCCCTAAATATATTCTCATCTCTGAAAATTTAAAACCAAACCCAGAAAAGTGGTCTCCAAACAACCACCCTGAAAGATACTCATTGTGATAATCCACCATATGTTATTCAAAAACTGGAGTGAACTCCATATCATCCAAGACCACCTCCTTGAAATCAATCTCCTCAAAAACTGTACAAACACTATGGCCGCACTGCCCGGGTATATATATTAGAGAATACTATCCTCCATGTTAATATACTATCCTATTTGGGAGGCACTAACTCATCTGTAAAGGTTCAATTGCATATACATTAATGCGTCTTTATTATGGATTATGTCCTCCCTTCCCCACATTCTAGACATTTTACCCAAATTCATAGAACTAAAAAATGAACTCTTCTTACAACAATAAAGTTCAATCATTACATCATAAGAAAAGAAAAACATATAAACAGAAGAGAAAACATAGAATAGCTCTGTGTATGGGGCACAAATTTGTACCACCTACTCCCTTGTACTCTTCTTGAGGCCAGCGTGAATCCATAAAACATGAACCAAAGGAATAATCCATCCACAAATCACTTTCTCTACATGATCCTCGATTCTTACTAGTCTCTCCAAAAGGGTGTGTTTCCCTCGACATGCAACCCTCCCTAGTCACTGGTGTGGGAGTCATCATGTAGATACCAATGAGGATAAGAGACATAAAAGAAGTCATGGATACTTACCAACTATGATGGGAAAACTAGCTGATGTTCCACCCCACCCACTTGTACCAACACCTCATAGGGTCTGATGGACTTGTGTGAAAGCTTTCTCCCTCTTCCAAACCTCTGCTTCCCACTTCGAGGGGAAACCAACAAGAAAACATGGTCCCAGACCTCAAACTCCAAAGGCCTTCTACCATGATTTAAATACGAAATATATCAGTCTTGTGTTGTCATAATCCTTTCATGGATATGATTTACCTTCTTTTTCATACTTTTCACCACATCCAAACTAGGAAGAGATGCCTCCCCAACATTCGTCCATCACATGGGTAAACAACGCTGCCTTCTCTATGGATATTCGAACATAGACATTCCAATGGAAGAGTGACAACTATTTTTGTAAGAAAACTCTACAAAGGAAATAGGTCACAGTCAATACACCCTAATTTTCAAAACACATGCATGTAACATGTCCCCCAATGTATAAATGTTCCACCAAATCTGTCCATCCATCTATTGGTGGAAAATGGTGTTGATGAGTAACTGAGGTCCAAAGGCAAATTGAAATCCCCATTAGACTCATGATGTAAAGCTTGTATCCAGATATGAGACTATGAATATTTGAACTCCAGGTAGGCACAACACCTTATCCACATACCTCTGTGCTAAGTCATTCACTACGCTTGACTCCTTGATTAATATGAAGTGAGCTGATTTTGTCAACCAACCCACTACTACACATAGAGAATCGCATCATCCCTGAGTCTAGGTTAATCATGTGACGAAATCCATCAACATGTCATCCCACATCCACTTGGGAATATCTAAGGGATGCATCATACCATAGTGAAAATAATTCTCATCCTTAATATACTAGAAAACTAGGCACCTTTCCAAAAACTCAGCCACTTCCCACTTCCCCTCGGGCAACAAAAACTATTCTCCAAAGCTTTAATACTTTGTATAAAATATTTGATTCACCACCAAGGGTGAGATATAGAACTCATGGAGAAATCCCTTGTGCATTATCACTATAAAAAATATCCTACCCTGGAACAACATCTGATTATGTCCTTTGACCATCCCTCTAAAGTATCACCCTGGACAGCACAATCACACACCACTTCAGCCTCTCAGTCTCCCCACTGAGACTATTCCACCTAACAAACCATTGAAAAATGCACTATCATATGAAATATATAGCCTCTTCCACTATCAACATCATTATCTATGTTTAATGAATCCAAATATTAAATTGTCCTCCAATCATCCGTGGATTCCCAAACTACCATCTTATGTGACTTCCTCCTTAAGGAATCAGCTACGAAGTTCCCTTTTCGGAGGTGTAAGAGATCATGAATTCCTATTCTTGGAAAAAACATCCAAATTCATTGTCCAATGTTAATTTATATCTGGGAGAAGATATAACTCTAGCTATTCTAATATATGAAGACCCCAAAATTCTCCCCGATTAGGTAATGATGGAACCACATCAGCACGAATATGACTGCAGCATGATCCAGATCATGGGTCAAATTGTTATGTTCATGTGGATGTAACTTTATAGATCCATAATAGATCACTCCCTACTTATTATTTTGCACACATCCCAATACTAGACCATAATTGTCAGAAAACACTTCAAACATCACCCATTCCTCTAGTAATATAAGCACTGGAGCACTGATCGGCTTCCCCTTCAGAATGATAAAAGCATCCTGACACTACACACTGAACATGAAGTTCTAGTATTTTTATTCTCAATGCTTTAAATGGAGCCACATTTCAAGAGAATTTGGGTAGGAACCTCTAGTAATAGCTGACTATACCTAGCAAGGTACGAACCTCTTCCATGTTCTTGTGTGATGCCTAAGAAAAAACGGCCTCCACCATTGATGGATCTAAAACAATCCCTTGTAGAGATACCACATGTCCATGGAAGTGAACCTCAAGAGTCAAAAATATTCACTAGGGAAACACCCCGTAGAGTCGGTGGTGCCGAAAGACCTCCAAGACTTTCTTGAGGTGATAATCATTCTCGCCCTCTGGATTTGAGTAAACAATAATATTGCCCCTGAACACAATGATGAAATGGTATAGTAACATGCAGAAAACAGTGTTCATGAAAACCATCAACACGTCTGGTGAATTCGTGACACCAAAGGGAATGACCATGAACACAATTTTTCCATACATACACATAAAAAAAGTCTTCATGATGTCACCATCTTTCACCCTCAAATGGTGATATCCATACCATATATTGATCTTTGATAACTAAGATGCACCCCTTAACGTGTTGAAAATATTGTCTTTTCTTGGGAGTGGGTAAGGGTTCTTGACTGTTACCAGCTTCAGTCTTTGATAGTCTATTCACAGCCGCATGACACTATATGCCTTCTTCACAAACAACACAAGAGCTCCCAATGATGACACACTAAGTCAGATGAAACCATTTTTCATTAAGTCGTCAATCGTAATAAATAACTCCCACAACTCAGAAGGTGTTATCCAATATGGAGACATCGAAATCATAAGGGCACCATATTGAAAGTCTATTGAGAACAAAGAATCACGTAAATGGGGTAGAGTCACAAACTCTTCAAGAAAAACAACAAGGAACTCCCTGAAAACTCCTGAAACATCCAACATGTTAGCACCCGCTGACCCCTCAGAAAGCTTGGATTACACATAAAGAAGAGATTCAAAATGACAGTAGTCCTCCTGATGACGGTTCTCACCAAATAAATCTACATGATACCCATCCATATCGGAAAATACAAATCTCTTATGGATGTAGTTGATAATGGAATGCACAGAAAACAACCAGTTTATTCCTAAGATGATATCACATGGATGCATCTTTAAGAGAATATGTTCCACACTAGTCTGATGCAGCCACACCATTAGTCTACAACCTCGAAAAACATCAAATAGACTACTCTAACCACAAATGGCATGCTCAAAACGTGGGGCATAAAAATTATATCCACTGGTAGTCCCATGGTACGAGATAAACTAGGTGAAATAATGGAGTGTGATTATTCGGAATCAATCAAAGAACACAGGATAGTACTAAATAGACTGATCATACATAAAACAACCTCCAACTTTGTTGGAACTAACGCATCGGTGGAATCCAACTTCCCGCACCCATCTCCACTACCACTCTACTATCTACCGCCTCCCCAACCACGCCCTGGTCGATGTCCCTAAGGAGAACCATGGTGTTAGTCACCCCCAGTACCATCTACCCTCGGTGGAGTGGGAGCCTTCTCCTCCTACTACTAGAAAAGTTTGACAAGAAAATGCTACTTCGGAGGTGGGCTCTGAACGTTCCCAATCCCACCGTACTAAGCTTGAAAGGGGAAATAGCTTTAAATATATCCATATCCTCCACAAACAAAGCACTTAGGTCCTGAGACCATGTGGAAATGGTGAGGACTGTGAGGTCGAAATAAGAACTAAAGAGGCATACTTCCTATTTCCTGAAGCTCGGATGTCCCTATCACTAGAGACCAACTATTGTCTTTATTCCCCTTTGATGATCTCAGTTGGCTCCCATCTCTTGGTACACCACCCTATGAGTTAATCCAATCCAGTACTTTATCCTTCCTCTGAAATTCTATGTATGTTGAAATGGTAAAGGTAGTGACAAAAAACTAAAGAGAAGGTAAGAGTGCCTCCTCTAAGAATCTCACATGTGACTCCTCATCTAGAAATAGATCATAAGAAAAGAGTAGGAGATCCTTGAACATGGTCACCAGTTCCCTCACCAAAATAATCCAATGATATGGGGAAATAACCTCTTTCCTCTTCTCAGCCTCATTATTGAGGAATGGATATAAGCCCAAAACTTCTTCGTAAATTCATCCCATGAGACATCCATCTCCTTACTATCCCTAAGGTATTGCTTCCACCAATAATGCACCTCTCCTTGCGCTTGGCTCACTGCCAAAGGAACCCAATACTACATAGGGGCACAAATGAAGGTAAAGGTAATTATAAGCACCTCAAACAAGCCCTCCATATCTATGTTTTAAATGTTTCTTTCATACTTCCCGAGGGTCTTCCACTGGATATCAAAAATGGTAATTTGAAAAAAAAAATTGGGATGTCCGGGTTCAATTGTTGAAAAGGGTAAACAACAAACTCATAAGCCCAAGTAATATAAAATTTTCTTTTAAGATTTATTTTAACACAGTATATAATTTCAATTCTCAAAACATTCAAGAAACACAAGAACACAAGTCATTATAACACATTTACCTTTCCTAGGTTCTCTGCCCTGTAATCAGTGTAGCCTCACTTGGTCATTCAGTAGGTCCATAGTCCTTACATCAGATCACTTGTGGCCCTAAAATCTTATGTCCTAGTCATTCTTCCCTATCCTATTTCACACACCATGATTTCATAACATTTTCCCCTACCATCCCATTCAATCCGCAATGTGCCTAAATCCAAAATCCATCCAAAATCTCAACAATCACCACTAATACAATTTTCCCATTAACCACCTTCCCCAATATGAGTGAAGGGACAAGAAAGTTCCCCACACTTCCTTGTGATGAAGGAAATAAAATGACCCCTGATTCTCACCTTCAATAGGCCCCAGAGTGGAGACTTGCACCAAATGTATAATATCTCAAAAAAATTGAAGGGATTACCCTTTTTAATGAAAACATGATCCGGATATAAGATGGTAAAAACCCAAGAAATAAAAAACATTTATATTACGGAAACCAAAATCCAACCCATACAGGATTTAAACACAAATTGTGACAAATGTACAATAAAATTTCCAACGAAAGTACCAAAAGATAGAGACTAAGCCACAACAAAAAAAATATACCGACACCTAAGATAGTAAAGTTCGGCACGATCCTCCAAGTTTTCCTGGAAACCTGAAAATAGTTTTACAAACGTATGGTGAGTTTACAAGTATAACCACTATGAAAACTAATTCCACCCTTGCACAAGTGGAGGGACATACTGATGGAAATGTGATAGAATAGTAGAACCTAAAAGAAAATTCCAAGGATTACTAAACTTCCTATACTAACAAAGCCACACTCACAAAATTACTCGAGTCATGTAAAGTATTAGAATGAGCACATACGAATTTGGGTACCCCTCACCACCTTCACAGTAGTTAGATTCTCATTCCTAATGGATAACGTCTTGAGGATAACACTCATCCAAAATGGATTCCCACTTCCACAACCAGTCTGCACACACATGGGCTTTAAACCACTAAAAAATATTACCTGCAGACACGTAGGTCACTACCACACCACAAATCCCATCTATAGACACCTGGGCCGCAAACACTATGCCTCATGCCTGAACACACATGGATCAAATCCTGAATTCACATGGGAAAACAATAATGGCCCACAAACACCATAGAAAATTATCCATAACAAATCCTTCCAAACAGATCTTGGATTATTTTAAACCTCAATCCATTATAGCCTTCCCAGATATGATCAAGCATTAAGAACCTTGAAGAGGGTTTGAGGATGAATTTCAGTTACCATCAATCCATCGTCCCTCTGAGATGTTGGGAAAGACACCATCCCCCATAAGATGGGGGTTTTCTGAACACGGTTCTCAATAAAGGTGGGGTGCAGGTAGAAATAACAAGGAACAATAATTTATATATATATTTAAGAAATCACTCAGCCCAACCCATGGGATAAAAAACTACCATCCCACATAGAACCACATTTTCTGGAACCACTATGTGTACAACCACACCAATAACCACTATAAAACAAAAGAATATACCATTTTCATTTAACCATATTCAATTCACAAATTAAGGGGTTCACTTTAATTTATTCCAGCAATATTGAGTGAAAATAAAAATAAAAACATCTAAAACCATTTTCATAATGCTAAAGGATAATAAGCACTTCTAAGGAAAACTAAGAAGTAGGGAACATGGTGATGGGATTTTTTTTAACACCCATTCATAAAAATAATAGTGAACAACTAAACAATAGTCTCACTATACACACCCTTCTTCCCAGACACCCATTCAACCACTACCAGTCGTCATTCGTCAATGTTATCCTAATCAATCATCCTCTCACAACTAAACCTGGTAGCCCCACTGCACACCAACACCATAGCTGGAACACCTATAAACATGAATTCACAACACAACCCAGTCCTATTGCCAAGCTTCCCAAACACCACCTAGATGAAGTCCCACTACAAAACCAGTTATATATATATAACCTAAAAAACGTTTTTTCCACTTACAAAGAATTTATCTATTCCATAATCAACCAATCTCACAACCTCATATTTTGTTACTTGTCTACTATCACCCCATACCCAAATCCCATAGAAAAATACCACCAAACTACATTGATGTTGCACAAATATACCATTCCACGTTCACAGGACCATTCCCTCAATCCACTACTCATACCTATAACAAGGATACCAATACAAACTTCCTATAACCCCCACAAACTACCAAATACAACCAAGAAGAGAACAAAACCACACCATTATTACAAGAATATTCATATTTAAAAAGTGTGGTTATTAAATTACACTTTAAATAATAAGCGTGATCACAGAATAGATTTGATCATGGGGTATCCATTTATTGGACCAATTATACGTGATTAAGAAGATTTCTTATTACACACATTTATCAAAGAATTAAAACAAAAATAGAACATCACCATTGAAAAAGAAACTACCACATGTGTCTATGATTTTCAGAAGGCTTACAACAACCATAACACATAAAAAGAAACAATGATAGTAGATAAAAAATGATCAACATCAACCATCTTCATTTCCCTACCTGTTTTCTTTTATTCATCACTTATCTACCATTATTTATTACACATTTAAGAATGTTATTCAAATGTTCATACTAAAGAATAATTATTACACCCACCCCGCATGATACACAAATAAAGAGAGTTAGAAGAATCCCTACTTGAAAAAAATATAACCTAAATTCCTATTTACCCAAAAAAGGGGATCAATTGAGTATCAGGGAACTCCATGAAAACTATGTAGTAAATGGATCTAGTACAGGCACATGACTCATCTAGAGAGGAAGGCTCTCGGTGCACTAAGAGATAGAGAATAATGGACTTGGACTATTAGAAAAATCTAGATCTTATATCAATAGATGGAAACGTTTCCAATGGACATTTACGTTGGATGATAGTCAAGATCAAATGATTTGAATATATCAAATTCCTAGGAGAAATATGATATTAAATAGGAACATTATATCCTTTGAAATGACCTTAAAAATATCCAAACAATGATATAATCCCGTTTTACATCAAACAAAATGTAAGAGGGGAAAAACTAGAAATTCACTTGAAACTATATGTTTGGAATATAGTGAGACACTGTTTAGGTGTGACACCATCACCATGACACCATTACGGTGCCACCATTTAATTGTGACACTATTTTAGTTACACCATTTCAGTGTGCCACCATTTTAGTCCCACCATTATAGTGTCACCATTTCGGTGTGCCATCATTTAGGTGTTCCTCCATTACGGTGCCAGTGTTTTAGTGTGCCACTGTGTCGTTATACCATCTTGACAGTACCACCGTTTAAGTGAAACCTTTTGGTGAAAATCGATTTTTGAAAAACTCCTGAAACAAACTTCTGCTGTAGAGACCCGAAGATTAACGTACATGGAAATTACATTACTTTTGCAGAATACTTAGTAAATAACAAAAATACACACACAGGGACCACAATAGTTTAGTGTCTTTGGAAACTCGGAATATAATCTTCTAATCATGGTGAATGATCTTCAACATCTCCGATAAAGATCTTCCTTTTTTTACCTAAAACATTTCTTTATATCCTGGCGAAAAGAAAACATAAAAGGGTGAGCTCAAATGCTCATTAAGGGTAAACAAAATAAATATCAATCACATCATATCCATAAGGAAATAACATTTTGGAAATATTAACCTGCAAAAGAGATCATAATATAATTACATGGGATAAATCATAGTAGTGAAATGTAACCCCAAAAATCATAACTTAATACATGAAACATTATGGAATACACACATAATCATAGAGGATCATTTCTTATTAGTCAAGACTCATTTACAAGACTATCTTAGTGGACAAAGTCCATTACTTAACTGAGTTCACTCCTCATTTCAGTCCTGTTTCACTAAACCGGTTTAACCTACCATTCCAGCCATGTCTATCTCATGAGATATAAAATCTTTACCCAATGAATTGGAGGGAGATATAGGTCCCACCCATCTCATAATGATACCATTCTTATGTGTGCCACAAAATCATAAATCATACATCATTGCATAACCCATGTAATAAAAATGGGATTCTTAAACATCATGGCATCATAAAAAAATTCATATAAGATAAAGGAATTCATAAAAATAATTCCATCACAACATAATCGAATCAATGTAATAATAGGGATAGAAACAGAACCATATATTATCTTCGATGGAAAATAATTTTGATAAAAAACATGAACTCCATTCTTGAGGAAAATATCCTTTCTACTTCAAAAACATTTTTCCATTCATAACATGTCATACAATTTTAAACAAAAATAAGTTGATTAAAAATAAAAATGAAAACTTATAATGGAAGCTTCTTGGAAATAATGTTTTAAAAATCCATTCATGCCGTATAATTTAAAAAAAACATTCTTCTCGTACTTTTGTCGGAAAAGTCAAAAAGAACCTCGTACGAAAAACGACAAAAAATTCCTTTCATATCTTTTACTAAAAACTCACTGAAGGGTAAAATTGTATATAAACTATTGTAGAAGGATTTAAATATTACATATTGAGGAAACATGGATGTGGATAATAAATATTCCCCAGTAAATTCTGAAGTATAAACAATCTCAGAAAAAAATTGAGATTGCTAGATTTTCCCTTACCTTAGGTCCAATTTGCATTGTAAGTGTCCGAACCTCCTGTATAATGATTTAAATAATGTTATTTACTAATTTCAGAATCATACTTATTGTTATGATATCATATATGGTCATATTCTTAGCTTCTTATTACTAATTTTTCATTACTACTTTTTATTCGGTTGGTTATTAATCTTTGTTCTTATGAATGTTTTGTCGAATAAATTCTTATTCTTCTCTTTAGGTTATAGATAACTTATTTCCAAAATGGTATTAGTGTAATATATATCATATTCATTCATTAAATTCATTTATATAATCATTATACAATGAATATCATGTAGAACGAGTCGCATCACATTGTGGAGACAGTATTCCGTACGTACACACGAGCGAAGATATCGTTCCCATGATCCTGGAATCGTATTGGAGTGTATGTATACTATTTCAGAATCAATATTACATTAAAATAATTATTTACACCATTATACCCATCCAAGTAAGGTGGTGGGGGAAAATAGATTACACCACGACGTGGAGACGGTATTCCGTACATACGCACGCGCGGTGATTTCGTTTTCCGTAGGATGGATAGATGGTGAAATAGGGTTGTTTCATACTTATAATAAAATATCATTATATGAGTGATACTGATGTTATTACTTCATGAAGAAATGACCTAAGAAGAATAAGTGGATGAATAAATAAATTTGAAAGAATCGGTAAGGGACATTACCTCTTCTTTGAAGCGCCTCTTTGAGTCCTCTTCTTAGGGCACTAAAATTGGTCTTTGAATAAAACCAGGACCTCTAGGATGTTTCTAGGGAAGTGGAGAAGAGAATTTGGAAGGGGTTGGCCGAGCTTGAAGGCTCCATGTGGTGTGAGGAAGAGGGGGATGAGGTGCCCTTTTATAAGGGAGGAGAGGGAAACCTCTGGAATAACTGAAAATATTATTTTATTATAAAGACAAATTCGGTTTTAAATAGCTCCAAATTGATTTATTTAGAAGATAAGGTTGGGATGGGTCGAAATCCTCTCATCCAATAGAATTTAGACAAGTTTAGGGCATTATACTAACCTTATCTTTTAGTTTTAACTCTTAGTTAATTAGATTGACATTTACCATGTCACTTTGTATTTTTATATTATATAGTTAATAAACTTACCATATACATCCAAGCGACCCCCAAGTGGTCCATTAATAATACACCTATCATAATATAAGTATATTGGCCAAACCTTAGATTTTTAGGAACAAAATAACAGTCAATAATATAATATTTGTTTTAACAATTATTTTATGTCAATTTTGACACAATTCAATAGTTGATTTTTGTGAAACTCATAAAAGAATGATTACTTCGACCAAAGTTAATTAAAACAATCTTAACATGCCATATTAACCTAGAAAATTAGTTTAATTCATAAAAAGTCAGAAATTATATTTATTTGTGTATTTATAATATCAATTATTCTCATTTTTCACTATTATGGTAATTGATGCATCATCATTGTGTCATAAATAAATTAATTTTTTAATGTCTAAAAATTATAAATAAAATATCATTATGTAGGAAATATTATTATCTTTCTAATGAATATTTAAACTTGAATTTATCTTATGTATAAAACTATATTAAAAATGTTTTTGTAAATAAACATTGATTTTAACTCTAACTCTTCTTTGAATTAAATAATAATAAATGTCCTAATCTAATCCAAGTGGGTCTAAATGGTCATATTTTATTCCTAATGTTGTTTTTGGTCTAATTAAACTTATCCAATAGAATTAGGACATGTGTTAGGACAATAATAATATCATTTTTACCCTTAATTACCCTATTTACTTTTAACCGTGGTAAAAAAAAGTAAAAAGTTACTATTCACCAAAAATTATTTTAATCTCATTGAACCACATTTTACTTACTGACATCAACCGTGTCTCTCGGATTTTTGAAATTCCACTCACAGAAGTGGTAAAATTAAGTTTTATGAAAAAATTCAGTTTTTTAACTACCACTTAGTGGTTTCACTATTCATCAAAAAATGGAAGTTTCCAGAAAAATACCAAAAATTAGGCCTAAGCTATATTTGATATTATGAATTCAAAAATGATGTTTATTTTACCAAATTCAAAACATTTCAGTTACATTAACTAATTTAAAAATTTTTCCTGCCGTCAAAATAAATATTGTGTTTTTAAGAGACAATAACTATCAAAATATTGACACTTGTTTATGCCTGGTTTAAATGTGTAATTACATCCAATGAACAAAATTGTATTAAATTGTAAAAATATATTCTAAATATACTTTAAAACCACTCAAATTAATAATTTATCACTATTAATTTTTTCGATTAAAAAAGTTGTTTTTAATTAAAATTTAGTAATTTTCAGTATTCATCAGAATATGAAAGTTATCCGAAAAGTACCAAAATTTCACCCTAAGCTAATTTAGATATTCCAAATCCAAAAATTAAGTCCATTTTGAAAAAACAAAATTTATAAAATTTCAAAAAGTGGTTATTACTATTTATAATGGCTAGTTTTAATAATATTTTAATAGCATATCGTTGTTTAGTGAAACTCGGTATTGCGTACTACACACGCTATCGAGGATGGTCGCGATTGCGTGTAATGCAAGGCAAGTCAAGGATGCGTGTTGTGCAAGCTCCTTATGGTGTAGCGTACAACACAAGACATTAATGAAATTAAAAAGAATATTTTTCATAAAATCTTGGGGTGTTACAGTCTACCCCCCTTAAAATGAATTTCACCCTCAAAATTCATCGGGGTTATAAATGGTTTACTATTCGAAAGTTTATTTAATAGAAACCCACATCGTAAATAGGAATACCAAAACCAATCTTTAAAAACAAAAGTATGAAATGTAACGGTTACTCAAATAAACTAATCACTCTGTTTCACCTTGGTGAAAATATGGATATGGAAGAGAAATCTAACCATCATGTTCTGATGTAGAGTGGCAGAGTACATGGCTATGGAAATGCCAGCAATCACAAAGCCATAAATTTGTGACGATCTATGGTACCATCTGATTCATCAGATATAAGAACACTAGGACAACATTTTTGGTTTTCAATATCATTTCCCTAAAGTTGATGAAATTGGAATTAGAAGAAATACTTTCGTGATTTTGGTATAGTCTCACCGTTGGTAGTTCTTTGGACAATTTCCACTTCATCTATTAATGAAATGAAGTTGAATTTTTCATTCGTGATCTGTTGGTAGATTAGGTGATAGAATGATGGGTCAATTCATCTGTCTCAAACAAAAGGTTAGAAAATTTATAAAAAAATACATCAGTCCATCTATAGTGAGATTAATCATATATGGTTCCTAAAATGGGCTTATACTTCATATATCATACTTCTTAATATAATAAAAGTAGTTTCTACTAAACAGGGACTTCATGTAGGCCAGTGGTAGGCGATAAAGGCCAGTCACACTTCGGTTGTGGGTTCGATTCCCACAGCCTTGTCCGACGCGATGGGCTATCACCCATCCTACAGGTTTTCCTTTTTCTAAAACTACATTACTATAACATCCCAATAAATAATATCGAAAAAACATCTATCCTTAAACAATAATAAATTGTGTCCAACATAATCCATTCCAATCTTTAGGCTTATCCAAAATAATGCGGTCTAATCTCATATTACAGTGAAAACGATTACCAAAGAGTTCATACAACTAGCATGTTAATACCATTGTTGATCCCCATATATCATGAGATATGTCTTCTTGGTCACATTACAAACATTCAAAGGCCCTAATCATGTATTCTCTTTAAAAAAATGAATACCCATTGAACCTTATTGAAAACATGAATGCTGTTAAAAGTTAACTATTTCCACATACCAAAATCCTCAAAATTCTATATACTCAAACCATGATATCAATTTGTCCTTATATCAATAATGAGGTCATGAATACTGTCAAACATTTCATTTTTTCCTTATCCCTTCATTATGCGCATATCATCTTTTTTACAAAAATATCTCAATCACATTCCATGGTTACCGGTACCATAAAATTATTGAAAAACACAAATTACCAATACATAAATATTCCAATATTCCACGATACTATATACAACATTATTTTGGAATCCCATTACATAAACACTTAATCATTCCACCACATTGTTATCATATTCAACATCACCAATGGTGATTGCATGTGACTTCCCTTTGTCCTTTGCCTTAAGTGGTTGCTCATGTCGATCATCACTAACCCTTGGATTAGGGCATTTATTAGCATAATACCCCATTTCCTTGCACTTGAAGCATTGAAGTGTAGTAGGTTCATTCTGTGTATCCCTTCCTTTGTTTCCATCATTAGACATCTTCTTCCCATCATTACGGCATTCAAGTTCCCTATAACCTTCCATTCCACATTTGAAACATTTACTTGTCCCATTTAAGACAATCTCCACCATGAATCCTTCCACACTTTGAGCATAAGGAAATATTCATCTTCTTTTCACCATTATTCTAAGATTTCTCCTTGAACTCCATCTTTTGTTTCTTGTGAAAACTATGAGATGGATAAGTAACACCAACTTCCATTTCTACCTTGATAGCACAACGCAAAATTTCTTCATAGCTACTGATGTCTCTTATAGATAATTCCCTTCGATGATTTGGTTTTAAGCCACTGAAGAATAGATCAACTTTACTTTCAGGTTGGATGATAAATCCAGATGCATACCTTACAACCCTTGTAAAATTTGCTTCGTATATACCAATAGATTCATCATCATTTTTCTTTAGTTCAAGAAACTCCTTCTCCATCTTTTTTCGAATAATATGAGGGTAGTACTTATTGAAAAATAAGTTCTTGAACTTGTCCCATTCCATGGACTCAATTTCATTTATTTGCCTCGTATTCTTGATAACATTCCACCATTGATCAGCTTCACCTTCCAAACGATATACTACTAAGATAACTTTATCATGTTCAGAACATTGAAGAACTGAAAATATCTTTTCAGTGGTACTGATCCGTTGTTCAGCAATAAGTGGATCAGAAGACCCACTGAAAGAAGGTGGACGTTTCCTCGTGAAGGATTCAATAGAATATTGTTCCCTTCTCTGCTAATTTGGATGTTCAGAATGATTCATAGCTTGTGTAAGTATATTAATAAGATTTTTCACTCCATCTCCCATAACATTTTTTTGTTCAGGAGGACAATCATTGCTTTGTCCATTCCATTGATCAACATGGTTCCTTCGGGTTCCAGCCATCGTCTAAAACCCAAAAATAATAGTTTGAGAGTCAAAAATCATGCTAGGGAAAACAACATAATAAAGGGGGAGTACCTTCAATATCTAACAGCTTAGGTTATATTCTAAGATTGTTACCGTAGTTCTAGAACTATATCCTATACATATACTTATCCTTAGTGACATCCCTAGACATACCATAGAAATATCTCTAGGGATCTCACTAACATTTTCGCACCCTAGTTTCCAAAGGTTGACTAATCCTTTCCTCTGATACCAACTATAGAGACCCGAAGCTTAACGTACATGGACATTACATTATTTTTTCGGAATACTTAGTACATAACAAAAACACACACACAATGACCGTAATAGTTTAGTGTCTTTGGAAACTCGGAATATAATATTCTAATCATTGTGAAAGATCTTCAACATCTCCCATAAATATATTCTTTTTTTTACCTAAAAACGTTCTTTATATCCTGGGGAAAAGAAAACATAAAAGGGTGAGCTCAAATGCTCAGTAAGGGTAAAAAAAATAAATATAAATCACATCATATCCATAAGGACATAACATTTTGGAAATAAAAACCTGTAAAAGAGATCATAATATCATAACATGGGATAAATCATAGTAGTGAAATGTAATCTAAATAATAATAACATAAAACATGAAACTTTATGGAATACACACATAATCATATAGGATCATTTCTTATTAGTCAAGACTCATTGCCAAGACTATCTTAGTGGACAAAGTCCATTTCTGAACCGAGTTCACTCCTCGTTTCAGTCCTGTTTCACTGAACCGGTTTAACCTGCCATTCCAGCCATGTCTATCTCATGAGATATAAAATCTTTACCCAATTCATTGTATGGAGATATAGGTCCCACCCATCTCATAATGATACCATTATTATGTGTACCACAAAATCATAAATCAAACATCATTGCATAACCCATGTAATAAAAATGGGATTCTTAAACATCATGACATCATAAAACAATTCATATAAGATAAAAGAATTTATAAAAATAATTACATCACAACATAATCGAATCAATGTAATAATAGGGATAGAAATAGCACCCTATATTATCTTCGATGGAAAATAATTTTGATAAAAAACTTGAACTCCATTCTTGAGGAAAATATCCTTTCTACTTCAATTTTTTTTCCTTTCATAACATTTCATTCAATTTTAAACTAAATTAAGTTGATTAAAAATAAACATGACAACTTGTAAAGGAAGCTTCTTGGAAATAATGTTTTAAATATCCATTCATTCCATATAATTAAAAAAACATTCTTCTCGTACTTTTGTCAGAAAATTCAAAAAGTACCTCGTACAAAAAACGACAAAAGATTCCTTTCATATCTTTTACTAAAAAATCACCGAAGGGTAAAATTGGATATAAACTATTGTAGAAGGATATAAATATTACATATTGACCAAACATGGATGTGGATGATAAATATTCCCCAGTAAATTCTGAAGTATAAACAATCTCGGATAAAAATTTAGATTGCGAGATTTCCCTTACCTTAGGTCCTATATGATTTATAAGTGTCCGAACCACCTGTATAATGATTTAAATAATGTTATTGACTTATTCCAGAATCATACTTATTGGTATGATATCATATATGGTCATATTATTAGCTTCTTATTAGTAATATTTCATTATTTTTTGTTATTCGGGTGTTTATTACTTTTTGTTCTTATGCGTGTTTTGTCGAATAAATTCATATTATTCTCTTTAGGTTATAGATAACTCATTTCCAGAATGGTATTAGTGTAATATATATCGTATTCATTCATTCAATTAATTTATATAATCATTATGCAATGAATATCATGTAGAACGAGTCACATCACATCGTGAAGACGGTATTCCGTACGTATGCACGAGCGAAGATATCATTCCCATGATCGTGGAATCATATTGGAGTGTATGTATACAATTTCAGAATCAATATCACTTTACAATAATTATTTACAACATTATACCCATCCAAGTAAGATGCTGGGGGAAAATAGATTACACCACGGCGTGGAGACGGTATTCCGTACGTACGCACGCGCGGTGATTTTGTTTTCCGTAGGATGGATAGATGGTGAAATAGGGTTGTTTCATACTTATAATAACATATCAGTATATGATTGATACTGATGTTATTACTTCATAATGAAACAACCTAAGAAGAATAAGTGGAAGAAGAAATAAAGTTGAAAGAATCGGTAACAGACATTACCTCTTCTTTGAAGCACCTATTTGAGTCCTCTTCTTATGGCACTAAAATTGGTCTTTGAAGAAGACCAGGACCTCTAGGATGTTTTGAGGAAAGTGAAGAAGAGAATTTGTCAGGGGTTGGACGAGCATGAAGGCTCAATGTGGTGTGAGGAAGAGGGGAATGAGGTGCCCTTTTATAAGGGAGGAGAGGGGCACCTTTGGAATACCTAAAAATATTATTTTATTATAAATCCAAATTCGGTTTTAAATAGCTCAAAATTTATTTATTTCGAAGCTAAGGTGTGTATGGGTCTAAATCCTATCATCCAATAGAATTTAGACATGTTTAGATCATTATACTAACCTTATCTTTCAGTTTTAACTCTTAGTTAATTAGTTTGACATTTACCATGTCACTTTGTATTTTTATATTATATAGTTAATAAACATACCATATACATCCAAGCGTAACCCAAGTGGTCCATTAATGATTCAAATATCATGATATAAGTATCTTGGCCTAACCTTATGTTTTTAGGAATAAAATAACAATCAATAATTATATATTTATTTTAAACATTATTTTATGTCAATTTTGACACTATTCAATAGTTTATTTTTTGTGAAACTCATAACAGAATGATTACTTCTACAAAAGTTAATTAAATCAATCCTAACATTCCATATTAACCTAGAAAATTAGTTTAATTCCAAAAAAGTCATAAATTATATTTATTTTGGTATTTATAATATCAATTATTCTCATTTGTCATTATTATGGTAATTACTGCATCATCATTGTTTCATAAATAAATTAATTTATTTAATGTCTAAAAATTATAAATAAAATATCATTATGTAGGAAATCATATTATATTTCTAATGAATATTTACAATTGAATTTATCTTATATACAACCCTATATTAAAAATGTTTTAGTAAATAAACTTTGATTTTAACCCTTTAACTCTTCTTTGAATTAAATAATAATAAATGTCCTAATCTAATCCATGTGCACCTAAATGGTCATATTTTATTCCAAAGGTTGTATTTGGTCGAATTACACTTATCCAATATAATTAGGACATGTGTTAGGGTAATAATAATATCATTTTTACCCTTAGTTACCCTATTTACTTTTAACCGTGGTAACAAAAAGTAAAAAGTTACTATTCACGAAAAATTATTTTCAACTCATTGAACCACATTTTACTTACTAACATCAACCATGTCTTTGGTATTTTTGAATTTACACTCACATAATCTGTAAAATTAAGTTTTATGAAAAAATTCAATTTTTTAACTACCACTTAGTGGTTTCACTATTCATCAATAAATGAAAGTTTCCAGAAAAATACCAAAAATTAGGCCTAAGCTATATTTGATATTATGAATTAAAAAATGATGTTTATTTTACCAAATTCAAAACATATCTGTTACATTAACTAATTTAAAAATTTATTTCCGTCGTCAAAACAAATAGCGTGTTTTTAAGAGATAATAACTATCAAAAGATTGACACTTGTTTATGTCTGGTTTAAATGTGAAATTACATCCAATGAACAACATTGTATTAAATTGTAAAAATATATTCTAAATATACTTTAAAACCACTCAAATTAATAATTTATCACTATTAATTTTTTCGATTAAAAAAGTTGTTTTTAATTAAAATTTAGTAATTTTCACTATTAATCAGAATATGAAAGTTATCCGAAAAGTACCAAAATTTCACCCTAAGCTAATTTCGATATTCCAAATCCAAAAATTAAGTCCATTTTGAAAAAACAAAATTTACAAAATTTCAAAAAGTGGTTATTACTATTCATAATGGCTAGTTTTAATAATATTTTAATAGCATATCGTTGTTTAGTGAAACTCGGTATTGCGTACTAAACACGCTATCGAGGAAGGTCGTGATTGTGTGTAATGAAAGGCAAGTCAAGGATGTGTGTTATGCAAGCACCTTTTGGTGTAGCGTACAACACAAGACATTAATGAAATTAAAAAGAATATTTTTCATAAAATCTCGGGGAGTTACAGCTGCAACCCTCAAGAACACCACAAGTATTGGATTTTTAAAAAGGAACAGAGAGGGGAAATCCAATTCATTACAATACCATTAACCAAAATTCAGATTCTAGTATTCTAATTATGAATCTGGTCCACTATGTTGATGGGACATCAATTTATGTTATTTAAATTAATCTATAAAATCCTTGGGATGATGGATCATACCAGTAGAAGTCACTAAATTTAGATGACAGGACATATAAGAAAAAAGGGAAAGGAGGACACAAAACTAGGAATAGGTCTCGTGTAGCTCTTTATGGCGAATATATAAGAAGGCCACATCAGAATGTTCTAATATAGGCAAGGAAAATGTAGTCATATTTGGAAGGGGATGTTTCAATGTTGTTGGGTTGAATTTGTAACATCTTTTTACCATTTTGATTCCATTTCATTTATTATATCTATCAAGGACATGTAATGGTTCCTTCTGTTCCTAGTTAAAATTAGTTCTTATATGAGAATAATAATTATGCTATTAATTTAATTTTTTCTCTATTTAAACTATGAAATCTGATACATTTATTTATATTGGATTTTATATATAAAACTTTCTATCCTATAATTTCATGATTTTTTCTAATTGTTTGAAAAATATAAGGATGGTCTATTGTGGTAATTTTTTAGAATATTGTGATTGTTCAACATGATGTAGGTAATGATAAATTTAAAATATGACAGAATATCATGTTGGTCAGAATGAGGTGTTTAAAAATATTAAATATTAAATTTATATTAAATACTTTTTAAAATAACATATTAATTTAGATGTTACATTATACTTGAGTAGGATATTAATTGAATAACAATGGATAGGAGGGTAATGTATAATGAAGGATATTTTAAATAATGATGGATCAAACATAGACAATGATGGGTAGAAACAATGCAAAAAATATACTATATTTTTTTTTGAAATATATTGAATGTATATGTGGAAGAAACAATTAAATTAAATGTAGTTAAATAATTTATAAGGCGTTTGAATCGTGTTGATGTTATTTTGATATAAATTTTATAATCCTAATAATTAATCAGAGATCATTGATCATGTGTTATGTGTTATGTTTTCCATTATAACGCCCCGACCATAGTTACCTTGAGTCGGTGCATTATTATTTAACATTGGCATGATCACAAGGATTCAAAATCCATAAAGGCCGATCAGTTTAGTACCCTTGGAAGTTCTAGATACATTCATAAGATTTAAATTACATTATAAACTGAAAAAAACTTCAACATTGTATCCATTAACCACATTTATCCCTTAGAACATCCCTACAGGTGAGTAATAATATACTTCTTCGCATCCTAGGAAAAGTATAACATAGAAAGCGATGATCTTAGAAGCTCATTAAGGATACAAATTTTGCAAACACTTTCATAAATAAGCATTAAGATTTGTGGAAATGTATAAGAATAAAACAAAATCCTTTTAAACATAAAATTCAGCATAATATGGAAATTATAAAATCAAATAATTCGATTTACTTATTCACATGGATATTATACTATTCGAATAATCTCATGTAATATCAATAGACACTTTAATAATGATGGAATGCATAATGTCATATTTCATAAACACATAGTAAATGCCTTGTTCCAAGACTACAAAAAGGATTTTGTCATGGCCTTATGCCAAGACACTATATTGTCTCATGAGATCTATTAATGCATCGAGGAGCTATAGCGGGCTCCACCCATCACTTACTAAGTCCAATGAATTACTCATATAAAAAGGTTTAAACATAACATAAACCTTTATATTAAAACTAGAAAACGAAATTTCCATACACTATCCATAAACCATGAATTATTCAAAAAATAAAAAATCCACTATCAAACATATCAAAAGACCTTCAATACAATATGGAAGATTTCTATAATAAAAAATAAACTTCAAATAAGTTTAAAATTCATCAAAGGATATTGACATAGATGAAATGAAAACTTTTTAAAAGAAATACCTCTTTCTTTTTTGAAACCATTTAAAAGTCAAATAATTATAAAAGAAAAAATTTATTTTGAAAATAATCTTATAAACTTTTATGGGAAGCTTTGATGATGTTATAATGACATAAAATATTCACACTCTCCTTATAAGTTAAAAAACATTCTCACCTTAATTTTTTTTAAAAAGGTAATAAAGTACCTTGTTTGGAAAACAACAGAAATATTCATTTCGAAACATAAATGGTAAAATAAAGGTATAAATGAATTTAACCCATTTTCTAGTAAATAGTAATAATGTTTTGAAATACATTTTTTAAGAAAACACGGATGTGGATGACAAAGAGGTCCTAGTAGATACTTATTTAAAAACAACCTCAGATAACAATGAGACTGTAAACTTAACCCTTACCTTGTACTTTTTCTTGGTCGAGGGTATGTTATCCTCCTGTATAATAGTGAAATCATTATTATTAAATTATACAATAACTATATACATAAATATGGTATCATATATGACCCTCAAATATTTCATTTTTAATAATATTTTAGTAGTATCATCATTTCAGGTGTTAACTGATTAGTTTTCCATTATGTGCTTGTTTATGTAAGCTTTGTTTGTTAGGGATATGATGTATTTAATTCATATAAAAAATTATATTATGTTTATAAAAATTATTTTTAATCATAAAATGAAAATAATTCATGTATGATTACAATGAAGATTGAATATTATTGCATTTGTGGAGATGGTAATCCGTATGTACGCACGAGTGACAATATCATTATATTGATGGTGAAATCGTATGTAATTGGATGGTATATCATATATACTGAATAATTAACATGTTATATTTATTATTTAAATCAGTTATATTCATTATTATACTCATCCAAATAATAAAGTGTTTGAATATCATACTACAACACGATGTGGAGACGGTAAGCCGTACGTACACATGTATGGTGAATTTGTCATTCATATGATAGATAAAATAATGAATATGGTTGTAAAAATTTTATAATAACATCACAATATATAGAAGGTAGCAGATTTATTTTTTTATAATGGAAACAACAAGGAAATACGAAGTGGAAGATGAAAAAACATGAAATAGGTGATAAAATATTTATATCTTCTCTGGGTTCATTATTTTTATTTGATCAAAAGGGATCCTAAGTTTGGCTTTATGATAAATGTAATCACTCTAGTTCAAAGTTAGTATAGTTTAAAGGATATTTGGGCAGGTTTTGGCCAAGTGAAAAGGCTTTGGAGTTGTAAAATTAAGAGAAGGGGAAGTGGCCTTTTATTAGAGAGGCGAGGGACACTTTAGGAAATGCTTGAAATATAATTTTATAATAAATAAATTTTCTTTTTATAATGTATCCAAAAAGATTTAATTAGATTCTATGGTGGGGATGGGTCTAAAAAATTTCAACCAATAGTATTTATAAAGGTTTAGGTCTCCATATTAACCTTATCATTTATATTTAACTCTTAGTTAAATAATTTGACATTTACCATGTCTCTTTGTATTTTTATATTATATGGTTAGTAATCTAATAATAAAATTCTAGGAGAACCTCAAGTGGTTAATTTTTAATACATATAGCCTTATATAAGTCTTTTGGTAGAACCCAAGACTTTTAGTAATATTATATCTATTATTAATAGAGTATTGGATTTAAAAACTCAATTATCTCAATTTTGACACTATTTAGTATTTGGTTTTTGTGAAAATTATAAAAGCTTGATTACTTCGATAAAAAATTATTTAATCATCACTAACATTTCATATTAACCTATAAAATTAGTGGAATTCATAAATAGTGTTAAATTACATTTATTTGGATATTTATAATATCAATTATATTAATCAATCATTAATAAGGTTATTAATGCATCATCATTGTGTCATAAATTAATTAAATTATTTAATGTCTAAAAATTATAAATAAAATACCATTATGTATGAAATATTTTTAGATTTATAATGAATATTTATAGTCTAATTTATATTGTGTGTGCCCCTATATTAAAAATTGATTAGTTATTAACCATTGAATTTAACTCTTTTTAAATAAAATAATAATAACTGTCCTAATCTAATCCATGTGGACAAAAGGGAATCATATTTTATTCCTATGTTTATTTAGGTCGAATTACACATATCCAATTGAATTAGGACATGAGTTAGGGTAATTATGATACCATTTGTTCCTTTAATTACCCTATTTACTTTTCACCGTGGTAAATAAAAGTCGAAAGGTACTATTCACCCAAAATTATTTTCAACTTATTGAACCACATTTTACATACTTATATTAATCATGATTCTTGTATTTTTTAAATTCAACTAATAGAAGTGGTAAAATTATGTTTTATGAAAATTTACAAATGCTCCTAGGAGGTGGGTAAAAGGCGGTAAAAAGTTCCATAAAATTTTTATAAATCTAAACATATTACAAAATGAATCCAATGAATTAAATTGAACATATATAGGTATTATGTATCTATTTTTACATATAATAAATTCAAATAAAATAAATAATTGTTAAATAAGAAGTCAGTTTGAACCAATAACGTTGTGTTTTTCACTATTTATCAAAAATTGAAGGATTTCAGAAAAATACCAAAAATCCACCATATGATAATTTCGTCATTCTTAATTAAAAAATGAAGTCCATTATGAAAAATAAAATTTATAAAATTTCAAAAGGCCTATCTTACTATTCATAACGGCTAGTTCGATTGGTCATGGAGTGTTAGAAACTCAAAGTTCCATTCAATAATGTTATTGCATTATTCAAAGGGAAACATATTGTGGAATCTTGGGGGGTTACATTCTTCCCTCGTTCAAATAATTCCATCCCAGAAATTTCTATAATACTATCGCACAAAAAGATCCGGGTGGTTCTTCATCAAAATTTCCCCAGGTTCCCACATTTCTTATTCCATCTTATAGATTCTATATAGAACATTTACAATACAAGTTGTCTAGTTTCTCAGCACTTGTTCTATTGTATCATGAATTTTGGCAGGCTCCTCCCAATAAGACAGATCAGGTTCGAGTTCAATTTCTCCACAAGGGGTACATACGTTGGGTCAGGAATGTATTTTCTCAATAGTGATACATGGAACACATCAAGAACATTGGAGAGACAATGAGGCATTTCCAAATGATAAGCTATAACTCCAATTCATTCTAGAATTTTGAATGGTACGATGTACCTGGGACTCAATTTATCTTTCTTACTAAAACGTATAACACCCTTTTTAAGAGATACCGTCAAGATAACATGACCTCCTACCTAAAATTCCATATCCATCCTTCGGTTAACTACATTGCTCTTTTTCCTGCTCTGAGCTTCATTGATGTTGGTTTGAATAACCTTCAACTTCTCCATTGTTTCCTCAACAAGTTCTTGGCCTGCAAGTTTTCTTTCTCCTACATCATCCCAAGAAGTTTGTGTGCGACATCTCTATCCGTATAATGATTCATATGGTTCTATATAAATCAATGAATGGAAGATATTGTTATAGGAAAATTCTACCAGAGGTAAATATTCAAGCCATATACCTTTAAAGTCATGTGAGAATGATCTCAACATGTATTATAAGGTTTTTATAGTCCATTCGGATTGTCCATCGGTTTTAGGGAGGTAGGAAGTACTCAAAAAATGTTCACTATCCTGGGCCTTCAGAAGAGTTTTACAGAATCATGACGTAAAACGGGGATCACAGTCAGAAACAATAGATAGGGGAACTCTATGAAGTCCTGCATCTTCATTAATATATTTTATTTCCATATGTTGAAGCGGTAAATCTTTTTTATAGAGAGAAAATGTGCTGAAGTGGTAAGAAAATCTACAATGACCCATATTGTATCATCCCTTTTAGGTGTCTTTGTTAGCCCCGTGACAATATCCATCATCAAATTATCCCATTTTCACTCATGTATAGGAAGAATTTTCCTGACTCCATCTGGTTGTTTCCTTCTAACATTCACTTGCTGACAAACAATACATCACAACGCAAAATCCGCAAACTCTCTCTTCATATTGTCCCACCAAAAATGTTCTTTCACATCTCTATATATCTTAGTGCTTCCTAGGTTTATAGAGAAATTTGATATAAGATCATCATCTAACAATTACCTTTTATGATCTGGTATATCGGGAAGACAATGTCTCTTCCCAATTTTCAAAATTCCATCATTATATATGATATCGATCAATCGCCAGTCGTACACATCATTAATTTTCTTTTGAAATTCCTCATCACATGTCTGAGAACATTTTATCCTTTCTAGTAAAGTTGGTTTTCCAACCATTTTTAAAAGAATTTATGTTTCAACTTCCATGGTTATTCCCATTTTCATCTTCACTAGATCCATGAAAGTAAGATCCTTTTCAAAATTTGTCGTGTTCAAAACTCCCAAATCCTTTCTGCTCAAAGCTTCTAACACCTTATCTTCTTTCCCCGGATGGTAGTGTATAGTGAAATCATAATCCTTGAGTAGTTCAAGCCATCACCTTTGCCACATTTGGAGTTCTTTTTGTGAAAAAATATACATCAAACTCTTGTGATTAAGATAAATCTCGCATTTCTTACCATAGGGATAGTGTCTTCATATTTTCATAGAAATGATTATAGATTCTAACTCAATATCATTAGTAAGATAGTTTTTCTCATGAATTTATAGCCGTTGCGATGAATAGTCAATAATTCTATCATTCTACATAAGTACACAAAAAAGTCCTTTCTTTGAAGAATCACTATAAATAACAAATCCCTCGTTCCTTGAAGGTAGATTCAAGAAAAGAGTATTGAATAATCTTCTATTCAGTTCTTCAAAATATTATTAACACTCTTTTTTTCATAAAAATTTAACCCCTTTATGTGTGAGATTGGATTATGGGTTAGCCAACTGGGGAATATTCTGGATGAAACATCGATAATAACCTATTAAACCAATAAAACTACGTACCTCATTTATACTCTTCGGTGCAGGAAATTAATGGATTTCCTTGGTCATTGATGGATCAACAGTGATTCCATCCTTATAGAAAATATGGACAAGAAAAGAAATCTCTTGATTCTATAATTCACATTCTTTAAACATCCTATATAATTCATTTTCTTTTAAGATTATTTAGAATAATGCGTCGGTGGTTTTCATGATCTTCATAACTTTTAGAGTATAAGAATATATCATCACCAACTACCACTAAAAAATCATCAAGATATTTCAGGAAAACTCAATTCATTAGATCCATGAATGTAGAGGGTGCATTAGTCCATCCCAAAAACATTATTGTAAACTCATAATGTCCGTACCTGGTTCAAAATTCTGTTTTTGGAATGTATTCCTTCTTCACACACAATTGATGATATCATGATCGAAGGTCAATCATTGAAAAATACTGAGTTCTAAAAATGTGGTCGAATAAATCATCAATGCGAGATGTGAATACTTTTTCTTTATTGTTATATCATTGATCTCCCTATAGTCAATACACAACCTCATAGACCCATCTTTCTTATTAACGAAAACAATAGGGGATCCCCATGGGGAAAAACTAGGTCGAATAAATCCCATATTACTAATGTACTCTAGTTATTTCTTTAGTTCCACTAATTCACTAGTTTCTATTCTATATGGGTTCTTCGATATGGGCCTTACACCAGGAATTAAATCAATGAAAAACTCAATTTCTCATTTCGGAGGATGTCCAGGTAAATCCTATGGAAACACATCAACAAATTCTTGCGCAATAGGTATGTCCTGTATTCGAACATTCTTTTCCTCACCCATAATTATTTCTTTCTCTTCATACCTAATAATTTAATTTAGAAGAGCTACTGGGTGTGGATCTAGATAATAATTAGGTGGTGACAATTATGCTCTAAAGACAAGGAAGTCCTTATCACCACAAAAAATTGTAGCCTCATTCTTCTTACAATATATTTTCACATCATGGCCCGAAAGACATTCCATTCGAAGGATTAAATCAATTTCAATAAGGGGTATGCTGTAGATATTAGTAGATAAAAAATATTTATATGCCCTAATGGGAACATATTCTCATAACATTATTATGATGATACTTACCTTAGGTGTTTTGACTGGAAACTACCTCGTTAATTCAAATTGAAAATATCTAATTTCCACAGAAAACAGGGAAGATATGAAACAATACGATGATCTAGAATCAAATAAAGCATTGGATAAACATGACGAAACCATTTAATTACCTTCCAATATGTCATTCGGAGCTTCAACTTCAGCTGTAGTGATCACATAAGCTCGACCCAACTCCATTGGCCATTTCTAAGTTAAGTTCCCTTGGTTCTTAGGACATCATTTTCATTATACTAATTTTCTCTACAATTGTAGAATTCATCATTGATAGCCTCTTTCTTTCACTAGTAATAACTAGCATGGTGGCCTTTTTCGCCACACTAGTAATATACTTTCACTCCAGCAGGAATGTACTAGGGTGTTTCTTACAACATTTACAGTTGTATGGATATTCAAATTTTCCCTTCTTCCTCTTACTTCCATTTCTAGGGTGTTCAGTAGATCTATTTTTCTCTTTCTTTTCATTAATGTTGTAAGACATACAGATTTCATTTTCTGTCTTAATAGCGCATGCGACAATATTTTCGTATGACGAGAAGGATTGTGAGACTAATGCTAGATGGAGAAATTGTTTTAACCCATTACAGAATCGATTAATCTTAGTCATTGGGTTACGTATATAATCTGCTGCATGCCTTGCTAACATTGTATAGTTATCCTCATACATTATAACATTATCATCCTCATTTTTCCTCAGATAGAGAAATTGTTATTCCATATCATCTTGATGGTCACAAGGAATGTATTTTTACATGAAAATATCTTTAAAATCCATCCATTCCATTTTCCATACCTATTCATTTTACATTGTGTTTTGGATTAATTATCACAATTGATTTGCATCTCCCATGAGGTGATAAACTACCATGGAATCTTTTTCACTTTCGCTACTCCCCAAATAATGAAATATTTTATCTAAGGATCTTATCCATTTCTCGTCTACTAATGTATTTTTACTCCCATTGAATGTTGATGGTTGTTGCATCAAGAAGTGGTCTAACATTGACTCTCTGCGTTCTGGATCTGGGTGCTCCATACGGGTAAGGTTATTATTAATAACCAGAGTGAGTTGTCATGGTATGGTGATAAGCTGATTAGCACCAGTTGGTTCACCAGCTCCACTATGATTATATTGAGTAGGAGGGAAATCTCTATATGGATTACGTGCTTTGATACGGTTTCCATTCCTTCCACTAGGCACCATTTCTAAACAATGGCATACACTAGATTAGTTTATAAATCACAATACAAAATCACAAACTTTTAAAACCCTTAACATAAATTGAAAAGTTTATGGATATTATCCATAATAATTAAAAAACATCATTGAGAATGTATATACTCAAAAACCCTTCCTAATGGTTTTTAATGAAAATGAGAATTTCTTATGAACAACCCCCGAGAGTGTCGTAACCAAGAGTGCACTAAGTCCTGTCGTCCTTCCCCAGTTCCCATTCGAGTCTAGCTCAAATTGGTGTTTTTGGGTTTTACCTCTAGGTACCTCTATGCCAGAGCCACCTCTACCTGCTCGTATCCAGACATAGATGTATTTCATGGAAAACTCAAAAATCTATACAAAACCAAAATTTTAGGATGTTCTTCTATACTAATCCCCATAGTCTATCTTAGGGTAATGTTCTCTAATCAGAGTTTTTCTAGATATAGCTTCCAAGGTTTGTACTAAACTTTCTATGATACAAATTATAACACCCATAACCAAGTTACCCATAGTCAGTGCATTATTACAGAACAATGGCATGACCACAAGGGATCAAAATCCTGAAAGACCGATAAGTTTATTTTCCTTTTAAGTATTAGATACATTCATAAATTTTACATTACATTATAAAATGAAAAACAAAAACAACATTTTCTCCATTAACAACATTCATCTCTTATACTATCCCTTCAGGTCAGTCATCATATACTTCTTCACATCCTGGGGAAAATAAAACATAGAAAGGGGTGAGCTCAGATGCTCAGTAAGGATAACAATAAAGCAAAAACTTTCATAAATAAGTATAAACATATAAGGAAATGTATAAAACTAAAACAAAATCCTTTTAAACATAATAACTATCATAATGTGGAAATAATAAAATCAAATAATTCTATTTACTTATTCACATGGATGTTCTACTAGTCCAATAATCACATGCAATATCAATAGCCACTTTTATAATGATGGAATGCATAATACCAGAATTCATAACCACATAGTCAAGGCCTTGTTCCAAGAATAAAAATAATATTTTTTCATGGACTTGTTCCAAGACACTAGTTTTTCTCATGAGACATACTGATGCATCGAGAATCTATAGTGGGCTCCACCCATCACTTACTATGTCCAATGCATTCCTCATATGAAAACTTTTAAAAATAACAAAAAAATTTGTATTAAAACATGAATATGAAATTTCAATAATTTATCCATAAATAATTAATTGTAAAAAAATAACACATAAAATATTAAACATATCACAAACCCTTCAATCTAATATGGAAGATTTTTATCATAATAAATCAACTTCAAACAAGTTTAAAATCCTTCAAAGGATGTTGTTATATATGAAATGAAAACATTTTGAATGAAATAACTCTTACTATTTTGAAACCATTTAAAATTCAAACAATTATAAAAGAAGACATTTATTTTAAAAATATTTTTATAAGAATTTATGGGATTCTTTGATGATTTTATAATTGCAAGAAATTGTCTCACTCACTGTATATGTTAAAAAAACATTCTTCCCTTAATTTTTTCAAAAAGGTCAAAAAGTACCTTGTTTAGAAAATGATAGAAAGATTCCTTTCAAAACATATAATGTAAAATTTTTATATAAATGAATTTAACCCATTGTATAGTAAATCATAAATTTTTTTTGAAATACATTTATTTACGAAAACACAGATTTGGGTCATAAAGAGGTCCCATAAGATACTTACGTAAAAACAACCTCAGATAACCAAGAGATTGTAAAATTAACCCTAAAATTTTACTTTTCCTTGGTTGAGGGTAAGTTAAACTCAATTATAATAGTTAAATCATTGTTATTATATTATACAAGAACTATATACATAAATATGATATCATATATGACCCTCTAATATTTCTTTATTAATAATATTTCAGTAGTATCATCGTTTGGTGTGTTAACAGATCCGTCTTACTTTATATGCTTGGTTATGTAAGCCATGATTATTCTAGATATGATGGATTTGATTCATATACAGATTTAAATTATGTTCATAAAAATTATTTTTAATCAAAAAATAAAAATTATTCTTGAATGATTACATTGGGGAATGAATCTTATCACGATCGTGGAGACAATAATCCATACGTACACACGAGTGAAAATATCATTATATTGATGGTGAAGTAGTATGTAATTGGATAGTATATGATTTATAAATATTCATTATCATGCTATGTTTATTATTTACATCATTTATATTCATTATTATACCCATCCAAATAATAAATTGTTTGAATAACAAACTATAACACAACGTTGAGACGGTAAGCCGTACGTACGCACGTATGTTGACTTTGTCTTTCATATGATGGATAGAATAATGAATATGGTTATACCATTTTTATAATAACATTAACTAATATATAATATGAGATATTTATTATTTTATAATAGAAACAACAAGGAAAGAGGAAGTGGTGGAAAAAAATAACTTGAAAAATTGGATGAAATTTTTACCTCTTCTTCAGGTTCTTTCTTTTGATTTGATCAAAAGGGCCCCATAGGATAACATTATGATCACATTATTCCCTCTAGGTCGAATGGGGTATTGTTGAGAGAATATTTGGGCAGGTTTTCGCTGAGAAAAAACGATTTTGAAGGGTTAAATTAAGATAAGGGGAAGTGGCCATTTATAATAGAGGTGAGGGCGACTTGGGGAAAAGCTTGAAATATTATTTTATAATAAAATAATTTTCTGTTTCTAATGGCTCCAAAATGATTTATTTAGAGTCTATGAAGGTTATGGGTTCAAAACCTCTCAAACAATATTTTTTCTACAGGTTTAGATTTCCATATTAAGCTTATCATTTAGATTTAACTCTTAGTTAAATAATTTGACCTTTACCATGACTCCTTGTAATTTTATATTATATATGTAATAAACGTACTATAAAATTTCTATAGAACCCCAAGTGGTTCATTATTAATATATATAAGGTTTTTTGTGTCCTTTTTCCGAACCATATATTTTTAAAAATATTATTTCAATTAATAATATAGTATTTGTTTTAAAAAGTCAATTATGTCAATTTTGACAATATCTAGAATTTGGTTTTTGTCAAAAATCATTATAGCATGATTAATTTTGAAAAAAATATTTAATCAACCCTAAAATGTAATATTAACCTATAAAATTAGTATAATTCATCAAAAGTCTCCTATTACATTTATTTGGACACTTACAATATCAATTATTTTAATCTTTCATTAATAACGTAATTAATCGATCATCATTGTGTCATAAATAAATTCAATTATTAAATGTCTAAAATTTGAAAATAAAATACCATTATTTTGGATATCGTTTTATATTTCTAATTAATTTTTATAGATTAATTTATATTGTTTGTGACCTAATATTAAAAATTATTTAGTTATTAAACTTTGAATTTAAATATTTTAACTGTTCATTAAATAAAATAATAATAAATGTTCTAATCTAACCCAAGTTGACCCAAATAGATTATAATTTATTCCTAAGGTTGTTTTTGGATGAATTACAATTATCCAATATAATTAGGACATGTGTTAGTGTAATTATGATATCATTTTTACCCTTAATTACATTATTTAATTTTAACCGTGGTAAATAAAAGTCAAAAGTTATTGTTCAACCAAAATTATTTTCATCTTATTAAACCACATTTTACTTAATAATATTAACCATGTCTCTACGATTTATTAAATTCAACTCATAGAAGCTGTAAAATTATTTTTTATTCAAATTTTCATAAGCTTCTAGGAGGTGGGTAAAAGACAGTAAAAGGTTCAATAAAATTTTTATATATATAAACTTATTATAAAATGACTCCAATGAATTACATTGAACTTATATAGGTATTATGTACCTATTTTGACCTGAAATAAATATAAAGAAAATAAATAAATATTTAAATAAAAAGTCAGTTTTAAGCAATAACGTTGCGTTTTTCACTATTCATCAAAAATTGAAATTTTTCATATAAAAACCAAAAAATTAATCCTATGATAATTTTGATATTCCAAATTAAAATATTGAAGTCCATTTTGAAAAATAAAATTTATCATATTTTAAAAAGTGGGTATTACTATTCATAACAGCTTGTTTGACTGGTCGCGATGTGTTAAAATCTCAAAGTTGCGTACAATGCAAGCTATTAAATTATTCAAAGGGAAACATACCATGGAATATTGGTGTGTTACACCCAAAAATACCAGGGATAGATCACTTATTTTCTCAATATTATAATGTTGGTCCAATAGAAAATTAATATTATTAATCACGATGTATTGTGTTCTTGCTGAGAAACTAAAATTATGAATTATTCATTCACAATGTAAAGAATGTTATGAGGTACAATTAATAAACCAATAAACTTAGGCACACTTGTTTACAAAATACATGTTCTATTTATACATTGGTAAACATAACTTGAACAATTGTCAAGAATCCTTTATACATTATAACAAATGGGAATAGAGTTTTTTAATTTTTCTATATACAATGTTTTGATGCCTTATTATGGTTGTAAAATAGTTAGATTGAATAAGGTAAAATTAATTTAGACCATAGGATATCCATTTAATTTTCAGAAAATTTCATAAATAATGTTTTCTCAAAATAAAGGACAGTAAATAATTCTAAACAAGTAGTGAAAATAATGAATATAACATTTTCATCTTGGGTGATAACTTTATTAGGATATATTATTTTTTAAAATAATTAAAATTAGAGAAATTTTAACTATATTTTATATTATAATGATATTTTTTTAAGATTGCAAAACTAAATTAGAGTAATGATAGATGTACTAGATGCACATAATGTAATATTAAAAACAATAACACATTACCCCCAATTATCATAATATAAATGATTTAATTCAAAAAAAATCATAAATTCATGAAATTTGATATATGTTTACACACACACAAATTTATATTAACACAAATATTTAATTATATTACTAAGCAATGTGTGTATGTATAATCTACTTAAAATTACATTTATTTTAAAAATTGTAATATCTGTTTATATTTCTCCTTGTATCATAAAACATTATCATATATATAATATTTTAAATATTATATACATGTATGTATTATAATTTATAAAAAAAATTTATTATTTTTATTTAATATAAATTAGACATATAGAAATGAAGCATTATATGTATACCTTATCTGTATTATTTTATTTACTGTTTAATAAAAATAATTTTTAATCAAATATAATGAATATAAATAAAAAATGGATGCAATACCATCATAAAAAAATAGAGTATAATGATATGGTTAATGATCTCACCAATTTTAGAAGGGATCATGGAAGTGAACCTTAATAAATCAATTCTATGAGTTTATATTATTGTTATTTATGATGAATGTTTCTAGATGATTTGTACGAACAATTTTTTTTTCATGAAATAAATTAATTATATAAATTTAGGACTAAATAAGAAGAATAATTGAATGTAGCTGATGATTGGTATAACACTACAATATAAAAATTATTTATTATGCTTAAAAATGTAAATTATGATTTGGAAAATTCAGAGGAAATGAAAATTAGAGTTGAACATGAGTTCATGATTATAAAAATTTGTCTCCAATGTTAATGTTTTGTGAAACAAATCCATTGTATACTAGTTTGATATAATATAAAACATTTTCATCCATATTTAAATTATATAATTTCAATGATGGAAATAGATAGAGCATCAATTATTTTAAAAAAATACATTTTACCTTGATGATATGCTACCAGAAGATAATGGTATTCCCTATCTTATATAATATCTTAAAAGAAAGTTATTCTTAGTGGGTATGATCTCAGAAAGAAAATATTTCTATACAAATAAATGTACATTGTTTTTTAAGTATCATGAACCACTAAAAAATTCATAATTATGGTGTTAATTGATAAAAGGAATATAAATCATTACATTAAAATGCTATATAGAAAATTCTGATCATTCCATGTTTTATAGTACTATATATATGTGAGGAGACATCAAGGATGTTGGCATGTCATGTAGATATAAGTAATTAGGATGAAATAGGTTGAACCCCTAAAAAACTACCAAGGGTAATAAAATCGATTGTAAGTATCCTAAATATAGAAATGTTCCTATAAAACTCTATCTTATGATATCCATTGATCCAATGAATAATTTTGGTTTATAAACTATAAATAATGGTATATTTATAATTATAATGGTAAATTATAATGGGAAAAAATAAAAATTATGTTAATTATATTGCCTATTATTTGGATCCATTGATCAAATATATGAACTTGATGTGTGATTTATGTGTTTTTTAATGTTTTAATAGAAATGAAGAGTTATTGTATAGAAAAATGATGTATGGGATAATAAATTAATTTCTTATATTTGGGAATTTCATAGGATTTAGATTTAAAGGATTGTTATGTTTTCCTATTTTTAGAGATGTGTAAAACTATCTTAATATGAAAAAAAACATCAATATAGTATTTATAAGAAATATAATATTTTTCCATAGTGAAATAAACACCAATATTTGAAAAATTAATTCGATGGTAATTTAATAGAATGTACTACACCATATAAATTATTTTTTTATTGAATATTTTATATGGTATAGTATATTGTCACAATTGTTTGTTAAATGATTTTTCAAAAACCAAAAAAAACAATTTATTAAATGTTTTCATTTATTATGAATAACCATATTGGAATTGGGTGTGTGTTATAAATTTTAATGAATTTTTGTATATAAAAACAAATTGGGATAATTACATTCACATCTTATTATGCCATGAAAAATTATTCTTTATTATGCCTATGTTAGACATTATTGAAATCGATATTATATAAGTGCTATTTCTAATTAAGTTCGAATGATATATTTTTTTTCCACTAGTGGTTCACTATACTTCAAGGAAACAGGGTTTTCGGTTTTATAATAGCCTTAATAATATCATGTTTCTATTGGGGTATTTAAAATTTATAATGAAAATTATGTCATTGAATGCTTTGTAGTTAATGTTCAGAAAATAAAATGTGTATCATGATTTAATGTATAATTTACTACAAGGGGACATACATTAAATTAAATTAATTTTTTTGACATTTATATTTTTTATTTAAAACACATTTAAGGAAAAGTAAGAAACCAAGCATCTTCTCTATAAGGATAATGTAGAGTCATTGAAAAGAAACATATTTGTACCAGAATCAATTTCCCTAAACATATTCAAGGAGATAGTGGTTACCTTAGTCCTCAGATCATCCCTTATTAGATCTTCAAATGCAGAGGCCAGCTTATCCCAGGTCTGTATATACTCCCAAAGGATGATCATCCCCAAGTTTAATCCCTCAACTAGGATAGTGTCCATATTCTCATTCCAAGTGTATAGATCCTCATTTAGAATCACTTCCATACACTTCCCCATCATTTTGGTTGCTTCATAATAAGAATAATTGAGTAAGAGAACCTGTTATGTCACCTTATCTTCTAAAATTATAAGAAAATATAATTTTTTTTCACACATACCTCTTGAATTTAGTTGACACATGGTCTCACTTTAAAACTTCCCATTGCTTTTATTTTTCTTCTGAACGAGTCTTTGTGGGAGGTAGAAAAGTGGAGTAATCCTTCCTACCCTTCCTCCACCTATTAATACTAATACTTCTCAGGCTTTTGTCCCCTGTGGAAAAACTATTACCAATTTCCTTTGGATCCTCCACGTAGACCCCATTTTCATAGTCTGGGTTTTCTTGGTTAGGGTTCATACCTTCCATTGTCAGACCTTTAAATCTATTTCTCACCTGAATTGTGTGCTAGTTCTCTGATGAAAACTCCCTATCTTATAAATTAATGTTTGTTCATACATAAATAGTTAATGATTTCCCTTGGGCAGGACACCACTTCCCTCGATAACCCTCCGTAAAAGAGGTATTAATAATAACTTCTTCAATACCCGCCATTTGAACCATATCAGCATTACTTGAATCCTTTTGAAATTCACTATGAGCAGCATCAACCTATAAAAAGTGTAACATCCCAGGTAAATAAAGAACATGAAATTATTAATATTTATTAATATTTATTAATATTTGTGTACTAAATATTAATTCTACATTAAATGGGACACTATATTCGATGGCATACCTGATACGTGACAATGAGTTTCTTTGAAATCATACGCGGAACAGTAATAATATAACATAATTATATTAAATGGTAGTTAATGTATAATTTTTGTAATGGAGGGAATGAAAAAAACTAACTAAAAAATTATTATACATGTTTGTTAAATGTTTTTACATTTATCTAATAAAAGTTAGAGGCCTAAAATATGAATGAATCTAATTTTATGCATAAATACACTAATATTTAGTAAAAGGTTGATTTACCGCATTTTAAGGGAGAATCCTCATTAAATCTAGTTTTGGTAACTTTTATATGTTATATTTTACTAAATTAAATTCTTCATTAAAATCAGGACTCCAAAATTTACTTTGGGTATTTTTGGGTATTTTTCTGATAAAATTCATTTTTTATAAATATTGAAAAATACAATATTTTTATTCTAATGTTCTTTTTAATTTCATTTATTTATATTGTTATATAATCTTTTTAATTTGTTTTTAATTGTAATTATAATATATTTTTACCATTTCATCCAATGGTGGTCATTGGAATTAATTTCACATTGTAATTGGACATAAACAAGTATCAATCTTTTGATAGTTATTGTATCTTAAAAACAAGCTATTTTTTTGACAATGGGAATTAATTTTAAATTAATTAATTTGATTTCAATGTTATGAATTTGGTAAAATTGAAATTATTTTTGACTTATTAATATAAAATAAAGCTTAGGATTAATTTTTGTTAGTTTCTAGAGAAACGTCAATTTTTTATGAATAGTGACACCACTAAGTAGTAGTTAAAAACTGACATTTTCATTAAAATGTAATTTTATTGCTTCTGTTAACTGAATTTTGAAAATCTGACATATATTTTTGTTATTAGTATGTAAAATGTGGTTCAATAATATGAAATTACTTTTTTTTTGTATTGTAACTTTTCACTTTTATTTACCGTGGTTAAAGGTAAATAGGGTAATTTAAGATAAATAGAATATTATAATAAGACAAAATTACCTTCACACTTGTCCTAACATTATTGGTTTATTCATTTACGACCATGAGAATCTATGGGTCGATTTTGGGATCCCATGGATCCCATTATGATAAATAATGACACTTAATATTAATTAACTTAATGTAATGATAAAAATGACATAAACAAATATCTTTTAGTAAATTAATTTTTACAATGGGTTATATAAATAATCATAAAGACTATAAATATTAATTGGAAAGAAAAAAAGATTTCCTATATCATAGTATTTTGTTTATAATTTTTAGACATCAAATAAGTTAAATTATTAATGACACAATAATTATGCAGTATTTACATATTAATAAATCATTTAAATAAATATGATTATAAATAATAAACTAACATCTAAACCCTATGAAATTATTATTTGATGATTTTATTTCTATCATGGGTAATCTAATATTATTATTTAATTATTTTTGGACCTTTAAAACCCAAATATAATTATATTATAAAATAATATTTTTACACTTTCCTATGAACCCTCCTCCCACTTATAAAAATCCAACACTTATTACTCATTACTCACACCTCTCAAGCCCCTTTTCTCATCAAAACCCTTCCCAAATAATCTCTAAAAATCCTTATCCTCTTCCTATAATCCTTAATTAAGTAATAATGCACTTCAAGAAGTCGTTTTTTCTCAAACCAAAGGGAGTTACCCAAATTAATGGTAACAATTCCTCTTAACTTCTTTTAATTTATTTTACTTCTCCAACCACTAAACTCTTTTTATTAATTTCTTTTATAAGAAAAGTAGCATCCAAAATATAATAGGATTTTTTATGAGAATAATTTGTACTAAACATACACACCAATCTATCTAATGGGTAAAGAACATACTGTTTTTTTGGATGGATAACTAATGCCTCATGAAATGATGATTGTTCAATTATCTCCTACCACCTCTCATGGGGGCCATTATGATGGTACTATATTTATATATAAAATATATTATGTTTATGTTTTCTTTATTCTTTAGTATTTTCCATTTATATCATTCGTTTATGGATTCCATTATGGGTAAACACGATAATTTTATTTGAGGAAGTGGGACTACCGCCCCCTCAAAGTGATATGACTCGTTCATACCATATGTGGGATGTATAAATGATGAAATTTTTGAAATTATATAAGTTATTATATAGGAATTATAATATAACTATAAATCATCATGTTTTAATTCATTAAAATATGAAATAGAAATGAAAGTGGCGTGCATGCGTACGTATGACTTTCCATCTCCATGAATGGTGAATTTCATTTCTTATCACTAAATGTTATTTACTATTAAACATACATATATATAGTAGATATGTATGATATATATGATATATAAATAATGAATATAATTCTGGAGATAATTTACTCTTGACCACATTGACAAGTTGTAATTATAAGGTGATCATTTTTGACTCAAGTACCAAATATCGACAAAATGACCATTATTAACTAAAAGGATTGCATAATATCTATAACATGGTAATAAGTAATATAAAAAAAATAAACTTGAAAAGGTATTTAATCATGTGGAAATTAACTTTATTTTATTATTCAATAAGAAAACTTAACAAACAAGTCCAGTCGGACACGAGGTAATGGATTTCTTATCTCACTTTTAATTCTATGAAATTTCCATTATTCACCACTATTTTACTAAATGTGGTGTATTGGATACATCCATTTGATATATATTATCATGATAATAATTATATATATTTTATTCTTTGAATCATTTGGTGGTTATTAACTTTTGGTCATATGACTCTATTGATTACAACTTGGTAAGGGTTTTTCATCTCACTTTTTATTCCCATGAGATTAATGCTACATTTCCACTATTTCAATTTTTGTGGTTTATATACTTACCATTATTGTATTAATTTTTTAATATAAATAAATTCATGGGTATTTATATCTTCATTGTATTATCCATCTTTCATGGGGTGTATATTTTGTATGTTACCAAATCGGTAGGGGAACCATTCACCCTCCCCTTTTTAAAATACTTATTTTTCATATGTCTTTTAATTTAAATATTATAATGTTGGGATATGTTCCTATATATCCATATTGATCAAAAGTTTATGTCCATGTGATGATACACGCTTTTCAATCTCATCAATTTATTTTCTGAATTTTAATGTGACGTCGTTAGACAGTCAAGTTTCTATAAGGGAACTTCTTCACCAAATTTCAGTTCATTGGGTTAAACTTCTACTAATTCATTATGTCATGCTATGAAAATGCGTGAATAACCTATGATTTTTTTACACTTAATATACATTTATATTGGGTGTATTAGTATTTTTCACACATAATTATGTCATTAATTTATCCTTAATCTAAGGATACCGTCTATATAAGGGATTTCATCTAAATTTACATTCCACTGAGACTTTATTGTTGTTATGAACCAATTCACTCTTATGCAGTGTATATAATGTCCTTTGGCATAATATATCATGAATCCGTTTATTTTTATGATATTATAAAGTAATGATTAAATTTTATTCCTCAATTTTTTTTATTCAAGTGTCACTCTTTTTATTAAAAAAATCTTTAACTAAAATATCATTTTTAATGTTTTAAGGATTTATTCTTATAAACATTACTCATTAATTTCCATGTTTTCAAAAATAGGTTTTAGTATTTATCTATATGGACATTAATGTTTTCAGATGACAATTCATTTAAATTCTTCAAAGTTTTATGGGACACTTTGATTCAAAATTCTCTTTATTAAAAGTTTTAAATGGTTTTGAAAATGGTTTGATAAAGCATTGATTTTCTCAATATATTGATATGATATTTTGTGAATAAAATGTGTAAATGTTATATATCATTTATTATTGTTTTATGTGTTATGATTATATTATGGTTATTGGGCATTTTTTACGTATACGTGTGGTTCCATGATAAACCTAGGGCAGGTGAGCCCGAGATAGCTATACAATGCATTGGGTAACATGAAAAAGGTAAATGTGATGTTTCTCCTAAGATATTTTGGTAACATATTGTGATGGGTATTCCAAATGTGACTCCCTATGTATCCGTGGCAGCTACAATGTATGTATGTTATGAATTCCAAAGGTTAACTTTATTTTTTTTGATTTGTGTGTGTTATTCATAAATCTTATAATTTTTTAAGGTCTCTTATGATTGAAAATTATGGTTTCATTGATTTGTATTTATTAATGGGTTAATGTTTCCTTTCCTAATTTTATAACCCTTACATTTATTTTTATGATCATCCCAAGATTTTGAAAAAAATTTCACAGGTTATAAGTAAGGGTAATAGAAAGGAAGTATTCGAGAAGATTTATAATAAGCAAATAAGACTTGTTTTATTTAAGGAGTTTTATTGTTGTCAAAAATCAGTTATATTAGAAGTGTCTACTTTGTAATATTCTAGTCGATATGTAAAAATTATGGCCTAATTATCTAAAAAAAGTTACTGGAAAATATCCTCAATGTGAGTTATCCATTTAATTTAAGAATATGTAATGTTTATGGTAAGGGCCTTACAGTTGATATCAAAGGTCAGTTTAGATAACATTTGAAATTCTGGTGTAATTTAATCATAAGATAAATAATTATAATGGTAGTATATTTGAAAGATTCATAGTTTTTTTAGAAGTGATAAATGGTTATTACATTTTGTTGTGAAAAATTAAAGGTATTAGATAACCTTTGGGAATAAATTAAGTTATGGTTATTTTTGAGGAATTTGTATCTTTTTTGGAATGTTATGTAATTGTATAGTTTTGGAAAAAGGGCTACTCATAGAGCGTGTGACAACCTGTCATGTCGGAAAAAGCTGCTGGAATCGAACACACAACCAAAGTGCGATTGGGATTTATCACCTACCACTGGACTACATAAAGTCCCTGGTTAGTATGACTTATTATTTTTAGTTAAATGATTTTATTGACCAGGAATATGATTATTTGGGATTATATGTTTTAAAAAATTTACATTCTTAGTATGGAAAAATGATTCAGTGATTATGTGGTAATTGTGATTTTGGAAGACATTCTCTCATTTGGGAACACTATATACTTAAGGAAAACTGAATACCTTGGGATTTAATTTGTGAGTAGTGGTTGAAATATTATTTTGGAAGAATATATGTTTTTATTGTGGAAATAATGTGATTTGGGTTTTTTATGGATCTGATTAACCTATCATAGTGAATATGTGATTAGGATAATTACACTTTAGTATGAGACTTTAAGAGTAGTCGATGTTTTTGGTGATAAATAGTAATATTTAATATTTAAGACTATGTGATTTAAATGCCTCGGAGTTTTCGGTTTCAATATTAGTTTTTATTATTTTGAACAATTTTAAGAACAATTGTGTATGGAATTGTCTTTCTTGAACATTGGGTACTTTTGTAGAATTTTGGATATTAAAAGGAGTATTTCTTTTTTATAAAGGATTATCCTTTTAGGAGATTATATGATCTCGTACTAACCATTTTTGTTTTATTTAATGTCTAAAAACAAGGGAAATATATAGTTCATCTTTTGTGGATTATTTGATTTTCTCGAGGTTGATTATATAACTTTTAATGTGAACAAGTCATCCTGAATACTCATCATTTGAAGAAAATGTGATTTAGTGTTAGAAATATTGTAAAAGATGAAAGAATACATGAAAAGTAATTATCTTTCATTATGTTTTTATTTAAGGTCACAAATATATTCCTCATTGAAAATTAACTTAACCAAAAAATTTGTCTGTTAACTTTTCCCACTAGGGAATCAAAGACTGTTTAACCCATCACATGTTTGTGATTTTATGGTGTGTAACTTTTTTCTAATCATGTTTACTATCATTTTCCATCAGAAATTGATGGTTTTTTTCTCCTCCAAATCCATTTTTCATGGAATCCTAGTTTTTTTATATCGGGTGACATTTTTACATATCTCTCCTTCTTTTAAAGTGATATTTTTATTTACTCTTTTTCTGATGTGGGACATTCAATGAAGTTTCTAAGCCCCGTTTTAAAATTGTTAGGATGCAATTATCAAAAGGGGGGAAAGATGTAACATCCAAGGTAAATAAAGAACATGAAATTATGCATATTCATTAATATTTGTGAACTAAATATTAATTATACTTTAATGGGTATGCTAAATGTATGGCGTACCTGATACGCAATAATGGGTTTCTTTGAAATGTTACATTGTACACTAATTATATAATAATATTATTTTAAATAGTAG